>CM077216.1:26789255-28083005 GCA_039654625.1 Rhinogobio ventralis
TTTTAAGATGATGTCAAATGAAACCCCCCTCACTCACAGAAGGCCCTTATTCTTCCAGGCTAACAGCGGTCTGCAGGGTATTGTGATTGTAGAGAAGACGCGTCTGAGTGAGCAGTACTTCAGTGGGCTGCAAAAGTTTGTGGTGTTGGAGCTGGGTCTGACTCTGCTGCCTGTGTCCACACCTGCTGAAGCCGCTCAGCTCATAGCGCAGCTGGTCAGTCAATATCACTTAATTTCTCTATAGCATACTTGCACATACATATTTGACTTTATGTTCAGCATAAAAAGAAATAAACTTTGATACACCTGCTGAGTTTATTTTGAATAACATGCAAAACATTAAGCCATATACACCGATTAGGCATATCGATCGGTGGTGGACAGGGGTCAGCATGGGCACCCTAACTGGTCTGCGGCTATGCAGCCCCATACGCAACAAACTGTGATGCACTGTGTATTCTGACACCTTTCTATCAGAACCAGCATTAACTTCTTGAGCAATTTGAGCTACAGTAGCTCGTCTGTTTGATCGGACCACACGGGCCAGCCTTCGCTCCCCACGTGCATCAATGAGCTTTGGCCTCCCATGACCCTGTCGCCGGTTCACCACTGTTCCTTCCTTGGAGCACTTTTGATAGATACTGACCACTGCAGACCGGGAACACCCCACAAGAGCTGCAGTTTTGGAGATGCTCTGACCCAGTCGTCTAGCCATCACAATTTGGCCCTTGTCAAACTCGCTCAAGTACAGTACAATTAGAAAAAGACGGGTCAAGTATGGCATGTTTGGAAGGGTTGCCATGAAAAAATTCTCTTCTCTCTAAAAAAAAAAAAACATGGCAGCACAGCTTAGGTTTGCAAAGTTGCATCTGAACAAACCATAAGACTTCTAGAACAATGTCCTTTGGACAGACGAGACCAAAGTGGAGATGTTTGGCCATAATGCACAGTGCCAAGTTTGGTGAAAACCAAAAGAGCAGATCAACACAAACACCTCATACCAAAAGTCACGCATTCTGGTGGAGGGGTGATGATTTTGGGCTAGTATTGCAGCCACAGGACCTGGGCACCTCACAGTCATTGAGTCGACCATGAACTCCTCTGTATATCAAAGTATTCTAGAGTCAAATGTGAGACCATCTGTCCGACAGCTAAAGCTTGGCTAAAAGTGGGTCATGCAACCGGACAATGATCCGAAGATCACCAGCAAATCTACAACAGAATGGCTGAAAAAGAAAGAATGAAGGTGTTGCAATGGCCCAGTTGAATTTCAGACCTCATCCTGACTGAAATGCTGTGGCAAGAGCTGCGCATAAACAAATGCCCACAAACCTCAACAAACTGAAATAGTGTTGTAAAGAGTGGATCAAAATTCCTCCAGAATGATGTGAGATACTGATAAATCATGCAGGAAGTGATTACTTCCAGTTATTGCTTATAAAAATGGATCTACAGGCAATTTAATGATAGGGTGTCCTAACTTTGTCACCCATGGTTTTTCCATCTTGACTTTATTTTTGCTAACAGGTGCCGTGTTGAAGAGATAATCAGTGTTATTCACTTCACCTGTCATAATATTATGCCTGATCGGTGTATGTTCACACATACTTCATACATAGAAATGTCATGTAAGAATATGATGTTGTTTTCAGTGCTGGTCAGAAGGCATTTGTCCTCCACAGGTTCTTGGTGAGAACAAGGAGAACCCGTTCCGCAGGAAGAGCGTGTCCAGACTGCTGGAGCCGGTGGTGTTGGGTCTGGTTCAGCAGATTCCCGGGGTTGGGAAGGTGAAGGCCATGTTGCTCCTCCAGAGATTTCCCAGCATCCATCAGCTCAGTAGTGCTTCAATCCATGAACTAGAGCCCATAGTGGGACAGGCAACAGCCCAGCATATCACAGCCTTCTTCCACAACCCATTCACATAGAAATGCAGACTATCACGAGCTGATGTTCGGAAGTAAGCGAATAAAAACCATTAAGCATTTTTTTAACTGTGCTTTGGATTTGATTACACTAACATTTTCTATATATTTATACAGAACTGTCATTGTTTATGAAGTAGTGAAACACAATAATATTGTAGTATAATGGCTAATTCGAATTTTGCCACACTTTATATTAATTTCTGCATTGGACAGTAGGACTTTCAACAAAAGGACAAAAGGTGGCGCTGAAGACTCAGTTGCATGTACTTTGTTCTTCACCCCATTTCAGTGTGAGCTGGTGATGTGCTCTAATTTTTCTTTTATGTATTTATTCATTTTACCTGTATGAGTTATACAAAAACATAATCATATACTTTTCCAGAAACATTAGATGATGATAATAGTTAATTTGTTCATTGTACAGTAGGGCCTGAAACCACATTAGGTATGTTTACTTGCACTCATTTTTGTCAGTCTGAATGAATCCCTTCTGATTTTAGATTCTGAAAGTTCTGTTTATATGAACCCTAATCTAATAATGTGAAATCCGAAATTCACATTTACATATGCATTTTTGTATGCAATCTATTGGGTCTTTTTTACCCCAGAACAGAAAGACTGATCCTGAGCTCTGCAGGGATGAGGTGTTTAGTAGGCCAAGCCGGAAGTTCACATCACACTGGTTCCCTTGACAAAAGCTCAAAAAGCTTTTCAATTATTGTAGAAAATATGGTCTGTGACCAACAAAAGCTTATGATTCTTACACATGATAATCTTCACAAATGAACACAACTTTTATGAGTTTTGAAGCGTAAAGACAATCGGCAGAAGTCAAATACTAAATGTAGGCTATAAACGAACTACTCCACGGTCACATGACTTCAACATCACCATCACTTAGCTTCCGACAACTCTTTCAGTCTTTGTTTAAAAAGATTTTCCCTGACAAATTTGAGTTATAATAGTTTGCAAGAGGACGATTATAAACACAACAAGGCTTTTGAGAAAATCACTTACTTCCCTACTATATAGTAGGTGAAAAACAGTATGTGACAAAAGAAGTATGTCCAAATTCACAGTACTTATAAACAGTGGTGTAAAGTATTTGAGTAAATCTAATTAGTTACTGTACTTAAGTATATTTTTGGCTACTTTGTAGTTGTACTGAGTATCAAAGATATTAGCAACTTTTACTCTCTACTTGACTACATTTTTTCAAAAGTACATGTACTTTTTACTCCAATACATTTGTGCTGAGTAATGCAATTACACATTACATTTTGCATGGCACCTAACTTTTTTTGCAGCAGTTTGTTTCTGCTATAAAAGAAGTGATATCGTCATCTAAGGGCATTGAAGGTACTATATCTTGTGCGTTTTGCCTTTACTCACCCAAACATGTTAACAAGGCTACTTTACATGAATGCGAGTGCATTAGCAGGTAGTTGATGAATCGCAGGTGTTTGATTTATGAGATGAGTTCATGACTGCAGCCGGTGATGAGGCCGAAACCAGCACATCCAGTGCAAGAAGGCTTTGACTATTTAATTTTACTTAAAGGTGCACTATGTAACTTTTCCGTCTGCTAGAGGTTGCCTATTCAAAACAAAGGCGTAGTTTGATGACGCCAAGTTTTAGCGCAGAATCTTGGGACATGTGGTCTTCACCTTTTTCCAGTGGAAAAGAATCGGGATAGGACTCGGGCAGAAATCATGTTCATGGATGCGATTATTAACGTTACTGTAGTATGAAGCAGAGCAGGACCGAGTGTTGTGGGAGCTGAGCAAGGCCGCTGGAGCGATTGTTACTAAGATGAACGCAACACACACCTCGCGAGCAGCGGGACTTTTATTATGCCACAGTCGCCGGCGCCATTTCCGCTTTTGCGGTCATGAGTATGAGGTAACGCAGCTCTGTTTATCATATTAGATACATTTGAGTGTGTTGAAAATGATGTTATGACGTTACTGTGACGTTATGTGCGTTCGCTCGGCGGCTGCTAAGAGTAAAGCGTTTCTGCAAAATAAAACCAGAAACTGAGGGTAACGCAGATATGACGCCATTGACAGGCGACTCCCTCACACGTCCCGGTTCCTTGGTTAAAATAGCAATTATCTCACGATTTGCAAATAGTTGGAAACATTTGTGATATTGTAAGTGTTTGGATATTTTACTGAAAAAATGTTACATAGTGCACCTTTAACATTATTTTATTTATCCTCTATATTGACGAGACCTTTTTGAAGGATATTGGTTTACTTATGGCCTTTTTGTGCGCTTGAGCTTAACTGAGACTTGAGTGTTTGTAGATGTTTAAGAGGCTGTTGTGTCGACCCTGATTTATTGCAATATTGAGGTCTTCAGTTTTATTTTGATTTTAGAAAATAACCATGATTTCTCATCTTACAAATCAATTGTTTCTTATTTTCACTGGTATGTCTCTCAGGTGTCGAGGACTAGTGCATCGTTGAGCCTATATTTAGTATGAGTAAAATACTTGAGTGCTGTTAAAGTCAGATAAAGTCAGACTTTTACTCAAGTTGTATTGGAATTGGTGACTTGTAACTTGTAATGGAGTCATTTTCGCTGTAAGGAATCTGTAAGTATGGTTTGCAGGTACTCTTTACACCTCTGCTTATAAATTGGTAGATAAAAGTACCGGATAACCTACTTCTGGTGAGATTTTGAAGTGTGCAATCAATCGACACTTTACTATCCCATGAGGCCACGGGAGAGGATTTATGAATAGCAGTGACGTAACTGACACTGGTAGGTCACATGATAATCATCCAGTACATCCAGATTACATTCATACTACACACATTCATACTATATAGAATGTAAATTTTTAGCGTACCTACTCAAGAAAGTTTGCGATTTCAGATGCAGCCAATGTCACTGGCATATGGGGTAAGAATTGTTGCATTATTCCAAATAAATAGATTGAGATTCACAGATTAATGTAAAGAGATTCACAAAAATTAATCAAATTCACAAATAAATAAAAAAATATATATTTACAAATGTGTCAAACACAACTCTGTCTGGCATTAATTTGTGGATCGCTTTCTGTGCATTTGTAGATCACAGCACGCATTTGTGGATATTAAAACACTTCTAGCGTCAAGACCATAGACCGTAAAAAAATATGGACGACGCGACTTCTCTTCCGCTGAAGAAAAGTGAAGCCGCCGGAGGTCCGAATATGGCGAATATGGACTCCACTAGACCCCTGAAGGTGTGCTGTGGTATCTGGCACCAAGATATTAGCAGCAGATCCTTTAAGTCCTGAGGTGGTGCCTCCATGGATCGGACTTGTTTGTTCAGCACATCCCACAGATGCTCGATTGGATTGAGATCTGGGGAATTTGGAGGCCGAGTCAACACCTCAAACTCGTTGTGCTCCTCAAACCATTCCTGAACCATTTTTGCTTTGTGGCAGGACGCATTATCCTGCTGAAAGAGGCCACAGCCACACGCACACGGCCATCCACATGATACATTAGACCAAACAAACTGCGATGCACTGTGTATTTCCGACACCTATCACTTTTGATAGATCCTGACCACTGCAGACCGGGAACACCCCACAAGAGCTGCAGTTTTGGAGATGCTCTGACCCAAGCGTCAAGCCATCACAATTTGGCCCTTGTCAAACGATAAGAAATTGTTGAATAAAGTCGTTATTTTTGTTTGTTTTTTTGCGCACATAAAGTATTCTTGTCGCTTCATAACATTTAAGGTTGAACCACTGGAGTGGCACATGGACGATTTAAAAAAAAAGTCTTTACTGCCTTTCTGGGTCTTGAAAGTTGCAATGATGTTGCTGCCTATTGCTGGTGGATAAACCTGTTGGATTTCATCAAAAATATCTTCATTTGTGTTCTGAAGATGAACGAAGGTCTTATGGGTTTGGAACGACCTGAGGGTGAGGAATTAATGACAGAATTTACATTTTTGGGTGAACTATCCCTTTTAAAATGAAGTTTGTGAATTAAAAAATAAATAAAACAGAAAAGGTGACAAAATGAAAAATATACACTTAAGATTGTACCATATATTTTAGGTCACTAATTAAATAAACAAATTGTGTCATTGACCATTTGAACTCATAAGGGTCAGATTTCTTTGCTTCAGTGTGGAATTAGAAAAAAAAATATTGGCACATGTGGTCTCAGACTTTTAAACTTGGCCAAGTTAAAGTCACAATATGAAATTTTTTACCACTAGAGGTCGCTTATTCAAAACAAAGGTGAGCTGATGACGCCTTGATTTCGCGGACCTTTTATTCTGCCGCAGACGAGCGCTTCCACTTCTTCCGGTCATGCGTATGTGGGATAGCAGCGCTGTTTTATCATATTACATACATTTGAGCGAGTTAAAAGGTATGTTATAATGCTACTCTGTGCGTTTGCTCCACGGCTGCAATGAGACACTGCAGTGAGCTAGATCTATATTAGGTATGGTAAAACATTAGGGGTGGGAATCGCCAGAGGCCCCACGATACGATATTATCACAATATTTAATGAATGGCTGTGCGTAATTTACCTTTGCTTAATTAGCGCCAATTCGGGGGCGGCAGTTTCTTGAATGGTCGGTTCATTAATATTCTTAATAAAAAAACACAACAACAAAACAGTACATTGACACACTCACTTAAATAGGCGCTTTTACATTTCATGTTGAAACCAAATCTTCCGTCATCTTGTCATTCAGCTCATCAACTCTGATAAATTAAATCTGAGTCCTGATGTGACTCTCGTTCGGCTCATGCTGCACATCTAAACGACGGTGGTGGCGATGCCGCAATAGACAAATGATGTGACTATCGCAGCAAGGCTATTGTGTTGTATAATGAACGAGTGCGCTGACAGTGTAGATATGGCATAATATAGACCGCTTCTTTGTATTGTGAGCGAAAGTTTTGTTGCAGTGCGCAGCTGGCTTGCACTTGCATCAAATCAACACGTGTAACTAACACATAAACATGGACAGGGAGGTCCACGTTCAGAAATATGCGAGAATGCGTTTCCTGCACACACAGCTCACTGCGCACATTTGTGTGAGCGAGAGTGATGCACTGTTTGTTATATTACAGTCTGAAAGAAATATTTCAAATTACTATTATTATTTCCCGCGTTATAAGTGCAGAGCTTATAGTAAAAATGTTGCACAATACGAGACAGAGGTGTACAGTATAGACAAAGGTGTTGCTCACCTGTCTAATAAAACACATAATATATTAAAACGTCATAACATTGTTCTAGTGGTTTTTGGATATTTTAATCCAAAAAAATTTACATATTGTGCCTTTAATTCAAAATCAACACGTGTAACTAATACATAAACATGGACAGAGAGGTCCACGTTCAGAAATATGCGAGAATGCGTTTCCTGCACACACAGCTCACTGCGCACATTTGTGTGAGCGAGAGTGATGCACTGTTTGTTATATTACAGTCTTAAAGAAATATTTCAAATTACTATTATTATTTCCCGCGTTATAAGCGCAGAGCTTATGGTAAAAATTTCGCACAATACGAGACAGAGGTGTACAATATAGACAAAGGTGTTGCTCACCTGTCTAATAAAACACATAATATATTAAAACGTCATAACATTGTTCTAGTGGTTTTTGGATATTTTAATCCAAAAATTTTACATATTGTGCCTTTAATTCAAAATCATGAATTGAGACAACATGAATTTTCTTTTCGTTTGAGTGTAGGCCTATAGTCTGCTCTCCGCAGTACATCTTCTCCCTGTGTCCACCTCTCCTCTCTGTTGCTCCTGTGATATATTGGTTTTCTGCTCGACTTCCTCTTTTAAGTGTTGCACACTGCTGGCAGAGATTCAGCCTTCCTGCTGGACTACAAAGCAGCTCACTCTCAACGGCTTTCCTCATGGAGATCAGCTGAAAACTGGCCTCCTTTATTCTGCGTGCAGAGAAAAGCTGCAGCCACAAATTCACGACTTGACTTCCTAAATTCCACACTGGGGATCCTTTCAGGATGAATGAGAGCTTGAGGAACCCTCTGTGGATGTGGGAATCACCCTGAACCTCTCTCCTTTCAGCTGGTGTTCTTTAGATTAGTAAACATGCCATAAACTAGGCCTATGTTTAGTTAGGTTATCTCTACTTGAGTAATTGTTGCTGCCCTTTTGAGAACAAAATACAATAAAATTGTATATAAAATAAGTAGTAAGTGCAAAAAGCATATATAGTAACTGGTGGTTTTGTAAAATGGCAGAACATGTGCAGCGTCTTTGCATCAGCGTGTGTGAATCAGTCATGCCGCGCGCTCGTTAACATTCTGCCCGGACAGCGCGCGATGCGGCGCCTGCGCGGCCTTTTCACCGTCTTTCAGTCCTCTCAAGCGAGTTGAAGAGAGGAAGCCCAGCTCTCTGTTCGTGCGGTAACTGAAATGGATGGAGTAGAGAGGAAAAGGACGGAGGCTCAAAGGAGCATCATGAAAGATAGCGAGCTTAAACGAGACTCCAGCATCCCTGAGCGCGTGACACTCAAGAAGGAGATTGGACTTCTGAGCGCGTGCGCGATCATCATTGGTAAGGAAAGTTCACAACTTTTTTTCATTTTGATGATGGTCCATTCTTCTAACATGTAAACGTATCAAGACTTATAAAGACATGCATCACAGATATTCGCCATCTTGTTGACCTTTAGCTATATTTGGCTTTTATGCACACACACAATATAGACCATTTATGCATTTTTAAAATGCATGTTAGATATTACCATAGTTAAATTAACTAATTGTGAGTTCTTTATTTACCTCTAGAAATTAATTGATTATTATTTATTATATATTAATAGTTTAATGTATTTATAAATGTATTTAATAACTTTATTGATTTATTAATATCAATTATGCTGTCATTATTTAATAACAATAGTAACTGAGATTTTATTATATTTATTATTTATATAAACGTTTTATTATACTGTTATACGTGAACATTATTTTATTTTAAAAAGTATATTAAATATTTAATCTTTTTTTGGGGGGGTGGGGGGGGGGGTTGTATTACTTATGAACTACTAATGTAGTTATGTATCTGACTTGGTTGTTTTTTCATTCTTTAAAAAAAAAATGTCTAAAAAGTCTCGGAAAACAATGTAATCACTGAATCTCAACAATTAATGAGTGTTAAACAACAATCAAAGTTTTCAGATCTTTTTAACTTTATACTTTTACTTAATAAGTCTAAAATCAACATCGACCATATGTGGGCCTCTCAGATGTGTTTGTCCTCTTAAAAGGGGCCACCGAATGAAAGCTAAAGATTGTTCCCTCCGCTTCTGATGGTATCCGGGGCTTTGACGGGCAGCAGTAAATTATTTATGCCTGCTGTTACGTAATCTCGTTGTACGAGTGCTTGAGAGAAGAGCTGCCAGGAAAGCGGGTTAGTGAGGGGGGCTGAGCATTGTCTTGCCATGAAAACTCTCCCAGGTACTACAGCAGGGCTAGTGCTGATGTTGACTAGGCGACTATAATTGTTTGCTTTTGAAGTATATTGGGTTCTACTTAAAATGTAGTTCTATAAAAAAAAAGAAATGTTATATCAGTTTTGTTATATAATCTTTTTTTTTTTTTTTTTTTTACTGGGATGCATGCCAGGGAGACTGGAGCTAGTCTTTACTCCATACAAGTGAATATTTCTTAGAGTGGGTTTATTTTTGGAAAATAACAAATCTTGACATTTATTGAGCATTTCTTTTCACCCTTATTGGCAGGGGGGGGGAACAAAACATGTTGACCTCTTTTGGGGGGCATGTTATTGGGCACCCTGAGGGTGTGAATTATAGGGGGGTTTGAGAGGGTCTGACCCCTCTAAAGATGGCTTGACCCCCCCCCCCCCCCCCCCCCCCCCCCCCGAAGGATGTCAAAACAAGATGTTTGAGATAGTCATAGAAAGTAGTCTTAATGTAAAATTAAGCTTTACATGTAAATATGAAGTACATTTCTAGCTCTGACGGATTTTAAATCGTAATTTTGGCCACCTCTGAAATACAGGGTGTTTCAAAAAGATGGACCCAGTGGGCTCATCATCTTGCGAACATATGAGGCTAGAGGCTGTTGGTGCGCTGGGAGAGGTATCTAGCGATGATCATTGGAACTTTCAAGTGGCGAGAGTTTTCATTCATGAGCAGTTTGTGGTTGCAGAGATTTCAATTCGGGTCTATCTTTTTTGAAACACTCTGTAGGTCATACCATTAACATTACCTGAGCAGTTTAAATACGCTATCAAACCCCACTCATTTTCTTCGTCCTAGCGTTAAAGGTGCACTATGTAACATTTATTCAGTAAAATATCCAAAAACCACTAGGCCAGTGTTATATATTTTGTTCAGTTGAGTACTTACAATATCCCAAATTTTTCCAACTATTTGTAAATCGTGAGAAAATTGCTATTTTAACCAAGGAACCGGGACGTGTGAGGGAGTCACCTGTCAATTGCGTCATATCTGCGTTACCCTTTTTCCGGTTTTATTTTTCATAAGCGCTTTACTCTTACTGCAGTGTGCAACAAGTGTCATAGCAGCCGCCGAGCGAACGCACAGAGTAACGTCATAACATTATTTTCAACACACTCAAATGTATCTAATATGATAAACAGAGCTGCATTACCTCATACTCATGACCGGAAAAGCGGAAATTGTGTGGGCGACTGTGGCATAATAAAAGTCCCGCTGTTCGCGAGGTGTGTGTTGCGTTCATCTTAGTAACAATCGCTCCAGCGGCTTTGCTCAGCTCCCACAACACTCGGTCCTGCTCTACTTCATACTACAGTAACGTTAATAATCGCATCCATGAACATGATTTCTGCCCAAGTCCTATCCCGATTCTTTTCCACCGGCTGTGAGGTGAAGACCACATGTCCCAAGATTCTGCGCTCAAACTTGACATCATCAAACTACGCCTTTGTTTTGAATAGGCGACCTCTAGCAGACGGAAAAGTTACATAGTGCACCTTTAATCCCGCTCGTCTGCAGGGACCGCAAAGCATTCTCCATTTGGCACAGTCAAGGGCATCCTCCGGGGCAGCATTGACGATCTTCATGACTTCTTTCAGTCGGTCGAGCCACCACATCTTTGGTCGTCCTCGTGGTCAGCATCCTTAGGGACTTTCTGGCCACTGAATCCTTGTTGCTCTGTACGACATATCAGTACCACTGTAGTAGTATCTTGATTCGGGCAACGCCCAGCCATTTTTCTGATGTCTTCTTTGGTTACGTGGTCCCATCACATTAGCCCTAAGCTCCACAGGGGGCCGCATTCCAGGTACTCTGTCTTTTTGATTGCATGCCATTGTCATCCATGCATGTCCTCCACATTTGAGTTTGCCTTTGCACACCTTCATGTGTTTTGCTTGTGAAGAAGATGTCAACAGCATAGAGGAGTGTCCATGGATGAGGTGCTTCCAAGTCCTTGGTGACTGTGTTCATTCATAGGACAAACAGGAGTGGTGAAAAGGGCAAGCTTTGGTGGACATCGACGGTAATTGAGAACTGCGGCAATCTTCCGACAGGGCAGCAGACGGTGCTGGTCATGCTGGTGTAGAGGTGCTTGATCCAAGTCACGTAGGCTTCAGCGACACCATGAGCCTGAAGGGTGTGATAGATGAGGTCATGGGGCACTCTGTCAAAAGTTTTTATCAGATCAAGGAAGGCAATGTGTACTGGCTTTTTCTCCTCACAGTGCCTCCCCAGGAGCAGCCGGGCAGCATTTGGCAAAATGGAGGATATTTTACGAAGCCAGCCTTCGATAACTTACTTGAACAGTAATTGGGGCATTTGGCCAAGTCACCTTTGCCCTTCCAGATGGGCACAGTGGTGCTGGTCAGCCAAGTGCGTGGGCCTCACCATCAGTGGCAATTCGATTGAACAAATCAGTGAGGATGGTGATGCCTCAGTGGCCAATAAGCTTCCAGGCTTCCACTGGGATGTTGACAGGGCCCGTCGGTTTCCTATTTTTCAATGCTACCTTGGCACTGGTGATGGCAAGAACGGGGTCAAGGGTGGGTTTGGTGCTTTGAATCGGCAGGTGGAGGAACATATGGTTGCAGATCCCCGAGATGTATTCACTCCAGCATCGTAGGATGGAGGGCGAGTCTTTCGCTGATCGTCAGCCTTGATGCATTTTATGCTTTGGCTAAGTGGTAGATCTTGGTTGTCGAAGTGGCCACTTTCGCCACCGCCACTGCCCGCTTTACTACTCTGCATCATTGTTTTACTGGCGGCACTTTATATATATATATATATATTGAATTGAAAATACAGTAAAGACAGTCATATTGAGAAATATTATTACAATTTAAAATAACCAGTTTTCCTGTGATGTCGAAGCTGAACTTTCAGCATTACTACAGTCTTCAGTGTCACATGATCTTTCAGTGCTGATTTGGTCCTCATTTATTATCAATTATTGTTGATGCTCAACTCTTAAAAATGATTCTTATTATTATCACTGTTAAATATAGAAACCATGATCAAAGACTTTAGATATACAAAGACAGTGCACTCATATTACTTATGAATGGGAGAAAGTGCAATGCGCAATATGGCGGAATAAGTCCTGCCTTCTAAAATAAAAGAGCCAGTTGCTAATTGGTAAAGCTGTCGTTAGAAGCTCTAGTAGAAACAGTCAGTGTTCTGAGATGTGCGCTTAGAACTGCACATGTGCACTGGCTGGTCTAGCCTGAAAAATATGCTTTTTTAATGCTATTTAAGCATCTAAAAATCATTTATGTGACCGTTCATGACAGATTTTGTTGCTGATTTGAAATATGTTATTTAATTGGGAGTTCGGCAAGCACTGCAGTTTTTGAGATTTCAAGATTCCCCAATTCAAGTAGATAGGACTTGGTTTTGGATGCCTGAAATATGTGAGTGAACAGACTTTGCTTGAAAGGGACTTTGCTATGATACTTTTTCCCCCCAGGATTCTCTGATGAATATAAAGTAAAGAATAGAAAATAATTTATCAAATGGTATATATCAAAGACACCAACGTGATTTCATTGTGTTCACTGGTTTGTCCAAGAGCAAATGTAAAATGAAGGTGTGAATGTAAAACATTCAGACCAAGAAAAGGCAACAGTTTGCATTATGAATGACTGGGGCTGTTGTGTTCAAATGTTGATAGGAAATAACAATTACATGTGATTTGTTTGTTTTCTCAGGTAACATTATTGGCTCAGGAATCTTCATCTCTCCTAAGGGTGTTCTGGAGCATTCAGGTTCTGTTGGGTTGGCGCTGGTGGTGTGGGTGTTAGGAGGAGGCGTAGCTGCTCTGGGTTCCCTTTGCTACGCTGAGCTAGGGGTCACCATCCCCAAATCTGGGGGAGACTATTCCTACGTCACCGAGATCTTTGGCGGTCTCATGGGGTATGAGAGGTTCAAAAATTATCTATTAAAAATGAATGAAAATCAAATATCCGTCACATATTCTGAATGTGTTGTGTTGCTCTCTAGGTTTCTGCTATTATGGAGTGCAGTATTGATCATGTATCCCACCACATTGGCAGTCATAGCGCTCACTTTCTCCAACTATGTGCTTCAGCCAGTTTTTCCACATTGCATTCCTCCATACATAGCCACCCGCATGCTGTCCACCATCTGCATATGTGAGTGCTTGCTTTTTTATTTATGTATTCACTTTATTTCTTTAAACATCAGGCTGTTTAAAGAAATGACAGAGTTTATATAACAGTGCTAAAAGTCTGAATTTTGAAATGGCTTTAGTTAACCTATAGATTCAGCAGAATTTAACCTCGGGATTGAAGCAGAATTTGGTGAAGTGTTTTTCTGTTCAACAAAGCAAAACTGCAAATATAATGACTGTTTTCAGATAGGTTGCCCAAAACCTTCACCTATGAATGCTTGCAATTTGATAGGAGAAAGCATGTCATGCCATTCTGAAACCATATGACTTTCTTCTGTGGAACTCAAAAGGTGAATTTATGAAAAACACCCTGGCCACTCTTTCCAATATAATGAAAATGAATGAGGACTGGGGGCTCCGAAACAAAAGGCAGCAGCATATAAGTATGCATAAGTGTCATAAAATATCATAAATGCAGTAGATATGTCTAAAAAAACGTATTTCCATTTATTTTGCACAGTTCTGTTAATTAAAGTGCTATTATTATGCTGTTTTAAATTCTTCGCAAGTTCCTTTATTTAGTTTTGGAGGTCTACAATAGGTTTACTTCCAAGATCAAAAACACTTTAATTTTCTTATAATATATATTGCAGCATCAGCTCGTTTCTCACAGTGTATTGTTTGATCAAGGATCTGGTCTCTCTAAACCCCTCCTTTCTGAGAGCCCGCTCTTCTCTGATTGGCCGGAAAGCCCAGTCTGTTGTGATTAGTCTACTCTGCTCTAATTGGTCAGATGGCCCAGTCTGTTGTGATTGGTCTACCACTTACAGCACATGTTGTAAACCAAATGGCCATTATCATATCAGCTCCGTATCTTCCTCATCACTTGATACACAGTAACAAGTTTTACTGGATCAATTCCAGCGCACGTCCTTATCCTTTGGAAGTGCATCAAAGTGCATTTGCAGTGCAGAAAACAGAATGAGGGTTTCCATAGTCTTGGGGGCTACTCATCCATGGAGGCCGTCCCAGTGTTGCCCTCTACCCCTGACACAGCCACGGAGGCTGTCCCTAAGACGCTCAGCCCTGCACAACCAGCGCCTCAACTACCGGCGCCTCCTTTTTCCCCCAAACTACTGGAGCCTCCCTGGTCCCCCGAACTGCCGGCTTCACCCTGGTCCCCTGAACTGCCGGCTTCGCCCTGGTCCCCCGAACTGCTGGCTTTGCCCTGGAGGCTTCCTATTCTACCTAAGCTGCTCCTTGTTAGCCTCCAGGGCAAAAACCAACCCACCCCTCGGATGTATTAAGGCGCGAGGATGCACCTTCCTGGAGGGGGAGGGTACTGTAACATGTTTGGTTTTTCTTGTTCACGTTTAGTTTGTTTTTATTCTGTTCATTTTTGAGTTTCTGTTAATCTTCTAATCTGTTTATTAGTTCAGATCAGGTCTCCCCTGTTCTCTCCCTGTTTGTTTCTATAGTTTCTAATTGATTGTGTTAGTTCAGTTCAGGTGTGCTACCTTTGTTCTACGTCAGTGTGCTTGTGGTATGTTTTCTCCTCATTGATACTTCTGTTTATAGTTTGGATTATTATTAAATCTCCTTGAATACATGTCCTTTGTTGTGCGCTTCAGTACTGCAACCACATCGTGACAATTCTAAATATTGCACTCTTTTTAATTAAAGGGATAGTTCCAAAAATGAAAATTCTTTCATTAATTACTCTATTCACATTATATGTAAATAATTATATAAATTAAATCTGTTCATCATATAAAATGATTGAGTCTCTAAAATTCGTACTAAACAGCTCAGTTCATATGGATTCGTTTTACGATATCTTTATGAACTTTTGAAGCGTCAAAGTGGTAGTTGCGTAGCTGTCAATGGAGGGACAGAAAGCTCTCAAATTTCATCAAAAATATCTTTATTTGTGTTCCAAAGATGAACGAAAGTCTTATGGGTTTGGAACGACATGAGGGTGAGTAATTAATGACAGAATTTTCATTTTTGGGTGAACTATCCCTTTAATGAATTTACATTACTTGTCCAGTTGTTCATTATTTACTGGATAAGGATTAAGAATAACGATTTTACTCGTTTTTAACTCGCGTTTACTTACTGATTTCTATCCGATAAAATATTTTAGAGCTTGGCATACTGTAAGTACAAAAAATAGTACACTCACCAGCCACTTTATTAGGTAGACCTGTTCAACTGCTCATTAATACAAATATTTAATCGGCCAATCACATGGCAGCAACTCAATGCATTAAGGCATGTAGACATGGTCAAGACGATCTGCTGAAGTTCAAAATGAGCATCAGAATGGGGAAGAAAGGTGATTTAAGTCACTTTGAACGTGGCAGGGTTGTTGGTGCCAGACGGGCTGGTCTGGGTATTTCAGAAACTGCTGATCTACTGGGATTTCACACACAACCATCATTAGGGCTAAAGCAGCAGAAGACCACACCGGCTGCCACTCCTGTCAGCTAAGAACAGGAAACTGAGGCAACAGTTCACACGGGCTCAACAAAACTCGACAACAGAAGATTGTAAAAACGTTGGCTGCATGGTCTGATGAGTCTCGATTTCTGCTGCGACATTCAGATGGTAGGGTCAGAATTTGGAGTAAACAACATGAAAGCATAGATCCATCCTGCCTTGTATCAGCAGTTCAGGCTGCTGGTGGTGTGATTGTGTAAGGGTACACAATTGAGTACCAATTGAGCATAATTTAAACACCACAGTCTACCTGAGTATTGTTGCTGACCATATCCATCCCCACAGTTTACTCATCTTCGAGCTACTTCCAACAGGATAACATGCCATGTCACAAAAAGCTCAAATAATCTCAAACTGGTTTCCTGAATATGACAATGAGTTCACTATACTCAAATGGCCTTCACAGTCACCAGATCTCAATCCAGTAGAGCATGTGGTGGAACGGGAGATTCACATCATGGATGTGTAGCCGACAAATCTGCATCAGCTATCATGTCAATATGTACCAAAATATCTGAAGAATGTTTCCAACACCTTGTTGAATCTATGCCACGAAGAATTATGGCAGTTCTGAAGGCAAGGTTAGAGTGGTCTAACCCAGTACTAGCAAGGTGTACCTAATAAAGTGGCCAGTAATGCCCATGGAGTTTTAAGAGTTTATGAATTTACAATTATTTTTCCAGCTCTAAAAATGACACTTTTAAAATTTGGTGTCTTAGTTTTTCAAGACTGTGGGAACCCTGGTTTAGAGACATGTGCGGGACGTATTTTTCCGCAAAAATAAACGTTACCTTCTCCCGCTTCTGCCCGCAACATTCATGTTTTGTCCCGCTCCCGCCCGCAAAAGCCCGCATAAAGGTATACATCGATTTTTTTTTCTGTATGTCCATGAAATTGTTTCAAATAATTTAACATAAAAGCAAGCAACATTTGGCATGGCAGAATGAGCACAAAGTGTAACCCTTAATAATTCCTAAAAAGCTGACATCTCAGTTCATTGCAATTTCACAAAGCTCAGTTATCAATGAAGCTGACTGCACAATGAATCTTTCATAATGTCTACACTTTCTTTGTTATAATCAGAGGATTTTTCCAGCATGCAGAATTCAGCACTGAACAAAAACTCAGATGTTTTGAGCAGTGAGTGGATTCTTTCTTAAATGCGTCCGATTGGCTATTGCATTCGAGAAATCAACACATATGTCTGTGATTGGCTACATTGCTCAATGCTGCAAAAACATGTTATAAATAGAAACTCTGCCTAATGCTTGTGCCTGTAAAAAATTTTTAGTTGTTCTTGTTGCTTTTGTGCAATTGGCCTAGCCGGTGGCGAGAGCGGCACGGTGCGTTTCGGATGATTTGGGCGTCGAGGAGAGTTGAAATCAGGTTAACTTTATGGTAATGAGCTATGACGCAGTTCGGCGGCAACCAATCAGAATGTAGAAGTGCTCTGCTTGAGTCCTGTAAACTTTGGTTCCGACCACATTAGTTCCCAAGCAAAATGAAGGAGAGGTTGATCATTGCGGTGGCGGGTTTGATAAGAAGGCGCGCAACACAATTTATAGGCAACATTTTTGCACTAGAACGCTTGTTTTTCAGCGGGAATGCTATTAATTTGCTCAAAACAACACCGATTTGACCAATTGCATTAATGCTGCACTTCAACCAGGACAGTTATTGTAATGTAGGCTGCACACAAATTAATGTTAATGTTAATTAAACAGCAAGGCTAGTAAACATCTCCTATAAACTGCATGTTGAAATTAGACTAAATTAGACTGTTGAACACAAAAATTCCCGCAACCTGCACACACACAATACCTTACATCAAATCTAGTCCCCCGTCGCACTCTATTTCGTTGGGTCCCGCGGGAGTGCAGGTCTCTACCTGTCTGGTTCATCTTAAAAAAAAAAAATGTTGAGGGGGAGTATTTTGTTTTTTAGCTGATTTGAATGCTCGTTTAGTGTTGTTTTAAATAATTTTAAGGCATCTTTTAAGTTTCCTGAGGCCCTCTAGTTGGCCACGGCTCCTGGTCTTCCACTAATCTAAAGTCTTTGGAATGACCCAGTTACAGTTACAACCCTGGATTTGTACCAAAAGCACTTGACTGCTCAGTGATGGAGGTGGCATGGGTCTATAGCATGTGATTGCTGCATTAGCTCTCTTTATTCAAGCCTGTTATGTGGAGTCATGCACACAAACCAAAACAGCAAGAGCAAGACAGCGGCCGGAAAACGCAAGGCATTCCATCTCCTCACAGACCTGCTCTTTGCTCCCTGTTTTTGTTCTCATAGAAAGTTATTTGTTTCAATTGGGCTTAAACTTCTCTTGGTAGAGGGAAAGTGATTATGAAAGAGTCTGTAAGCGGTGACACTGATGGATGAGCCCATAGAATTACAAGTCCAACTCCCCCTTTAGTGTTCCCACATTTTGGTCAAGTACCCCACACAAGCTAGTCCTAAATCAGTATTTCCTGATGGCAACAGGTCGTAATTTTACTTGCAAACTTTAAACACATTGTTAGAAAAGAATTGCATTTGAAGTCACACATTAAATGAATCAATCAAGACATTGTTCAACTGTTTATGTTGTCTCTCTGTGTGTGTGAATATTTGTAGTGTTTTTGACATGGGTGAACTGCTACAGTGTGCGTTTGGCCACACGGATCCAGGACGCGTTTACCGTAGGAAAGCTTCTAGCGCTGGGGCTCATCATTACTGTCGGTTTGGTGCAGATCTTTGGAGGTGAGAATGGATATCTGGAGAGTTAATATGGTGTCAATCATTCTAGAAATTAATATATAATTAATTTATATACTTATAAAAGAAGTAGCTAAAACATCAACATTAAAGGGGTCATGACATGTTCCTTGCGGTTCACTTAATAATAAAGTTTAGTATTGGCACCCCTGGTAAATATGATCAAAGATGGCTGTAAAAATAAATCTGCATTGTTTATCCTTTTGATCTTTAATTAAAAAAATTGGCAAAAATCTAACCTTTCATTGAAGTAAAAGAATTGAAAGTGGGGGCTAAATCACAGTATGAAATAAATGCTTTTCTCCAAAACATGTTGACCACAATTATTGGCACTCTTTTATTAAATACTTTTTGCAACCTCCTTTTGCCAAGATAACAGCTCTGAGTTCCCTTTCAGTCGGTCACGTTCGACGTACGTCGGAACTGACCGACGAATTGGGATCTATTTTCAGAGACCAATCTACTTCGAGTGTTTAAAAACGAGCCAATGAGGATTGGCATGCGGTAGACGCGTCCCACGCTCCGCCCCGCAGCGCGGGTATAAATACGGAAGTGGAAGTACCGCATATCGCTTTCAACTTCGGAGCCGAACATTCATGTGTTTGTTCCTACGAAGAGTGTTTTCCTGCGAACAAAGAGAGTTGGAGCTCTGCCAGTGTCGGTGTGACGGTGCCTGCAGCGGTGGTCGCGAAGAGAACAAACAGCTGTTTTTACAGCTTTGGGTTGAGTGCTCTCAGCGGGCTTGCACCTCTGAACCGCTGCGAGCCGCGGCCATTTCCCCTGCGTGCCTCGGCACTGATCAGAGCATTTTCCTCTAAAAGAGCGACACGGTTTGACCCTGCGTCTTTTTCAAGATGTCATTCAAACCGTGTGTTTCTGGATGCCGTCGTTACCTGTCCCCAGCTGACGGACACGATCGCTGTCTCACGTGTTTGGGCGTTCAGCACGCTGAGGCGGCTTTCGTGGATGACTCATGTTCCCATTGCGGGAATATGACCATCGCAGTACTACGGTCCAGGCTCGACTACCTTGAAAGAGGTGGAGTCCCATTGCGCATCCCCCGATCTAGTGGCCCTCCTGCCCCGAAGCAGAGGGCTGCTACTTTGGCTGATGCCTTTGGTGGGGACCTGAGGGTTACTGTGAGGGCACTCCCGCCGGGCCAACAGGCTCCTCGGGCCCCTCCCCCCTCCGCTGCGCCGGTTGAGCTTCCGGAAGAGCATGCTGGTCCTTCCCGCGGGGGGCCAGCTGTTACTTTCGGGGCTCCGGTTGAGGATATGGTTTCGATCGCCGCATCGGGGGACGAGCTAATGGACTCTGGAGATGAAGATTCGGCTGCGCTGCCCCCTTCGGGTGTGGTAGCGTTGCCCGAGTCCGATCCAGAGCTCACGGCTATGCTTTCCCGGGCCGCCGCGAGTGTCGGGCTCGAGTGGAACCCTCCACCGCGTCCCGAACCCTCGCGGCTGGACGATTGGTATCTCGGGACGGCCCGTGCTGGTTCTCAGCGCCCCGCCCCAGTGCCTTTCTTCCCGGAAGTGCATCAGGAGCTCACGAAGTCGTGGACAGCGCCCTATAGCGCTAGAAACCGATCGACTGACTCCTCCGTCCTCACTACCCTCGACGGTGGCGCGGCGAAGGGTTACGTGGAGATCCCCCCAGTGGAGCGGTCGGTTGCGATGCAACTGTGTCCTAAGACCGCTACCGACTGGCGGGGAAATCCGCGTCTCCCCTCCCGGGCATGTAAGTTCTCGTCCGGGCTAACCGGCAAGGCTTACACGGCCTGTGGAGAAGCCGCGTCATCTCTGCATGCCATGGCGCTCCTGCAGGTCTACCAGGCCAAAGCGCTCATGGAATTGCACGAGGGTAGTTCCGACCCAGGGGTTATGCAGGAACTGCGTACCGCGACGGACCTCGCCCTCAGGGGGGTCCTCAACGCCCCTGTCTGTCAGGCCGCCCTCTTCGGCGACGCGATCGAGAACTTCGCCCAGCAGTTCTCGGTTGCCCAGAAGCAGACGGAGGCGATTAAAAATATCCTGCCCCGGCGACCTGCTGCTGCTTCCACCCAGTCGCCGGCTGCAGCGCCCCCGCCTGCTCGTCGCCGAGGGCGTCCCCCGGCGTCTGCCTCCGCCCCTGCCAAGCCAAAGCAGCAGCCTCCACCGGCAAAGCAGGGCGCCAGGCGCAAGGGGGCCGCCCAACCCGTCCAGGGCCCCGCTGTCTCTGCAGGCAAGCGCAAGGGTAAGCGGCCCTGAGACGGGCAGCCCAGGGAGGAGAGGAGCTGTTCTCGGGGAGGTGGTGTCCGCACCCCTCCTCCCCCCGGAGGAGGACCGGGGGGAGAATGTCCATCACACTGGTATCAACATCCTGCCGCTGGCTCTCCGGAGTCCAGCGGTGCCCACATTCTCAATAAAAGAGCAGTTTCCTCCCTCCCTGGGCCCCAAGAGGGTCAGGTTGGCAGTGTGCGACGCCCCCGGGCCTTGCCACTCCTTTCTTCCCCTCTCCCCCTCGCCAGGGGGCAGCAGTGTGGGCACCGAGAACACCCCCGGGCCTTCTCACCCACACTCTGCCCCACCCTGGAGTACTCAAGCAACACTCCGGGCCGCCTCCGGGCCTCCCGAGTCGGGCCTGGGTACTCCATCTCGCTGCCTCACCCCGGGCACGTCTGTGGTGCCGTTGGTCCCGCTTGTTCGGTCTCTGGGGGCCTGGTTAGGTCTTCCCAGGCCGTCTCGCTGGCTCATCCGTATCATCAGACTCGGCTATGCGATTCAATTCGCCCGCCGGCCTCCCAAGTTCACGGGCATCCTCTTCACCTCAGTGCGGAGTTGCGATGCCCATGTCTTGCGGTCCGAGATCGATGTCCTGCTGGCGAAGGACGCGGTCGAGCCGGTTCCTCCGGCCGATATGAGGGCGGGGTTTTACAGCCCCTACTTCATTGTGCCCAAGAAAGGGGGTGGGTTAAGACCAATCCTGGACCTGCGTGTCCTGAATCGGGCCCTGCACAAGCTCCCGTTCAGAATGCTAACGCAGAAACGCATTTTCGAATGCATCCGTCCCCAGGATTGGTTCGCAGCGATCGACCTGAAGGACGCGTACTTTCATGTCTCCATTCTCCCTCGACACAGACCGTTCCTTCGCTTTGCGTTCGAGGGAAGGGCATTTCAGTACAAAGTCCTGCCCTTCGGGCTGTCCCTGTCGCCTCGCGTCTTCACGAAAGTCGCAGAGGCAGCCATTGTTCCGCTCAGAGAACGCGGCGTTCGTATTCTCAACTATCTCGACGACTGGCTCATACTGGCCCAGTCCCGGGAGCAGTTGTGCGAACACAGGGACCTGGTGCTACGTCACCTCAGCCTGTTGGGCCTTCGGGTCAACCGAGAGAAGAGCAAACTCTGTCCCACACAGAGGATCTCTTATCTCGGTATGGAGCTGGACTCACAGAGGAGCGAGTCCGGTCAGTGTTGAACTGCTTGAATACATTCAAAGGCAGGACAGCGGTCCCACTGAAATTCTTTCAGAGGCTCCTGGGGCATATGGCATCTGCAGCCGCGGTAACGCCGCTCGGATTGCTTCATATGAGACCGCTTCAATGCTGGCTTCACGACCGAGTCCCGAGATGGGCGTGGCAGCGCGGCCAGTACCGGGTCTCAGTTACTCCTTACTGTCGCCAAACCTTCAGTCCGTGGGCGGACCCTGCCTTTCTACGGGCCGGAGTGTCCCTAGAACAGGTGTCCAGGCATGCTGTGGTTTTCACGGATGCCTCTTCCACGGGTTGGGGGGCCACGTACAACGGGCACTCAGTTGCGGGTCTGTGGACGGGGCCCCAACTGCGTTGGCATATCAATTGCCTAGAGCTTCTGGCAGTACGTCTCGCCCTGGGCCGCTTCAAAAAGCCGCTACAGGGAAAACACGTTCTGGTCCGTACGGACAGCACTGCGGCCGTTGCGTACATCAACCGTCAGGGTGGTCTACGCTCCCGTTGCATGCTCCGGCTCGCCCGCCATCTCCTCCTGTGGAGTCAGAAGCGTCTGAGGTTGCTTCGGGCCATTCACATCCCAGGTGCGCTGAACCAGACAGCCGACGAGCTCTCTCGTCAGCCGACACCTCCGGGAGAGTGGCGACTCCACCCCCGGAGCGTCCAGCTGATATGGGACCTCTTCGGAGCCGCGCAGGTAGACCTGTTCGCCTCTCCGGACTCGACCCATTGCCAGCTGTATTACTCCCTGTCCGGGGGCACCCTCGGTACAGATGCACTGGCGCACAGCTGGCCCCGGGACCTACGCAAGTATGCGTTTCCCCCAGTGAGCCTTCTCGCACAGACACTGTGCAAGGTCAGGGAGGACGAGGAGCAGGTCTTGTTAGTTGCGCCCTACTGGCCCAACCGGACCTGGTTCTCCGAACTCTCACTCCTCACGACAGCCCCTCCCTGGCCGATCCCCCTGAGGAAGGACCTGCTTTCTCAGGGGCGGGGCACTCTATGGCACCCGCGTCCAGACCTCTGGAGACTCCATGTCTGGTCCCTGGACGGGACGCGGAGGTTCTAGGTGGTCTGCCACAGGCAGTGGCAGACACCATCGCTTCAGCTAGAGCCCCCTCTACAAGGCACCTCTATGCGCTGAAGTGGAACCTGTTCGTTGAATGGTGTTCTTCCCGCCGGGAAGACCCCCGAAGGTGTTCGATTAATGTCGTGCTTTCTTTCCTACAAGATGGGTTGGAGAGAAGGCTGTCTCCCTCCACCCTCAAAGTGTACGTCACCGCAATAGCGGCGTATCACGATGTAGTTGAAGGTAAGTCCTTAGGTAAGCACGACTTAATCGTCAGGTTCCTCAGAGGTGCGAGGAGACTAAATCCTCCTCGGCCAACCTCGGTACCCTCTTGGGACCTAGCCCTGGTGCTCAGAGCGCTCCAGGGCCCTCCCTTCGAGCCTTTACAGTCAGTCGAGCTAAACATCCTGTCCATGAAGACAGTGCTCCTGATTGCATTGGCCTCAATCAAGAGGGTAGGGGACCTGCATGCACTTTCGGTCAACGAATCGTGCCTAGAATTCGGGCCGGCCAACTCTCACGTTGTCCTGAGACCCCGGCCTGGATACGTGCCCAAGGTTCCCACCACTCCCTTCCGGGACCAGGTGGTGAACCTGCAAGCGCTGCCTTCGGAGGAGGCAGACCCAGCCCTAGCTTTGCTCTGTCCCGTCCGCGCTCTTCGCGCCTACGTGGACCGAACTCAAAGCTTTAGAACCTCAGAACAGCTCTTCGTCTGTTACGGAGGCCAGCAGAAGGGAAAGGCTGTCTCCAAGCAGAGGTTAGCCCACTGGATAGTGGATGCTATCGTCTTGGCTTACCAGTCCCAAGACGTGCCTTGCCCGCTCGGGGTGCGAGCTCACTCCACTAGGAGTGTAGCCTCCTCCTGGGCGCTGGCTCAAGGCGCCTCGCTGACAGACATATGTAGAGCTGCGGGCTGGGCGACACCTAACACGTTCGCTAGATTTTATAGCCTCCGTGTAGAGCCGGTATCTTCCCGCGTCCTCGCCCCCAGTGGCCAGTAGCGCTAAGTACCCGTTCTAGTGTCGGCTTGCATACGCCACTCCCGCCTCCGGGCCGGATACGTGCGTCTATTGTCTCCAGTTGTGTTCCCCGGAAACGGCTAACCCTGTCGAGCTCCTCCGTCACCCTTCGGTGTCAGACGTTGCGGCCGTCTGACATCAGGCCTACACCCGTATGCTTGTGGAACGTGTGTGTTAGGCTGGGTTTCATATGTAGCGGTTCCCTAACGGCAACCCCATATGTGTATTCTCCACGGTACCAGCTACCCTACTCGGCTAGCCCCGTGTCTTTCCCTTGACAGAGCCCGCTCTGTCGTCTCTGGTGGTGTTCTTTCCCCCCTGGGACCAGGTTGGATCCACCCCAGAGACTGCCATAGGTAGCACTACCCTGCTAGGTTAGTCCTTATGAGTATTCCACCTCTCCTTCCACTGAAGGACGTGGCTCCGCAGCGTACCATCTCCTGAGACGGGCACGCTTTCCCAGCGTTATCCAATAGTCACGCTGAGTGGGTCTTGCAGGAACAGCAGTGACTGGCCTCCCTGACTGGAGCCCTGACTTCCGCACCAACCTAGGTGTGGTCCAACGAGCTCGGTCAGGGCGCTGGAAGGGCCAGCATCTCTGGCGTGTTAGTAGGGATCCCAATTCGTTGGTCAGTTCCGACGTACGTCGAACGTGACCGACTGAAAGGGAACGTCTCGGTTACGTATGTAACCCTCGTTCCCTGAAGGAGGGAACGGAGACGTACGTCCCGTCGCCAGGTGCTGTGCTTCAGCTGTAGGCCGAGCCACTTAGCCGGCTCCTCAGTTGTAAAGCGATATGCGGTACTTCCACTTCCGTATTTATACCCGCGCTGCGGGGCGGAGCGTGGGACGCGTCTACCGCATGCCAATCCTCATTGGCTCGTTTTTAAACACTCGAAGTAGATTGGTCTCTGAAAATAGATCCCAATTCGTCGGTCAGTTCCGACGTACGTCTCCGTTCCCTCCTTCAGGGAACGAGGGTTACATACGTAACCGAGACGTTTTCTCCTATAATGCCTGATGAGTTTGGAGATCAGAGATCATTCCTCCATACAGAATCTCCCCAGATCCTTCAGATTCCCAGCTCTTCTCTTCAGTTCATCACTCATTTTCTATAGGGGTCAGGTCAGGGACTGCGACGGTCATGGCAGAAGCTTCATTTTGTGCTCAGTGACACATTTTTGTGTCGATTTTGATGTTTGTTTTGGATCATTGTCCTGATGGAAGATCCAACCACAGCCCATTATAAGATTTCTAGCAGAGGCCGTCAGGTTTTGATTTCCTATCTGTTGGTATTTGCTAGAATCCATGATACCATGAATCTGAACAAGATGTCCAGGACCTCCAGCAAAAAAATAAACATTAAAGGCATGGGGGACTTTTTATCCCTGTTTGCACCAAAGCCATCTGGTGTGTTTGCTGCCAAAAAGCTCTTTTTTAGTTTAATCTGACCACAGAACCAGGTCCCGTCTAAAGCTCTAGTCGTACACTACCGGTCAAAAGTTTGAAACATTACTATTTTCAATGTTTTTGAAAGAAGTCTCTTCTGCTCATCAAGCCTGCATTTATTTGATCCAAAATACAGCAAAAAAAAAAAAAAAAAAACTTTTTACAATTTAAAATAACTGATTTCTATTTGAATATATTTTAAAATGCAATTTATTTCTGTGATTCAAAGCTGAATTTTCAGCATCATTACTCCAGTCTTCAGTGTCACATGATCCTCCAGAAATCATTCTAATATGATGATTTGATGATCAAGAAATGTATTATTATTATCAGAGTTGAAAACAGTTGTGTACATTTTTTTTGCAGGATTATTTAATGAATAGAAAGTTCAAAAGAACAGCATTTATCTAAAATATAAAGCTTTTGCAACATTATAGATGTCTACATTGTCACTTGATCAATTTAATGCATCCTTGCTGAATAAATGTATTCATTTCTTTAAGTTCTTTTCCAAAAAAAAATATATATATATAATTCTTACCGACCCAAAACTTTTGAACGGTAGTACAAATGTTACAAAAGCTTTCTATTTCAGATAAATACTGTTCTTTTGAACTTTCTATTCTATTCATCAAAAATTTTACACAACTGCTTTCAACATTGATAATAATCATAAATGTTTCTTGAGCAGCAAATCATCATATCAGAATGATTTCTGAAGGATCATGTGACACTGAAGACTGGAGTAATGATGCTGAAAATTCAGCTTTGATCACAGGAATAAATGACATTTTATATATTCACATAGAAAAAAAGTTATTTTACATTTTATCACAGCTTTTTTTGTATTTTCAATAACATAAATGCAGCCTTGGTAAGCAGAAGAGACTTCTTTAAAAACATTTAAAAGTCTTACCGTTCTCGAACTTTTGACTGGTAGTGTATCTGACAACTGAATATGCTGGAGTTTGTTTCTGGATGAGCGAGGAAGATTTTTCTTGAAAGCCTTCAGATCTCTACAAAATGGTTTAGAATAATTATGACATTAAAATCCAAAATATTTGGTCCGTAATTATACACCCCTGGGAAATTTATTTCAGATATATATCAGAATTAATATATTTAATATATCTATATCAGACTTTTGATAAGTCAAAATATGTTACGCCGATATATCAGTCTGTCAATAGATATAATTATCCTTTCAATCCTTTCAAATATCTTCACAGCACATCTGTTTGTTACTTGTCAAATTAACAGATCTGTCCTTGTCTGCTCAGGTAACTATGAGAGCCTGACCCCACAGGTGGCGTTCATGTTTAATAAAGCTCCGTCTATAGGGCAGATCGCCCTGGCTTTCCTTCATGCCTCCTTTGCCTTCAGCGGCTGGAACTTCCTCAACTATGTTACGGAGGAGGTGGTGGATCCGAGGAGGTTAGTCTGATACCACTTTTAAAAGATAAACTTGTCTGGAATCACAAAATCTGCTAGAACTGCTGCCATTCAACTGATATCATTTTCAGGATAATTAATCTGAGTCACATTGCAAATTTTGCATGCACTGTATACATTAAAATCCTAAACTTTCAGACACAGATTCCTGTCAGTGGGCTAAATACATGTTTTGACTCACTTTTTGAACCCATAATTATTATCTACTCCATAATTTCTACCCTTTATCCACACATGGCATGCACTATGTGATATTTGTATATCACAAATTTGAATATTGTTTGTTTGTTTGTTTTACCTCAGGAATCTGCCACGAGCCATATACATCTCCATTCCACTGGTGACATTTGTGTACACTCTCACAAACATTGCATATTTTTCCTCCATGTCTCCTGAGGAACTGCTGTCCTCCAACGCAGTGGCTGTTGTAAGTACAGGCCTTTGACTCGTCGGGTTTATTCTTATTACATTCTTAACACTCTGCTAACACTCAAGGATTGTGTCACTTTTGTGTGTGGGATTCACACTATTACAGTCTGCAGAAAGCAGCCAGAATGTCATTAAAGTCAGCATGAAACAGAAGTTGCGCTGGTCTTTTCTTCCCTATTGTGACATATATCTGTGTGAAGCTGCTACTGGAACCAGAACAAATGTAGGACGGGGCTTGATTTTGTCCATTGGGGAATTGATTGGATCGTTGTGGTTTGCTATTGGTGGATCTCATGTGAGTTACAGCTTGCCCTGTCCTCGCACCATTAAACGCATCATCAGAGAAAAAAATGGATGTGGGCATTGAATTTAAAAATAATGATGTGCACAGATAAATAATTTATAATACATCCTGCTAGAATTGTCCATTTTGATTTCATGGTGACTTTAAAAACAGATGTTTGTGAATGCTTTCTGTTGAAAAAAAAATTTTTTTTTTAATATATATATATATATATATATATATATATATATATACATATATACACACACACACACCGATTAGGCATAACATTATGACAGGTGAAGTGAATAACACTGATTATCTCTTCATCACAGCACCTGTTAGTGGGTGGGATATATTAGGCAGCAAGTGCACATTTTGTCCTCAAAGTTGATGTGTTAGAAGCAGGAAAAATGGGCAAGCATAAGGATTTGAGTGAGTTTGACAAGGGACAAATTGTGATGGCTGGACGACTGGGTCAGAGCATCTCCAAAACTGCAGCTCTTGTGGGGTGTTCCCGGTCTGTAGTGGTCAGGATCTATCAAAAGTGCTCCAAGGAAGGAACAGTGGAGAACCGGCTTATTGATGCACGTGGGGAGGGAAGGCTGGCCCATGTGGTCCGATCAAACAGATGAGCTACTGTAGCTCAAATTGCTCAAGAAGTTAATGCTGGTTCTGATAGAAAGGTGTCAGAATACACAGTGCATCACAGTTTGTTGTGTATGGGGCTGCATAGCCGCAGACCAGTCAGGGTGCCCATGCTGACCCCTGTCCACCGCCAAAAGCACCAACAGTGGCACGTGAGCATCAGAACTGGACCACGGAGCAATGGAAGAAGGTGGCCTGGTCTGATGAATCACGTTTTCTTTTACATCACGTGGATGGCCGGGTGCGTGTGCGTCACTTACCTGGGGAACACATGGCACCAGGATGCACTATGGGAAGAAGGCAAGCCGGCGGAGGCAGTGTGATGCTTTGGGCAATGTTCTGCTGGGAAACCTTGGGTCCTGCCGTCCATGTGAATGTTACTTTGACACGTACCACCTACCTAAGCATTGTTGCAGACCATGTACACCCTTTCATGGAAACGGTATTCCCTGGTGGCTGTGGCTCTTTCAGCAGGATAATACGTCCTGCCACAAAGCAAAAATGGTTCAGGAATGGTTTGAGGAGCACAACAACGAGTTTGAGGTGTTGACTTGGCCTCCAAATTCCCCAGCTCTCAATCCAATCGAGCATCTGTGGGATGTGCTGAACAAACAATTCTGATCCATGGAGGCACCACCTCAAAACTTACAGGACTTAAAGGATCTGCTGCTAACATCTTGGTGCCAGATACCACAGCACACCTTCAGGGGTCTAGTGGAGTCCATACCTCGACGGGTCAGGGCTGTTTTGGCAGCAAAAAGGGGACCAACACAATATTAGGTCATAATGTTATGCCTGATCGGTGTGTATATATATATATATATACTGCCGTTCAAAAGTTTGGGATCTGAAAGATTTTTAATGTTTTTAAAAGAAGTCTTAATGCTTACCAAGGCTGCATTTATTTGATAAAAAAACAGAAATATTGTGAAATATTATTACAATTTAAAATAACTGTTTTCTGTGTGACTATATAGTAAAATGTAATTTATTTCTGTGATTCAAAGCTGAATTTTCAGCATCATTACTCCAGTCTTCAGTGTCACATGATCCTCCAGAAATCATTCTAATATGATGATTTGATGATCAAGAAACATTTATCAGTGTTGTAAACACTAGTGTACAAGTTTTCAGGGTTCTTTGATGAATAGAAAGTTCAAAAGAACAGCATTTATGTGAAATAGAAACTTTTGTAACATTACAAATTTCTTTACTGACACTTTTTACTAAATTTAATGTATTCTTGATAAATAAAAGTATTAATTTTGTTAATTTCTTTCTGAAAAAAGAAAAATAAATTATTACTGACCCCAAACTTTTGAATGGTAGTGTATAAGAATCAAGTGATGGATAAGCAGGGATACTGTATATCCGCTGATTCAGGTGTCTGGATCGTGGTGGAGGAGTGATGCTGGATAGTCTTAGTAAAATATGGCAGTCTGCTGCATAATTCGAAAACATTGCACAAGATTGCCAATAGTGCTGTGTAAATGTGGTCAACACAGATTGTGTGGCTGCATTTGTATATGGCTTGATTTGAACACTTTAATAAACCAGGTGTAAAAACAACACAGATGGAAATACACTGTGGTATCAGTGGGCAAAACCTTTTCCTCTGAATGTGCTGATTCTGCTAATGATGTGCTAAAGCTTTGTTTCGTTTGTCTTAGACTTTCGGTGAAAAACTTCTCGGGGTGTTTTCCACCCTCATGCCGATCTCTGTGGCACTCTCCACTTTTGGGGGCATCAATGGTTACCTCTTCACCTCCTCCAGGTGAGCGCATTTCTTTTTTATTTCACCTTAACCTTTGCCTTACCTACATTAAAAAAAAACACACACACAGCTGTCAGAAAGACAGGAAAAAAAAGAAAGTGAAAGAATATATTGTAAAATGTATTTTATTTCTGTGATCAAAGCTGAATTTTCAGCATCATTACTCCAGTCTTTAGTGTCACATGATCCTTCAGAAATCAGCACCTATATAAAATAAATATAGGCACCTATTGTAATTGTTATTATTCTTCCTTCTTCCACTATTGAAGTCTATGGCAGCCCTGTCAGAGACATGAAAAATAGCTATTTTTGCTCATATTTGATACACAAACTTCAGAACAGTTTGCCCAAAATCATAAAAAACTTGTCTCTTTTAATTCAGTGCAGCATGCCGAGTCAAATGATGCCCAATTTTTCCATATCAGCACTTTTGGGCATCGGCCATATTGAATTTTGTATTGTTCCGAAAGTTTCAAAATGTATAATGAAATTTCAAAAAATGCTAATAGCTTTTAAATAATTTTGCATCTTCACATCATTTTATAAAAGTCATCTTATAAAGCTAAAATGTATAAGCTTTATCAAACTTTGTATGTGTCAGTATCACCTCACACTCACACATCAATTTGGTAACAGTGCCACCTATTGGTCAAAAGTGATAAACAATTTAATCAGTGATTGCAATTATGATTTTCACCTGTTTTTTGCTTAAAATAATCTAAAAATGTCTTTAGTTACTTATTGTTGTCATTGGTTTGATGTTACCAGCCATGCTTTTTTGTGCTTTAATTGCTGCTTGCAGCTATATTATTGTTGTTGTTGTAAACAAGTAGTATCTTACTCAATTTTGCTTTTCAAGTAATTAAATCTAGTTTTAAAGGGATAGTTCACCCAAAAATGAAAATTCTGTCATTAATTACTCACCCTCATGTCGTTCCAAACCCGCAAGACAAATTAAGATATTTTTGATGAAATCCGAGAGCTTTCTGATCCCTTGAACCACTGGAGTCACATGGACAATTTTAACAATGTTTTTACTACCTTTCTGGGCCTTGAAAGTGTTAATTAAATAGCTGTCTATTAGGGGTGGAATGGTTCGCAGTAAAAAAAAAAAAAAAAAAAAAAAAAAAAAAAAAATCGAACCTTACGGTTCGGCACACACTTGCACCACGGTTCAACTCAAATATGACGACGCACCTATAATATGGTTTGTTGAAAATAACAACACGTAAAACAGACAGACAGAGTTAGGCTAATGTATGTTTTTTTATACACATTCTGGCTTCCCAATACATTACAACAGCGAGGATCAAAAAGCATGGACAAAACAGTCACTCTTGTACACGAGTGTATGACCTGTCATATACGCCGTTGTAACAATTCACCAGTGTGAGTGCCCCTGATCACCACCAGAGGGCACTCCAACCCAGACTGTCATTCCATCATAGACTACATCACCCATAATCCTTTGCCCGGACTCATCAGCACTCACTGTTTACACCTGTGTCTCATTTACCTTATTACCTCTGCCTATATCTAGCCTGTTCACCCTGTCATTCTTTGCTAAGTCTTGTTTTGTTGTTACACTGCACTTCTGTAACGCAAGGTGAACTCAAAAACAAAAGGCAGAGCTGGATCCAAATGCAAAATAATTTAATAACAAAATAAACATAACAAAACCACAGCAATCAGAGAACCAAGGAACAACAAACAGAATGAGTAGCACTAAACGTACATCCATGTAGGACAAGAACTGACAAAGAACACAGGAAACACAGGGGTTTAAATACACAGGGGCAAACAAGCTTAACAAGATAACAAGGCACACCTGGGGAGACTAATCAACATGAAAAACTACAAAGAACTACAAAAGCACAGGAAACACTTCAACTTAAAAGTCCAATGATAGACACAGAGCACATGTGACAGCCGTCATCACCCGGTGTTGATAGCGCGTGAGCTCAAGTGAGACCTGAACAGCACACTTTGTGTTTAAGCTAAACTCATTTAAGCCTTGCCAAATTAAACATTCAAGAGCAAGACGCGAAAGAGAACTCGCACGCGCGGAGAGACTGAATAGCTTTTGTAACATAAATAATGATTCATCTTTATTTAATTTATACAGTGAAGATTATAATATGCAATGCTATTTTATATTTGATTACTTTATTCAATTTCTATATCTGAAAATACTGTTAGAAACCTGAAAAGCACTGTTTATATTATATGCATCTTTGCTTTATTGTATATATTTGTGCTGTTGCTTGTTTATTTTTGTTTGACAAATGTCCTAATTACCCTGAACATAGCACATACCGAACCGTACCGAAACCATGACCCTAAAACCGTGATACAAACCGAACCGTGAGTAATTTGAACCGTTCCACCCTTACTGTCTATGGAGAGGTCAGAGAGCTCTCGGATTTCATCGTAATTAATGACAGAATTTTCATTTTTGGGTGAACTATCCCTTTAAGGATATTTAGATATTTTTTAATGAAAAGCAGTACCGATTATGACAGTGATTCTTTGTTATGCATTTATTGTTTACGTGTGTATTTGTTTAACAACATTCAGGTTGTGTTTTTCCGGGGCCCGGGAAGGACATTTACCCAGCCTTCTTGCTATGATCCACTTTAAGCGCTGCACACCGATTCCAGCTCTGCTCGTCTGTGTATGTGACTTTCATATGAGAACAATGAGTTTTTGTTACAGCAACCAGCCTATTGTGTTGCTTGCCAGGATGAAACTTGTTCTAATTTGTTCCCATTAACATTCTTTCTCTATTGTGCCTCTTGATCTTGTCTTTTCAGTGCACTGCCACAATCGTAATCTTGTGCATTGGAGAAACTCACAACCTTATAAACTATGTCTCTTTCATCAACTACCTCTCCTATGGAGTCACTATTGCTGGCCTGCTCTACTACAGATGGAAGAAGCCAAACTTATACAGGCCCATTAAGGTATTCAATTATATACAAATATTAAAAATAGCCTGTGTCTTGTAGGGACTCTGTATCAGGGAAACAGGTCTATTTAGCTCAAATTAATTAATTCATTCATTCATAGGGAATTTTGAAAGAGTCTATTTTACGACCGAGCAAATGACTCGTCCAGCGTTCATTTGAACGGGCCGTAACTATCAACTCTGCAGCGGATATTAATATCCACACAATAGTGAAACACTATTTAACAGCCAGGTAACTTAGATCAGCAGTTTAAGACATTAAATTCGTACACATCTTTAAATACAAACAACTTTATTGATTACTCTAACATGTAAAACTAATATCTAACACAAACACATGCACACACACATTCACACGCGTTGCAGAAAGGAAGAAAATGAGGAAAGAATGAGTTTTAAGAGAGAGAAATGATGAAATCCCAGGTTTCTAGCAATAAATGCATTTATAACACATGACCTGAATGAACCACCGATCATTAACTTAACCCTCCTATCGTTTCTTAGGCGGGGTTATTAAATTTGATTTCAATTGCACCAGTTCAGTTTAGAATCTGGAGGTTACTTGCGTTTGTGTCTCGTGTCGCCTTGGGGATTCCCTTTTCGGTCCTGGCTGCAGGGGTTTCCCAGGTTCGGTGATTCGCTGACGGCCTTGTCATGTCTTTTGATCGACGTCTTGGGAAGCCAATCACGTGGTGTGTTGGCGGCTTGATGGAAAGTCTTGTGGATGTTTTGGAGTTGAAGCGCGCTTGCTGTAGATTCGGGCGAGAGAAACTTTGCCGCGAAACTTAACTTAGAACACGAGACTCACAGAAATAAAATAAACTTAAGTAAAAGAAAGGAAAGTGAGAGGAGAGTTCTAGATGGCTTAACTGAAATCGTTAACCCATTTTCTTCAGATCCCACAATTCCTAAAGTCTATTCTACATCCATAACATGTACTTATATGTCACATAGTAAAGCAAAATAGTGGATTATACAGTGCATCTTGCATGTACACTTGTTTGCTGCAGTAGACAGTAGTCACGGCCAGATCATGTTTATAGTAAATATCAAAGCTTTAGGTTTGTTCTCTTCTCAGGTGAGTCTCCTAGTGCCAGTGTGTTATCTGCTCTTCTGGGTTCTGCTGCTGGGCTTCAGTTTGCACTCAGAGCCGCTGGTGTGTGGAGTGGGGCTGGTCATTATGCTCACTGGAGTACCAGTTTATTTCCTGGGAGTTTACTGGAAAGACAAGCCAAAATGCATATATGACTTCATTGGTAAGGAGACTGGATATGCAATTTATATTATGTGTTCTCTATAGGAACAGTAAAGAATATCTTCTCAGTATACATATTTAAAAGAATTGTTTACTCATCCTCATGCCATTCCAAAACTTTTATCAATGGAGAAGAAAATTTGAAGAGTGAAGAGTGTTCATGCTGCCGTTTTCCATACAGCAGCAGCGGTCAGTGAGTGTCAAGCTCCAAAAGGACGAGTGCCACTTAGGTGTTATAAACGGTGACCGAGAGAGTTCAAGGTGCTACAACTAAAGAAAACACATGCTCATGTACAAATTAAGAACACATCTCCATCAGTTTGACAGCACATGTGCTACAAATACTCACAACACAACCAAATACAGAAACACACTGCAAATACTCACAACACAACCAAATACAGAAACACGCTGCAAATACTCACAACACAACCAAATACAGAAACACACTGCAAATACTCACAACACAACCAAATACAGAAACACGCTGCAAATACTCACAACTCAACCAAATACAGAAACACGCTGCAAATACTCACAACACAACCAAATACAGAAACACACTGCAAATACTCACAACACAACCAAATACAGAAACACACTGCAAATACTCACAACACAACCAAATACAGAAACACGCTGCAAATACTCACAACACAACCAAATACAGAAACACACTGCAAATACTCACAACACAACCAAATACAGAAACACACTGCAAATACTCACAACACAACCAAATACAGAACACACACTGCAAATACTCACAACACAACCAAATACAGAAACACACTGCAAATACTCACAACACAACCAAATACAGAACACACACTGCAAATACTCACAACACAACCAAATACAGAACACACACTGCAAATACTCACAACACAACCAAATACAGAAACACACTGCAAATACTCACAACTCAACCAAATACAGAAACACGCTGCAAATACTCACAACGCATCCAAATACAGAAACATACTGCAAATACTCACAACACAACCAAATACAGAAACACACTGCAAATACTCACAACTCAACCAAATACAGAAACACACTGCAAATACTCACAACTCAACCAAATACAGAAACACGCTGCAAATACTCACAACGCATCCAAATACAGAAACACACTACAAATACTCACAACTCAACCAAATACAGAAACGCACTGCAAATACCATAACACATCCAAATACAGAAACACACTGCAAATACTCACAACTCAACCAAATACAGAAACACACTGCAAATACTCACAACGCATCCAAATACAGAAACACACTGCAAATACTCACAACGCATCCAAATACAGAAACACACTGCAAATACTCACAACGCATCCAAATACAGAAACACACTACAAATACTCACAACACAACCAAATACAGAAACACACTACAAATACTCACAACACAACCAAATACAGAAACACGCTGCAAATACTCACAACGCAACCAAATACAGAAACACACTGCAAATACTCACAACTCAACCAAATACAGAAACACACTGCAAATACTCACAACGCATCCAAATACAGAAACACACTGCAAATACTCACAACGCATCCAAATACAGAAACACACTACAAATACTCACAACACAACCAAATACAGAAACACGCTGCAAATACTCACAACGCAACCAAATACAGAAACACACTACAAATACTCACAACACAACCAAATACAGAAACACACTGCAAATACTCACAACACAACCAAATACAGAACACACACTGCAAATACTCACAGCTCAACCAAATACAGAACACACACTGCAAATACGCACAATGCAACCAAATACAGAAACACACTGCAAATACTCACAACGCATCCAAATACAGAAACACACTGCAAATACTCACAACGCATCCAAATACAGAAACACACTACAAATACTTACAACACAACCAAATACAGAAACACGCTGCAAATACTCACAACGCAACCAAATACAGAAACACGCTGCAAATACTCACAACGCATCCAAATACAGAAACACACTGCAAATACTCACAACGCATCCAAATACAGAAACACACTACAAATACTCACAACACAACCAAATACAGAAACACACTACAAATACTCACAACACAACCAAATACAGAAACACGCTGCAAATACTCACAACGCATCCAAATACAGAAACACACTGCAAATACTCACAACTCAACCAAATACAGAAACACACTGCAAATACTCACAACACATCCAAATACAGAAACACACTGCAAATACTCACAACGCATCCAAATACAGAAACACACTACAAATACTCACAACACAACCAAATACAGAAACACGCTGCAAATACTCACAACGCAACCAAATACAGAAACACACTACAAATACTCACAACACAACCAAATACAGAAACACACTGCAAATACTCACAACACAACCAAATACAGAACACACACTGCAAATACTCACAACACAACCAAATACAGAACACACACTGCAAATACGCACAATGCAACCAAATATAGAAACACACTGCAAATACTCACAACTCAACCAAATACAGAAACACACTGCAAATACCACAACACAACCAAATACAGAAACACACTGCAAATACTCACAACTCAACCAAATACAGAAACACACTGCAAATACTCACAACACAACCAAATACAGAAACACAGTGCAAATACGCACAACACAACCAAATCAAGACCAATCAAGAAAAACAGATTCAAACAATAAGACTAACTGTGTTGAGCTGTATAACAATGATTAGTTTTCTGTCGATGAATGATCCAAACAGTTGTTCTCTTGTCTAATAAAACACATCATATATTAAAGCGTCTTTGGTGTTTCCATGGTTTCTACAAAATAAAACCGGAAATTGAGGGTAACGCGGATATGATGTCATTGATAGGCGGCGCATGGACACGGTCTGTGTCCTGGTTAAAATAGCTTATTTCTCTGGATTTAAACATTCTTGGAAACATTTGGGATAATGTAAGTACACAAGTCAACAAAATATATAACATTGTTCTAGTGGTTTTTGGATATTTTAATCTAAAAATCTTACATATTGTGACTTTAAAACAATTAATGAAATGGTTTAAAAGTGCACATTTCTCTCTAGTGAATAACTTTTCTTACACAAAACTATTCAGAATATTTGGAAAATGTTGCCCAAGTCGTATTGTTTGCAATGGCATATGGATGAGTAAATGATTGATTTTTGTGTGAATTATTCCTTTAAATTGTGTAATAATGACAACCATGCAATTATTCAATGTTTTAATGAACTAAATGTATGTGCATATGTGGTCTTTTATACAGAGTGGGCTACGTACCTGGGACAAAGAGTGTTTTTTGTTGTTTTCCCACAATTTGATCCTATTGAAACGGCAGAATGGACTGACAAATCTTCCTTCACAAGCAAAGCTTCTGGACCGCTTTGAATTTTCTATTACTTTAATCTGGCAGCTCTTCACTTAAAGTCCACAATTTCCAGGCTTGTAGTAGTATAGTAAAAAAGAGAAATGAAAGAATAACCGCCTCATTTATTTCAATGGGGACTGTATTTGAATGAGTGTCTGCTTCCATGAGTTTAAATGGCATTGGGCATTGCTCACTTTTTGGTTAGGCATGTTATTTCTACTGCAGAAAACTGTTTTAAACCCTATAATTTGCTACTGGGGTTCATTTGCAAATGTCCTATGTTGATACTTGTACAGAATCTCCTCTCTTTTGTATGATGTACTTCACCTGTGATGTCTTTACAACTACATAACAGTTTCTACAGGCTCTGTACGCCTCACTGCTGTAAATACATTTAAATGGTTTCTAACTTTTCACAATTTTGGTCTTTAGTCTGAAATTATATTGTTACCTGCAAGCATATTTTCTCTGTGATTTCAGAATTAATTGCTTAAAATTATTTACAAGGGATTGAAATTTATATTCTCCTTTCTTTCTTTTTTTTTTACCCTTGGTGAAGAACTTTTCAACCATCCTGGGAAAAATGCTGTTAGAAAATGAGAAATAAAAGAATACATCTAGTGTAAATACAAGATGTAAATACAAATAATACATTTAACTCTTTCACTGTGGTAGGTAAGTTTATGTTGTTGATATCTAGATATTTTTAATCAAATAAGGAGAGAAACCAATAAGAATAGATTGATTAGAATATGTAGTTTCACTAGGTTGGAAAACCACACCCCCTTGTTAATAACAAAACAAGCCCAGTTCATTACTCTGATTTGTAATATTTAGATGATCAATTGTGGCTACTAATAATCCAGTGCAAGCACACTGCAAACAGAGCAAATTAACTTGTCATTAAGATCCACAATTTACATATCTGCTACAAACTGATAGAAACAAACTAAATTGGGAATGAGTTTATTTGTTAATAAAACGAGTTGGGATGAGCAAGAATGTTTAGCACTTAACTTGTTGCGTAGTGGCATATCGTACAAGACGACGCAGTTATAGCAGAAGGGGGGAAAAAACATTTTTATAAAAGGCACCGCTGGGATTCGAACCCAGGATCTCCTGTTTACTAGACAGGCGCTTTAACCAACTAAGCCACGGCGCCTCCGCGAAAAAAATGGAAAATACCGTTCTTGGAGATTGTGAGTGTGTGTTCATGTTTTAAATGGGAATATTCACGTTTTTATTCATTTCCGTTTGTTTTGGTTGTGTGATCGTTTGATAATTTCAAACTTTAAAATCAGCCGTGATTTATATTTTGAAGTGAAATTATCCCAATTTCCTGGGAACTGATAGTCGCGCGTCGATGGCGTCAACACCGGAAGCGAGTGCCGTGCACGCGTGTTGACCGCAGCTGTAATGTTGACTGAAGTTGTGTTTGATGCGTGGAAGTTCAGCGCTGGTATCATGTAAATATCTACAAAATGGAGATAATATAACTGTGATTATAATGGCACAGTTGTGTTTTATATATATATAATCAGAAAACCGAACATATTTGGCTATATATTAGCTGAATTAATAATATATTACTGAAACTAATAATGTAACCATTTAAATGCTTTGATTTGATCTGATAGTTACGTAATAATAATAATAATAATAATAATACATAATGACACACTGACTTTAGAAAATATAATGCCGATAATTTGTGTTTAGCTTCGTTTATCTCACCATTTACATTGAACAAGCTAAATGTTGTTGTGTAGCGGTTCGTGGATGGGTGATGATGGCGGACAGGCTGTGTTTTGATCGTAAGACTGCTCTGGCCCCTATGGTGCGGGTGGGCACTCTGCCCATGAGACTCCTGGCTCTGGACTATGGGGCAGATATTGTGTACTGTGAGGTGAGGAGCAACATTAACACCAATACACGTCACATTTCCTTCCATGAATCATTTGAATATGAAGTACTTGCTCTGCAATATTGTTAACATGGATCTATGGGGCCTTTGGTGTTTCAGGAGCTGATTGACATCAAAATGGCTCAGTGTGAGAGAGTAGTAAACGGTATGTCTGTTTCTCTCGGTCATATCAGATGTATGAGGATGTTATATAACATACCGTGTGTAAATGGATTCACATTTGGCAAAATATGTGTCTGCAGATGTTTTGGAGACGGTTGATTTTGTTGCTCCTGATGAGCGTGTGATGTTTCGCACCTGCGGTAAAGAGAAGAGCCGCGTCGTCTTTCAGATGGTCAGTATGCAAACTTCCTGAACTTAACATTTCCTTATTACACATTTTAAAACATAATCTGATTCTATGCTTGTGTTTCAGGGAACGGCTGATCCAGAGAGATCCCTGGCTGTGGCTAAGCTTGTGTGAGTTTGATTTTTTTTTTTTTTTTTCTGTTAGTATCATATATCCCTTATGTTGTGTCTGGGTCATTTTGACCCGAGAGGATTTTCTCTTTCCTGAAAATATTAGTTAATGGCTAGTCTCAGCCTCAGACGCCACGTCCACAGACTATAATTTATAGATGCACGCCGGTCTGTTATTGCAGGGACATCGACTTTACATTTTCACGCCCCTAAACATGACACGGAACAAAACGAACTGTGATTGGTTGCGTAACATGTCAGTCAAACATCCTCTTGGGCGGTCCTTGACCAATGAAAGCTGCGATAGAGTCCAGACCGTCTGCCGTCAGTCTGAAGCTCTGGCTACGCGAGACTGGTTAAGGGGTTAGTTCACCCAAAAATTATCTGGAGTTCCAGCAGAAGAGTGACCTCTGACCCGACGCATGACGTATTGATGAACGTGGAAGCGCAGAGGATAGAGCAAAACAAAATACTGGTCATGAATTAGAAGTCTAAAATGAGGATTATTAAAGAGAAATGTGGGAGGAGCTTGAGTTTGTTGTTTGAACCGCGAGAGGCGTTGACTCTCACCTGAGCTTACACTACTCCTACATCCTACGTCATGTGTTAGGTCAGAGTTCACTCTTCCGCCAGAACTAGACTCTTGTACAGCCGTTACAGGAAGCCAGTGATTATAGTTTATAAAGTTTTAAATATGGATATTTGTCTTGCAAAAACGCATGTCTTCGCTTCAGAAGGCCTTTATTAACCCCCCGGAGTCGTGTAGGTTACTTTTATGATGGGTGGATGTGCTTTTGTGGAAATCAAAGTTCTATATTTTTTAATATAACTCCGACTGTGTTGTGAAAGAAGTTAAAGAAGAAAGTCAAATACAGCAAGGATGACTTGAGGGTGAGTGAATTATGGGATACTTTTCATTTTTGGTTGAACTAACCCTTTAATGTTATCGCATTGGACTATAACTGACTTCACTCACACAGGACATAACTACTTCCCAAACATTTTTGGATAATTTGTGTACTTTTTGGGGATTTATTCCCCCCACCTTGTTACACTTGTGGTGTTCCCAATAAAAAATGGCTGGCCTACAAAAAAATGAGCGTTGTTTAATAGGCTGAGCTGTGGACTCCCACAAACCTGCCACACATGATATGAAGTATAAACCAAATGTTAACCATAAGTTAACATATTCCATGGTGTGCCGTAGCCAAGCCACATACGATCCAATTCGAAAGCATATATGGTGAAAAGTTGGCTGACGTGCTCTGCCACATTTGACATAAATGTTCTTGCTATCTGGGATAGCTTATAAATCTCTCATTATGCTATATTGTCACCAAATATTGGATTCTTTAAATTAGGAAAAGTTTTGTATTTGTGTTCCAGGGTTTTCAACACAGCGTAAGGGATATTCAAAGTAGACCAAGTGTTACATATAGTGTTGCTCTGAATTATCACATATGAACTTGTTTAACGTGGCAGTTTTTCATCCTGAACAGGGAAAACGATGTGGCAGCCGTTGATGTGAATATGGGCTGTCCCAAGGAATACTCCACAAAGGTACGGTTTGGTTCTGTGTCACACATACAGTGTGGTTTGAAAGTCTGAGGCCATATTGAATATCTGGAATTCAAAAAATATAAAATGATAAATAAACAAAACAAAAAAATAGGATTTTGAAAAACAAAGAAACATCGTGACCTGAAATAAAGAAATATAGTCATGGTAAACTCCCTTGTACAAAAGGATGTTTTTACTGGAACATTTAAATCAAGTCATGTTGGATAACACTGGGGAAATGCACTGCAGTCATTATGAAATTCATATTAAGCTTTCATTTTCCCTCTCACTCAAATAGAGCTCTGCAGGGATGATGTGTTTTTGTAGGCCAAGCCTTATGCCCAGTACACATTGCACGATTTTGGGCTGTCCCAAACGAAAGATGACCAATCGTGGTGATTTTTATGGTCGTGGCTCCTATTCAGTAGCCATACGTCGTACAGTGAGAGAGGTTCAAAGATGGCCGTTGTCACGGTCTTGCGACCAAAGATAGCCTGCGATAATTTTCATAAATTTAGCATGATCTCAATGTGTTTGCCGCTATGACCTACGTCTGCTGACTAGCCAATAAAAATGCAACATGGTGTTGATCAACTATTTACTTCAAGCTTGATTTGCAAAATTGGCATGCCAAGTTGGCCTCTTTTCCCTAGCCATGACCGCGTCCATATTCTCCTCTTTCGCTTCCTCCCCTTTTTTTCAGCACACATAAAAACTACAATTGCCAAAGTGCGATTCATCTTTCTCTATTTGTTTACCACTAGCGCATGCTGAGGACGTTTTATTCTTCTATACTTTGATTCAATAGGTGTCATCATCGTACAGTCGACATGCATGTCGTACACCCGTTGTATATGTGTGATCAATGACGTACAGTGTGATCAGTAATGATCTTATAGTCTGTAGCAGGCATTAAGATGCATCACACTGGTTCCCTTGACAAAAACTTGAAAATATCGTCTGTGACCAACAAAAGCTTATGATTCCTATATGTTCTGTTCATCATGATAATCTTCACAAATGAACACTAAACGAACTACACCACAGTCACACAACTTCTACGTCACCATCACTAAGCTTCTGCCAACTCTTTGAGTCTTCAGCCAACTCTTTCAGTTCGATGTGATGCAGTTTAATGACAACCTCTGTAGTCCCATTTAGACACTTGTTAGCAACCGCCTTTTACAAGACAAGTTAAAGCTTTAAAAACACCACAAGAGGGCATTACTGATGTATTTTATGTTGTAGAATAAAATGTAAAAATGTCTTGATCTTGTGTTCACCACAGACCTTATTTCAGTCATTTAAACAAAACCAATTGACTTTGGGATGGTGCTAAAATGCAACGTTTGACCTATAAAAAAACATCATCCCTGCAGCGCTTTAGTGTTAAGGTGATAACTTAATTTGTCATGACAGAAAAGTGAATTGTGTTGTATTATAATGTACACATTTTATTTGTATGTATTTATTAATATTTATTTCTGCTGCTGTTATGTAATATGCATACATTTCACATTCATCTCACATAGGGAGGAATGGGTTCGGCGCTTCTCTCTGACCCTGAGAAAATCGAAGCTGTAAGTTTTCTTAGTTTATGATAATTTTTTTTTTATTACTATATCAGTTTTTTAACTAGTATAAACTTTTTTTCTATTTTAAACGTCTTGTCTTTTAGATTCTGAGCACTCTTGTGAATGGGATCTCAAAACCTGTTACATGTAAAATCAGAATCCTTCCTACGGTAAGTGATGTTTTTCTGTGTTTTTTTTGGTGTGAAATTTAAATTTTTTGGAAAAGAAAACCTAGTTATAACCGAATTATTGGCACCCCTGGTAAATATGATCAAAGATGGCTGTAAAAATAAACCTGCATTGTTTATCCTTTTGATCTTTCATTAAAAAAAATCTAACCTTTCATTGAAGTAAAAGAATTGAATGCTTTTCTGCAAAACATGTTGGCCACAATTATTGGCACCCTTTTATTAAATACTTTTTGCAACCTCCTTTTGTCAAGATAACAGCTCTGAGTTTTCTCCTGCAATGCCTGATGAGTTTGGAGATCAGAGATCATTCCTCCATACAGGATCTCTCCAGATCCTTCAGATTCCCAGCTCTTCTCTTCAGTTCATCACTCATTTTCTATAGGGTTCAGGTCAGGGACTGGGACGGCCATGGCAGAAGCTTTGTGCTCAGTGACACATTTTTGTGTTGATTTTGGATTGTTGTCCTGATGGAAGATCCAACCATGGCCCATTATAAGATTTCTAGCAGAAGCGTCAAGTTTTTTTATCTGTTGGTATTTGCTAGAATCCATGATACCATGTATCTGAACAAGATGTCCAGGACCTCCAGCAACAAATAGGCCCACATCATTAAAGATCCAGCGGTATTTTTAACCGTGGGCATGGGGGACATTTTATCCCTGTTTGCTCCAAAACCATCTGGTGTGTTTGCTGCCAAAAGCTCTTTTTTTAGAGTCATCTGACCACAGAACCAGGTCCCGTCCAAAGCTCCAGTCGTGTCTGACAACTGAATCTGCTGGAGTTTGTTTCCGGATGACCGAGGAGGATTTTTCTTGAAACCCTCCCAAACAACATGTGGTGATGTAGGGGTTGTTTGTGTAAGGCCCGCCCAATCGACCCAATGGAGGCTTACGATTGGTGGTTGAAGGTTTCTTGCGTGTTCGATCTTTTCAGCGGGGCAAAGGGATTTAAGTCTAATTTATCTTTATCTGACTCCATTTTATCATGACCTCGAATTTAGGTTAGAATGCCAATTGGTTATTTGGTCATTTAGATTTAATAGTTTAACTACACATTTAATTATTCTGTTTAACCCTTTATTGAAATTATACCCGTTCATAATCTACTACAGATTAATAATTCCAGAGTAAATCAGAATAAATCAGTGTAACAATTTATTATTAGTCAGGTGTATCATGCCAATTACATAATCAATTCAAAGATAATCCATACATTACATCAAATGCTCTGAAGTATAGAATAAAATATGGATACCTGACTTCTAAAAAATTACATTATGCTGAGCATCTTGTAGACACTCAGCGTTACGGGCTGACCGATGTAAAGGTTTCTGCATCTCCTTAAATACCCAGACCAAGACAGAAACCTCTTTCAAATGGAAACGTGTTAACAATGGGAATTTACATTAATCACTGTCCCATAGACCTGTATTGACGGCAGGAGGTAGAGAACATTTGGCCGGAGACACACCCATCACACAATAGGCAAAATATCTCTAAACTCTTAAAACCTTTATTACCTTTTGGTTTACTTCTCTGGGGATGAGACCTTTTTACCAGTCGCACTGAGACATTTCAAATAATATCAAACGTGTATAATACTGTATAGTACTTCTTCACATTAAACCATATAGATTTTGGGTAAATTTCAGATGATCTCAGCATGAGAGAGAGTAAGAGTGGGGGAAGAGGGGGCCAATAGAGATACTGAGGTGAGACATGCGTCTCGAATGGTGATGATAATTTCGTAAGAGACAGTTCAGATGTTAATTTCCAGAAAGTGTCCTGTGTCTTCTTCAGAACGGCCTAGCATTTGCTCGTTTTTCCAGCCTTACATTTGATATTTTTTAGTCTTTCTGACCCCAAGACTCAGCTAATCTCTGCAATTCTCCATGTGTGATCTTAGAGAGTGTTTGTCCACTCAAGCTCTCCTCCTCGCCGTGCGTTAGGACGATATAGACACACGTCCTCTTCCAGGCAGATTCATAACATCTTTAGTTGATTGAACTTCTTCATTATTGCCCCGGTGGTGGAAATTGGGATTTTCAATGCTTTAGCTATTTTCTTCTATTTTGTGAAGCTCAACAATCTTTTGCTGCACATCAGAACTATATTCTTTGGTTTTACCCATTGTGATGATGATTAAGGGAATTTGGCTTTTGTGTTTCCTCATATTTATACTCCTGTGGAACAGGAAGTCTGTAGCAGGCATTAAGATGCATCACACTGGTTCCCTTGACAAAAACTTGAAAATAACATCTGTGACCAACAAAAGCTTATGATTCCTATATGTTCTGTTCATCATGATAATCTTCACAAATGAACACTATAAACGAACTACACCACAGTCACACAACTTCTACGTCACCATCACTAAGCTTCTGCCAACTCTTTCAGCCTTTAAAACGTTTTTCCTGAAAGTTTGAGTTCTAATAGTTTGATTATAAACACAACGAGGCTGTGAAAGTGACCTGTTCAGTTCGGTGTGATGCCGTTTAATGACTGGACACTTTAATGCTCCTATAGTCAACCTGGTGTGCTAAAAATATTAATGGGAATTTTACTCACATAAAATTCTAGGGGTGCCAATAATTGTGGCCAACGTGTTTTGGGGAGAAATATTTTCATAATGTGATTTTATGAAATAACTTTCAAATCTTTTACTTCAACGAAAGGCTAGAGTAGAGGCTATTTTTTTAATTAAATATCTTTGATCATATTTACCAGGGGGGGGGCAATAATTCAGGCCATGGCTGTAAAACTCTTAAAGCCCAGTTTCACAGACAGGGCTTAGATTAAGCCAGGATTAGGCCTTAGTTCAATTACGCATTTAATCGTAACATCTTGACACAAAACAATGGCACTAACATTTTAAGACATATCTCAGTGCAAGTTGTTCAACAGCTCAAACATGCATTTTATTCTGAGACTACCCTTAAGCCTTTTCTGTGAAACCTCGTATATGTTTATTGTTCCTGGTAATTAATATATGATATATATTATATATATGATGATTGATGTAATGTGCTCTTTCAGCTTGAGGACACAGTGAATTTAGTGAAGAGAATTGAAAAAACAGGAGTGGCGGCCATAGCAGTGCATGGCAGGTTAGAAGTGTGTTCGCTAAACATGTGCTTACAGATGATTTCTTCTTATGTCTGGTTACAGCATCTTTATATTTGACCTTTCTGTTGTTGTCAGGATGAAAGAGGAGAGACCGCGGCATCCAGTCCACTGTGACTATATTCAGGCCGTAGCTGAGAGTGTGTCCATACCTGTCATTGCCAAGTCAGGCTTTACCCTTCATTACACTTATGCCACAACTACTCGAAGTATTTGTGAAATGGAAACTTTTCGAATCGTATTTACATATGCAATACAATTGGTATTATTGGTTCCTGTAGTTATCTTTGTGTTTTCATTATTTGTCTCTCTGTAGTGGTGGCTCTTCAGACATAGTGAAGACATTTGAGGACATAGAGACGTTTCGAGTTGCTACAGGAGCATCGTCTGTCATGATCGCGCGGGCGGCCATGTGGAATCCTTCAGTCTTCCGCCAGCAGGGGGTGCTGACTGTGGACCAGGTCATGGAGGAATACATCAAATACGTAAGCGGGACAACATTTGAGCATGTCTTGTTCAGTCATAAATTATTCAAATAGTACAATTTTTATTGTTCACAGGGATAAAGAAGTTATTCATAAAACATGAAAGGAAAATTAGTAAAATAAAATGCATTGAAATAATATACTATGATCAATAAAAGGCATAATAAAAAGTAAATGTATCAGATGACTGAAATTGTCTTACATGAACCTATTCTGTCCCAGAAGTGTCTTCCAAATAGTGTTGTAAATGCATGTGAAAAATGTCGTTTGAGTCTTAACGTGATTTTTTTTTCTTATGTTTACTAACAGGCTGTTCGCTATGACAATAACCCGTTTAACACCAAATACTGCTTATGTCAGATGCTCAGAGACAGAGTTGAGTCTCCATTTGGAAAACGGTTACATGCAGCTCAGACCAATGAAGAAATATGGTAACTATGTTTTGTATATGTGGAATTTCTGTTTATATGTGTATGGTCACTTTGATTAGGCTCCAATTCTCACTATTAACTATGAATTTTGCCTCAATAATGACTTTTTGCTTGAATTACTTCTTATTAATAGTTAGTAAGGTAGTTATGTTTAGGTATGGTCATGCAGAATAAGGCATTAATATTAGTACTAATAAACAGCCAATATCCTAGTAATATGCATGCTAATAATCAATTAGTTAATAGTGAGAATTGGACCCTAGACTAAGTGTTACCATGTATGTATGTATGTATATACAGCCATGGTCTGAATTATTGGCACCCCTGGTCAATATGATCAAAGATGGCTGTTAAAATAAATCTGCATTGTTTATCCTTTTGAGGTTTAATAAGAACAATCTAACCTTTAATTGAAGTAAAAGAATTGAAAGTGAGGGGAGGTGTTTGGATTATGAAATAAATGTTTTAGCCCATATTTGACAATTTGTTTGCCTCTTATGTAGACAGTGTTTAATCATGAGGTATAATTCATTTTGGGTATATCAAGCAGACATTTTTGGTCTTATTAATCTATCGATTTGGCTAACAGTTTCATAACTTTATTTTTATTTAACTGAAATCCTGTAGGCTATAACTAGCGCTGCTTTTGTACTTTTGACTGAACATTTTGCTTATTTCCTATTGTATGAACTTATTATACTTTTATAATGGCTAATATTGTTTATTTAAATATTTTTCAACAAATATTATTTGATATAAATAACATGTAGTATTTGGTATTAAAAAGGGCTTAATTTTGGTATTAATAAGGCTATTCAACAGGTGGCCCAAATCCAGCCCGCCAATCATCTCCATCCATACCATGCACACTCCGACTGACCTGAGAGAAATGTTTTCCCATATTTCTGCTCGATTCTTTCTTTTTTTGTGAATTGGCCAAATGCGCTTGCGTAACGGTCTGAAACTATTCAGATTTGTTCGGACCGCTCTGTCACTGAATCATCTGAAGCGATTTCTCAGTTAGTAACAACAAATAGAGCTTTTCAGTTGTTTCACTAGTTTACTTTGAACTACGCAGCACGGCCCAGTGGATAACGGAGCACAAGCTCAAAGGAGTTGCCTGTACTCCCGGTCCCGGACATCATTATTAACCCGCGCTGTGGGAAGCATTTCAATTCGACGCACAGCTCTCTGTTACAAACCACAAATCACTCGATGATTAAACTAGTTTTTAGCATTCCCAACAAGACTGGTGAGGAAAACAGGAGAAACACTGTGCCATGAACAAAGTTAGAAGACTTTTAAATCCCCAAATCGCCACCCCTACAAACATTTATCATGAATGTACTGTGGTAATTTACCATGATTTGGGCAAAAATGTGGAATATTTATATATTGAATACCATGTTATAGTCATTTATATTGCATTAGATTTATTAGGTGGGTAGGGGAATATATAATTCATATTTGTTATGAAATGATGGCAGTTTCTTTTTGAAGGTGTGTATAGTTTTTACCTGTGTTTAGGTGTTTTTATATCTTATCATAATATAATTTGACAGTGGTAGTTAGTAGTAATGCATGGTTTTACCTGTGGTTACCAAAGTCTCACTGTCAGAATATTTTCATTTAAGCCTATAGTAATTATAAATAAAATAATTGTTACCAATAGCTATATGAGCTTGTATAATTCATATATTTGTTCCAAGGAAAATAGTCGTACACAGCTGTAAATGATCGGTCCCACTTTATATTAGGTGGCCTTAACTGCTATGTACTTACATCCAAAAATAAGTACAATGTACTTATTGTGTTCATATTGTATTGCAAAACAATATGTGTGCTGGTATGGGTAAGTTTAAAGGTAAAGTTAGGGACAGGTGTGGTGGTATGGGTAAGTTTTTAAGGGTAAGGTTAGGGACAGGTGTGCTAGTATGGGTAAGTTTAAGGGTAAAGTTAGGGACAGGTGTGCTGGTATGGGTAAGTTTAAGGGTAAAGTTAGGGACAGGTGTGCTGGTATGGGTAAGTTTAAGGGTAAGGTTAGGGACAGGTGTGCTAGTATGGGTAAGTTTAAGGGTAAAGTTAGGGACAGGTGTGCTGGTATGGGTAAGTTTAAGGGTAAAGTTAGGGACAGGTGTGCTGGTATGGGTAAGTTTAAGGGTTCCTAATATAAAGTGGGTCCAAATTATCAAGTTTTTATTTATTATGGTCTTATATCTGCATACTGTTGGGTACCACATTTCCAAGTAAATACAATACTTTTTTTAGGTTTACTTCAGCTTATTTATTGAAACTTATGTTTAACCCCCACGAACTCCCGGCCCACCTCAACTTTTGAATTTGATAATCCGGCTAATTGAATAGCCCTGGCTTAGTGATTGTTTTTTCGACTTCAGTGAAGGTTACATTACACCATTAGATGGCAGCAAAGGCTGTTTTAATGAGTGAGTCAGTAGTCTTTTATATTGAAAGGGACAGAAACAAGGTTGTAAACAATGTCACAACTTAAAAACGGATTGACTAGCGCTGTCATGGGAAATCCTCTTAACTGTTAAAAGACATAGATATCGCTTTCCTCAGCGGACATTCAAACGGATTTTGTGATTATGAATTTAAGGTTGACCAGAAGAGTATCAGCTAGATGCAGGTAATGCACTCGTTTTGTCAATCTCTCTGTCTTTCTCTCGTGCAATATTCTACATAATACAATAATCTTCAATGAAGCAACTCAGCATTTCCTTCGTTAGTTCTAAAGTGACGTTTTATAATTAGTAACAGAGGCTTGAGCTTGACTGTTACAAATTTGCGGGGACCAATCACAAACCGGCTTATCCACCTGGCGCGCTATTGGCGGGTTTAACACGATGGCGGATAGAGAAGCGATGGATCATTGGTCTGATTGGTTGAAGGACTATCCAATTTTGTCATTTTAACTATGCTCATTGTTCACGCCTCTTGTGCTGTAGAAAATACAGAACAGACTTCCCAGACCAATGTTCAATCTTAAAAGATTGAGCTTGGTCTGGTGATAGCCAGACAAGTGCAATATGGCTCTTTTGGCTTTGATTACCTACAGCCGAATCTGATATACAGCCATATCGCACGGCTACGGCTATACACTCACCTAAAGGATTATTAGGAACACCTGTTCAATTTCTCATTAATGCAATTATCTAATCAACCAATCACATGGCAGTTGCTTCAATGCATTTAGGGGTGTGGTCCTGGTCAAGACAATCTCCTGAACTCCAAACTGAATGTCAGAATGGGAAAGAAAGGTGATTTAAGCAATTTTGAGCGTGGCATGGTTGTTGGTGCCAGACGGGCCGGTCTGAGTATTTCACAATCTGATCAGTTACTGGGATTTTCACGTACAACCATTTCTAGAGTTTACAAAGAATGGTGTGAAAAGGGAAAAACATCCAGTGTGCGGCAGTCCTGTGGGCGAAAATGCCTTGTTGATGCTAGAGGTCAGAGGAGAATGGGCCGACTGATTCAAGCTGATAGAAGAGCAACTTTGACTGAAATAACCACTCGTTACAACCGAGGTATGCAGCAAAGCATTTGTGAAGCCACAACACGCACAACCTTGAGGCGGATGGGCTACAACAGCAGAAGACCCCACCGGGTACCACTCATCTCCACTACAAATAGGAAAAAGAGGCTACAATTTGCACGAGCTCACCAAAATTGGACAGTTGAAGACTGGAAAAATGTTGCCTGGTCTGATGAGTCTCGATTTCTGTTGAGACATTCAGATGGTAGAGTCAGAATTTGCGTAAACAGAATGAGAACATGGATCCATCATGCCTTGTTACCACTGTGCAGGCTGGTGGTGGTGGTGTAATGGTGTGGGGGATGTTTTCTTGGCACACTTTAGGCCCCTTAGTGCCAATTGGGCATCGTTTAAATGCCACGGCCTACCTGAGCATTGTTTCTGACCATGTCCATCCCTTTATGACCACCATGTACCCATCCTCTGATGGCTACTTCCAGCAGGATAATGCACCATGTCACAAAGCTCCAATCATTTCAAATTGGTTTCTTGAACATGACAATGAGTTCACTGTACTAAAATGGCCCCCACAGTCACCAGATCTCAACCCAATAAAGCATCTTTGGGATGTGGTGGAACGGGAGCTTCGTGCCCTGGATGTGCATCCCACAAATCTCCATCAACTGCAAGATGCTATCCTATCAATATGGGCCAACATTTCTAAAGAATGCTTTCAGCACTTTGTTGAATCAATGCCACGTAGAATTAGGGCAGTTCTGAAGGCGAAAGGGGGTCAAACACAGTATTAGTATGGTGTTCCTAATAATCCTTTAGGTGAGTGTGTGTATGTGTATATATATATATATATATATATAGGTGTGTGTGTCTGTTTTGCAGTGAGGTGTTTGGATTGACTGACTTCTACATGAAGACCAATGCTGAACTGGAGGCTAGAAAAGCTGCCCTACAGACCAACGGTGATCAGTCAGAAAACCCTAAACTAGAAGATGATGTCATCACAATGCCTGTCCGCTTTGAAAGGTGAATTGTGACCCTCTCATGACCTATGTGGCCCCATGGCCCTAAGAAGACACTTTGGCTTGTATACTGCATTTACTGTATTTGATTGTGTGTCTGTTTCCCAGGCGAGATTATCCACCTCAGATCACCCCAAAGATGTACCTACTGGAATGGAGCCGGAAGGAAAAGCTTGATCAACCTGTGTATGAAACGGTCAGTTCCATTAGATGGCAGTGGTTCTCAACTAACGCCATGGCAAACTTCCATTTAAATGATTTAAGCATTAAAATAAGACAAAACATCAAAAAAAAATGTGTTAGTTTTGTATGGGTCTTAACGCAGCCTAATTTTAAAAGTGTGTAAAGTATTGTGTGTGTGTGCATGCACGTATATCAGGGATGTGATTTTAACGGGGGTGGGGGTGCTGGTTACTGTATGATGATTGAAATCACGAAATGGCCTTAAACAATTACTTAATAAACTACAAAATGTTTGAATGCATTTATTTCATCCATGGATTGCTTCTAACTCGCGGCACCATCTTTGGGACGCTATTAGCATGTTAGCCAGGGTTCAAAGTGCCAAATCAGAGTAAAAATCAGTGTTGAAACGACAGTTGCCCGGTAACTTAAAAAAAAAATACAATGCATGGCTTGTGCGATCATCAAATTGCAACAGTTGTGATGTAATTATATAAATCAATATTCTGATGCACTGCATGTTTTAGAGTTCAGCACAGCACTGTTCATGTTTCCATTCACAGTAAATGTTACAGTGTAAGTGCTGTGTGTTTGAGTCGCTTATAATTCGCATTTGTGAATGCAACATTTGCCAACCATCTTCACAAATTCATACTGCGAATCGCTTTTTAATAGCTTTTATTTATACTGTAATGTTGAATGTCCATCATATTTCATAAGTTGTTTCTATATTAATTTGGAGAGTAACTGTGAAATTATTACAATATAAAAATGAATTACAGAAAAATGTTGTAATTGGTGTGTGTATGTGTGTGTGTGTGTATATATATATATATATATATATATATATATATATATATATATATATATATATATATATATATACAGGTGAAACTCAAAAAACATTTATATCGTGCAAAAGACTCATAGACTCATTACATGCAAAGTGAGATATTTCAAACCCTTATTTGTTATAAGTTTGATTATGGATTACAGTTTATGAAAACCCCACAATCTCAGAAAATTAGAATATTGTGAAAAGGTTCAGTATTGTAGGCTCAAAGTGTCACACTCTAATCAGCTGATTAATACAAAACACCTGCAAAGGTTTCCTGAGCGTTTAAATGGTCTCTCAGTCTGGTTCAGTACAATTCACAATCATGGGGGAAGACTGCTGACCTGACAGTTCAACCATCATTGACACCCTCCACAAGGAGGGAAAACCTCAAAAGGGAATAGCAAAAGAAGTTGGATGTTCTCAAAGTGGCACATTAATAGAAAGTTAAGTGGAAGGGAAAAGTGTGGAAGAAAAAGGTGCACAAGCAGCAGGGATGACCGCAGCCTGGAGAGGATTGTCAGGAAAAGGCCATTCACAAGGAGTGGACTGAGGCTGGAGTTACTGCATCAAGAGCCATCACACACGGACGCATCCTGGACATGGGCTTCAAATGTCGTATTCCTCTTGTCAAGCCTAAAGAAGAAAAAAGGCCACTATTGAAGCATCCTGGTCTTCCACAACACCTCAGCAGTGCCACAGGCTGATAGCATCCATGCCACGCCGCAGTAATTCATGCAAAAGGGGCCCAAACCAAGTACTGAGATTTTGAATTTGGGGTTTTCATAAGCTGTAAGCCATAATCAATTATAACAAATAAAGGCTTGAAATATCTCACTTTGCATGTAATGAGTCTATATAATATATTAGTTTCACCTTTTAAGTTGAATTACTAAAATACGTGTGTGTGTGTGTATATCCTATGTATATTTTTTATTGATCTATTTATTCAAATAAAAATAATTGCATTTTAATATTGTTGTGGACAATGGGGTGTTTACACAGATTGTTTACACAGTTTGTTTACCATTTTAGGAACAGCGAACTCAAGATCGAGCTTTTCAGTCTACGGTTATTGTGGCCGAAAAGAAGTACCGCTCTACCCTGTGGTGAGTTTGAGTCTGATACAGTCACATACACACATGAGGCATATAATCTTTTTTTTATGTTGACAGCACGCTGTGCTATTGCAGTTTGTGATTATTAGGGCCCGAGCACCGATGGTGTGAGGACCCTATTGGAATTGCTCAGCCTATTATTATTATTCTCCCAAATGAATCGCATTTTCGATGGCCTAAACATCGAAAACTCATGAAACTTTGCACACACGTCAAAAGTGGTGAAAATTTACGTCTGATATGGGTTTCAGAATTAGGCGTGGCAAAATTGCTCAATAGCGCCACCTACAACATTTCAACGAAGTGCCCCTCCCGCTACGTTTCACGTACAGGTATGAAATTCGGTAGACACATGTAACAGCCCAATACCTACAAAAAAAGTCTCCTGGTACGAAATCTGAAAACCAACAGGAATTGAGATATTTAGAATTTTCTTTGCAAAATTTCCAGACGTTGTACTTTAACAAACTCCTCCTAGAGATTTAATTAGATCAACATTATATTTTCACAGTCTAATCTAAAGGCCTTTGCGACGTTAAATTGCGAAAATCTTGAGTTTTTCCCTGGAGGGCGTGTCCGTGGCGGCCTGACAAAGTTCGATGTTTCGCCATGAAACAGGAAGTTGTTGTAACTCGGTCATACAATGTCCGATCTGCCCCAAACTTCACGTTTTATTAGAATCCTGACCTGAAGACATCTACATGCCAATATTCAGTTACAGTCATAGCGCCACCTGCAGGCAACAGGAAATGTCATGCTTTACACTGTGATTAACTCCTCATTGAGAATCAACCAGAACAACATCCTATTTGGTCATTCTAATCTTAAGGTCTTGGTGATTGTTATATTGTGAAGATCTTTAGTTTTTGCTGAAGGGCGTGTCCGTTGCGGCCTGACAAAATCTGATGTTTCGCCATGAAAGAGGAAGCTGTTGTAACTCAGGCATACAATGTCCCATCTGGCCCAAACTTCATTTGTTTGATAATAGTCCTGGCCTGAAGACATCTACATGGCAATATTCATTATAGTCAAAGCGCCACCTGCTGGCAACAGGAAATGGCATGTTACACTGTAATTCACTCCCAGAAACTCATTTAAATATGCCATAAAGTACCAAACATGCTAGAAACACATTTAATCATACAACTCATGGCTAAGTGCTAACGTATGCGATTAACGCCACAAAACAGGAAGTTGTTGTAACTCAGGCATACAATGTCCGATCTGCCCCAAACTTCACTTGTTTAATAATAGTCCTGGCCTGAAGACAACTACATGCCAATATTCAGTTATAGTCAAAGCGCAACCTGCTGGCAGCAGGAAATGTGGCACATTGTAGTGACTTTGCCATATTTCTCCTACATTTACCGGCTTAAATGCATGTCACCCACTATTCACTGTTTTCCTGAGGCCACCGGGTGGCGGTGCTCCCGTGTGCGAGGGCCCTTTCATCGCTGCTTGCAGCTTTAATTTTGTATGTTTTTGCACACCTGGCCAAGTGGCGCTACGCATTGTTCTATTTTTTTTTTCTTCTTATAACAGCGGAAAGAACTTAAAATAGTCCATCGTTTTTGGTCATACAGATAAGACCTGATCATCTGAAACTCTGAAGGGTCTTTTATTTGCGTACACTCATTACAACAAATCACTTTTGCAAACTAAAGGAAAAAGAAACAGACAAACAGGATACGCTTTCTACCGTCTTGGTCTCCTTTCTGAAGCGTGTCACAAAAATTAACGCAACTTGGTGTATACGTGCCTCAGTCACAGTAAGAATTATATCTATAGAAAGCTTTGAAATGTGAAATGATAGTGTAGTAATTCAGAGAGAATGATATTTCTGTCTCTGACCGCTTTTTTACTCTCTTCAGGGAGAAATCAAAGAAGTTTGCAGAGCAGGCCGCTGCTATAGTATGTTTACGCACTCTTGGGCTTCCAGAGGGTCGGATCGGAGAGGAGAACAGTGGACTGGTAAATAAACGCAAGAGGGACGACAACAAATGTGCCCCGCTAAATGACAATGAGTCAGCGACACGAAAGAGACATATAAGTGAAGCCCCACAGGAAGAGGAAATGATATGCAGGGCGAAAGTTGTGAATGGTGACTGTGGTCAGACCACAAGTGAACATTGACACTCCGCGTCTGAACTCACTTTCATTACTCTTCATTTCAACGCAAAGTACCATTTTATCTGACAAACTATCGTGTGCTTTGTATTTGCTTTTAAGGTTGTTAAATCATTATCAAGTGCCATCTGTTTTATTGCAGACTAGTATTAGAAATACTGGTTTGTAATTGTTGTATGCCTTTTTTTTTTTTTTTACACTCCTATAATTGTCTTGATGGATTTCCACCCTTCACCAGAAGGGCGCAGTGTAGCTCCCATCACTGCAGTACAGGGAAGTCCAAACCGGTCCCATACTGTGTCATGAAACTTTAGCGTCATTGTGAAATAAACCATTTTAACTATGCATTTGATTTTTTTTTTTTCTCATGTATTGAATAAGGAAAGCTTCAGTGACACGCATGCGAGACAAAACCTAGTGAGCTGCATAACTAGACAGCATTTTGGGCATTATAATCCACATATAATGTCCAAAAATAGCTGTATGGGTAGGCAGCCCTTTTAAAAAATACTGTGGTAACCAGTTTCAGCCAAGGCAAACTTGGAAAAATAAAATGATAGGTCTACTTTCCTATCACATTTCTATATTCAAAATGTTATTTTTAAAAATTTAATCATTTAGGCAGGTGTAATTGTACAGATGCAACTTCTGTGCCACCTCTGCAACACGACGATTAATTTAGTTTTTTTTATTTGTAATAAAATGGTTTTAGTTACTATTAGTTACATGTGTCTTTGCATATAAGATGGAAAAAGAATTTTAACATTGGAGAAAATTCACACTTGGCCTGTAAATAAAACTAACAGCTTCACCTATCAAAATAATGTAGCGCTTTATTTTACAGTGTCATTGTTACATGTAGTTACTATAGTAATAACTATAAATTATGCATAATTACAAGTGCTGTCAAATCGATTAATCGCATCCAAAATAAAAGTTTGTATACTTATGTATATATAAATACACACACATGCATATGTTTTAGAAAAATGTGTGTTATTTATCAGGGTTTCCACGGGTCTTAAAGTCTTAAGTCTTCCACAATTTAAGGCCTTAAAAATGTCTTGGATTGGAGCTGAAAGTCTTAAATTCAATATCATGGCATTAAATTAGGGCCCTATGATTTCTGTGGACAGAACCGCAGAATCCATTCATAAAAATGGAATAAAAGTAAAAGACGGAATTAGAGAAAAATCAAACGCATTTCAAATTATTTTTGTTAAACTTTTAATAAATTGTCTGTTTCATGATTTCAATTAATTACACATGCTTTTTGACTAATAACATTTAATTTAACCATTAAAACAGAGCCCAGAAAAATGAAAACAGAATAAACTATAGAACAAAAAATAAATTAATACAAATATTTCATATAGGGCCCTACATTTAATTGCAAAATGAACTGCAAAAAATGTATATCTATGATTTTTTGTTTTCCAGTACAAATATCTAAACATCCTTAAATCAAGATACAGTTACTTGAGATGCAAAATGATTAAATTAAGTCTTGTTTTCTGAGAAACTGAACAAAATTAAGTGAGTTTATGCTTAAAACCAGAACAAATATCTGTCATTGGGTATTTCATTTTAATTTTATTGGTGGTTAGTAGTTCTTGTTTTAATCATAAAATCACTTTCACAAGATTTCTTCTCAAACTTTAAGCTATTTTTTGGAGAAAAAAAAAAGTGTTGCTATTATAACTCATTGTGTGCTTCCTAGACATTTACATTTAGAGAACATGTTGACGTGTTATGTTCTCTTAAATGTCTTCCTTAATTTTTTTTAATGGTCTTAAAAGCATCTTAAATTTACCTTCATTAAACCTGCAGAAACCTTGTTTATATGTGTATATATAATATAAATTATATAAATATATGTACAGTGTATATACATGCGAATATTCCTTAAATATATACATAAATGAGTGCATTTTTATAGTTATACACAGTACACACATATATTATGTAAAGACAAACCTTTATTTTGAATGATTAATTGATTTGACAGCACTAATAATTACATGCACCTAAACCAAACCAAATCCTAACCTTATAGTAAGTACATGTAGTTACTTAATATTACTCCGTACTTAAATGTATAATTACAGTGTAACAAAGACACCTTAAAATAAAGTGTAACCAAAAATAATAGGTAACACTTTGTGTGCTTTGTAACGTTACATGTACTTACTGTAGTAAATCATGCAACAAACCCTACAGTAAGTGCATGTTAATATTACTCAGGATCTATGACACTGTAAAAAGAACACCTTAAAAATACAGTGTAACCACATAATGATATATTCTCAAATCAATGAAATTGTACATTAGGTCGCTACTATTAAAAAAAATGCTTCTTGTAAGGTTTTGTATGAGAGACCGTATTTTTTGTTGGTAATTTTACAGTATTAACTGCAGTAACCATTATTTAAGCGGAAACTGGTTACCATGGTATTTCTTATTTGTTTTGAGAACCATATTCTGACCTTGCAAACTAAGTGTGTATTAACTATTCTGAACATCTGTGTGCATTTCTGCCTTCTGTATCAAACGACTGTGTTATAAAAGTGCACTGCTCTCTCTCTGCTCCGCTGCAACTCAGTTGTCCTCGCGCACTTGTTACATTGTTGCTGTTTGCAAATGTAGCCGCGTGCGCGCGCGCGAGCGCGAGCGTGTGTTTCCTTTTCGAGTGTTTGTAGTCTGTCAAATGTCGTGACGTCACGTCTGGAGTCGCAGTGTAACATGTAACTTTACTATATCCTTCTGCATGCGCGCGAGACTTTAGATCAACGCAAAACCCAGCATGGGATTATTAAAAAACAGCAGGAAACCAACAAAGTCCGAGAAGAAACATCACAGGCTCGATCTGACCAACTTCTGAGGGGGAAAAAAGGACATTTTGGACCGTGTGTTCCGGGTTTTCGCGCTGACACCATCTCTGTTTTGTCAACCAAAGTGACGCTTGGAGAAAGTTGGAGAGTTATAGTGGCGTTTGCGCGCGCATGGGCTTGTTTGTTTATGTAAATTTTAACAGAAAGTAGAGCTTGGGTCTCTAATGCAATGACTGCGAACTACAGCGAGGAACTGGACTTCAGGCTGATATTTGGGGAGAGCAGTTACACTCATCAGTTGGGCCACACAGGTTTGTACAGTACTTCAATTGCACGCGTCGATTTCAACGCTCCGACTATAATCAATGAAGTGCGTGCAGGCGCGCGCGGTTATAATGTGAGCGACGTAGTTGCGTCGCGTCTTTATTTGCGGCTAATAATGTTTTACAGAAGTGGCCATGTTTGGATCTGTGTGTCAGGAGTATATGAAACTGTGCTTCAAAATACTAAAAGTCACTTCCTTATTTTAACATAAAGTGTAGTTGAAACGCTTAAAGAGGAAGGTCAAAGCCTATCATGCGAAACATCTTAAAAACATGGGTGCTACTGTAACACATTTACTGGTTGTGTTTTGTTTTTTTGTGCTAATTGTCGTGGATAGTAGACAAATAATAATATGAATAGTAGGCCTACGAATAACTATTATTATCAAGCAATAATAATAATATTAGCACTGTGGACATGTTACTGTACTTCCCTACATACTGTAAGCTACTGTTGTTGTTGATGCAAGTTATACTGTACACTGTAATTCATCTTTCTCCAACCTTGCTGATAACATGGTTAAATTCACATCAAATTTCCACCTTTCAATTTTTATTGCTGAACATTTGACTGCTTGAGTGTGATGAGGGTGTGTAAGTGCATTATGCTAGACAGATAGTCTTATCAGTGTGACAGCATCCCTAGCTCGTGGATCAGAGTGTGATATTTATGGTTAGCTACTGTTGCACTTCTGACAGCGGTCAGTTTGCTCGTGTCTGAATGAGCCAGAAGAGCATCTCTCAAAAGGCCATTTGAGAGTATAGACGGTATGAAAAAAAGACTGAATTGTGAGATAAAAAGTTGCAAATACCAGCTTCTATAAACTCCAGTCTCCTACTAGTGCGTTTTCCTTTGCACCAAATGACTGGAGTTGGATGGTTCTTATGGATCTTATTTCCTCTACAGTCTGATCACTATGGCGTGTGTCCTAAAGTAATGAGCCATTTTAGTCCAATGGAAATACAAGCAATTCCCAATGGACAAAATCGTGCCCCACCATGTTTTTCTCTTTTTTTTTTTTAAATATCTAGTTTCTCTCAAAAGTAAAAAATGTCTTTATGTAAAGGCTGGAATACACTACGGGACTTTTCAAATCTGAGCCGATTTTAAAACACTAGGCAAGTAGGCATCATACACTGACGCTGAGGATCACACTATCAGACTTTCAAGTCATTCCAGTTTGGGGTTTAACGTTGGTTCAGCAACCAACCCGGGTGCGTGCATTTCACATGTTTGTAATTGCTTTCGAATGTGTGCTTGCTCGGCGCTTTCACTTTCGCACATGTTCAGCGGGGAGGGAGGAAGCTAGTGGGGCACAGTAACTGGCATGGCCCACGAACTCATAAGACCCGTTCATCTTCAGAACACAAATGAAGATATTTTTGATGAAATTCGAGAGGTTTCTGAACCAGCCATTGGCAGCAACGTCATTGCAACTTTCAAGATCCAGAAAAGTAGTAAAGACATCGTTAAAATCGTCCATGTGACTCCAGTGGTTCAACCTTAATGTTATGAAGCGACGAGAATACTTTTTGTGCGCAAAAAACAAAAATAATGACTTTATTTAACAATTTATCCGCTTCCATGTCAGTCTCCAACGCTGTTCAGTGCGGCGCTTCCGGGGTCTACGTCAGAAGGCATGCGTGTGATGCTGACGCAGGAGCTGACCAATACTGAGCCGGCGTTCTGGCGTAGCATTTTTCTGGGCCTTGAAAGTTGCATAATGTTGCTGCCTATGGATGGTTCAGAAACCTCTCGGATTTCATCAAAAATATCTTGATTTGTGTTTCGAAGATGAACAAAGGTCTTACGGGTCTGAGGAATTAATGACAGAATTTTCAGTTTTGGGGTGAACTAACCCTTTAAGTAAAATGGCATAAACCAGGATATGTCATATTAATTGGTCTTGTTAAAATTAACCTTTTTCCTGTTACTCTAGAATCTAGATCGGATGATGACGCCAACTCCTACCCTCTCTTTCCTTCTGGCCCCCACCATCCCACAGAACAGCAGGACAGCTGTACAAACCAACCTTATGGCACCCCTCACCCTGGTTCCATCCAACCCATGGATTCTCCCAGCAGGGTATTTGACTGTCCAAGCATCCAAATCACCTCTATCCCAGCCAATTGCCACCAGGACCTGGGCACCCACCAGTTGGACCAGTTGGCAGGTGCTTGTGCGGAAGCCGGTGCCAGGTCTCTATCAAGGGACCAGCTCTTCCTGCCATTGGATGGATCCTATAGGGACACGTCCTCACTGTGTCCCAGCCCCTGCAGCAGTTTGTCGTCCCGAAGCTGGTTGTCTGATGCCTCATCCTGTGAATCCTTCTCGCACATCTACGATGACGTGGAGGCAGAGCTGAATGAGGCGGCCGCTCAAGTTCGGCTTGCATCTCCTCTAATGTCACCATTGACGTCTCCTTTGCCATCGCCCCTTACCTCTCCCCAGGCGTCTCCTCAAGTGTCTCCGCTCGTGTCCCCCTTCGGTTCTCCTGGATGCATGGCTGCGTATGGAGATGACTCTTGGTATCGTTACCAACAACATCATCAGCAACATCTGCAATATCAATTCGCCCAATCACTGTCCCCGTATCAGTCACCCCGCACCAGCATCACTGAGGAAACGTGGCTCAGTCCCCGTCCACACTCCTCATCCTCACGGCCCTCCTCTCGGCCAACCTCGCCATGTGGAAAAAGGCGACATTCCAGTGCAGAGGTCATTCCTGGTTTGGCATCCCCTCACCTTTCCCCCAACGTAACACCATCTCACTCTCCTCGCGGGAGTGTCACTGAGGAGACGTGGATGGGCGGTGCCACATTTGCCTCCTACCAGCCCCTTCCACTGGAGGTAGACATCCCGTCCAAAACAAGAAGAACGTATCAGACCAACCACAACCAGGATCAAGTGTCTTTGTTGACTGGACAAGAGGACTCAGGTCTTCAAGAACAAGGCCTTGCTAATCCATCCCTAAACTCAGGCATAGCAGTGTCCCTGCCCAGTTTAAGGAAAGAGGATATAGTGGAACATTTCTTAGCCGTTCCAACACACTTCTCTTGGGCTAAACCCAAGCAAGTCAATACTACTCCCTTATACAGGTAAATTGCATGTATGTATAGGATTTTTCAACCTTTGATTTTGAACAAGTGCCAGTTACATAATAGATATTTAGCCTTGTTCGTCCATCATTTATGAACCTGTTAGAGTTAGAGTAACAATGGGTGTTCTGTTTCTTTGGCCAATTCCCAGAAACAACAGCTGCGTTTGTTACAGCCATTGCTGTTCTTTATTTCTTGCTCAGGTCCACATCTTTACCTCCACTGGAGTGTCCTCTGCCCAGTCAGTGTGGCCAATGTGAGTTAAAGATCGAGATCCAACCTAAACCTCACCACAGAGCCCATTATGAGACGGAGGGCAGTCGAGGGGCCATTAAATCAGACTGCGGAAGACACCCTGTTGTAAAGGTCAGATTTTACACCAGATCTCAGATTAGCCTTTTATTAATTCCCCTATAGTTAAAGGTTTCGGACAGTGGTTTGTGTTTGGGCCTAGTTGCTCGTTTGTCCGAAAAATGCCAGATGGGAATAAAAAAATCTCCCAGAAAGAAACAGTAATTTTTGGTGCCACTTGTAAATTATAAAAGGAAATATTTACATGTGATTTATTGATTGTGGTTAATTATTGATGGAGTAGTTCTTCCATCATTGCCTACTTGTTCTGTTGTTTTTGCTCGTCACAGAAACTGTATTGTGCACAATTTGAACAGTTCACTGAACTTGCACAGCAGTTGTTTTCATTATTCTGGTAAATTGAGAAGGGGTTTCATACCTCAAGGTTTGTTGCTCATCTGACACCTGCTCTAGTAAAAATAAAAGACAAAATACCAGATTATTGTTTGGATGTATTTAATTATTTATATTAATATACATTTTTGTTAAACAAGTATTCGTTTAGACATTATAATATTGGATAAATTATCTAATTTAATGATTGAAATTGCCTATAATAGAAGTTAAGATAAATGTGATTCATGTGATGAATATCAGTCAGTCTTATGAATACTGATCCATTTGATCCAGTCAGCGTGTGGTATTTTTAACAGGGTACAAGCTAATGTTACATGTGTTGGCCTGTTTGTTTACCCTAGCTACCAATGACACAAATGGACAACCATTCCTGCCATTAGAGGAACAGATGTTCTTAGCTTTGAAAACTAGAAAAGGAAAGTTAGTCAACACAAACTTTGAATGACGAAATGCCAAACTGATATGGGCTACTTTGAATACGCTGTAGAGCACTGATGGATGATGCATAGGCACATACCATTTATTTTGAAATAGCCAGTTGCATGTTTACTCATATTGTTTGTTCTCGTATCTGTAGCTAATAGGGTATAACGAAAAGCCCGTCAGCCTGCAGATGTTCATTGGGACAGCGGATGAGCGTTACATCAGGCCACACCCATTCTATCAAGTGCACAGGATTACTGGCAAAACTGTAGCGACGCCAAGTCAAGAGATAGTGATATCCAGCACCAAAGTTCTTGAAATTCCTCTCCTTCCTGAAAACAACATGTGTGCCAGGTACCTGTCAAACAAACCTCTGATTTACATTCACCCTGCCCTTCACGCGTTGTAAAGAGAGATTTTTTGCATAAATGATATATTGACATGGCTGACAGTTTAGATCAAGAAGATGGCAGCTCTGAATGGAAACTATGTGAAATTCAGAACAGAACAGCACTCACATTTTTATTCAATTTTACCCCTCAGGGAATGAATAGTACTTTTAATAAAATATGTTTAAAATGATTTACACTTAAACGAAATGAAGACTCTAGTTTATATCAGGACCCTAATTAAAGCTAAAGTGGATTGCCTCATGGGAGCCAACTTGTTAGTATAGAATAAATCTTTTTACCATCTGACAAATTAACAAATGAATCATGGTTGACTATGAATAGAGAATTTCTAAAGTGGAACCCACTACTAAATTGGCCAGGCTTTTAGTAGAAACTTTTCCATATTGTGATGATATTGAGTAAATGCCAGTCTTATGAATGCATACGACCAAGTGAAATTACTTAAACGGGTCCTATTATGCCCTTTTACGAAATCTTGATTTTGTTTTTGGGTGTACTCGAATAAGTTTTCATGCTTGTTGAAAAAAACGCGCTGTAGTCCAAACGAGCTGTTCGTTGTAGTTCTTGAAAAGTGGATTGCGTTGAATAAAATATCTCCCTTTGAAGTGGACTCTGAGCTTTGTAACATAGCAGATATTTTTTATGCTCAAACAGCAACATTACACACTTAACTAAAGGTGAAAAAGTGAAAAAGCATAATAGGACCCCTTTAAATGTGATTTATAGCTAATAGTTTATATTGAGTTGCTCTGAGCCACTGTCAGCAAATAGCACCATTTATTTATTTGGTTTAATTTCACTAGCTAATCTGCAATGTTATTAAATGTGCTGTATGTAAGTTTTTTACTGTACTAAAACAAAAATACCATAATATGTTTGCAGATATTTAGGAAACCTGCTGAGTTCAAATACTTGTCTCTCCGAAAAACAATGCTACAGCCAGTTATTTTACTTTGAAATTTGCATTCCGTGTCGGAATGGCTGTTTTTGTTTTGGTCTGTGTGATAACGCACGCTCCCTGATTAGTGCCCTGACTATTGAACTAGGGAGCTGATTGAGATGCAGCCTTCATCTCCTCACCTTCCATTGTCAATTGCGCTCGTTCCTGTTGCGTGTCCTCAAACTGGCAACCTGTGTGAGTGTTGAGTCTGAGGGGGCGGGGCAAACAATATTTTTAATTTTGACTGCAGTACCCATGTAAACTACTAGCTGTCATTCTTACATACAGCACCTTTAAATAAACTGAATTTAACTGACTGTAATCTTTGATGGTTGCCTTCTATCATCTTTCTTTGAAAGCATTGACTGTGCTGGGATCATGAAGCTTCGAAACTCAGACATCGAGTTGCGTAAGGGAGAGACAGATATCGGGCGTAAGAACACGCGTGTGCGCACGGTGTTCCGTGTTCATATCCCTCAACACAATGGGAAAGTGCTGTCACTGCAGGTGGCGTCCATGCCGATAGAATGCTGTAAGTTTTTTTCTGTGGATTTCCTATGTGAAATTACGACAAGTGTTGAATACGTTAAACATTATATGCTAGTTATTGCACATCTGAGTCAACTGATATTGGTGGAGGAATATCATTCTAGAGAGCATTTGTTGGATCAAAATTGTATTTACATGTAAACAGTGGGCAAAAATCCATTTAATAAGAGAACTATTCTACATTTTAAATATGTAAAAGAATATTTAAAATAGTTTTAAGTCAGCTCAACTTTAACATACATTATATGGATGGCCACAAAGCTAACACACATTGACTAAAAGCCACAACAATCTAATTTTTGTATTTGAAAATGTTAAGCGATTGTCTTTCTCTGTTGGCTAGCTCAACGCTTAGCTCAGGAACTTCCTCAAGTCGAGAGCTTTAGTCCCGCCTGTGGTTCTGTGACTGGAGGAGAAGAGATGCTTATAACAGGCCAAAACATCAGTCCAGAATCAATAGTTGTCTTTCTAGAAAAGGGCCCTGGTAAGTCAAATCGTCTCTAATTAGGAGCTGTTTTAGCCTTGCAATACATTTTGGATGACAGTTTGTTATGTAATAACAAAAGAGCCTTTGTATTGTAATTTTTTTCCCCATTCCAGATGGTAAAACACAATGGGAGGTCGATGTTAGGGCTTTACAAGAGAAGAGTCAAAATGTAAGCGCAATAAGTTGTAAAACATATGTTATGTTATGTATAACATATATAACATATGCATAACATATATCCCATTGAGATCAATAATTACAGGTGTCTCTATGTGTTCCCATTCCTGTTTAGACAAGCATAGTGGTAAAGATTCCTCCGTACTACAAGAAAACCACGGCTTCCTCCACCCAGGTGCAGTTCTATGTCAGCAATGGCAAAAGAAAGAGAAGTGTCTCACAGTTCTTCACCTATCGTTCAGGTAATAGTCTTTCTTCAGCAAGTCTGGTCCACTTTATTGGCAAGAACTGCCAGTTAGACAGCAAGAGGCCGTCCGATTAATATATCAAAGAGTCAGTCTAAAATAGGCGACCGATTCAGCAAGGTAGTAGCTCATTCAACAGTCTCTAGGGACATTCATATGTAAAAGAGGTCTAAAACATTTTGTGATCTTATCACTGACCACATACAGAAGTAGTCAAAAAACGCATTTGCAGTAGAAATGCTTTGACCTAACGTGTTGTGATAGAACACACTAAAACAAGTGATTCAAACTTCACTGTGTTGTCCTTATCACTTTAATTTACATGGATTCCCTTCAATGCCTGTCCCGTTTACCTCCACAAATCCCAATACTAGTGGTCACAGCAAATGTTAATGCGAGGTGGAAACATTAACGGCTGATGACTTGTGATTGGATCACCTAAAACACATCTTAATACCAGGCAGAAACAGGGTCTAGGTGTCTGAAACAAAACTCTGAACAGATTTAATAGATGTTCTGAAGCGTTCATTGTAGCAGCCTGGTAACTTGTAAAAAAAAAAGACCATTTCTTGACACAGTGATAAAAATGTGTGTAAAGGGGCTTTCGCGCCGGGTAGTTCTATGAACTTAGGAAATGGCCACAAGGGTGGTTCCCCGAGAACTAAAAGTTCACCTAGGAACATTATCCTGGTTGCATTCACACAGTTAGTAGAAGCTCTGAAGTGGCGTGAGCCGCACTTGTTGTGACTTTTATTTTGAAGGCGCTGAGAACACCAGATCCTGAGCACACAATTCTCACATTCTCCGTATTCATTAGTTTCCGATCTGTTTACCAGTCCTGTCTTATACTGTTATACAAAGAAAGTAGACAGTATATGAAAAAGTATTAGCGTTTGCTGTGTGGATGATGTCCAATGTCGCTAGCTGAGCACAAAATACATAATCATGTTTTGCGGTTAAGAGGTCCGTCTGTCGCTGTTTTCCATGTTCGAAGAGTTAGTTTCTGGGGTAAATATATAGGCTATAATCTGTGTGTGTAGATTGGCTTTTTAAAAATGGCGGGTACCTGTGTTTCGCGTGGATTCGGCCAATCAGCGTACACTTAAGTCACTGGTAGTTCCCATAACGCTGGTTGAGTACTCCTACTCTGAAGTAGGAGCTAAATTAGTTCCCACAAAAGGAGTTCCTAGAACTAAAATCATTCCCAGTTCCTGCGGTGCGAACACTCCAAAATCCGGGTACTTCCGCCAATAGTTCTAGTAACTATGAAAAGGTTCCTCCGGTGCGAAAGCCCCTTTTACTGACTTTCAGAATCTGTGTTACGATAGCCAACCCTGCTCCTGGAAAGCTACCATCCTACAGAATTGATTTCCATCCCTAATCAAATATACTAATCAAGGTGTTCAGGATTTACTCATAAATAACAGGCAGATATCTTGGAGCAGAGTTAAGGCCCCGATATTCTTTTTCGTTCTTCCTTTAGGGGTAAACAAAGTTCGAAATAGGTGAGCAGCGATGTACTGTTGATGAATATCTGATGCCGCCCACACTGCTGAGAATGACTTTTAGATGAATATGAGCTTTGAAAAATAGTGTCAGTGTCTCATTTTATCAGAAGTACAACTTCATTTTCTACTATCAAGCAGCTCTCCAGTGTGTTCATGTTTTCACTCATGGACATCTGACCTTAACAGACTTAAACAGCAGAAGTGGAAAAGATTTCCATGTGACCACCTACAAAGTACACTGTACAAAGGTGTTTTCCAGCCGAAGCAAACTTTTCTGGAAAGTTCGCTTTTTGCAAGCTGTTTAGAACTCCCAAAACGAACTCCGATCAAACTTTGTTTTGGCCTGATTTTGTTAGAAATTATGTCACATCTGTTCATTCTTCGATTTCGCTTGAAGTATATCAGGGCCTTTAGAACTGAAGGTTTGTAGGGTTGGCAACACCTGGTGTGGAGACTAACCAATCAAATTTGAGCTTGTAGTTTTGGAGATTGAAAACTTTGAAAACTTAGATTTTTTTGTGTGTATAATACGCCATGTTGTCAGAGAATGAGGCCATGTTTACACCTGGTATTAAGAAGCATTTTCGTCAATCTGATCACAAGTGGACGACACTAAATACGCTCATGTCAAGTCACCTTCATTTATATAGTGCTTTTCACAATAAAGATTGTTTCAAAGCAGCTTTACAGTAATTACATAGGAAATTAATGGAAGTGAGATTGCGTACATCAGCTTATTGTCCAGCTAAAGTAAGTTTTTGATTGATTCATTTCTGTTGTAAATAATCATTAGTTATTTACTTTGGGGCCGCTTACACGACACCATTTTCAACTTAAATAGAAAACTCTCAATGCGTTCTGGCCGCTCATCCACACGGCAACAGCGCCCAGCGGCTAGAGAACACAAACCCCTAAACAGGTTTTGAAATAGTTTTGAAACGATACCGTTATCATCTTTGTGTAAACTTTAAAAAAAACGTGAATCTGTGAGAACGGTGACGGCATGCACATAAGCATTACGTGTTTAATCTATAGGCAAGCGTATCTGAATACGTATGTGCACAGGCGCATAGTTTTTCTTTACAAAATGACTGCTAAATTACTTGTCTGCAATGCATAATACAGTGTTTTTAGTCGTTTCCGATAATTTTGATAACGTTTTCATCTGTACAGAGGGGAAGGGAAGGGGAGGAGGCCTTCACAGGGGAGAGTGTAGTTGACACGGTCTCTGCTGACACTTCAGTGATGCGTTGGTCGTCTCTAGGCGAAGGTCCACCATCTAATCTGGATCTGGCAGACTACAGTAAACCTCGGGATAAACAGAGAGACTAGTATTAGCGTAGATGCAATTCTTCTTATGATGTAACGAGTACATCAGGTGCTATGGGAAGTGTTCCCGGTTCCGGCTGACCTAGTTAATGCAGCCTAACAATTATTTAACTGATTTGAATAATATAAATGTATTCTAAGTGGTCGAATGTGTTCGAACAACCACAAAATGCGAGATGGATTAAAACACCAGGTGTAAACGGGAATGTGTCTCCCGCGTCTACTTGTTGTCTGATCGAACAAAACACATCTTAATACCAGGGCCTGAGATTACTGTACAACTGGACTTAATTTATGTCTCAATTGGACAAGATAATATAGCAATTTTCAAATGTTTTGAGAAATTAAGAAATGTTCACAAAACTAATCTGTAATGTGTTGAACCTTCCCAGCAGTGCAGGTGAAGCAGGAGTTTGGCATGGGGCCGGACCTTAACACAAACGGCCAGCATCCTAGCACCTCCCCAACAGGTCTCATCACCACTGGGGACTCAGTTGCTTCAGATCAGGTCCAGCCTCTTGAGCAGTGGCTGCTGACTGAAGGGCCAGTCTGCGCTCCATCTTCAACCCATCTCTGTTACTCACCTCAGGATCCTTTGCATCTGAGCCGCTCTCATCCAGCAGACAGAAGCCTTAATGCTGTAGCAGACCTTATGTTCTACCCCTCATTGGTGGATTTCAACAACTCTTTGTACCAAAAACCTCAACAGGATCTGCCTTACAAAGGACAACCTAGTCTTCCAGTAGTTGGGGGCTCACTGCAAGGCTGCAAGTCATCCCAAATCTCTGCAGAGCAATCAAGATCTCAACTAGGTAAAGGATACCAAGGCATACCTTCAGAACACACTCATAATCTCCACAACCTTGGCTCTATCTCAGTGTCCAGTACGTCTGGTCTAACTAGCCCAAATGTGGATACATCTGGTCTGCACACTGTGGATCCGGTGCAATTCCAACAGTCCTCCTCTTCCCAGGTGCTTCCTCTTTCCCACCAGCCTTCTCTTGCCAAAGTGCCTTCTAACTCCCTGTCTATCAGAGAGAGCATGATGGACCCTCAACCTTTAGGCGCATCTCTTCAGGAGTCCAGCAAAAGTTACAGTTTACCACAAGGTGGAGAAAGCCCTGATATTAAACAGGAACCAGAGGATAAGAAAGAGCTAGCCTTTCAGTCCATAGGCCTACAGGATATCACTCTTGATGATGGTAAGACTCCAAGGAGAACCATTTTAAATGAATGAAGTTAAGTTACAGTGTTGATTACCACAGAAATTAATTTCGACCTGTTTCTCAGTTTGAAGCTAAATTGGGATTCCCCAAAACTGTTGTAAAGGTATAGCCACAAGACTTAACAGTACGTTTACTTAAGCCCTATTTGGACGGGATTAGTTTAAGATGGAGAGGTGGGGTAAAGTAATTATTACCAGAGCTTCTTAGTGATTCTAGTCCCGTCCGAATGTGCCATCTCAGTAATCATTACGGACAATGTCAGTAACGATTACGATGACTTTTGCCTTCTGTCAAAAGATCCGGAAAAGTTACCTCAGGTAAAACGAACCCTATGCGAATAGACTTGCTGTAAATATGTAAATATTCTATTTCCTGTTTTTCAAGTAGTGTTCCGCAGTTTATCAAGTATGGAGGCACTTTAAAAAGCTTTCAGTTGCGTTCTAGGCGGTGGGACAAGTCTGTGGCAAACCTCAAGTGTTTTCTGCTTACCATTCAGATAAAAAAAAAAGGTCAAAGCACTTGTCAGAGGCACGAAACTTTATTTAGCTTTAGGTAATTGCCTATCAACAGAATCCAGAATTTAATTAATTTAATTAATAAATTGTTCAACTGGACCTAACTGTTTTATATATATATATAGGTCAGAGAACAGTAGTCCCTCCGCTAAAAGGAAGATTTAGACCATTTTACTCCCCAAGCAACAAATATACAAGTTTCACATTTATGTTTTTAAACGGCTGATCTTATTGGGAGGAGAGTATTTTAATGAATCATGCAAGGTGATTTACTAAGTTTTGCGCTAGTCAATTTACTGGTATTAGCGCCATTGTTTAACCCCCCCCCAAAAAAGTGTTGGTCATTATGGAAATGATGCGGTTGCGCTTTATGGTTTTGCGCTCTTACGCTCATTTGCCCTGTTTAGTCAATCTGGCCCTCAATATGTGTGAGTGTGTTTAGGATTTCATTGCGCTAAGAAATCAAGAGTCCTTTAGTGACCCAGAAATAAGTCCATTCACATTTCCACATCAACACTAAGTATTACTGTGTGACTGTACCTGATTATTCCAGACCATATTATCTATTTACATGTAATATAAGCTTCTGACCGTGTCTCATGCTGGGTCAATAACTCACCCCAAGCTACATTAACAAAAATATGCACTAACTTTGTGGCATATGCTAGCCGGGCTTTTTGTTTACTCTCAAGAAAAACTAGCAGCTGCCACCCCTAGTGTCTGGAAGCCTGTTTGGTTTGGGCCTAATTATAGTCTGCAGTCCCGCAGTGCAGTGGGAAAGAGGATACTGGCATTGCATGGACTCACTGAAAGAGCTAAATATACCGTGAAGGCTAATCCACCGCTAGTTTTGCGCAGCTGTATTGTGACAGTCTTGCATACTTCCCATAAGATGTTGCTGCCATTAGCCTGGATGAAGACGCATGGCTTTGATTGAACTTGACCTTTGTTAATGAAGGTGTTCATACCTTATGCTGCTTTTTTCTGTGGATAGTATAGAGTAAAATATATTTATTTATTAAAGGTATAGTTCACCCAAAGATTCTGTCATCATTTACTCGCTCTCTGGTTGTTCCAAACCTGTATGAATTAATTTCTTCTGCTGAACACAAAAAATATATATTTTGAAGAATATTAACCAAACAGTTGATGGACTTCCATAGTATTTTGGGTGAACTTTCCCTTTAAGCTTCTAGCTTTTACATCCAGTTGTTTTAGCAGAATGAGTCACAATTTTTCAATACTTAAGTCGCTCTTCACACAGTTCTTCTGACCAACTTTCAACTTGGCACAGCACTTAATTTCACAATCAAAATGCACTATAACTACCAATACACGTCATGTCTCAAAACAAGTCATTCTTCCACAACACTAGAACAGGTTTTCACCCAACAAACACACTGTCACTCATAAAAGAACAACCTAACAACAGGTTACGATGTTTTCTTTTGTCAAATTTCTTTACAAAACAAGAATGACACTCTACTGTTTGCAATTCACTGCAGTTTATGCTACATAGTCCATGTTTACATTACAGTACAAAATTATTAATTAAGTTTTCCCCTTTTGAATGGATAGCAATGAAATTTAAAGACTAACATCACACTGTAAAAAATGAATCATGGGTAGTCAAAAAAGTTAAGGTGATAATTAAAAATAGTATGTATATTTTCTTAAGAAAATTGTAGTTCAGTGTTGTATAGAAAATATTGAGAACATTTCACTAATAAAACCACGAAATACGTTTTCCTAATTTTTTTAAGGAAACTTAAAGGAATAGTTCACTTCAAAATGAAAATTTCCTGATATTTTACTCACCCCCATCTCATCTAAGATGTTCATGTCTTTCTTTCTTCAGTCGAAAAGAAAATAAGTTTTTTGAGGAATACATTCCAGGATTTTTCTCCCCATCACAGACTTCCATGGCAACCAAAATGTTGAAGGTCCAAACCAATGCCGTTTCAGAGGAAGAGCTTCAGAGGCTCTGCGTGATCCCAGACGAGGAATAGGGTCTTATCTAGCCAAACCATCGGTCATTTAAAAAAAAAAAATGTAAATGAATATACTTTTTAACCTAATTTGCTCATCTTGCGCTGCTCTGCTAGGTGCCAATGGTTGTGCAGTCACATCGGAAAGGTCACGGTAGACGTAGGCGGAAGTACCGCCCCCGTGTTTACAAAGCGCACATGCGAAGACTAATACAAAGGCCCTTTAGCAAAAAAAAGGTAAAATGACGATGTCGTATGTTATTGAAGTTGAAGATGGAGTGTTTTTTGGTAAAGGGCGTTTGTATTCGTCCTCGCCCGTTCGCTTGGGGCGGTACTTCCGACCTACGTCTAGTGTGACCTTTTCGACGTGATTGCGCAATCACTGGCGAGCGCAGAGCAGCGCAAGATGAGCAATTTAGGTTAAAAAGTATATTAATTTTTAAAAAAAAATTTAAATGACCGGTCGTTTCGCTAGAAAAGACCCTATTCCTCGTCTGGGATCGTGCAGAGCCTCTGAAGCCCTTCGAAGCGCTTTGAAACTGCATTGATTTGGACAAGTTGGTTGCAATGGAACTCAATGGTGAGGAGAAAAATCCTGGAATGTTTTCCTTAAAAAAAACTTATTTTCTTTTCGACTGAAGAAAGAAAGACATGAACATCTTGGATATCAGGAAATTTTCATTTTGAAGTGAACTAATCCTTTAAGCAATTTTGAGGCTTGAATTGAGGAACCGATTAAGATGAAAAAATTAAGGAAAAAAAGGCTACTTATTTATTTTAAGAGAATTATGCAGTTTTATTTAGAGACACCATTGCTAGTTCCCATCATGCTTTGCATATGGAGCATTAATATTGAAATTACGTGTTATTTGATGTGTTTTTGAGTGAAGGGAAACATCTGTTAATGTTTAATGATCAGTTATGTTTGACTTTTGAAAGAGTTTCTGTTATGTTGAAGTTTTGATCGTTACCATTGTGCAGAAGAGTAGAGCATATGGTTAGGTTGTGGATAACTGCATGTATATTAATAATTTGATGCATGCTGCTTTGTTCAATGAGCAGTAACTTTGCTAATGCCAGTGCAGTAACAAGTTTGTTTCTACTTGTGCTGTGCTGCATATGGTCTATTAATTGTACATCAAGTCAAAAATAAACAGGTCATTTCCGTTCACTCTAATCCACACCCTTTTTTAGAGTCAACTTAAAATAAAAAAGCACATTTCTCAAAGAAAATATAAAATTAATTGTTTTAAAGACTGAATAATTTAGGACATTTTACATAATTTATTCAGGTAGATTGCATTAAAGAAATCAAGCCTTAAAAACTACTCAAACATATTATGTGTAAATAGCACATAACATTTTTTACAGCATTCATCTACATCTAAGTGTTGTGATAGTCTTTCATTTTTTAGATTTGGAATATATTTCAACATTACTTTAGAAATGTAGCACGTTTCTGTCTTATTCATTTTTGTATTATGCTTGAACAGTTTTGAACTGAGTATGTAGGCTAAACATGTGCAAATTAGCCTGTAGGTACATTGAGTTTTGGTGGTTATTGTGTCTAAGTAAGAAAAGAGTTTATGTAATTTGAAAGATGTCATTATTGAATGCATTTCATGCCAAAAGAATGATAAATGCACCACAGTTTAGATGTGCTCACTGTGTGAAGAGTTTGAGAAAGTGAGCTAACTATTGAGAAATGGGTCCTAGTGATTGTAAAAAAAAAAACCTGTAGTATTTATTTATAATTAAAAATAAATACATATATATGCATTTAAAAACAACACTAAAATACAACAAATGGAACTATATAACATAACAAAATTACAAAAATAAATGAATATGTAAATGAATTGTTTCATTTGTAAATAAATAAAATAAATATAAAAACAGGGTTTAGATTAAATATTAAATTACATTTCATAAATATTTAATTTTATAATTAAACAAACCCTGCTGGGACAGAACCTGTGTAGTATTTCTGTTACCTGGCCCAGCATTACCGTTTCTCAGCACTTATCCGCGTTTGGAGAGGACAGGTGCAGTGGACTGGAATACCCCTGTTGAGTGAGTGCTGTTGTCCGGCATCATGCTCACTTCATTGCCAGTGTGTGTGTCTGTGCGCCAATGTGCGTGTGTGTGTGTGTGAGAGAGAGAGAGAGAGAGAGAGAGAGAGTGTGTGAGTGTGTGTTTGTGTGTGTGTGTGTGTGAGTGTGTTTGTGTGTGTATGTGTGTGAGAGAGAGTGAGAGTGTGTGTGCATGTGTGTGTTTGTGTGAGAGAAAGAGAGTGTGGTATGTTTGTGTGTGTCTGCACGCGTGTAAGAGAGTGTGAGAGAGAGAGTGTGTGTGCGTGTGTGAGTGAGAGAGAGGGTGGTTTGTGTGTGTGTGTGTGTGTGTGTGTGTGTGTGTGTGTGTGTGTGTGTGCAAGTGAGAGTGTGGTTTGTTTGTGTGTGTGCGCGAGTGAGAGTGTGGTTTGTTTGTGTGTGCGTGTGTGTGTGTGTGTGTGCGCGAGTGAGAGGGAGAGAGAGTATGTTCCTGGCAAACCCTACGTTATGGGGGCAAAATGTCCCAAAAAAGATGGCTATAGGAGATGTCCTTGTCCTTGTGGGGACATTTTTGGTCCCCATTAAGAAACAAGCTTATAAATCACAGAATGAGTTTTTAGTTTAGGGGTAGGTTTAGTGTAAGAGGAGAGAATATACAGTTTGTACAGTATAAAAACCATTACGCCTATTGGAAGTCCCCGTAAAACATGGAAACACAACGTGTATGAGAGAGAGAGAGAGAGAGAGAGAGAGTGTGTGTGTGTGTGTTGTCTTTCATCTCCGCTCAAACTAATTCTTGTCCTAATGCACACATCTACCTTTTCTGGCTTAGATATATTTATAGCCCACACTGTATACTCCGTTTCCTATTCCATTTGTAATAAATGACATGTTGTAAATAACTTGTGTGTGCAAAGTGTATTAATATATTTGTTTGGTTGCTGGAAAGGCGTTTTGTCAAAGAAACTGGCTGTATTTCAGGAAGGAACAAGTTGAGACAAAGTTTGAGTTGGAACATTAACAGTCAAACAGACTGTAATAATTGTGACTCAGTTTCAGCCTCTGTGGTTTAACACCTCTGCAGCTGAAGCTTGCTTTAGGGTTAGAGATACTCAACACTGCCCTCAGATGGATTTAATACAGATGGACAGACAATGAATGATGATATTTATTTATGTACCAGGTGGAATGTGCAGAATAATCTCACACAGTGGTAATTCTTTAATGAGATTCACCCTCTAAAAATCTTTTTTCCCCTTTGCAGTGAGTGAAATCATTGTTAGAGACCTGTTCGAGAGTCCAGATTCAGGGAACGCCAGCAGCGCGCCGAGACTCTGAGGCTCCCACTGATTCTCAATGGAAACGGCTTCAGCACTGCTACTGATGACCAGAGACCTGGACATGTCACTGTAACCGCTTGGTCTCAGTGTCTTGCATTTACTGCACACATAGAAAAGATTTTCTATGAGAAATATCAAAGATTTCAGCTTAAGGATTTTAACCGAGCATATCAAATGTGAATGTAAAATGATGACCAGTCATATAGTTTTTGATTCGATATGTGCCTTATCCTTACAGGCCTTTAATTATCCAATGAAATGTTTGTTGTTTTGATTGTAAATGTACAATGTTTTCTTGAAATGTATTATAATCATAAAAAGCTTAGGATAAATTATAAAGAGAAAATATGCAGCATTTAGCGTATAAAGCAAGAACTGTTACCTGTTTGACATTTCACCAGATATTTCCCCATTGCTTGATAATCTTTTGAAATGTCTTTGTATTTATGAATTTTTACTGAACATAAAAGAGATTTTGTGACAATCTTCATGAATGTGCTTGAGTTGAAACTGTAAATAATATTAATTTGGTAGTCTATAACTTTTGTTTGTTTGAAAGTTTTAAAAATATTTAAAATAATACATTATATATATATGTGTGTGTGTGTGTATATATATATATATATATATATATACACACAAATATATATAAATGAATTCCAAATTTAAATTATAATAATAAAACATAGAGATGTTTAAATGTTGCATTAATTCAGGGCCATTCGACAGAATTGGTTAAAGTCAGAGTTGGAAATATCTTTCAAAAACAGCGAATTGTATAATATCCCAGGTACACATTTCTAGTAATTGTGCAGTTAATTCTCATATTTTCAGAAAGTATTGGAATATTTTTCATCTCCCCAAATTTGTACTGAAACACAATAATATTTAATTTATTAACAAGGGTTATATTGACCTATTAAGTTTTTTTTTTGTTTACATCTACCTTGTAAATATATGTTTTGCTATTTTATTCAAAAGTTTTCACAGGTAAATCCCATACAATTTATGAGATTTGTTGCATTTTGAATCCAATCTTTCATTGTAAACGTCTTAAAGTTTATCATACTGATTTCAAGGTTAACATGCATTAGTTTGAATACACATTGAACCAAACACTATCATAACATCTTAGTTGATAATCCAATATACTTTATTTTTGACAAAACATCCCATGTTTAGGTCGTGACTGCACATTTTCAGTAGTGACAGTAATGTTTTGGTAGCGACCACATCACATTACAGAATTTTAAAGGGTTAGTTCACCCAAAAATAAAAATTAGCCCATGATTTACTCACCCTCAAGTCATCCTAGGTGTATATGACATTCTTCTTTCTGATGAATGCAATCAGAGTTGAGGGTGAGTAAACCATGGGGTAATTTTCATTTTTGGGTGAACTATCCCTTTAACTCACATACTAAAACACTAATGATTTCCATAACTGTACTAAAATGTAGTTTACTTCCCCCAAATAAACGATTATGTGTTCTCTTTAGTCACAGACCGAGACGTGGTGAAGTTTCGGTTGTGACAATTTTATATACTTTTGATCCTAGCTCAAAGATGCAAATCAGGACACGGTTAGCTAGTTCTGAACAGTTGTACACACATAAAAACTACATTTTATGGAATAACACCCAAAAAAAAGTATGCTTAATTGCAGAAAAGGATGTTTAAAGTTAAAGTTACACACAGATTTTCAGACTTTTGAACACATTTACCTCAGAATGATGAGATCGACTATGAGAGAGAGGGAACACAGGAATATCTTGTGGGGGTTTAGTTAAAATACATGAAGTTTCTTGATTTACAAAGAAAAATTTTTTTTTTTTTTTGAATTTCAAAAAGATTTAGAACCAACAACAAAACTATCATGTTCATAAGTTGAAGGGGTTAGGGTTCGGGACAGCCACCTCCCAATTGAAAGTAACCAAATAAATTGTGGATATTTTTAAATATTATTGTGGGATTTAATAGATAATAGGAGGATCTAAATGCTTTTTAAATGTGTTTTTTGGTTGTAGGACAGCAGTTTGCGCCAATTCTGTATAATGGCCAATTTATAACGCCATATAAACCATAGTTTGTGTGAAGTATACAAACAAACAGTGATATTTTAGAACCAACATAATAATAATAATAACAATATTATGCTATTTCTGACTGAATCTGGTTATAGTGGCTAATGTTGTGTTAGAGTAATATGGCCTTTAGTCATAGCCGGGTAACTTACTATTTAAATATTTCATTTTTGTTTACTTGGGAAGCCCCGCCTATCGTCACATAATCACCGGAAGTTCACAGGGTGACGTCGAAGGCAACGGAAACAGGTATGAGGGATAGAAACTGCCAGAAACAACCAGAGAAACAGATCTTAACATGACATTTCACAGTTTTATCTAAAGCTGACAGATGTCAGACAGGTCGTCGCGCACCAGGGGTCGGGTTTAAAGAGTTTATCAAACTGTTTGTCTTGTTTTAATCATTACGTAGCTGAATTAGCTTTCATGCTAATGTTGTAAAATAACCATCTGTTCTGGAAATATAAACATGTTTTTTTATAATTAAAGACAATTACCATTAGTTCGCCGGAGCGGGGGTTAAACATAATATATGACTATATATTTTGTATCTTAAAATAGGTTTGGAGTCTTTTGCGTTATGTCTACGTGTCCTGTGATCTGTGTGCAAGAGCAGTGACTGTATTATTCACATTAACACAGTTTGCACTCTGAATCCGAATCCTCATAATTGCTTGTATTTAAGAGCAGTTTAAATTTCATTGTGAAGGACTGATTGTCATCTGTAAAAGGACGTTGGTTTCTTTTGGACTCCCAGCCTGCGATTGGTGGAGCAGATTCCTGTTTTCATTTGGACCCATAGCCCTACAGTCTGAGCCGAGGAGCAGTCAGGATGCCTCTGCTGTTTCTGGAGCGCTTCCCCTGGCCCAGCCTTCAGACGTACACCGCCCTGAGCACAGTTCTGCTGGCCGGGACCATATTAAGTGCCTACACTACAGTCAGAGACTCCGAGTACTCCTCTGCACTGACAGGAGACGCTCACAGCGCACCTGATGAGGAGATCAAGCTGGAGAACTTTGGGAACGTGGCCACCAATGTGCTCCTGTATCTCATCACGGACAGTCTCTTTGTCTGGGTATGTGAGACTTGGAATGCTCTTCAAATGTTGATGGATGATATTTTTTTAATAAGCTGTCCTTTTCCCACAGGTGATGGTGAACACCGCGTGCTGCATCCTCATGTTAATAGCTAAAGTGATCCAGTGCATTGTGTTCGGACCGCTGAGAGTCAGCGAGAAACAGGTAGGAATCATTCACGAGCAGAACACCAACCATAAAGCATCTGTATTAGGCAATAAAAATACAGCCAATCTTTGTGGCAGTGTTTATATGAGAAAGACCTTAATAACAAACATCCTCGACAATAAGTTATTTTTTCAGTTCCATATAGATTAACAATATAGATTAAAAATGTAGGTCATCATCTTATTTTAAGTTACATTTTCTGTAATGAAAAAGTTGTTTTGTTGTTTTTTAATGCATGGTTAAACAATATGTTTATCAGTAACTGATGTCAAAACCAATGTCTGGAGAGCTGAATGGATATAATTCTAGCATTCATAATAAATCAATAAAAAAAAAAACTAATATATATATTATTTCTGACCTTAAACTGTATATTAGTTAGTTAGTTTAAGGTCAGAAATAATATATATATACACTACTGGTCAAAAGTTTGAAACATTACTATTTTCAATGTTTTTGAAAGAAGTCTCTTCTGCTCATCAAGCCTGCATTTATTTGATCCAAAACACAGAAAAAACAGTATTATTGTGAAATATTATTACAATTTAAAATAACTTTTTTCTATTTGAATATATTTTAAAATGCAATTTATTTCTGTGACTCAAAGCTGAATTTTCAGCATCATTACTCCAGTCTTCAGTGTCACATGATCCTTCAGAAGTCCTTCTCAATTTTACTATTTTTACTGTATTTTTGATCAAATCAATCTAGCCTTGATGAGAATAAGAGATCTTCAAAACATAAGAACCACTGACCTTAAACTTTTGAACAGTAGTGTGTGTTTTTGTAGATGCATTGTAATTGATATGGTTATCTTCTGCTTGTGTCTGTCCAGCATCTGAAAGATAAGTTCTGGAACTTCATCTTCTACAAATTCATCTTCATCTTCGGCGTGCTGAACGTGCAGCGGGTGGAGGAGGTGGTGCTGTGGTGTCTGTGGTTCTCCATGCTCATCTTCCTCCATCTGATGGTGCAGCTCTGCAAAGACCGCTTTGAATATGTGAGCAGAACGTCTTCTTCACACGAACAGGCACTGAGATCTGGAGTCATACTGTTACACACATTTATTCTCACAGACACCTTCATGTGCTCATTTACTCTACATTACATAATCTCATCAGCTCCTATTATGATAAACATTAACCGCCAATTTAATCCAGAAAATGGAGAATCGGAGTATAATTAAGACATTTATGTATATTTTTATTGGATGTGAATATTAAATGGGTTAATTGCCTACCTACCTTCCTTCCTACCTTCCTTCCTTCCTTCCTCCACTCTTATTTACTTCATCCGTTTCCTTCCCTTCTTCATTTCTTCCTTATTTCATTTTTTCTTTCCTTTCTTTCTTTTTTCTCTTATTTACTTCCTTCCTTGCTTCCTTCGTTTCTGTCCTTCCTTCCTTCCTTACTTTCTTCCTTATTTTCATTCTTTTTCTTGCTTCCTTCCCTCTCTCCTTTCTCCACTCTTCCTACTTTCCTTTCATTCATTCCTTCATGTTTCCTTCCTTTCACGTTCTTATTTACTCGCTAAATTCCTTGCTTTCTTCCTTATTTCCTTCCTTCTTCCCTCTCTCCTTCCTCTGCTCTTACTTCCTTCCTTCCTTACTTTCTTCCTTATTTCCTTCCTTCTTCCCTCTCTTCTTTCTCTGCTCTTCCTTCATTCCGTCCTTCTGCTGCTCTTGTTTACTTCATTCATTACTTCCTTACCTCCTTCTTTTTTACATTCAAATTTACTCTCTACCTACTTTATTCCTTTTTTCCTTTCTTTTTCTTGATTCCTTCCCCCTCCTTCCTTCACTTTTCTTTCTTTTCTGTTTCCCTTTCCTTTCCTTCTTATTTACTTCCTTGCTTCCGTACTTCCTTTCTTCCTTATTTCCTTTCTTATGTTTGTACTTGCTTCTCTCCATCTTTCTCTCATTCCTCCACCATTCCCTTCTTCCTTGACTTTTGACTCATTTATATATTGTGTTCTTTCTTTCTGTTAGCTCTCATTTTCTCCCACGACTCCGATGGGTAGTCACGTGCGAGTGTTGGCGCTTCTGGTGTCTGTGTTGACATGCTGTGGTGGTCTAGCCGTGCTCTGCGCTCTAGTCGGACATCTTCATGGCATGCACACTGTCGCTTTCATGGCAGCTGAGGTAAGAATTCTTTACAAACCCTTGTAGCAACTGTGAAGAGTAGACTCTTTGTTGGTTGTCTCCTGACGTAACGCATTACAAATACATGCTTAAAGTCGGCATGAAACGGAAGCCACATTAGTCTTTTTCTCCTTCTATTGTGATATATCTGACTGAAATGACTTTTCAAACAAGAAAAAATGTAGGGTGGGACTTGATTTTGTCCATGAGGAGTTGATTGGATGGTTGTGGCATTTCATGTGAGTGACAGGTTGTCCTGCCGATTTTTATTGAAGATTAAATATTACAAGGACACATTAACTTTACAAACAATAATGATGTGCACAGATAAATCATTTATAATAAATTAGGGATGTCATGATACCAAAATACATATAAACTATAATACATATAAACATTTAAAGTCTACATGCTGTTTAAAAGTAAACATTGTTTATAAAAAAAGTGAAAAGTGAAACAAGTGAAAAATAAGCAACCATCTCGGCATAATTATTATTATTATTAGTTGTATTATTATTACATGGAGACGTAGCTAAATCTACTGTACAACAGTAGCCTAATATATTTCTGTCAATTTCAAGTTAAACCAAACTTTTATTTTGACGGGTTGCCGTGAAGACCTTTGAGTGTCTGTGTGTTCATGATATGACAGTTTTCTCAAATGAAACTGTAAATGCTCATGAAGTGACTCTCAGAGCGGTTTATGCGTTCATGTCCTCATATAGTGACACGGCAGAGGCTAAAAAGACAGCGAGTATCGTGTGTGTGCGTGTGTGCGTGCGTGCGTGTGCGCGCGTGCGTGTGCGCGTGTGTGTGTGTGTGTGTGCGCGTGTGTGTGTGTGTGTGTGTGTGCGCGTGTGTGCGCGTGTGTGTGCGTGCGTGCGTGCGTGAGCTGCAGATGATACCGCGCGCCTGCGCCATTCATTCACACAGAGATGCAGAACATGCAGGATTAATATTTAAATAGTATTTTGCAGTTTAATATTGACAGACTCTAGTATATATTTGGCTACAGTCTGGAGCCCTGCGCTTAGATAAATGCGGAAGCGACTGAACGCAGCTGTTGGTACAGAATATACTCTGTACTACCAGGGGGGTATTCCAGAAAGCAGGTTATGTAACATACCCGGGTATGTTTAAGAGTAAGTTAGCGGAGAACCTCAACTTTCAGTTCCAAAAACGGAGGTATAAAAATAAAATAAGTTTAAATGTTAATGCAATTTAAATATATTTATTATTTTATTGTCATCTCACACATGGATCTGCATTCAATTAATTAGCGTCAAACAAACAATATAATCCTTATTCTCAGTGAATAAAGATTACTTATTAAACAAAAAGATTGAAAAAATTATTGCACAACCACCAAATAGGTGGCGATGTGCACTAAGTAGGTTATGTAAATCGCCATTAAACAAAAGAAGAAGAGGAAGTAGAATGGCGCGCTCTCTCTTAGCGTCCATGGTGAATCATCGATTCGTCTCTCTCTGTTGAGAATGTCTTGTGTGTTAAACGGGAACATACTCTGAGTTGTCTGAACTTACTCCCGGACTCGTTTTTGGAACCAGCATACCTCGAGTAAGCAAGGTTTGGGTTAATCAACCGAGAGTTCAAGGTATACGTGACGTAAGTTAACCTTGCTTTCTGGAATAGCCCCCAGTACTACAGAAATGCTAGTATCGTCACATTTTTTTTAAATTTCTGTACCGACCGAAGTACCGGTACTTGCGACATCCCTATAATAAATACTGCAATATTCCATAAAAAAAAAACAAAACAAGAATTGTCCATTTTGATATTATGGTGACTTGAAGTAACCCCAAGCCTTGTCTCCTGTCTTGCAGTGTTTGCTGGTGACTGTACGCACAGGACACGTCATCATACGGTGTGTGCTCTGTTAAGAAAGCCATCAGCTTCGCTCAATGTTAGGTAGAAGAAGCATGAATCTGAAGGTTTTGATCTGTTGCTTACAGGTATTCCATTCACCTGTGGGACCTGAACCACGAGGGCACCTGGGAGAACAAGAGCTCATATATCTACTACACTGACTTCATCATGGAGTTAGCCATCCTCTGCCTGGACCTGATGCATCACATCCATATGCTGGTGAGAGCAAACAGGGTTACTGACTCATGTGAATACAAGAATGAGTGATGTGTGTAACAGTCATGTGACTGGCTCATAGTGATTAATGTATATGATCTGATTGGACTCTTATTAGATCATATTGTTCACTGATCAGTCAGAAGCTACTTGCAATTATGTCCTTGATTTAACCTGCGTTCCTCAAATAAATACCAGTGGCGTACATGATTTCTTTCTCTTCTCACATCTGTGTTTGATCTTCAGATGAGAGTTTTTGAATAATTCAAAGTGTCTTTATGGTCATGTATTCTTGTTTTTCACTCCCTTGCAGCTCTTTGGAAACATCTGGTTGTCCATGGCTAGTCTTGTGATCTTTATGCAGCTGCGGTATCTCTTCCACGAGGTGCAGCGAAGAATTCGCCGCCACAAAAACTACTTGCGTGTTATTGACAATATGGAGTCCAGGTGAGGAGCCTAATGCTTTTCAGACTAAATAAAAGATGCATTTCTACAGGCATTCAATTATATTGCTCAACATCTAAGTTAGGATGCTTAAGTAGATGACTTGTGGCATGATGGGCAAAGCTTAGGGTTGGTAACCAGAAGGTTGCGTGAGTAGGGCTCGACATACTCGATTTTTTGAAGGGGCAAGTGAAAGAGAATTGTACTTGCCCGACCGGTTGATTAGCCTGATTTAAAACGTCAATATAAAAAAAAACTGGGGAATCACCAAAATCACAGAGAATGACTTTATGAAATGATTGTATTACATGTAGTGTAAGTAGCGACTGATAATGATGTATAATGGACGCGTGTTTTAATCACTCTATATATTATAATGATTTTATGTATATTAGCGTTTTAATAGGTTTACATGTTGTCTCATTTTAGTCCATTTTATTCCTCTTATCTGTTTTAATGTATGTCTTAAAAGGGGGGGTATCACACACAGTTTCTGTCAATCTCATGTCAATCTTGAGTACCTATAGAGTATTGCATCCTTCATATCTCCGAAAAGTGTTTAGTTTTATCATATTTATAAAAGATAGATACGCTGTACCGATTTTTTCCGAAATAAAACCGAGCAGCTGGAGGCGTATCGTGTGGACGGGGCTAAAGAGTCACGTTCATGTTGTTTACTTGATGTGCACTTACGCACCGATAGCCAACAACACGCAGACATTTGAAGCAGTTTTACTCACCGCCTGCGGTTCCAACGCACGACCGTGAACCTTTATCGTTGGGACCGCTCCATCTTTCAGCATTAGTCGATCTGCAAATCCGGAGTTCAACTGGGCCTTGTTTATAAAACATTCATCGCCGAAATGCAGGGAACAAACAAAAACACTTGCGCAACTCCGTTGCTGCTCCGGAAAAACGACCTCCATCCACTGTCCCCTTAACGCTGGGTGCTTTGGGAAGCTGAACAGGTTTGTCTTGTCCTGACAACCAAAAACGCACTTCTTTGGTGACATTGTTGATTTCGTGATGTCATGTGACCTGTGCAGCGCAGCCGACGACTTCCCTAAAGCTGAGCAAAGCGTGTTGATGGACGTGCTTTTGCTCTCTTGCTCTGGTCGACGTGTGCACGCGCGCCCTTCCGGGAGAAGTGCCTGTACAAGGAAATTCTGCCCTTGTTGACGTCACATAGGCCCATACTCGAAAAAAACTTTCAGAGAAAATGAAAATATTTTTATGCCAAAAATACTCCATTAAACGTCCAACTTATTTTTTGAAATAAAGTCTTTAACAGTGTAAAAAAATCAGAATGCATGAAATAGCATTATACCCCCCCTTTAAATGTTACTGGGTCTGCCTGTCATGTGACTGATCACATGATAGGAAACAGGAAATAGCCAGCATAAAGGAAGCAGCATGGCAAACTAACAACGTTGCTATTCAAACCACATGGTAATCACCAGCATAGTGGATTGTGGCGTTACCTGTGTGGACTTTCCTTTCCAGTACAATTTGGATTATCACTTCTGTGGACTTTGTATATACACCGGTGCACATTTACATATTTTACATTGACTATCAACACACTGGGACTCATTCAGACTGTTTTAGGGCATGGTGACGCTATGCTTTTAACAGACTGAGGTTTCCTGTTTTTTCTGTGTTGTTTTAACCTCCTTAGCTCTGGGACCATTTTTGCGGATTTCTGCCTGGATTTGGCCTCCCCAAATTGAAAAGCTTCCCAAACCCAAATACAGTTTTTAGTGTCATTTTACAGGAAACCCTTTGAAGTTACATAAAACACTACTAAAAGTGATAAACATTTAAGTATATGTTGCCTGAGCTGTAATTTTTAAGGTTAAATTCATTTTTGACAGTGTATAACTCTGTGTAGCCCTGTGTGCTCTAGCACCAGTTTTGCAGATAGTTTTGGCTGTTTCCACTAGATTCCAGAAAATACTGAAAAAAAAATAATTTTGTCTGTATTATGTTGTATGCAAGATTTATTCAAATGGATCTGAAGGATGGATCTGTAATGTAATTTTCGCCTACCCAAATCTCTCCAATATACAAGTCTCCCCATATACAGTTGTATAAATGCAATATCCCACTGTCACAATTCTTTTTTCCAGTGTTTGCTGACATATGCTGGAAACAGCCAAAACTCTCTGCAGGGTGCTAGAGCACACAGGGCCTGAGATATACACTTTTAAAAATGAAAAAATCAAAAACCAAAGCGCCTTTTTTTAGAGCTCCGACAACATATACTTAAATGTTTATCACTTTTAGCAGTGTTATATGTAACTTCAAAGGGTTTCCTGTAAAATGACACCAAAATTGTGTATTTAGACCACTGTATTTGGGTATGGGAAGCTTTTCAATTGGGGTAGGCCAAATCCAGGCGGAAATGGTCCCAGAGTAATTTAGTGTAAAAAAGTTACTTTGTGTAAAACAAATGCCAAAGTGATGCATATCTCCAGAAAGTAGACATTCTAAGCTTTTAAATGGTACCATATATGAGGGCAGAGCTCCTCCACAGACATTTTAAAGTATATACTTGATGATGTCATTTCTTATCAGGGTCCTTGGAGTGTGAATATTGTAAATGCACTTTATTCATTCATCTTATTTGTGTTGTCGGTCTCATCTTTCTTAAACACTCTCTCCCTCACACAGTTTGATCTGACCCCATTTTAACATCTTCCAATAAGGCCGATTGTTACAACGGTTACAAGGTTGCGCTGTTGAGGCTTGCACACAAATGAAAACAAATCAGCGCAGCACACACAAAGAAACTCAGTAACATACTGTGGTAAAAATTAAAAATGTGGGGTATTTTTATTTATTACATATGATACAGTTAAGCAACATCACACGACCAAGAGTGCTGTTTTCCTGAATACCATTGTGACACTGATTTCTTCCGACAGTTCAATAATTAAGTTGTTAATATTAAGTCACTTACATTTTAGACGCAATATTGACTATTTTTCAGCAGCGAAAATGGTTCCAAACAGAGATCACCGCAGAACCATAATGCATCTCACAGCCGTGTTTCATTACTAAATGATTCAGAGTTTTGAATCCATTCATAAACAACTGCCTCATTCTCGAATGAATCAGCCATTTGAACAAATTGTTTGAATGAATGACTCAATGACTCGCTCATTAAGATGCTCATCTGCCGCCACCTACTGGCGGTTTAGTTTTAAAGTATCGCTTTCCAACATTCTTTTTTGTATATTCAGAAACATATTAAAACAATCTCATAACATTATTTAATGCTGTTGTAATTTTTTTTTAAGTTGAATTAATTTGATTAACAGCCCTATAGTTATTTCTAATTGAATTTATTAATCAAATTTAAGAATTTAAAATGTAAGATAAAGCATACATTTAATAATCAAATAACCAATATCAAAGCTATCTTAGGCTGGGCTGTGCAGTTTAACCACCTCTTCGCTCTGGTCTCTGTTTTGCTCTCTGTTTGCACATATTTTTACTGTACTCTTCAATTACAACTTAACCCACCCTTAAACCTACCACCAAACCTGTCCTTAATCTTACAGCACCGATAGTAGCACAAGTGTTTTGCAATACAACATCAACTCAATAGATAGTCTTCATGTGTATCATATATTTGAATGTGTTATTGGATGTGTATTATGAATCTGACGGTTGCATTGGCTGATGAAAACCAGACTTTGTGTGTTGACATGAACACCTCTCCTTGTGTGCAGGTTTGCTGTGGCAACGCCTGAAGAGCTGGTGGCTAATAACGATGATTGTGCCATCTGCTGGGATTCAATGACATCAGCACGCAAGCTGCCTTGTGGACATCTTTTCCATAAGTGAGCAATAACCAGATGTTGTGAGCACTCTTGTGTTCTAATAGTTGAAACATTGTTAATGTGACTATTTATTGTTTATGTCCAGTTCCTGTCTGCGGTCTTGGCTGGAGCAGGACACTTCCTGTCCCACGTGCCGTATGTCACTGAACATCAATGAAAACGGGAGAGAGCGTGAGGAGGGCCAGAGGGAGCCACATGATGATAACATGGCTCCTGGGCCAGGAACCGAGGCCCGACCACACCTCAACCAGCATAACCACTTCTTCCACTTTGATGGTGAGGCCTTTCCTTACATATTCATGCAGAATCCACACCATTTACTGAAAGTAAGCTGCAGAAATGACTCTTCCACCGCCATAAGCTTATCCTCTATTGCATAAAGACTATTCAGTCTTGAGCAAGTTGATCAGCCCTGATAAACAACAATAAACAGAGGTTAGCCAATCATAGCAGAGGTGATTTACATACTGAAGTCTACAAAAAAAGGCCTGTTTAAATAGATAATGCACTCAGGGGAAAAAACTTATTCACTGATGAATATGGCCCGTTTTTATCATATCATTGATGATTTGAAGAGACCTATAGGCTTGTGGTAATTAAATCATCATATGTATATTAATCTATGCTCATTCACCCTCAGGGTCCCGCATTGCCAGCTGGCTGCCAAGTTTTTCTGTGGAGGTCATGCACACCACCAACATCCTGGGTATCGCACAGGCCAACAACTCACAGCTCAATGCCATGGTGAGTCCTTAAGGTGGCGTCCAACTAGGGATGTGCACAACGACTAATTTAATTACGAAATTTCAGGGAACAAACCAATATTCGACTAGTCTACCCCCTTGAAATAGACTATGAACAGGGTTCCCGCGGGGTCTTAAAAAGTCTTAGTCTAAAATTTCTAAATCAAAATTTTAGGGCTTAAAAAGTCTTAAATTCGCTGCAATATTGAGTTCTAGGTCTTAAATAATTTTAAACCGGTCTTAATTTTCCTATGTCCATGTAACGCTACCTCTAATGCTTATTAAAATGCTCCCGCAGTGTGCGTGTGTAGGTGTGTGTGTGTGTTTATTCCAGGGTGTTGTAGTTCTTTCTTTCACTAGTCCAACTATAGTTCACTGTATTACAACTACAGATGAGACCAACATGCATCTTATATTGCACTCAATCAGCTTTCGTGTTATTGGCGCGAGTCTCTTTTGGATTGTACCACAGACACATAACGGATTTTATTCTTCAATAATAGTTGTCCAGTTCTTCCAGTTCCACGATCGTGAAAGCTTTCTCAACCGCCATCTCACATAATGACCAAATAAAAGTATGATATGCCTGATAGCACAAAAAAAAAAAAACGAGTTAATAAAAGCACTGTAAACCACGAACTCGGTACTGACACACAGACCGATGTCAGACTGGCTGCGGATTCTGTGCACGTGTTTTCCGTCTGTCAGTGCTCGTGTGAGTATATGAATGTGTCTTATTTCCACGGCTTATTGCCCTTGAACGATCAAATACACACATAAGTTCTTATTTTATTTACTTATGACCATTTACTTGATTACTTAATTACTTGAGAACTTTTTACTTATTAAGCAATTGCTTATTGCTGTGGCTTACTTGTAAGATTTCGGTCATATTTCCCACCCTAAGTGATCATGTTATTAAAGCTAAATAGCACTGGACCAGCCTTTTTTTGTAATACCAAACAAGATTCATGCATTTTGTTTGTTTTATTACCATATGTGACTATTGTGCATCTAACATGATAATATGGTAAATGTGGCATCCTAATTATGAAAAAAACATGCACATTTTTTGCAAATTTCTGGAAATGACCACCACAAAATTATTTTGTCAGTCATTTTGAGCTAAGAAAAAAAAAGTGTATATATATTCCTAATAATCCTTTAGGTGAGTGTGTGTGTGTGTGTGTGTGTGTGTGTGTGTGTATATATATATATATATATATATATATATATATATACCTAAAGGATTATTAGGAACACCATACTAATACTGTGTTTGACCCCCTTTCGCTATCAGAACTGCCTTAATTCTGAAAGCATTCTTTAGAAATGTTGGCCCATATTGATAGGATAGCATCTTGCAGTTGATGGAGATTTGTGGGAATCCAGGGCACGAAGCTCCCGTTCCACCACATCCCAAAGATGCTCTATTGGGTTGAGATCTGGTGACTGTGGGGGCCATTTTAGTACAGTGAACTCATTGTCATGTTCAAGAAACCAATTTGAAATGATTCGAGCTTTGTGACATGGTGCATTATCCTGCTGGAAGTAGCCATCAGAGGATGGGTACATGGTGGTCATAAAGGGATGGACATGGTCAGAAACAATGCTCAGGTAGGCCGTGGCATTTAAACGGTGCCCAATTGGCACTAAGGGGCCTAAAGTGTGCCAAGAAAACATCCCCCACACCATTACACCACCACCACCAGCCTGCACAGTGGTAACAAGGCATGATGGATCCATGTTCTCATTCTGTTTACGCCAAATTCTGACTCTACCATCTGAATGTCTCAACAGAAATCGAGACTCATCAGACCAGGCAACATTTTTCCAGTCTTCAACTGTCCAATTTTGGTGAGCTCGTGCAAATTGTAGCCTCTTTTTCCTATTTGTAGTGGAGATGAGTGGTACCCGGTGGGGTCTTCTGCTGTTGTAGCCCATCCGCCTCAAGGTTGTGCGTGTTGTGGCTTCACAAATGCTTTGCTGCATACCTCGGTTGTAACGAGTGGTTATTTCAGTCAAAGTTGCTCTTCTATCAGCTTGAATCAGTCGGCCCATTCTCCTCTGACCTCTAGCATCAACAAGGCATTTTCGCCCACAGGACTGCCGCATACTGGATGTTTTTCCCTTTTCACACCATTCTTTGTAAACTCTAGAAATGGTTGTGCGTGAAAATCCCAGTAACTGAGCAGATTGTGAAATACTCAGACCGGCCCGTCTGACACCAACAACCATGCCACGCTCAAAATTGCTTAAATCACCATTCTGACATTCAGTTTGGAGTTCAGGAGATTGTCTTGACCAGGACCACACCCCTAAATGCATTGAAGCAACTGCCATGTGATTGGTTGATTTAGATAATTGCATTCATGAGAAATTGAACAGGTGTTCCTAATAATCCTTTAGGTGAGTGTTTGTGTGTGTATATGTATATATATATGTATATATATATATATATATATATATATATATATATATATATATATATATATATATATATATATATATATATATATATATATATATATATATATATATATATATAATGATCAACCTGTGCGACATGAGAGACGAGTGATAACCCCTAATAACTTGAGGAGTTCAATATGGAAGCACTTCGGGTTTTGGACTGTCAATCAAACTATGAAGAAGGACAAAGTGGTATGCAAACTGTGCGATCGTGAGTTCCCATATCACAGCAGCACTACAACTATGAGAGGGCATATGCAGCTTCATCATCCAGACGAATACAAAGACCTAGACCCGGTAGAGCCACCTGCTAAACAGCCAAGACTGACCTGTCTGCACCTCTACCTGCTGCACGGAAAGAGGCTGTAAACTCGAAGCTCGCAAAGTTCATTTGTCGAGACGTGAGGCCAGTTAGCATAGTGGAGGGTGAAGGTTTCATTGATTTTGTTCATGAACTTGAGCCGAGATACATTATACCTAGCCGAACCACAGTAACTAATAAGATTTCTAAAATCTATGACACTAGTCGTGAAAACATGCATCAGATTTTGAGTGGCAAAAACATGCTCTGACTACCGATGGATGGAGTTCCCTCGCTACAGAGGCATATATCACAGTGACAGCACACGTCATTTCAGAGACTTGGGAACTCCACGATTTTGTACTGCAAACGAAGCAGCTGAGAGGTAGCCATACAGCAGAGAATGTTGCAGAGTGCATCGCAGACATATTGAGGGATTGCGCAATACAGCCTGAATCAGTTGTTGCAGTCACTACCGATAATGCACTTAATTATGTTAATGCAGTGGAGCAGCACCTGCTGTTAACATACCGTGTCTGGCCCACACAATCAACCTGGCTGTATGCAAGGGGTTAGATGTCAGAGCTATAGACAACTCTTGCTAGGCTAAGAAAAACTGCCACTCATTTTCACAGATCCACTACAGACAGTAGCCTCTTGGAGGATAAGCAGCGTATGCTAGGCCTAAAGCCAGATAAGCTAATCAATGATTGTGTGACACGATGGAACTCTACCTACGATATGATTTGTAGGGCATCTGAGCAACAAGCAGCAGTGGCAGCCGTGATATTTGACAAAAAAATGTCTAATCTAGAACTGACCACAACTGAGTGGCACCTGGTTGAACAGGTGCGAGAGACACTTAAACCTTTCAAAGTCACCACCCAAGCGTTGTCCACATGCAAATACCCCACATCCTCAGCTGTACTGCCTTTGCAACATGTACTTTTGTCTCAAGTTGAAAAAATCAGGTCAGACGAGAGATCTTGCTTGAGGGAAATGGCCACTAAATTCGAGGCAGATTTGAGCAAACACTATGACCCCAAAAAAGAAGGGACATTTATGCTTTTGAATAAAGCTGCTTACTTGGATCCTTGGTTTCATCTTTTAATTCATTTATCTGAGGAACAGAAGCAACAAGTGCACGCAAACATTAGAGAGGAATTGGCACTGCAGTTTGGCGACAACGACGAACCCGTGGAGGCGGCGCCATGCAGCTCGGAATCAAGCAGGGGAAAGACGGCCTTAACAGCAATGGAGGATCTGTTTGGAGACATCTACACAAGGGGCTAAGAAAGAGCGAATGATGTCGAAAGCGACCTCTTACAGGAGATGGTGACTTATGAAAAGGAGCCACCTTTGCCAACTGACAGCGACCCGCTTTTGTGGTGGAAGATTGGAAGTACGAAATACCCCAAACTTGCGCAGCTGGCAATAAAGTACCTGAGTGTCCCTGGGACATCAGAGCGCGTCTTCTCAACAGCTGGACATATAGTGAATAAAAAAACGCTCTGCTCTGGACCCCGAAAATGTTGCTCAACTTGTTTTCCTGTCCAATAATTTGTAATAGGCCTAGCCTTTTTGCACGTTTCATTATTATACGCCTGCATAGCCTGAAGGTGATGATACACAGGGCAACTTTTTGACCAATGTTGGTAGGCAATGTTGTCGTCAATGGGCAACCAGGTGAGACACAGGGCCCACGAACGATCTAAAGTATCCAGATAGAAATTTGTTGCCCATTCTCAATGGAAAGGTGCCCAAGCAACATCGCTCGGCAATATTGCCTGGCAACATTGCTCAAAAAGTTGCCCGTGTATCATCACCTTGAGTGTCGGTTACGTTCAATTAAAAAAAACGCATGGCCTGTTCGCAAGTAAGTCCATTTAAAGTTTCATTTTTGAACGGTTGAAACATTACGTAAAATAATTTGAGATTTTTAAATGGCCTAAATCATAAATGCAGCCCTGTTGTAGACTGCGACAGATGTTTCTAGTCCACTGTCTGATTTGAAGAATGTAGCGGCCCTGCATGTTTATCCTACACAAACTTCACGTTCAGTGTAGGCTAGTGAATTTTACGTTTTATTTTCAACCTCTTTTCATTGGCTACAATCGCCTACGTAGGCGAAATTTGTTTGGCATTTCTAATCGTAAACACAGCCACGTTGAAGCCTGCAGTAATGTTTTTCATTGATGTTATGGCAGTCCACTCTGCTTATTGTTTTTCGAGAATGTTGCACCCCTGTTTGTCATTGTGCACGAAACTTCACACCAATAAATCGAGCGAGTGTTTTCAATTAATTTCCTTGGAAGTTGAGCTTCCTTAGATATGAACTAAAAACGCTCGCTCCATGCCAGTGGACAAGCATCATCTTGAATGCCTGTGCGGATTTTACTTTCGCTTTAGAATTAGCGGCAATTCGGGGGCAGCAATTGCTTGAATGGTGGGTTCATTAATACTCTTAATGAAAAACACAACAACAAAACATTGACACATTCACTTAAATATGCGCTTTTACGTTTCGCTTTGAAATGCTTTTTGGGGCAGTGCCACGGTGGGCAAGTGATGTAACCGGTGTTGCGGCTGAACACCGGTAACACAAGACTATCGCAGCAAGCCTAGGTCAGATACATACGATGTGCTTGCCTTGCATTATGATCATTTGTATATTAAACTTAAGCGTTTCCTTAAGCAACGTTAGCCATATTAACTGAATCAGCGCAGGACCACTAAGCATATTTTCTTTGTTGGGATGTTGATATAGTAAGTTTCATTCATAATGTTTGTCCTTTAATCCGATATAAAATGTCATATTCATAACTGCTAGTATAACAAGCCTATGAGCTATGGATGTTTCTCTGAACCCGCCGCGAGTGAAAACAACACATGCAAAATCTGGGGTAAAATAATTTAGTTTTCCGCACCAGATATACACTTTTCAAAATAACGTATTTATTTTAAAATGTAACGTTAATGTGACAGTAATTTAAGCGTTGCCTTCATCATCAATATATTAAAAAATGTAAACGACTAGTATTTAAGTTGACTAGCAGCAGCAGTATCATTTAATCGACTTATCCCTACATCCCTACATCCAACATTTTCACAAACCGTCTCATCTGTTTCCATATTATAAACCTGGTTTTCATTGGATTTCACAGGCCCATCAGATCCAGGAAATGTTTCCACAAGTCCCTTATCATCTGATCCTGCAGGATTTGCAGCTCACTCGTTCTGTAGAGGTCACCACTGATAACATCCTGGAGGGCAGGATACAGGTGCCTTTCCCAACACAGGTGAGGGTAAAGGTGTATATTAGTGGCTAAAATTATATGTTGTTTGCATTTTTCGTACTGGGTCGCATCTCACTAGGCTAAAAGGTGAAGTAATTTAGGCACCACTAGTGACACCAAACTGAAAAAACAATGACTATTTGAAAATGGGTAAATGATGAAAAAAAACAGAACCTTGTGCTTACAATAGACTAGGGATGCAACGATTATAGATTTTGTTGGTACGATTATAGTCGGAGAAATCACGGTTTCACGATTATTATGCATTCATTAATTTCACAACAATTTATAAAATCATATGAACACTTTAGATTTTATAGTGTTATTTTTTTGCTGCATTTTGAACCAGAAATAACACAGTAACCAAAATAATACAGCACAAAATAATAAAAGACAAAAGTCCATCTCTCCCTTTGGAATTAAAGAAAGGTGACCTGTGCTCTGTAAACATCCATGTCAGTGTGAAGGGAATAAACTGAACTGTTACTGTGACTAACTGTCATCCATACATATTCATAATCTTTAATAATTCATCTAATTTTACATGTGGCCTGAGAAAGTCATATCTATTATCAGCTTTGGCTGGCGCTGAGCCAGAGATGGCGCTCAGTGCTTTTCATATATCACAAATTCATATATCACCATTCAACCACATAATGTTTATTTGAGGTTTCAGAGATTTAAATAGACATTTAAATGAATTACTAGCCTATATAAAAAAGACAGGTATAGTTTAAATTTTAAATTCCATACACTGATATCTATGGAAGCTGCAATAATAATGCTTTCAATTATATATTGAATAATTGTTTTATTCATATCAGATACACATTTTGCATGAAACAAAGTTTGTTCTTCTCCCATGTTCACTGGCCACTTATATGTATGTATTTCGGGGAAAATTTAATTTACGTGATGTAAACAGATCCTCTAAATTGCAAACTCACTGCGTTATATCAACTAACGTGATCATTGTCATAAACCGGTTTAAATGACAAAACACGTTCACATCCACATTTGACAATCGGAATATATCAATTCATGATATAGTTAACAAGTTGTAAATATTTTGAAAAAAGAAAGGGAAAAACGAAATAAACGCGATACTTTTCTGTATTGTGACTGCATGACGTGTCGGCACGGAAATAATACGTTCTGAAATAATGGTCGCTTTAAAACAAAACCTCATGCTGCGGGCTCAGATTTAGACTGCCAACTTCAGGTGTTTCTTTGGTGGAAATAAAGCATCGCTGTTTGGTCCCTCTGCCACAGTGTGTACAGTACTAGCCTCCGTGTCTCTGATAAGCACGGCACTTTAAGCTGGTGCACCGCTGGTGTAACTTTTTCAATTTGTGCAAGTTGCAACAGTTTTGTTCCATGCAAAAGAAACACTTGGTGTAGCAGAGCCTTTACGGTTAATTAACCGTGACTTTTTCAAGCGCGGTTCATCAAGAAATCAGTTAATCGCTGCATCCCTATAATAGACATTATTTGGCCTTGAAACTTGATGAATCTGGAGGAGAGTTTTCACGGAGATCCATTTTTTGCTTACTTGTTTATCCACAAACGCTTTGTGAACCTCAGATTTGATTAAATGTGTTTATGTTAATGAATTTGAGATTCATAAATTGGTCAGGTCTGGAATAATTTTCACATTTAGCTTATTGGTTGGTTCAGTCATTTTGTTATTATACATTATTATGGTAAGTAGTGCTATCAAAATGCAGTGTCATCTGATTACCTTTTGATTTCGTACTAACTTACATTTAGAAAATATGAACACTTTCATGAAACTGAAAATTTCACATCAGATCAGTTTTACACACGATTTACACAAATTAATTTGACCCAATGTGTTGGACTTGTTTTGCATCATGTCCTGGTCCATTCTCCTTCCATTTTCCTGCCGTTTATGCTGGCCTGTGAACTAAAAGTAAAAGTGGCAATAAAACATTTTATATATAGAAAAACAAACAAACAAAATAAACACTACCATTTTAAAAGCATGTTTCTCTCCTCCAGTCTGTGGAGCGTACACCCATACAGGGAAACACTGCTCTTGAAGAGTCAGGGGGGGCCAGCAGCAGTTCAGAGGTCGCTGCCCCTGAGCCAGAAGACTTTGAGGTTCGGGGGAGCCGCTTTTCCAAGTCTGCAGATGAAAGACAGAGGATGCTCATGCAGAGAAAGGAGGAGCTACTCCTAAGAGCTCGCAGGTGAGCCTCCCTATTTCTGAGCTGAACAGCTTGTACTGGTTTGCTCTAATTTGCATGAATCTATTAAACCGCCATTTCACTATCTCTGACATTCACATACAATTTTCACATTTTGCCCCCTACTGTCGCACAAAACTGTCAAATTGATCATGAAGCAGCTGTTACCTTCTGCCTATTCAGCATGATCAAATTAAAGTATTAAACTAGGGGTTGAACGACATCCGATTTTTTTTAAAGTCGACATTTATGTGATGAAAGTCGAGTCGACTAGTCGCTGATGATGTCATTTAATGAACAAATAACCCTGAACCTTGAGCTGAGACGCGAACACGGGTTTTCTTGTGCACAGGACAACTATGGCATATGACACAGCGCTGCCCATAAGGTTATTGCTCCTACATAACAGCTTTTGTATCAGTTCTTTTGTCTTTGGGTCATTAATATTTCTCACAGATTTCTGCTCGTTCTGAATCAGATACAGATAAAGTAGCACAATAAAGATTACATGTATATGAACGCATTAATGAGAGAGTGATTGCGTGTGAATTATTTTTACCTGCCAGCGTCTCTCTACTAATAGTGAAGCTGTGAATTTTAGTTACTAAGAAATATATGCTATAACTTCAGTTTCTAAGCTATTTTATTGATAAGTCACAGAACAGTGTTGATGATACATTTCTGCGCTACTGAATGGTTTTGTGTGAGGTGTGCTAAAATTCTGCATATCCATATGGTCGGAGCTCCATGCTTCCATATCACTCTCCATTCCGTCGGGTCATTTTGAACCAGAAATTTAAAAACTTGTGTTCATCGGAGTGGTCCAAGACCCTTGGACTTTTGTTGTACTTGAACCACGAATACACACAAAAAATTGACTGGATTCGCGGAGTTTTGTGGTTGAAATTTAAAAAAGTAACATCCTTCCCTCGCGGGTCAATTTGCCCCATTAGGACTGAATGTAATGCGAGGAATGCTTCAGTACACATAGAACAACCTAAAAATGCTCAATTCATACAAAAAATGCTAAAACTTTACCAAAAATGATTTTATAATGTCTACATGTGTATCTGAATGCATACTTTAAGACCCAGCGGAACAGCTCATTTGCTCCATATAGAGCTATAGGCCAACTAGTGGCAAGAGTCATGAAATATCATGCTATATTATTATTTTATTTTTGTATTCAAGAGGTCGGCAAAGACACACAATGTAAGATATTTTGAGTTATTTTGAATTTAAGTTGAAAGAATGTGCTTATTGTTTATTTATTGATCAAATCTAGTAATTTAAAGGTAAATAAATGCATTAAAGAATAGAAAAAAATATAAATGAAGTAAAAAAAAAAAAAAAAAGTAGTATAATTTTAGGGCTGATTTTGACCTGCGAGGGAAGGATTTGTTACAAAGTGTGAGGGAGGGATAGGGAAATGAATGCCTTCTGGTCTGTCGTTTGTCAGAGATAGTGAAAAGTCAGCTTTACAGAATGCAAACTTACAAAAATGATAAATGGGTGTAACACTCTTTTTGGTCACATACATAAATGAAGGGGATCCATTCATCCAAGAGCAGAGTTAAGTATATTTAAGTTTTGAAAAGCAGATAACCCAACCAAACATCTATATGCAACAGCAACGATGTCAACAAAACATTACATCCAAAGAAATAAAGAAAAATCCCAACTTCATTTTGTTAGAGCATTTCAGCCCAACCACAACATGTTTGAGTCCAGGCAGAAATAAAGTCAATGTCTCACCGTTCCCAAATAGTTCAGGTAAGAGGGGAGTATCTTGCAATATTCCAACAGTTCAATAGAAATCCATGAATAGAAGTCCAACATAAAGTGTCTCAAACCATAACCAAGTGTCAGTCCAGATAACCAAAGGTTTAGAACAAATCAAATCAAAGTCCAGATGTCCTTATTGTTTGATGAATGAGGCCAAAAGTGAACCCTCTGAACAAATATGCAATGGACACAGACAACAAACCTAGAATTAAAAAATATATACAACTTACATTGAGCTGTAGAACCAAAGATGTTCCTCATAATAGGGTTTCATGCATCAAGCCAAGTTGAGCAAACACTCAAAGCCATGCCAGTACCTCTACTAAACATTCTTACTTGTCTCTCTTAAAAGGATAGCCTTTCCTTTAGAAACCTCCCTAGATCCCCCTAGAGGTGGGGGGAAGCATTGCAGCATAAGACATGAAACGGCTTTTCAGAACTGTTACATGGGAATGCCCCAAGGGTTTGGTCCGATTAAGTTTTAGTATGACACTCTGTTCTCTCTTTATTAGACGTTATCTTCACAAAAAAACAGATGAAGGAGACGTGTTTTCTGCCGCTGATAATGATGATGCCATGCCCTCTATGGAGGACGAAGACTCAGATTCAGTGACACTGCGGCGCAGGAGGCTGGCGGCCGCGGCGGAGAGACGCATGCAGAGGCAGGAGCCTTCCCCATTTTGAGCCATTTTGAAAAGCATGATGCGTCTGTCAGAGAGCCATGGCATCATTTGAATTTTGGGATCAATGCACATTTGTGCTAGATGCAACTATATATGTACCCATCAAAAATGTCAATCAATTGTCCATTGAAATAATACATGGTGCCATTGCCGCACCAGTGAATTACAGCTAAATTTTGACAAGCGTTTTAAGTGAAATAAAAGGCACATGCATCTTTTATTCACACGTCTGCCGTAGATAAAATCATTTTAAATATGTTCCTAAACGAGCGTGGCTCATAAAATAGGAGATTTCATGAGTTTGAATTTCTTTTGACTTTTGGAATGCTGCATTTCTTAAAAATCTTTGTACGGATCTGTCGATTTTAACAACATTATGTTGCATACTAACAGGTCGGCTCAGTCTAGAGCTTAAGCCACATGCTTAATAGCAAGCTAGGGTTGTGATTTTCGAGTTTCTTTCTTTGGCCAGCAAAGATCCACACGATTTCGCTGCTGGTTAATGTTTGAATCGGCCTTTAAGTCGATCTGGGACAATCTTGAGAGTTTAAGCTGTCATATGCTTACAATGCCATCCTGGCTTTTAGAGTCTCTGAAGACATTCAAAAGGAAAGTGGCATAGATCCTAGTGTCTGCTCTTGCATTGTTGTGACCGTTTGTTTAGCCACATGATCTTGTTTCTCTTGCCATAGTGTTGTCATTGAAAACAGACATGCTTTGTTTAATTTATCTCACATTCTGAAGTTGTACTGGTGATTATATAGTGAGGAAACGTTTCCTTTCTTCCCACTGTGTGGCTCTGTTTTGTGCTACAGTAAAGGAGAATCTAATGTCAGGGTAGATTCTGTGTTTAACTGAGGGAAAGCCTGTTCAACATGCTCCTATTTTCATCAAACTGTTTTCTTTCGATTCAAATTAAATGGAGCATCTACCCTGACTAAGCTCCATTTGATTGGGTTATTCAAGACGTACACAATTATGGTCAATAGGTCAGTTTTGTAGCTTTGTGTTGTCAGCGTTTTATTCTGTTTGCATTTGAATGGTTTTAAAGGTCTTTATTATTCAGTGTACTAATGCCTATAAATGCTTGTCTTTCACTGGCCCATGGCATTCATAATGAATTTTCACAGGATAATTTGGCACAGATGACTCAAATGTTGAGTTCCAAGTGAACAAGCTTTTCATGTAGTAGCACGTGACTTTTAATACACATTTGCCTTCTGTTAAATAACCATAATCCCAAACAACATAACCATGGTCACTTATACAAATGATTTCATACATTACAGCCCATTTGTCAACCTCAAAAAAGAAGCATGTCTTCAGAATTGTTTCTGAAGTTTTGCACTGTGAATCTACTGTCTTTTTTTTTTTTTTTACCTTTCATGTGGAAGTCTTTTTCTATGCATGAAATCACTGACCGTTTGTGTGCTTATTTGTTTCCTGATCAACTTTTCCAAAGACTCTCCTGCTGATTTACTTTACTGAAGCTGGTTATTGTTATCGTAATGACCGCAGGTTCATATAGAATGTGTTTTGGTTGCACAGATGCACCTTTCAACAGTATTTCTTAAACTTAAAAATATAATGTGTTAATGAAATATCCACTGGACTGATTCAGATAATAATGCATAATTTGGTTTAAGTTTGTGCTGTTCTTGGAAACCAGAGGGAAGCATTGGATTGCTTTTATGTACACAATTCATTCATTTGTGCCTCAAATCTTCAGTGGATTAATAATAGTCTGATTTGTGTAAATACTTTTGTAATAAAGACTGTAAAATAAATGTGAAATGACCCTGTACAAAATAAAAGTCACAGCTGCTTTAGAAGCTTTTACCCACATTTGCCAGTTTCCCAGTGTGTTTTCTTTTGAGTATAAAAAAACGATATATATATATATATATATATATATATATATATATATATATATATATATATATATATATATATATATTACACATATACACACACATACATACACACACATACATACATACATACACACATACATACATACATACATACATACATACATACACACACACACATACATACATACACACACACACATACATATACACACACACACACATACATACACACACACACATACATATACACACACACACACATACATACACACACACACATACATATACACACACACACACATACATACACACACACACACACATACATACATACACACACATACATACATACACACACATACACACACATACATACACACATACATACATACATACATACACACACATACATACATACACACACACACATACATACATACACACACATACATACATACATGCATACATACATACACACACATACATACATACATACACATACATACATACATATATATACACATACACTCACTGCACCTGTTAGTGGGTGGGATATATTAGGCAGCAAGTGAACATTTTGTCCTCAAAGTTGATGTGTTAGAAGCAGGAGAAATGGGCAAGCGTAAGGATTTGAGCGAGTTTGACGAGGGACAAATTGTGATGGCTGGACGACTGGGTCAGAGAATCCCCAAAACTGCAGCTCTTGTGGGGTGTTCCCGGTCTGCAGTGGTCAGGATCTATCAAAAGTGCTCCAACGAAGGAACAGTGGAGAACCGGCGACGGTCATGGGTGGCCAAGGCTCATTGATGCACGTGGGGAGCGACGGCTGGCCCGTGTCGTCCGATCAAACAGACGAGCTACTGTAGCTCAAATTGCTCAAGAAGTCAATGCTGGTTCTGATAGAAAATTGTCAGAATACACAGTGCATCCCAGTTTGTTGCGTATGGGGCTGCATAGCCACAGACCAGTCAGGGTGACCATGCTGACCCCTGTCCACCTCCGAAAGCACCAACAGTGGCACGTGAGCATCAGAACTGGACCACGGAGCAATGGACGAAGGTGGCCTGGTCTGATGAATCACGTTTTCTTTTACATCACGTGGATGGCCGGGTGCGTGTGCGTCGCTTACCTGGGGAACACATGGCACCAGGATGCACTATGGGAAGAAGGCAAGGCGGTGGAGGCAGTGTGATGCTTTGGGCAATGTTCTGCTGGGAAACCTTGGGTCCTGCCATCCATGTGGATGTTACTTTGACACGTACCACCTACCTAAGCATTGTTGCAGACCATGTACACCCTTTCATGGAAACAGTATTCCCTGGTGGCTGTGGCTCTTTCAGCAGGATAATGCGTCCTGCCACAAAGCAAAAATGGTTCAGGAATGGTTTGAGGAGCACAACAACGAGTTTGAGGTGTTGACTTGGCCTCCAAATTCCCCAGCTCTCAATCCTATCGAGCATCTGTGGGATGTGCTGAAAAAACAAGTCTGATCCATGGAGGCCCCACCTCACAACTTACAGAGAAAAAAAAAAACTATTATTGTGAAATATTACAATTTAGAATAATCTTTTTTTTTTATTATAATATACTTTAAAATGTAATTTATTCCTGTGATCAAAGCTGAATTTTCAGCATCATTACTCCAGTCTTGAGTATCACACGATCCTTCAGAGATCATACTAATATGATGATTTATTATCAATGTTGGAAACAGTTGTGCTGTTTATAATTTTTTTTGGAAGCTGTGATACTTTTTTCAGGAATTATTGATGAATTTAAAAAATAGACCAGTATTTTATATAAAATAGAAATCTTTTCTAACAATGTAAATCTTTGCTATAATTTTTTAACAATTTAACACACCTTTTCTGATTAGAAGAAGAAAAAAAATACTTCTTGACCCCAAGGTAGTGTATATTGTTACAAAAGATTTATATTTTAAATAAATGAGCTACAGTAGCTCGTCTGTTTGATCGGACCACACGGGCCAGCCTTCGCTCCCCACGTGCAACAATGAGCCTTGGCCACCCATTACCCTGTCGCCGGTTCTCCACTGTTCCTTCCTTGGAGCACATTTGATAGAGACTGACCACTGCAGACCGGGAACACCCCATAAGAGCTGCAGTTTTGGAGATGCTCTGACCCAGTCGTCTAGCCATCACAATTTGTCCCTTGTCAAACTCGCTCAAATCCTTACGTTAAGATCGTGGAAGTGTGTCCACACTTTTGGCTAGTAGTGTATCTGAGTAGATTTTAAATTATATTCATTCCATTTAGTCATATGTATTTAATTTGCAACTTGAATGTTTCTAAGTAAAGAGCAGTGTGTGTTGATTGGCACGAGAGGGCGCCACAGATCCACCGGCGGTCAAAAACTGATATTGAATCTGAACCAAATACACTTCAGATGGGCGCCAAGACACCAGAATCTAAAAAAAAAAATGTTTTACTTCATTCGATAATCTTTAATTCAATTAGCAAATCTATATGAGCAAAAGCAAGCTAAGAGCACACCTAATTGCAATGATTAATTGATTTGATGAAGTGTTGAGCTCTATTGAGGTATTGACTAACCTCAGTCTCTAATGAAGAGGTCATTGATTAACGCTTTAGCAGCATCAGCTCTGCTCATGAAGGGCTTTAGTTTGAGCTCGGTGACTGACGTCACCACACTCCAGAAACCCCTGGACTGTAGAGAGTCATGTGGGTTTGGAACGACATGATGATGATTTCATAAGGAATAGTTCACTTTGGAGCGAGCATTGATAATCCTTTTTAAGGCAGTATGAGCTGAGAGGTCATTTCACTTCTTATTTAGTATCAACACAAAATTGTTTACTCTATCACAGATAAATCTATACAATGTAGAGGCCTAACTGTGCTGAGCTTCATTATATAGCTACAATGTCCCTTAAGTGCCATTTACACTTACAAGGACTAGTCAAGGACAAAATGAGTGCATTTATGGGTTAAGTGCCTTTTTCTAGTCGCCATACATTGTGGTGGTGGTGGTGATTAATGGGTTTATTCATTTTAATTGTGAGTTGATCAATAGTCCATAATTTGTAGATGTTTTGTAAAATGAACTGTATTTGAATAGCTGAAATTTGCCTATATCTTTCCAATAGGGGAGATGTAGTTGTCAGTTGTCCTGTTTTAAATGCTATAGCCTAATTCATTTATACATTTGTCGGTTTTTAATGCGTTTTAATTGTTTTGTTTTGTAAAACTATCTTTAAAAATATGTTCCATTTCAACAACTCGGAGGCATATGTTAGATAACCCTTACGAAAAATAACCATGCTTTTATTATAGTAAAAGTGTAGTAACCATGGTTTTTTGGTTAATTGATTACCATTTATATAACCACAGTTTTACCACAAATACCATGGTTAAACTATGGTTCATTTTCGTAAGGGAAAATCAATTGTTTTTCCTGGTGGTCAGGTGTTTTTTTATTTTCATGTTATGGTTTGTTTGTATGCAGATTTATTTGGAACGAATAAACCCTCACTGGAGTAGGAATACTAAGTATTTTATTATTTATTTATTATTTATCCTTTATATTTCCATTAATTCAATGAAATCTCTTCTCCCAGGGAGCCCTGGCCAAGATGGCCGTACTAAAATATTACGCAAAAATTCTACATAAACATATAACACACAAGACAAATAAATCTAAACATTTAAAGCAAAAACATTCATCATAATTCAACAAATTATGATTCATTCATTTTACACTGCAATTAAATGTTTAACGTATTCAAAGAAAGAAATTGTTTCTGGAATGTAATTGTGTTCGTAAAACAGTGCATATTTAAAGGGGAAAGACAGTGGTCTGTGTTTAGCGCTATTGCATTCTGTCGTGATTTTTAGATGCGATGTTTGCGTGACGTCAGGCGCAACTGTCATAACGCTTAGAGATGTTTGAGCTCGTTGGCGGGTTGAAATGTTTCCCCTGAGTGCTTTTACACCGACGGAAATCAATAGCGGCTCTGCTGTCACCCTCTCAGCTCGGCGACTGCTCTTCAAGCCGGTTTGATGTGTCTCCTCAGCGCTTCTCACGGGGACTAGCGAGAGCCGTCACTAAATCACGTCAGGTTTCTCTCTCTCTGATTTTCGCGGCTTTTCTGTCGCTTTTCCCGCGCAGTGCGGATGGGACGTGAATCAATAGCAACTTTGATTTCGCGCCATGTGAAGTTGCAGCTCGCATGAATGCGTCCATTAACTCAATTTAACCTTTTTAGAGCTGAAAGAATAACTTTGTTCTCCTTAGGTTTTCAAAGTTGTAAGAAGTCCGTTAACATCCTTTTGTAGATCAAGCGACACATCAGAGTTCAGAAATGATTGACGTTATAAGCAACTTTTTGTCAAACGGAAAAAACAAAACAAAACTGCTTGTTCACCCAAAAACAAAATGTCATGATTTATTCGTTCCAATTTTCTTTCTAATGTGAAACATGTTTAAACATCTTTTTTTTTTCCATATAAACGACAGTCCGATGAGGTCAAAATTAATGTCTCAGTTCATTATTCTGTCTTTGAATCTTCTGTCATTTTCATGCTCAAAAAGGGGTGTAAAATGACCACAGCAGGCTCACATGCTGGTACTAATCTGTTTTTGGTCTCACTACCTTGCAGTTAATTTAGAAAACTGATATGTCCTTTATGTTTGCAAAATTCGATCAATCTTTGGGACACAGGCTGGAGGAAGGGAAAAAAAAGCATCAATTAGGATATTGAAAAGCACCTCTGGTTTGACATCACTGTCGGAAAACACCACATGACCTTGCAAGTCATGTGACCAATCACAACATGACATGGTTTTCATTATCGATTATTATTGGCTTCCAACCATTTTTTTATGTTATGTAACCTTTTTTATGTTATTACAAAAATGGCTAAATCGCTATCTATGACACATTTAAAGGTGCCGTATGTAAGTTTTTCACTTTACTAAAGCATACAAATACCATAATATGCTTGCAGATATGTAGGAAACATGCTAAATTCATCTACTTTTTTCTCAGAAAAACAATGCTACAGCCAGTTATTCTACTGAAATGTGCTTTCCGTGTCGGAATGTCTGTTTTTGGTCTGTGTGAAACCGCACGCTGCCAGTTTAGGCTACCCAATAGTATTTTGACACCCCAGGTTGCCAGTTTGCGGAAAACAGAGATGGCAGATTCTACCCAACCTAAAAAATCATCCATCTAAAAATGAACGAGAGCATATTAAAACGCGGATTAATCAACTCATCAACTTACAGTGTGGCTTTCATTGTCAATTGCGCTCGCTCCTGTTGTGTCCCCAAGCTGCCAACCCGCGTGAATGTTGAGTCTGAGGAGGATATGGGGCGGGGAAAACAATGCTCTGAACCCCTCAATCCTGCATACCACACCTTTAAGAAAGAAACATGTCTTGACAAGGATGTCGTAACAACTTCTCTTTTGAAAGAGAACTAACAGACAATATTATCAACATCTTAAATTCAAAACCCAGCCGGCTCCTTGTTTAGAACAGACCAGTGTTGCCAAGTCTGCGGTTTTTCCTGCAAACTTGGGCTACTTTTAAGTTGTTGCTGCGGGTAAAATGTACGATTTTGGCACACTAACACCCCTAAAACACCCCCCAGGCGTACAAATTAAGTGGAGAATTCGGCCGCCTGATGGAGAAAATCACATTGGGCTATTTTTGGGCTACTTTTAACTGGCCGTTTGGGCTACTTTTGTTGCACAGACCTGGCAACCCTGGAACAGACATACAAGCTGAACTATGTGTAAGTTTTTAGTCTAGCCTGCCGTGGCATTCAATATTTGTATGTAATATTTGTGAGCAAGGTCTGAAATGTACACAAGCCACATGTGGTAATGGTACAGTACTGTATGTGATTTCACTTCCTGATATGGTTGTACATGCATAACATTATGACCACCGTAGACAGTAGACAATAAAAGGTCCAACATAAGAGGAATACTTTTAGCTGTGTTGTTATGTTTCATGTGTAAGCAATTAAGTAGGCAACACTCTTTCTTGAGCGAATGCGAATCCCTCCAACAAATCTGCATAGGGAGCATTTTTGACATGATGGCCACAACTATTTGAGGCTGTTCACACTGGACACATCAAATGAAACTTTATAAACGGGAACATTTGTCTTTCTGAACGAGTGCATGATGATGTTGTAATGAAGTGTTAATTGTAGTGTGTTGCAATGCCCTGTTCGCGTTGACACATTCATGACCTATTTAATCATTATCTTACATACTTCACCTTTAAGTCATGGCTGTTTAGTGCCACACAGGAACAAGTCCATCATTTGTTTTCTTCCAAATTAAAAACCTTCTGAAAAACATGGGGTGATGCAAATTATTCCAGCCCACCCAAACTTTTAGAGGTCCATCCATCATCCACTTTCTGCAGATATCACTGAAATAATGTCCTGATAAATCACTGTTGTTTCTAGCTCTTTAAACAGCTAATGCAAGACTAGAGGGAGCAGCCCAAGCATATTAAGCCAATCCGAAAACTAGCCAATTACAAACGAATAGAAATTGCTTCAGAATTGTTAATTGTTTATATTTAACTTGAATTTACTTGAACGTAACTTTTTGAGGAAGGAACAAAACCAATAAAATGGAATAAAATCATCATGAAGCTAGACATGAGCTAACTCGTTCAATTCAATTCAATTCAATTCAATTCAATTTGGGTAAACTTGGCCGATTATCTATTTTTCCTTGTACTGACTGGATGTGAACATCTTCACTATGGGTCAAAGGTTAATAAAATCCTTTTTTCCATCCCGTTAAAATCTCCTGCTCTGACTGATAAACCACCAGTCCAAACTAAGCCTCTAATCACAATATTATTAGAGAAACCCCATCTGATCAGTATATAAATCTCTCCATCCAATTACAAGATGTAATATTTCTGCACTCAAGCTGGTAATGAGCTCTAATGCCTGTGCTGCAGTTAATCCCCCTCGGATGCAGCACAGATCAGATGTTGCCTCTGTAATTAGACTGGCAGAAAATCATTATTTCATGTTTGAGGAAAGAAGGAAGTCAAAGGAGATCTAGTCCCTCTGCCGCTCCTTTCTGAAATGTAAATTGCAGTTTAATGTTTTAATCTAGAGTGTTGAGTGTTTGCTTAGCACGGTAGAATATAGCCATAGAATAACAGTGAAATTCTTTAAATAAAAGTGATATGAATGGGAAAGCCTGGAATCGTAAACTTTTAGTCGCACACTAGTGCTCATCTCTTAAAGAGGACCAATTATTCCCTTTTACAAAGTCTTGATTTTGATTTGGGCTCTACTAGAATAGGTTTTCATGCTTGAATAGTCAAAAAACACCTTATTTTTCCCCATATTTGAAATCATTGCAGCTTCTCTCTTTTCTAGTCTGTTTAGTTCCTGTCTCTATGAAGCCCCTCCTTCCCAAAAAGCGCACTGTGCTCTGATTGGTCGACTGGACTAGTGTGTTGTGATTGGTCAACTGCTTTGAGCGTGTTTTGGAAATGTAACGCCCTTTACCATTACTGCATTAGATCCGGGGTTGGGGTGGAAAAAACAGTCTCTTGGCCCCTGTTTACAACATTGACTGTAAAAAAGATGGATGACACACCTTCACTGTCTTCTATTGTAGAAGCCACCAATGTCAATATATCGCTGACATCTTGGAGCCCGAGTTTGCGCAGTAGTGAGCAAGAAGTAGAGCCGCGGTATCAAGGCTCGCCCACACAGTTTGTCTCACGTCCCATTAGATTACATGGAGAGGGTGGGGTTTATGACCTACACTGGATCAAGCCCCCTGGGGGCGATCAAATCATTTTGACTTCACTTTTCAGGACTTGTGCGGCACACTTGGTTTACACGTGGTATTAAGATGCTTTTTGGTCCATCAGATCACAAGTGGGCGATGCTAAATACAGGATTGCTTTCATAGTGTAAACGTTAATGTGGTCGAATGTGTTCGAACCAAGTGTGCTGCTGAAAGTCCTGAAAAGTGAAGCCAAAATGTTTGGTGGCTGGTCCCAGTGTAGGTCATAAACCCGCCCTCTCCATGCAATCGAATGGGATGCGAGACAAACTAAACAATAAAATTACACTTCAAATATTTTTTTCCAAAGATGCTTTCTGTCATTTTAGGTAGTTTTTATCACACTGATGTAAGTTCAAGTGTTCGTTTTTTAAATAAGTTTGGTTTTAGTTATTTGATGCTATAAAAACGTTGGAGTTGTGCTGCAGTAAACTGTACTAACAGATACTGTGGGAGTGTGGGCGGGGCCTTGATATCGCGGCTCCTCTTCACGCTCGCTACTGCGCAGACTCAGGCACCAAGATGTCAGCAGCATATTTGGACATTGGTGGCTACATTGGCTTTCTACAATGGTAGAGAATGAAGGTGCGTCGTCCATCTTTTTTTACAGTCTATGGTTCGAACAGCCACAAAAGTCTACTCTCCACCTACTGACCTATTGCGTAAACATTATGGGAAGCACGCTAGCCAGACGGGAGTTTGGTTTTAAGAAGAAAATTGTACTAAGCACAATGTTCTTGCATCATTCCTGATTTCTAAAGCCCAAAGTGTACTTCAGCCGTCCGTGTCCGCGCACCATCCGTATGACGTAAAGACAGAAGAGTCCACTAGGTGGCAATACGCACAGTACTGTGCACAATGTGCAGGAAAGAGCGATTCAAAAACAACACGCTTGAAACAGGAGGAGGAAAACACTACAATGGACAGCGAACTTGACGAGTGTTTGTGCGAAGAGATGGTGGACAATGGTGGATCCTGCTGAGTGAATGTCCTGTTGATGACACGACTTAAAGCTGCCCTCCGATGTCTGATAGTGTATACATTTTTTTTTTACTGCGCATGTGTCGAACTCGGCCATTCGCGGCCATTCGAAATTGAAGTATACCCGGGGCTTAACACACACTCACAGCATTTGCCGTGGGCTTGCGGCTGTTTTTCCGTCGTCTCCGGTTGCGTTTATATGTAAACTTGTGAGCTTATTTCGTCCATAGATTTATCCACCCATAGACCCTCTCCTCAAAGAATTGAGGACAGAAGTGCTTGAAAGTGGACAAAAGAGATTAAAACACCAAATGTTAACGGGAATGTGTCTCCCGCATCTACTTCTGATCCGATCGACCAAAACGTGGCGACAACACACTACTAATGCAACTCCACCAGGCCCCGCCCCTTTATTTTGCATATCTCTTAGGCGGAAACTATTTAAATGACGAATATTGTGATCTGACTGCAATCAACAAGACTTTTTCATGCTCAAACAGTCACATTACACAATAAAGAAAGTTGAAAATGTAGAAAAGCATTAAAGGTCCTCTTTAATACTGTAACTGAAATGTTAGGCCAAGTTACAAGTTAATTTCATGGGAACAAATATTAATTACCATTGTTGCCATTAACATTGTGTATGTTGCAGTATTTAGAATGTACTTTTAAATGAAACCATATTGGATTTTGGTATGAGTGTACGTGAGTTGATCAGCATTTTGCCAAAGCGATCGTATCGCTTCAAAAGACTTCAGAAACCCCAGGAGTTGTATGGATTAGAGCTTGAAACTTTTGGTCTCTATTGTCGATTATTGTATGTACAAAAAAAAATGCTCAAAGATGATTCAAATCTCTTCTTTTGTGCTCCACAGAAGAAATATTATCATGTGATTTTGTGATTGTGACATATGGGTGAATAAATTATGACATAATGTTTGAGTGAACTATCCCTTTTAGCACATCCATGTACACAAGGTGATCTTAGCTAGAAGACTTCAATATGTTACCCATCAGATGCTCTGTAATTTCTTAGGAGACAGGTGCAGCATGGACTTTTGTGTTTGCATCACAACTGAGGTCATGGTCCCTACTCATATGGAAGTGGGTTGCGAGACCAGGTTCAATGAGCATTCCAGCGGCTTTCTTTCCCTGCAGAGGACGTAACAGATGTGGATTTACATACACCCCCAGCATCCCACCCTCTGATGAGATTATCCAAGAGTGCCGAGAGAGACTCATGCTAAATACACGCCTCGAGGAGGGCCAGGGGAGCCAGGCCCTCCGAGAGAGCAGGGGACAAAAGCAGAAGGGGGAAATGTCAAGCTTGCCAGACGGGAACAGGACAACAAACTGCTTTTGCCGCTGCTCAAGCTCTGTCCCTGACAAGAGGGTGGCTGGATTAGCATCTCATAAGGCTGTGGCAGTGCTGTTGGCAATTACTACAAGATAAATGCTCTTTGTGCGTCTATTCAAGAATTCTTTCTCGGTTTGTAACCGTCATTATGGTGGTCTTCTTCTTGTGGGAAAAAAGTTTTTGATAGGGTATTTTGTTGCAGTATGCTCAAATAAAGTTTATGGCATTTTTGAGGTTAAAAGTGTCCAGGCTTTGTTTCTCAAAAGCATTGTGAGTCAAGTTGATTGTAAAGATCATCGGTGCCAATGGTTCTACGATCTACTTAAGCTTACGTTGCTTTTGAGAAACTCAGCCTAGACCAGTAAACAGCTCTATTGTGTTATGCCAATGCTTGAGAATGTGTTCTTATGGCTGGGCCTGTTAGGCCACTCAAAAATACAAATTACAATTCTGTTGGGTACTGATGGTGACATAAAAATGATACATTTCCCTCATCCTTCCCTCAGGTAATTTTGACCTGAAACTAATTTTTAAAGTGTTCATCGAAGTCGTCCAAGACCCTATAGGACTTTTGTACTTGAACCACGAATACACAAAAAAATATTGACTGGATTCGAGGAGTTTTGTTGTTGAAATTTTAAAAAGTTACAAATCCTTCCCTTGCGGGTCAATTTGCCCCACTTAGGAATAAATGGAATGCAAGGAATGCTTCAGTACACATAGGCCCCATTTACACTGCATGGTTCAAGTGACCCAATTCCGATTTTTCCCTCTCATGTGGTACAGATTGGATATGACATGTGAACGTGTAAGCAGGAAAAAAACTAAGCGGCAACCTCCCCCAGTTTCTCTTGAAGCCAATACGGAAGTGACTTAAACTGCCATTCATCGACTGGCCGATAGAAACAGGCTCCAGAAGGGAGCAGAATCTCATTGAGCCCCATGTTAAAATGCCCAACTTTACAGCAGAAAAAAACATGTTTACAGCCTGGTACAAACTGTGGTTTTGGTCTATATATCAAATTTTCTAACTGTGAGGGGGGTGATTTTTTTTATAGCTCATTCGTTTACATTATATAAAGCCTTAAAGTTCTGCATAATTAAGGGCGTGGCCACTTTGAGTGACAGGTGGGTAGCCATTTATCTGCTGTCTGTTAGTCATCGCGTCACCTCAGCTCCACGCATGCTCCGCCTCTTTGCCCATTTTCTGTTATCCGGAGTGACGCACGGTGACGCGCTGCTAAGATGGCAACGGCCAGCTCAACCCTACTTTACGCTTCAAAACTGCTCTTCAGAATCCTATGGGTGACGTCACGGACACTACGTACATATTTTTTTACAGTCTATGAAAAAAACGCATGAATTCCGATATCCTCAGATCGGATTCAGGCCTCACTCATATGTGGTAATAAATCCGATATGATTTGGATACGTGCATTTGCGCCTGCCATGTAAGCGGTCAAATCGGATATTCCCCAGTAAATGTGAGTCGTACATCATTGAAAAAGGGACGGAGGCGAATGACGTCATCTCAGGTGGACACGAACTGCGATCACATGATACTAATGGCGCGATGGAAGACGAGAGCAATGTATTGCTGACCTTTAAAGAAGGAAAGCAAAACATTGAATAATCATTTTGTCTGCATCCATTGCGTCCATTGCATATCGCACCGTTTTACTTCCTTTTCCGGGTCAGAACGTCTTGGGCTGTTTCGCCAGTGTATAGTGTAAATGCAAATATCGGATACGGGTCGCTTTTAAAAGATGATTTAAGCGGGTCATATAAAGTCACCAAATCGGAATTGTGCATCAAAACCTGCAGTGTAAAGGCAGCCTTAGAACAACCTAAAAACGCTCAAAATCCAAACTAAAAATGCTAAAACTTTACCAAAAAACTATTTTATAATGTCTACATGTGTATCTGAATGCATACTGAAGAGAAACTGACTTTAGGACCCAGCGGAACAGCTAATTTGCCAAGACAAGAGGTCTGCAAAGACAATCAATGGAAGATACTTTGAGCCTAATTTCAAAGGGTTATACATGAAATTGTGAGTTATTATTACTATTATTTATTTATTGATAAAATCTAGTAATTTAAGGGTAAATAAAATAAAAAATAACAAAAAATATCAGAAAAATTGCATTACAATTTTTTAAAAATGTGATCAAAATGAAATGAAATAAGCTATCTGGACAAAAATAAAATAAAATAAATAATAATAATTTTAGGGCTTCGGGTCATTTTGACCCGCGAGGGAAGGATTTGTTACAAAGTGCTAGGGAAGGATGAGGGTTAAGGAAGCCCTGTATAACTGGACTGGTTGGACTGGTTCATGTCCACCAGACACTGATCAGATGCTTTTTACATTCTAAAACGGTAAGAACCATTTTTCACTTGCCACACATCTTGCACATCACAGCTCATGGTGTAAAATGCTGGAAAACTCTTGTAGTCCTCACAAAAGTCGTAGACCTATTATTTACAATAGTGTTGCATTGGCTGTAGTTAGCAGTAAAGGGGATGGATCTCAGAGGGAGTTCTATCCCAGCAAGCAATTTTGTGTTTAAAAGACGTCTAATAGCCATCCAAACACAGCCCTGACGTCTAGGCTAAAACAAGGCAAAATTTGGGCTGTCAGTGAAAATGTAATAGCTGTCTAACCACAGCCCAAGAATATAGCTACTAGTCATCTAGAACATGAACATGTCAAAGAAATGAAACCATTAACCTCTCGAGATGTACCTTCTCGTTTTCGATGTGGGCTCTTTTACTAAGTCTGGACAGAGTGCCTAACTTGATCAGTTAAAGAGCAAGGTACAAGATATTATCGTTAATAACTAGGATATTTAAAATAAATAAATTTGAATATAAATTGAAGCCAGTGAATATGTCGTCTTAAATGCAGAGATGGCCACTGAAGTGCGTCGTACATTGTACAGTGATGAGTAAAAAAAGAACATCCCAAAACAAATCTGCAAAGTCTATTATTTTGTATTAGGTGGAGCAAGATCTGATTTTGATGCAGTTTGATAAACATCATCACAATAATCAATGATTGGACATACAAGTTGAGAAACTAGTTTCTAACGAACACTGTATGAAAAACTTTCAAGATCGATGTAAAATAAAATTATGTAAAATATGATTAAAGGTGCACTATGTAACATTTTTTCAGTAAAATATCCAAAAACCACTAGGCCAGTGTTATATATTTTGTTCAGTTGAGTACTTACAATATCCCAAATGTTTCCAACTATTTGTAAATCGTGAGAAAATTGCTATTTTAACCAAGGAACCAAGACGTGTGAGGGAGTCGCCTGTCAATGCCGTTATATCTGCGTTACCCTCAGTTTCCAGTTTTATTTTGCAGAGACGCTTTACTCTTAGCAGCTGCCGAGCGAACGCACAGAGTAACGTCATAACATCCTTTTCAACACACTCAAATGTATCTAATATGATAAACAGAGCTGCGTTACCTCATACTCATGACCGGAAAAGCGGAAATGGCGCCGGCGACTGTGGCATAATAAAAGTCCCGCTGCTCGCGAGGCGTGTGTTGCGCAATCGCTCCAGCGGCCTTGCTCAGCTCCCACAACACTCGGCTCTGCTCTGCTTCATACTACAGTAACGTTAATAATCGCATACATGAACATGATTTCTGCCCGAGTCCTATCCCGATTCTTTTCCACCGGCTGTGAGGTGAAGACCACATGTCCCAAGATTCTGCGCTCAAACTTGTCATCATCAAACTATGCCTTTGTTTTGAATAGGCGACCTCTAACGGACAGAAAAGTTACATAGTGCACCTTTAATATGTGATTTAAAGAAAAGTTCAGAATAAAGCCATACACCAAGGTATTTAATAGTATCAACTTTAAAAGGAGTACCGTCTTTACATAATACTACACTTAAGTTTCTGTCTAGAACCAAAAATCATAATATAAGACTTTGTTTTATTAAGCACTAATTCATTATCCAAAAGACAAACTTGTAAAATATTAAAATCATACTGAAGAGATAGTTGAATTTGTGAAATATAAGAATTCGATACATAGCATAAAGTTGAACATTACAGTTAACTGTAAATTATTGACATAAATGGAAAAAAGAAGTGGTCCCAATATTGAGCCTTGGGGCACACCTCTTGATTAAACAAAAAAAAATCTGATTTATTCCCATTTAATACTACACATTGTTTTCTATTATGAGTCTATAGCTAACTGTGCATACCTCGCAGACTGTCAGTTAAACACAGCATGCTTTAAGTATACGCAAAGCTTCTTCAAGAGGTTGTCATCCCCTTTAAAGCAATACCATGCAAAATATCAAACTCAAGAAATTATCTATAGTCAACCCAATTGATTGCCTAGTCGACCATCCTGACTCTTAATTCTTAATTATTCCCTCCATGGGGAAGCACCAAAACATTATTTGAATGGCAAATACACATAAGAGGCAGTACACATTATGCCTTAAACTCATGTTTTGGAAGCTCTCACCATCTATTGTTGCATTCTTTAATTATGCAGTAGGCATTGTGTTGGGCGCCTGAACCTGTCATGGTCCTGTATGGCTCAAGCCTGTGATTCATAATTAAACTGTTTGTGAGGCTTGTGTTCGAATATGAAAGCTGTGACAGAGTGGCCTTGTCCAAAAAGCACATGCGGATTTCTCTTCCTTAGAGGTAGATATTTGGCCTTGACATTTTCCAGCCGTTTCCCACATTGTTTTGTAAGTTTTATTTGTTCCGCTGGCGTGAGTTTCTCTCTCTCGCCGAGGGCATGCCCGGGCAACCCTAAATTAATCCCTCTTCTTCTTCAAACTCTGGTTCGATATGTATCCATGAGTTATGTCTATCTGCAGAGAGTCCAAACTCATCATCTCGAGAGGAGGTAAACGTGGCTTATAATTATGGGCTGTGTTCATTTACATGTGTTAATCACTCAGGTGATGGGCTGCTCATCCTGATACCGGCAGGTCAGGCCCCTGCAGACACAAGAGTCAAAACCCAATTATATGCATGATTAACTTTATCCTAAGCTGTTTCCCCACAGTCAAGACTCTCACTGGATAAGAGGACAGGGTAGTGATGTGTGTATGTGCTTGTGTACTTGTATAAGGCTTGAGTGGCATATGAATTACAAGTAGTTAAAAGCCTGTTTAATTGCTCTTGAATTTTAATTTGGTCTTGACAGGTCTGAGAAAGTTGTGTGATTGAACAATGCACAATAGTATATCAGAATTTTATATTTTGATTATCCCTAAACATTACTCCATTCAAGTTTGATTCTCAAAAAAAATACTTTTCTGTCAATGTATGTTTAGTCATGCCAGAATATAGTTCAGTCCAGCTTAAACATATTTTAGACAAGAAACACCCACTTAGAAATAGTATGACCAACATTTTTTAGTTTGTAGTGTGTATGTGCAGAGTTGGGTTTAGCTGAAATAGTTAGTGCAAACTTTTATACAGTAGTCGTTTCCTAGTCTAGATGAGCAAGCTAAACCTGGAGATGTGTAGATTTCTGAGGTCGTATTGTAGTCAGTTTCAACAGTACTAGAGAAAAATTTTTTCACTTTGACAAATATGCCAAACAATAGATGACCGAATCCAATAAAACAAAATTACCAGCACCCTCAAAAGTTCAACAAATCTGCCTTTTACAACTAATAATGTTATCCTGCACCCACAAATTCAGTCCCAGGTATATAGGTACTTTTATCTTTTACATTAATCATGTTTCATATCCGTTACATCTTCTTGTGGGGACTTATTTTGTAAACCTCTAGACATAGAGACTAGCCTATTTAACCCTTATTTTCTCAAGGATATCCTAGATTCCAGACATTGTCAGATGTTCTAGTGGACTCTAAGGGTCACATACCTCAGGAGTGTTCCTGAGAGGTTAAAATTTCATCCAGAATACTGGATTTCCTCTATAATCATCCATATTGCCTGTCTGCTGGACCACAATTATGGGAGGAGACCCCTGGGAAGACCTAAGACACGCTGGAGGGATTATGTCTCCCGGCTGGCCTGGAAACGCCTCAGTATTCCCCCGGAAGAGCTGGAGGAAGTGTCTAGGGAGAGGGAAGTCTGGGCGTCTGTACTTAGACTCTTGCCCCCGCGACCCGGACAAGCGGAAGATGATGGATGGATATCCATATTTATAACTTTATAAACAATAATCACTGGCTTCCGGTAACGGCCGTACGTGAGTCTAGTTTCGGCGGAAAAGTGACCTCTGACCTGGCGTATTAGTTAGAGGATAGAGCAAAACAAAACACCGCTCACAAATTAGAAGTATAAAACGAGAATTGTGGGAGGAGCTTGAGTTTGTTGTTTGAACCGCGAGAGGCGTCGACTCTTACCTGAGTTTACGCTACTCCTACATCCTACACTATGAAAGCAATCCAGTCAAATGTGTTTTCGACTACCTCTGGAAGTGGACGCAAGTGGACAAGCTCAAAACGTTTTAGACCCCATTTACACCTGTATTTAGCATCTTCACTTGTGATTCGATTGATGAAAGCGCTTCTTAATACCAGGTGTAAACAGGGCCTGTTATTCAATCCCAGACAGCAACATAGTGTCGGCCTCGTTCTGATACATGTGTGTACCAGATGTGGCCCGGATCTGGGCCGACATTATGTTGCTGTCTGGGATGACACTGCGACTCTTAATCTTACTTTAGTGTATGAATCTTTACACTTGATTTATACCCTATCATCAATAAACCATAAATTAGTGTAATGCAATACTCATTATGGTCTCCAAAGCAGGAGCCACCTGCTTTCACTGATCACTTAAGTGATGTTATATTCACATAATCTTCTTGAGAAATATTGTTACAATCTGTACGCTCAAGGCACAAGAAAGTCCATGTGAGCCCTGCTTTTGGCAGCTACAAGAATTTGACTGAAGAGCGATATTTTAAACAACATTTAGTGATCTGCTCTGTCTAGTCTCCTTCTTTTGTGGAAATAGAACAAAGAAATCCCCTCTGTAGTGAATTCAGTGGGAAAATGTTTTATTAATTGCCATATGCCTATTGATTCCTCTTTCAAGCCTATTCTTTTGTTCTTCCTTTCTGGTGGCAGCAGAAGGATCTGTAAGTTATGTGGAGTGTCAAAGGTGTCCTTTTGATGTAGATGACAGACCCCATGCTAAGTAACACCTGTGCCGGGTCTGGGCTTGTCTGCTCTAGTCTATTTGCATCTGAACTGCCGGACAGATCAACCCATCAGACAAAACTAATTGAGCCCAGAGAGGCATAGCGTTGGTCATCACTTCATAGAACATTTCCAGTCTGCGATATGTGACACAAAAGACTATTCGTTTTCAGGCTTGGTGGTTAATCCTCATTCTTAAATATATTTTTTATTATGTACAATAGATGCTTCTTTCCATTTCTCAAATGCTTTTATGTAGCGTACAGCATGCTTTAGATAATGGTATACTGTTCAGCAAAAGGCACAGTTATCAGCAGGGAAGCCAGCATAGAGTAGCAAAAACCACAAATGCCATGTACCTTATAGTGGACCCCCTCGTTGCCGCCAATGGCACTTCGTATCTGCTGTGTGATCTTCAGTAGAAGAGGGTGGTACATTCACCACCCCATCCCACAGACTAGCAACATGGCACAGCTAGACGCTCAAAATGCCAGGGGTTAGAAGGTACAACACACAATACACAAAAGAGGGCCTCAAATTGAAAAGACGTAGAGGCATACATAAACCGTGACCTATCATTATTTCTCTAAAGGCCTGCCTTTCAGACAGACTCAAGAAGTGTTTCCCTGGCTATATTAGCATTTTCTCAGCCTAAAATCATGATGGTTTGGACAGTAATGCCACGTATTCATGATGATAGATGTCTACCTCGCCTCATTCTGAATTTATAAGCTTTAAAAACTCCCATGACATACTGACGCCTCTGCTTAGAACAGGTGGTACATTATTAAAAACTCCACACTTCTTCGGTTGTCTTTGATATTCCTCGTCTCATCAAGGATTCACTTTTTAAATGTAAATACTAGGAGTCGAGGGAACTGTTACTAGGTAACACCCACACGCTCTCGCTGTCACTTTACATTTTTTAAAACAGACGGATGTGAAAGAGGAATAAAAGGCAAGCGCTGTGAACTGTCCGGCCTGTGGCAGGTGTCCACTAGCAATGCAGATGGAATCAACTGGAGGCCAAATGTATAGATTATGATCAGTTGCAGCTCAAGAAGGTGGTAAACTGCCAAAAAAATCTACATATCTGTCATGCTCTTTACATAACAACCCAGCAAGCAATAGCCGTCATTTCACTGTCTCGGTTAACTATAGTCCGGCTATGAGTAACCCACTTCTAGCCAAAATAACCTTGAATTTGGCTACATGTTGTTTTTGCCAAAATAACTTGTGAGATGTTATGATATTCCATCATGTAAGCAAAGTCAACAGTGATTACAAGGTGTTTGGTTTAATTTCTTTGACATGTTCATGTTCTAGATGACTAGTAGCTATATTCTTGGGCTGTGGTTAGACAGCTATTACATTTTCACTGACAGCCCAAATTTTGCCTTGTTTTAGCCTAGACGTCAGGGCTGTGTTTGGATAGCTATTAGACGTCTTTTAAATGCAAAACTGCTTGCTGGGAATGTAGGTTATGCATTCAGATACAGCTGAGACACATTTAATTTTCCTTCCTAGTTGGCCAGTTAGCACCTGCTTTTATTAGCCTTTGTTTTCTTCTTTTGTCTCCCAATATGATGTTTTTAGAAAACCATAAAAGGGGCCTATTATGCCCCTTTTTTATAAGATGTAATATCTCAAAGTCTCAGGTGTCCCTCAGGTGTCTGTCAAGTTTCAGCTCCAAATACACCACAGATAATTTATTTCACCATGTATACCATCCCATTTTTGGAAGGAAAAACATGTGGTGCGTCCCAATTCGCATACTATCCATCCTAAATAGTATTCGAAAATAGGATTAATACGTCCCAAATCGTAGTATGTTGAAATGAGTATTCCAAAGATACCTGGATGGTCTACTATTTCCGGTTAGAATCTGAAGTGTAGATCCGTGCACACTCTAACGACTAATATTGCCCATTGCGAGTTGGACGAGGATTCGATTAAAACTACAAACACGAGTAAAAGTGTTAAAAAACTACAAACATGGAGGATGTGTGAGTCCGGCAACTATCTAGAGAGGTTTAGATAAAGGTGTTTGAGTGATTAATTATCAGTATCTAAGCTGACGAAAAGATATTTAATTAGTGTTATCCACATTATATTTCATCTGCAGTGTTACAACACAGAAGGGACGAAGACAAGAGATACGGGTAACTGATGTTTATTTGAACAACCAGAAGAGATGACGGCAGTGCAGGTGAGTGAGCTTGGAATAAGCAAGGTTCTGATAAGGAATACTGAGTGATACAGTCTTTGTACTTGCAGGTGAAGCGGGCTGGAGACAGACTGGAACGAAGGAGACTTCTGGGAGGATCAACACGAGACGAGGGAACACGATGGAGACTTGGAGAAACACAGGAGACAGGTAAGTAGAGTTTGGCAGTCCTTAAGGAGAGCATGCAGGTAAGCACTTGATGCTAACGAGACCGGACAAAGACTGAGTGCGTGAGTGTGTCTTTTGTACTGCTGGTGATGACTGTGCAGATGAGGTGCAGGTGTTCGTGATCAGTACTCGGGTGAAGGAGTGCGCTGTGATTGGGTGATGGGATGGCCTGCTCCTGAGGGCCGAGGACCCCGACGTCGTGGTGGTCGGACTCTGCCCCGAGGCGCAGGTCTATACGGATGATTGGCGTGGAAAGTGTCGAGCAGGTTAGGGTCGAGAATGTCGTTTCTGGGTACCCATGAGCGTTCCTTGGAACCGTAGCCCTCCCAGTCTACGAGGCTAGAAGACCACCATGGCGCCAGGAGTCCAAGATGTCCTGCACCTGGTAAGCGGCACCGTCCTCTAAGATGAGAGGAAGGGGGGCTTCAGTGGCTGCGCCAGGCTTTGTGGAGACAGAAACAGAGGGGTAGTGAGGTTTCAACAAAGAGCCATGGAAGGTGGGATGGATTCTGTACTGAGGGGGTAGCTGGAGTTGGTAAGTGACTGGGTTGATCTGCTTCACGATGGGAAAGGGGCCAATGAACGTGGGACTTAGCTTCTTGCACTGCAGATGGATTCCTTTCAAAGGAATCAGACGGCATGACTTCGAGAATCTGTCAATCACCACTAGGATACACGTACGTTTATCAGAAGCAGGGAGGTCGGTAATAAAGTCGACTCCTAGGTGTGACCAGGGTCAGTTGGGAACGGGAGAGGATGGAGCTTTCCGGAGGGAAGATGTCGAGGGCTCTTGGAGATGGCGCATTCCTTGCAACCCCGTACGTACCTTCTGACGTCGGCTGCCATGTTTGGCCACCAGAAGCGTTCTTTTAGCAGCGAGAGGGTTTCATTGACCCCAGGGTGGCCAGTGCCCAATGACGTGTGGGAAGTGTGAATGAGTGCACCGTGTCCGGGTGATGTAGAGCAGACCTGGTGGGCAACCTGGCAGAGTGTTGGTGGAGACATTGGAGGAGAGCATAGTTTCTTCGGACCAGGTGATGAGACTTACGAAGAGTTTCTCTGGGAGAATGGGTTCAGATTCCTTAGTCATTTCCTCGGGACTTTAGAGACGGGATAAGGCATCTGCCTTAATATTCTTTGAACCAGGACGGTAGGAGATGGTGAAATTGAAACGGGTGAAGAATAATGCCTAGCGTGCCTGTCGTGGATTGAGTCGTTTAGCATCTCTGAGATACTCGAGGTTCATGTGATCCGTTAAAACCAGGAATGGATGTTGGGAACCCTCCAACCAATGTCTCCACTCCTCAAGAGCCAACTTGATGGCGAGAAGCTCTCGGTTGCCGATGTCATAGTTGACCTCCGCCGGGTTGTGTTTGCGGGAGAAGAAGGTGCATGGATGGAGTCTATTTGGGGTCCCCTGCTGCTGGGACAAGACCGCTCCCACCCCTGTGGTCGAAGCGTCGACCTCGACAATGAAGGGTTTGGCCGGATCTGGATGGACAAGGAGGGGAGCGGTGGTGAAGGCTTCCTTAAGGGTCTCGAAGGCTTGGGTGGCAGCGGGGTTCCAGGACAGAGACTTGGGCTTGTCACGTAAGAGGTGAGTAAGTGGACAGGAGATGATATTGTAATCTTGGATGAAACGACAGTAGAAATTGGTAAATCCTAGGAATCTCTGGAGCTCTTTGATGGTTGTGGGTGTGGGCCAGTTCCGAATGGCACCCACCTTCCCCTCGTCCATCCAGATGCCACTGCTGTCTATGTTGTAGCCAAGGAACTGCACTGAGGGTTGGTGGTATGAACACTTCTCGGCTTTTAAGAACAGCTGGAACTCTCTCAGGCGTTGCAGGACCTCCGCAACATTGTGGCGATGTTCGGCCATACTCTGGGAGTATATTAGGATGTCATCTATATAAACCAATACGGACCTGTGGAGGAACTCCCGGAGTACCTCATGAATGAAATCCTGGAATACAGAGGAGGTGTTGACCAGTCCATAAGGCATGACGAGATATTCGTAGTGTCCAGTAGGGGTCATGAAGGCGGTCTTCCACTCGTCCCCCTTACGTATCCGGATGAGGTTGTAAGCGCTGCGGAGGTCCAACTTGGTGAAGACAGGTGTTCGTGATCAGTACTCGGGTGAAGGAGTGCGCTGTGATTGGGTGATGGTGGAGCCTGGCGTGTCTGTAACATGCAGCAGCATTGTGAACTTTTGTAATGATACGTTTGGCCATTAACTTTTAAATGCATCATTATATTCAAATTGCAAACACATGAGGATGATTCTTCATCCCCGTATGAAAGATGATTGGCATATCAATGTGCTACAACATTTCTCTTCGAAACGGTAGGCAATTAAATTAGATTGAGTACATACTTTTAGGGCGTAGTATAAGTAGGCGAATTGGGACGCAGCAATGCAGTTTTTGTGCATGTATCTTTAAATGCAAATGAGCGGCTGATTCCAACCCCACTTTCCAGAATAGGGCGGAGCCTGTACAACTTGTGCCTCCCATGCTCTGGCAAAAACTAAAACATCTGTTTGGTTTTGATTATCGTCTCTATCGCGGTCACACTCACATGACATTGCAGTTCTTCATCATCATGAAAGATTATTATAGAGTGGTGCAGGGATGACGTCCCTTTGTAGGCCAACCAGCAGCGTCATACTGGTTCCCTCGACAAAAACCCAATAGGAATTTCCCATAGGCCCATTTAGCCACTTGTTAGAAACCGCCTTTTTCAAGACACGTAACAGTTTAAAAAAATCACGAGTGGGGTAATACTGATGTATTTTATGTCTTGTGTTCACCAAAGACCTTATTTCAGACGTTTAACCAAAGTCCTACTCAAAAAACCCATTGACTTTGAGACAATGGAACCTGAAGTGTTAAAATGCTAACTCAGTTCCGCGGTTTGGCCTACAAAGTGATGTCATACCTGCACCACTCTATTTGCATGTATTTTAAAGCCATATCAGTTCAAACTTCTATGGTTTTCTGAGCGCACACATCCGGAGCACGCACACAGAAAGCTGGATGTCAGACGGCACGTCCCGTGAGTATTGAACTAAGTTCTATATTGTGCTTAAACTGTCAAAGTCTGTGAACGTAAACAGCAAGTAAAGAAATCACTTGTGTATATTAGATCTGTGTGAAAGTATAAAAGTATTAAAGTGAAAGCAGCGTAATATACAGTACCTACTGCTGTTAAACAACAAAATAAAAATATAAATCACTCACTGCTCTTGACTGATTAACTTTAGCTTTCATAAGAATACATTTCTTACTTGAATGCTGCTGTTAATGCTCTGGCGAGGAGATATAAACATGGTGGACGGTGTACAGCTCACTGGGTGGGGTCTATGACAATAGGGCGGAGTCTGTGCCAGTTGTGGGCGGGGCCTGTTCCAATGTGACGTCACGTTGGAGCACATTCCTGAACGGCTCATTTTGAGACACTTTTTCAGATTTATACAATACAACGCTATTTCACGACCAACTTGTACGTATTTGTACAAGGTGGCTAATTTGTCTAAACTGCAGTGACAGGTAGGTTTAGGTTAGGGGTAGGTCATTCGTACAAACTAGGCGAATTGGGCAACTCTTCAAATACATACTATTTTGCGAAACTCATACAAATTCATATGAATTAGCCACCTTGTAAAACACGTACGAATTGCCGTGAGATCGGGTTGGGAAAATAACAAATAGAGTGGATGGGTTTATACCACAATAGGGTGATTGTGTGTGGAGGACCAAACCTGCAGAAATGAAAAATAAATAAATGAATAAATAAATATATAAATATAAAAATTAATTACCAAATAAATAAAAGTTTAAAAGATTTTTATAAAATGTATAAAAATTTGATTATAATTTTATCAAGTCATCTATTCCATTATTATTTATTTATATATTTATATTTAATTTCTGCAAGTTTGGTCCTTGTGTACACACAAATACGTTAAAAAACAATATAAAAATAAATTTTGCAAATAAAAATAAAAATGTACTCACCCTTATGTCTTTCCAAACCTGAAATTTATTTCACAATAGATGATAATTAGGATCATTTTATTTTGATTTTGATCACAAAATATCATTATTTGTGTTTCACCAAGAATTTTTTTTTGCATTTCATACATCAGATGTGTGCCTATTTGACGTTCTGTCTATATAATGTGTGATTTATAGTGCATGTTCTTCTTCTCTGTGACTGCAGGGCAAGTTCTCTGGTGTATGAGAGGAGAGATTTGCGGGTTACTGGAAAAACAGTGGTGTGATAACATATGTCACTGCCAGATCCTGGAGCGAGATGGAGTGTGGGGGAGAGGGGAGGCGTCATAGGGGGTATGTCTGTAATAATGGTGTATGTTTGTGATGTGATGTTGCCAACCAACACAGAAAACGTTCACTGCAGGTTGAATCCGCATTTGGATTGCTGGAGGTAACATCAGAACACTAGGATGCAGTTGGTACAGATTAGGGGTGGTTGAGATGGATTATTGAGGTGAAAAATGACTCTGAGAAGGTTGGCTGGCAAAGAACAGATCCTGACAGCTGTTGGTCCTCGAGCTTCTCGCAGCAGGATATACTCACAGACATGACCACAGACGCCTACAGCTAACAACAGCCAACAGGCGGAAATATTACCCTACACACAAACAGAGAAGAGAACTACGGAAGCTTGTTTCCGCCACGGAATAAAACAATTTAAAAGATAATTGTGACTTTGGGATTTAAACCTCACAACAGTTATAAAGTCCAATTCTGAGGAAAAAAGATTGACTTTTCTTCTGAGAATTGCGAGTTTAGGCCTTTATCACACAATAAAAAAAGAGGGAAAAAATCTGAATTGTGAGATAAAAAGTCACAATTACCTTTTTTATTTTTTATTCTGTGGTGGAAACAAGCTTCCATAAAAAAAAAACATAAAAAAAAAACAATGATACACAACGCTTTAGAATTATATGTGGAGCAATTACAAAAATTGCTCCACCGAAACACCAAAACCGAAGTTTAAGTTTTAATTTAGCGAAAATAAAAATGTGGTTAAATGTTTGGGTAATTAAACTCAGTATAATGTTCAGGGTGTAGTGTTCACAGGTGATAAACCAGTCTTAAGCCCCATTTCCACCAAAATTACCTGGAACATTTGTCCCAGGAACTTTTTTCCCAGGAACTCTTTTTCCCCCAGACCTGTTGCTGTCTGCATTTCCATTGCAGTATACCGTGAAGATTAGTCCGGTGACATAGGACTGCGCGCGACTTTCCAGAGCCCACTGGATTTCGTCCTCCACAAATAAACGTAATAAAGCCTGAACCTCGTCGTCGGTCCATCTGTCATATTTTTTAAACTTCATTGTTGATTTGAATAGTAAACAACTCTTACTGCACGCACCACAACAGAATTTTAGGTTGAAATAAAAAGCTGCGTGAGCCCAACCAATCAGCATGTTATGCGCACAAGTCCTACCCCCGAAAGTTCCTGAACTTTGAAAAAGTACTACCTCGCAAGCAGGGCCGTTTTGAGGGGGAAATCTTTACCCAGAACTTTATTTAGACCCCGGTTCCTGTGGTCAAAACACACAGAGTACCACCCCAAAGTCCTTAGTTCCTGGGGAAAGTTCCTGCGGTGGAAACGCGGCTTTAGTAAAGTTCTTTGGCAACAAGTGTCCTCTCGCTATTTTGGCCAAACAAATTTATTATTAACTTGAGTTTACCTTTCTCAAATACCGCGCTTGGCCAGCTACAAAGAAACTGTTAGCCAGGCAACAATCCTTAGTGGCGACGTCACTACACACATTCTACCAGAACGGTTCAATACAGTTAGCCAACCATGCTGAGAAATCTGGGCTGAGAGCGGTTTGTAATCGTGCCTAGCTCTGTAAAAAAGTGATCAGTTGACTTAACTCCCAAAAAGTGATGAAAACCTGTTGCCTTAAAATAATTAAGTAAATAAACTTCTAAGAACTGTAAAGCAGTGGTTAGCAAACTGTGGGGCGTGACCCCTGGGGGAGTTATGAAAAGGGGGGCGTGGCAAGGCTGAAGGATAGTGTACAGTCAGCAGATTATTATGTAAAAGAAACCTCTGCAGGGTGATAAAAGACTACACACTGTGTAATTATGCTGCGTATTATGCAGTTACTTGCCAGATAAGTAAATAATTGAACACAAAATATGAATTTTACATTTTATTATCTCAAAATGACAACACTTGAATGGTCTGTTATCAGTTGTAGCGGTTGTTGTCGTGCAATAACACACAATAGATGGCGCGATTGAAGAATCAGAATTCAGTTCTGCAGGGAGCAATGTAGATATATAAATGTATGATGCATGGTTCTGTACTAAGCATGGACAATTTTATGAAAGGATTGCCAGTGAAAGGTAAACGTAAAGCAGATGATGAATATACTTAAAATTCATAAATACCAAAACAACGTGTCTACGCACAAGCGGCGCCACGCAACAAAATCAAATAACCCACTGAATCTGTAACTGGGCACGATGTGACGCAACGCAACAAATCCCTGATGTTAAACTGATGCCCCGTTATATTTCTGATGAACTCCATCACTCTGACACAAAGGACAAATGGATGTGCGAGGTTCGCTATGTCACGTCCAGTAGCCTAGTTAAGTACTATATATTAATCATGATATTACAAATCATAATTTTGCAATCAAGGTCAAGTCTGACGGCCCTATTTTAACGATCTAAGCACATGGTCTAAAGAGCACGGGGCGAGTGCAGTTTAACGACGGGAAAAATGGCCGGCGCGCCCGGCACATGGTCCAAAAGGGTTGCCCCTAGTCTTTTAATGAGCCATGGGTGTGTTTTGGGCGTAATCTGCAATTAACCAATCAGAGTCTCATCTCCAATTCCCTTTAAAAGCCAGTTGCGCTTGCGCCATGGCGGATTCGCTATTTACATGGCAGGATTTGCGAGTGGAAAGACTGAACGCTTCTCTAGAGAGGAATCCTTTTATTTTTAATCCCTGTGTGTGTAATAAGCAGAGTGTACGCATGTTGTGCACCACCTATAGGCTCATATTACTAACGCGCCCTTTAAATAACACAAAAAATACTCACAATTCCTCAAAATTGCAACACACCAGCAATGCTCACGAACACACCTGGTTTTCAGACCAGCACACCCATGGGTGAACAGATAGGCACGAGTGCATTTGCTATTTAAACAATGTGGCGCTGGATGTGAAAATGATAACTGCATTGGGCTGATTAAATTTAAATCTAGACTAAAAACGCATCTCTTTACTATGGCATACACATAAAATATTCTTAATTTATATTATTCAAATCAATTAAATGATTGTTAGCCTGCATTAACTAGGTCAGCCAGAACCGGGAACACTTCCCATAACACCTGATGTACTCGTTACATCATAAGAAGAATGGCATCTACGCTAATGTTAGTCTCTCTGTTTATCCCGAGGTTTACCGCAGTCAGCCGGATCCGGGCCGTATCCAGATCAGATGGTGGACCTGCGCCCAGACATTACCAACGCATCCCTGAAGTGTCTGCAGCGACCGTGTCAATTAGTCTACCCTCTGAAATTGCTCATCGACATGGCATCCTCAATGGATCCGTCTCCGGCGTGATGACTCCGATATTTCGAATATTCCTATTTAATAATTGTTTAATCGATACGTCATCAATAAACCCGTCTCCGGCGTGATGCCTCCGATCTTTTGAATATTCTGATCTAATATTACTTCTGACCTGTAAGGCTGCCAAAATAATAAACATACACTGTTTGTTAATTGGCCAGAGGAGAACTGGCACCCCGACTGAGCCTGGTTTCTCCCAAGGTTTATTTTTCTCCATTAGGCCACCTGATGGAGTTGCCACTGTCGCCTTTGGCTTGGCTTGCTCAGTTGGGGACACTAAATTTTCAACTAAATATCCAAATAAATGTAATTACTAAACTAAATTAACTATATCAACTAAATTACTTATCTGCCCATATTGTCGCTATTTGACAATTGAAATGAGCTGATGACATCACCGTTTTCTCCAGAGCGGCTGTACAGCCGAATCAAATTCTGTTGCATTATTTTCCTGTTTAACACTGTGAAGCTGCTTTGAAGCAATCGGCATTGTAAAAAGCACTATATAAATAAAGTTGACTTGACTTGACTTGACTTGATACTAACAAAAAACACTTTGTGCCGAGTGTATGAAAGGGCCCTGACAGTGCCTTTTTGGGTGCATGCATATTCATCAAATAATGCAAAAAAATATTAAGCAGCACAACTGTTTTCAACATTGATAATTCTCAAAAGGGGGGCCCCGGCAGAAAAAGTTTGGGAACCACTTTTTCAACACAATGGTAGAAAAGCGCCCAAGTGCTCTATCAGGTCCCAAATAACAATTTTTGGTTCTCAAAACGTTTTAAGGTTTGGTTTTGGTTAGTCATGCAGGAAAGTTTTCTTAACAGAAATAGAACATAGAACAGGACCGCCCAAGAGGACGTTTGACTGACATGTAAAACAACCAATCACAGTTTGTTTTGTTCCGCATTTTGTTTAGGGCCGTGAAAATGTAAAGTCGATGTCCCTGCAATAACAGACCGGCGTGCATCTATAAATGATTAATTTAAGAACGTTGTGCAAGTTTACTGCAACAATGGAGCCGCGAACTTCACATACTTTTGCGTTTATGCAAAAGTCCTGCGTTTAGTTGATCCTGGTAAGCGCTCATTGTCACAGTTGTAAACACGGCGGCGTTCTTCTTCCACGAAGGAGGTTGGAGTCGCAGCATTTGTTTCCAGGCGGATCGTTAAAGAACGCAACACACACATCTCACGGACATCCTGTAGAATTCAACCAATCAGATGACGACTTCGAAACTCCTTAAGTGTTTCCAGATAAGTGTGTCATATACATCAGACGTTCAGACAACGGTTCGTGAGCATGACGTCTGAGGCTGAGACTAACTTTACTCTAACGTTCACCTACTGAAAAAAAAAATCATGATTTCATAGCGAAATCTCAGTTGGCTAAACAGTGCCTCGACTTTTTTGAATCTTTAAAATATTAAAATGAAAAAATGTTAAAATATTGGTGTCCAGGACACAGAGCATGAATAGTGCTCATTTACAGATGTTGAAATCGTATTCTCACTTGAAACGGAGTGGAGGCGGAAAAGCATCATTTTTGGTCACGGTGAAGTGTGTCCACACTGCTGACATATTTACCTGTTGTAGCTTATTGACATTGTGTGCATGAAATAGACACTGATAGTCAAAACTCGTCATTGGAGAAGTGCTAACTGGTTCAGTCAATGATTTTGGCTAAAACTATTTTGGCTATTATTTTCGACTATTTTAGAGAGTCATGTGGCATACGTTTTTATCTAAACAAATTTAGTCACAAATGTATGCATAGAATCTCTTTCTTTAGGAGATGTTTCTCTCAATGCAAAGCCAGTCTTTGAGGCTGCCAGATCCTTGTTTTCAAGCGAGGTTCATAAGGCTAGAGGTGACAGAGCTACTTTCTGCAATTCCTGTTTTCATGCATGCCGTATCTGGCAAAGTTGTCACAAGCTGTGCAACATCACTCTGACGGCTTTCATATGCTTTTGATTATTAATTCATTGCAGTTTCCTGCCTGGTTTGTTTGCTAAGTAGTCTCCCTAGGTGACTATAACTTGAATCGAGATGTTTGGAGAAGACTGCCTCCATTCGGTAATAATTCATCCATCTATTGCCTATAAGTAAAAAAGAAAAATTGTTATAATAAAAACAGCTTGGCTAATATTAAAATGGATGAGCCGCTGCTGGTAATACCTGCAACCTCAAATATATGTAAAACTTTTATCCGCAGTATTTACAGTAAATCACCTGAAGCGCTCTCAGAATAGATAAAAATGTAATCATATATTTGTGTCTTTCCATTTCAGATGAAGGAATCCATTCACTAGCGCAGTCTCGCTTTCCGAGCCATTATTCAACTACAAAGCAAACCATATTCATCATTGTGTTTTAATCACATCAAAAAGAAATATAGTGCTACCCCAGGGTGCTGGCAGGAATATGGAGTCCTCCATGATGTTATTGTTTCCAGCACTGCCAAACAATCTCAAAAATTGACTTAGAATAAATGTATTTTTAATATGATAACTCAACCCTTGTGAATACAGAGGCACTCTGTCAATTGTTCTTGCTGAATGCGTTGCTTTACAGATGTAATGCGGGAGTGCTTGTGATATAGCGATATTAAACCTGCGAGCGCTGCCTTTCAAACTTTGTTCCGGCTTTCCGGATAACATTCTCTTTCCTTCAGCTTAACTAAATGCTCTAACAGATGAGATGAATGCATTGGTTTACAAAGTCAGTGTGTTGCTGCAAATGCTTCGTGTGTTCCTCGCGGTGTAAAGATGCGCGCTAATCTGATCTCGGATGCACTTTTCGTGCACTTTATATTAATGTGATTTCAGCTCTGCGCTGTTTAAAGAATATACCTACACCAAATAATGGAATCAGACAGAAAAGTACATATGAACTGATTATGAGTAGAGAAGACTGGGGCTAGTCCTCTCACATCGGGATGTTGTCAAAAAGGGATATCTAAGTATCTCTAAGATTTTGAGTCGAAACACAATTCGACTCAAAAGTGCATTAATTATAATACTTTTTGTGAATTTTATCCTCCAAACATCATCTTATCATAAAATTCCAACATCATATTACGCTGTAAACCCGAATAAGTTGGCAAAACTCAAAACATTTGAGGTAATCAGTTACATACATTTTTTTAAGTTAAGAAATTCAGAGTTTAAGTAAGTGGAACTGGCAGAATTTGATTTTGTACTCATACGTTTTACTTGCTCTTAACTTGAAATATTTGACTAAGTAAATTCGTATACATATTAAGGCAAGGGGATTTGTTCCAGAAGCATTTTTTGTTATGCTGGTTTAAATTCTCTTCATATACCGTTAGCAATCGCTAACTTAAATTTATATGTATATATATCGTCTGTGGGAAGGCGTAGGACCATAAAATGTCCGTCCAATCATTGCATTCGGACCTAATGCAGTGATTTGGACGAACATTTTATGGCCCTATGCCTTCCACAGATGATTTAAGTTTACCCTACTCAAACCAAGTAATTATTTTGAGCATTTGTAATATCTGTTGGGTAAAGAAGTGAACTGAATAAAACACTTGGATATATTCAAGATTTTCAACAGAAAGGCTGAAAAGAAAAGGAGTTTTTTTCATAAACATCAGTTTGTGGCACATTTTTATTGGGGCAGATTGTAATATGTTAGATTTTTTTTTCATGAAATGTTCGGTTTCGTAATTGCTTTGTTCACATGTTTTTTCCTTCAAAAAATTATATAATAGGCCACTTAATGGCTGATTCCCACTTACCCCAATACAGTAATGACATGCACCACTATAAACATTGTTCAAATTAACTACTGTAGCGCACAGACTCTTCATAGTTGTGAAATTGCTGTTTTGTTTTGCACCGGCAGTGATAGGGTTAACAAAGGGAGTTCAGAGGGGCGGAAACAAATGCGGAGGGGTTAGACGGGTGCACTTGTGTGACAGTGTGTTCATCTTCGTTCTGATTAAAAGTTCGGAAACAGAGCCTCCCTTGTCTGTCATTCTTCAGACATTACACTACATTTTCCTTGGAAATCACACATTTTCAATGACTTGTTTTTGTAGTCAAGACTTAAGGCATGTGCCAAAACTAGCCCCGAACTCATGCTTTCATCCTGTTGTAGACAAACTATATTTCAATTATTAACATGCTTCTTTTATACAAGGCATTATAATGCTCAATTGAATTCCCTTCACACACAACAAATAATCAGATGTGGTATTTCTGCCCATTGCAATAAACAGGGCGTATCGTTTCCTGTCTCCAGGTGTACTAAATTATCCACAGTCTTTCATGTAAATAACCAAACAAGGCTTGGCATCCAAAGACAATGCGAGATGGCATGTCTTAATTAGCCAATCATCCGTCAGCACACAATTATCCGCGCGTCAGCCGCTCTTATTGAATGTGGCATGTGACGACGGCGGGCTTGTGTTTCGTTTGTGGCTTTGTGGCGTTATTTGCGCGGCGAGGACTGTAGTTGCTAAGGGACACCGAGGCTCCTAATGATCCTTTCAATTAAAGACGAGCCCTGAGGCTGTAGCGCAGCTGTCTGTTTAAAACGCCTCCTTCTCTTAATGCCCGCCTGAGCCTCCTCAGCATGCGGGAGTGTTTAAGTCAATATTATTTTAGAGACTACCTCCCATCTATTATTAAGTAAATTGAGCCATCAGCGTCTCTGGCCATTTTGAACCCTAAATGAAATCTATTTGCCAAAGGCCTGGAGGACTGTCAGTGTGTAATACAATAATACAGTGGATGGCGTGCTTGTTAGGAGGATGAATAATAACTGCGAGAATAATTCACCTTTAAACGGGAATTACGCTGGAGTTTAGTGCTTCTCAACTGGTGTTGCTTTAGCACACAGATTTGACTTTAGACGTCATGTGACCAAAATTGTATCTTGTACAAAAAGGTTACCACAATGTAAAAAAATATTTTCATGATTTGTATCTTTTGTCAAATCAACATAGATAATTAATGTGGTTCAGATAACATAATATTTTGAGTTTCTATTTATAAAATCAATCTCCTAATTTCAATGAACTACTTACTTTTTAAGTTAAACCAACAATATTTTTTTTACAGTGCATAAACTGCATTGACACAACAAAATGCAGAATTACTTATAGGCTTACATGACAAAGGCTGAATATGTTCTTTTATAAATTAATACATTTTGAAATTGTTTATCTTTTGAATTCCGATGCCCTCAACGCATAATAATTCACACATTGTGCTCAACACAAACCTGTTTATATGGTTGCAAGTGACTTCAATTTAAGCATATCATCTTTTACCATATTTTTTGTTCATGGTTTTCATGAACCACTCATCACCTGTTTCCTTCTGCATAATTTGACTAGAGCTTCTACCAAATGACAGATGAATTTGCCTCAAATTGCTGATTTGATTGACAACACAGGAAAATATGAGAATTGTTGCGTTTACATTCACATTACCTTCTGTTCTCTGCTGTTTGAAATAAGATCAGACCTGCGACCCATTTTTGGGGTGACGCAATGATTAGGAAAGCTATAGTTTAAATAAAAAGAAACATTTACCAATGCATCCCAAAAAAGTAAAACATTTAATAAATGCCAATCAGGCGAAGTGAACACTGAAAAAGTTGGGCTTGTGCTGCCTGGCTCATCAGTTAGTACCTTCTCACTATGCAGGAAAACACTCCCTCAGACCACATCGATCGGCTCCAAATCAATGCTTTTAAAAGCCTTACATCGCCTTTAGTTAAGAGCAAAAGCATGCATGCTTCAAAAACGGCCCACCTATATTGATTAAGAGTGGATGAGCTTTTCACAGATTTTCTCTCACTCTATAAAGACTGTCCACTAAACTTATGACACACTCTCAAAATTAAACGTTCCAAAGGGTGGTTTTGCAGAGAATAACCATACACTATAAAATCGAATTAGTTAGACTTACTTAAAAAAAGCATGCAAACCGATTGCCTTAAAAAAACAAGTGAAAGAGGAATAGTATGTTGTGCTGACAAATGCTTAGTTAGTATAGTTCACTTACACAAGAGTTCTAGTAACTACAAAAGAACTGTAGAGAGTATAATTTACTTTAGATTTACTCTTGATTTAGGATAGCTAACATTGTTGTTACCATTGTTATGTTTTGATGCTGAATGTTAAAGTCTGTGTGTAACTCATGGTCAACTGCAAGATATTGTCACAAATATAGGAACGCTGATCACCATAATGGTGAGTTTTTTTGGCACTCAAACCAATCAATTAATCTTAACTTGGGTTTTCTGAGTAAACAAGGTATAGTATGTGAATAGTACAGATTACTAGATTTTTTAAATTAATTAAATTAAGACATTAAGTAAAGTTAACTCAAAAGTGTTAGTTAGTTAGAATCACTGTTGGATTTTACAGAGAACCATTTTTGCTTTCAGTGAAGAGTTCTAAACAGAACCTTTTATTTCTTTGTGTGACGAACATTCTAAATAGTCATATTCCACCTCTTGTGCAATGGAAAGATTCCATGGATGTTAAAGGTTCTTTATGGAACCACCAATGCCAATTAAGAACATTTATTTTCAAGAGTGTAGTAATGTTACAAGACATTTTCACTAACAAAAAAATCATTGTTGCCAGTGCAAGTCTTTATATGAACTGTGTAGTAATCAGTTTTTTATTGTCATATCCCTGAAAAAATAATTCCTGATAAACTCATACCTCGCCATTTGAAATATTTTACAAAGAAAGGCTAATTCATTAAAAATGTATTAAATGTTATTAAAATTACAGATAGCAGAACATTGCCTCAGGTTAAAGCATAACAGCTGCCAATAACAGAGCAGGATGAAAGATGTATTAGAATCAAATGTATCATCTGTGCGGTCAAAACCAATTTTATAGCAATTACTGGTGATATTTTGCGTTTACACGTCTAGAAAAGAGACAGAAAAACTCATCTATAGCAGCCCTAAAACCTCTTGTAAAGCAATGAAAAGATCAAATGACTGCATTGAATGTGACACTGGTCACAAGATGATTGGATAGTTTGGATAGTTTCGACGGGGCTTCTTCAGTTACAAAGCTTTGAATTCACTGAATTGTGAAATAGCATTGCGCCAAGTATAAATATACAGCCTAACTTAGAATTTACTGGAGGGATTAGAGAGCTTTTCAAGTCCTCGCAGCCTCTTTTCATGGTTTTGTGTACAGAAACGTTGTATTACCCCTGTAAGCCACGGGGCCTGAGTCGCTTCTCTGATGTTTGTTGATGTCGGACTGCAGAAACGGGGAATCTGTGGTAATCCTGTCATTCTTGCAAAGAGTTTACTATATTTTGAATTTACACATTTAATACCTTTTAAAATGGTCTTTGAACATTTTTAGCCCCTCGCTCTTTCCGCATCGCAGGAAAAAAGCAACACACATTTCACGAGAAGATGCTTTATGGAGCATAAATTTAATATCTCCTCCACTTAAGAGTACTGTCCCATAATCCCCCTGCAATAAATGTTGACTTGTGCTATTTAAATGTACAATTTATCCTCTGTATTATGCCTGCAGGAGGCGACGGTTACAGTTATTGAGTGTTTTCTTTGAGTCCATGTAGGTGTAGCACAGTTGTGAGCAAATCAGGAAGGCACTGCACACCATTCTGTAAAGAACAGATGATAGGATAACATGGAATGGGTCGAAATATGTGACCCTGGACCACAAAACCAGTCATGCGTCGCGCGGGTATATCTGTGGCAATAGCCAACAATACATTGTATGGGTCAAAATGATCCATTTTTCTTTTATGCCAAAAATCATTAGGATATTAAGTAAGGATCATGTTCCATGAAGATCCATTTCCTACCGTAAATATATCAGAAATGTATTATTAGTAGTAATATGTGTTGCTAAGGACTTCATTTGGACAACTTTAAAGGAGATTTTCTCAATATTTAGATTTTTTCCGATTTTCAAATAGTTGTATCTCAGCCAAATATTGTCCTATCCTAACAAACCATACATCAATAGAACGCTTATTTATGCAGCTTCCAGATGTTGTATAAATCTTAATAAGACCCTTATGACTGGTTTTGTGGTCCAGGGTCACATATATGTGAAAAAAAATGCAGCTACTAAATTTTCTTGACTGATATCTTGAGACCAGGGAATGTCATGATACTGGACCTGATGCCAACCCTGTAGTTCCTCTACTGTAAGCATATAAAAACTGCTCACACATATCAAAATCTCTTCATAAAATGGGTTATGTTTAAAGAGAACATATGCATAATTTACTAGGCACAAACAAAACCACTGATCTAGAATATGCATGAAAAATGGCACATGATTAAAGTTTGTGATGTGCAAAGATCAATGATAATTCAAATCATTTTAACAGCTGATTGCGATTACAAAAATGTTTTAAATTAGTACTTTGGCCTCTCGCACAAATATTTTACAATAGATAAGCTATGTAAAGAATTTCAATACCATTTCCTTTTTAAATATTAAAAAAGTTTTTTTTTTTAATAAGCTCGCGCTTTATCGGAGACTTTCATTTGCCATTCGCCATACTGAAAAATCCCTTTCAAACCAGAAATAATAAATATAAAAGCACTAAATATTCGGCCTCCTGTGCTCAAGTGTGAGTTCTTCGCACATGTCCTGAGTCAGTCTGCTGTCTCTCGCTCTGTGCAACACGGCCTGATTTATTCCGTTCAGATGCGTTGAGTTCGAACCGGAGCCGTTCAGCGGTCCGAATGTGCCGTAGTTCGTGAATCCCGTATAGAACGGAGACGTATAGTAGAAATGTCTGGGAGGGAAGGGGCACTGCGCAGGTGACCCGGCGGGCGATAACGCCCCAGATGCTTGTGACGGAGCGTCACTCCCCTTATCCGACGTAGCGATTTCGGCAAGAGACCACAGTTTGGGTTTAGGGGTCGGGTTTGCAGAATGAATGACAGATGTGGCTTTGCAGTTTTCACTGAGGGGCTTCTTGCTTTCACTCGTGTCGTTTTGGGGAGAGGAGGTCGTGGGCACCGGAGACTCAGAGCCTGTCCGGTTGTCCTCTTCTTCACAGTCGATGATGAGGCTCTCCGTCGCGTCGTCTGGATCTTCTGCGCGGGTTTCTGTGCGGTCGTCGCCAACTGCGATCAAATCACGATAGTGTTAGAAAGGCGTGTGCGTTAATGTGATCGATACTGATTACACACAACAACACCAACAGATTGGGTTTTCAAATAGCATCTATAATATATACACAATATATGCTATTATTAGAAACAAATACTACGGACAAATTATGCCCTGTCTTCCCCGAATCAACCGAGTTATTAAAAATACAATAAAACATATTTTTGTGAGGAAAAGATTTGTGGGACGGCAAAAAACATGTAAAACTTAAGAGAAAATGATGTCTGCAAATCTAGTTTGTTTTCAAATATTGCAGCATATATGTTATAGGCCTATATAAATATTGTATATGATTTGTTATTAAACGTTTGTCCGCTAAATCGAAGACTACATAGAGATTATTCTGTCATCATGTGACAAGAAAAAATCAAATAAAACAGAGGACATTTTACAGAGGACCCCAGACCTTCATGAATGTTTGTCAAGGACATTATTTATTTATTTAAAAAATATTTTTTCCATGGAAGTACACTTAATATGAAAACGTAATATTCCTGAAGTGTATTATTATTATTATTGAAAATAATGATTAAGTTGCACTTATTCATGTGCACGAATTGTATTGCCTCTTTTCTTAAGATTTTATCATCCTTATTTGTCACTGATATATGTTCAAACATATTATTTCGTTTTTAAAATAAAGTATGCGAAATATAATAACAATACAACCACGCGCACACATATCATAAGAAGGGGAGGGAAATGAACACCTGAATCTTTGGTCGTCTGTGTTGTGTCGGCTGTTTTGAGCGGTTCGTCATCTTCATCATTTTTCTCTAGATCAATACTATCCTCCTCATCTTCATCCTCGCTCCTGTTCCGTGGCGTCCAAGTCATTTTATTCTCTTTTTTCAGTCTTCTCCGGGCGTTGGCGAACCAGGTGGACACCTGAGTGAGGGTCATTTTGGTGATGATGGCCAGCATGATTTTCTCACCCTTGGTGGGATAAGGGTTTTTCCTGTGTTCGCTGAGCCAGGCCTTCAGGGTGGCGGTGGCATCTCGCGTGGCGTTCTTCCGGTAAGCGGGGTCTCCAAACGGGTACGGGCCCAGGGGACCGGCGTACGGGTGATAGCCTATAGAGCCAGTCATGCCTGGAGAATGGTCATATGGAGAGCCCTGGGCAATGAATTAATAAAAATTACAATTCAGGGGGAGAGCACAGCAGACTATCTGTTTTCCATGATGTTTAGACTTTTCTTCTGCTAGCCCACAACTGTTCAAAAGTGACATGCCAGGGTGCTTCTGGAATATTTAGCTATAACCGCATAATGTGACGAGCGTGATAATAATGAACTTTAATCACACTAAAAAGACACAATGATCTGAAGCATGCTAATATGTGACCCTGGACCACAAAACCAGTCATGCGTCGCGCGGGTATATCTGTGGCAATAGCCAACAATACATTGTATGGGTCAAAATGATCCATTTTTCTTTTATGCCAAAAATCATTAGGATATTAAGTAAAGATCATATTCCATGACGATCCATTTCCTACCGTAAATATATCAGAAATGTATTATTAGTAGTAGTAATATGCATTGCTAAGGACTTCATTTGGACAACTTTAAAGGCGATTTTTTTTCAATATTTAGATTTTTTTTTGCGCCCTCAGATTCCAGGTTTTCAAACAGCTTTATCTCAGCGAAATATTCAATCCTAACAAACCATAGCCTACATCAATGCAAAGCTTATTTAGATATAAATCTCAATTTCAAAATGTACTCTTATGACTGGTTTTGTGGTCCAGGGCCACAAAAAAGAAATCAATAAATGTAAACAATATTCTGAGGAACAGAAAGTCAATTCCGCGATTAATGCACATATTTTGAACGGTTCTGTTTGATACGTAATCAAATCATTTACTTTGATGAAGGGTAAAAAATCATTTTGGCGTCGTCATTTTTAAGTGCAATACCAAAAAAAAACAAAGTGAAATATTAATAGTTATAATTAATAGAAAGTTTACTGCATGCTGACAATCATGATGTCGTGATATGATGATAATTAAAAATAAGAATAGTAGCCTACTCCAGACATAAACATGGGCTTTATTATGAATGAAACTCACCCCATACGAAGTGAAGGGGGCAGTGGACTCGGGGCTGTACTGGAGTGAGTTGAAGACTGTGGCGTTTGTGAAAGCTGCGGACGCGTACGGGGCGAAAGCAGATCCGCTGGAGGACCGTCCCAGATCATCTGTCCGCGGTCCCGTGATCGCGCTGGAGCCGTACGGCGGACACGAGTACAGAGACAGCGAAGACTGGTACAAGTATCCTTGAGGAAACGCCATGACCAGATTACTGCTACAGTCTCCTCACAAGCCCAAGAGTCAAGACACTCATCCTATGTGCCATCGAAGGGAAACAAATCAAAGATGCAACTCCTGGTATAAGGAAATGAAACGAAGTCGCTCGCGCGAGCAGTTTCTTCGGTAAATTGGGTAGAAGAGTGTCTCGAGTTCCGTGCGCTTCCTCAAGGAGAGTGAAAGAAAAGCTCAAGCTGTGTTTTCCTCCCTCTCTCTCTCTCTCTCTCTCTCTCTCTCTCTCTCTCTCTCTCTCTCACACACACACACACACACACACACACACTCCCTCCTCACACACGTCTTTTTCACGCGCACTGAAATTCATAAGTTATCTTCTTTACTTTGTCTTGACACAAGGGCCGTTCACACACGCCGCGCGTTCTTGATATTTTCTATTTTTATCTATAAACACACACACACACACACACACACAAATCTGGGTTTGATTTGGTTGTTCTGAAGGTGTGTAAAATCCACACTCAGGGTCTTTGGACATTAAAAATGAAGGTGAAAATTATGGGAAAGGTGACATTTTTTTTAATAAAAAAATAAATCCAGCATTAATCAGAAAATTTCCACACATAGATAAAGGCCTGGTACTAGAGCACAAATGCGATGTGGAAAGAACATGTTCACACACACACAGAGACAGACAGACAGACACACACAGGTGTGATTGACAGAGATCATTTTTATAGAAATGGGCAAATAAAATCAATAAATCCAGCATACATCCAAAATTCCCACACAGAAATAAAGGCCTGGTAGAGCACAAAAGCAATGTGGAACTCTTCACTCCTGTTTATATCTGCTTATTGTTTTTTGTGTTGGTTTTAATTACGTTTTGATTATTCATTTCTTATTCTAAAGGTAATGTTTTTTTTGTTTGTTTTTTATCATTTGAATCATAAATAGGCCTAATATATGATTACAATCAAGTCTTGTCTTTTAGTGGCAACTTATGTGTCATCACTACAAATTTATGTAGCATTATTACAAAAACAGACAATTACAAAAATACAGATTTTAATGTTTTTTATAATGTTTAAATATATATTAACAAAATATATATCAGAAGTTGTGAGAGGAGCAGTTGGCCACATCCAGAAAAAAATGAATGGATCTCTATGGGCCTCTGCTGGATATATATGGTCATTACACTTTTTTTTCTACAACTGTAATTACCACAGGTTTTTCTCTTATCAGAGAATTTTTTTTTTTTTTACATAAAAATTTAATATTTCATAAGCAAACTAATGGTCTAGTTGATTAATTTTGCAGTAAATAGGAAAAAAAAGTACCATATATCCCCAAAACACAGCATAAGCGTATAGCTGAGAAGTAAATAAAAAATATTTGTATTATTAAAAATTTATATTTTTTATACATTCACTTTTGTATAAGTTTGGGGTCAAAATGACCAAAAGACCCTAAGCGTTAACTGTAAAACTGCGCCAGCTGGTGTTGAAGTCACCACTGTAAACGGCTCAGATTAACAATAAAAAAAAAAAAACGTCCTCAAAGGTGTTCTGATCCATTGCCGTGCGCTTCGTCTAACTGTTTTTGGACGCAGGAACTTTTCCTGCACTGTAAAAAGTGAACGTGCAGTGGTTGCTTTAAAGGTGCAGTGTGTAATATTTATGACGATCTATTGACATAAATGCAATATAATATACATAACTATGTTTTCAGTGGAGTATAAAGACCTTCACACTTTTATTACCTTAGAATGAGCCATTTCTATCTCCATACACCGCACGTCCCTGTAATCCTGCACCCGGAAAGCGTACCTTCCATAGGGGCAGCCATTGCTAACCAAGCCATCACCTGCTGTTAGCATTCCATTGACTCCCATTCATTTTGGCGTCACTTTGACAGCGAATAATTTTACATCTGAGGTGTTTAAAGACTCCATTTGTCCATTGTTTATTTCTAAAGAAACACGACAATGTATAAAAGACTCCATTACCTTGTATCTTACACTATCGCCCCGTAGAAGCAGTTTTTGTAAAAATAGGCTAACGAATGCGTCATAACCACGTGACTCTCTGTCGCACAGTAGAGAAATTACCATATAGACCTGTATAGACAGGGGGAGAAGCTCGCAGGCAATCTGGCGTTAAATTTTAAAATAAATAAATACTATGCAAAATGACTAAATACTTAATCAGAATACTTACCAAAAGTTGCTCCTGCTTACGCTCTCCGTCTCTGCAAGATTCGGTGATTCAGATTTCACTTTGCACAACTATTAGAAGACTTACAACTGTCAGACAGGTTGCTCACGTCACATCTACGTCGTCAAGCTCAGTCTGAGGCTGCGCAGTACGCTCAGCCATCAGGAAGTGAGTGCTTCTAATTGACTTCATATTTCTCCGTTGAAGTCTACGGGGTCGCTGTGTCCATTTCTTTTACTGTCTATGCCCCTTACAGTGAAGTCACCATTTTGCGCCATCATCTTTCTACAGTAGCCCTAAATGGACAAACTGCTCTACAGAGCGCTAGCTACTCTCTGCTGTCTCAGACAACGTCATCTTTGTCCTGTGTCAGGCACTGTAGCTTCTAAAGGGAGGGGTGAGCAGTGGGTTATTACAATTCACAACCTCACCGCTAGATGCCGCTAAAATTTACACAGTGCACCTTTAAGGAGGTATTTCTACCTGATTCTAAATTCTAATTTTGTTGTTGTAACCTAATTCAATCAGGTTTACGTAACATAAAACAAGGGAATGCTGTTTTAACTTAATTGAGTTACATTGACCCAATATATAATTTATAATGAAGCTCAGGATGAACACATTCGATGCATGCGCACTACGACTGCACCAGACCTATAGAGGGCCGTATAGACGTGACCCATGTCAGCTACAGAGCATCTGAAGCAGAAGAAGAAGAAAATGGCTGTCCGAAATCGCTCCCTATACCCATAAATAGGGCACTATTTGAGGGGACAGCCATTTGTAGTGGTGTCTGAAACCATAGTGGACGTTAGGGTTAGACGCACGAGTGCACTCATTCAATCCCACAATGCACCGCAACAACAAGTGTAGAACAAGCCTGCCACACTCGTGTTGAAAACTAAAGCCGACGCGTTTTCGATCGCCCCCAGGTGGTTGGTCCCAGTATAGCTCATAAACCCCGCCCCTCCATGTATTCTAATGGACACGAGACAAACTAAACAATCAAATTACACTTCAAAATTTTTTTCCCCAAAGATGGTTTCTGTCATTTTAGGCAGTTTTTATCACGATGATTTCATTTCAAGTGTTCGTTTTTTAAATAAGTTTGGTTTTAGTAGTTATTTGATGCTATAAAAACGGGGGGTGTGACGTCATGATTGACAGCTGAGATAGACAGCTTCTCTGAGCGAAGCAGTCACTGAGGCACTAACAGACTTTTTTCTGGATTTTCGGGAGGAGATTGGAGCTTTAGCTTTAATTTCTACATTTCCATAACTGTTTATTTCACACCAGCGGGCTTTTGATATCGCGGCTCTACTTGCTCGCTACTACGCAGACTCCAGTCCCGCGTTTACTAAGGAAGAGAGGGGCACAACCTAACGCTTGTTGACTTTCTCAGTTTGTGTTAATCCACTTGTGGTTCAGAGTATTTATTTTTTCCCACATTAATTACACACATGTCTAGTACAATTATGTGGTTTTGTTTCATTAATACAGTGTATACTTTTTTCTTGATTTACCCCGAAAGAATGGACGTGAACTGTGACAACATGCCCCATAGGTGGGGAGCATTGTAACATGTGAGAGGCACAATGTAACACGACCAAATGACAGCTTAAAATGTTATCTGATATAATCAAAAAAATATCCAAGACAAACTAAAATATTTTGTCAATAAAATACAATTACCTTTTTCAAATAAAATAATGGCATTTTTTAATCATTAAAAATATACTAATTTTTGAGTTTGACAACAAACACACCTCTAAACACAGCTATACAGCAAATAATAATAATAATGAATAATTTCTGAACATTGACTCTCAGTCTTTAGTCACCTCTTTCTCATGGTTTCTCAATAGAATTCATTAGAGTATAGAATATAATATCATAGCTCTAATAGGGGCTCATTGTAACGCAGTGTGACAACATGCCCCGCCTGCGCAACTGGGATTTAACCCCGGCTCATGTCTTCTGCTGTTAGATCAGCATTAGATCTATATCAACTGTTAAATAACAGATATAAGATTAAAATAATATCAGATTATTATTATTTTAAATAAACACAAATAACAGAGATGAAAAATTAACTTAAGAAATTTACTTTTGCTAGGGTTAAATAAATGTTAAGTGATATCTTCCAAAGATTTTAAAATTTTGAGGCAATTTTTTCTCTAAATAATGTTGATATGGCAACTAGTAAATACACTAAGTTTCGGCATCCTGGCATGTGTGGAAAGTGTTAAACCATGTGTGTTACAACTAACCCCACGCTAGGTTGTGCCCCGCTCTCTCCTACTGCGCAGACTCGGTCCCAAATGTCAGCGCCATATTCGGACGTTGGCGGCTTCTCTTTTCTTCAGTGGAAGCTTGTGAAGATGCGTCATCCATATTTTTTTAGGGTCTATGGTATAGAACTGATGTATGGTCAATGGCTAGAGAATACCCATAATGCACTGTGAGAGTCGCACACTGAGGTTGGATCCCAAATGGCACCCTAAAGCCCAATTTATATTTCTGCGTCGAGTGTACGCCGTAGCTATGCGTGCACCTCTCCAAAAATGTAACAACGCGTCGATTCTACGTGGACCGCAAGCGCTGTGATTGGTCTGCCAGAACCCCTCCTGCAGGGATACACATGCTCGCTCTGCATGTGCTGCAGGTCAACGCGGACATGGACGCAGAAGTATAAATGAAAATAGCCCACGGCAGAGGCTACGGCGCAGGTCCGACGCAAAAGTATAAATTAGCCTTAAACTCTTACGGTCTTCCTCTGAGTCCGCACTTTCTTGACGTAATGCCGTTTTGACTGCCAAACTTGCGGCCTCAGCTGAAGTATGCATCGAGGGTGCATAACGGCCACAAAGGGGGCGCTCACGAGCACCCTTCTGAAACCTAAAATGATGAATGGGACACCCTACGGTCACAAGACCGAAAGTGCATAGAAGTATACCATTTGGGATTCAGCCTCTATGAATTCCCGCGTCTCTCCAGATGGTGCAGCTGAATCAATCATCCATCCATCCATTTTTCAAATCATGCTGGTCCAGCAAAATATCATACAGGTATAAATTCCTTTTTAATTGATTATTAAATTGTTTAATTACGGTTTATACTTGTTACTTTCCATGGCAGAGTTCAAGGTAATTTTTTTCTGGAGCTGCCAGTTTGCCACATTTCAAATAATTATTAAACAGCAAGCACAAACTATGCAGAAGCAGCAGCCCTTCCGGCGACTCAGTGTCTGAATTCACTCACTCGTTTTCATTCACTCCTTCAAGTCGACTATACTAGTGGAGTAATGTAGGGAATAGTGAATGAGGGTTTAGGGGGCGATTTCGAACACAATAAATGTGTTTCCATTTGGCTGCTTCTTGCTGATCGGTAAATTTTGCTTCAATGAGAAATTGTGATTTGAGGTTATTATACACATTAAGTTGCATCAAAGTGAAAATCACAATTGTAAAATAAACATACTCTCAGATCATTTTGCCTCTTATTCAGTTTAATTAATTAAAATGAGCTAAAGTAACACAATTTAACATTTTGCACAACTTAATTTAATTGTGTTCAATCCACCTAATATATTTAAAAATGAAGTTTACTTAATTCATTTGTGTTAAAACTACATGAATATTTTTTGTTGACATTAACTGGGCAGTGGATCTGTAATCCCCAGCATGCTTTGCAAGGGATTGCATTAGGAATAACTTTGGGATTAAGTGTTATTGTATGTGTTTTTCAGTAAAGGGAAAGATGTTGGTAGTTTATGTTAATGTTTAATGTTCAGTTATTGTTTCTGTTATTGAATTTTGTGGTTATCATTGCGCTAAAGACTAGCGCTTGTATGCTATACTGACACCAGTCTTTTCTGAGTGGTTCATTATATACAATGTGTATAATGATGAATAAAACTACTTTATTGAAAAGTAAGCCTCAGTAAATTAATTACAAAATTAGGTTGGACCAAGAAAAAATGAATAAATAATATAATAAAGTTATGTTAAACATACAAGAACATACAAGAGTAAATTAATTTGACCTAAACCAACTAAATTGTGTTGACCCACACTGTAAACCCGAATAAGTTTAAATTGAGGTAATCAGTTACAGAAAGTTAAGAAATGTAAAGTTTAAGTAAGCAGAAAGGTTTTTATATTTTGTACTCATACATTTTAATTGCTCTTAACTTGAAATATTTGTATTCATGCATTTAACTTAAAAAGTCTCAACTTAAATATTTTTAGTAGTGGAAACTTGGCTAGCTTTAACTAGCTAATTCAATAAATGCTACCTTGCTAATTGGTAACACAGTGCTTTGATAGCATTAGCATAGCACTTGCTGAATGAGTACATCATTATAACATTTAACATATATCTGTTCTCAAACTAAGCATGTTCCACTTTGTTTGTTTAATTTGAGTTGGCTCTACTCAAACCAATTAATTATTTTGACCGTTAGGGTTTACAGTGCAACTAAACTGATTTATTTTGAATGAACTAAATTAAATTGTGTGTAACATTTTCTTCAGTTAAATCAAGTAAGGGGAATGCATTCGTTTTTGAGTGTATTTGCATCAAGGTGGAAAAGAACACTTTCATCATATAAAACGAAAAAGATTATATCAAACTTATTAAATACCTTGCTGGAGAAATCAGGTTATATCTACTGACAGTTATGCTTCAGTAAAACTTTATTTTTTATTTCAACAAACCAGTTATTACATGAAGTAGGCCTACATATAAGTTGAACTGATTTGAATAACTGATTTATAGTGTACTATACAGCGAGTCACAGAATTCGGTGTAACTGATGAGAGAAATAAAATAGAAATAATATGCAAACTCAACCACGCTTTATAAACCATATTCTGGCGTGTGCATGGATGTGACGTGTTTACACTGGAAGCAAATGAGGCTCCAAACCAGAACGGAAGGTCTGGCTACTGCTTATGAAAATGTCTTTTCTGGAGTTCTGTATGGCTACTCCTGCACACTCTTCTAATGATATTCGATATCCCGCGCCTGCAGTGCCACTTTAGTTTGTTGCTTATGAAGCGTTGCGATTCGGTTGTGTCGCGTCGCGTCGCGTCGCGTTGCGTTCAGTGTGATAAGCAGCAGAGGACGCAGGTGAGTTCATCCTCTGAAGATCCTCTGGCATCACGCGCTCAGGAATCCCTGCACTATTAACATGGCTTCCAGGAATCCCGAGGCAGACCGGGAATGTTACGACCTCTCGACCGAAAATGGAGGAACACTTGATACTCAAACTATACCCGAGCGATCTGAGACACAGCCTGCAGGAACAGGTAAAGGAAGCAGGTGCCGACACAGGCCTACCTGAAACCGCTCTTTATAGGCTATGTGAAGCGTGTTGACAGGCCAGGTTATTACATTAAAATACTGCTTATCTAGACATCTTCTCTTATCTAGACACCTCTCAACATAACATAAAGGTATCGCTTGAATTCACTGAGCAATTTAAACATGCACAGATGAGACTAATCTCATTTGCGAGCTCTATTAATAGACTCAAGCGCTTAATGCAGCATGGCTGAATCTGAAGTGTATATAACGCAGGTTGTCTCGTTATAATTCAAGCATCAAGAACCTTTATAATGTATGATAAAGCAGTTCCATAAATAATTGTAACCATAACTATTTATGGTTACAATTGTATAGAGTATAATGCATTATAACACTTGATATCTACCACTTGAAAATGAGTGTTGATGCATTTATATAACTGTGGGTAAGTATTATAATAGTTGCAGTTATGCATGAGAACACACAACTGATTATAGTGTGTATACGAATGCATTCTAGTTACTTACAGTCTCCCAAAAAAGAAAAGAAAAAAAGCCTTAATAATTTAAAGGCACGATATGTAAGATTTTTGGATTAAAATATCCCAAAACCACTAGAACAATGTTATACATTTTGTTGACTTGTGTACTTGCGTTATCCCAAATGTTTCCAAGAGAAATAAGCAATTTTAACCAGGACACGGACCGTGCGTCGCCTATCAATGACATCATACCCGCGTTACCCTCGATTTTTGGTTTTATTTTGTAGAAACCATGGAAACACCAAAGATGCTTTAATGTATTATGTGTTTTATTAGACAGGTGAGCAACTGTTTGGATCATTCATCGACAGAAAACTAATCATTGTTCTACAGCTCAACACAGTTAGTCTTATTGTTTGAATCCGGTTTTCTTGATTTACCGCGAGTACCATGTTTTACCATGCCTAATATCAATCTAGCTCACTGCAGTTTGAACAAGTGTCTCATAGTCGCCGTCGAGTGAAGTAGCATAATATAATTTTTAACATACTGAAATGTATCTAATATGATAAAACAGTTACCCCACATAAGCGCTCGCCTGCGGCAGAATAAAAGCTCTGCGAAATCAAGGCATCATCAAGCTACGCCTTTGTTTTGAATAAGCGACCGCTGGTGGCGAAAAATTGTGGTCTGATAAAGTAAGACTGGAATAGCTGTAGCTCAGTTAACCTGCTAAATACTTTCTCTGTTGGGACATTTATACATTTTATTATCTCCAAATGTTTCTATTTTACATTAACACTTAGCAGTTTTATTTTTTGAGTCTCGTTTACTGGTTTCTTGAGTGTTGTAATGAGTATATCGGTTTGTGTTTTCATCTAGATGCCAGTTCCTTGGACCAAGATAGACCTGCATTTGCAGTCGAGGAAAAGGTAAGCTCAACAGACACAATAATTGACAAGTCTAAAAAAATTCTACATACACATTTACACTAAAAAAGGTAGAATAACATAATAAGCTCCTCTTTCCGACACCACAACCTATGGCTTAAGTTTGTTTTGTTGCATGTGCAGACCATTTCAACAGCAGATGAACCTCTAAAGTGTTATCTTTCTAAGCTTATTATTCATTTAAAACGTCTCTTCCCAAAAAGTGTTATGATTTACCTGTAGAGATCCATGGTTTTCTGAATGTTAAAAACAATGATTTCCTGAAAGTAAATGGACAATATCAAAACCTACACTGTAAAAAAGGGCAAGAAATGTAAAAATATGCTTCACGTAGTAACATCCAAATTAGTTGTATCAGTTAAAAGTCCAAAATATGATTTAATATGACATCCTTTAATATGAATCACTCTTACTACATTGGGTTAGAACAACAAAAGTATAATGTTTCAGATCTGGTAGAAATCGTTACACATTTTCACTTTTTACAGTGTATAATCGTTTGTCTCTGTAGATTATACATTTATTCTGAAAGAGTCAATAACTCCTTGGGCTAAATGAGCATTGATTGAGGATTATGGTGCATGAATAATGTTCTCTTTCCACAAACATTATCAGATTTGATGCATCACAGTCAGTTTTATGGTGTTATGACTTCATTAAGCAGTTGCTTTGCTCATAAAGACAGATGCAGTCAGTTGCAGTTTTTTGCTACTTACTTGCTTATATTCTTTTTAGGGATGTGCATACATTTAGTGTTATCTACACTCGATAAAAATATGTTTGTCCCAACAGTGATATATCTACAGTTAAGTGTTAAAAAGTCAACCTGTCCCTGCAGTCGCGTGAGTAATGGTGCCTGTTTTAGCCAAGCATTGCTCGAGCCGTGTTATAAATATCTGTGTTCACCAATTGCTTGTTAATATGGAATTCCTTCCTCCAGTCTTCAGGGATTTCCTCAGCTTACCTGAGCTTTAATACTAGCACAGATTAGCCCTGTCCTGCTTGTTTCTGTATGCCCTGGACGTTTATCCTGTAAGGTAGTTCTTGTTTGTGAACTCATGTCATTTCCCCTTGCCGCTCTTTGCTTTGCACCCTGTTTTGACCCCAGGTGGATCCTGTGGCTTTAAACCTTGTAGTATTCAGACGCTGTTGTGGATATCACGTATCAGTAGATGGAAATGGACATACCAGAGCTAGAACTGGATTAACCAAAGTGTCCACAGCAGCTGCAGACTGGACATTGTGACACATTTTTTCAGAGACTTGTCATCATGGTATAACAACGGGTCTAATTTCTCTGTTTATTGCTTAAAGTGCCCCTATTATGCTATTTTAAAGGCTCCTAATTTTGTTTTCGGAGGTCTCCTACAACAGGTTTACATGCATCAAATGTCAAAATACAGTTGAATTTTCTCGTAATATACATTGCACATCACCACAATGTTCAATGAATCTCAAACAACTCAATGGATGAATCAGTCTCTCTAAATCCCTCCTTTCCACGAGCTACTCTGCTCTGATTGGTCAGATGGCCCAGTCTGTTGTGATTGGTCTACGGATTACAGCACATGTTGGAAGCTAAACGGCCAATATCATAACTGAACTTCAGCTCTGCTTCCTAAAGCTCAGTGATTGCACACACTGTAAAAACAGTAACAATGACATCGATTTTACCATATCAATCTGAGCGCGAGTCCGATGATGATACATTGGAAGAACTAGTTATTCAACCCGAACCTCCATCGCAAGGACGACTTGAGCAGGACGTTTCTCGGTAATGCTACTCAGTTTGAGGTACATTATGAGATGTTACTGTAATTCCTCACCATCAGCATTAACAAGTGTGCGTCTATCAACAAACCTGTGTGTGTGTTTCTATTTTATTGCGGTGCACAATCTGCATTAATAGACAGTTTTAGGTAATAGTGGCCCACAGCTAATTTGCAGAAGTATTTCAGTAAAACAGTAATAATGTGAGTTAGCCGGTAAGCCGGAAACCTTCACAATATAAAACACAAAATTACGTATTTTGATTACCCGGTAGAAATTATTAATATATACATCAATAATTATTCTTACTGGTCCAAAAAAACTGGTACTGACCCATCTTTTAAGAGCAGGCGTTTTGCGAATATCCACGCTGAACTCTGAGATTTGAGAAGCAGTCGTCAGTAAAATGACATGTTTGTGGGCGGGACAAGTTGTTTGCGGGTGGACGACATACAACATAGGCGGGCATTATGCAAATGTATTTTCTAGTGATGTAGAACTGTAACGCAGTGAGATTTGAATTACAAACGACTCGTATAGGCAGTTCAGAGTCAATTCTTTCTTTTGGGAGACAATAACTTTATTTATTATGCACTTTCGACTTTACGACTTTGCAGAACGTTTACATTCACAGACAGCTATATTACACACTGCATGAAAGGGAATATTCAAAAAACCATAATAGGGGCACTTTAAAAGATTATAACACTGTTGTAATAAGCTTTATAGAACTTAAAGAAAGTTGTTTCTTGTTTAAAGGAATGCTCCCGAGTTTAGTAGAATTGAATGGCATCTTTTTATGAATGAAGATGTGTGGCCCTTAGCGCACACAACACCTCTGCACTTACTCCTGATTTCTCTCAACATGGGGACAGAAGAGCTGTCAGACAATACATGGGAAAAAAAGTAACTTGCATTACTTATTTGAAAAAGTAACTCAGATATTATGTTGTAAATTTAAAAGTAATGTGTTAATTTACTAGCTACTCGAAAAAGTAATCTGATTACATAACTCTACTTGTAATGTGTTACCCACCAACACTGTGACGTACTGTCGAGTACTACAAAAAATGATTTTGTTTTTTACCTCAGTTTACTGCACTTAAAATAGAAGCCTATGGGGCAAGACATTCTGGAGGGTTTAAAAGCAGAAATGTGCAGCTTAAATTTTTATTAAAGTGCTTATATTAATTCTTCCATTTAAAATGTGAACTTAAATTGACCTTTTAGCAATGGGACTATTTTTTTAGGCCTATTAATATCTGGTCAAATGTTACCTATGTGATTCACATACTTCTTTTGCGCATCAAAAGTTAGGTTTACCGGCTTTGCATGGTCATGAACTTTAATGTACTGTAACTTTGGACAGACAAGGTTAGCACGCAATTTTATCATGCTCATGTCAACATGAAAAAAAGAGGTTATGCTGTTACAACTGTGTGTATTATATCAGCTTGCCCTGTAGATATCCATTATAAGTGCACATAAATATGTTTTGTCTTTAATGTTTTGTTTGATACTGTCAATAGAGCTTAAGTTAATATTCAACCTGGATGGTTCCTTTTACAGATCTTTCATTCTCTGTATAATCAAAATAAGTGACACAAAGCAATGTTTAGTCTTGATTTCATTCACACAGATTTCATATCAAAGCCTGTTATCCCAATACCGAATCTTCAGCTAAATTAGATTCCTGTAAAATTGAACAGTTGCCTTACGTCATTGCACAAGTATTCAGAAACATCACATGCTTTACATTTTCTTCAGTCCAAGACAAATCAGTCATTGTCCAGACAGGGCCAAAGTACAAGCGGCCACATGCGCACAGTGTTTCTTAATTAATTGCAAAAGGCTTGGATTTCACATCCGACCATTATGTGTAGGAAAACAATTCCTAGCCAGTTACCAATCCGTGTGTAATGAATACCCATTGGACCTGACTGTTTAAACCAACTTGAATGAGGGGCATTTTACTGAGACATTCTTGTCTAATGAAAGACATGACATGCCAGTGGAAATGGAGGCAAGAACAGCTGTGACATGTGGAAAGCATGCTGGGATATTTTAATGTGACGTCTCATTGAAGGAAGCTACACCACAAGTCTGGTTGATTTCCAGTTTTCGGTTTCTGGCATGTGGGAAAAAGCTAAAACATTTTGGATGAGGGTTTGTTTCAGGATCGAATGGATGTGCGAATAAAAATGTACCTAATTTTTTACAAAAAAAGAAAATTTGTTACATGAAGTGTAGCACTAAAATATACATGGCCACCACTGAGGTCTTAATGAACATGACCGCTGCTATAAATGACACAAAGCCCGCTGGGATTTCTCTTTCCAAATGAAGTGTAGTGGAGGTTGAGTATGGACTGAAGTCTGACAGATGAACTGTGGTTAATGGCCACTTCCAGAGAGGTCTCATCTCCACTGGGCCGTGTACGCGCATCAGCAGGTGACTAAAACAGCCACTGCACTTGTCAAACTGTCACATTACAGGCTAATGAAGAGTAATCATGCTGGTGTTGAGTGAAATGTTATTCCTCAGCTAAAGGGTATTTGTGCTTGTCAACCCGTTTTAGATTAGCGCAAAAAACGGCACATGATGCTGTTACGGTGACGATAAGAGGAAGTTAGTGTGGTAATGTTTGTTTAATGATGGTTTGGTGTGACTTGAGCAATAAATATGCCAGAATGTGTAACAGGGTTGCATATTTCGATTCAATTAAGCCATCACTCAGTAGAGGCTAGACAGTTTGCCAAACCAAATGTTGGTTTGTAGTTATTGATAAACATTTCCTATATATGCCATGATTTTATGGAATGTTGCTTTTTTTAATTGGGAGAAATCATGAGGTATATGTTTCCTGTAATTTAGGGTGTGCTCACACCAGGTTTGGTTTGATTGAAATGAACTCTGGTGCGATTGCTCTGTTAGTGTGGTTCATTTGAATAAGTGTGAACGCCATACGAACCCTGGCGCGCTCCAGAGAAGCGGACACAGTCACGGACCCTATTTTTAAAATGGACACATTAAAAATAGTATTAGTATTAGTACTGTCAAAATTTTACAAACAATACACCATAATGACAACATGAAAGAAGTTTGTTTGAAATCTTTGCAAAATTATTAAAAATAAAAAACGAAAAAAATGTCATGTACATAAGTATTCACACCCTTTGCCATGACACTCAAAATTGAGCTCAGGTGCATCCTGTTTCCACTTCCTTGAGATGTTTCTACAACTTGATTGGAGTCCACCTGTGGTAAATTCAGTTGATTGGACATGATTTGGAAAGGCACACACCTGTCTATATAAGGTCCCACAGTTAACAGTGCATGTCAGAGCACAAACCAAGTCATGAAGTTCAAGGAATTGTCTGTAGATGTCTGTAGACCTCTGAGACAGGATTGTATCAAGGCACAGATCTGGGGAAGGGTACAGAAAAAGCATTGAAGGTCCCAATGAGCACAGTGGCCTCCATCATCCGTAAATGGAAGAAGTTTGGAACCACCAGGACTCTTCCTAGAGCTGGCCGCCCGGCCAAACTAAGCGATCGGGGGAGAAGGGACTTAGTCAGGGAGGTGACCAAGAACCCGATGATCACTCTGACAGAGCTCCAGTGTTTCTCTGTGGAGAGAGGAGAATCTTCCAGAAGAACAACCATCTCTGCAGCACTCCACCAATCAGGCCTGTATGGTAGAGTGGCCAGACGGAAGCCACTCATCAGTAAAAGGCCGCCTGGAGTTTGCCAAAAGGCACCTAAAGGACTCTCAGAAACAAAATTATCTGGTCTGATGAAACTAAGATTGAATTCTTTGGCCTGAATGGCAAGTGTCATGTCAGGAGGAAACCAGGCACCGTTAATCACCTGGCCAATACCATCCTTGCAGTGAAGCATGGTGGTGGCAGCATCATGCTGTGGGGATGTTTTTCAGTGGCAGGAATTGAGAGACTAGTCAGGATCGAGGTGTCGCAATGTAGAGAGAGATCCTTGATGAAAACCTGCTCCAGAGTGCTCTGGTTAATCTTCCAGCGGGACAATGACCCTAAGCACACATCCAAGATAACAAAGGAGTGGCTATGGGACAACTCTGTGAATGTCCTTAAACCTAATTGAACATCTCTGGAGAGATCTGAAAATGGCTGTGCACCGACGCTCCCCATCCAACATGATGGAGCTTGAGAGGTCCTGCAAAGAAGAATGGGAGAAACTGCCCAAAAATAGGTGTGCCAGGCTTGTAGCATCATACTCAAAAAGACTTGAGGCTGTAGTTGGTGCCAAAGGTGCTTCAGCAAAGTATCGAGCAAAGGCTGTGAATACTTATGTACATGTGATTTTTTTTTATAAATTTGCAAAGATTTCAAGCAAACTTCTTTCATGTTGTCATTATGGGGTATTGTTTGTAGAATTTTGAGGAAAATAATGAATTTAATCAATTTTGGAATAAGGCTGTAGCATAACAAAATGTGGAAAAAGTGAAGTGCTGTGAATACTTTCCGGATGCACTGTATGTGCGTCAGGTCTTAAAGGGACAGTAGCCTCAAGTAAAAATCTGAACCAGTCTGACTGGGCCAATAGAAAAAAATTAGCCCTGATATATTGAAGGGCAGGTAAATGTGACATTTATTATAATGGGTTTATGTGAAGATTGTTTTAAGTTCACTAAAATTAAAAGTTGTTGTATTTAAAGCCTAATAAATGTTAAAATGAATAGCTTTCAAGTATACTGTAATGCTGAAAGGCTATTATTAATGGCTAAAATTGAGAAAAAAATCTATTTCATAGAGACATTAGTAACAGTATTGGTATCAGTGATGCTGGCCTTCATTCATAAAAAGATGCCATTAAACAAATATTTAAAATATACTGTCTTTATGTTGTTTCTACATTAATTTGGAGATTCAATATTAAATTATTACAATATAAAAAATATATTAAAAACTTTAATGTTATGTGCAATTAATTACAGAAAAATTTGATTTAATTTTTAATAAGCACTACAAATGTATAAAAAAAAAACTAAAGGTTAACAGAGGACTGTAATTGTAGTGTTGGTTGGTTTAAGTCGGTTCAATTAAAACCAATTCATATTTTTAATAAACAGATTTTTCAGGTCAACTGACCAAACATTTTCTATAGTTTATGAGCAGCTCTTACTTGAATGCAGAATGCATTTCTGTGAACTGTAGGCCAGTGATTTATGATATGGAAATAAACTGCACATTGACATTGAGTAATTTGATTTAACATTTTGAAACTAACAGATCTAAAAATGAAACTCTTTTCTGTATTTTTAGGAGTCTGAGTTTTCGACGCACAAGTTCATTCCATCGTCTTCGCTCATTTTAGGATTAGAGCAGCACATTTGTGAGGGGTTAAAACATCTCAAGACCCCTTTTTATTTCTAAGTTTATTTCTGCGATCAGTATTGATATTTTGTGTTTTTCTCCCCAGTCTCTTTGTTCTGCTGTGTACAGCAGAGTCTCTTTGTTCTTTGTGTAAATGTTATCTCTGATCACGCAGTGCTTTTTATCTCACAAATGAAACAGTTCTCATGATAAGGTCTACATTTCTTTCATTTTATGTATGCAAATGATTAATTTACTTCTTATATGGGTGCTGGTTTTACAGCTGTGGTTGTACCAAGATTTCACTCAGACAACTGAAAGTTCATGGAATGTCACATTTTTATTAGAATAAGAAAAAATAAATACTTGAAGGTAATTTCTTCGGCACCAACAAGACAAAACAAAAAATATATTTATAACAGGCTTCTGAAACACCCTGTCCTTCATTGATCAGGGAGCTAAAAGTCAAAATGTTCTGCCTAATTATTTTTATTCTTCAATATCTAATACTATTTTAGTAGCCCAATGGAAATAAATATTTAAAAAGTGTTTAGATTTCTTTTTTTTCTGTCAAATACACTGAAAGTAATGCACACTCCATATCTTATTTTAAGTATTAAAATTCAAACATTTGAATTAATTTGCACTGCCTCTCATGTCGTAGTTAATGTTAATTTCAGCATTTACTAATACATTATTAAAATCAAAAGTTAGTACAAGTATTTGTTAACATTAGTGGTTACACTTTATTTTAAGGTGTCTTTGTTACACTGTAATTATACATTTAAGTACTGAGTAATATTAAGTAACTACATGTACTTACTATAGGGTTAGGATTAGAGTTTGGTTTGGTTTAGGGTTAGTTGCATGTAATTATGCATAATTTATAGTTATTACTATAGTAACTACATGTAAGGTGTAACAAGAACACTGTAACATGAAAAACAGTTTTATTTGTATTATTATCAGCAAAGATGAATAAATAATGTAACAAATGTATTTAGTTCATGTTAGTTAATACATTGACTAATGTTAACGAATGAGACCTTACTGTAAAGTGTTACTTTTTTTGTTGTTGGTGGAACACAAAACAACATATGTGACCCGTGCTGGCAAAAAGAGTCGCATTGAGCAAATTTTCAAAAATGAGTTATTATTTTCACATTCTCTATTAAAAAACCTTTAAAATGATGTATGATTTTGTTGGAATCAGACACAATGACTGAGCTACACCAGTTTGAAGTCGATAGAGTCGGCAAAGTCAGTTTTGAGAAAAATCAAGATAAAGTTTTCTGAAGGTTCACCAGCAACCATACCTTAAAATCCCTGGTAATAACACCAAATTGGCACAAACCAAGTCAAAACCCAAATATCTATAGGAAAATATATATTTAACTTTATTTTCCATGATACCACAATTGTTTAATTAACATTAATGAAACAGACAGTCTATATATTAAGATCTACTGTACCGCACAGACCTAATATAATATCACACATCAGATGTTTTGAAGACTTAACAGATAATGTTTGCATGAATACTCGCCATGACAGATATTTTGAAATACTGTAACTCTGTATGTGTGTGTATCAGGATCACGCACTGTCTGAGGCGTCTTTGTGCGCACGCTTCGGATCTGTCAGTCAGCGCGATTAAGATCATTTTGTTTACATCACATTTCATTGGTTCAGACTCATGCCATCGAGAATTCGCTGGAATGCTGTGCTTTAAAATGTTACCAAACTTGTGGTGAGGGGAAGCATGGTCGAGAAGCGAGCAGAGAAAACTGCATTTTCATGGACAAGCATACACATAAAGATACTTTTAGACGTTCAATTGCTATTTGAAGCATTGGGATCGCTAGATAAGGGCTTAATGAACTCATTTTTATGTGAACCTCCAATTTTTCACTTGTTTTGCTTGTAGCTTGAAATGATCTTGTGTGCATTCCATCTCATTTTGCCAGCACGGGTCACATATTTTGAATAATGTTGGGAACCAAACAACATTCAACCCCATTGACTTCCACTGTATCCAAAACCCACTGCTCAAAATATCTTCTTTTATGTTGCACAGAAGAGAGTCAGTCCCACTAGTGTCTGTAACTACCTTGTGTACTAACATTTAAATTGGTCAATTGATACAATGCAATTATTGTGTTTATACTTGTATGTAATTACATCTGTAATTAATTTCTGTAATTACATCTATAATTACACTGTTGAGCCTTCCTTTACCTTTTAACCCAGCCTTAAACCTACCCACCATATTCACCTCAATAGCAACATTGTACCTAACAATTATTATTATTATTATTAATATTATTATTATTATGTAAGCACATAGTAGTTATAGGCACCTAATATAAAGTTAGACAACACAGTTTTGGATTGGCATGAGGATGGGTACATGATGACAGATTTTTCACTGACGTCATGAATCCCTCTTACATTTCAACCCCTCCCCTTAAGTATAGCCCACTTTGACAATCCAATCAATTCCCTAATGGTTAAAATCCCACTGTTAAGTATTCAGAAATACATCTGTAGTTACCTAATAATATAATGTCCCCTTTTGAGTTTATTATTTTTTTCGTACAGCACAACCAATACGCATTTATTGAGCAGTATTTTCTATGTGCATTGGCTCACACACACGCGCACACCTGTCAGTAAGCGTGTGTGCCCTGACTGAGCAGTAATGATATCTACTGAGCAGGGCTAGATTGATGGGTTAGCTGGATGGGCTGCACACTCTAAAGTGCCCCTGGGGGAGCCAATAGATAAATCAGTTTAAGCCCTGGACCCCATTTAAAAAGGCTTTGGCAGGTTAATGTGATATCCACTCCAATACATTATACCAGCCTCTCATTCAGGTAAATAGGCACTTACTCTGGCCTGACCCACACTCTCTGCTATCCAATTGTGTTTATTTCATTAGCTCATCCGTACAGAGTTTCCAATGACACAGGATTTCAATTGATCCTGGGCTGAAAATGATGGCTGGCATCAGGTGGCTGTGATGCGTTTAGGAAATAGAAGGTGTCTGATGTGCTATGACTTATGGGTGACGTTCAAGTGGCTCTGTGGTGATGCGGATGCATTTGGATCAGGTTGGTGTGCAGGTTTGGATTTCCGTGGCATTCCTATGGGTGATTGTCAAGGGTTCGACCGCTGTTTGCAACCTTAATCATTGATGTTGGCTGCATACCTAGACAGCATTTATAGGCATTATGGCTGCACACCTGCCTTATATTGTACCTCATTATGGCCAAATTCAAAGGCAGCATCACATGTATCCTTTGTTCATAAGATGATCTCACAAATTAATCTAGACAAACTTGCAAGTGATTTTTTTCATCTTAGATTCCAGACAGAGTCAAGGGAAATGGCGATTTCAAACATACCTGCATTATTCATACATACAGTATATATATATATATCTTATCTCTTCATCACGGCACCTGTTAGTGGGTGGGATATATTAGGCAGCATGTGAACATTTTGTCCTCAAAGTTGATGTGTTAGAAGCAGGAAAAATGGGCAAGGGCCAAATTGTGATAGCTAGACGACTGGGTCAGAGCATCTCCAAAACTGCAGCTCTTGTGGGGTGTTCCCGGTCTGCAGTGGTCAGGATCTATCAAAAGTGCTCCAAGGAAGGAACAGTGGTGAACCGGCGACAGGGTAATGGGTGGCCAAGGCTCATTGATGCACGTGGGGAGCGAAGGCTGGCCTGTGTGGTCCGATCAAACAGGTGAGCTACTATAGCTCAAATTGCTCAAGAAGTTAATGCTGGTTCTGATAGAAAGGTCATCTGAATCACGTTTTCTTTTACATCACGTCGATGGCCGGGTGCGTGTGCGTCGCTTACCTGGGGAACACATGGCACCAGGATGCACTATGAAGGCAAGCCGACGGAGGCAGTGTGATGCTTTGGGCAATGTTCTGCTGGGAAACCTTGGGTCCTGCCATCCATGTGAATGTTACTTTGACACGTACCACCTACCTGCAGACCATGTACACCCTTTCATTGAAAAATTATTCCCTGGTGGCTGTGGCTCTTTCAGCAGGATAATTCGCCCTGCCACAAAGAACAAGTGGTTCAGGAATGGTTTGAGGAGCACAACAACGAGTTTGAGGTGTTGACTTGGCCTCCAAATTCCCCAGATCTCAATCCAGTCGAGCATCTGTGGGATGTGCTGAACAAACAAGTCCGATCTCACTATCGCAAGTGAGATTTAATAGCTCAGATAAATCTGATTATCTGCAATCAAATATCAGAGATCTCAATATAAACCCTTGTGCAAATGAAGTACACTTTAGCATACTCTTAAAGAGAGTAAAGAACATTAGCACGCAAATAATATACTATATTCAATATATAGTATACACTCACCTAAAGGATTAATAGGAACACCTGTTCAATTTCTCATTAATGCAATTATCTAATCAACCAATCACATGGCAGTTGCTTCAATGCATTTAGGGGTGTGGTCCTGGTCAAGACAATCTCCTGAACTCCAAACTGAATGTCAGAATGGGAAAGAAAGGTGATTTAAGCAATTTTGAGCGTGGCATGGTTGTTGGTGCCAGACGGGCCGGTCTGAGTATTTCACAATCTGCTCAGTTACTGGGATTTTCACGCACAACCATTTCTAGAGTTTACAAAGAATGGTGTGAAAAGGGAAAAACATCCAGTATGCGGCAGTCCTGTGGGCGAAAATGCCTTGTTGATGCTAGAGGTCAGAGGAGAATGGGCCGACTGATTCAAGCTGATAGAAGAGCAACTTTGACTGAAATAACCAATCGTTACAACCGAGGTATGCAGCAAAGCATTTGTGAAGCCACAACACGCACAACCTTGAGGCGGATGGGCTACAACAGCAGAAGACCCCACCGGGTACCACTCATCTCCACTACAAATAGGAAAAAGAGGCTACAATTTGCACAAGCTCACCAAAATTGGACAGTTGAAGACTGGAAAAATGTTGCCTGGTCTGATGAGTCTCAAATTCTGTTGAGACATTCAGATGGTAGAGTCAGAATTTGGCGTAAATAGAATGAGAACATGGATCCATCATGCCTTGTTACCACTGTGCAGGCTGGTGGTGGTGGTGTAATGGTGTGGGGGATGTTTTCTTGGCACACTTTAGGCCCCTTAGTGCCAATTGGGCATCGTTTAAATGCCACGGCCTACCTGAGCATTGTTTCTGACCATGTCCATCCCTTTATGACCACCATGTACCCATCCTCTGATGGCTACTTCCAGCAGGATAATGCACCATGTCACAAAGCTCGAATCATTTCAAATTGGTTTCTTGAACATGACAATGAGTTCACTGTACTAAAATGGCCCCCACAGTCACCAGATCTCAACCCAATAGAGCATCTTTGGGATGTGGTGGAACGGGAGCTTTGTGCCCTGGATGTGCATCCCACAAATCTCCATCAACTGCAAGATGCTATCCTATCAATATGGGCCAACATTTCTAAAGAAAGCTTTCAGCACCTTGTTGAATCAATGCCTCGTAGAATTAAGGCAGTTCTGAAGGCGAAAGGGGGTCAAACACAGTATTAGTATGGTGTTCCTAATAATCCTTTAGGTGAGTGTACATTCAATACAATTAAGTACACTTTTTTTTCATTAAATTCCACCAAGACCAAATTATTCAAGCTATAGTATTCGAATTAATTGTATAACTCCATAATCATACATTGTCAACAACTGTCTAATTTATATCTATTTTTTTTCACCAAGAGAATTGTAGGAGAAACATCTGAGACCAAGTGAAATAAATCATAAATGAAAATGACATGAAAATGTCTTCTGAGCTACGAAAGAGCAACATTTGAGCAATAATTAACTCATTCACCAGTTGGGTAATACATTTATTAGGAACTTTATCACCATAAGTCGAACTGTAAAAAAAATGATATAAGTGACCTTTATAGTGATTCAATCAAAGACATAGAAAATATATGTCATTTCCAAATGAAACCTTTATCGTCCGAACCCTTTTTCTTCCCGAACCCCATATGGCAACACGTATATTTGGAATAATAAGAGGAAAAAAGTCATGACGTCTTGACATTTTTGTGACAGGTGCGGTTTCACTGAGAAACTTGCTTGTCTGCGAGTCACACAATTGCCTGCTCTGTCTGTCTCATAAATGCAAGGCAAAACGGCTAAATAATCGCCCTGTCATAGATATAAAAATAACGGACAATAGTCTCAAGGCCATGATGCGGCTCACTAATATTTGGAACAATTTTATACGTTAACAGCTTTCCGTAAGTCTGTATGTGTTTCTGAGTTTGACATTGCTCATTGTTTGAAGTTAATGATACTATAGTAAACAGAAATCCCACACATCTGTACTGTACCTTTGAACTCATAGTGGGCTAAACACGGGCGTCTGTAGGGGGAGGGTTTGTCAGTCCAGCGCTTTTCCAAGCTCTGAATATATATTGAATATTTGAATATTGTAGGCACTCGTTTGCATCCAAATGAGTTCTGCTTGTCTGGGTGATGGACAATTTCAACTTGACCCCTGTCTCTTTGTATGCAACCTACAGTTTACTGTCAAAAGCGTCTCATTGTCTTCACCTCGTTTTTCTGCATACCTCTGGCAACCCCACATTTCTCAGTGTCTTGAAAGTATGGATTTCGTCTGTAAACATTGTATTTCATACCCCAGTCACACTATTGTCTAGGTGAAGTCACCTCCGTTCTATTGTTTAAATCCTTCATTCAAAAGCCATTTAGGTAAAGAGATATGGGAGGAAAATCTGCCTTTGTTAGAAAATATGTTCCAAATAAGCAATCTTAGAGTCGTAGACCATTCATTAGAGCACTGTAAAAAATGACTTTGTCTTGTTTTTCAGTACAAATATCTAATCATTCTTAACTCAAGATGTATATAGTTGAGAAGCAAAATGACTTTGAGACATTGAGTGATTTTATGCTGAAAACAAGTAAATAAAAAATATATGTATGCCAAAGAGGTCAGAAAAATAATCTTGTTTTCCATTTGAATCAAGTTTATTTTACTTATTATTTTAGATATTTTTCTTGTTTTAAGCACAAATTTTGACTCCAATTTTTGGCTTAATTTATATATACACTGCCTGACAGTTAAATAGGCAAATGCTTTAGAGTCTATGATTGGATCATTATTACAGTGATTATTATGTTTCTAGCATGTTATATACCGATCAGGCCTAATATTGCTTTTGCTTTTGCTGCCAAAACAGCCCTGACCCGTCGAGGTATGGACTCCACTAGACCCCTGAAGGTGTGCTGTGGTATCTGGCACCAAGATGTTAGCAGCAGATCCTTTAAGTCCTGTAAGTTGCGAGGTGGGGCCTCCATGGATCAGACTTGTTTGTTCAGCTCATCCCACAGATGCTCGATTGGATTGAGATCTGGGAAATTTGGATGCCAAGTCAACACCTCAAACTTGTTGTTGTGCTCATCAAACCATTCCTGAACCATTTTTGCTTTGTGGCAGGACGCATTATCCTGCTGAAAGAGCCACAGCCACCAGGGAACACCGTTTCCATGAAAGGGTGTACATGGTCTGCAACAATGCTTAGGTAGGTGGTACGTGTCAAAGTAACATCCACATGGATGGCAGGACCCAAGGTTTCTCAGCAGAACATTGCCCAAAGCATCACACTGCCTCCGCCGGCTTGCCTTCTTCCCATAGTGCATCCTGGTGCCATGTGTTCCCCAGGTAAGCGACGCACACGCACCCGGCCATCCACGTGATATAAAAGAAAACGTGATTCATCAGACCAGGCCACCTTCTTCCATTGCTCCGTGGTCCAGTTCTGATGCTCACGTGCCACTGTTAGCGCTTTCAGCGGTGGAAGGGGTCAGCGTGGGCATCCTGACTGGTCTGCGGCTATGCAGCCCCATACACAACAAACTGTGATGCACTGTGTATTCTGACACCTTTCTATCAGAACCAGCATTAACTTCTTGAGCAATTTGAGCTACAGTAGCTTGTCTGTTTGATCAGACCACATGGGCCAGCCTTCCCTCCCCACGTGCATCAATGAGCCTGACATGACACTGTCGCCGGTTCACCACTGTTCCTTCCTTGGAGCACATTTGATAGAGACTGACCACTGCAGACCGGGAACACCCCACAAGATTTTTTTTCAGGAGAAATTTTAAACACATCAACTTTGAGAACAAAATGTTCACTTGCTGCCTAATATATCCCACCCACTAACAGGAGCCGTGATGAAGAGATAATCAGTGTTATTCACTTCACCTGTCAGTGGTCATAATGTTATACCTGATCGGTGTATGTTTGGGAACAGTTCTTCTAACCCTAATTGATGGAGTGTGTAGCTTTTCATTTCTTTAATGGGTCATATGATGCGTTTTCCTTTAGTTTATTAAGTAGCTGTTTGTGCATGTATAAGATCTGCAAAGTTACAAAGCTCAAAGTCTCTTTAAAAAAAGATTTATTCTATCTGAAAGAGAAGGCAGAATCAGACCTAGCTAAAATGCCTTGATCGAATTCTCCCTCACCGACATCATCTGTTCTCCGCTTATAACTTGTGGTAAAAAGATGACAAACGCTACGTGCTCTGCTTCACACTGGCCGCTCAAGCAGAGCTGAAACAGCACGCGCCCATTGGGCTTTCACACCGACAGCGGTTGTCACGGTCATCTGCATTTTTTTAGAACCTGACTCTGGCTCAAACTGATATGTTAAAACTGACGACATTATTAACTGTCTTTATAATTGCTTTGGATGCTGAAGCTTGAGATTATGGTCAGGGGCATTACATTTCTGACACCCACTTGAGGTGTTCAGCCAATCACAACGTGCACACACACACACCAGCTGGCTAATCAGAGCACACTACGCTTTTCGGAAGGAGGGGCTTTCTAGAAATCGACACATTTTAAAAAGAAGAGGCAAAGAGGAGCTACAATGATGTACAGTTTTTTTTTTTACATTAAAGCATGGTAACATATTCTATTACGCCAAATACACAAAATAATGATCTTTGAAAATAGCATCATATGACCCCTTTAAACAACCATGTAGGAAGACACATCATGGCCATATTCCAGGATGACAAAGTCAAGACTCATCAGCTCAAACTGTGAAAGAGTGGTTGGGAGGGAGCATGAAGAATCATTTTCACACATGAATTGGCTCTATATTGAAAGTTTTTGGGATGTGCTGGAGGAGACTTTACAGAGTGCTGGACTCTTGCATTGGCAATACAAGATCTTGACAATAAACGGATGACCTCTTGATGAAAATAAACATTGTGATGTTATTTCAATCAAGAGGTACATACATTTTTGGTCAAGATCTTGTGTGAAAATGATTCTTCATGCTCCTTCCAAACCATACGATAAAAAACAAACCGTAATGTTAACAAAAATCCTGACCTTGGCTTTTGGTCTTCTGTGCTCGATTGCATGTTCACGAGACTCTATTAGCTCCTCATTTCACTCTGACTCGCCCAGAAAAACACACAAGTTGTGAGAAATCAAGACAAAAAAAAAAAAAATGACACATGAAATACAGTCCTTGTACCTTCATCTATGAGGTGAATATATCCGTTGTGTTCGTCACAACTAGAAGTTATTGCTTCAACATCTGTGAAATGCCATTCTGACTGTCATCTGAGTTCTGGTCTGGAGATCTTCAACTCAGTGAAGAATGGGCACGGATACTTTTTTTGGGATTTCTAATAGAGTTGCATGAAGACGCAGTCAAGCACAGGAGAGGCCATGGTCTGGATCTTTAATAATATATAAAAAAATAAAAAAAATAATAATAATAATAATACATAAAATTTCGGTTTGTTATTCATCAAACCCTATCGTAAACCCTCAGAACACTTGGAGTATACGACATGTCACATGGGATCATTCTGTGATACTTTGCCATCTTTTTGAAAGCTTGATGCTGGTCGCTATTCACTGCCATTATATGGACAAGCACGAGCAGGAATTTTGAACAAATTCTCCTTTTGTGGTCCGACAAAGAAAGACGGGCATACAGCATTAGAACAACACCAGGGTGAGTAAATGATTACTTAATTTTCATAGTGTGAACTATCCCTTTAACACCCAGACCCAGGCAGATGCAACAGGCACAAAGATGCAATGCAGTCGGCGGATTAATTTGGTGACTGCTAGTCTATGACAGGCTCCATAACCCGCTGGTGTGTGTGTGTGTGGGTGTGCTTGTTCAACTGAAGCCTCTCCAAATGACTTCACCAATCACTTGTGAGAGCAGAGTGTATTTGAAAGCAATTGGCTTCTCAAATGAGAAATATATAGATACCAATATTATGCATGGAGTTATTTTGGACTCTCAGAGGGCCACTAAAGAAGTAATTCCCCTCGGATGGAGATACCCGGTAACTAATATGAATGCAAATTGGATTAAACGCCTGCATTAGTGTCTGATAAACAATTTACGTTGCCAAGTACTCAGAAGGGATGCAGCGTTTCAACTCGAGCTCTCATTTTCGATAGACTGTGTGATTGAAATTCACCCCTGTGTACTTTTACTTAAAAACGTAGACTTTTGTAATGAATGCATTCCTTACCATTACATATGGTTTATAACATATCGTTTTTTTATAAATTATAGTAACCACAGTTAAAGAACATTATATTGCATTATATTGCCGACTTATGTATTATTACTATAACATACAACTTTTTCTGAAATCTATTATAAGGCATTATGATAGGTCCATAAAAGGTCCATAAAAACATGGATGAGCGAGTTTGGTGTGGAGGAACTTGACTGGCCTGCACAGAGTCCTGACCTCATCCCGATAGAACACGTTTGGGATGAATTAGAGCAGAGACTGTGAGCCAGGCCTTCTCGTCCAACATCAGTGCCTGACCTCACAAATGCACTTCTAGAAGAATGGTCAAAAATTCCCATAAACACACTCCTAAACCTTGTGGAAAGCCTTCCCAGAAGAGTTGAAGCTGTTATAGCTGCAAAGGGTAGCCAACTCCATATTAAACCCTACGGATTAAGAATGGGATGTCATTAAAGTTCATGTGCATGTAAAGGCAGGCGTCCTAAAACTTTTGGCAATATAGTGTATATATAGGCAGCTCGCTAGCTCACTAGGTGCTGTGAATCATTCTAGTGTGAGTGAATGATTGATTTACTCTTTTGCAGTGTGTGTGTGTGTGTTATTGTATAATATATATTGTTAATGAGGACACAGATGTGTATAATGACATGGGTATTATAACGTAATGGTTTTCGAGGACACTTCCCACTTCCACTTTCTGTAAACCACATATACAAGTGTGTGTGTGTGTGAGGGGCTAATTAAAGGATAAGAGGCTTGTCTATGCTTTACTGAGAGGGTAGCTCATTGTTTGGGCCCTTCTTGAAGCATTACATGCTAAAAGTTGTAGAATTAACGTCTCTCACACTCCTTAGAAATGCGATTAACTCTTTCAGTGAATGCGTCCGCATTTTTAAGGTTTAATGGGTTGTTATTTGAAAATAGTCAGCACATACAGCTCTGGAAAAAATTAAGAGACCACTTAACATTGAGAAATCAGTGTTAAGTGGTCTCTTAATTTTTTTCAGAGCTGTATATGCAATTTGAGCATGTATAATGTTACTAAGTAGTATTTGTCTATTGCACAGTCCTGTTTGTGCTGCCAATAATTGTCACTCACTAGATATGCTGTAAATTAGTGGAATAATAGTGTTTTTGTGATAGATTTGCCAGGCTCTCTCACCAGTCAACCACAGCGCACCCAATCACCTGAGTATTGATCACGCACACCTGCACCTCATCTGCACCCTCATCTACTGGCTTTATAAGCACACACCTCACCTCAGTTATTTGTCCGGTCTCATTCATGCTACACGGACTACTTACCTGGATCTCCAGCGATTTTCTTCTGAGTTCTGTTCTCCAAAGTTTACCTCCAAGAGTTACCTTCATTCTCCATGATCATCTGTCAGAGATGGAGGTGTGTGCATCCAACCTGGTCTCCTCTTCACAGAATCTCACGAGTCCCTGTACCTGTAAGAAAAAGACTTGTACATCTATACATTAAACTATACATCAAGTCTCCACTGAGTGTCTACTTACCTGTTGACGTTGCCTGTTGCTCTGTGCTGTCTCGAATAAACTCTGTTTACCATTCCTCATTGTGTTCCGAGTATACATTCCGTAACAGTTTTATTTTTATAACATTAATGTATTTATTTGGGTAGTTGACATGTATCTAATTCTTTTTATTAGTGTTGCTATTTCTGTTGTTGTGCACTTTATGAGGTCAGATTAATTCATTAAAGCTTCACTGCAGTGCTATGAAAATTAACAATGAAAGAAAATGTGTTTTAAATGGTGAAAAACTTTTTAAAAAAGCATTTAAAATACACATTTTCATATACTGATGAGTTTGAGTTGGCCAATTTATATATACATTTTTCTAATTCATGTTCCTCGTAATCTTGAATTAAAACATCCCTCTTGCAGTGACTTCTCTTCTCTGATGACGTGTTTTCTGGTGCGCAGGGCTGGACTGAGGCTAAAATTCGGCCCATGAGCTCCCCCGTTAATGTTTTTACTGGGGTTAGGGCCTTAAACTGGAGCGAATAAATAAATAAAAATAGGACAAGGACAAATGATGATGGAAATTATTGAATTTACTGCAAATGTAGTTAACACATTTAATATTGCACTTTTGTCACACAGAAATGCACTGGACAGTAAAGCATTGATTTTGAGCTAACACGCTGTAAAGTAAATGTACTGCTATTAAATGCTGTCATTATTTAGCATTATTTATTATGTTGCACTGAAAGAAAGTCATTGAGGTGAGTAAATGATGACATTTTGGGTTGAACAACTCCTTTAAAACAATATTTCAACACCTGATTTATGTAAGACACTGATATCTATCTTTTATGAGGTCCTTAATTCATGGGATCCAGGCTTTAGAGCTGTTTTTTTAAAAGTATCCTTTAATTGCCCTGATGAAATTTACCATGGTTTAACTGTAAGATCATGGTAGACGCATGTAAAACCATGCTCCTCATTACCATACATATTGTTTCTAAAATAAATAAATAATAATAAACTATACAAATTGTAATAAAAATATTGTAAACACAATAGAAATATGACAACTGCCTCTATTAATAGATTTATATTCTGCAATCTGTAATGTAATAATAGCAACATTTTTAATAAATACATTTCTGCCAAAACATATTTCTTCAGTGTTAGTAGTTGCAAGGTAAATTACTATAAAGGTGGTGGTGCTGGATTGACAAGCTTGTTGTTGTGTGTGTTGCCGTTTTCTAATTTATCTCGACATACACGACAAGCTATTTTCAGCTAGATTCACCACAGAACCTGAATCGCTCAATCAGAGTTTCACCCGCGGAAAGACCTCAATAAAACAACTTGAGAACAATGTCACTTAACATTGCATTTACCTCAGGAAAGTTATCCAATGTTCACAGTTTGTTAGTTAGCCATAAACAATCACTAGAGATGAGCTTATTTACTTATAAATGTACTTACCTATAATATATTTTTTATGGAGGCAGGTGTTTATGAAAACTACATAATGTGCAAGTTATACAGACATTTCAGTTTTTACAATAGCCTGTCTCCCAATATCAAAGCTATCTTGGGTTGGGCTGTGTAGTTGTAACCATCTCTTAGCTCTGGTCTCTGTTTTGGTCTTTGTTTGAATATTGAGAGAGTACTTTAATTATGGTTGCACTTATTGTTTGCACTTAATAAGACTAAGAATTTTTTTATTTTTTATTTTTTTTCAATTTGTAGAAAGGAGTTGAATTAGGAGGTCACACACAGCCTCAATCAGAAGTTCTGGAAGCTCATAATTAATGTACAGAAAGGTCTGAAGAGACTCATCATATTCTTTTACATTTATTGATTTTTAAAACTAAATCTTTATCGTTATCATTATAGTTATTGTCCTTGGTGTGAACGGGCCTTAATAGTCAGAGAGAGGGTGGAAATGGACATGACAACTAAAATTGTGACTTTATTGGTGGAAGAGACCTCGGCTAACTTTGTAAGTGGACTTCAGGGGAAAAAAATGAATGCTGTAAAAGTGTCGAGTTTGTTACCTTTAAAGGTTTAGGAGCGATTGTGCGTCTCTGTAGGGTGTTAAGCAGTAGACTACTAGCGGGGTGCAGGCGTCTACAGGACGTGAGGTGCTATTATGACATCCTTTCAGGTGTGATGTGAAAAGCGAGTGGTAGTCTCTTAAACACACAGAACATTTCAGCGGAGCTCGAGGTAAAACTGCTCTCAATGTGCCAGACTCATGCTGCGATGTCATCGCATATTTAGCGTCGCAATTTTAAAAAGTTGAGTTTAGTAACTCGGAGGCTCACCCGGAGTCGTCGCCTGTCAGAAACGCGTTCGCTTTGGCTCTCCACTCTGCCTGTCAAGGTGCGCTGAAATCACAGCGTTGTTTATTCTCTTTGATTTGTCACAGATGTATGCAGCGCCGTTGACACAAGATTCTCTTGTTATTTTACATTCAACATCCTCCCCCTAAGTTTATCTCTCCCCTGTTCTCATTTGAGCAATTCAGTTGACTCTTGGATCTTAAAATGTGTGATGAGTCTTTATAAGTGTAGTGCTACATGATCATCAGAGATGATCGTTATGACAGTGTTCCAGTTGTCGTTCACACCACTGTTCGTTCCGTTATACTGATCAAAACCAGCAAAGTGAAGCTTTAGTTTCCTTCTCGCCAGTACATGTATACTTGCACAAAGTTAATTAGGTCTCAGACTGAACATGTCCGCAGAGTTTTTAGAGGCTTTTTGACAGGTCTGTTAAAGGACAGCAATAAAGAAGGTAATGTTTCCTCGTAACTTAAGATGTGATTTATCTCAACGGTGTGCATGCTGCTAGGATGAGCCAAAATAGAATGAAGATGAAAAGTGTACAGGCAATGCATTTGTATGTTTTAGAGACAAATGCAGTTGCAGTGAAAATAAACTATTACCCTTTTGTCCCTGTAATCAAGGCCACATTAATCATGGGGGTCCCAGCACACCCTTATTTCACAAGCTATGTATAGACCTGCTCCCTACATATGAACATCAAATTAAACTATAAACACTGAAAATTACTCTCAAGTGGTCAAGGTCTGTTGAGTTACCCTTATGAAAAAGAAGTTTATTCAAGTGTTCTATTAGTATACTTCTTTTAAACTAAAAAATAAGAAAGTATACTTTCAGTCTACTTTTTATATACTTCTCAGAAATATACTTAAAACTGCACTTAAGTACACTTGACTTATACTGACAGAAAAGTATATTTGGCCTATACGTGTACTCAATCTTTTGATCGAGATATACTTATAATTAGGTATTCAAAGTATACTTGCCGTGTAATAGTGTTTAATCTTTTGATTGAGTAGCCTATTAAATATACATTTTTTTACATAGTTTTTTACATACAGTTTTATTAAATTTACATTGTTTAAAAAAAAATGTTATGAAAATATTGATATAAAACAGATATGTTCCTAATTCTGCGTATCTGAATGTTCGTGTAGGCTAGTCTACTGGTAGTGTACATATGGATTTACTTCAAATCTACTTTACTCTTTCTCCGCCATTGACTGAATTTTCCAGCTATGCATGTTTTCGCTGTTATATGGTAGGGGGCGCTATGACACATCTTCTAGTAAAGAATCTCCGGATCAAAATACAGGAGAAGAAGCAATAACAAGTGATAGAAGATTGCTCACGCAAATGTAAAATAATGCGATCTTCAAACATTAAACAGCATGTAAATCAAAACTGCCTAACGTTACTGAATGAAATGTCGAACCCATGAAGAGGAAACGACTGTGAAGCATTGGGGGTGTTGATGGACTCGATCTACTCCATCTGCGTTTTGATCATCGTTCTGAATCTGATCAAGGTGTAGTCTTTGACAAAAATGTGATTTTCTCAACTTTTTGTTTAAAATGTTGCCTTTCTTTATGAAACTTCCCACATTCAAGTGTTGATAAAAAAGGATGCATGAAGCTAGAATAAAATGTTTTTAAAATTAAAGTACAGTTAAAGGTATAGTTCAAGTATAAAAAAATAATATCTACATTTGAACATAGTAGTATACTAAAAGTGCACAATAATATAGAAATAGTAAACTATAATTATAATGTTATGTTCACTTACAAGAAAACTTACAAGTATACTTGCAGTATAAAACTACTAAACTAGTAGTTCACTGAGTGTACACTTCAAAGTGTACTTTCATAAACTAAAAAATGTACTACTTAAAATAGTAAACTACTAGTATACTTATAAGTTCACTTGCAGTACATTATCATGAGATTTGAGTATACAGTACATAAGAAAATGAAAGAAAAACATTTATATACACTACCGTTCAGTAGTATGGACTTGCGCAAAATTCTTTAATGTTTTTGAAAGATATCTTGTATACCCATTAAGACTGCATTTAAGTACAGTAATGTGATTGTGAAATATTATTACAATGTAAAATAACTGTTTTCTGTATATGTTTATAAAAAAAACAAAAAAACAAAAAAAAACATGTATATATACACTCACCTAAAGGATTATTAGGAACACCTGTTCAATTTCTCATTAATGCAATTATCTAATCAACCAATCACATGGCAGTTGCTTTAATGCATTTAGGGGTGTGGTCCTGGTCAAGACAATCTCCTGAACTCCAAACTGAATGTCAGAATGGGAAAGAAAGGTGATTTAAGCAATTTGGAGCGTGGCATGGTTGTTGGTGCCAGACGGGCCGGTCTGAGTATTTCACAATCTGCTCAGTTACTGTTTCTAGATTTTACAAAGAATGGTGTGAAAAGGGAAAAACATCCAGTATGCGGCAGTCCTGTGGGCGAAAATGCCTTGTTGATGCTAGAGGTCAGAGGAGAATGGGCCGACTGATTCAAGCTGATAGGAGAGCAACTTTGACTGAAATAACCACTCGTTACAACCGAGGTATGCAGCAAAGCATTTGTGAAGCCACAACACGCACAACCTTGAGGCGGATGGGCTATAACAGCAGAAGACCCCACCGGGTACCACTCATCTCCACTACAAATAGGAAAAAGAGGCTACAATTTGCACAAGCTCACCAAAATTGGACAGTTGAAGACTGGAAAAATGTTGCCTGGTCTGATGAGTCTCGATTTCTGTTGAGACATTCAGATGGTAGAGTCAGAATTTGGCGTAAACAGAATGAGAACATGGATCCATCATGCCTTGTTACCACTGTGCAGGCTGGTGGTGGTGGTGTAATGGTGTGGGGGATGTTTTCTTGGCACACTTTAGGCCCCTTAGTGCCAATTGGGCATCGTTTAAATGCCACGGCCTACCTGAGCATTGTTTCTGACCATGTCCATCCCTTTATGACCACCATGTACCCATCCTCTGATGGCTACTTCCAGCAGGATAATGCACCATGTCACAAAGCTCAAATCATTTCAAATTGGTTTCTTGAACATGACAATGAGTTCACTGTACTAAAATGGCCCCCACAGTCACCAGATCTCAACCCAATAGAGCATCTTTGGGATGTGGTGGAACAGGAGCTTCGTGCCCTGGATGTGCATCCCACAAATCTCCATCAACTGCAAGATGCTATCCTATCAATATGGGCCAACATTTCTAAAGAATGCTTTCAGCACCTTGTTGAATCAATGCCACGTAGAATTAAGGCAGTTCTGAAGGCGAAAGGGGGTCAAACACAGTATTAGTATGGTGTTCCTAATAATCCTTTAGGTGAGTGTGTGTATATATATATATATATATATATATATATATATATATATATATATATATATATAAAAATTATTTCAATTTTTAATGATTTTAATAGAAATAAAATAAAATAAATAATTGTTTCCAGACTATATTGAGATTACATTACATTTAGTTAAGTAAATGTGCTTAATTGTCATGAAAATAATGTTACAATGCTTTTTCCCCCCTCAATCTTTAGTCCTCTCATAGTTACTTTAATTGTGATTATCAATCAACTTTATTCTGATTGCTGTCAGTTAGGTTAGGTTGTTTTATAGTGTAAATTGTGTAAAGATGTGTCATTATTATGTAAAGATGCGGCAGAACTGTTTCTCAAGAGTAATTACCTGCACTAACCTGATTGATGTGTCTCTTTTATTGGCTTGAGTGTGTGTGCTTTACTGCTGGAGGAGAGTGTTTTTTAAAAACGGTTTGTGTGATGAGAGTGTTTCAGTAATGAGGTCCTGTGGGACTCTCACCATGTAATTACAGTCTCTATGAGATATTAAACTGTTTCCTGTGTCTTTTTGTTTGGCTTTAATTGCATGCAACAAGTAATGCAAGTCTTTTCATTCTCTTCCATGGCACAAACGGATGTAAGTCGCATCATGTCTGCAAAATAATTGTTTTATATGATAAATAGCTTAACATAAGGGAATTTTAAGAGATGTCATAGAGAGCTGAAAGATTTCATGTTTTATTGAAATTGATCGCTGAGGTTTTTTTCATGTTGAAGGACTGTGTTGATGTGTTGGGCAATCACACTGCTTTTGCACTATTCTTGTTTGAATATATAAATTTGAACTTAGCACCTACGCTGATAAATCAAAGTAAGCACCTAAACTGTATAATTCAAACTAGTGTCCATCATAGACAAATGGTATTTCAAATTATTTTAATACAAATGTATTATTTTAAGTTTACAGAGCAACTAAAGGGACATGGTGATGGTAAAAAAAAAGATATGGGAAAAAATTTATATTTCTATTCTTTTGCTTTTTCTTGCAAAACTTTTGCCTTCCCCCAAGAAACTTTCAAGAAATGGCAAGGCGAAGCAGCATCTCGTTCCCATCTCAGGGAACCAGGGTGGGTATAGTCATAACTGAGATGTTCCCTTTCGAGGGAATTCTATGCTGCTTCTGATGATGATGCTATGGGAACTTTAATACCCACTACTCCATACTGACATGTGCCTGTCCTACTGTGAATCATGGCGAGCACAAGCTTAGGACATCAGCACTTGAGAACTCGGTGTGGAGTCCACGTCCAGGCTATAACATCTTATAAATGTGTGTGGAGAGGCCCAGCCCACTGCTGGCCCGCCAATCACACACTTCATGAAGGGAAACCCCTGATAACAATGCCTTAGAGGCCGCCATACTCCTAGTTGAGTGCGCTCTAATGGCCAGAGGCGAAGGAAGGCTACGCACCTAATAAGCCAAAGAAATTGCTTCAACTATCCACTTGTTTATTCTTTGTTTAGATGCTGGGGAAACCCACCTGGGTGAACTGAAGCAAACCAGAAAGAGGTCAGATTTACGCCACTGGGCCGCCCTGTGGCCATACAAATGCTCTGACTGGACATAGCAAGTTTAATCTCTCCTGGTCTGATGTCTGGAAAGGTGAAGGACAAAAGGCCTGCAAGACTATAAAGCGTGCCACATTAGTCTGCACTTTAGACATATAAACCGGTCTGGAGTGAAGAAAGGCTTTAACCATGCTGGGGGCAAACTCTAAACATGAAGGGGTGACCAACACAGCCTGAAGATCTCCTACTCTCTTTAAAGATGTAATAGCAAGCAGGAAGGCTGTTTTAGAGTCAGGAACTGATTCTATTGGCTTGAAGGGTGCCATAACGAAACCTTCTAGTACAATGGTCAAATCCCAGTCATGATTTACAGGCCGTAGCCTCATAGCACCACGTAGGGAACAAGACATCAACAGGTTTCTCCCCAATGATTCACCACCCAAAGGTGCTTGGTAAGCCGCAATGGTCACCACCTTCAGAGTAGAGGGGGACAGCCCAGCAGAAAAACGATCCTGAAGGAACTCCAGCACTGAACCAACTGGGCAGTTAACAGGGTCCAACCGGCGTTCTCTGTGCCATGAAGTGAAAACTCTCTTTACTTCAAGGCGTAAAGTCTACTCATGGGGGGAGCTCTAGTGTTTAAGATGGCCTCAACAACCTCACTCGAGAGACCAGAGTTCACGAGTTGGTCCTTCTCAGGGGCCAAACCCACATTTTCCATAACTCTGGCCGGGGGTGATAGATTGTGCCCCCAGCCTGGGAAAGGAGGTCTCTCCTGGCAGGAATGCCCCAGGGAAACCATACTCAGCCTGGCCAGAACGAGGCTACTAGCAGTAGACAAACCCCATCCTGGCAAACCCTCCAATGTGTACAGATGCAGCCTCGCCTAATTCTTTACCAGAGCATCCAACCCCTTGTTGAGCTGGATACATGAGGGAGAACCAAAGCAGTCAGTGCAGTGCGTCATTTTCACTGATGCGAACAAATACCTTTTCGGTTGCCAAATCTCCCCCAAATCATTTCCACCATCTTTGGGTAGAGTCTCCATTCCCCAGGTCTTAGCCCCTGCTTCGACAGGATGTCTGCTCCCTGATTCAGGCACCCAGGGATGTAAACTGCCCTCACTGAGAGCAGATTGCCCTGGTCCCACAGGAGGATCTGGTGTGCCAGTTTGCAAAGAGGGCTTGACCACAGACTGTTGTCTGTTGTAAGCGTTCTGCGATGACAAGGCACCCCCAGCATGGTTCCCTGGGACAAGAACCAAGACTTCTTTCACATCACTAGGGTACAAAGACATTTGCGTTTAACCCTGATGATGCGAAATGGGGTGCCCTTTGTGGAAATCCCCTTAGCCAAAAGGAATCACGTTGGACGCAGCTGCCATGAGTCCCAACAGTCTCTGAAACTGTTTCATAGTAAGGACTTGGCCTAGCTTGATCCTGCTTATGGCTGAAAGGATCGACTCTATTCGAGCAGGAGATGACATCTCAATGCCAAAGTGGCAGATCTCCGCTAGATCCATCTGCGATCCCCATGATCTGAGTTGCGAGGAATGCGACTCTCCTCAAAGATTGCCAGGCAGGAGCAAAGTGCCCACAGTGGCAGATGTTCACAATGAACACAGCTAGCCCCCTTGAAAGCTAGACTCCAAATAGCAAGACAGACACAGAGCGCCTACTGAAGGCACCGAAGCTGACAATGTTTGGTCCGGTTATCCTTTATAGTTTCCTGGTTACGACGTTCCACCAATGAGTGATTACACATGTGCTTCAGACCTAATCACACAGAAGTGATTATTAGATCCAGCCTGGAGTTCCCTTGAGAGGGAACTGTATTTTACCAGCGAAATCAAAATTCCTCGAGGGAACACAATACTTTTGTACGAGAACACATATGTTTTGCGAGAGAATGCAAAAGCATTGAAATATAATTTTTCCTCCAATCTGTTCAGTTCATTTTTAATAACTTTGTAAAGTTCATCAATTATGAAATTAGTTCAATTCAGCTAAAAAGCAGCTCTACAGAAGACAATAGTGTCATTATTCACTTTGAGTGTTGAAATTGAGGAAAAACAACTAGGGAACAATCTAGGCTCAGTCGGAGGACCAGTTCTTCTCTGGCCTAGTCTCAGCCTCAGACGTCATGCCCACAGACAGTCTGATCATCTGATGCATATGGCACACTTTTCTGGAAACACTTCAGGAGTTTCGAAGTCGTCATCTGGTTGGTTGAATTGTACAGGATGTCCGCGAGATGTCCCATGTGTGTTGCGTTCTTTAACGCTGTGACGCCAAACTCCCTCGTGGAAGTTCAATGTACTGTGACATTGAGCGATTACCAGGATCAACTAAATGCTGGATTTTCAAAAGTATGTGAAGTTCGCGGCTCCATTGTTGCAGTAAACTTGCACAATGTTCTTGAATGAATAATTTATAGATGCACGCCGGTCTGTTATTGCAGGGACATCGACTTTACATTTTCACTTCCATATGACGCAGAACAAAACAAACTGTGATTAGTTGCGTTACATGTCAGTCAAACGCCGTCTTGGGTGATCCTTGGCCAATGAAAGCTGCAAAAAAGTCCAGACCTTCTGCCATCAGACTGAATATCTGGCTACACAAGACTACCTCTGGCCAAACGAACAAACCTGATGTGGTTATGATTCCAGGCTGCATCACAAGTCTGATTGGTATCATTCAGAATATTTAATCCAGTTCCTTCTGCCTGAAAATCAGAGGACTTGTCTGGTTCTCGTGGTCTTTGCTGAGGATCTGTGCCGATGGCTGTCATGAGGTCGAGGTCTTCACAAGGTCTTTGAGGTCTCTAGGGCTTGTCTAGTTGTCATGGTCTCCACTGACATTCAGGGCTGTTGTGGCCGTCTCTAGGTGCAGGTCCATCATCTGGTCTGGATATGGACCGGATCCGGCTGACTGCGGTAACCATGGGATAAGAATAAGACAGGCCAATAAGTATAACCTTGGGATAAGAATAAGACAGACAGAAGTGTAGGAGCCATTCATTTTACAATGTAACAAGTACAAGTGTTCCCGGTTCTGGTTGACCTACTGCAATTTATTCAGCCTAACAAGAAGTACTGCATACTTCAACCATAGAAAAGTTATGACATTTTGATTAAATACGATAACTATAATAACAATGATAAAGATATAGTTCTAAAATCATTCTAAATATAAAAGAATAGCAGAGTCCATTCCACAACTACAACGGTATCGTCATAGAGAAACAATATCATTAGAGTCACTTTCAGAATGATTTTTTTTTTCAGCTAACGAATGATGAAACATTATCAGCCATTCAGAATCCACCCTGCTTTAAAGGGCTCAAGCATTTAAAGCCACAGACGACAACTGCAGCACACACTTATAATAAACAAAACAATATTGTCTGCTGGTGTGGATGCTAATATAGTTATCATTATACTTATCTTTATAGTTATTATTATTGGTGTGAACGGGCCTGAACAGACATGAACCACTGTGTCTTTGAAATGAATTCAGATTGAATTTGAAATATTATTCATTTAGCGACATGACATTTTTGCTGACATTTTGAATGTGTATGTGTGTATTTCAGGTCTCACCAGACCAGGTGGAGGACATCAATTTATCTGTGAAGCTTGTGGACATGGTGCACACAGATTCCAGTCGCAATGAGAGTCCCAGTGATGACACTGAACTCAGCAGCAGTGACCTGCTGTCCTTAAAGAGTGACACCATATCTTTGATCAGTGAAACGGCCATCTCATGCAAAGTAAGCACTATAAACACACACACAAAGTTTTTATTTTAACCCTTTCGTACGCATGATCACACTGGTGTGATCAGTCTTGACTGGTCCCTGGAGCGTACAATCACACCGGTGTGATTAGAGCGGTCAGTGCATCACATGATCAACTGCTAAATTCAAACCTGCTTTTGCGCGTTGGCTGGCGCTGAGCGCTGGCGCTGAGAGACAGACGTGGATATACAACAACTATTCAGAGTTTGTAAAATACACACTGATGTCTATGGAAGCGGCAATAATAATCCTTTCCATTATAATTAGACAACAAGTTTTATTCATGTCAGATACACATTGTGTAAGTAACTTTAAAGTTTATTCTTCTCCCAGTTCACCGGCCACTTACTTTCATGTATTTCAGGAGAAGTGGATGAATTCACGTGTTGTAAATCCAATAGATCCGATTCTCTGAACTGCGGCACAAACTAAAATGGCGACGCCCATCGCGCATATAGCTCAACTAATGCTATCGTTATAAAGGTGTTTAATCAACAAAACACATTAACTTGCCCATATATGACAATCAGAATATCAGATATTTCATGCTATAGTTAACTAATTTGTGAATATTTTTAATAAAAAAGAAAAAAAATGAAATAAAAGCAGATCATCAGTCATACAGCACTATTGTGACTGCGGTGTGTCACATGGTCAGTAAGAATATTTTAAACTTACGTGTGAAAGGTTTAAACCATTTCCCTCCACTAACCAAATAGCAGCACACTAACAACCACTCTGACTAACTTAGCAACATCCTAGCAACTTCCTAGCAACCTCTCAGAACACCCTCGCAACCCCCTGGCAATCACCCACAACATTAGATTCTGGTGTTTTTAATGGGCACATGTTCTTCAGAAAATATAAAAACCTACTTCTCTTCAGTGTCACTGTTTCATTTGATCAAACAGCATATGCTCATCATTACATACTCAAGTGAATTTCTGGCCTTGGCTCATCATGTTTTCTCAGCTTGTCTTTTGTAATCCTCTTAGAGGCTCCTGCTTGTCCTGGCTCAGTGAATGTCTTAACCTAACCGTACAGTGAGTATGGTCACCCTGCTGATGAGGTCAGCCCGTCCTGCCCTCTTGTGTCAGATCTTAGCACGTTTTTAGACCTCTTGATTTGGGTTGATCCCATGGTGCTTTGGTTGACACACACAGCCGGTTACAGGTTTAAGCAGGATTTGTTTGTTGCCTTCTATGGTGTCATACACTCTCATTAGGGGATTTATCATTATTTACTAAATGACTAAATGTATTACTTATTACTAAATAATATTATAGTATTTGCTTTTATTTATTATTTCATTTTAATTTGAGTTTTATTTCAGAATGTTGGCAAGGCATTTTCATCTCATTTTCATTTTAAGTTTTTGTAACTTTAGGTTTTTCTAATATTTTATTTTATTTATTATTTTATTTTATTTCAGCTTCATTTCAATTAACAACAATGTTTTATAATGGTTTTCGTAAGTAATAGTTCGTTTTATTGTAATAGTAGTTTAGTAATTTAGTTAGTTTTAGTTTAGGAATAGTTTAGTTTTAGTCAACAATAACAACACTATTGTATTTAGATAAAAAACTTTTTTTTTTTTTTTTTTTTTTACATTTTATCCTGGAGAGTTTAAAGCAGAAATGTAAAGCTTTGTGCAGTATTTATGTAAAAACCCATTAATTATTATTAAAAAGAAAACTTTATTAATTCATTAGCTGTAATATTGTCTAAATAATAGTTTTTGATGTGGAACTACCATTCTAGGTGGACAAACTTCTGGTTATGCATGACAATCCAGCTTCATCTAGAACTTTCCTTTAAAATGTCAACCCTGTTACTATGATTTTGTATTGTAAACAAGGGTAGACTCACGAGTCATGACTGAGATCATAAGACTAGTATTGGTGAAATGAACTATAAAACTGTCAACTAGGGCTACAACAACTAGTCGATAAAATCGATAATAATCGATAATGAAAATAATCGATAACGATTCTTATTAATCGATTAGTCGGGTCTGCTCTCTGTGCAAAGCTTCCAGCAGTCACGCCAAATTATAGCACTGAATAATGCATTTTTATGGACAAGATGTGAATCTAGAAATGGTGGAGTGGTAACAGAGTGAGCTGATGCAGGAAAGGTACGTGATCCAAGCGCCCAAAACATGAGAATTGTTTATTTTAAGCTTCAAGCGAATGTATTAGTGTTTAACATACCCTGGCATGCGCTTTGATAGATGCATGTGCGTTCTCAGCGCAAAACGTTCATTTTACAGGTTATATCCACTGATCTATATAGAGAACAGTAGTTATATCCTCATCTGTAAATGCTACTAATTCACGCGAGTATTTCCATTTTGCATGAAAGCGCGTCCTGACAGTCTGTGTTAAACTTCAAACTTCATTGAACGGGTGCCGTTGGGACGGGCGCGCACATGCGCGTCAAACAGACAGAACGCAGTCGAGTCTATGGTTGAGAGGGAGACAATTAATATTCAGCGCAAAAACATTCATTTAGCTGAAATATCTGCTGTTGGACGCTAAATTTAGGTTTAAAAATCAACATGTAATTCAAGTATTTTATAAGAGTAGTAACTGTAAAGAGATAACAGCATGCAATTGATTGTTGACGTTTCTTATAGTTAACATGGTTCTATTAGATAGTAAATCTAATATTTTTGTTTTTGCCGTATTGATTACCATTTGTATAACCACACAAATACCATATAGTTAAACTATGGATTTGAAGCAAAACTATGGTTAATTTGTGGTTAACATTGAATAACTACAATAACCCTGTTATTTATTTATTAATATTATTATCTGTAATATTATTGTTTGTTTTGTTCATTGTAAAACCATGGTTAATTTTTGGGTAGATACACTCACCTAAAGGATTATTAGGAACACCATACTAATACTGTGTTTGACCTCCTTTCGCCTTCAGAACTGCTTTAATTCTACGTGGCATTGATTCAACAAGGTGCTGAAAGCATTCTTTAGAAATGTTGGCCTATATTGATAGGATAGCATCTTGCAGTTGATGGAGATTTGTGGGATGCACATCCAGGGCACGAAGCTCCCGTTCCACCACATCCCAAAGATGCTCTATTCGGTTGAGATCTGCTGACTGTGGGGGCCATTTTAGTACAGTGAACTCATTGTCATGTTCAAGAAACCAATTTGAAATGATTCGAGCTTTGTGACATGGTGCATTATCCTGCTGGAAGTAGCCATCAGAGGATGGGTACATGGTGGTCATAAAGGGATGGACATGGTCAGAAACAATGCTCAGGTAGGCCGTGGCATTTAAACGATGCCCAATTGGCACTAAGGGGCCTAAAGTGTGCCAAGAAAACATCCCCCACACCATTACACCACCACCACCAGCCTGCACAGTGGTAACAAGGCATGATGGATCCATGTTCTCATTCTGTTTACGCCAAATTCTGACTCTACCATCTGAATGTCTCAACAGAAATCGAGACTCATCAGACCAGGCAACATTTTTCCAGTCTTCAACTGTCCAATTTTGGTGAGCTTGTGCAAATTGTAGCCTCTTTTTCCTATTTGTAGTGGAGATGAGTGGTACCCGGTGGGGTCTTCTGCTGTTGTAGCCCATCCGCCTCAAGGTTGTGCGTGTTGTGGCTTCACAAATGCTTTGCTGCATACCTCGGTTGTAACGAGTGGTTATTTCAGTCAAAGTTGCTCTTCTATCAGCTTGAATCAGTCGGCCCATTCTCCTCTGACCTCTAGCATCAACAAGGCATTTTCGCCCACAGGACTGCCGCATACTGGATGTTTTTCCCTTTTCACACCATTCTTTGTAAACTCTAGAAATGGTTGTGCGTGAAAATCCCAGTAACTGAGCAGATTGTGAAATACTCAGACCGGCCCGTCTGGCACCAACAACCATGCCACGCTCCAAATTGCTTAAATCACCTTTCTTTCCCATTCTGACATTCAGTTTGGAGTTCAGGAGATTGTCTTGACCAGGACCACACCCCTAAATGCATTGAAGCAACTGCCATGTGATTGGTTGATTAGATAATTGCATTAATGAGAAATTGAACAGGTGTTCCTAATAATCCTTTAGGTGAGTGTATATTCACTATGTATGTTTTCATAGCACTCAGCTGACGCGTTTGTTTGAAGGACAGCATTGGACAGGATGTGGAATAGTGTGTTTTGTCAGTAAAAAAAAAGAGGCCCTTTTATCTGATTAATCGATCAATTGAAAAAATAATCGACCAACTAATCGATTATCAAAATAATCGTTAGTTGCAGCCCTACTGTCAACCCTGTTACCATTAACCCTTTTGCTTTTAAGAAGCCATAATTATGTTCCAGCATGTGTTAATATATATTAATTTAGCTTGAGATATGCAATTTATCAACATTAAAGATGTTGTTTCTGACAGAATATTTAAAATCGTACATAAATATTGTAATGAAGTATGTTAATATGGGAAGAAGGTGGCGGGAATCTGCGAACGTTCAACACTTTAATCCAAAACAAAAAACTGAAATTAAAACGCAGGCAGCCCCTCACGGATGGCTGCCGTGCACACACATAATAAAACATAAACAAAACACAACATAAAATCCAGGTCTGGTCCTCTCTCGTCCTTCACTGTTGTTGCTCCTCCTTTTATGCGTCCTAGCTCCTCCGTGAGACAAGAGCCCCGTTCCCTCTGCCTCGCTGCTTGCCACATACCCCCACCCCCCATCCCTCCGGGGCGACCGATCACTGAGGCCGTGGCACCTGGGTGTAAGGACAAACAAGGCGAGAGAAAAGGAGCCGGAAGCATGAGGAGCGACAGAGACGAGAGAGGTGAGAGGGAAAAAAAAAATCTTGGTCCGGTTCCCGGACACACTGCCACTCGTTCCTCAACTAGCTGAGAGGCTCTTCCTCGCAGTGCCATGCGATGGTACTGGACGCTCGGTGGACAGCTTGATCCTCCTCCGCCCCCTGGCGGTGGCTCCTCCGATTGAGGGCAGCCGGCAGCAAGTCCATCGTCCCCTGCTCCTCCCTATCATGGCGGACGGCAGCAGGCTCCGGCCCACAGCGAACGGCGGCGACTCCTCCGCTCCCTCTCAGACGCCAGCCACCCCCCCTTGATCCAGGAGCACGGCAGCGAGCTCTCCATCCCACCTGGTCTTCACTCGCTCCAGCACCACCGCCTCGGGCAGCCACTCGTGGTCTTCACTCTTCCGCGGTGCCCGACCTCCTCAGCACCGCGATCCCCCTTAGCAGCAAGGGCTCTCCAACAGTATGTCCTTCCTTCCTCCCAGGTTTCGGCAACAATGTAATGAAGTTCAGTTGAACATAAAATCCAGGCCTGGTCCTCTATCAGTCCACTGTCGTCACTCCTCCTTTTATGCGTCCTAGCTTCTAGGCCCCGTTCTCGCGGTCCCTCAGCCTCGCTGTTTGCCACAAATATATCTTTAAAATTACATTTTCATAATGGACAAGATCCATTAAGATACAAAAAACTGCCAACATGGCAACCTGCCATTAATCTACCGTTTCCTTTCCACTGATACACACACCGCACACACTGTTCGAAATCCTGCAGTGCCACAGAGAAAAACTCGCATAGTTTTCCAATAAATTACATATTTGTTACATATTTACAAATCATTGCTAATGTACATAATGACTTTTGCTCGAGAATGTAAATACAGAATGAGCGTTCGGTGTGTGATACAATGTTTTGTGAGTCGCGGTGCTACTCCGGTGTGTGACGGACTTTGACAACACTGAACTGCTGGAATGGTTAGATCTCTTAGCTACACTTTATTGTAAAGTCTGACATGAAACACTGCACGTTACACAATTTGCCTCTCTTTAAGATCACATCATACATTCTGTCATTGCATTATCTTAAAAGATTCAAAAAATGGTACAGTATATTGCTGCAATGGTCTCTCTCTGGTTTTGTAGTCATTCTGTTCCCTGTTCTGAGTCCTGTTTTCTAGTTAGTTTCTATGGTTTCTCATTGGATTACATTCACCTGTTGTTCATTTAGTTATGTGTATTTAAGCCCTTAGTTTCCTCTGTTCATTGTTCAGTTTGATTCCTGTTCCTGCGTTTTTTCCCAGTAGACTTTGTTATTGTATTTCCTGTGCCGTGTGATTATTACAGCCACCAGCAACTCGTAACAATAGCAGGCTTTACGTAGGAAAGCATCTTGTATTGCGATGACATCCCCACTAACATCCTGCTGAAAGACGATATTATGACCGCCGTGGTAGTAATCTAGGCTGAAACAACAGATTTTCTTCCTTTATCCTGTGATTTCATGCTTATCAAAGCCTGACCTCACTGCCACTCCTGGTTGGAAGAAGTTATGGTGTTTGTTTGTTTTTTTCATTCCAGATAAATGGCCTAAACCTACGACTCCATGAAACTGTTGGTGTCAGGTGGAGCCAAGTCATTTTCTCTTAACTAAAACATCTGTGTTTTGCCACGCCACCTTCAACACACATAATATGTAAGAGATAACACATTACCAAATGAGAAAATGGCCCTACTTAAATGACTAGCCAGAAAGCCCTTGTTGCTCGCCCCTTTGAACAAGCGAAGTGTGAGGTTTTCGGGTAATTCCTCTGACCTTGCATGCCGTTCTCACTTTGACAATGCCGGGGAACATTGTGGGGCACGAGATCTTTCTCTCACAGGCAGACGGGATGTAAATGGGAGTAAATGGGTTTTTCATTTCTAAATGCCGTCTGATAATGGAAGTGGGTGGCATGTCAGATCACACACATATGAGCCTCTGTTGGAGATAAGGCCATTTGTACAAGAAGAGTGTGTGTGTGTGTGTTATCTTCACCCCTCTGTTACCGCAATTTCTATTCTGTTCTTGAAAGACTCATTTGAATTTCCTCATCATAACAGCCCTATGCTTGAACCTCAATTAATATGTTAATGTTGCTGTGCAAGCTTTTTAATTAGTATAAGATGAATCACATTGCATTTTGGGGACCTGATTATCGCTCTCATATGCTTTAGGGGTGTTATTTTGTTTTTACGTGATGCTCGCCTGGTAATGGTATTGTTCAGTGTAGAATTTCCAAGCTTGAAGTATTTAATTTTCTAAATAGTTATGGTTTATTCCAATAAGTATTTTTTCAGTAGAACCTCTTGACTGATAATATATCATAAAATGGGTAGTTGGCTGGGTCAGAGTACAAATCTGTAACTTAAAAAAATTTAATTTGCTTATACCAGTTTAGACACTTTACGAATTATTACTAAATTATTTACATTTATTTACAAGTTATAGTCATTGCTCAGTGAAGGATTGGGAATTATTTTATATTTGTCCCATGTTCACTTAATTCATATTAATGGGGTCATATGATTTCCTTGTGTGTAATGTATCTGTTAGTGCATGTCTGCAAAGTTACAAAGCTCATAATGCTTCTGCTCCAGACATTACTTCCTCAAACGTCTACATCACAGTATAATATTAGAATAATGCCCACCCAAAGGCATACGCAAAGAGAGAAGACAAGACTAAAGTAAATTGTAGCGTTGTCATGTCGAGGAGATACTGTGTGTTTGGATGCAAAAGCAAAACCCCTTTGTTTGGCCTTGGAATCTGTGGTTAAGATTTATTTATAAAGCTGTTCCTGAGCAGTAAAACCCAAAAGTTTGCTTGTGCACAGCACATTTTACAGCGGACAGCTTCCTGAACCTGAGAGAGTACAACGCAGGCTATATACAAAGGGTACTTACCACGTTCTGCTCAAGTCGTGATTGCAAATCTGGTTTCACTCGATCAACTTGATCATCTGCATTTTCAGAATCCGTTCTGGGCTCGAACTGATACTGTAAAACCAACAAGACTATTATTAACTGTGTTTACAAATGTTTTACCGTAAACTAGATTCCCTGAGATAGATGGAGATAAACCGAGGTTTCCTTTCAATAACGGTTCACTCTACATTGTGTCAGTAGATATAGCGTGTTATTAGTGCAGAACTGTACCAGACTATAAGGCAGAGAAGAGGCCTTGCAAGCCTGGCCCAGGGATGGAAGCGCCGATCCAAGGGCCTTAACAAAGTGGGCGCATTAGGCAGTGGTATTACTGGCAGTAGCACTTGGCGTAAGGAAAAATTTAGGCAGGGCAGCAATCAGTAAGGAAGGCGCTCAGATGTGTATCAGGCTTGGGCCAATAGAGCCGAAACCACCATAGATAAGCACCCCCTTTTTAGTGGCGTCCAGCACACCATAGTCTAACCCTCAAGCAGACAGGACCCACGCCTGTAGGGCGGGGATGTGCAGGTTATAAAATCTGACAAACATAGAGGGTGATGACAAACTGGACACTGCGCAGATGTCACTAATAGACACCCACTTGACCAAGCACAGGAGGAGGCTATTCCACTGGTGGCCTAGAGATACGTAGGCCAGCGCAATCGTATCCACTATCCATCAGGACAGTCTTGGCTTTTTCACCGGCATCCCTTTGGTGCAGCCTCCAGAGCACATGAAAAGCTGCTCTGAGAGCCGGAAGTGGCTGGAGTGCTCAATATAGACTTTAAGGGCCCTAACCGGGCTCAGAAAGTGTAACAACTGCTCATCCGCTGAGTTGGGGAGAGCTGTCAAGATATACCTGTGCTCTAAGCGGAGTGGAGAGCACCTTAGGCACATAACCATGTCTCATCTTAAGGAGGACCTTACAGTCATTCAGTCCAAACAGAAAACACCTGAAGGTCTCCATCTCGCTTAACTGAGGCTAGTGTCAGCAATAAAGGGGTTTTAAATAAGAGCACCCACAAGTCAGAAAAAATCTAGCGGCTCGAACGGAGGGCCTCAAAGGACAGGTCCCAAGTCAGAGCCATATGTGGCGTGGTGGGTTCAGCCTTCTTGCCCCTCTGTTGTGACCACTTTTTTGGTACAATTGCAGAGCCCTCCAGGGTTCCAGAGCCTTGACAGCCATGGGCCACCCTGAGGTTCAAGCGTCCTGATCACCAAGCATGGGCGGGACACAGCCTTTCAGTCAGGACTGAAGCGGTCGCATATGCAGCAGGCCTAGCGGAATGACTGAGGAGGCACAGCAACCTCTGAGACACCAAGAGGGGACAAAGACCCCGGCTTTGAATGATGCAGCGAGTCACTGGTGTTACGTCCTGTGACGTGTGTTTTTCTTTAATGAGTTTCTGCGTTCTGGTGTTTGCTTGTTTGCTTGTTTTTTTTTGTTTCTTTTTCTCTCCATTGTCTGTGAGGATTGCAGACACCTGCTGCTGATTACCAGGTGACTGCTCCAAGTTATTGTCAAGATATAAGCTATGTTTAGTCTCGCTTGATTCTTTTTCCCTGATGTCTCCATTCTCAGACCCACTTGGTGTCTAAATTGTGTGTTAATCAAACAAACAAAGTAGTGAAAATTTGTATTTGTAAGGAGTGGGGTGTCCCTTGTTTTTTTTTTAAAAACCTTTTCTCTTTGTTTGTGGATAGACAAGGGAGGAAGGTTAGTGGATTGCCAGGTTGATTCTGAACCCCCAGATGCTCTAATTGGCTGAGGAGCAGAGATCTGTGCGCACATAGCTCATTCCTCGACTGGGCCATAATAAGCCAATCGTCAAGGTAGTTCAGGATGCGCACCCCCTTCCATCTTGGGGGGGGAGTGCCACCTCCACGCATTTTGTGAAAGCGCGGGGTGCCAGTGACAGTCCAAATGGTAGGGCCGTAAACTGGTAAGTCACTTCTTTAAACCTGAACCTCAAGAATGGTCTGTGATGAGGGCCTATCTGGATATTAAAGTATGCATCCTTCAGATTCACTGATAAGAAACAATCCCCTGGGCACATCTGTGAGAGGATTTGTTTCAAGGTTAAATTTTGAACAAGCATTTCATAAGGCTGTGGTTCAGCAGTTTTAGATTGAGGATGGGCCGTAATGTGTAATTAATTCTACTAGTAATGACCAGTAATTACCAAATTACTAATTATTTGTGAAAAGCATGATAACTCCCTAGTAAAGTCCTTGTACATTTTTGAGGTTTTTGTAAGGTTTTGAATAGTAACTGCTTCTGATGAAACTTTATTATCACTTTATTAACACTTTACTGTCATTACTAGTGGGTTACCATGATGTCCGCTTTAGAGTACTGTTCCAAATGGCCAGTAATTCCTTTAGAAGGATGTAGTAACACTTGATTCATTACCATCCAAAACCTTCCAAAAACCTCAAAAGCTTACAATGACTTTAGTTTTTTGTCTTTATGGGGACTTTCCATGGACATAATTATTTTAATACTGTACAAACTATATATTCTATCCCTTAACCCCTAAACCTACCCCTAAACCTTCTCATTACACAAAACTTTTAGCATTTTTAGATTTTTAAAAAACACTTGGTATGATGTATTAGCTGTTTTCCTCATGGAGACCAACAAGGACAAGAATTTTGGATATTGCCTTCTTTATGGGGACATTTTTATTTTTTTATTAGCTTCTAGGACAGGACATAGTGAGACAGATATAACGAGACATTGTAAATACAAAACAAGGGACATTTTGACCCCATAATGTATGGTATACCTGAATTACACACACACACACACACACACACACACACACACACACACACACACACACACACACACACACACACACACACATCCCTTCAGTGGCTTCCATTCTATCCATCCTCCCATCTTTCTCCCTCCCCCATTCCTCTGTCTGTTTTTTGTCCATTGCTATTATTTCCATCTCAGTAATCTGTTGAGGTACATTTAGTTTTCCGGGCGAGTTATTGAATCATAACTGTGATTTTAACAGAGTAATTAAAGTTTAATGTGGCCCTGATGAGCTACTCCTTCAGGAAATGTTGTGATATTAAATTATTTATGACTAGAGGGTCTCTGTACCATATGTAAATCATTTAGATATGTAAATGGCCCGCTAAATTTCATAGATTATGGATAAAAATTTACTATTCCCATGTTTAGCTCTGGGCTTTTAATCATGGAATTACTTTTCTTTTTGTTCATGCCTGAAGACATATTAATCATATGCTAGAAACACTGTACAAGGTAAGACACTTGTGTATATACAGTTAAAAAAACAAAATAAGTACCAGTTTTATATTTTGTTTGTTGGCATTGACACTGCACTCTTAGGCCTGCCTAAAACATACAGTAGTCTACACAGATATATGTAAACAAAACAGCTCAATTCATAACACAAAACAAATACATGTTGTACTCATTGTTTTTCCATCGTCAAAATGAAAACTGTCGTGTTTTCCGTTAAAGCACAGTTCATGTTAATGGTTCCTAAGCAACGTTGCAAATGGATGCATTAATGTACATTATATTGCCAAAAGTTTTGGGACGCCTGCCTTTACATGCACATGAACCTTAATGACATCCCATTCTTAATCCGTAAGGTTTAATAATATGGAGTTGGCCTTTGCAGCTATAACAGATTCAACTCTTCTGGGAAGGCTTTCCACAAGTTTAGGAGTGTGTTTATGGGAATTTATGAGAAGCGCATTTGTGAGGTCAGGCACTGATGTTGGACGAGAAGGCCTGGCTCTCAGTCTCCGCTCTAATTCATCCCAAAGGTGTTCTATCAGGGTTGAGGTCAGGACTCTGTGCAGGCCAGTCAAGTTCCTCCACACCAAACTCGCTCATCCATGTCTTTATGGACCTTGCTCTGTGCACTGGTGCACAGTCATGTTGGAACAGGAAGGGGCCATCCCCAAACTGTTCCCACAAAGTTGGGAGCATGAAATAGTCCCAAATGTCTTGGTATGCTTTGCATGATGCTTTTTAATTGCACTTGGTGATGTAAGGTTTGGATGAGCTGCTCGGCCATGGAAACCTATTCCATGAAGCTCTCTAGGCACTGTTCTTGAGCTAATCTGAAGGACATTGAAGTTTGGAGGTCTGTAGCTATTGACTCTGCAGAAAGTTTGCGATTTCTGCGCACTGTGCACCTCAGCATGCGCTGACCCCGCTCTGTGATTTTACGTGGCCTACCACTTCGTGGCTGAGTTGCTGTTGTTCCCAAATGCTTTCACTTTGTTATAATACAACTAACAGTTGAGCGTGGAATATTTAGTATGAGGAAATTTCACGAATGGACTCATTGCACAGGTGGCAACCTATCACGGTACCACGCTTGAATTTACTGAGCTCCTGAGAGCAACCCACAAATGTTTTTAAAAGCGTCTGCATGACTAGTGTTTGATTTATACACCTGTGGCCATGGAAGTGATTGGAACACCTGAATTCAATGATTTGGAGGGGTGTCCCAATACTTTTGGCAGTATAATGTATGTATGGTCACAAATGTGTGTTTATTGACATATTACCATAACTTTGAATGTGGTTCATCCAAAACATTCTCATTTAGATTTGTTGCATATTCTCATTTGTTGTACATCCTCATTTGTGCGTTTTACATATGATCTGTATGATAATTTTGATCATCTGTTGATCGTCTGTTTTTCATATGATTTCATATGATCAGATAAATCACATCAAATGAATTTGTTTGAACTTGCATATTCCTTATATAGCTATGTTGGGCAATCAGAATTTAGAGTCAGAAATACAAAGTTCTGTCATGAAACTGCTGATAGATTCTTAACTCACTCACATCATTCTCTATAGGGCACAGCTGATTGGTCCTGCTGGATCAGTAGCCAATGAGCTCGTTGTTTAACCTTCATATACTGGTCTGCATTTGTTGTAGCAGTTGCAGCACGCTTTAAGAAACCCTCCACCTTCCACAGCTCCACCTGTATAGATCCGCTACGGGTAATTCATGTGTGCTATATTGTTAGCAGCAGCATGTCTTACTTGCTCACAGCAAGTTGTGTAAGTATTGGCAGTAGCAAGTCCCTTACTTGCCCTGCATCAGCGTAGCAGATCAATTCTGTCAAGACCAAACATATCAACAGTCATATCCATTACCATGCCAAACACTCAGAGAGTTGTCATGACAGAACTGTCCTTTGTAAAAGTAAGACCTCTAACTAAATTAAGATAAACATTTTTTTTTTTTAAAGAAAAGAAAAAAGAACTATAAATATTGAAAGAGTCATAGCTTTCACTCTTACCAGTTTTTTTTCTCAAATGAAGTGGAGTCTGTTTTAAATTCAGCAAGGACTCTTCTGCCTGACAGCGGTGGGAAACTGCAGGCCTTTCTAGCTGTCAGAACCCCACATTTCACTGCTGTTTGACAGGAGAAAGAGAGATAGACTGGTTGTTTGTGTGGAAAAAGAGAGAAAGACTTTGTGCTAAAATATGGCCATTTTGTTCATGGGTAGATGCACATGATTTATTCAGAGTTTTTTTTAAATTATTATTCTGTTAATCTAATTCTCTTACATCCTACTGGAAATGGCGGTATGTAATGTAAAAACATGTATATACACAATAAGTGCATTGTATAAAAAAAATGTTTTAATGTTAGTACGTAGTAGTAGTGCTGGAGTACTCGAGTCCGGTCTCGTTTTTCTATTGTCTCGGACTTGTCTTGGACTCGTTGGTATTTGCACTCGGACTTGTCTCGAACTTGCTCATTGGACTCGCCAAATGTTCTAGTTGGTCTCGACCAAGTCCAGCAATATATGCTTTTTTTCTCCTTCAAAACAAAACCATTGGTGGAGCGCGCTTGTTCAGAAACGGGTAACATTATTGGTTTAATTCACAATCCATCTAGAATGGGCATTGACATTGGTCGCATTTTGGCCACAGACACAATGTTGGCGAGCAGCGGGAGTCTTTTCATGAGGTTAGAAATTAGGGCTGAAAGATGTATCGTATTCTTTAATTTTCATTGTGGTATGAACATGATTATTTAGCGATGGGCACCGAAATATGCTATTAAACGGACCATGGGGCTGCAGACCTCTCTCTGTCGCTCATGAGCGCGGGCACACACACACACAGCGGTCGTGGTGAAGTGAAGAAGCGAGTTGACAACAGCTAAAGTTACGTTCGTTACTGTAAGTATGTGAAATTAAACCCTCGTGAGTAAAAAGACTAGCCTGACAAGCGGGATAAACGGTTGTCTTTCAAATACCCTCTGCACGCAATAGGATAGTACTACAACCAACCAGAGCAATGAAGAAGGTGAAGCGGAGCTAGTTGATAGATTAAACTTTTGACGTATCTGGTTGGCAAAACTCAGAACGCATCTTCCTTTTTTAAGAATTTCAGTGCAGTTCTTTGTTCTTTTCTCAAAGAAAAGCTTAACTCCAAGTCTTCCAGAGTCGCGGCCAAAGTTGATTCGAAAGACCGCTGTTCGCCAGCTTCTTTGTTTTCAAGTAGCACGCGGAACTGTCGCAACTCTGCCATCATTATGTTAAGCCCGCCCACCGACTCTATACAAGATGTGATTGGCCTGACTAGAGTTTGTTTTTTTTAAGCTCGCAAGCCAATGGAGAGTTGCTAGACGAACCTGGCTGCAAATTACATTTGCTGCCGCTAGGGTGCGTCTAGATTTCTAGGCTATAAAAAGATAATATTTATAGTAACTTTGCTGTTGTAAACTTTAATGTTGCTGCTCTAGAAACAACATTTAGTCATATTCAAATATTCTATTTTAATCATGTAGTGAATTTAAAAACAACCAGGTAGCTAATATGCACACAATATGTTTTTTTATCGGCATTGCAAAAAAAAAAGTGGCACACACACACACATGCATGTTGGGTTTTCATGTTTTATGGGGACTTTCCATAGACATAATGGTTTTTATACTGTATAAACTGTATATTTTATCCCCTTACACTACCCCTACCCCTAAACCTACCCATCATAGGAAACATTCAGCATTTTTACATTTTCATAAAACATCACTTAGTATGAATTATAAGCTGTTTTCCTCATGGGGACCAAAAATGTCCCCACAAGGACAAGGATTTTGGATATTGCCGTCTTTGTGGGGACATTTTGTCCCCATAACGTAGGGTTTACCAGGCCACACACACACACACAGATGAAGGTGTTCATGTTTATTGCTTCACAGCCTTGCTTGGGAGGGCTGTTGAAAATGCTCGTTATTTTGGTTACTTTGTACTATGGATTCTTTAGGACAAGTAATAAGATCAAGAATGGGACATTTTTTTAGTGACACCTGTGTTGCTTGTTATTTGTTACATTTTCCATTGGCAGCCCAGAATGTGATTGTTACACTGTAACAAAAAGACAGAAAAATTTGACTTTAGTGATATTGCTATACCTAAAGTAAATAAAATGCCTAATTTGATTTTACTCTGCACATGCTTTCTGATCATTACAAATATAATGCAAAATGATTATCTTAGAATAGAAGATATGCTGTCTCTCACATCAAATAAATTATCAATAGTTAAGGACGTGGTCTTGAAGAGGATTCTTTTTTTTTCTGTCTCTCTCTTGACAGTCTCATTTGGACTTGACTTGGTCTCGACTGTCCTGGTCTTGGATTTGTTTTGGACTCGACAAAGGTGGACTTGACTTCAGCCCTACATAGTAGTTACAGACACTTAATATAAAGTTGGACCCAAAAAACTATACTCCATTTTTTGTCATGTAATTTGGTTTAATCCATCAAAGCAACTATTAACTATTAACTATTAACTATTAATAATTAGTATTTACAATAGCAATAATATTATTTTACTAACAAACATAAACATTTGACTCTTTGTCATAGTGTTGTTGAACTATAATATGAAAACTGAATAAAGAAACTTATTTGTGTGTTTGAGAGAGAGAAATCCCTTGTTTCCACTATTCTCCTGTGACTTTTCATCTGCCATTTAACTCACATTTCCTGTAGCGTCTGAATGTCCATCATAACATCAGGAGGCAGAACATAATGAGACACAGAAAGATGAGCACTTGAGTGGCATCATATAAGTTTTACAAGCATAGAATTATCTTTGCCATTTTTCTGCCTGAAATCCACTTATAATACCACTACCATAAACCCAGTTACAATTTTATGTCCCGTGACAAATTTGCACCCTGATCTTTACAGTCAAACAGACAGTTTTTACCACTGTACCTTTAAAATGTAAATGTGGGTGGTCGTATGTTAATGAGCTCATGGTTTTGATGTCATAATCATGAATATTCCAGTCATTTCTTACAGTTTACTTTCAATAGTTGTTCAAAATGGACGTTACTATATGGCACAAAACACATAATAAAAAAAATAAAAATTCTGGCCCCTTTTAAAAATATCAAATTGATTCTTAGGTACAGTAATATAGTTGTTCTGAGTTAACTGTGTTTTCATGTGTTGTGCAGAGTGATGAACAGGAGGGACCTGAAGAAGACACTCGGAGCATCACAGCATCTTCAGTTATGGTATGTCAATCTCTTCCATCTTTAAAAAATAAATAAATAAACATAAAAGAATATATATAAAATATTCATCTGATTCAGTCATAAATAAATGGCGAAGGCTGATAGATAATTTGCATGCAGTCTGCAAGCCATCACACTATTACCACATGGCACAAGCTGATTGGCTTCTGCTGATTCTGCAGCCAGTGAGATTGTTTTATCAACATTTGAATAGTCTGGTTTAGTGTTCGTTGTAAGCTGGTCATTGCTACTCTGAAACCCTCCACCTCCCTCAGCTCCACCTGTATAGATCTCATATTGGATATTTGTACATCTATTTATTCAGCAGCAGTATATCTTATAAGCTTACAACAGCGTGTCTGAGTATCTATTGGCAGTAGCAAGTCCAGCAAAGCAACAGCAGTGTAGCAGATCTAGTCCGCCAAGACCAAATACATTTATTTATTTATTTATTTATGACGAACAATACAAACAGTATATATATATGTAGAATCATGAAATGTGGTTGTTACATTGCATTGCATCCTGATGTATTTTATATAACGCTGCAGGAACTGCTATTATCATTAATCGATAAACCATACCACACATTGTTTGGGGGAGAGGATTGAGCAATTTCAGGGATTTTTGCACATTTCTCAAACCATTTCCTTACAGAGTATAGAAACAGTCTTCTCCCAGAACAGCATGCAGGCGTTTGAAGGACAGCCCCCTCAGTGAATGCTTGCGTTTTTTAATTATCGTGGAGGTGACACCTCTTCCCCGAGCATCTCTCACCTGAGCTGTAAACAGGGCTGTGAACTTTGCCGTCAGCGGCACGACCCTGAGTGTCATTGATGAAGGGAAAAGCTCATTAATACACACTCAGCGAGAGACAACACAACACGGCCAACAGAGAAAACCCTTAAATTGCCAATATAGCTAATTTCTGATGTTTTTACAGCAATTCAGAAAGATACTGTTTCATGTTAGTGAGTATGAAAATCTTACAGAAATGTATTGATTGCTGTACTGTTCTTTCCACTTTTGTGGTGTTATTATGTTTTGGTTTCAAAAAACATTGGAGTGTTTCCACATTCAAATAGTCATGCAAATTCTGTCATCTTTTACTCACTCACTGTAAGGAAAAAATAATTTTATGGACATTCCCTTTAATGGGAATGTTAAATACCCACTCTGCCGTACTGACAAGTGCCTGCCTAGTGTGATTCCTGGCGAGCACAACCTAGGACATGAGCACCTGGGACCCGGGTGGAGTCCAAGTATAGGCTGTAGAATCTCGCAAATGTGTGCGGAGAGGACCAGCCCACTGCATAACAAAACTTCTTGTAGGGATCCCCCTGACAACAAGGCTTTGGAAGCTGCCATTCTTCTAGTTGAATGAGCTCTGACAGCCATAGGTGAAGTCTGTCCACATGCCTCATATGCAAGAAAAAAAGCCTTGACTATCCACTTGCTAGGGCACGTACCTAGGGTATAGAAAATAGGGATGTGCCTGGAGACTAAATCTGAATTCTGAAGAGATTGGATGTAAGAGAATGAGTCCAACAGAATAATAACAATACAAAAAAAAACCTGAGAAAAATAATAAAAAAAAATTAGTAACATAAAAGGACATGGTTAGGCTTGCTGCAGTAGTCGGTTACATTACAGTACATCATATTTCACTCATCACATGAAGATAGTAAGGAAAGATTACAGGATGATGTCGGAGGATTTGGTGCGCAACAGATCCTGAGCGTCATTGACAAATCTTATATTGTAAAACGTTTTTTAAGTACCGCCGCTCCCTATACACAGAGTATGCATGATGGCGAATTCGCAAATTATATACCCGCACATTATATACAATATAATTACCCAACTATATAATTGCGAGAGAATGCAAAAGCATTGAAATATATTTTTTTCCTCTGTTTAGGGGCTTCGTAGAATGCATAATTTCCTTTTCTTTTCCTTTTTCAGTTTCAATAGGCTGGTTCAATGTACAGTTTCCTCATGGAGGGATCACTAGAGTTAAGTATGGTCTCAACAACCTCAGTTGAGAGACCAGAGTTTTGAGTTGGGCCCCTTCAGAGGCCAAACCCACAGTTTCCACAGTTCCAGGTGGGGGCGTAAGATTGTGCCCCCTGCCTGAGACAGAAGGTCCCTCCTGACAGGAATCTCCCACAGAGAGCCGTCAAGGAGAGAATTCCGATCCAAAGACCATACTCGGGGTGGCCAAAATAGGGCTACTTATATTAGACAGTCCCTGTCCCGGCGGACCCTCTCTAGAACTCCCCGGAGCAGAGTGATCCGGTTAAAGGTGTACAGACGCAGCCTGGGCCACGTGTGCACCATGGTATCCAACCCTAGACAGGGCTGGATGTGTAAGGGAGAACCAGAGCAGGCAGTCGTTTCTTCGTCGGGTCGTTTCTTGAGACGTAAACAGGTCCACTTCCGCCTGGACCAAACTCCCTCCACCTCGGGGTGGAGTCTCCATTTCCTGGGCCTCAGCCCCTGCTTCAATAGAGTGTCTGCTCCCTGGCATCCTGGGATTTACACTGCCCTTAGTGAGAGCAGCTTGTCAACTGGAGGATATGGTATGCCAATTTGCAAATGGGGCACGAGCACAGACCCCCCTGATGATTAATGCAGGCGACCACCGACCTGTTGTCTGTGCGGACAAGCACATGATGGCCCCTGAAGTCTAGAAAGAAAAGTTTCAAAACCAGAAAAACAGCCATCATCTCTAGGCAATTTATGTGCCACGAGAGATTATGAACCAACACACACAGACCTTGTGCCTAGTGACCCTCTAGAATCGCTCCCCAGCCTGTGAGAGCTGTTATAAGTGCTCCCCCGTCTGTCATAAGTGTCTTGCGATAACAACGCACACCCAACACGGGACCCCTCGGACAAGAACCAAGGCTTCTTTCACATCACCAAGATTCAAAGGCACTTGTGCCTAACCTTGATCATGCAAAACGGGTTGCCCCTTGGGAAAAAACCTCTTGGTCGTGAGCCACCACTGCAAAGGTCTCATGTTGGACACAGAAGCTATCAGACCTCTTTGAAACAGTTTGACAGTGACAGACTGGCCTAGCTTTATCCTGGTTACGGCTGAAAGTATCGTTTTGATACGAGCAGGTGACAGATATGCCTGCAAAATACTCTGTAGTCGAAACGGAGCCATAGCTGCACCCTTGTGACAAGGTTAGGATGAAAGGAAGAACTCGATACTGGTAAGCTTTGCCCCCAAAGGCGACCCTAAGGAACTTAATGTGTTAAGAAGTATGAATACATAGAAGTATGCATCCTTGAGATCTATCATGACAAACCAGTCCTTGGATCTGATTTGAGTCACGATTAGTTTCAATGTTAGCATCTTGAACTTGCATGTTTTCAACGTGTGACTCAGCTGGTGCAGATCTTGAATTGGACATAACCCCCTATCCTTTTTCGACTGCTGCTGCGTCTTATACGAGGAGCTCGTAGACGACTGGGACTGCTCCCTCCCAGCAGCCCCTGAGACTTGAGTTTGGCGAGGGATATACCTCAGGATATGCCAGCGCTTGCTTCTTTGCCTCCTGAAACCTCTTAGAGACTGAGGTGACAGTGTCGCCGAAAAGGCCAGGAGGGGAAAGCGGGGCGCCCAGAAGTAATGATTTATCTTTCTCTTTGATCCCAGATAGATTTAACCAAAGATGCCTCTCCGTGGCCACCAGGGCTGCTAAAGGTTGACCGGTGACTCTGGCCATCTCCTTGGTGGCCCGGAGAGACAAATCTGTGGTCTGGCTCAGTTCTTTAATAGCATTTGGGCCCACCCTCTCCCCTTCATCCAAGTCTCTAAGCAGATCGGCCTAGTATGCTTGCAAGATGGACATAGAGCACATCCTCTGAGCTGGATAGCTGCAGCACTGGGCCTTCACTCAGGGGCGAAAGAAACCGCAGAGCGTGCTTCCAACCCCTGAGAGTGCTGGATCTAGCGGGTGAGAGCAGTGAAAAGGCAAAGCCCGTCTCCAGCCCCTTCACTAGGTCCATCTGCAATCCCCACAATCTAAGCCGCCGCTCTGCCTGGGCAGAAGCGGGACCCAAACCTGTGAGGACTGCATGCTTGGGCGCCCTCCTCGAAGAACACCCGTGATATAGCGAAGGCAAGTAGGAACACGATTTAAAATGTTAATAGACAGACAAGACCGCTTGCTGAAGGCACAGAATCTGACATAGTTTGGTCCTCGTACACTTTATAGCTTCCTGTTCATGACGTCACACGCTACGGGATGGCTTCCTGTCAAGCCATTGAACTGATTACTCAATCTTATGTTAAGCTCTGAAAACTAAGCAAAAAAACACATAATAAAAGCACATTATAAAAACATAATAAAAGACTTGTGTGCCATAATCTACTTTTTTAGAGGCCATACAATAGCTTTGTGTGAGAAACCGACCAAAGTCATAATTTGCTGATGATATGGCTAATTTGCTATTGGCATAGGTCTCAAATCTCTCACTTGCATGTGCACATATAAAAACCTCAAATTTGCCAATTGTAGATTTTTTTATTTGTCTCAATTAATGTCAGTGGTCATTGATTCTTTCATGTCTTGTGACTTATTTTGATGCAGTAATTGTTGTTGGACCAAGATGGTGATGTATCTTTTCTACAAAAATGTCAATTTTCAAGATTTTTTAACTCTACTTATACAAAATGCTTTTTTGTGCTTTTTTAATGTTTTTATTCAATTTATAAAGGTGTTGTAAATACTAGCTATTTGTATTGTAAATGAAAAAAAAAACATTCAATTAAAAAAAACAGATGTTGCATTTATTGCATCCACCATATTTCAATATTACATACCTCCAACTCTGAAAGTCTATGCTTAAAGAAAGTTCAGTTTCCCACTTGTAATTATGACATTGTGGTGGCATTCATGTGCATTCAACTTTTGAATACGATCTTTCTGACATACTGAATGCACCATAATTTTGGATTCAGAAGACTTAGACATGTTTTGTGTATGCTGAGAAGCCTAACTCTAAGCCTAAGCCTAAATCAATGTTGGTTGGAAATGACATGAAGGTGAGTAAAATAGTAAATAAAATTTTTTGGGTGAACTTTGAAATCCAAAGTATACTTTGCTGTTTACGCATACTTTAAGGCAGTGGTCGCAAACCCGTCGATCGCGATCGACTGGTAGATCTTTATCACTGTCCCGGTAGCTCCCAATAAATAACCCGATAAATAACTGAACTGCACTGCAATCATTTCCCGAATGTCATTTGTGTGAAAATATTACGAAGTCTGTTAACGGACGTTAACACAGGCCAGAGATAGGACACGCAAAGAGGAGAGTGCAGACGCGCAGCAGAGAAAATACCAGACACAGTGGGCCTGTTTACACATGGTCACTTGCGTTTTCTCTGATCAGATAGCTAGATCCAATCGTGAAAAGACGGATTTAAATCTGATCACTCAATGCATCTGGTGTAAATGCATCTGGTTGTTGAAACCACATATGTAAATTTTACTCCCAACAACAATGCTAATAAATAAATGTGTGAGAGCGTGTTATGGGCTATATGACATGTAAAGACAGATAAAGAAAATAATCTTACCAGTGCTTATGCCACTCTCTCTCCTATTGCGGTCTTTGATTTTGAAGCTGTTGATCAATCAACGTGACTGTGACGTGAACTCCACTAAAAATGCATATAGTGCGGGAATTGAAGATCGGATTTATATCCGTTTTGCGGAGACACATTTATGTGACCAAGTGTAAATGGAATCGTTCTGATAAATCAGATAGATATCTGATCTGTAAAAACGCACCAGTGGACCAGGTATAAATAGATAACTGTTCGCTATCCTTGAAATATAGGAAGAAAAATATAAATATTGAATTGGGGAGGGGGGTTACATGAATGTATCTCTGAACAAAACTGACTGTCTTCAGAATAGTTTCGATTGCATTTTTACAGCGGTACCCAAAGAAACACTTCTTTTCCATAAGCACCACCTGTCAGAGAGTGAATTTATTCAGTCCATCTGTTTTTGTTTTGTGCAGGTGTGTCTTATGTAACAATTTCACAAAGCTAAAGTCAGACCATTCTGTATTTGCTTGTCTTGAAATTATGCAATCTAATTTAAATAAAAAACAACTGCTCATGCTACATGTGTGTATCTTTGTTTGGATCGTGATTAAAATGCAGTGGTTGCCTCATTTCAAATGGCAATTTTTTTATTATAGAGCAAATAAACAACAAATATTTGCTTTAAGAAAAAAAAATCGGCAGCTGGTATCAGAAATAGCCAATTTGCTTGTAAAAAAAACCCTGAATCGGCCATGAAATATATAGGTAGATCTTGCCTGAGGTCAGGGATCTTTGGCTTGAAAAGGTTGGTGACCACTGCTCTAAGGTATGTGTACAGTGCGCGTGATGTAAATGTCATCATCAGCATTGCGTTTACTGTACTTGCACAGCCTGATATTTCTAACTGTATGCTCAGCTCGTTTGTGAGTGGGTTCTAAGATGCACACAACTTAAGTTTAAGAGTGCAAAGACATTTTCGTCTTGAGTCAACCGCTTGTGTTCACACAAGCTATCAAATGGAGTATACTTAGAAAGGCTATGCATTAAGTTTTATGCATACGCTAAGCATTTGTGTCAAAACAGAAGTATACTCTTGGGCTTGAGATAGTGGGCAAATCTCTGTCTTCAGTCTTTCATTGTCAGGTAATACAGAAAATCAAATACAGAGCATCTACGATTTATGCCCATGAATTTTGAGACCACATAATAAACTACACCATAAACTTGCTGCTGGGAGCATTTCTTTCAAAATAGATGTCAGAAGGCAACAGAGCCATAAACAACCAGAGACATTAATTTCAGAATAAACGAGGGGAGTTTGTCTCTTGTAAATTTTCATTTTAACTTTGCTGTAAACTTTATTGGCCGGGTACCAACTGGCCTGCCAATTACGGCTCCTTTCTCTTGTTAATTTTATGTTGGGGTGATAAATTCTCAGCAGGGCTCAAGTCCTGACCTCAACCTTACCTACTTCATTCATGAATAAAAAACCCTAAGTACACCCTGTTTGAAGCATGTAAGAAATAAGGAATTGTCGGCAAAATAATAGCTAAATTCTAGCCTTCAAGTTTAGCTAAACTAAGGTAATGAATCAGTAGCTGACTCACATCACTTGGTGTATGTAGCATAAGCTACAGCATGTTTTTCCTCCATCCCCAGTGTCCACACAAAGGGCACAAAACTTGCTGATATGGTATCTGCTCTCCCGGCGAGCGAGACACTGACCTAGCTGTCTCATTCTGTCAATGCTAACAGAGTGAGTGCCCCAGCTCGGCCATTTCCACGTTAGCATTCACGGTCTGAACAGCACCTTCAGTGAGACCACGCTGGGATGAGTTGACCAGACAGTTGGATCTGGTGTGCCAACACGGCACTTCCCATGTTCAAGAATAGACCTGACTCACCTCCAGCTCACTCGTGATTTAGCATATTGTTATTGTTAGCAGAAAATATTGCATTTTTTAAACAGCCCACATATAGGTGAACAAAAACATTTGCATTTCATGCAGAACATGCATACTTGTTTTTAAATGGCTTGAGACCTTTGCTCTAGTCTTGATGTCAACACATAAACATGTGCACAAGACAGGTGCATGTTGAATAATGTAGGGTTTTGTTGACCTCATTAATGACCATTACTCGAAAAACAAACAAACACGGTTAAGATTAACATGACGTTATGCTGGTGCATGTTACGAGTTAAAGTCAAACTGACCTACCATTGGTCCGTGGCGCCTTCTTTGACGTGGAAATCTTCTCTAGTTAATTTCTTCTTTTCAGTCCGTCGAGGTCAGGCGCACCAGAGAGCTGCTTTATAGTAGAAAATTACGCAGTAATTCTAATTGATAGAGACGCTGTTTTTTCATGATTAATAATGTAAAGCTGCTGCTTTAAAGCAATACATTTTATCAAGTGGTATATAAATAAACTTGACGTGACTTGAACTGCAGAGCTGGTGCAAACATATCCACATCATTATGATCAGATGCTTTCTTAACTACTGGTTTCACTGCTGGCATTTTTGTTGTGTGCTTATTTTGTAATCGAAAGGAAAGCGTGCAGCACATATTTACATATTCATTTAAATATCGCTCTGATCAGTGTGGGTGGTGTCTTGATGTTCGCTAATAGTATATCACTGGTCAGTTATTTCAAACATCTTTTTACCCCTATGAGAAGAACAAAAAATAGCTTCGCCATTAGTATAACGGGGCCTCTAAAGGCCTCTAAATTCATTATGGCCATTCAAATGTTTAAATCTTTCCTTTAGCTCAAACAGTAGAGCATGGCACTAGCAACACCAAGGTCAGGGGTTCGATTCTCAGGGAAAGCAAGAACTGATACCTTGATTGCAGTGTAAGTTGTTTTTGATAAAAGTGTCGGCCAAATACATAAGGATAAAAGTTACAAACTATCAGACAAATAATGTTGTAATAAAGTGCTAATAAATGGCACTGTGTGCCATCTCAACTTAAATTATTTAATTTTAACATTTGATAGTATACAATTATGCCTTCAGAAAGGTAACAGGGTTGATAGTAACAGGGTTGACTGGGATCGGAATCAGCCGATTTTCCACATGATCGGCCCGGAGCGGTGACTGTCACGTCAGTCTCACGTCTTACCAATTCTGTGCCGGTCCACTTTGTTGCCCAGGCCATAACGTCAGCACATTCTCGCTCTCTTCTCTCCAATGGCGAAGTGAGACACACCCGCCTCCTCTCATTCGCTCTGGTTAAATAGTGCTTGTATTACACATAATTGTACTAATTCCCACATAAGCCGCCTCTCTGTCTCAAGCAGATTGTGAGTCGCAAGTACCAAAATAAGTGGATTACTGCACTTAAACGGTCAAATACAAAACACTACATTATGTCGAAATGCCCGTATTCAGGTAAACAGTCAGTTTTGGAAGGTAAATATAGTTGAGAAAGATAACGCATGTTGTGTAACAGTGTATTGGATCAGTGCTGTGACAGCAGCCTAATATTTCTGCTGATGTCTCTCATGTTATTCAAAGAACAAAAGACAAAGAAAATCCCTCAAAATAACTTTTGTAAAAATTGCAAGCATTAATCTGTATTTCATTTTTACAATGAAGACTACCCAGTCTTTTTTTATACATTTGATTACTTTAATTTCTGTAGTATTTCTTACCTGAATATACTGTATACCCACTGGAAAAACTTAAAGCGTGTGTTTTCATATCGCTCTTTATTCCATTGCATTCATTTGTGCTGTTGTTTCGAAATTTGTTTGTTTGTTCTTATTTTATTACTGTCTTTTTACAGTTTTTAAAAAAAAATTTTTTTTTATGAAAATAAAATTTTGCATTGAAGAAAAGTTAATTTTTGTTTGTATATGCTGTCAATTATAGTTATAGTATAAAAATCTGTATCGGCAGGTCCAGGGGCGTAAATTTCATCTAACAGTTGCAATAAACATACAATTTCTCAAGAGCAATTTTTGAAGGGGACACAAATAATACGGCCAAAATTGTACTTGTAAGGATGTGTACACAAAGTAAAGCCTTACTACTATTATTAGTGTAGCATGGAGACCGTGCCATTATCCTTCTTCTCAAAGTTTCTCTCTGGTTCAATGAAAATGCTGACTAAATTGACAAAAATATTCTTCAAAACCATTTATTTATTGCAATATTTAATGTTTAAATATGAGTAAGGTTCACCACGCAGTCATATTATAATTATTAAATTATCTTGCGTCCTCCACATAGTATTTTATACTATGATATTCAGATATTTAGATATTCAACTGCAGCAAGCCCTCTGATCTGCCACTTATCATATTGAGCAAAACCGAACACAGATCTGACAGTGCGGCCGTGCGCATATACTTTCGGTTTAGAATTAGCGCCGATTCGGGGGTGGCAGTTGCTTGAATTGTGGGTTCATTAGCCTATTATTCTATGAAAAACACAACAAGAAAACAGTACAATGACAAACTCACTTAAATAGGAGCTTTTACATTTCGCTTTGAAACCCGCGTTCATCTTGTCTGTCAGCTCTTCGCTCTCGTGATGAATGAGATCTGACTCCTGCTGCGTTTGTGCTGTGACTCTCGTTCGGCTCACACTGCATTAAGCAGACACGTTCAGTTTTTAATTGTAGTGTCTGTTCTCTAACTGGACAAAACGACGGTGGGGGCGGTGCCGCAGTGGGCAAGTGATGTTACCGGTGTTTTGCCGGAACACTGGTAACACCGACTATCGCAGCAATAAGCCTCTGTATTAAAGAGAAAAGAATCACTTAATCTGATAAAGTGAATAAAACAGCCTTGACAACTACTTACTGGTGTTTCACAACTGCTGTCTGAAGAGCTTTGTTCTCTCCCCAAACTTGTGTGGTAGTTGCTATTTTTTACGGTCTATGGGTAGTTGAGGTGCGCGGTGGATCAAATCACTGTGAGGCAAGGGAGGGGGGAGGGACTCAAAATGTTTCTAAACTTAAAACGCATTTTTTGCCCCGTTTGCGTTTGTATTGTTTTACTACTTACACAATTATTTTAAGTATATATCATTATATTATTTACAATACTCAACATGGTTTTTAGGGGGGGACAGCCCTCAGATAAGGGGGGTCCTGACCCCGCCGACCCCCCTGCGATTTACGCCCCTGGGCAGGTCACACAAAAAAAATTGAATCAGTGCATCTCTAGTTACAGTTTACAACAAAAATCATGGACTACAAGATGCTTATTAGAAAGATAAGTTCATAATGATGGGATTGACATTTCAAGATCGTTCCCTACTGACAAATACAACAATACATTAAGTGTTTAAGTTAAAGTGATCGAGAGGAGACTTTTGCTTTTACATGCTTTCACTTCCTAAAAGGATAAAAATATTTTATATGGAATATTACTTCATATTGCATAAAAATATGGTGGTAACAAGGTGGATGCATAAAGTGGAGGGACATATTTTACATCTGAACCTAAATCTTAATCTAATTCTTAATATTAACTCTTTCCCGCCAAACAGAATTTTTTTCTCTGTTATACAGTAGGGGGCGCTATGACACATCTTCTGAAAGAGTACAGAATCTCCTGATCAAAACACATGCGAAGAAGTTGCAGAAACAAGCGATATCATATGTAATCATATGCATATGTAAAATAACGTGATCATCAAACATTAAACAGCATATAGATCTAAACTGTCTAATGTTACTGAATGAAATGTCGATCCAGGATGAGCTCTAGGACTGTCAAGCTTTGGGGTGTTGACTCGATCTATCCATCTGTGTTTGATCATCGCTCTGAATCCGATCTGGACGTAGTCTTTGACAAAACCGTGATTTTCTCAGCTTTTTTTTGCTCAAAATGTTGCTTTTTTATGAAACGTACCCATATTTAAGTGTTGATAAAAAAAAAAAGAATGCATGGAGCTAGAATAAAATAGAAAGGGTCTGTTCTTTATTTTGATATATTGCATGCTCCGATATTCATACAACAAAATATTCTGTGTGCCATGAAACTTTTGTGAAAATGATCAAAAACGCTGGCGGTGGCTGGCAACTTTTTAAAAAAAATGCTGGCGGGGAAAGAGTTAATAATAAATGATCAACTACAATCTAAAAAATAAACTGCAAGTGCTATCAGTGGCCAAAATTCCCCTGTTCATATTCTAGTTTGGATATGCATATCATAAACATATTAATCATTTAATAACAGCATTTAATGGCTGTTTTAAAGGTGTTCACATGGTTTTCCAATAACAATGGCCTCTTTGAGACTTGAGGCAGGTAAACCTGAACAAGTTGCTGAAGAAAACAACTAAATAAACACCTGGATTGGGAAAACGGAGCTCTGACATCTGATCTGTCTGAGAGCGAGACTTCAGATCCTTTCATGTGTCCGTAAGGGCTGGGGTAAGACAGGCCGTGTTAGAGAGATATCTCTCAATGCCCATCAAGAGAGCAGTTTGTCTTCATCAATCATCTCGCTGTTTGTTGACCATAGCAACAGGATGTCACAGTTATTTTTATAGATCTTGTTATTGGGGTCTGCCCTCTCACAGCAGGAATTTCCTCAGCACAAGGCATCATGGGATGTTGATCTGAGTGTGCTTGTGACGTATTTGCGGGGACCATCTTTGTTCTGTTTTGGCATGAGTTTCCAGCAATTATTACATCCCTTCTCATGCTCAAATAAGTAAGTCGTAGCATTTTGAGAATGTTAAAGGGTACATAACACACACAGTTTCTGCCTCATTAATCTCATGTTAATCTTGAGTATAGAGTAGTATTGCATCCTTCATATCTCCGAAGAGTCTTTAGTTTTATCAGATTTATAAAAGACAAACGCTGTAACGATTCTTTCAGAAAACAGCCGAACTCGTGCAGGCGTGCAGTGGGCGGAGTTACAAGCGCGCGCACACACACACACACACACACACATACTCACACACAATACATCATGGCATTATCTATGGATAACTTTGGATTCACTGTACGTTCATGTTCTTTGTATAATATGCACTTATGCGCCGATTGCCAACAAAACACAGACATTTGATGCAGTTTCACTCACCACCTGCAGTTTTGACTCATGACCGGGAACAAACACACACACTTGCAGAACTCCGGAAAAACAAATGGCATCCACCGTTTCCTTAATGCTGGGTTATTTGGGAAGCTGAACAAGGTCGCCTTTGGCTTGCTCAGTTGGGTACACTACATTTTCAAATAAATATCCAAATAAATTTAATTACTAAACTAAATTAACTATATCAACTACATTACTTGAATATATATGATAATTGATGACATCACCGTTTTCTCCAGAGCGGCCAATCAAATTCGGTTGCATTATTTTCCTGTTTAACACTGTGAAGCTGCTTTGAAACAATCTGCATTGTAAAAAGCGCTATATAAATAAAGTTGACTTGACTTGACTTGACTTATCTTTCCCTCACAACCAAAAACACACTTCTTTAGTGACATTGTTGATTTCGTGGTCTAAAAACAAAATATTAGCACTGCCGACGGCTCCCGTAACCCGAACGAAGCTCGTGCTCTCGCTCTAGTTGATGTGCGCATGCGCTTATCTGGGAGAAGTACCCATATAAGGAATTCCACCCTGTATGACGCCATTCTCGGCCGTACTCGAAAAAAACTTTCCGAAACTTGTTAGAATCCTGAAGGAGTGTATTTGGCACAGAAATACTCCGTCATATGTCCAACTCATTTTTTGAAACTTTGGCCATGTTAAGAATGAGAATCCAACTTTTTAACTGTGTAAATCAGTCTGAATGCATGAAATAGCATTAAAGGCCCCCCCCCCCCTTTAAATGATCCTGTGAGGCCCAGCAATGCTTTAGCGCACACCATTTTGATGTCCAACTTTAGATTGTGGCATATCTGTCTTTAATTAGCAGCTTGTGCTATTTGGCATTGCTAGCAAACAGATGAGAGCTCACGTCAGTGTTTTCTCGTTTGGAGACGCAGCTGAAGTTTAAGAGTCAAGGTCACGCAGACCCCTCGCCTTCATCTGTCAGCTCCTTTTGATCTGCAGGCGCTTTCCTCCGTCTTTCTGCACGCTCTGCCTTTAACACAGGGTCAGAGGTCACAGTGGGGCAAGGCCGCAGGATCCTAGCCTCTGCCAAAAATTTCCTTTTCTGTCTTTGTTTGTTTCTAATATAACCCCGTGAAGTATTTGTTTTTTTAGGGTTAGGATCTATATTCTTTTGGCTTTTATCAGATACATATGTCAATATCCACGCTTGGCCCCCCGCTCTAATCGGCAGCCCCTCAGTTGCCATGTTGAATTAATGTTTTGAGCAGAAATGCAATAATGTCAGGACCTTCACGGTGGGGGTTTCAATTTGTCATATCATAAACAGGTGCTAAACAGGAGGATTACTGGTGTTGAGATCCACGGTCTTCCCTCAGATCCTGTTATCTGGGTATTGGATCCCTGACGCGTCGTGTCAGATTGAACAACGGGGCCCTTGTGCTGGCCACGGGCGTCAGCAGGGCCCCAGACTTGGTCACAGGTCATTGATCAGTGTGACAAGAAACTCTGTCTGGTTCTGTTTAGAGGGAGGCTGCCTGGAACCGACCTTAGATTAGAAATGAAGAGAGGTCAACACTAAGGAGCTGAAGGCAGTATTATAACTGACTTTCATAGAGTAGGAATGGACATTAAAAAGGAGAGTGTACTGCTTATTGCATATTGCAGACCAGCCTGGTCTCATTGTTAATACGTAGGTATTAATACGTAACTTTCGTTGGTTATTTCTTTATGCCTTTTTGAAGTCTTTTCATATGTTGTGCAGTTAGCAAGTGCCTGTATTATCGATTTTTGTATAAATGGTTAGGAAGAATCTTTTTTGCGTCTTTTGCAACATCTCACACATGACACAATGTTCTACGTGGTGCTCATAGTAAAAGAAGTTCAACTTTTAAAAAACGCATCTCTAGAACAGCGTCTCGTGTATTTAAACGTGTTCTTTGTGAATGTTCTGTTCTGTTCTGTTTTGCCGCAGTGAAAGTTTGACAGGTTTCGCAAATTACCTGACTATGATACATCATCTCTCCTTTTTTTGGTCCTTATCCTCTTCCATGGCGTAATGGTAAACAGACTCTGCTCTTGCGCTAGATTAAGGCGCGCTGCATTCAGATCGCACACTACAGTTCACGTCACGTCTTTTGCGCGCTCAGTTCGTTATATAAAATGTAGACGCGTGATTGAGAGCGATGCACGCTCGTTTTTTCCAGGCGTGTCTGCGCCGCAGTGAGATGAAAAAATCTCAACTTTTCAGAATGCCGCAAGCGCACCCCAGCTCATGTGACAAGAACCAGCTTCACCCTTTCCGTAAAACAACATTGAAAGCTCAGCCAAAATGTACGAACAGCTGATGATAGCTGTACAGGGCGGGCTTTCCCCTCATCTTTATAAATATATCTAGTAGCAGAGCTCATGCAAGGGCTGGAAATCCATTTATCCGTTGCTGAAACTTCCTAGTCTTCATGGAGACGCGGCTCATGATTGCTTAGCAACAGCAGACACCACTGGACGGGAGCATATGCTCCCGGTCGCTTTTCGAAAGGAGAACAAAGCGGCACGGCCGGCATTTTCCACGCGTTTTTAGACGCAACATGTGAATGGTCCTTTAGGGGGCTGGTGGAAAAATCGTTTTAGAAATCGTGCATGCTCACATCGCGATTTTATGATGATTTTGATTAATCACACAGCCCTAGTTTGGATAATGCTGAAACGTACAATATCGACGTATCGGCAACATTTAAACATAGCATTATTACGTTTTTAGAGCTACAAAACTTTAAATATTTACGAATCTTTCATATCATAAATATATTTGTATAATTTCCCTTTAACCATTTTATAGATAACACCTTAACACTACTCCCAAACCTAAACGTACCCATTTTATACAGAATATAAAAAGAATAAAACGTAATGGACAGAGATTTTAGTAACAATATAGCTTGAAAAAGTATTTGAAAACATTTAAGGCATTTCTCTTTATATAAAACCCTTTGGCTTAACCTCCTGGGTGCCACTGTCCTCGTACAAGGACATTATATTTGAATGAATTTGAATGAGTCTGGGTGCCCTGTAAAGAGCACATTCAGGACTTTTCAGAGATACTAGTTTTACCAGGACAACAACTTCCCCTTGCTCTTTAAAAATGACTGAATGATCACATTTAGCACTCTTATGGAAATATGATAATATTTTGTATTTATCATTTAAATTTAATTTTCAAATTGTATGTTATAAATCAACATCTCAGGAAAATGTTGTGGGGTTTCTAATCAAAATATGACTTTCTGTTACAAAACAAGCCATTGATTGAGAGGACACCGGGACTTAAATCATGTTTATCAGGCATTGTGGAAGACACAACAAGTAAATATGGAAAGAAATTACATATCAATATTTATATAAAATATTAGGTATTATTATGAAAATGTTGCCAATTACTACTCCCATTATTACACTTCTTTTTTCATTACATGTTGCTCCAAGAACACATTAATATGCAAATTAGAGACAATGTATAGATACATTGCACTGAATGGGAAAACCCATATGGCCATTTTACCCACATATTGCATAAAGTAAAATGGTATATCAATTAATTTCTTTTATATCTTTTATAACATAGTTGAGAATCATCTTTAAACAAAGTTTGGTTAAAAAAATCCTGAAACCTAAAAATGTATTTTTTTGTCATTGAATTGTCATTTTATTTTGAGTCCTGGTGGCCACTTACGAGGAAAAAGCATAACATATAAATAAAATATCATTAAAAAAATATTTAAAAAATCCCATTTGTTTCTTATGCTCTAAACAATGTAATGACATGAAAAAATACTAAATTTAAAAAACTTTTTTTCCTGCGTCTTAGGATAAAGGGTCTTTTAAAATAGAGTATAGAACCCTACTGAACCTTCTTTTTTTTCTAAAAGTGTAGAATGCATTGTATGGTTATAGTAAGTAGAACAACATTTCAGACTTACAACAGTTGTTAAAAACAAGTGGACTACACATATTTTATACCAATTTGATCACTCTACAGATGAACTCATTTTCTCTTCTCAGTCTTTATGTCTTGTTTCCATGTCTTGTTTGTAGTCACTGTTCCATCGGGTACAGATGGACCCCATTGAGAGGGAGTGGTTGCGGTGTGCGGCGCTGGGAAACGATACGACCCTGTACCTGCTTCTGCAACAGGACCCCACTCTCGTCTCCAAAAAGGTGAGACCAAATGTTTCCGTAATGTACCTAAAAATTATGATTTAATATTCTCTGTATGGTGCCAGTGCTACCATTTCCTGATGACCAGTCATTTGTGTAGCAACTGGAGGGTAGCAGAGGTTGTGTTTCCTCTATTGTAAGGGTCAAGCTAATTAGGATGAGGATTATGTTACTGCACAGAACCAGAGAGTGTCTCTTTTGAAGATTTAGGGCAGGATGAAAAGACTCAGACAGGAACGGATTGTTGTTTGACCAGGAGCGTTTTGCTGCCTGATAGTGTTAGGGGAACAGAGCAGGTCTTCTTTAAAGGTGAAGAGAAAAGAAAAGAAAACACACTGACGACTTCCAGATATTGTTTGTACCCTGGATGCAAGCGCAGCCTGTATTGGCTTAACTTCAGAAGCCTTTGGCCTCAAGGCTGTGTATTCTGCCACTTACACACACTTCCGAAACAAGGGAGATGGCTGGACACAGAAAACGGAGAAGGGGGAAACGAAGGAAGGTGGTAGACTTGTGTCTGGTTGTAAATCATCACATATGTGCCTGGCAGCAGCAGCGGGTCGCGGCTCTACGGGAGGGAGGCCCAAAGCAGCAGCTCTTATTAAATTTCCATGAAGTTTAGTGAATTTACGCGGTGGAGAGGATGACAGGGAACGGCTGGCGCTGCTAGATGCTTGCAGCGTTGCTGTAGAGCGACTGACAAGAACACTTACCACCTCCTTAGCTACTGCTAATGCTAATAGATTCTTATTTTACTCTGCTTTTACCAGATATTAATGGAGCATTCTCAGAAAACGATGCTATTTGTGACCCGAAAATGTATAGGGAAAAAATTAATTACTTTGAAACAGTTACTCTTAAACATTTAAGAACTAAACAAGAGCCTAACTCTTAATAGCTACATTATTTCAACACTGTTAGAAAAGTTTATATACTTGAATAAATAATAGAGTCACTTCTTATAGTATCACTCAGTTTGCATAAATCACACAATTGAAAAAAATATATAATGTAGTTATTAATATAATCAATTTCAAAAGATAGTTATTCTCAACCCTGTTATATTTAAATGTTCAGGGTTGAAGATATCTAATTATCTAATTTTTTTCAATTACCAAAAAAAAAAACGGTGCCATTTGTGTCAAAAAAGTCTAACTTCTAAGTCTAGGGCCTGGTTTCACAGACAGGGCTTAGATTAAGCCAGTATCAGGTTGTAGTTCAATTATGGCATTTAAGTAGCTTTTATAAACATCCCTCAGAAAAAAAAAACATTACTGGTGTGCATCTTGAGACAAAACAATGGCACTGCCATGTTTTAAGATATGCCAGTTGCTTTCAGTTAAAACTGCTCAAACATGCATTTTAATCTATGACTAGGCTTAAGTCTTATCTGTGAAACCGGGGGTAACTTTCCTTACCCTAAGTCTAACTATCCTAACCCTAACTCTAACTATCCTAACTGTAAGTCTAACTATCCTAACTGTAAGTCTCACTATCATAATTGTAAGTCTAACGATCCTAACTGTAAGTCTCACTATCCTAACCCTAAGTCTAACTATCCTAACTGTAAGTCTAACTATCCTAACCCTAAGTCTAACTATCCTAACTGTAAGTCTCACTATCATAATTGTAAGTCTAACTATCCTAACTGTAAGTCTAACTATCATAACTGTAAGTCTAACTATCCTAACCCTAAGTGTAACTATCCTAACTGTAAGTCTAACTATCCTAACCCTAAGTTGATCTATCCGAACCCTAAGTCTAACTATCCTAACTGTAAGTCTAACTGTTCTAACCCTAAGTCTAACTATCCTAACTGTAAGTCTCACTATCCTAACCCTAAGTCTAATTATCCTAACTGTAAGTCTAACTATCCTAACTGTAAGTCTCACTATCATAACTGCAAGTCTAACTTTCCTAACTGTAAGTCTAACTATCATAACCCTTAGTCTAACTATCCTAACTGTAAGTCTCACTATCATAACTGTAAGTCTAACTATCCTAACTGTAAGGCTAACTATCATAACCCTAAGTCTAACTATCCTAACTGTAAGTCTCACTATCCTAACCCGAAGTCTCACTATCCTAACCCTAAGTTTCATTATCCTAACCCTAAGTCTAACTCGAAAGCACTATATCATTTCAACTCTGTTACAATGTGTTTGGAAATTATATACTTAAAATTTGAATAGATAAATCTGTAGAGAATCATGGCCCACAAATGACATTGATTTCTGCAAATGAACCTTTTCATAAAAGCTGTTTAAAATAGTTTTTAAAACATAGTTACCATTACTTTTCCCCAAGATATCAACAAAAATTCAAAGATTGTTTATTGTTCTTTCCACTAGTTTTGAAAGTCAAACAGATTTCACAATCTTTAGATGCATCTAGCATTTCTTTTAGTTAGGGTGGATGTGGTCCAGCGGATTCTGTTTCAGTTTAATGCAAGTTTGTGGACCTGCTCCCACCAGAGAGGACACTTTAAATCATGTGTCCACGTGCATGCTAGCAATGATAACAGCAAAATGTTCTTTTGTGTAAGTGATGCTAACTTAGACAACAACAGGACATTTCCAAAGAGCACGCAAGGTTTTCTTCTGTACCCAACAATACATTTTTCAAACAAGGAACCGGTTCAAATGCATCTTCATTGTCTTTAAAGATAAGATGGGACATTCTCATCAGATTGGACTTCAGATGTGGCAGTCAAAGATGGACATTTTCAGTGGACCTTTTTGCTCATCCAGTCCCCCCAGGTCAACAGTAATGGCCAATGCTCTTAACCAGGATCAGATAAAAGAGATAGTGTTGATGGGATAGACAGCATCTTATGTGGCCATCACGATTGAGAGACAAAAACTCATAGGAAAGGTTAATCTCAGGCCCTTATCAATCAATTACATTTGGCTTTGTGGAATTAATGGCATGGCTAGAATTGCTTGGCAGAATTGAAAAGGGTTTGTGGGCTGAACTTGGCATTGGTGTCTCTAGGGGAAATGATGCTCTTTGTGTTTGAAGCATCACAGCCAAACGGTTCAAACCCCTCTCATAGACGCAGATACAGAGCAAGATAACAGCTTTTTAAATTAATTAGTGCCTCTTCATTCCCAATCAAATGGTTACCTTGAGTCCCTTGTGAATCTTTGCAGGAAACGCAGACCCATTGAATTGCAATGTGTGACTTTGTGCGGTACACCCTTTGACCATGTTTGATTTATGTGTCCATGATGTCTACAGTCTCATTACATTCATTTCCTACTTCGTTTTACGTCTGCAGGACTTTGTTACTGTAAGTACATGACTCTACCTATACCCCTTCATCCATCCCATCCCCTTCGCTTCTACTTCATGCCACTAGGAAGAAGTCATGCAAACCCATTCATCTGTTTATCCCTCTTTCCATGTAATTTTTTGTTTTAATCTGTCTATCTGTATTCTGTTGTCTGGAATTATGATCAATAGTTGTTTCAGGAAGATCATCAATTGTAATGTGAGGCTGAAATAAAAATTTCCAACTTAAAGGGACAGTTCACCCAAAAATGGGAAACACACCCCTGAAAAAATAGTATTTTACGAAGTTGCAATTTAGTATGAATTCGTACAGTGTTAAAACCAACACATTCTCACTCTTAACTCGTCACATATTGACGCTTGGTCAGGACCCCTCTGCGTCACATTTTAATGTACAGGGTACCCCTTTAGCGTAATTTTTTCGATAGGCAGGGTACTCCATTGATTTCAATGAGAAACCTTTGGCATCATACAATGCATGGGAATGTTATCGTCATGATGAAATTATATATTTGGTTATGATTTTGCCATTATGACATGTTGGAGTGTGATTCTCAATTTAATCAGCCAGCATAATTTTATTTACATTTATTTTTATTTATTTTTTTATTTACGCTATTTACGCTTTTTTGAACACGCAACCCAACCCCACCCCTAAACCTACACATTTGTGTATTATATGATATAAAACGTCTCCATCCGCAGAAGATCATGCACTCATTCAAAAATTGCATCAGGTTTGATAGTGAAATTGCATTGGCTCTCGTCTGTCTCGTGATCAATTGCGTCATTACGTCAGCTTTGATTGTAAAATGTCATTGGCTCTCGTGTGTCTCGTGACCGAACGCGTCATGCTAAAGAGTCGGGTGTATCTTTTGAATGAGACATGACTGTGTGCGTGCACGGAGCGGCAGGATCATTTCAGCAATTAAAACATTACGATTAACTCTGTTCTTTACATAAAGATATCATATGGCTTCAGGAGACTTGGAATGCAACATGATACTTTTATACTGTTTTCGGTCAGTTTTTGCAATAAATAACTGACTGTACTTTTATTTGCCTGTTACGTGTATTATATTTTGTAGAAGTGAATAGGTTTAGGGTAGGAGTGGGGCTAGTTGCTCCAAAATATAAAAGTAGCCTATAAATATTTATAAAATCATGTCTACTTTTACAAATGCAAAGAATGAAATGCATCTTGATCTGACACATAGGGCAAACAATGAAAGCAATGCGCGTCGAAAAATGACACTCAAGGGGTGCCCTGTGTGTTAAAAAGTGACGTTGAAGGGTCCTGACCAAACGTCAGTATGTGACAAGTTGAGAGTGAGAACGATATGATTTGTGATAAAATAAATACGAATAACATTGTATGAATTCATATGAATTTACCACCTATCATAGTTACAAATGGTCATGCAACTGTGTTGAAAATAGGCTATTTAAATGATCGGGTTAAAAAAACATTGATCCCTGTGTGTAATTTGATATCTACTTCTTTGGGGGGGGGTGTGGATGAATGATATATGAATGGTATGTATGAGTAGAGATGCCCACTGGTCAGTTGCGTCCATCGCAATGCTGTTGTTTACTAGAATATGACACCAGGGAAATCAGATTTGCAAACAATAACATCCAAGGGCTTGCTAATCTTCTTAAAAGAAGTTAATGAAGGGGGGTGGAAATGAGAAGGGGGTGTCCGTAGCCAGATTGGACAGTGATCTTAGGGCGATCGAATAACAAGGGAGGATGAGACCAGGATCTGGGGATTAAGCTGAGGAGATCCCAGAGGAATCAAATGAGAGTTTAGCCTTTAGACTCACAATTTCTCAGCTTAGAGCCAACCACCCCCCAAAACTTCAAAAAAAGACGAGGCTTTGAAATGGGAGTAGGTGTCCATAATCCCCTCTGTGGATGTTAATCTATGTACCTAGATTTGGTCCTTCCCTTAGTCTGAGCTGCACAACAATGCTCCTCGTGGGCTGCTCAACTTTAGCCTTGTGATGTGTTGATGAAGGTAGAATGGATTAGTCGAGTAGCTGTTCTCTTTAGAGTAGTTCTTTCATTAGATCTCATTAGCTCACTTGACTAGAATGTAAAGGAAACTTGCTTAGAGTCCATTGTACAGTATTTCATTAGCATCAGAACAATGTTTGATCCATGTTGTCTTCAATCACTTCAATGACTTCACTGGATTTCCAGGGGGTAAGTATGCTCTCTAAGAGTTGTTTTTGGTGATATCAAGTTTATTAGCGGTGTTTGCTAAGGCAAGCATTCTGACCTGAGTTATATCTAGGGACCAGAATATCACAGAGACTTTTGGGTGGGCTCTTTTGATCAGCTGCACCGATTACTCTAGCAATCACATAGCAACATGCTAAAAACCACTTAGAACACCTTAGTAACCACATAGAGACCACCCGCAATACCCTAACACAGGGTCCAGTGTTCATTTTGACAGGAAATTTTAATTTAGTTTTTAAAATGCCATTTAGTTTTAGGCATATTTTCGTCACCTGATTTGTTTTTAGTTCTAGTCTAGTTTTAGTCGACTAAATGTCATTAGATTTTAGTTAAATTGTAGGCTAATGCATCAATTGAGCATTTAAGCATTACATAACCGACTGTTACTTAAAAACTGACATTTTGACATAATTGTGTTTTTGAAAAAATACACGAGAGCTCAATTCACTTTTTTTGTTAGTTTTTAAAAAAAAACATCTATATAGTTTTTATAATTTTGTATTCCTTTTTAAGTTAGTATATCAGGTTAAGCTAAAGCGTCAAATAAGTTTAAATTTATTTATTTTTTAATTTCAGTTAACATTTATTTAGTTTCAAGTAATGAATATTGTTTAATGGTTTTAGTTAACTATTATAACCCTGATACTTTATTGAATAATATGTGTCAAATACTGTTCTTAGTCTTTCCTCCTGACTATGAATTCATGGGAATTCAATTAAATACAGTTAATTGTGTAACCAAAAACATATATATAATGCATGGCTTTTAATTATAAACAAGCTCGAAATACACAGTGACTCTTATTTTGAAATGTCTGCGCCACTATTGCAGTTGCAGCTGCTCATTCAAGTTCAGATGAGGGAGATAAAATATGCGTTGTTACAACCGTCTAAAACATATTACTATATAAACATTGTAAAGTAAACACTGTCATTATTCATCAGCATTAGTTACAATTACTTGGCATAAATGTGCGCTATTCATTGATTGAGCCGCTCTGAAGCTCTGTCGCGTGAGCCTGATGATTGCGCAACTGCGCCGCGCTTTTCCGTGGTTAGATCCGCACGTTACAATTCAAATGTGCGCATCTATTACACAGGACATCAGTACTGTCTGGATCTCTTCCCTAATCGTCCCTCCCTAACATTTTCGTCTCTTTTTATTCGTTGACGAAAATGACAGTAGATTTTCCTCATAGCTTTTGTCATTCAAAACTGGTTTTTATTTAGTTATCGACTAGTTTTCGTCAGTGAAAAAAGGTTGTTGACGAAAATTATTCGTCAACGAAATTAACACTGACAGGGTCAAACTTTTAAATGCCAAGGATCCCCAAATATGATGGTCCCCTTGCTAAGAAATCCAATTCCTACAATAGTAGGGGGGAAAGTAATGCATTAAAAAAAGTAATGCATTACAATATTGCATTTCTCCCTTAAAAAGTAACTAACTGCATTACTTAGTTACTTTTTAGGAAAAGTAATGTGTTACGTTACTTTTGCGTAACTTTTTTCTACTGGGCTGGGCTTGTTTTTTTGTTGTTTTTTTATAACAAAAAAAAGTTCTATTTTTGTGCAAATGTAAAGACCCTTTTACACCAAAATTTAAATAATAAGCCTCAGACTGCAGGAAATGCAAATTCACGTGTACAGTAAAGGGCACAGCTCAACAAACCTTTCAACTGTGCTCCCGTTCTTGATAATGGAAGAATAGGATGCAGGAGCAAAACGTTTAACACTTACTTCACCAATAAAAAAGTAATTTTTGCTTATAGTTTAACTGAATCATTGAAGGTCAGAAAGCAAGAAACTGGTCAATAAAGTGAGATTAAATGCATAAAATATTTGTTTTATTCAACGTATTTAATTATTGGAGGTTTGCATAGTATTCTGATTTTGCATTGGACTGATTTTATTTATTTTGAGGAATACTGAATCGGTTTTGTGCAAGTGAGATGAGTAAATGCATGCTCACACTAGAACTACAATAACCCCCATCTTTACAGACAACGTGCACTTAAGATTTTTCCAACGCTATCTCACAACCAATTTGTGCGTATTTGTACAAGGTGGCTAATTCGTACAAATTTGTAGAACCTCACTCGTATGAATTTGTACGATTTGTCTAAACCTCAGTAACGGGTAGGTTTAGGGGCGGGGTTTGAGGTTAGGACATTCGTACGAAATCATACAAATTAGCCACCTCATAAAATACGTACAAATTGCCGTGAGATCGGGTTGGATTTTTTTCTCAACATTGGGACAAGAGAGCTGTCAGTCAATACATGGGAAAACAAAGTGACTTACTTATTTGAAAAAGTAACTTTTGTATTTTAAGTATTTTGTTGTAAATTTTAAAAGTAATGCATTACTTTACTAGTTACTTGAAAAAGTAATCTGATTACGTAACTCAGGTTACTTGTAATGCATTACCCCCAACACTGATTAGGGCAGATCTTACTGTTAAAATACATTCAGCGTTTTTTTTTTTCTCTCAATTTTCCACTATTTTAGCAATATTTGCAAGGTTCAGCAACCATGCAGTAACCCTATGTGCATATATCACTGCTTTTCATTGATCTTTGTTAATTCAAGTTACATTAAAAGGGTTTGCCCACGTTTTCAAGAGCACACAATCTAATAATGAGAAGAAGTGTTAATATATGAAAACATGGTCATGGTGGTTTACACCTTCAGGCATCTTCATGCAGGAGTTCAGCGCTCTTGTTCAACATTAATAATTGCAATGATGAGGTATTTAATTCATGCTAATTTGTGTGTCTGGTATGCAACTCTCTCTATATGCACAGGCAGCCGAATGATCATTGTGTGTAATTATAGTGTAATGACACGGCAATTATTAGTTTAACAAACAGGCAGCGCTCCAGCCGCCTCAGGGCGGACATGCACCTCTCCGCAGCTCTCAGCCAATAGGAATGGAGGATTGAGCTACTGTGCTATAAAAGGATTAAACTCATGCTTAAGTTTTAGGCTAAGGAAGGCTCTTTACATCTTTTTGTGTATTTACAAAACAATTTCACAGCGTTGCTTGGATTTATACAGTTTTGTGAGATGAGAGGGTGCATGAGGTAAAATATAGGCTGACTTTAAAAGTTCTCAGCTCATGATTTATGAGAGCCATCAGAAGACTTGTTCTCATCTCTGTGGAAGATGGAAAAGACCTAGTTTACTACACAGTCACCTTCTAAGGCAGCATCTTAACCGAAATGCAAGCTCAAAGGAAGAAAATATAGTGCTCCTAAAATGCACAGAAAACTTGACTCACAATTGACTTTAATAGAGTTTGGTGTTAGCATGTTGCTAAGCTAAACACTTGATACTCAAATACGCATAATACAATACAGAACACACAAATATTGGGTAAAATATTACAAAGTATTTTTACACATTTCTGTTTCATCTGCTGTCTTGGGTGGGGTTTTTCCACAGAGCTTGTCTCGGTGCTTTCTGGGATTTTAGACATCATTCAAAACTATTTTAACACTTTGGTTTGGGGGTTGGTTTTATTTAAATGCCTTAGCAATCACCTCTAATAATATCTATGTGTCATATCCATTGTGAAAAAGAAGTGCCCTCAATAGTATTGAATGCACACTTTGGCCCAATCCCAATTCTATTCCAATGAAATGTTCCCCCAAGAAATGGGACACGACTACTACACCGTTACATGTTACATTGCATTTTATTTTTTCTCAAATTGATTTATTTTTTCGTAAATTCCGTTTTTTCCATGTATATTTTTCTGGAATCCATTTTTTCATTAAAATTATTTTTGGACTCCATTTTAATGGTTAAATTAAATGTTAGTAACCAAAAAGCATGTATAATTAATTGAAATCATTAAACGTTTCTGTTTTAAGTTTTCTGGATTCCATTCTAATAGTTTATAACAAGCATATCTATTAATTGAATTAAAATATATATATATATATATATATATATATATATATATATATATATATATATATATATATATATATATATATATATATATATATATATATATATATATATATAAAAAATTGTGAAATAGAGCTTTATACAGCTTTAAAAAATGTTTTTATTCCAGAAATTCTGTGTTATGTATTTTAATTTTTCTGGCAATCAAATGTAGGTGTCACAGAGTCCCAGCCAACACCCACCAACATCCATGCATCGTCACCAGATCTCCATGCTCCGTCCCCCTCGTTCACAATCAGTAGGCATAAAACATTAATTTAATTTATTCTTTTAATCAAATGAAATTAAAACATGAAAGAACAATTGTGATTTTCCTTATAAAAATAAAGTTTTAATAACAATTTATTATTATTATTATTATTATTATTATAACATTGAGACGTAGCTAAATTATACTGTACAACTGTAATATATTTCTGCCACAATTTCAAGTTGAACCAAACTTTTACTTAAAGAGTTTGTGTGTTTATGATATGATGATATCATATTTTTTCTCAAATGAAATGCTAAAATGCTCATGAAGTGACTCTCAGAGCGGCTCTGGAGATGAAGTTCATGCAAGTTCATGCATTGCGTGTGAACACAATGGCCAATCGGAGGTGTTTAAGAATCAGTTCAACAGCGCTCAAAAAGCTAGAGGGAAATGCTGGTATCGTCACATTTTTTAAAATTTCAGTACTGACTTGGTACCGAAGTCAGTACTACCATTAATTTAGTAGCACTTTATTCTAGGGTCCAATTCTCACTATTAACTAGTTTCTTATTGGCATGGATATTACTAGGATATTGGCTGTTTATTAGTACTTATATGCCTTATTCTGCATGACGATATTCTACATCCTTAATCCTACACAATACCTAAACATAACATCTACCTTACTAACTATTTTAAAAACAATAATTAGGAGTTTATTAAGGGCAAAAGTCATAGTTAATAGTTAGTTAATAGTGAGAATTGGACCCTAAACACAAAGTTTGACCGTATATTAAAAAAAAAAAAACTGTACTGGCAGATAATATAATATTAATAAAATAACAGGCCACTTAAGTGTTCTTAAAGACCTCCATGACTATGAGCCTGTCCAAATACCCACACTTGAGCACTTGTCTACTTATGATGTATTTCCAGTTAGTTTGGCCAAGTCAAGTGGCTTTGTCAAGTCAAGTTTGTTCAAGTGGGTGTGAGGACTGCAAGTGTTTTAAGATTTTTGTATAATCGATGGGACACATTTAATCACTGCGCAATTGTGGTGCTTTATTTTCAAACATTTTACAAACTACATATATTTTTGCAGACTGTTCAATGAATGAACAATTTTTATACATTTCGTTACTGAATACATATTTATAAGTAGGGTGACCAGATTTCTCATGGTGGAATACAGGACGGATTATTTCACATATTTCATGATATGAGAAATTCGAAAGAAAATATATCATATAGTTATTTTAGTTTTTTATATAAAAAAGAACAAAGCAAATTTCAAACAATACGACAAATACAATAGAGTTACAAATTAAATAAACTAAGTTTTTCAGGTAGGCTACAGTAGGTTTATTAAATACATTTATTTAGCATCTTTTGTTGTTTGATTAACATTAATGATAGACAGGCATTTTAAGCTGCTGTCAATTTAAGACTGAATGCTTCTAATATAAGGACACATATCTGATTTTCAGCTGTTTAAGTTCATTTAAGCCATAACCGACTGTATGTACGTGAGATGGTCCACATGATGGGCATTTTGACCACTGCGTCTCAGTGTCATTTGACCATTTAGGCACAAAGAGAACTGAATTCGGGATCACGCGCAATCTGAGAGAGCGCTTCTGCTGTGCGTCATACTATATTGTTGCTTTTTTTACTTTCTGCGCATAATAACCTGATAAACTATTTTTGAAGATCCTCGTTAAATGTACACACATGCTTTGACATCTTCATGTCTGACTTGATCTCCTCCACGCTCTCTAATATCCCGTCACTAACTGCAAGTTAATCGATAACGAATTGTGATTTGATGATATAGTTCTACAAAATATACTATGACGTGATTGGCTACCTTTGATGAGGCTATTCTCCTGTGACAGAAGACTGCTACTCACATTTATATGATCACCTAGCAAAGACAGTTTAGGAAAGAAGAAATACAGGACAAAACACAATTTTTTCTTAATCAGTCAGGACACTAAAAATAGAGCTGAAATACAGGACTGTCCCAGGAAAAATGGGACGTCTGGTCACCCTATTTATAAGCCACTTTTCTCTTGCTTAATCTGTCATCTTCGATTGTGCTTTTCCAGTGCATTCTGGGATTGCCTTCTCCACAAAAGATGTGATATTTGCGATGCTGTCTTTGAATTTTCTTAGAAGGCACCATCATTTGCATCATGAGTGTGCCAATGCTGTCTTAAAATTTGATTATCATGTCAACGATTCAATATCACGATGCATCACGATTCGTTGCATCCTCGATTGTCAATATTACTGCACATGGCTAAGTTTTCATTAATGAATACAAGCAGTCAGATATACTAACTCCCTTTTTTTTATCTGCTCCAAGAATGTACACTTCCTGAATGTAGCAAACATCAAACACAACTTAAGTCTGAACACAGCAGACGACAGGAGCATTTAGCTATGAGCAACTAATAAAAACTAGTGAACAGGCTACTAAAAGCACGTCAAGTAGTGTACTTCAGTTACAATAACGCTCGCAAGCACACACACACATACTCGCACACGCTCGCAAGCACACACACAGACACGTCCACACTCGCACGCTCGCACAAAATGTTAAAATAGTGTGTTCATTTTTTATTAATCACTTTTGTGTTTCACCTCCCTCCACCATTTTACGCTAGCGCGAGAAGCGCGAATGACGTCAGAGAAACGTCAGTAGGCTGTAATCGATTATGGTCTATTACTGTATAGATGCAACGATTAATTTCAACACCTCTAGCGCTAAATGCAAACAATAAAATGTGACTAGCCATATAACTGTGCATAGTTTGGATAGAAAAAAATAAATAGGCTTGTAAACTTTTAAACTGAAGGTGAAAACTCTTGTCTATTATCAATCAATAATAACTAGTAAATCGTCATTTATCAGGTCAGGTCACCTTTATTTCTATAGCGCTTTATACAGTACAGCTTTACAGGGATAACAGGAAAATTATGCATTTCGGCTGTTGTTCAGCGTTGATTCAGTTGTCAAGATAATCAATTATTAAATATATAAAGCAGTTCTTAACTGGCCAGAATTTGCGAAATTGTGAATTTTCCTATTTAGTCTAAATTCCGTTAATAAATGTGCATATTGGTGAGCCTATACAGTTCATGTAGTGTATATATATATATATATATATATATATATATATATATATATATATATATATAAACGCTCTGTTTGTTTTGCTTTTCTTTTATACTATAAACAATCTTGATATTGTATTGGGTCGCCACTTGATGTTTAATATAAAATCTGGGTCCTAAAGCAAAGCCCTTTGAGAACAACCCCTTCAATTCCCTTTCAACTCTATCTGAAATTGAAAATATTCAAAGCTTTCAGTATTATCAAACCTCAAATTTGAGTGATAAGGTCATAAAAGATCTGTGTGTGTGTGTGTGTGTGCCTGCTCTCCCTGTGCTATAATTCAGTGTTGTCCCAGCAGTCATTGTAAGAGGCTGTTAATGTTGCTCTTTTGTGTGGGGCTATGGCCGTTTTTAAACAGCTCCATATGGTGACAAGCATCAGGCATTGAGTGAGAGTGTGTGTGTGAGGGTCTGCTCTCACCCTCTCTATTGAGCCGGACCACAGAGGAGCACTATAAGCTGTCCTTTCACACCGCCAATAAAAGACAGAGCCTCCATCTGGCACACACTAAACCTCTCTCTCTCTCTCTCTCTCTCTCTCTCTCTCACACACACACACTAAACCGACCCGGGTTTTGCCCCACATATTAGAATTACACTGCTTCTTATGCTTGGCTTGATCAAACTGGGGGATTACAAATCTTTTGGTAGAGTTTTTATGTATGTATGCATTTTTTTATTTTTTGATAAACGCGTGGATTTGACATTCAGACACTTTTATTCTTAATTATTATTCATGTTTTTTTTTGTTTTTTACGTTTTGTTTGAAAAGCTGTATTTAATAAACCGGTTTTAAATACAGAAACCATATTATCATATCCATACATTTTTATTGTCCACCAACTGTAAATCACTTTGAAAAGTAACAATACACTCCACAAGTCATATGATTTTATGCATCATTCATGTGCATAGAAAAGCAGTGCAGAAGTTGTTAAAAAAATTAATTTTAGCACTTTGGTTAGTTTGTTCAAATGCCTTAGGAATCACCTAATTTCAAATTTCTGTCAAAAGAAACTTATCTGCGGAAAAGAAATGCCTTTAAAGGGGTAATGTACTACATTGTTTTATTGTTTTGTAATGTTTCCTGTGGTGCACTTATAATGTTAGTATGATTTTTACATCAAAAATGGTCATAATTTAGAAATAAAAGGCCATTTCTACCCTGATCTTATCCTCTGGTTTGAACGCTGTTTGAAGGGGCATGTCTGCTCTGCTGTGAGACTTCAGTGTAAACGCCCACTGCTGTGATTGGCTGCTGTGAGACTTCAGTGTAAACGCCCACTGCTCTGATTGGCTGATGTGAGACTTCAGTGTAAACGCCCACTGCTGTGATTGGCTGTGGTGAGACTTCAGTGTAAACACCCACTGCTGTGATTGGCTGTGGTGAGACTTCAGTGTAAATGCCCACTGCTGTGATTGGCTGATGTAAGACTTCAGTGTAAACGCCCACTGCTGTGATTGGCTGATGTGAGACTTCAGTGTAAACGCCCACTGCTGTGATTGGCTGCTGTGAGACTTCAGTCTAAACGCCCACTGCTGTGATTGGCTGCTGTGAGACTTCAGTGTAAACGCCCACTGCTGTGATTGGCTGTGGTGAGACTTCAGTGTAAATGCCCACTGCTGTGATTGGCTGCTGTGAGACTTCAGTGTAAACGCCCACTGCTGTGTTTGGCTGACATTTATTTACAAATATTCTGAATGTTCTGGGCTGAGCTAGATGACATCACTGTTTTCTCCAGAGCGGCTGTACAGCCAAATCAAATTCTGTTGCATTATTTTCCTGTTAACACGGTGAAGCTGCTTTATAACAATCTGCATTGTAAAAAGTGCTATAAAAATAAAGGTGATTTGACTTGACTTGACATTTAACTCTCAAAAACGTATTGTTGCATTATATTTAGATCTATGGCGTTATATTCAGATGGTGGCATGAAAGGTTGCAGTGATGAGCATTGTAGCCGATCACAGACATGTTGAGTGCATGAATGCAGTGATCTCGTCATTGTAACTAAATTTCTGCACACTAACGAATGCTTCCATCATAACTAACAGTGCAAACACAATGTAAATAAGAGATTCGTTGATTAACGCTGTTTGATTGACAGCTCCAGCGATTGCAAAGCAAGCGTTCTTTGATCACTTTCTATACATAATTTAATCACAGTTTAAATAACAGATTATTTTCATCCTGCTAAGAGAAACAATGTGAAGTTGAGCGTTTAGTCACTGGTTTGATTAACTGACACACTGATAAAGAACATCTGACTGTACATGAATCATTACATATCAGAAATCACTGGTCACAGATCAGGCATTAGAATTAACACGGTTACTCACATGCTGTGGCATTACTGTCGAGTCAAAGTCTGTAAAAGTCTGTTTGCAAAGCTTGCGCCAAAATTGCAACTGATTTAACAAAAAATCCACAGTGAAATGTACCGAATACAAATAAATAATACTCAACTGAGACATTCAGATTGTTGAAAATAAATAAGCACATTCCTAGCATTAGGATCCTTTGGAAGGTAATGTTATTTTTAGTCCAGTGATCCTGTATCTCTTCTCACTTCGTCATCTCACTAACACGCCAGTGGGCGGGGCTAAAGTTGCGATGATGAAGTAGGCGTTCATCTTCTGCAGAGGCGATCTTTCACTAACTATAGGCATATTCCAGAATGAATCGTTCTCTGGGCTTGGTTACAATAAACTGTTTTTGGACTAACAAGGAAGTTTTCCGTTCTTAAACTTACAGGATATTCTTATAGTATGATGACCTCTTATATGTCAAAAGCTCAAGGAAAATTTGATTTCTCAGTTCATGACCCCTTTAATTGTACTGATTGTGCACTTATAGTGTACCTAAAATCTTAAAAGTATATTTTAAAAAAAACTACACATGCAGATAATATAATATTAATGAAATAAAAGGCCACTTAAAGCGAGTACACTTTCATGACTGTTTTACACTTAAGAACTTTATGTCAAGATAAAAGTTTTGCTGTGAAGTACATTTTAAGTTATCATGTTTAGTAATATTTTGTCATGCTTTAAAGAAGTACACTTATTTTTGATGTGTTGACTTACACTAAAGCACATGTAAAACACGTGATTATCATTTAAATGTTAATACATTTTTATAATTGTGGTGTGTTATTTGATATTACATTTAATACATTTTACACTATTGTATGAGAACTGAACTGAGCTGGACAATGACATCCCTGTTTTCTGCAGATGAAATTAACTAATTTTATAATTTATTATCTTTACAACGGAACCGGATCAACACTGAACTGACTTCATCTGAACAATGACACTATGTTCACTGTTTTACAGGAGAATTGAACTGTTTGCATCATTTAATTATTTTCCTGTTATCACTGTAAAGCTGCTTTGAAATAATCTTTATTGTATAAAGTGCTTTATAAATAAAGGTGACATGACTTGAAAGTTAATGTATTTAAAATCTACTTAATTGCAAATTCATCATTAAAATGTGTAATTACAAATTTAATTAAACATAAAAGTTTCTAATAGAAATGACAATACAATAAATGCCTGTCAGTACGCTTTAACCATATTTCAAAGACATCAGAATTAATTATAAAATTACATACAAAGATGTACTTAAGTGGGTCTAAAAAGCACTTTAACGCTCAGCTAACTGCATTCAATATAAATTTAACCTATAATACATTTTTTAACATGCAATTAAGTGTCTGAAAACAACATTCCGTTTGCACTCAAGTATATTCTTTTAAAGTATATTATTTACGTAATTAATACTTTAAGTGTACTTCTTTTTCAAAAAGGACTTCCCTGCTATATGAAATTTGAATTTGATGTTTAATGCTTCAATATGTTATGCTAACATGCATGCACTAGGTTTAAATTTTCTATAGGCTGTTCAGTGGATATTGTTTTATTGCACATTGTTTACTAAATGATCATAGACTTGGGCAGATTGTTGCTCTTCAGGATGGGGTACAGATTGTCCAGAGACCATTTCTCAATGGATTGTATGTGTGTGAATAAAGCGGGGGCCTGTCCGCCCAGCGAGGCTCTGTAAGAGACGGCTTATGGGGTCAAGGTGGGCTGCCAGCTCTTGCGTGACAAGATACATAGGGCTTTTTGATTCGCTCTCTGGCAGATTACAGGTTGCTATAGTTTCTCTAATGCTCAAATCAAGCATTCAGCTAATCGGCTCAGAATAGGTTAAAGGCTGGTGGCGATTTGGAAGAGATAAAACTTGGTGACAGAAAATTGGGGAGGAGAGTTTGACAAAAGCATGGCTGCTCCGGCTTTGATGTGGCCCTGTGAGGGAATGTGGACGGGGACTGGAGAAACACTCTGAGCTTTTGGCCAAACACGCCGATGTGACGGAACACAATGGCCACTGTGGAGAGCAACAAGGCCCAAAAGAGCTGTGTTATCCTATTACTGATGTTGTTTTCTTGCTTTCTTCTTTCTCTGTCTCGCTCCGGGAATCTCTGACACACGCAATGAATAAAAAAATAACACTTGGAACTCTTCACTCGGACCTGAAGTTTGTAAGTAGCCTGTAACTTTGTCTGTATTCATGAATAATTCGACATTCTGTGCAGTCTAGGGGAGAAATCATCTTATTTTACACTTCTCATTTAATTTAGTTTAACTTTATGTACTAAAATAAAGTAAAAAATAAATAAATAAAACTATATAGACATACTAAAACAAACAAACAAACAAAAAATGAATAAAAATGACAAAAACAACAAAATTACTAAAACTTTAACAAAACTCAAAATGACTACTGAAAATATAAAATAAAAATGAAATCAAACTAAATAAAAAGTACTCAAATAAAATAGATTTTGCCTCAATATGCAACCCTGTTGCTCACCCTGGTGTTTTTTATCTAAATAAATAAATACAATTATTATACTTTTTATGTATAATACATTTTAAATAATAATGATGATTAATAATAAAATATTGTGGAGTCAATGACATGACATGCATATTTTTGTGTCCAAGTGCATTATTTCCTTATTTACTCAAATAATTTGATAAATTCATGACATATACTGTATAACTTTATTCTATAAAGACTATTTAGTTTAAATAAATTTTTAGAACATTTAAATAATACACATTATTTTATGTTTTGTTATCTTAAACCCCAGAAATGTCAGGTGATACAACTGTCCAAACAAATTAACAGACTAAGAAAACTATAATAAAAAAAATCAAACCTAAATACTATGCAATCATTTTAGGTTTGAAACATTTCGTATAAACAAATTTTATAAATATCAGTAGTTTTAAAGCTGTTGAGATCATTGAAAACTTTTGTCCAGCAATTTGTATATTCTCAAATGTCAGGGTGGCCCAACTTCAAACATGGCTTTTTTTATTATGAATTGACAAGGCAATAACAATAAACATGATAATGCATCATCCAGAGGAGCCCAACTGATCCTTGTGCAGAGTGAAAAGGTTTGTAGATCTCTCTCAAATACTGGTAAAAAAAATGTATTTCAAGTATGGGTAGGTTGGTACACTTTCCATGTCAGGTGGTACAGCTACATTATATACATACAGCTACACTATATTGGCAAAAGTATTGGGACACCCCTCCAAATCATTGAATTTAGGTGTTCCAATCACTTTCATGGCCACATGTGTATAAAATCAAGCACTAGTCATGCAGACGCTTCTACAAACATTTGTGAAAGAATGGGTCGCTCTCAGGAGCTCAGTGAATTCAAGCATGGTACCGTGATAGGTTACCGTGCAATAAGTCCATTCGTGAAATTTCCTCACTACTAAATATTCCACGCTCAACTGTTAGTGGTGTTATAACAAAGTGGAAGCAATTGGGAACAACAGCAACTCAACCACGAAGTGGTAGGCCACGTAAAATCACAGAGCGGGGTCAGCGCATGCTGAGGTGCACAGTGCGCAAAAGTCGGCAATTTTCTGCAGAGTCAATAGCTACAGACCTCCAAACTTCAGTGTCCTTCAGATTATCTGAAGAACAGTGTGTAGAGAGCTTCATGGAATGGGTTTCCATGGCCGAGCAGCTGCATCCAAGCCTTACATCACCAAGTGCAATGCAAAGCGTCGGATGCAGTGGGGTAAAGCACGCCACCACTGGACTCTAGAGCAGTGGAGACGTGTTCTCTGGAGTGACCAGCAGTGGACGAGTCTGGTTTTGGCGGTTGCCAGGAGACAGGTACTGGCCTGACTGCATTGTGCCAAGTGTAAAGTTTGGTGGAGGGGGGATTATGGTGTGGGGTTGTTTTTCAGGGGTTGGGCTTGGCCAACTTAATACTTCAGCATACCAAGACATTTTGGTCAATTTCATACTGCTAAATTTGTGGGAACAGTTTGGGGATGGCCCCTTCCTGTTCCAACATGACTGCGCACAAGTGTCCATAAAGACATGGATGAGCGAGTTTGGTGTGGAGGAACTTGACTGGCCTGCACAGAGTCCTGACCTCATCCCGATAGAACACCTTTGGGATGAATTAGAGCGGAGACCTTCTCGTCCAACATCAGTGCCTGACCTCACAAATGCGCTTCTAATGGTAAAAAATTCCCATAAACACACTCCTAAACCTTGTGGAAAGCATTCCTAGAAGAGTTGAAGCTGTTATAGCTGCAAAGGGTGGGCCAACTCCATATTAAACCCTACAGATTAAGAATGAGATGTTATTAAAGTTCATGTGCATGTAAAGGCAGACGTTCCAAAACCTTTGCCAATATAGTGTATTTGGACGTACCGCCTGACATAAAAACAGTTAAAAAATCAATTTAAACTTTTTGAAAAGGTATTTAACATCTGAAACTTGTTTAAACATTGTTCATGACTCAAAAATATGCATGACATCAGTTTTGAAAAGATTTTATTAGATTTTATTGCCCATAGTCACAAAAAATACAAGTAAATAATAATTCAGATATCAGCATTATGTAGTTAGCTCTAAATGTCTCTTTCTTCATGTGCGGATGTGGATTGAGGTAAATGAGAAGTACATTATGTATTCGTAACTACCCATCTGCCGGGACGCAGGGTTGAGCAGCAGCAGGGCAGGCGTCCTTGAGTTTGGCCTCAGTGAGCTAGCATTGTGCTGAATTAGCTGGTATGCTAATGACTCAGCCCTGTTCTCATTCATTTATATGGAGCCAAATCTGCTTATGCAAATGAACCCAAACACAGCTTTGATAGGTGCGGCAAAAGTGGGCTTCAGATACAGTGACCCACAATTTTGGACTTTGGTATTTGGAGTTTTATGGCGCACTTAAAGAATATCTGAGGGTTACTGTTTTAGGTTATTTTTATAACGATTGTATCACTGTTCCTCACAGCTTTTCATTAATGTTTAATTAATTGATATGGTCTCTATCCTAACCAGGGGCGCATTAACGCACAGGCTTCCATGGGCTGAAGCCCAGGGGCCTACACTGGGGAGGGGCCTACTGGCTGCACGAAAATTATACTTTTCAAATAATTATTTGTATAGTTTGCAGCAGTGACAACAGCATTAAACAAACTAACACACATCCTTACATTTTCAGGACTCTCAACTGTATTTTCGGCAAAGCCCTGCTGTGTGAACAGAACCGGACTGGACAACTAGTTTTCTGTAACGTCATTCAATGCGAGAGAGCCGCCCTGCGCTGAACGTGGGTTCAGTAACTTGCGCTTGGATATTATCTGCGTCATCTTTAAAAAGCTATGATTTAATAAATTAATTAAACGGCAGCACTGCATGTTTCAAAGTAAAGACACGGTGCTGTTCTACATGCTTGTGCTTTTAGAGCAGTTTGCAATCATTAAAAAGCCCACATTAATGGCAAGTGATTATTTTGATCTACTGCTTATGAATAATAAATATTTTGTATAATTTATGTTCCCTTTCGTTCAGTCACTCCGAGTTACGTCAGTGACTGACGAATGGGGGTTTCGCTAAGAAGCCTATCATCTTCGAGATCTTAGAAAACGCCCAATGGCGATGAAATGCCATGGGCCTGCGGAATTTGCATAGCGTAGCTCCGCCCCACTCTGTGGGTATATAAGGAAGTACGCTGGCAATGTTGCATTATGTTTCTGCTTCGGAGCCAAGAGCATCTCTTCACTCCTCAAGCCTGATACTGAGTAAAGTCAGTTCTTCGAGACAAGCGACTCTCCAGTCTGTGTTGGTGTGACGGTGCGTTCCAGCGATCTCACATTGCCTGCCTGCTGATCTGTGCATTGATCTGCAACAGCTGTGTGTGTGTTTCCCTGGGCGCTTCAACACTTCTGCAGAGCTTTCCTCTCACAAAAAGAGCTTGCGCGTGGCACGTCTTTTTAAAGATGTTTCGCCCCTGCACTTCTGGGTGCGGTCGATCTCTGTTGCCATCTGATGGGCACAATCACTGCTTGACGTGTTTGGGCTTCAGCACGCTCAAGCAGCGTTTGTGGATGAGTCATGTTCTCACCGCGGGAACATGACCATCGTGATGTTGCGGTCGAGACTCAGTGACCTCCGTAAAGGAGAGAGAGTCCCCTCTGCCACACCCCAATCTACCGTCTACAAGAGAGATGGTACTTTGGCTGGTGGCCAGGGTGACCTGAGGGTTACAGTGTGGAATAAACCCTGACGATCATACCTCGGGCCACACTCCAGATGGCAACGAGATGTTGATCGCCGCATCTCAAGGTGGGCTGGAGTCCTCTGGGGATGAAGATTCGGCTGTGTTGCCGCCTTCGGGTGTGCCAGCATTGTCCGAGTCCGACCCAGAGCTGACAGCCATGTTATCTCGGGCAGCAACGAGCCTCGGGCTGGTGTGGAACCCTCCGCCCTGTCACGAGTGCTCGCGGTTGGGCAATTGGTTTTTGGGGGCCCCCCAATACCTTTCCTCCCGAGGTGCATGAGGAGGTCATGCAGTCCTGGAAGTCCCCGTTGTCTTCCCGCAACCGTTTGGTGGCCTCCTCCGCCTTCTCTGCCCTCGATGGGGCCGCGGCCAAAGGGTAAACTGGGGTCCCCCCCCTGTTGAACGCTCTGTTGTGATGCAACTGTGTCCGCAGAGTGCTTCGACGTGGCGTGGCGATCCTAAGCACCCCTTCAAAGCCTGGTGGCGAAGTCCTACAGAGCTGCGGGGCAGGCCCTCGCCTCTTTGCACACGCACGAGGGTAGAGCCGCCCCAGGGCTCATGGATGAGCTGCGTGCCGCGACCGACCGACGAAGGTGAACACACGCTCTCTGGGTCAGGTGATGTCCACAGCTGTGGTCCAGGAGAGACACCTGTGGCTTAACCTGGTCGATGTGGGAGAGGCTGAGCGAACCCGCTTCCTCAACTCTCCCATATCCCAGGCTGGCCTCTTCGGCGGCGTGGTCGAGGACTTCGCCCAACAGTTCTTGGCCGCCCAGAAGCAGACTGAGGCCATTAAAACATGTACTGCCCCGGTGGCCAGCTGCTGCCACCCAGCCGCCAGCTCAGTCGCCTCAGCCTGCTCGCCGCCGAGGGCGCCCTGGAGGTGTAGTGGCCGGTAACTAGACAGGCTCAGGTGTCTTCGCTTGCTCGCCATTCCACCCAACGGACTGGATACGTGCGATATTCCTCAGGTAAGCTTCCCTGAAGCCCTGAGTTCCTCCAGCACTGTTGATGCCAACACCAGAGTGCATGTCCGGATGGTCAGCCCTCGTGTTAGGCTAGGTGCCGCCATTAGCATGGTTCCCCCTCTGGGCCCCCACATGTGTATTTCCACTGTAAGCCTCTCTGTGCATGTGTCTTTCCCTTGGCAAGCCCCTTGCCACCTGGGGGTAAAAATGTTCCACACTCGGCTGGTTACCTCAGAGTTCTCCATATGCAGCCCCTTCGGGGGTCATATGTGTATTCCTAAGACCTCCCTTCGGGCCGGCATTGTGTTGCATTCTCCACGTGGGATATGCTTCCCAGTGTACCTTGTATTACTGGAAGACAGCTGAGTGGCGTGATTAGATTGGACCCCCATTCGTCAGTCACTGAGGTAACTCGGAGTGACTGAACGTTACGTCCCTCTGCCACTTCCGCTGTACCGCTGGTATGGCCGGGAGTTCAGTCTTGGCTCCTCAGCAGGTAACATAATGCGACATTGCCAGCGTACTTCCTTATATACCCACAGAGTGGGGCAGAGCTATGCTATGCAAATTCCGCAGGCCCATGGCATTTCATCGCCATTGGCCGTTTTCTAAGATCTCGAAGATGATAGGCTTCTTAGCGAAACCCCCATTCGTCAGTCACTGACGTAACGTGGATCATGGAGCTGTACCTGTGAACTTGCATTTTGGCCAGAAACATTTTGATGGCATTTTCTTTTCATATTACCTTCGTATAATGCCTATAATAGCATGACAGGTTGTCAGGTGTGCCGTGGAAAATTATCAAATTCCCAAAAACATGTAAAAATAAATACTACAAATAAGAATATATAATCGCTGTCGCTGTATATAATCAGAATTAATCAAATATAATATAATATAATGAAAAATCTGAGTTTCCTAGTTAAAAATTGGACATGAGCGCCATCTCAAGTCGTATTTACCACTGGGGAAAAAATATATAATTAAAAATAAAAAAATAAATAATAATAATAATTTTGCTACCCAAGTTCCCGAGAATGGGCGTGCCTTAATCTTTAAACATGGCGAAAGAGAGAACGATTGCTGCTGTGATAAGTATTATTGGTCCCCTTTCGAGGGAACTCGCACTGCGTCGTTGACGGCACTTTGGCAAATCCCCCTCAGTGTAGCGTGTCTGAAGCATGAATTAAACAATTCCAATCCTGATTGCCACTGCGTCATGACATAGCATCTAACGGCATACACGGAAGCTACAAAGGGACGCTGGCACACAACAGAGTTAGCTTTTTGCTCCTCAGCAAGCACTCTGTGTGAGTTACTGCCTGATCCTGCAAACCCAGTTAGAAACACTCTGTATATTTAGTCAAAAAGTGCATACTGTGAAGTGTATTGTTACAATGGCGAGTGAGCAGTTTAAGCGGTGTGTGCATCCCTGCCCTAGATATATCACAGGTGGATACACACACAAGCTTTGTGTGCACTGCTTGGGAGCACAGCACGCCTGGGCAGCTCTCGAGGGGGCTGCCTGTGGCCACTGTGAAGCACTATTGATCAGAGTGCTGCGCTCCCATCTGGCCGTGTTCGATAAGGCCTCCCCGCGGTTTGGGTCCCGTGTCTGCCGAGGTGGTGAAGGCGGCTCAGATCGTGGGGCTCACAAATGGATCTGTCAAGATGGCATGAGACTGCTGCGGCACTTTCTCAGTCCTCATCTGACAGTTCCGATGTTCTCACTCCCCATGCGGAAGCCCACCTAGCGGCTTCTTCCGCACAGGAGGAGAACCCCATGGCTGAGCGATCAGATTCTTAGGAATAGGAATGTGCTCAGCATCGAGGCAGTTGAAGCATTAAATGAGAGCTCGCCACTTCATTCACCTGGGTATGAGGAGCTTGTTAAGGTTTTGACTTATGCTATGGCCAGCTGGCCACATGAGAGACAGGAAGCGCAGGTAAACTTGATGAGCGCTCCCTGCAGCACAGGTCTCAACCTCAACGCCGGGCTTACCATTTTTTCCCCGACTTACACAACTGTGTTAGATTATAGTAACATTGTAGGAGGGCGTAAGTACGGTTATTAGACGATGCTGCTGGTGGAAGAGTCTTTGGCCAGTTACCTCTCCCCTGACGTCACCAGGTCCCTGAAAGCCCGGGTGCTGCCCACCAAACCCTGCCGTGACACATAATCTTTGGTGGGCACAGCTTATATGGCAGCTGGGTGGGCTGGTGCTTGCCTGCATACAATGGCGCTGATGCAGGCATACCAGGCCAACCATACCAGACCAACTCCAGAAGACAGCGGACCAAAGCTTTGGGGAAGAGGTCCTAGAAGAGGTCCTAGCTCTATAGAGCTCCGGACGTCACGTGACCCATTCTGTTTACAACAGAATGCTTTTCACGTGTATCGATAAAGGAACAGATAGCTTTCCTGGGCACCTGTTGCACCAGCTGTACGCAAGTTACAACTAGTCTAGTTTTGACGTAAATTGCGTTGCACCATTACACTTTAGTTGAAGCCTAAATCTACACATAAACTAAATATTTACAGGAGTAACGTTAACCGATAGAATAAAATAGCAGACAGACTAAACTGCATCAATAAGCTCTTGTTTTACATGACAGACTTCAATTCTTTACACGTATATGATAATGCTGACATATACACGCACTTACATTTTAAGAGAGAAAACGTGAATAGATTACTATGTTAGCAGTCCAACTATGTTAAATGAACCCGGCCAAAACAGCACGCCGCTGTGTGCATCTGTTCCATCGGTCCGTGTTGTGCATGTTAAATGAAATCAGTCATAATCAATCATAATCATAATTTTTTTGTTTCAGTATTTATTTATTGATCCTTAATTTCATTTAAAATAGCCTACAGTTTCTAAATGTTATTTATATATAAAAGCACTTATGTTATTCATGATTATCGTACCTAATGGGATCTTTTTTTTTTCATTAGTTTAGCAAAAGTAGTTAGAATGAAGAATAAACTGAAATTCACGGCATTTCAACAACTTGCTACAATAAAATGATTTCCCCATTTCTTTCCCCCGCCTGTTCTGGCATCCTGGCGCACAGCAGCTGTCCACCATGTTGAAAAGGTTTAAACAGTCTGGTTTTAAATAATTTTTCGACCACTATAGATACCAATGCTACAGCCGCTCTAGCGCTCTCCTGATTGCCTGCCAAAATGGTGGAGTTTAGGCTGCGTGACGTCAACCTCCAGAGCTCTATTCCCATCATCGTGAGTCAGATCAGATCCGAGGACTAGTTTGTCATGATAGATCTAAAGGACGCATACTTCCACGTGTCCATCATTCCTTCTCACAGGAAGTTCCAGAGGTTCGCTTTCGGGGGCGAAGCGTTCCAAAATCGGGTTCTTCCGTTTGATCTAGCTCTCTCCCCTCGCACGTTCACCAAATGCATGGATGCAGCTCTGGCCCACCCAGAGAACCACCATCCTGAGGGTGGTGTGGGACTCAACGAAGATGCGGGGACAAATGTCTCCCGCTCGTATTGAGTCCATCCTAGCAATGTTTTCCAGGATGAATCTAGGCCACGCTATCACTGTAAAGCAGTTTCAAAGACTGCTGGGGCTCATGGCAGCTGCGTCCATCATCATACCTTTTGGCCTCCTGCACATGAGACCCCTACAGTGGTGGCTGAAAGCCAAGGGGTTTTCATCAGGGTCACGCACAGATGTCGCCGAAGAATCGTTTTGGCGCATCCCTTACGGGTTGGGGCCTGTTCTGGCCGGCCCAAGTATGGTTCTCAGACATCATATCACTCCTGGCAGGCCAGCTGTGGCAGATCCCTTTGAGGAGGGACCTGCCATCTCAGGCAGGGGGCACAATATTTCACCCCTGGCCAGAGTTGTTTAAACTGGCTTCATTGCTGGAGTTCCTCCTGGAGTTTCTGCTGGTCTTACCCCGTCCACACTGAAGATTTACGTGGCTGCCATTGTGGCTTTCCACACTCCTTTAAGTGATGGGCCTATGGGGAGGCATCATCTGGTCATACGGTTCCTCCGTGGTGCATGGAGAAGGAGGCCTGCGACTCGTACCAGAGTCCCAACCTGGGTTCTGGCGGTGGTTCTTGAAGTACTGTCACTGGCCCCTTCGAACCTCTTGAGTCGGCGGCAGCTAAGAACCTGACATTTAAGATGGTCTTTCTCCTGGCAATTACTTCTCTCAAGAGAGTGGGGGATCTCCAGGCCTTGGCTATCTGGCTGACATGCCTGGAGTTTGCCCCTGGGGGAGTTAAAGCCATTTTACACCCTAGACCTGGCTATGTGCCTAAGGTGCCATCTAACACAGCACGGTCTGTGGTTCCTCAGGCCTTTCATCCTCCACCTCATGTGTCAGCGGAAGAAGAGAGGCTAAATTTGCTCTGCCCTGTCAGAGCACTGAACATCTATATTCAGTGGTCTCCTCAGTGGAGGAGGTCAGACCAGTTGTTGGTGTGCTTTGGGTCACCCAAAAAGGACCTGAGTTTGTGAGGAGCTGCATTTACTGTGAACAGAGCCGCTCTGAGACGCTGAAGAAACACGTAACCTGCACGCATGTAAATAATTAAAGAATTGCGCTTCACTCTAATACCCGCAGCGCATGTATTTATTTAATTGAATCGCAGACTTTGTTATTTCACAATAGCACTCTTCTATATTAGGATTTTAATATATGGTTTGTATTAAAATTATTTTATGGAATACCATATATGTTATGGTTTTAATATATCGTGCAGCCTTAGAAAACGGTCTAATAATGCAGTTCATGGATTCTCATTCATGGAATTCGCCACTTCCAGTATTTTGCCGGTTAATCGACACGATTTTCAGTAAATAACAATTAAAATTTTGTCTGTTCCTCACAAAAATTCTCCTTTTTTGTTCTATAGAAAAATAACCTCATGTAGTTCCAAACCTTTATGCTACTGAGTACATAATGGCAGAATATTCTTTTAAAAGAAATCAACACCACAGCCAATCATATAAAGCGAAACATGCTCGGTCAATATGACCTTTGTATATGAGGAAAAGCGGGCGGCTCACGTGAGTTCAGTGCTTACTTTAGCGCAGCGGTCTTATTAAGCACAGGTGGGGTGGTGTAGCCTGAATACATCACATGTGTGATTGACAGCAGCGTGGTGATTGACAGCTGGTGTGTTTGCATGCGTGTGTTGCAGACGGCGCTCCACTGGGCGGCCAAGCAGGGCCGCGTGGAGATGGCGGACATGATGGCGCGCTCCGGAGCGGACGTCAACCAGAGAGCGGTGAGAGCTGACAGGAGCCAGTGTCCCTACTGACACACTCGCATTTACACCTCAGCAGGGGCCCACACACAAACACACCGCTCGCACAGAAATATTAACACCTTCTCACGGCAGCGCTCTGTGCTCTTATGATCCGCTCAGGTTGGCGCTATAATGTGTGTGTTTGTGTATAATTAAAGCATAATTTCTCTTTAATACGAGCCCTTAGATCACAGACTTCCCCACCCGTTTATCCCTCCTTTAGCTTGATGTGGCTAATCAGCTGATTTTTCTGTTAATCAAACACAAGGTTAAGAGGATGTTTATGTAGCTCAGAATTGAAAATGAATGTATAACCTCCTCTCTCTTTGCATAAACATGACCTCATGTTTATTTATCCTCGATGTACCAACAGTCCAGCAGTGAAAGCTTTGGCCTCACCCCCAGTTCATGCATATTATAATTCACTGTATCTTATCTCATCACATTGAGGGTTGGAGAAGTGCAATACTGACAGGATCTTTGTGCCTGTGGCAGCACCCCGTCCCGACCCCCAACCTTTATTTGGAGCTCTATTTTCCCTCTATCACCCAGAGCATTATGGTCCCTCTTAGGAGGTTATTTCAGTTCAGATCCCGTTACAGTTTAGAGAGTCCAATTCAACCCTTTGCAAATTGGCCGTTTATATAAGTGTAGGTAAAAAAAAGATATTTATACCCTTTTCAACAATGCTTTTGGTGTAATAACTGTAAAATATCTTAATTATTATTATTATTTATTTATTTCAAGGTATTTTTTTTTACTTTATTTACTGAACAAAAGTTTTCAATCATTATTAATATATTAATATTTTATACTAATATATGTTAAAAATAGTAAAATAAATAATACAGTTATATATTTAAAAATATATAAAAGAAAAAGCTTTTAAGTTCTTAAAATGCAATCTCTTTATTCATGTTGGTTTTTACACATTTTTGGGAAGAAAAAAAACTCATACCCTTTTAACAATACTTTTGGTGTAATAACTTTAAAACAACAACTTTGATTACACATGAATGTACACAATATTTTCATTGATTAATTATTAATATATTAATATCTTAATACATATATATTTTTTTAAATATTATGGAAAATATTAAAATAAATAATAAAATAAAATAATTTAAATAAATTCATATTTTAAATCACAATCTCAGACCATTCCAAACTACTTAATTTTACAATTATTTTCCACTATAAACTTTTTAATAACACTTTTTCAGAATTCAATTCAGAAATTGAAAACATGCTCATCATAGTAGAGGCATATATGGGATGTAAAAAATAAATAAATAAACATGTCCTGTTGTAAAATCAGAGGAGGGAAAGAGTTGTTATTACTTAATGTTTTCTCTTATTTTTTACGACTTTAATCTCCCCTCCCTCCGTCTCATTGAAGATAATGTTTAAAGCCTTCACGAGCAGTCAAGCACACACGCACTTCTTATTGCCTTCATAATTACATAATTAACTTTTGCTCTGTAATCGTTATGGGGCTAATGGTGCTCTTCAAGTGCAGTCTCCTCTGGGCAGAAATTGAATAAAAAAATCAATAATCCATGGAGCGCCGTCAGGGTCTGGATCTGCCTCACTATGATTCACAAACACATGAGGTGTAGACGTTTTCTTTCAGTGTTTCGTTTTCCCTCTTTTGATGGACTTTTTTGGTGTTTCATAATGATGTAGTTTTGACCAACAATGAATTATTTATTTTTTTTATATAAGTTAAAGTGCCGCTATTATGCTATTCCCTATTAAGGTTCCTAATTTAGTTTTGAAGGCCTCCTACAATAGGTTTACATGCATCCAAGGTCAAAAACACTTGAATTTTCCCATTAAACTAAAAAAAAATTCTCATCACCTCATTTCTCAAAGAGTCTGAAAACAGTTTACTCTGATTGGTCAGTCGGCCTCAGTAATTGGTCTACTCTGCTCTGATTGGTCAGACGGCCCAGTCTGTTGCGATTGGTCTACTCTGCTCTGATTGGTCAGACGGCCCAGTCTATTGTGATTGGTCTGCTCTGCACTGATTGGTCACATGGCCTAGTCTGTTGTGATTGGTCTGCTCTGCACTGATTGGTCACATGGCCTAGTCTGTTGTGATTGGTCTGCTCTGCACTGATTGGTCACATGGCCCAGTCTGTTGTGATTGGTCTGCTCTGCACTGATTGGTCACATGGCCTATTCTGTTGTGATTGGTCTGCTCTGCACTGATTGGTCACATGGCCCAGTCTGTTGTGATTGGTCTACTCTGCTCTGATTGGTCAGATGGCTCAGTCTGTTGTGATTGGTCTGCTCTGAACTGATTGGTCACATGGCCTGGTCTGTTGTGATTGGTCTACTCTGCACTGATTGGTCACATTGTTGTGATTGGTCTACTCTGCTCTGATTGGTCACATGGTCCAATATGTTGTGATTGGTCTGCTCTGCACTGATTGGTCGCATGGCCTGGTCTGTTGTGATTGGTCTACTCTGCACTGATTGGTCACATTGTTGTGATTGGTCTTCTCTGCTCTGATTGGTCAGATGGCCCAGTCTGTTGTGATTGGTCTACTCTGCTCTGATTGGTCAGATGACCCAATCTGTTGTGATTGGTCTCTTTTGCTCTGATTGGTAACATGTCTGCACTGATTGGTCTACTCTGCACTGATTGGTCACATGGCCTAGTCTGTTGTGATTGGTCTACTCTGCACTGATTGGTCACATTGTTGTGATTGGTCTACTCTGCTCTGATTGGTCAGATGGCCCAGTCTGTTGTGATTAGTCTACTCTGCTCTGATTGGTCAGTTGACCCAATCTGTTGTGATTGGTCTTTTTTGCTCTGATTGGTCATATGTCTGCACTGATTGGTCACATGGCCTAGTCGGTTGTGATTGGTCTCTTCTGCTCTGATTTGTCACATGACCCAGTCTGTTGTGATTGGTCTACTCTTTTGTTGTGATGTATCAATTCGAGCCCAAGTCTCATCCTTTTGAAATGCATGCAAAATGGATTTGCAGCACAGAAAATAGTGTCTTCTCGACATGTCGACAATACAAAGCAAACTCTTCCAGGTCTCAGTGACAACTACGGTGTTTGAGGGTCAGACATTGTTCATAATGGAAAGTGAGACTGGAATTACTGAAGACTCGTTTCAGCAGTTAAGAATCGATACTTTCTTTTAGGAGACAAAAACTCCATTTGTCAGGAAATTTGATCTTGAAAACTTCATGCATACACACTGCATGAGAGATAATATTTGAAAAAGCACAATAGGGCCACTTTAAAAACCCTTTTGATGTAAATCCTTTATATGGTCAATTTTATACATTTATAAAGTTTTTTTAATTATTAAAAATGTTAATAAGTTCATGTTAAACTTACAGTTCTAGGTATAATGTTTTTTTTTCTTTTGCATGTCTGATACCTTCACCTGGCTTTCAAGCATGTAAGTGCACACCTCTCATTTTATCCAGTTTCACATATTCAGAAAAGGCAAGTTCTAATAAGCATAAAAATAGATTCTGACTGTACCTTCTCTGTGAAAAATACATGTAATGTTCCCATAAAATTTGGCCAAAACATGATATCATAGAAGGCAGTATAATGCTGCGTTTAGAAGTTCACCCATGATGCTTTAAAATGCTGTAGGCAGCTCAATAGGTTTTGGAACAGAGCTGTAGACTTAGATTTATGCTCTTCATATGAAGGAAATATTTCTAAAGCCAAATTGCCCATCAGTGTGAAATTAAGTTCTTGACCCATCTTGTGCTATGCTTATTCTGTTTCTATAATCTTTTCTGGCTTTTTTCTGGCAAATGGGAGCTGACTGACAGCCTTCTTTCTTCATTCTTTCTACAGGGGGTGAGTTTGATTTCTATACACCTGTGAAATAAAGCAGGGTTTAGAAGAAATATGCTTTAGATTCTGAGCTCAGTCTCTGGCTGTCCACCTATCAGAGGATTGTGGGACTGCTAAGAGCTGGCACGCTAATGAGGACCAAATCCCTTTTTCCTTGCCAAGCACTGAACAAATAGGTTTTATTAAACATTCAAAATGGAGATAGTATGAGATTAAGTTTACAAACCTTGGAAGTAATGGGGCTTTAATGCTGTAGTCATTCAGAGTAGTATAGGAAGTATTGGATGTGCATTTCATGGCATTTCATAAGTTGAATATGAACATCTTTTCTTTTTTTGAAGCTCATCACTATTACTGCTTACACAGTTCTAAATGACATACTATATATACATACTAATAGACATAATATTCATAGTATTTTGTAAAAGGATTACATATGCAGACTTTAGATAGAAAACACAAATGTGAGGAATGCAGTAGGAATGCAGTCCCTTGTGAAAAAGTTGTTCACTTTACTATAATTTTAAAAAAAGAGTATTATCACAGAAATATATACTTTAAAATAATTGACTTAAAGTCCCCATGAAATCACAATTTATTATTATTTTTTTTTACTTATAGAATGAATATGTTAGTCTTGCTGTTGTCTATAAGCTAGTGTGCTCGAAAACAACGTCAAAATTCACAATCAGAAGATATAAGCGTTCAAAACTTTTCTGTCCAATCAAATGGTCTGTAGAATCTGAAGCCCCGCCCCCTACACTATAAATAGATGCTGAAGCTATGGCTGAAATCGGTCACTTGTTCACATAGTGAACACATAGGGGATAGAAAACGATTCAGACAGTATAAATATGCTTTCCATTGGGGTGAATGAAGTCTGGGTTCATGTTAGTGTCACGTGAACCACTGCAGCTCCTGTCCAGAGACAGCACAGAGCTCATGTGATCATGTGATCGAGTTGGCGCAGACCAGAAAACATATCGGACCCATTTGAATTCTGCACAGAATGATATATTTTAAAGCGATATGGACGAGGATTAAGAGCAGAAACGGTTAAACAGGCTCGGCATTAGAAACAGCACTGACGAGTGGAAGAGAAAACATCAGTCCCATGCAACATACATTTCAAAATGACACAACCAAACAAACTACACTTTTTAAACTACACATCCTCAGCATGATTATGATCATGGTTTTGCTTTAGTATCAGTTTCATATTAAATCTAAAGTGGGAATATATTAGACTGTGGCTGTCAAATGCGGCTTTGCCAAGCTCAACAGCACTGGCCGAGCTGTGATATAAAACAAAACGCTATTGGCTTTTTATAAAAAGTTTCAGTGGAAATTACGTCAACACATTGAATAATGCTGCGCGTTTCAAGACATACTAAAGCACACGTAGTACTTTATTATAATTTTAACTGTAGGGTGTTGTTCAATATTACTATTAAAGGTCATATATTTTAAATGTACTACAATGCAACTTCATTATTACAAATGTGTAATTACAAATATAGTTAAATAAAAAAGTTTCCATTTTACCAACCCTATTTCAAAGACAATAGGTGTAATTATGGAATTACATATAAAGATGTACATACATTTTAAACAAGTGGGTCCAAAAAAGCATTCTAAAGTTGCATATCATATAAATTTAAACTGTAATACATTTACATTTAATTGCAAATAACATGAATTTAAAGGGATAGTTCACCCAAAAACCAAAAATCACCCTACTCACCCTGAAGTCGTTCCAAACCTGTATAAATTTCTTTGTTCTGTTGAACATCAAAAGAAGATATTTTGAAGAATGTGGGTAACTAAACAGGGACCCACTTTATATTAGGTGGCCTTAACTACTATGTACTAACATTGAAATTAATCATTTGATACAATGCACTTATTGTGTACATACATGTTTTTACACAGTATTTACATTTAAAAAATTACCCACATGTAATTACATCTGTAATAATTTTTGTAGTTACATTTATAATTACACTGTTGTTCGTTCCCTTACACCTAACCCTACCCTTAAACTTACCCATACACCACACCTGTCCCTAACTTTATCCTTAAACTTACCCATACCAGCACACCTGACCCTGACTTTACCCTTAAACTTACCCATACCAGCACACCTGTCCCTAACTTTACCCTTAAACTTACCCATACCACCACACCTGTCCCTAACTTTACTCTTAAACTTACCCATACCACCACACCTGTCCCTAACTTTACCCTTAAACTTACCCATACCACCACACCTGTCCCTAACTTTACCCTTAAACTTACCCATACCAGCACACCTGTCCCTAACTTTACTCTTAAACTTACCCATACCACCACACCTGTCCCTAACTTTACCCTTAAACTTACCCATACCAGAATACCTGTCCCTAACTTTACCCGTATCCCACCTCAATAGCAGCAAAAGTGTTTTGCAATACAATATGAACACAATAAGTACATTGTACTTATTTTTTGATGTAAGTACATAGTAGTTAAGGCCACTAGCTACTGTTATGTTGTAATGGTTAATAATTGAAACAACCCAATAAATGCCCTAAACATCTTACATTTGGGTATTTAAGATAGGTTGGAGGTTATCCTTGAGAATACAAAATATTAAAATCTTTTTTCTTAAAGGGATAGTTCACCCAAAAATTGTATGTTTATCTGCTTTGCACACGTACAGATCGTGTACAGACCTCACGCACTGGAAGTGATCGCGCACTCAAGGCTGTTGGACATAGTGGTGTATTAGAGGAAAAAAATTATATAAATACTGTTCGGTTTCTTGCACAAACTGATCGCTTCGTCTCTTAAGACATCAGTGTCGTCACGAGCCGCAGGGTTTAATTTGGATTTGTCTGTGCATGTTTTTTTTACTCTCATAGAAATACTTATTGTCTTGAACGTGTTAGTCAGCATCAAAATAAGTGTACTTATATGGCACGACAAATGATTATGAAAAAATGAGGTAACAATTTATTTTAAGGTGATGTAGTTACACATTACTACATGTACATGTACCCCATGTAACAACAGTAAATTATGCATAATTACAAGTAACTAACCCTAAACCAAACCCTAACTCTATAGTTAGTACATGTAGTTAATTAATATTACTCAGTATTACAGTATATACTTATTTGAGGAAGGACATTGTAACTACGCCACCTTAAAATAAAGTTTAACGAAAAATTATTTGCGCTTAAAAGTAATATTTTTGGTTTGACATTATTACAAAGTGTACTTAAGTGTATTGAGAAACTTGAAAATGAAAAATGAACTTGCTTTCAGTACACTTATTTAATTCATATTAAACTATTAAGAACTACAAGTGCACATTCAATACAATTAAGCACACTTCTTTTTCACAAGGAGTATGATCCTAGCTGACAGAAACTTTGATTAATGTTCTCAAAAGGTTTTCTCAAAGTTGTGAACAAATGTTCTAGTACCGTTACCATATTTTTTGTTCAAAATTATCTGGTCTTTAATAATGTTGTCAAAATGTTAGCACAAAAACATTATTTATACATTGATCATAGAACTTGAACATTCAGAAATATCGTTTTCATAACTTAATAGGAACAGTAGCGTATTTTTGTTAGCTGGGATAGCGCACTTCCATGTTCTGCGTCAATGTGCATGTAGGTTTGCCAGTCAGTCTCGTTAAAACCATTCTCAGTCTTACCTTGATCTCCATTGGCTCCTCTGGCACCCTGGACAGTCTCTCCAGGGCCTTTATTTATACTGAAGTTGATGTGAAACAGAGCACATGAAAGTGTCTGTGACCTTTCCAAAAATGTCAGTGCTATAGGACTAGTGTAATAATGAGGAGTGGAGCAGAGGGAAGTCTACTTTAACCTTTAAGGGCAGCGGAGCTACATCATGATAGTACTGTGCTGTTAGCAACATGGCTATGCTGTGCTACACACTACAAAGGGAGCCATCGGCGATCCTGGACTGATTCTAGTCTACATTACATGAAAATAAATAAATATTGACACTTTTGCCTAGATCTCTAGAATGTTTACACCGCATTTTATCCACTTAGATAGAGTAGAGTACTTTAAGCACTACCCATGATTCAGTCTCAGACACTGTATGTTTCTCTGCTTAAAGGGTTAGTTCACCCAAAAATGAAAATTCTGTCATTAATTACTCACATATCGTTCCAAACCCGTAAGACAATGGAGGGACAGAAATCTGAGTGATTTCTGTCCCTCCATTGTCTAAGCAACTACCACTTTGACGCTTCAAAAAGTTCATAAAGAGATCGTTGATATTGTCATTTCATTTTAATTAAATTACAACTTTAAAAAAATAAAACAACTTTTTTGATACTTTTCAGTTTTGAATGAACTAGCTATATTTATAATACTTTAACTTTTTATCTACATGTAGTTTGTAAGCTATTGTTTACAAATACAATAGTGCTACAAGTGAAATTTTAAAATGTATTAAATTAATTTGTATTTTATTTATGACTGAAACATTTGTTGAGGTTTTTAAATAGGCCCTATACACTGAGAAATATTTTTTTGAACATGAAATAATAAAAGATCATTGCAAGTATCTTAATTTATTAATTAAGTATTTGTTAATTAAGGCAAATCAATTTCAAGTATTGAGTTTTTGGAAGGACTATTATTTCCAAACATAGTTTGTGAATTTACAAAGTTACATGCAGTTATGGACATTTTCCTAAATTATTATCTATTTTTGTGTTTGGTTAATGTTCATAATTGTCAAATATTATTGCTCTTGCCTCTTTTTTTCCTCTAATCACATGGCCCATTAGTGTTGTGAGCAAGGAAATGCTAAGTGTAAAACAAACGGACACCAAAGAAATATCAGGGATAGATGGAGTCAACATGAAACATCCATTTGCAGAAGTGTCTTCGGATGATAAACTCCCCCGTGGAGCGTTAATGTGCCGTCATCCACACTAATCACCGCTTGAGCTCAGATCAGCACTAAACTGCAGTCACATTTCATACATCCATCATCCTCTCACGTCGTCTTCACTAGCACACTATCTTTCTACTTTTGCCACCGTGTTTTAGAAGGAAAGCCCATCAGGGCTGCAGCTGTTTGGCCGGTGCTGTTTGAAACAGCGGTGGGTGACTGACGGTATCCTACAGAGGGTTAGTCCCGTGTTAATGTGCGGGATGTACTGTAGCGATTGTCTCAGCGGGTCTCACTGTCTGGTTAACTGCATAAATGCAGAACGTCGACTGCACACAGTGGTGTGTGAAATGACATCCAGCTGTTTTTAATAGCCTATCACAATCGAGTGACAGACACAACAGGAGAACAACAAGGGCTGTCATATTACTGTCCTCCCACGCTAATGATATTTAGATATTTGCGATGCATAGGATGCATACAAATTGACATTTCAGGACTTAATTTGACCAAGTGCACTTACGGTGTATTTGTGTGTGTGTGTGTGTGTGTGTGTTTGCAGGGCTACACACCGCTTCATCTGGCTTCTCTGCACGGACATGGCAAAATCATCCAGCTCCTAATCAGTAACTACAGTAAGGTCACTTTATTCTGGATTAAATACACCTTAACCCTTAAACGCATACCTCAGGTCTTTGGTGACCTGGGACGTCATTCACTACCCTCCTAGACATCAACCTTTTTGGTATTCCTCAATCAATTCATTATAAACACTATAAAAATATGATAAAAGAAAGCTTGTTGTCAACATCATATAGGGTCGCTAACGACCCGAGGTGTGTAACTGTAAGTATATTATTTCTGCACAACAATAATTGAATCTTTGATGACTGAATAAGTTCCACAAGGTGTCAATGTCTGATACACAATGATGAAGTGAGGTTTCACTCATAGTTACCGCAGGCAGGAAACAAAAGAATAGGAAGAATCATCAGCAAAACTTGAAATGGCTCAGATTTACTGCAGAGCAAGTTCTGAACGCAGTCAAATATTAGTGTCACTGTCACTTGATGCTGGAACTGGTAAAGAAGCTGTCAACGATCAAAACATTGATTTTGAAGATATTGAAAATGATAGTTCCCTTTCAGTCGGTCACATTCGACGTATGTCGTACATATCCGACAAATTGGGATCACTTCTGGGAGACCTTATCAGCTTCAAGTGTATACAGAACAGGCCAAATCCGTAAGCCGTTTATCTCTGCTGCTGAAGAGTATTCAACAGAACAAGTGCTGTGTGTAAAGGCGCGACAGCGAGGACCGCATACCAGACTCAAGAAAAGAGCAAACTGCTGTTTTCACAGCAATCCTCTTTGTTGGTTCGGTGGGGTGATCCTTTTTGTCTGTTTGAGTGCAAACACAGGCTGCACTATTCAAGATGGTATTCCACCCGTGTGTTTCTGGATGCGGTCGTTCTCTGTCTCCTGCTGACGGTCACAATCGTTGTCTCACGTGCCTGGGCATTCAGCACGCTGAGGCAGCTTTTGTGGATGATTCATGTTCCCACTGCGGGAACATGACCATCTCAGTGTTGAGGTTGAGACTCTCCTACCTGGCCCCCTTGCCAATTCCCCGTTCTAGGTCTACCCTTGCTGGCCAGCAGGGTGGGCCTACTTCAGCGAGTGGTCAGGGTGACCTGAGGATCACGATTAGGGCTTCCCCGCCGAGGCCAACTCTGCGGGCCCATAATCCCTCCGTACCGCCGCAGCCGGTTGAGTTACTGGAAGACCGTGGTGGCCCCTCCCATGGGCGTCCACCCATGTCTTTCGGTGCTCCAGCGGAGGACAGTATGTCGATCGCTGCATTGGAGGGGGAGCTTATGTCGTCTGGGGATGAAGACTCAGCTGCGTTGCTTCCCTCTGGGAGAGTAGTGTAGCCCGAGACCGACCCAGAACTGACGGATATGCTTGCCCGGGCCGCTGAGAGGGTAGGGGTCACGTGGAACCCTCCACCGTGTCCCGAGCCCTCAAGGTTGGATGATTGGTATTTGGGGGCGGCCTGCGCTGGTTCTCAGCGACCCGCCCCCGTACCATTCTTCCCGGAAGTGCATGAAAAGCTCACAAGATCATGGAAGGCACCTTATTCTGCCCGAAACCGGTCAAGTGGCTCTTCACTCCTCACTACCCTCGATGGCGGGCCAGCCAAGGGGTACGTGGTGATCCCGACGGTGGAGCGGGCCGTCGCAATGCAACTGTGTCCAGCGTCCGCTTGGCTTGGTGATCCATGTCTCCCATCCAAGGCCTGTAAGTTCACGTCCAATCTAACAGGCAACGCTTACAGAGCCTGTGGACAGGCTGCGTCCGCCCTGCATGCCATGCCGTTGCTCCAGGTGCACCAGGCCCAGGCACTCATGGACATGCACGAGGGTAGACCTGACCCAGAACTGCTTCGGGAGCTCCGGGCAGCAACGGACCTTGCTCTCATAGCGACGAAAGTCACCACCTGTGCAGTTGGTCAGGCGATGTCCACTATGGTGGTCCAGGAGCGCCATCTCTGGCTCAACCTGGCGGATATGAAGTATCGGTTCCTGAACTCCCCCATTTTCCAGGTTGGGCTGTTCGGCGACGCGGTCGAGAGCTTTGCCAAGCAGTTCTCGGCCGCCCAGAAGCAGACATCAAGCACATCCTGCCCCGGCGGGCCGCTGCTGCCTCCACCCACAGGTCCTCCGCCTGCTCGTCACTCAAAAGGCCTCCTCACACCCACTCCGGGTACGTCTGTGGTGCCGTTGGTCCCGCTTGCCCGGTCGCTGGAAGCCTGGCTAGCGCTTCCCAGTCCGTCTCACTGGGTCATCCATACTATCAGACTCGGCTACGCGATTCAGTTCGCCCGGCGGCCCCTAAGTTCAGGGGCATCCACTTCACCTCCGTGCTGAAGGAGGCTGCCCCTGTGTTACGCGCAGAGATCCGAGTCCTACTGGCGAAGGATGCGATAGAGCCGGTCCTTCCAGCCGATATGAAGACAGGCTTCTACAGCCTGTACTTCATTGTACCTAAGAAATGGCCAGTAACACCGAAGTGCCCGTTCTAGTGTTGGCTTGCTGCGCCATTCCCCTCCTCATGGACCGGATAAGTGCGCATTTCTGCTCCAGTAGAGTTCCCCAGCCAGGCGAACCCTGTGAGTTCCTCCACCACCATACGGTGCTCAGATGTGGCGGAGCATCTGACGCCAGGCTCAGCAAGGTAAAGCGCACCCCAGTGCTGCGCCCCCTGCTGGGCTAGGTGCCATATGTTGTGACCCCTACGGCGGTCCCATATGTGTGTATTCTTCCACGGTACGGCTCCCTATGAGTCCGCTCTGCCGTCTCTGTCCGGTGTAGTCTCCTGCCCAGGTCGGCCGGAGCCACCCCAGAGACCTCCATAAGTTGTACTGCCCGATTGGCCAGTCCATATGTGTATCTTCCACATGTTACCTCCCTACGGGCAGGATGTGGACTCTGCAGCGTCCCTCCGGGCACGCTTTCCCAGCGTTATCCAATTCCTGCTGAATGGGTCTTGCGGAACAGCAGCAGTGACTCTCCCTGCGTGACTTCCCCGCCCCAAAAGGTGAGGGTTCAAATGGGCTCACGCAGGGCGCTGGAAGTGGCAACAGCCGTGGCGTTTTCCGTAGGGATCCCAATTTGTCGGATACGTCCGATGTACGTCGAACGTGACCGACTGAAAGGGAACGTCTCGGTTACGTATGTAACCCTCGTTCCCTGAAAGAGAACTGACTAGGAGCTCTGACGAGGACAGTGATGAAGATATAAAACATCTGCTCAAACTGAACCCTTCCAAGCTCCAAAAGGGGACAAAATATGCTTTATTTCATTCTAATATCAGAAGATTTTTATATAATCGCGTCAGGCAGAGATATATCCGTGTTAGATATAGATCCGGTTCGCTAAAGACCCGAATATGTAATAATGACTGACGAAACATAAATTCATTTAAGGGTTAAGATATGTGGACAGCACATATTGTGTTGATCCTGGAACAACATTCCTGTCTGAAAATGTAGTCCTAACCATATCCCTACGCCTAAATCTAACCCTATACGCATAACTTATTCCTAAAATCAGAGGGAAATGATAGGTGAATAACACTGATGTAGAGGCACCTACCCCTGGTTATAAGCCTAAACGTGTCATAAACTGTAAACTTGTCCCTCAAATCTGATTGGTTGATTGGAAATAGAGAAGTCAATAAGTCACTTAAGATATCAGATAATGTGACCATTTTTTTACATGACAATGTCATTTCAGGTTGTAAAATATAATGTGGTACAACCTCCAAAAACACTTAATGATAATAATGAACTAATAATTAATGATTTAAAAAAAAAAAAAAAACTGATTTTTATAATGAATATTCATTCATTCATTCATTCATTCATTATTATTAAAAACGACTAAGATGTTTACACAATAACTAAACAATATATTTTAATTTAAGTAACTTAAGTAGACATTAACTCTATCTCAAACCAAATAATTACCACAAGTTATTACTACACCATCTGTTTGACGTCATTACTATTTACTATTTTGGGAAACAGTGACTAGCTAGTTAATTTCTCCAATGATGCATCATCCTATAGCAATGAGTTACGAGAAATGCACCCCTCCATGTAGCGTGAGACCTGCAGACAAGGATTTTAACATTAAACAATGCTGCAATGCTTAAACAAAGAACAAAGGGGACGATTAAAAGACGAATCACAAAAAGGAATTTCAAAGTAAAGAGAAAAATTTGTATCACAAAACAGTTGCACATTAGTATACAGTATAATGTTCCCCTAACACTGTCCCCTACACAAAGAAAATCCAGCTCACAGATATGATGCTAAGCTGAAGTTACTGTGCAGTCACAAATGATAATTGTTTTTTAGGGGAGAAAACTGCAGTGATGGCCCTCATACTGTGAGCTAACACTAGCTCTCGCTAATGAAGCTAACTAGGGTGTGTGTCAATAGAGTAATTCAAAAGAATGGTCCCTTGAGATCTTGGACGGTGTATATGCATGTATGTGTAGGGGGGCCTTGTTTGTAAAAGCCCCTAACAGAGAATAGATGCCCATATGTTGTGTGTTCGGTGGCCACTCGGCCCTGTTGTGTTTGTAATTCACTAAAACACATATGGTCCAGGTCAATATTAGCTCCCACCTCCTCTGTACAAACCACAGAGTTTCCATATGGTGTGTGGAAATGGATACTCCATGGTTTCCCTTCACCTCCTACAGCTCACTTGGAACCTACACTGAGAGAGACAGAGAGGATTGTCCTTCGTTTTCTCCAGTTTTTTCAAGTACCACGAATCTTCTGCCAAATTGTAAATTGCTCTCTTCACAAAATGACATCACAGATCAGCAGTCTAGTGAAGTTTAGGTCAGTCGTTCTCAACTGGTTTGGAGAGTCACACTGGGCACATTATATCCAGATGTATTAATTAAAAATAAATAAATAAATATAATGATATTTATGCATACTTGAATATACCTCTTCTATTATTAATGAACATGTTTTTAATTTTTGAATTAAAATTATATTTTGTGGAATAAAGAAAAAATGTTGAGATGTTAGAATGGAAGCTTGTTTTCAACACTGAATTAAAATGGTAATTGTGACTTTTTATCTCACAATTCTGACTTTTGTTATTGAAACCCTTTTGGATACTTTCATCATCTTCTTCGGACCTGAACGTGACAGAACACCCAACCCTGAAAGTGAATACAATAGAGATTGCGTCCATTAACATTGCCCCAATGGGGAGCTTTCACAAGCTCAATGGGGCCATGGTTTTTATTTTTCAAGGAGGAAGAGACCTGGAGGAATATGTGGAGGAATTCATCTGCGTCAGCCACCTCACACATTGCTCATTGCTTACACTCATGGAGTGGTTTTGGATCGGACTCTGTGCCGCAAGGAAACTCCTGCTGGATGCTGGCAGAATACATAAACTTCGCCCTATGGGTCGACTTATCTTCTTTTACTGTGGTTGATGTAGAAGAGGATCCCGCCGCCAGCATCCAGACCCACTCAACATCCCTCACCACCTCAGAGCCAGACCCAGCACCCACTGCCACTACAGATAAGGAGCCAAAGCTCACCGCAGACCGAGAGACCCAGCCAAATCCTGCAACGTAGTCAGTGCCAGCAGCCAAGTCTGTCCTGGATGCAAAGCCTGAGGTCCTGGCTGAGAATATTGGTGGTGCTGGAGGAGGAAGAATAGCTGATCAGCTGGGAGATGGAGGTAGCACTTCCCACCCTGCCCACCCATGAACCTTCTCTGACATGGGTCCCCTCCTGCACTAATGTGTCTTCATTGCCGCTGGTCCTGTCCAGGCCAAGTTCTTTGTCATCACCAATCTCAGTATAAGATTCCATAACGGAGCCTCCATCTACACCCAGTCTTCTCCTGCATGCTCCACCAAAGTCATCCATTCCCTCCGCTGGCTCCCTTCAGCCCCGCAGCTCCATCATCAGCCCTGCCATGCAGCCCTGATCGCCTTGGGGCTTCCCATTCTCTGCCCTGTCATGAGGAGTCCCGTGCTCCACCACATCCCTCTGAGCCCTCAATTCCACCTCGGCCCGTCGACCAGTCGGTTTCCTCCCTCGTCCCACCGGGTTCACCCTGGTCAGTCGTTGCTCCATTATTGCCACGGACTTCTAAGCTGTCTAATAAGCTCTATCTCTCCACACCTAAGGCTCCGTCAGGCTCCTCCTTCCCGCAGACACCACCTCACTTAGCATGGCATAGCCTCAGTCCTCCGGCCCCATAGCTCCACATTGGCCACTCATTGCCTAGACTCTGCCTTAGTCTCCCAGTCCTTGGCCAGACACGGACTCCGCCTGGACCTCTACATTGCTAGACGGCATCGCTGTCAGTTGGGCTCAAATGACCACTGTGGCTCCTCCCTCCATCACCGCTGCCATAGATCACCTGCAATCTTGGCGGTCTACTTGGTTGCTCTGGGATCTCGTCGGCCGTTCTTCCTCCCTGGATCCTACCACCATCCAGTCCTCCATGGGCCCTTCCACCACAAACTCCTCCATGGTGCCTCCCGTCATCTCCTCCATGTCTTCTCCCGCCACCTGCTCCACCCTGGTTCCTCCCATCTGCCCCTCTATGGGCTTCCAGCGCCTCACCGGTCCCTTGTCCACCTCCTTAACCTCCACTCTTCTTCTCTTGAGCCATCCATCCCGGGAGGGGGAGTTCTATCATGGTCTGTGTGTTTAGTTTGATTTTCATGGACTTTTAGTTTGTATTCCTCAGTTACCTTTGTTCCTTGTTTCCCGCCAGTCATTCGTTTCTATGGACACTATCAACACACCTGTTCATTATCACTGTGTATTTAAAAATTTGTTTGTGTGTAGTTCGTATTGTTTTGTTTGCTCATCATCAGTGGAATTACTTTTGTTGTTTTGTTTAATAAAGATGTTTTGTTATTGAAACCCTTTTGAATACTTTTATCATCTTTCACTCACAGTTGTGTTATAAAGTCAGAATTGCAAGATATGAACTTGCTATTGCAAGAAAAAAAGTCAGAATTGTTGGATAAGAAGTCATAATAATTAATAATTATAGTAATAATTCATATTTGGAAAAAAAAAACTTACTGGTTGGATGGTTGATTAAAAGTAATGGTTAAGATATTCACAGTGTATTGATGATGCAAATAAAATATTACTTTTTTATTTGATAGTTACACCACATGACACTTTTAGAGTAATTCAGTTAACACTTTTATTGAAATGTGGGTCCCACTTTATATTGTGTATACTATGTGATACAATGCAGTTATTGTGTACATACAGTTTTTTACACTCTACTTATATATTTTTCTTTTTTTTCTTTTTTCAAAAACTGCATGTACAGCTGTATTTGTGTAATTACATCTATAATTATTTATAACTGTGGACACCTTTACACCTTAACCCACCCTTAAACCTAACCATACCAATAAACATGTCCCTAAACTTACCCGTATCCACCTCAATAGCAGCACAAGTGTTTTGCAATACAATATAAACAAAGTAAGTTCATTGTACCTAACAATTGTTTTAATGTGAGTACATACTAGTTAAAGACATCTAATATAATGTGTGACCAAAATTTATATGAAAGTTTTTCAAAATTATGTTAAACCGATGTGAATATGGAGTTTATTTCTAAGAATTTGGCACATGCATTTTAAACTAGATTTTTTAAAAGGATTTTTCCATTTCTTTATCCTAAACGCTCTTATTTGTCATTGATCCATCTGCCTTTTCCCAAGTGACAGATGGATTTAAGTTTGATTGGATGGTCTTTGACGTGACATCAACAACAAAAGATATGGAAAGTGTTTTCCTATTTATTTTGCAATCCTAACTATGATCTGTTTTATCCTTTTTATGAGTTAGCGTTGTTTTCCCTAGCTGTCAGCAAGAACAGACCTGCCATTGATAAGCACTGATTTAGAAGTGTGAAGTTAGACAGATTTGATGGCCTGGAGATAAAGACCCCTGGCAAAAAAACATCTTACAGGTTTTGTGAACGTCAACGCAGCAGAGAAGCTTTTCCCAGACTGACATGACTGTCATATATTGAAGACATAATGACAACAGTCCAGACAGACATGTGTCAAGCACAGACAAAACCTCCCAGACACTTTCATGGACAGACTTTATTCTTTCACAAAAAAACATTGGTGGAATTGAATGGAGTCACTAAGGTGTTTAGCTCTTTAAGCATGATATATAATGTTTTTCACAGAAACAGCTCATTTAAAAAAAACAGTTCAATCAAAAATTTTAATTTTGTCATCATCTTTGTAAACTTGTATGTTGAACTGTTTTTTGTCCATTCAATGAAAGTTATTTTTAAGTTATTTTATATTTTAGGTTACTTTTATTGTATGGACACATATACATAATATATATATATATATATATATATGTATATATATATATATATATATACACCGATCAGGCATAACATTGACCACCTTCCTAATATTGTGTTGGTCCCCCTTTTGCTGCCAAATCAGCCCTGACCCGTTGAGGCATGGACTCCACTGGACCCCTGAAGGTGTGCTCTGGTATCTGGCACCAAGATTTTAGCAACAGATGCTTTAAGTTCTGTAAGTTGCGAGGTGGGGCATATATGGATCAGACTTGTTTGTTCAGCATATCCCACAGATGCTCGATTGGATTGAGATCTGGGGAATTTGGAGGCCAAGTAAACACCTCAAACTCGTTGTTGTGCTCCTCAAACCATTCCTGAACCATTTCCTGAACCACGTGTCAAAGTAACATCCATGGATGGCTGGACCAAAAGGTTCCCAGCAGAACATTGCTCAAAGCATCACATCTTCTCCGCCGGCTTGAATTTTCTTTCCATAGTGCATCCTGGTACCATGTGTTCCCCAGGTAAGTGATGCACACGCACCCGGCAATCCATGTGATATAAAAGAAAATGTGATTCATCAGACCATCAGACCTTCTTCCATTGCTCCGTGGTCCAATTCTGATGCTCAAGTGTCCACTGTTAAACAGGGGTCAGCATGGGCACCCTGATTGGTCTGCGGCTATGCAGCCCCATACGCAACAAACTGCGATGTACTGTGTATTCTGACACCTTTCTATCAGAACCAGCATTTAATTCTTGAACATTTTGAGCTACAGTAGCTCGTCTGTTTGATCAGACCACACGGGCCAGCCTTCGCTCCCCATGTGCATCAATGAGCCTTGGCCGCCCATGACCCTGTCGCTGGTTCACCACTTGTAGCGAGGGGGGCGTGGCCTAGCGAGGTCTGTGACTGGAGAGAGAGTCAGAGGACGAGCAGCACGTAAGTAGGTCAAGTGCAAATGACGAACACCTGTCTCTTGTGGCAGTAATTGGCGTGGAGAGACAGGATATAAGCCTGCAGGAAAGGAAGACCAGGAAGAGAGAGAAACACTAACGTTCCCTGGGACTCAACGCAAGCAGAGAGGAACTGCACAAACCAACGACTGAACCAAAGAGAGACTTTTTGATTGTTTATGTTTGGCGCGATGTGCACACCGTTTTGGTTACTGACTTAAAAGGAAATAAAAGAGAACTCACGAGTCCCAGAACGCCGACCCCTTGTCTTCTTCCACACCTCACTTTGTTACAGTGGTGCCAAAACCCGGGAGGAAGAAGACCGCCGACGCCGCCATGCAGTCCCTGTCAGGATTGCCGTTTGCGGAGGTAATCCACTCGCTCGCGGGCCTGCACAGGGAGCAACATCAGGCCATGCTGGAGATCCGGGATGAGCAGGAACAGCAATTCCAAGTGCTCATCCAGACCCAGCAGCAGGACCGCGAGCTGTTACGAAGCTGGATAGACCGGGAGGGGGAACACCAACGACCTCGACCCCACCCCCTCACATGTCTCTCAGCAAGATGGGCCAACACGACGATCCAGAAGCCTTTCTGGATCTTTTTGAGATGTCCGCTGAGGCATGTGGGTGGTCGCGACAGGACTGGCCGGTGCGCCTCATCCCGCTGTTATCCGGGGAGGCACAGATAGCAGCCCAACAGTTGCCAGTCCAGAACCTCCTGGTTTACAACGACCTTCGACGGGCCATCCTTCAACGGGTCGGCCTCTCCCCCGAACAGCATCGTCAGTGCTTCCGGTCGCTGACACTGGGGGAGAATAGCCGACCCTTCGTGATGGCCCAGCAGCTCCGGACGCCTGCCGCAGATGGCTGATGCCTGACCAGAACGACGCCAACAACATCGTGGATCGAGTGGTGCTAGAGCAGTTTGGAGCAGTGGGTCCAGTGCCACCGCCCGGCGTCGCTGGATCAGGCCATCCAGCTGGCGGAGGACAAATGGCGGTCGCCGAAACCCTACCATCAGTTTCTCTTTCTCTCCCTTCCTCTCTCTCTCCCTCTCCATACAGGCCTGTTCCTACTCCCCGCACCAGGGGAAGTTTCCTGTCTCATGGAACAGCCCGGGGAAGGTCCGGGGATTTTGCCATCTTGAAAGATAGGTTGTATTGAGTGACCCAAGACACTCAAACAAGGCAAGATACAACCCAGTTATTAGTTCCGAAAGCTCACTGTAATCCGATGGCAGGACATTTGAGACAAGCTGCGACACTTAATCGTTTAATGGTCCGATTCTTTTGGCCGGGCATTCACGAGAATGTGCGCAGGTGGTGCGTGGCTTGTCGTGAATGTCAGCTGGTAAACCCGCCCGCCCTTTCAAAAGCGCCATTGCGAGTGGGGATCCCGAAGGAGATCCTCACTGATCAGGGCACGGCGTTTATGTCACGTACTTTACGCAAACTTTACGAATTGTTGGGCATTAAATCGATTCGTACCAGCGTCTATCACCCACAAACAGATGGTTTGGTGGAACGATTTAATCGCATATTATAAACAATGATTCGAAAGTTCGTACAGGAAGGCGCCAAAAATTGGGATAAATCGTTAGAACCCCTCTTGTTTGCTGTACGCGTGGTCCCACAAGCCTCCACCGGGTTTTCCCCATTCTAACTTCTCTATGGACGTCAGCCCCGCGGGGTGTTAGACGTTCTCAGAGAGGCTTGGGAGGACGGACCTTTGCAGGGCAAGAACGAATTCAGTATGTCATGGACCTGAGAACAAAACTCCACACATTGGGGCAACTCTCCATGGAGAATTTGTTACAGGCTCAGGACAAACATAGCCGGCTATACAACAGGGGAACTAAACTGCGCGAATTTACACCGGGAGATAAAGTACTGATTTTACTCCCAACTTCTAGTTCAAAATTACTTGCCAAGTGGCAAGGTCCCTTTGTGGTCACACGACTAATAGGAGATCTCGATTATGAGGTAATTCGGTCAGATAGGAATGGAGCACATCAAATATACCACCTCAACCTCCTTAAAAAATGGAGCGAGGCAGAGTCAGTGATGCTGGCAACGGCAGTGAGTGGAGAAGAGGATCTCGGGCCAGAAGTGAGCACAAAAATTACATCCCTCGCTCTGGCCCCGGGAGGAGATCATCTCTCGCCCTTGCAGCTCACCAAACAGTTGCAAGAAGTTTTTTCGGATGTGTTCTCGCCCCTACCCGGCCGAACAAACCTCATTCAGCACCAAATCGAGACAGAGCCCGGTGTGGTAGTCCGCAGTCGGCTGTATAGATTACCCGAACACAAGAAAAAAAGTGGTTCAGGAAGAATTAGAGGCGATGCTAGATATGGGAATAATAGAAGAATCCTACAGTGATTGGGCCAGCCCGTTCCTAAAACGGACGGAGAAATGTGCGATTGGGCATGTGGAGGTCAGGTATCTGGGCTTCCACTTGGGTCACGGGCAGGTGCGTCCTCAAATTGATAAGACGGCAGCAGTTGCAACCTCTCCGAGACCCAAGACCAAAAAGGAGGTGAGGCGGTTCCTCGGGCAGGCGGGATACTATAGAAGATTTTTTCCTAATTATTCGGACCTCACCAGCCCGCTGACTGACCTCACTAAAAAGGAAGCACCAGACCCGGTCCAGTGGTCAGAGCTGTGCCAGCAGGCTTTTACCCAGGTGAAGGCTGCTTTGTGTGGCGGGCCGCTCTTACAGTCACCTGATTTTTCTCTCCCTTTTATGTTACAGACTGACGCACCGGACCGAGGGTTGGGGGCGGTCCTAACCCAGGAGAGGGAGGGGGAGGAGCGGCCGGTGCTGTACATCAGTCGCAAGCTCTCAAAGAGAGAGCACCATCGAAAAAGAATGTTTGGCAATCCGCTGGGCCGTTCTCCCTCTCCGCTATTATCTCCTGGGAAGGGAGTTCACCCTCTGTTCGGACCACGCCCCTCTGCAGTGGCTCCACCGCATGAAGGATACCAATGCGCGGATCACCCGTTGGTATCTAGCTTTACAGCCTTTTAGGTTCAAGGTGATCCACAGGCCGGGGGCGCAGATGGCTGTGGCCGACTTCCTTTCCAGAAATGGGGGGGGGGCGGGGGCGGGGGGCGGGGCGCAGGCCGGATGGCTCCCCGGCCTGAGTCGGGCGGTGGGGGTATGTGGCGAGGGGGGCGTGGCCTAGCGAGGTCTGTGACGGGAGAGAGAGTCAGAGGACAAGCGGCACGTAAGTAGGTCAAGTGCAAATGAGGAACACCTGTCTCTTGTTGCAGTAATTGGCGTGGAGAGACAGGATATAAGCCTGCAGGAAAGGAAGACCAGGAAGAGAGAGAAAACTAACGTTCCCTGGGACTTATCGCAAGCAACGCAAGCAGAGAGGAATTGCACAAACCGACGACTGAACCAAAGAGAGAGTTTTTGATTGTTTATGTTTGGTGCGATGTGCACACCGTTTTGGTTACTGACTTAAAAGGAAATAACAGAGAACTCACGAGTCCCAGAACGCCGACCCCTCGTCTTCTTCCTCACCTCACTTCGAACATTGTTACACCACTGTTCATTCCTTGGACCACTTTTGATAGATACTGACCACTGCAGACCCGGAACACCCCACAAGAGCTGCAGTGGAGATGCTCTGACCCAGCCGTCTAGCCATCACAATTTGGCCTTTGTCAAACTCGCTCAAATCCTTACGCTTGCCCATTTTTCCTGCTTCTAACACATCAACTTTGAGGACAAAATGTTCACTTGCTGCCTAATATATCCCACCCACTAACAGGTGCCGTGATGAAGAGATAATCAGTGTTATTCACTTCACCTGGTCATAATGTTATGCCTGATAGGTGTATATATACACTACCAGTCAAAAGTTTGAGAACGGTAAGATTTTTAAATGTTTTTAAAGAAGTGTTTTCTGATCACCAAGGCTATAATTATGTTATTAAAAATACAAAAAAAAGCTGCAATATTGTGAAATATTATTAAAATGTAAAATAACTGTTTTCTATTTGAATATATTTTAAAATGTAATTCATTCTGTTGATGCAAAGCTGAATTTTGAGCATTACTACTCCAGTCTTCAGTGTCACATGATCATTCCATCAATGCCTTTTTTGCCCACTTCCACTGTGTTTGGTCAAAGCACCTCAGACCTCGCTGTACACGATCAACTGTACCACATTCGTCAAAGAGATGAGACCGTGAGTATGTATGCTCTCCGATTTTGTACCCTAGCAGCTGCTAGTGGCTGGAATGAGTCTGCGCTGATAACCGCATTTCGTCAAGGTCTAGATCCTCATGTGAGACATTTGTTGGTGGTGGATGATGATACCATGGGATTAGAAGGCCTGATCCAGAAAACCATTTAAGTGGCTCAGCGCTATTCGGCTTGTACGCTTCATCAACCCACTGTTAATCCTCTGCCCGCCGCACCATCTGTCGCCCTTCCAGCACCTGAACCCATGCAGGTGGACTACACTCGTTTAACTCGTGCGGAGTGTCAGAAGAATTCAACATCATCTCTGCCTGTATTGTGGGGGAGGTGATCACTCATTGCGGCCTGTCCCATCCGACCATCACGCCCAGCGGTGAGTACGATTCAAGTTCCAGCTTGTATTGCCTCTCACACAAACTACGGTGCATCTCATTCATTCTCATGTTTGCATTTCAGCCAAGGCCCTCATCGATTCCGGCTCTGCAGGGAATTTTATCAGCCCCCAAATTCTCCACAAACTGAATGTTCGTCGCAAACGTTGCCAACAGGATCTCCGTATCCATACATCTAGGGAAAACCGCTGGGCCGTGGTCACATCCGGTATTACTCCCCCACACTGACGCTCCGCATTGGAAATTTACATTCTGAGGACATCACGTTCATGGTGCTGGAAGGTTCCACCGTGGACATCATCCTGGGATGCCCCTGGCTCTCTCAACACCAACCTACCATCCAGTGGAGCACTGGTGAGATTCTCAAATGGAGTAAAAACTGTTTGTTAACCTGTGTATCTCCTATCAAGAAATCCTCTGCGAGTCTCAGTTCCTCCTCTCCCGACTCCGAGGTCCTTCCTCTCCTGTCTACTTCCATAGAAAGTCCTGAAACTGACCATCACGTTGAGATTCCTCCAGAGTACCGGGAGTTCCAGGATGTGTTTAGCAAGCGGTTAGCAACGCAGCTACCGGCCATGGGACTGCGCCATCAACCTGCTGCCTGGGGCTACCCTACCTAAGGGTAGGATTTACCCACTGTCCATCCCGGAACAGAAGGCCATGGAGGAGTACGTGCAAGAGGCACTCAAACAACGCGTCATTCGTTCATCGACATCCCCTGCCGCTTCGAGCTTCTTCGTGGCCAAGAAGGACAGAGGCTTGAGGCCATGCATTGATTATCGTCATCTAAACTCCCAGACGGTAAAGTTCAGTTATCCCCTTCCTCTGGTTTCAGCAGCGCTGGAACAGCTGCAAGGAGCTCGTATCTTCTCCAAGCTGGACCTGCGGAGTGTGTACAATCTCATTTGTATTCACCGAGGGGACGAGTGTAAGACTGCCTTCATCACACCATCAGGTCACTATGAATACCGGGTCATGCCATATGGCCTGTCCAACTCCCCCTCGGTGTTCCAAAATTATATGAATGAGGTGTTCCGGGAGTACCTCCATTCCTTCGTGGTCGTTTACATCGATGACATCCTCATCTTCTCCCAGAACCAGGCAGAACACCGCCAACAAGTCTCCCAGGTCCTAGAGAAGCTTCGACAACACCACCTGTACCTCAAGCTGGAGAAGTGCGAGTTCCATATCCCCTCCGTGCAGTTCCTAGGATGTCATCGACCAACACGGCATCCAGATGGACCAGAGGAAGGTGGAAGCCATCCGAGACTGGCCCTTACCAACGACTGTGAAGGAACTCCAGCGTTTCCTGGGATGCGCTAACTTCTATCGTCGCTTCGTGCTCAACTACAGTCTGCTCAGTGCACCCCTCACTTCGCTCCTCAGAGGCCGGCCCAAGTCTCTCTCCTGGACACCATCTGCCCGAGAAGCATTCCATCAGCTCCAAGAAGCCTTCCAAACCACCCTGATCCTCGTGCACCCTAACCCGAAACTCCTGTTAATCGTCGAAGTGGACACCTCGTCTACAGGAGTCAGGGCAGTATTGTCTCAGCGGCAGGGTGATCCTCCACGACTCCATCCATGTGCCTTCTCCAAGAAGCTGTCCCCGGCGGAGCAGTGGCGACACTGGCAGGAGGGAGCAGATCACCAGTTCGAGGACATCATGGATCATCGTAACCTCGAGTATCTCCGTGAGGCTAAGAGACTGAATCCCTGTGAAGCCCATTGGGCCCTGTTCTTCACTCGATTCCATTTCACGGTATCCTACCGACCCGGAACCAAGAACTGCAAGGCAGACGCCTTATCCCGGATGTACCAGCCTGCTCCTGAAAGCTCTGAATCGGAAACTGTCCTCCCTCCAGCCATGATTGTGAGTCCCATCCAATGGTCCCTGAACCAACGTATCGCTCAAGACAACCACACCGAACCTGCTCCGCTGGGAGGTCCTGAGGGGCTTCTCTATGTTCCACCGGATCACCGTCAGCCCCTCATGGACTTGGCTCACATTTCTCCTTGCTCTGGACACCCAGGCAGCATACAAACCCTCTCGCTCCTGCAACAACGTTATTGGTGGCCCTCCATACCTCAGGATGTCTCCCTGTATGTCAAGGGATGCTCAGTTTGTGCCGTGGCCAACACTCCTAGGAGGCTCCCCGAAAGTAAACTGGTCCCTCTACCAATCCCACACCGTCCATGGACCCATCTCGGGATAGACTTAATGACTGACTTACCATCTTCCAACAACTTCACCTGTGTCTTCGTCATCGTGGGTCGTTTCTCCAAGGCCTGTAAATTGATTCCCCTCAAAGGTCGGCCTACTGCATTCTGTTCCAGAATGTGTTCCGTCACTTCGGGATCCCAGAGGATATCGTTTCCGACCACGGATCACAGTTCATCTCCCGGGTATGGCAAGCCTTCTTCAAGCTCCTTGGAGTGTCGGTCAGTCTCTCATCTGGATACCACCCTCAGACCAACGGCCAAACTGAGCGGAAGAGCCAGGAGATTGGGAGATACCTGAGGTGCTATTGCCACCGGAACCAGGACCGCTGGAGCCAATACCTCCCTTGGGCCGAATATGCCCAGAATTCCCTCCGTCAGACCACCACTGGGCTCACCCCGTTCCAGTGCATCCTGGGCTATCAGCCTCCTCTCTTCCCCTGGTCAGGTAAGCCCTCAAAGGTTCAAGCTGTCAATCACTGGTTCCAACAAAGCGAGAAGGTGTGGGACTCAGCTCATATCCATCTCCAGCAGGCAGCCCAGAGACACAAGACACAAGCCAACACCAGAAGAGGTCCCACTCCGGCTGCCCTGCCTCAAGCTAAGTCCCCGTTACATAGGTCCATTCACGATACAGAGGCAGCTCAACGAGGTCACCTATCGTCTCAACCTCCCAGAACAGTATCACATCTCACCATCTTTCCACGTATCCCTATTGAAGCCACACACTGAACCCTTGTCTTCTCCCTCCACAGATCCTGGTGACAATGCGGTACCTCCTCCTCCTGAAGTTATCGAGGAGGAGACCATCTACCGGGTGCGGGCGATCCTGGACTCACGATGACAGGGTCCTCGGATTGAGTACCTCGTGGACTGGAAGGACTATGGTCCAGAGGAACGCTCCTGGGTTCATCGTAACGACATTCTCGACCCCACACTCCTCACCCAATTCCATGCCAAACATCCGGACTGCCCAGCTCCTTGGGGGCGAGGCAGACCCCGTCGTCGTCGCCCCATCCGGTCGTCAGAAGCCGCCCGTGGAGGAGGGGGTACTGTCACAGAGTCACAGCCAACACTACCAACACACAGACATTGTCACCAGATCTCCACGCTCCGCCCACTCGTTCACTATCCCCAGAGTACTGATCACCAGCACCTGCACCTCATCATCACAGACACTATAAGAAGCACACTCTCCCTGCCCTTCTGGGAGACTTCTGTCTGGTCTCGTTTCACATACCTGGACTCCTTACCTGATGCTCACCAAAGATTCCCGTCGAATCCTTCCAACACCTTCCTTGTCTCCAGTTCCGTGTCTCCTCGTGTTCTCCCTCATCCAACCTCCTACCAAAATATCCACCCAGCTAAGTGCCTGTGAAGTGCTATTATCATCATTTACCTGCATCCCTCATTTGCCTGTGTTCGTGTCGCTGTTTAAATAAACACCGTTCACCTTACCTGTCTCTCTGTCTGTGTCCTGACAACTGTTTTCAACATTGATAATAATAATAAATGTTTCTTGAGCAGCAAATCATTATATTAGAATGATTTCTGAAGGATCACGTGACTCTAAAGACTGGAGTAATGATGCTAAAAATTCAGCTTTGCATCACAGAAATAAATTGCAGTTTAAAATATATTCAAATAGAAATCAGTTATTCTAAGTTGTAAAAATATTTCACAATAATACTGTGTTTGCTGTATCTTGGATCAAATAAATGCAGGCTTGATGAGCAGAAGAGTCTTCTTTAAAAAAAAAAAATAGTAATGTTTCAAACTTTTGACCGGTAGTATATATGTATATATACCATTAAACTACTGTCATTTACTAAAGACACAGTGAAAAATTAGCTCTGAAAAGGTGTGGACAGGGTTATTTTTGCGGCTGACCTTATTGCATATGCATTTGTAGGAGTTTCCCTTTCAGGCGCAAAATTTATGGGAGGAGAGTATTTAAATGAATCATGCGAGGTGATTTAGAAGTTAGCGCTCGTCAATTTACTGGTGTTTGCGCCATTATTTACCACTCAAAAAAGTGGCTTAAACCAGACACTAACTGGTAGATTTTGGTCATTATAGAAATGATCTGTGGTCTTTAATTTGCACATCGTCAGTAGATCACATGCAGAACTTTCCACTCCTGTCAGCTCTTTTTTGGAATTGTGCTCTCACGCTAATTTGCCCTGTTTAGTAAATCTGGCCCATAGTCAGAGAAATAATACACAGTGAATTTGCTGCAGCTTTGGCATTAATCTGATAGCAGGTCTCAGGCTGTCTGTGCATGTATATTGAGTGGCAGACAGTGTCACTGGTCACCCATCAGAATGATGAGATGTCTAGTGCCAGACCTTCATCTGGGAATCTCCAAACCAATGAGCCATGCCTAGCCAAGCTGCCATCAGCCGCCCGTTCATACCCCTCACCAAGTGACCAGACTGTTTACTGTTCACACAGTCACATCTATTGTTCACAGCATCTATTGACCATGGTAAAAAATTTTTTTAAATAATAACAAAAACAACAACAACAATGTAATAGTAATAATAATAATGGTTTATTACACACTTTGCATAGAATATCACATTTAAAATAATAATTAAATTAAGTTAAAGTAAATGGTAAAATATACATGGTACAAAATGACACCAGGACTAAGTGATAATAATAATTTATTACACTCTTTGTATGAACATCACATTTGTCTAATTAATTAAATTGAATTAAGTTAGATTAAATGGTAAAATGTGCATGGTACAAAATGACACCACGACTGAGTGATAGTTGTAATTTTGTGAATAATAATAATGATGATGATGATTTATTACACACTTTGCATAGAATCTCACATTTTTAAAAAAATGATTAAGTTAAAAGTAAATGGTAAAATGTACATTACAAAATGAAACCACGACTAAGTGATAATAATAATAGTTTGTTACACTCTTTTTTATGAATATTTTTTTTATAATATTAAAATTTAATTAAGTTAGATTTAATGGTAAAATGCACGTTATAAAAAGACACCACAACTAAGTGATAATAATAATAATAATACAACTATATAATTATTTCACTGTTACCAATAATACAATTTCACTAAAATCACTGTTCAGAATATCAGTTTTATACATTTATATATTAAATTTAAATATTAAATAAAAAATTTAAAAAAAAATGTATGATGCAATTTCATATGTTTAGACTGAAAGTCGGTCTAGGTCAAGGGTAAAATAATAAAACCAATATATAAAATAAAAATATTAAAAAATTTTTTTGAAAAATAAATTATGACGACATGGTACATTTCCAAGGCCCTATTTAAATATGTTAGTTTTCATAAAAATCAACCCCAGGGAAAGTGCACATATATGTTTCAGAAACACACATATTACCCTCTGATGCTGCACAATATCATGACCAGAGTATTTCTTGTATCAGCGATTTTAAGTCATTTAAAGTGATCAGACCAGCATCTCTCCGCTGCACTAATGATTTCTATAGCACTCCGGGTGAATAATGCTTTATCTTGTCATAGTGAGATCTGTGTGAGTGGTTAGGGAACTGTAGATAGTTTAACATAGTTACAAACTGACTGCTTGCAGTGCCTTAAGCAATATAGTTGAACACAGTTATAGGATTACTGCTTTGCGCCTGGAAACATAAGCCTCTCTTAGCGGCGCACAGCTTAAGACCCCCGCGTAACTCTATTAAAGCACATAGAATTTCTCCAGACACAACCATAATCATATAACTCGGTTAAACAGCTTGCCGTTGCTTCAGACATATTTGTGACTGGATTGTTGAAAATCAGAGTTAACGTCCCGCCCTTTATTGAAACTGCAGTTTTATTAGTTTATTGTTATCAATTCTTGATGATATTTAGGCACTGTGGGAGCTGCACTGCGGATATGGCATTATAGATGGGTTTTCTGTGTCTTTTTTGGTCAACTTTCCACTTGTCAGTATTTGAGCTGACAGAATACTTGAACAAGTGTTGATGTTGAAGATCTTCCAGCATGTTCTGTAATAGTGAACATGGTGTAAAACATACACACGGCTTTAGGAGCTAATATATAATTCAATAGAATAAGCGACTGGGGAGGCAGCAGTCATACATTTATATAGGGGGTTAGAGAGTTCACAGATCTGATAGTGATGTAGGTTTAGCTTGTTGGGCAGAGAAGCCCTGAGGTCATGTCTGCGAGGTCATTAAAAGTCAGCAAACCTTCCTGTAAAACCACAATCCAACACAGTCTGGTTATATAGTCTACAAACGTAAAACCGTATTGGGTGAACCTCACAAATATATCCAAGAAATGTCCAAGTTATATTTCTCATCAAATTTAAAATAAAAAAAGGAAATTTTAATTCATTGTTCTTTTAAAGGCTTGATTATAATTGGTCGATTGCTGCAATCTGATAGTCAAAAAATAAACGGAATAATCTGGATAATTTGTTTTCTACAGTAAATAGCTGTGCTAGTTTTATGTAGCAGCCATATCACCCTGTAGCCCAAGACTGGTTTCCCACTGAAGCTAAGCAGGGCTGAGCCTGGTCAGTACCTGGATGGGAGACCTCGTGGGAAAACTAGGTAGCTGCTGGTAGAGGTGTTAGTGAGGCTAGCAGGGGGCGCTCACCCTGTGGTCTGTGTGGGTCCTAACACACCAGTATAGTGATGGGGACACTATACTGTAACAAGCACCGGATGAGACGTTAAACCGAGGTCCTGACTCTCTGTGGGCATTAAAAATCCCAGGATGTCCTTCGGAAAAAGAGTAGGGGTGTAACCCCGGCATCCTGGCCAAATTTGCCCATTGGCCTCTGTCCATCATGGCCACCTAATCATCCTCATATACTGATTGGCTTCTTCACTCTGTCTCCTCTCCACCAATCAGCTGGTGTGTGGTGGGCATTCTGGCGCAATATGGCTGCCGTCGCATCATTCAGGTGGATGCTGCACATTGGTGGTGGTTGAAGAGATTTCCCCCCTTCTATATATGTAAAGCCCTTTGATTACCCAGAAAAGCGCTATATACATGTAACAAATTAGTATTATTATTATTATATTATTATGTCTCTCATAGAGGGTTATTAAAGGTAACTTTAAAAAAATAATAAAAACTGATGAAATGGCAAAACACACACAAAAAATAGTACTGTCAGGTTTATGCTTTGGTTCTGTTTAGTTTCATTATGTTTTAGGGTTTTAGGGTACGTTTGAATGACAAGTGTTCCTTTGTGTATTTTGCGTACAGATCCCATTCACACGAATACACGAAAAATGCTGCATTACACATGCCAGGCCAGTAGATGGCGATGTCACTTTGTAAATAAACACTACACGTCTATATTTTTAGTTTAAAATGGTGTAGTGTAAACAGCCCCTTAGGCTGCCCACACGCTTGAAGATTTTGGGCCCTATTTTAACGTTCTGAGCGCATGGTCTGAAGCTCATGGCGCAGGTGCACTTAGGGCGTGTCCGAATCCACTTTTGCTAAATTGGAGTTTAACGACGGAAAAAACGGTTGGCTCGCCCGGCGCATGGTCCAAAAGGGTTGTTTCTAGTCTCTTAATGAACCATGGGTGCGTTGTGCAGTGCCTATAGGCGCATATTACTAACACGCCCTTTAAATAACACGAAAAATACTGTGCTATTGACTTTAGACCAGGTTTGTGTTGGTCAATGGCGCAGTCATTTTCAGTTCCTCAAAATAGCAACGCACCAACACGCCCATGGGTGAACAGGTGGGCGCGAGTGCATTTGCTGTTTAAACAACGTGGCACTGGACGTGAAAATAACGTTGGGTTGAAACTAGCAAAAAACACTTGTTTACACATTTACCTAATTTTAATTTAAAATGTATTTAATTTTTTAATTTAATTAATTTTTTTAGGCCTGCCGTCACATTGTGGCGAGTGTATGATAGGGCCCATAGTGTGGCCCGATTCAAGGCTTGTCGTAAACTACTTTTTGTCCAAATAATCCTCGATTGTGTGGTGTAATTACAATAATTTTACTGCTCCTGATCCTTTGTTTAACAAAACTCACACCAAGAGAAGCGCCGACGACATTGATCGTCCTCCATTTGTTTTTCTTCTCAAGTCACATTTGATTTTGCAAGTCTCCGTGAGATCTCGTCTCACTGCAGAAATGTTACTAATCAACAGGTGTGTGGTCTCGCGGTCCAGACTACTCTTGTGTGTGCATAAGGAGGATTATAATGCTAAAAATGGGTTGAAACTGCCCTTAAGTCTGTGGTCTCCCACAGTTTTAAAATTAGTTGAGATTTGAAAATCGTCTCGTGTGTTCCAGGCCTTAGTTTGGGTCAGCTGTATAATGTACAATCAGTTTGTAATTAGTGCTTAATTATCACTTTCATATTTTGCACAAAAAAATAAAGCCTGTTTTAAGATTTATTTATTTATTTATATTTTTACATTTATTTTATTTGCAATACATTGCATTATTTTTATGATGGTTAAGCACATTTAAATCTCCTCTCTCAATTTTCATCAATATATTTTAGAACATGAAGAACGGTCCAGGTTACTTGACTGTAACCCTGTTCGCTGATAAAGCGGAACGAGATTCTGCGCTGCTTAGTGCTATCGGGAACGTCTTTATCGTGACCAGCTGTGAATATAGTGTGTAAACACGTCAATGGAATTGACCTAGAGCTTTTATAGCCTCTGTTAGTGACATCATCAGAATGCGGCTGCATCAGAGGCTATAAATAGATGAGCCCACAGCTGCATCATCAGGATATTTTGAAGAGCAGTCCTGGGACATCTTCAGCACGGCAAAGCAACGCAGCATCTCGTTCCGCTTTATCAGGGAACAGGGTTACAGTCAAGTAACCCGGACCGTTCCCTTTCAAAAGCTACACTCAGTGCTGTGCTGCTTAGCGCTATTGGGAACAAGAATACCCACGCCACCGTGCTTGAAGGTGTCTGGACCCCTTACGGTTGTGTAGGTGTACTCACAAGAACGCAAGAAAGCCTCAGACATTAGCTTGTGATGTCGACTCAAGGACGTGAGAGCCTGGAGTGGCATGAGCATCCAAACTATAACACTTTATGAATGTGTGCGGAGAGAACCAACCTGCTGCATCACAAACAAGTTCTAAGGGGGCACACTTGCTAAAGCAGTAGAGGAGGCGACCCCCCTGGTGGAGTGAGCCCTTAAGCCTGTTGGCGAAGCTTGGCCGCGCGCCTCATAGGCAAGAGCAATAGCATGTTACGCCCCCCATAACAAACAAACAGTTGCTCTGACTTACGCCACTGGCTAGTGCCGTGGACGTAGGCCTGACTTTTAAAAATATGCGTCCTTGAGATCGATCGGGACGAACCAATCGTGATGTTGAATTTGCGACACGACCGTCTTTACGGTTAACATCTTGAACTTTAGCGCTTTGACTGTACGGTTTAAGCCTCGAAGATGTAAGATTGGATGCAACCACACACTATATTCACAGCTGTTTACACACTATATTCACAGCTGTTCACGATAAAGATGTTCCCAATAGCGCTAAGCAGCACAGCATTGAGTGTAGCTTTTGTGTAGCATATTTTCACTACCACAATATTATTTAAATTGTGGAGTACAGATGTAGTTTACAATTTAAATAATATTTAAATAGAATTTAACTTATGGCATTATTATTTTAAAAAAGTACATTTTAGATTATTTATTTAGCTCGCATTACAGTCATGAGAATTTATGCTTTATTAAAAATGCAAAAAAAAAAAAAAAAAAAAAAAAAAATATATATATATATATATATATATATATATATATATATATATATATATATATGTTTTATGTACACATTTTTTTTTATTTTTACTTTGGAGTGAAATATGACCCAAACATTTCTTCATGAGAATCACCCTATTGTAGGACTAATAAATCGATATTTACTGTTATAAATACTCATCATCATTATATTATAAAGTCTAATCACCTTTTTATTTCAAAGACATGCAAAATATGCAGGTTTAAACAAAGCTTAGATGACTAAAAAGAGCCAGTCAAAGAAACTGGTCATTCGCACACATTCATTTGTCAGGCAAAGCACTGATCTCTAAAGCTGAATTACTAGCAATAGAATATGTTATTTATGAAAAGCACCTTCGTTTTAAAAAGGCATAACAGGCTGTTGACACTCTACATAAAAATGGGAGATGTTGACCTTTACCGCTATCGCCCCATTTCTGCCCTATTCTCGCTTTCCCTCTCTTTATGTTGCCTGGCCCCCTTTCAAATCCACAATCCTCACCTCTTCTTTTCACTGTTATCTCAAATAATTACCCCTCCATTTCTCCCCGAATCCCTGGAGGCCCTGAGCTGCTCAAAAGGCCACTCAGTGTGTCCAGACAAGAAGGGATTGAGATCAGCACTCAGTCGCTCAGTATTCAGCCTCTAATTAACCACAGCGGTATTCCAGCAGGCCCCAGACCAGCCCGAGTCCATATGGCTGCTACAAGGCCAGTGTGATTATCACTGTGTGCTACAGAGCGAGAGAGAGAGAGAGGGGATGAGATGATTGAAACGAGAGTGGTTGGCCGTATTATTTTTAACGACTCTCCGATGGCAGAGATGACGGTGCATTTGTTATTTTTAAGCAGCAGTACCCTAACCTTGACCTCCCACCCACACACTCACACCTCTGTTTATGTGTTATAAAAAGTCATTAATGAGAGTGTTTGTGTGTTACGAGTAAGAGAGAAGGAAAACATAATCATATTTTATTCATAGCTTCACAAAACAGTCAGTATTGACAGTGAGACAACAGCATTTCAGTCAAGTCAGCTTTATTTCTATAGCGCATTATACAATACAGATTTTTTTCAAAGCAGCTTCACAGTAATAAACAGGAAAGTAACAATCGTTAGCTATGTTTCCATTTAAAGTTGCGAATTTAACTTGAATATTGTATAAAACATTAGCGAATAAAGCATGTGTTCAAGAGAACAAAATCGTCACTTCCTGTGAAATTGGCGCAAAATGTCTGTAATAAAATGTATGCAAAAGTTGCTAAAATCGGGCTCTTTTTTCCTCCATCATTAATAAGTTGCGTCTCAGACCGGCAAATGAAACGCAATACACACCATGTTCATGTTCTTTTTTGTTTGGATGCTGGTGTTTGGGAATGCAATCATGTGAGACTTTATTGAGGGAATTAAACCAAATCATTCTGATGACCATTGTTGGGTAAAGTTACTTTGAAAATTAATGCATTACAATATTGTGTTACTCCCTTAAAAAGTAACTAATTTTTTGACTTAAAGTCATTTTTGCTTATGGTTTTTGCTTATGGTCAATAAAGTGAGATTAAATGCATAAAAACATTTGTTTTAACATTTAATTATTGGAGGTTTGCGTAGTATTATGATTTTGCATTTCACAGATTTTATTTATTTTGAGGTATACTGAAACTTTTTTGTGCAAGTGAGATGAGTAAATGCATGCTCACACTAGAACTACAATAACCATCATGTTTACACACAACGCTTTTACACTTACTCTCGATTTTTTTCAACATGGAGACGAGAGCTGTCAGTCAATGAATGGGAAAACAAAATAACTTGCGTTACTTATTTGAAAAAGTAACTCAGTTATTTTGTTGTAAATTTAAAAGTAATGCATTACTTTACTAGTTACTTAAAAAAAGTAATGATTATGTAACTCGAGTTACTTGTAATGCGTTACCCCCTACACTGCTGATGGCAGACATTGGCTCAGGTGTTTCAGAGCCACCAAACCAACATTTGAGATGCTGTGATGCAATTGGTCCACTGGTTAGTCCAGTTATCCAATCACATCCACTGTTTAGGCAAAGTCACATGATTTTTTTTTCTTGCGCATCGAGGGATTTATTCGGTGTAACAATGTTCAAAGTGAGGTGAGGAATAAGACGAGGGGTCGGCGTTCTGGGACTCGTGAGTTCTCTTTTATTTCCTTTTAAGTCAGTAACCAAAACGGTGTGCACATCGCACCAAACATAAACAATCAAAACTCTCTCTTTTGGTTCAGTCGTCGGTTTGTGCAGTTCCTCTCTGCTTGTGTGGCTTGTGTTGAGTCCCAGGGAACGTTAGTGTTTCTCTCTCTCTCTGGTCTTCCTTTCCTGCAGGCTTATATCCTGTCTCTCCACGCCAATTACTGCAACAAGGGACAGGTGTTCGTCATTTGCACTTGACCTACTTACTCGCACATGCTCCATATGACGCGGCCAGTCGTTACTATATATGATGATACATCCAAGTAGGCCGTGGCATATGCAGCATGCGGCTGAAGAATTTTATCCATGAGGCGCTGAAAAGTGGCCGGTGCCCCGAACAACCCGAATGGAAGTGTGACAAATTGGTGTAATCCAAACAGCGTCGTAAAGGCTGTTTTTTCTTTAGATAAAGGCGTTAAGGGGATCTGCCAATATCCCTTTGTTAAATCCAGCGCCAAATAAAAACGAGCTGCACCTAGCCGATCGAGCAACTCGTCAACCCTCAGCATTGGATATGCATCGAATTTCGACACAGCGTTCACCTTGCGGTAATCCACACAGAACCGGACCGAGCTGTCCATTTTATGAACTAAAACTATCGGGCTGGCCCAATCACTGTAGGATTCTTCTATTACTCCCATATCTAGCATCGCCTCTAATTCTTCCTGAACCACTTTTTTCTTGTGTTTGTGAAATCTATATGGCCGACTGCGGACTACCATACCGGGCTCTGTCTCGATATGGTGCTGAATGAGGTTTGTTCGACCGGGTAGGGGCGAGAACACATCCGAAAAAACTTCTTGCAACTGGGCTATGTCAGAGAGCTGCAAGGGCGAGAGATGATCTCCTCCCGGGGCCAGAGCGAGGGATGTAATTTTTGTGCTCACTTCTGGCCTGAGATCCTCTTCTCCACTCACTGCCGTTGCCAGCATCACTGACTCCGCCTCGCTCCATTTTTTAAGGAGGTTGAGGTGGTATATTTGATGTGCTCCGTTCCTATCCGACCGAATTACCTCATAATCGAGATCTCCTATTCGTCGTGTGACCACAAAGGGACCTTGCCACTTGGCGAGTAATTTTGAACTAGAAGTTGGGAGTAATATCAGTACTTTATCTCCCGGGGTAAATTTGCGCAGTTTAGTTCCCCTGTTGTATAGCCAGCTCTGTTTGTCCTGAGTCTGTAACAAATTCTCCATAGAGGGCCCCCCAATGTGTGGAGTTTTGTTCTCAGGTCCATGACATACTGAATTTCGTTCTTGCCCTGCGAAGGTCCATCCTCCCAAGCCTCTCTGAGAACGTCTAACACCCCGCGGGGCTGATGTCCATAGAGAAGCTTGAACGGGGAAAACACGGTGGAGGCTTGTGGGACCTCGCCTACAGCAAACAAGAGGGGTTCCAACCATTTATCCCAATTTTTGCCGTCTTCCTGTACGAACTTTCGAATCAATGTTTTTAATGTGTGATTAAATCGTTCCACCAAGCCATCTGTTTGTGGGTGATAGACGCTGGTGCGAATCGATTTAATGCCCAACAATTCGTAAAGTTTGTGTAAAGTACGTGACATAAACGCCGTGCCCTGATCAGTGAGGATCTCCTTCGGGATCCCCACTCGGGAGATTAAACGAAACAATGCGTCCGAAACACTCTTTGCCGAAATGCTGCGGAGGGCAATTGCTTCGGGGTATCGTGTTGCATAATCCACCAGGACTAATGCAAAACGATGCCCTTGTGCGGATCGCTCTAATGGTCCGATGAGGTCCATGGCAATTCTTTCGAAGGGGACCTGCATGAGCAGTAAAGGGCGCAATGCCGCTTTTGAAAGGGCCGGCGGGTTTACCAGCTGACATTCACGACAAGCCGCGCACCACCTGCGCACATTCTCGTGAATGCTCGGCCAAAAGAATCGGACCATTAAACAATTAAGTGTCGCAGCTTGTCCCAAATGTCCTGCCATCGGATTACAGTGAGCTTTTCGGAACTAATAACTGGGTTGTATCTTGCTTTGTGTAAAGTACGTGACATAAACGCCGTGCCCTGATCAGTGAGGATCTCCTTCGGGATCCCCACTCGGGAGAATAAACGAAACAATGCGCCCGAAACACTCTTTGCCGAAATGCTGCGGAGGGCAATTGCTTCGGGGTATCGTGTTGCATAATCCACCAGGACTAATGCAAAACGATGCCCTCGTGCGGATCGCTCTAATGGTCCGATGAGGTCCATGCCAATTCTTTCGAAGGGGACCTGCATGAGTAGTAAAGGGCGCAATGCCGCCTTTGAAAGGGCCAGCGGGTTTACCAGCTGACATTCACGACAAGCTGCGCACCACCTGCGCACATTCTCGTGAATGCTCGGCCAAAAGAATCGGACCATTAAACAATTAAGTGTCGCAGCTTGTCCCAAATGTCCTGCCATCGGATTACAGTGAGCTTTTCGGAACTAATAACTGGGTTGTATCTTGCCTTGTTTGAGTGTCTTGGGTCACTCGATACAAACTATCTTTCAAAATGGCAAAATAAGGATAGGAAATCGGTTGTCCAGGGTAGAGAAACTGTCCGTCGATCGAGCAGACCTGAGCAAAAGCATTTTTTAATGACTCATCCTGGGACTGTTCCAGAGGAAAGTCATCGTGTTCGGTGAGGTTCAGCCTCTCCACAACGCTCGGTTCCTCTGCATCAGTACCCAGCGGTCCCGGCTCAGTCTCTCCCACCTGTACAACCGCTCTCTCTCCCCGCCCTGTTTTCTCCCAAGAGACATCCGCACATAGATACCCCAATAAACTACGAAATGCTGGCCAATTTGTTCCCAAAATCAGCAGATGTCTGAGGTGCGGGCTAACTGCCACCTCCACACTATGTTTTTGTCCCCGAAATTGAATGACAGCAGTCATTAATGGATAATTCACCACATCCCCGTGTACACTGTACCTTAACCAAGCGGCTCTTATCCAATGCCAACGGCTGTATCAGGCTTTGATGGATTGAGGTTTGGTTACATCTTGAATCCACCAAAGCCGGATAGGTACCCCCCCTCACTGGTATCCGGTACAGCCCGGCTCGATTGGGGGCAGCCCGTGGCGCGTCGGGGATCCGGATCAGTGTCCCCACCTCCATGACCGGACACCTTTCTATAAAATGACCCGGATCCCCGCATCGCCAACAGGCCAGCCCAGACTTCCCCGCCACCCCAGTGGCTGGAAGGGGGTCAAGGAATTGGCGAGGAGAGAAAGGGGACACAGGATCGGATGACTGGTCACAGCCAGCCAGGTCCGCCCCTCTAGGCGGTGCTCGGGGTCCCGATTGTCGGTCCGGAAAATCCCCGTACCTTCCCCGGGCTGTTCCACGGGACAGGAAACTTCCCCTGGTGCGGGGAGCAGGAACAGGCCTGTATGGAGGGGGAGAGAGAGAGGAAGGGGCAGGGAGAGAGAGAGAAACTGATGGTAGGGTTTCGCCGACCCCCCGGGCACGCCACCATTTGGTCCTCCGCCAGCTGGATGGCCTGATCCAGCGACGCCCGTGGCACTGGACCCACTGCGTGGTTTTCTTTGGTAACCGCGCAATAAACTGCTCCAGCACCACTTGATCCACGATGTTGTTGGCGTCGTTCTGGTCAGGCATCAGCCATCTGCGGCAGGCATCCCGGAGCTGCTGGGCCATCACGAAGGGTCGGCTATTCTCCCCCAGTGTCAGCGACCGGAAGCACTGACAATGCTGTTCGGGGGAGAGACCGACCCGTTGAAGGATGACCCGTCAAAGGTCGTTGTAAACCAGGAGGTTCTGGACTGGCAACTGTTGGGCTGCTATCTGCGCCTCCCCGGATAACAGCGGGATGAGGCGCACCGGCCAGTCCTGTCGCGGCCACCCACATGCCTCAGCGGACCTCTGGGGGTGGTGGGGCTGGGGTCGTTGGTGTTCCCCCGGCTTGAACCTCCCGGTCTATCCAGCTCCGGAACAGCTCGCAGTCCTGCTGCTGGGTCTGGATGAGCGCTTGGAATCGCCGTTCCTGCTCATCCCGGATCTCCAGCATGGCCTGATGTTGCTCCCTGTGCAGGCCCGCGAGTGAGTGGATTACCTCCGCAAACGGCGATCCTGACGGGGACTGCATGGTGGCGGTGGCGGTCTTCTTCCTCCCGGGTTTCGGCACCACTGTAACAATGTTCAAAGTGAGGGGAGGAAGAAGATGAGGGGTCGGCGTTCTGGGACTCAAGAGTTCTCTTTTATTTCCTTTTAAGTCAGTAACCAAAACGGTGTGCACATCGCACCAAACATAAACAATCAAAACTCTCTCTTTTGGTTCAGTCGTCGGTTTGTGCAGTTCCTCTCTGCTTGTGTGGCTTGTGTTGAGTCCCAGGAATGTTAGTGTTTCTCTCTCTCTCTGGTCTTCCTTTCCTGCAGGCTTATATCCTGTCTCTCCACGCCAATTAGTTTTTTATAATGCAATATCCCAAAATGCACGTAAGTGGATGGAAACATACTGTAGCTATTGATGCAAACTTCATAATTTGAGACCAATTCAAATCGCAACGTGATCTCATGACAATACGTGTGTATTTTTACGTAAAGTGTAGTTCTACCACACAAACATTTATTTGTTTTCATACACATTGAAGCATATAATTTTGACGTATTGACAACACTAAAACAAAATATATTGTTGTATTGACGGCACAAAAATACCCTCGTTCAAAATAACCCTCGTTCCCTGAATGGAGACGTACATCGGAACTGACCGGCGAATTGGGGATCATTTTCAGAGACCAATCTACTTCGAGTGTAACTAAACGAGCCAATGAACATTGCCAGGCAGTTCACGCATTCCACGCTCCTCCCCGCAGCGCGGGTATAAATAAGGAAGTGGAAGCACCGCATCTTTGCTTTTCTGCTAAGGAGCCGAACTAGTGACTCGGCCCTTCAGCAGAAGCACAGCACCTATGGCGACGGGATGTACGTCTGCGGAACTGACAGACGAATTGGGGATCCTACTAACACACCACAGGCGCTGGCCCTTCCAGCGCTCTGCGTGAGCTCCCTAGACCGCCCCTCTGTTGGAGCGGCAAGTCAGGGCTCTAAGCAGAGAAGGTCAGTCACTGCTGTCCTGCAAGACCCACTCAGTGTGACTATTGGATAACGCTGGGAAAGCATGCCCGTCTCGGGAGATGGAATGCTACGGAGCCACATCCTTCAATTGAAGAAGAGGTGGCAGATTACACATAAGGACTTACCTAGCAGGGTAGTGCAACATATGGCAGTCTCTGAGGTGGTTCCAGCCTAGTTCTAGGGGGGAAAGAACACCACCAGAGACGACAGAGCAGAGTAAGCCTGGTGCCAGACGCCCGCAACATCTGTCGCCGAGGGGTGACGGAGGAGCTCAACAGGGTTAGCCATTTCTGGGGAAAACAACTGGAGACAATAAACGCACGTATCCGGCCCATGGGGTAGGAGTGGCGTTGCAAGCCGACACTAGAACGGGTCCTTCGCGCTGCTGGCCACAGGGGCGAGTACACGGGAAGATACCGGCTCTACACGGAGGCTATAGAATCTAGCGAACGTGTTAGGTGTCGCCCAGCCTGCAGCTCTACAGATATCTGTCAGCGAGGCACCTTGAGCCAGCGCCCAGGAGGAAGCTACACTTCTAGTTGAGTGTGCTCGCAACCCGAACGGGCAAGGCACGTTTTAGGACTGGTACGCCAAGACGATAGCATCCACTATCCAGTGGGCTAACCTCTGCTTGGAGACAGACTAACCTGACGATTAGGTTGTGCTTTCCTAAAGACTTACCTTCAACTGCGTTGTGATACGCCGCAATTGCTGCGACCTACACTTTGAGGGTGGAGGGAGACAGCCTTCGCTCCAGCCCATCTTGCAGGAAAGAAACCACGACTCTAACCTAACACCTTCGGGGGTCTTCCCGTTGGGAAGAGCACCATTCAACAAACAGGCTCCACTTCAACGCATAGAGGCGCCTCGTAGAGGGAGCTCTAGCAGAAGCCAGGGACCAGACATGGAGTTTCCAGAGGTCTGGACGCGGGTGCCATAGAGTCCCCCGTCTCTGAGAAAGTAGGTCCTTCCTCAGAGGAATGGGCCAGGGAGGGGCTGTCGCGAGGAGTGTAAGTTCGGGGAACCAGGTCCAGTTGGGCCAGTACGGCGCAACTAACAAGACCTGCTCCTCGTCCTTCCTGACTTTGCACAGAGTCTGTGCAAGAAGGCTCACTGGGGGAAACGCATATTTGCGCAGGCCCCGGGGCCAGCTGTGCGCCAGTGTATCCGTGCCGAGGGTCCCCTCGTTTAGGGAATAGTACAACTGGCAATGGGTCGAGTCCGGAGAAGCAAACAGGTCTACCTCTGCGGCTCCGAAGAAGTCCCATATCAGCTGGACTGCCTGGGGATGGAGTTGCCATTCTCCCGGAAGTGTCTGCTGTCGTGAGAGCTTGTTGGCTGCACGATTGAGCGCACCAGGGATGTGAATGGCCCGAAGCGACCTCAGATGCTTCTGACTCCAAAGGAGGAGATGGCGGGCGAGTTGCAGCATGCGGCAGGAACGTAGACCACCCTGTCGGTTGATGTACGCAACGGTCACAGTGCTGTCCGTACGGACCAGTACGTGCTTGCCATGTAGAGGCCCTTTCAGGTGGCGCAGCGCAAGACGTACTGCTAGCAACTCGAGGCAATTTATATGCCAATGCAGTTAAGGCCCCGTCCACAGACTGCATGCCCATTGTACGTGGCCCCCCAGCCGGTGGACGAGGCATCCGTGAAGACCACAGCATGCCTGGACACCTGTTCTAAGGGCACTCCTGCCCATAGAAATGAAGGGTCCGACCACAGGCTGAAGATTTGGCGACAGTACGGAGTAACTAGAACCCAGTACTTGCCGCTCTGCCACACCCATCTCGGGACTCGGCCATGAAGCCAGTGCTGAAGCGGTCTCATATGAAGCAATCCGAGATGCCATATGCCCCAGGAGCCTCTGAAAAAGTTTCAGTGGGACTGTCATCCTGCCATTGAACGAATTCAAGCAGTTCAACACTGACCGGACTCGCTCCTCTGTAAGGCGCGCAGTCTGGTTGACCGAATCCAACTCCATACCGAGATAAGAGATTCTCTGCATAGGGCCCGAAGTCCCAACAGGCTGAGGTGACTGAGCACCATGTCCCTGTGTTCGCACAACTGAGCCAGTATGAGCCAGTCGTCGAGATAGTTGAGGATGCGAACGCCGCGCTCTCTGAGCGGAACAATGGCTGCCTCCGTGACTTTTGTGAAGACGTAAGGCGACAGGGACAGCCCGAATGGGAGGACTTTGTACTGATATGCCCGCCCTTTGAAAGGCAAAGCGTAGAAACGGTCTGTGTCGCGGGAGAATCAAGACATGATAGTACGTGTCCTTCAGGTCGATTGTTGCAAACCAATCTTAGGGATGGATGCATTCGAAAATGCGTTTCTGCGTTAACATTTTGAACGGGAACTTGCCCTTGTACTTGGGAGGCCGGCGTGCGAACTGAATTGCATAGCCAAGTCTGATGGTACGGATGAGCCAGCGAGATGGGCTGGGGAGCACTATCCAGGCCCCCAGCGACCGAACAAGCGGGACCAATGGGACCACAGACGTACCTGGGGTGGTGCAGCAAGGTGTAGATCCTTGAGCGCTTTGGCCTGGTAGACCTGCAGGAGCGCCATGGCATGCAAAGCCGACGCGGCTTCTCAGCAGGCTGTGTAAGCCTTGCCCGTCAGAGAGGACGAGAACTTACACGCCTGGGAAGGGAGACGCGGATTTCCCCGCCAAGAGGTAGCGGTCTTGGGACACAGCTGCATCACCACAGACCGCTCCACCGGAGGGATCTCCACGTACCCCTTAGCCGCGCCGCCATCGAGGGTAGTGAGTCACCAGCTTCGAGCACTATAGGGTGCCGTCCACGATTTGGTAATCTCCTGAAGATTCTTCCGGGAAGAATGGAACCGGGGCGCTGAGAACCAGCATGGGCCACCCCGAGAAACCAATCATCCAACCGCGAAGGTTCGGGACATGGTGGAGGGTTCCACTCGAGCCCGACACTTGCGGTGGCCCGGGAAAGCATAGCCGTGAGCTCTGGATCAGACTCGGGCAACTCTACCACACCCGAAGGGAGCAACGCAGCCGAATCTTCATCTCCAGAGGACATTAGCTCACCCTCCGATGCAGCAATCGACATTTGGTCCTCAGCCAGAGCCCCGAAGGAGACAACTGGCCCCCCATAAGAAGGACCAGGACGCTTCCTCGGAAGCTCCACTGGCGCAGGTGCGGAGGATGGAGGGGCCCAAGGAGATTGACTCGTTGGGGAAGCCCTCACTGTGATCCTCAGGTCACCACCAAGGCTATCAGCCAAAGTAGCAGCCCTCTGCTTTGCAGCGGGAGGACCACTAGATCGGGGGATACGCAAAGGGACTCCACCCCGTCTGAGGTATTCGAGTCTGGACCTTAGCACCGCGATGGTCATGTTCCTGCAGTGGGAACATGAGTCATTCACAAACGCTGCCTCAGCGTGCTGAACGCCCAAACACGTGAGACAACGATCATGACCGTCAACTAGGGGCAAATATCTCTTGCATCCAGAAACACACGGTTTGAATGGTATCTTGAAAAAGACGCAGGGTCAAACCGTGTTGCTCTTTTAGAAAGGAAAACTGCTCTAATAGTGCTGAAGCACACAGGGAGATGGCCGCGGCTCACAGCAGTTCTTATAGTGCAAGCCTGCTGTGAGCACTCACACTCCGTAACGCCCAGCGAGCTGTAAAAACAGCTGTTTTTGTCAGCTTGTGACGCGACCGCCGCTGTCTTGTGCCGTATCACCCGCACCAGGAAGCAGAATGTCTTTCCAAAAGGCTGACTCAATTTAGAAAAAACTCTCCGTAGAAAAACAACAACTGGAAACAGCAGTGTTCGGCTCTGAAGTTTGCTATTGGACAAACAGTTGGTATTGATCCATCTTTGAGAAGCAACTTTTGTGCAAATCCTGTGTCTAAAAGCATTCTGTAAATGTGATGGAAGGACCTAAATAGGACTTAAAAAATAACATTCCAGGTTGGTCCCCTAAAGGTCCTGCAAACGTTATGGGAATGTACTGTAGAGGCCACTGCACTGAACAAGATATGTTGCAACGCGGTCCCGAATTAAACGTCCCCATCTGACTAACAGGGAACCGTGTGGGAACGTTCTGTTAATGTCCCAAATGTCCTCTTTGTAACATTGCTTTGTGACCATAGAATAACCAAAATGTAATGTTCCCCTAAAGTCATATCGGGAACGTTTTTATATGACCAACAGAAGACCATGTTATGTGACCATAAAATAACCAATATGGAACGTCCCCCTAAAGTCATATGAGGAATTGCAGCATTTTCATAACTAAAAGAGGACGTTTTAGCAACGTCCCTAATGTTCTCTAAAGGTTCAGGATTTTTGTCACTTTTAGAGGACTTTTAGGGAAGTTGCACAAGGTCACGAAAATGTCCCCTCCTACGTGGGTTCATATAAGGTCGACAGATTTCCCTATGCAGATTTTGAAACAAGTTGACCAACAGAAAGCTACTCTTTACTAATTATTTTCAGGATGTTTTGTTCCATTAACGTTCTGCATTCTTGAAAGTTAATTGAGACAAAACTGACTAGAAAAGGCACAAAAGTATGTCTTCTGAAGCCATGTGATAGCTTTGTGTGAGGAGAAGGCTGACATTTAATTTAGTACTTGCTGAAAATCACCATACTAACTTTTTTTTGTGAACAGTCCCTTTAAAAGAACCGTTATGTCTTTAATGGCTGTGTGTGATTGTGTGTGTGTATTTATGGAAGTACATCACAGTGTAACAGGTATCATGCTGACATAGTGTGAAAAGAGTTATTAATAACACCAAGGATTCAAAATTTTTATTTTGAAAGTGTTGCTTTACGATCGTAAACATCTTTTCCTCTCTTCAGATGCCAGAGACAGTATAAGGGACTATCATGGGAAGATGGCAGCTCATTACTGGAATGGCAGCAAGGATCTTTTTACAGAACACAGATCTCACTCTGGCACGTACAAGTTCTAGTTACTATTCAGTGTATCAGATCTGCAGATTTATTGTATGTTTATAAAAATGACTAACAAAATGATTTTGTGTATTGTGTCAACATTGTTCTGTTGCTCTGTTGGTTATTTGAGATTATTGACAGCTGTTTTCCTCCACTCAGCTGGCAGTTGGTCGAAGGGGAGGCGGGTCCAGTGCTACACACAGCTGTCTGCCCTCCTGTCTCGCTCTCATAGTAACAGGACCATCAGTGCAGAGGTGTCCGGCCGTCCACTAGAGTCCACCTTAAACCGATCATCCTCATCCTGTTAATCACATCCCACATTAACCACTGCTCAGTGTTTGTGTGTCAAACTTATCTTATTTACATGGTTTGATATGACCTCTTACAGTATTGAATAAAAGAAGAAAATTTCGCTGTTTAAAGGAAAATAAATTTGCTGTCATCATTTACGCACCCTTATGTCATTCAACTATATATATTATATAGTATATTATATATATACACTCACCTAAAGGATTATTAGGAACACCATACTAATACTGTGTTTGACCCCCTTTCGCCTTCAGAACTGCCTTAATTCTACGTGGCATTGATTCAACAAGGTGCTGAAAGCATTCTTTAGAAATGTTGGCCCATATTGATAGGATAGCATCTTGCAGTTGATGGAGATTTGTGGGATGCACATCCAGGGCACGAAGCTCCCGTTCCACCACATCCCAAAGATGCTCTATTGGGTTGAGATCTGGTGACTCTGGGGGCCATTTTAGTACAGTGAACTCATTGTCATGTTCAAGAAACCAATTTGAATGATTCGAGCTTTGTGACATGGTGCATTATTCTGCTGGAAGTAGCCATCAGAGGATGGGTACATGGTGGTCATAAAGGGATGGACATGGTCAGAAACAATGCTCAGGTAGGCCGTGGCATTCAAACGATGCCCAATTGGCACTAAGGGGCCTAAAGTGTGCCAAGAAAACATCCCCCACACCATTACACCACCACCACCAGCCTGCACAGTGGTAACAAGGCATGATGGATCCATGTTCTCATTCTGTTTACGCCAGATTCTGACTCTACCATCTAAATGTCTCAACAGAAATCGAGACTCATCAGTCCAGGCAACATTTTTCCAGTCTTCAACTGTCCAATTTTGGTGAGCTCGTCCAAATTGTAGCCTCTTTTTCCTATTTGTAGTGGAGATGAGTGGTACCCAGTGGGGTCTTCTGCTGTTGTAGCCCATCCGCCTCAAGGTTGTGCGTGTTGTGGCTTCACAAATGCTTTGCTGCATACCTCGGTTGTAACGAGTGGTTATTTCAGTCAAAGTTGCTCTTCTATCAGCTTGAATCAGTCGGGCCATTCTCCTCTGACCTCTAGCATCAACAAGGCATTTTCGCCCACAGGACTGTCGCATACTGGATGTTTTTCCCTTTTCACACCATTCTTTGTAAACTGTAGAAATGGTTGTGCGTGAAAATCCCAGTAACTGAGCAGATTGTGAAATACTCAGACCGGCCCGTCTGGCACCAACAACCATGCCACGCTCAAAATTGCTTAAATCACCTTTCTTTCCCATTCTGACATTCAGTTTGGAGTTCAGGAGATTGTCTTGACCAGGACCACACCCCTAAATGCATTGAAGCAACTGCCATGTGATTGGTTGATTAGATAATTGCATTAATGAGAAATTGAACAGATGTTCCTAATAATCCTTTAGGTGAGTGTATATATATATATATATATGTATATATATTATAGGCACATCAACCATCAGGGTGGTCTATGCTCCCGTCGCATGTCACAACTCGCCCACCATCTCCTCCTTTGGAGTCAGAAGCATCTGAGGTCGCTTCGCGCCACTCACAGTCTGGGCTTGCTCAATCGTGCAGGGGACCCTCGGCAAGGATGCACTGGCACACAGCTGGCCCTGGTGTGGGAGGACCTGCTTTCTCAGAGATGGGGCACCCTGTGGCACCCGTGTCCAGACTTCTGGAAACTCCATGTCTGGTCCCTGGATGGGACGCAGAGGTTCTAGGTGATCTACCCCAATTGGTGGTGGACACCATCACTTTGGCTAGAGCCCCCTCTACGAGGCACCTCTATGCTTTTAAGTGGAACCTGTTCATTGAATGGTGCTCTTCCCGCCGAGAAGACCCCCGAAGGTGTTCGATCAGTTCTGTGCTTTCTTTCCTGCAAGATGGGTTCGAGCGAAGGCTGTCTCCCTCCACCCTCAAAGTGTATGTTGCCACTATCACCGCACTTCGCGATGCAGTTGAAGGTAAGTCTTTGGGGAAGCACAATCTGATCGTCAGGTTCCTGAGGGAAGCGAGGAGATTAAATCCGGTTTCTTCCCATGTGCTCGCTTCAACCAGCCAGTAACACCGAAGTGCCCATTCTAGTGTCGGCTTGCTGCGCTATTCCCCTCCCCATGGACCGGATACGCATGCTTTTTTCTCCAGTAGAGTTCCCCAGTTGGCGAAACCTGTTGAACTGTTGTCACCCTCGGCAGTCAGACATTGCGGGCGTCTGGCTCCAGGCCTAACACTCGTATGCATTGGTGGAACCTGTGCTAGACTGGGTCCCATATGTTGTGACTCCTACGGCGGTCCCATATGTGTATTCTTCCATGATACAGCACCCTATGGCACAGTCCGCACTGCCGTCCCTGCCAGGTGTTGTCTCCCCCCTGGATTTGCCGTTGCACTGCCCTAACTGCCCTATGTGTAACTCCCACATGATACCTCCCTTTGGGCAGGATGTGGGCTCCACAGTGTTCTCTTCCCCTGGAAGGGGCACGCTTTCCCAGTGTTATCCAATAGGGATTCCATAGAGGTCCCAATTCGTTACCCTCAGGAGGGTAACCTGAAGAAGGGAACGGAGACGTACATTCCGTCACCACAGTCGCTGTACTCCTCAGTGTAAAACAAAGTGCGGTGCATCCCTTCGCGCAGGGCGCGAGATGCAAATCTCGCACGCCAATGTGCATTGGCTCGTTCTGTATACACTCGAAGCTGATAGGGGCTCCCAGAAGTCATCAAGGGTTACATACGTAACCGAGGTGTTTTTCATCACAAATTCCGCTGTTAAACATGACTATTTTAAAAATAAGCTGAAATAATGTCAAAAGCAAATACTATCGATTATTAGTAGGGCTGTCTTTGAAGGTTTATTAATTATCATTAAAAATAAATTTCTCTATGGAAAATACTTCATGGACCAGAATTTTGCACTTTGCACATTATTCAATCGCTCGCGGACCTCCACCAGGAACATCATCAAGCAATGCTAGAATTGAGGAGCGATCAGGATCGCCGATTCCATGCCCTCGCCCAAGCCCAGCAAGAGGACCGTGAGCTCTTCCGGAGCTTGCTGAACCAACACCTCCCCCGAGCCCGGCCACTGCCGCTCACATGACCCTCAACAAAATGGGTCCGGTGGCTGAGCCATGCCACCCTTGCCACAGTATTCTTTTAAAGTAAATTGTTTCCCTAATAATGTTCTTTTTTAAAAGATATTTTAAATATAAAAAGTGTTTGATAAGGATTCTGAAGAGGATTCTGTTCATGTTTGTTAGATTTTTTTCTTTCTTTTTTTTAAATTTAATTAACGGCACAGTTTAATAAATTGTTCAAGTTGTTTGTACTTTAATAGAAATATGTATGTCACTTTATTTTATAATTTAACAGTAGGATTTGCATACCTCTTGTACACACTAAAAGTACATACTTTGCTGGGGATGGGACTGGACTTTTAAGTCTGTGGTACAGCTGCGGTCAAATTTAGTGAAATTTTGGGGGGGGGGGGGAGTACATTGTCTATTGTCAGTAGTGATATGTGAAGCACTGTTGGTCAACATGACAAATTTGCATGGCCAACTGAACCTGATGCAAATATCAAACTTGCTTTAATATCAAACTAAATTCATTATTTTAAAATTCACTGGCTATTTTTGGAATAAAATAAGCTACTTATGTAATGCTAATACTAAGACTAATGGAATTCTGAAAAGTATTTCAAATAGTATCTTGCTGCATTGTAGCTACATAATAGATTGTCACATGACCTCATCACTTCGCATGTTAACCCTTTCATGCATGGCATCCACCACAGTGGACAGATATTTGCAAGCCATTTTGAACCATTTAAGTTTTAGTACCATGTCCCAACCACCAAGTGGTGAACCTCCAAAGTGTTGTCTACGATTCCATTTAATTATTGTCTTTGTATCTCTTTGTTGTTTTGAGATATTGCATCATACATTCAAAATGGCGCAGGAAAGAGGAGATGCACCAAGTACCTCAGGAGTGTTAAATCCTTTTATTCTCAGATAAAAAAGATGTAACAAATACTTTTATCCAGATTTTAATAATATTTTTCTTGTAAAAAAAAATTTCTGTGACAGAAAATACATCTGTCCACTCCAGTGGACGTCATGCGCCAAAGGGTATATTGTGCCTATTGGGCCTATATTTAGATTCCATATTTTGTATGTTTTAGTTAAAATTATGATATAATTTACACTTGAATAGTTTTATTAAAATGCAATATTAAATAGTCTTCATATTTTATAATTTATTTCAATGCTTACAGTCTATATGTAGACTGTGTAGGCATATACTTATGTATTTCATAATTATTTTATTAATAGTTTTAATTGGTGGAAGATCAATTAAAATCAAATGAGACTAATTATGATTGATACTGGTTTTAATTGGTTTCAAATCAAATGAGTTCCCATTCAGTCGACGTTACGTCAGGTTACGTTTTGAGACCTAGAATGACATGTTTTTCAAATGTCCTCTCTATTGTTGTTGTTATTTAATGTTCTTACTTTGTGATTCAATAATTAATGCATGAAAGGGTTAAATTAAAAAAAAAAAAGGGTATTTTGTGTTTTTCACCCAGTTTTGTGCAACTCTTGCTAGTCCGATGAAATAATAGGTCCTACTGAAAATAATTAATAATTAGCCTAATTCATCACACTGGAATGTAAGGAATGTGTTAATTTTAATTTAATAAACCATAATCTCATGAAACTTGGCTACAAGTGAAAACAAACACCAAAATAAATTCTCCTAATCTGCTACTTGTTTTTAAAATGACAAACCTTACCAAACATCAGTGCTCTTAATCTTGCATTTACCTGTCAGAAATACCAAAACTGTCTTGCTGCTTTCTCTTTATATACACCCCAATTAACACAACACCTAGAGGAACACAACATGGCGTAATGCTTCTGTCTGTATATTGTATCTCAGGCTTTTGTCTTTGTTTGGACACTAGCTGCAGTATTTCTCACTATCAGACCAACTCTCACAGTCGAGGTCCAGCTAGCGGGTGTCATGTGAGAAAGCTGTGTGTGCAGGCCTATAGCTGCCACTCAGAATGGACCAATGGTTTGCATGAGCAACGTACAGCTATGAAAACTGGCAGAAATTAGTGAATGTGGGAAAAAGTATTTTGTAGAAAAGAACTTCAATTTGTAGACTAAACACAGAAGTCTAGCAGCCTTTGGTAACTGTATGCAGTCCGGAATTCCTGCACTGGTGTGACATTCCCAGAGCTGTTGCGGAGAACTTAACGGCATGTCCTTGTGTGCACGTTCATTATGCCTCGGAATGACACTGAGAATTTGATTATAAATGTAACAATCCAATGCAAGAAGATTGGACCTCCCTTTTGAATTGATTAATTTTCATCTGGTGAATACAAAAATAATATCACAAAATAACATTATGCTAACATTGCTTGTGACATCACAGCGGTTGCTGCCGTTGAGGTTGGAATTACGATCTGGTGTCAGAATGTGTCCTCAGGTGTTCAGGTGTTCAGGTGTAGAAAAGACAGCAGACAATGTTTAGAAAACACTCCTCCCGGTAAAGGAATATATTTTTGTCTGGAACTGCTTAAAAGAGAACTGAGACAATAAGTATTCTGTTACATTATTGTCAATGGCCATAATTTAGTACAGCAATTTTTATATCATCACTATTCTCTATAAAAAGAAGTTCACTTTAGCATACTTTTAACTTATTATGGAAAATATATATTTTTAAAAATATTTACTTAAGTGTAAACTGAATGCACACTTAATTGCAATTAAATCAAATTATAACTTAAATTTGTAGTTCTGTGAACTGAGTTTAAATTTCTATTTAATGCAATAAACCTAACTTTAGGATTTTTTTGACTGACTTGAGTAGATCTATATAAAACTTCATAAAGATCTTATCATTAATTACTTCCATTTGAAATAAAAAAGTGTACATTTATGGTACAACTAAAGTAAACGTGATGTAATTTCTATCTAAACTTGTATGTGATGTATTTAAGTATATTTTTAATTAAACATTTGTAATAATGAAGTTGCGATTTAGTATATAAAAAATACTTTAAATGCAATATCATATATCACACTAAAATTAAGTAATTTGCATGTTATGTTAAGAAAATATTAGTAAAACAATGATTTAAAATGTACTTTAAAGTAAACATTTAATTAAAGTGCTTTTTAAGATTTGTAATACACTACAAGTGCACAATGAGCTAGGTGCACAAGATGGCGGCTGTGAGTTTTGGTGATGCAAGTGTGTTCCTCCAGCGGCGGAGACGACCACTACAGCTCCTCCAGAAACAGCGGGGAATGCTACAGCTCCTCCAGAGGTGCAGACGACCACTTCAGCTCCTCCAGAGGCGGCGGTGTCCACTACAGCTATTTCAGAGATGGCAACTGCTACAGCTCCTTCAGAGCGGCGGTGACCACCACAGCTTCTCCAGAGGTGACGATGACTGCTACCGCTCCACCAGAGGTGGCTATAAACGTTACAGATCCTCCAGAGGTGGAGGCGACTACTACAGCTCCTCCAGAGGCAGTCCGCTGTGACCGCTAAAGCTTTTCCAGAGGCGGCGACCGCCATAGCTCCTCCAGAGGCAGTCTGCTTTGACCACTACAGCCTCTCCAGAGGCAGCGGCAACCACTACAGCTTCTCCAGAGGAGTCGGCGACCACTACAGCTCCTGCAGAGGTGGGGGCTACTGCTACAGCTCCTCCAGAGGTAGCGGCGACCACTACAGCTCCTCCAGAGGTAGCGACGACCACTACAGCTTCTCCAGAGGCATCAGCGACCACTTAAGCTCCTGCAGAGGTGGCGGTTACTGCTACTGCTTCAGCTCCTCCAGAGGCGGCGACAACCGCTGCAGCTCATCCAGAGGTGGTGCTGACCACTTCAGCTTCTCCAGAGGTAGCGCCGACCACTACAGCTTCTCCAGAGGCGGCGGCGACCACTACAGCTCCTGCAGAGGTTGCGGCTACTGCTACTGCTACTGCTACAGCTCCTCCAGAGGCGGCGACAAACGCTACGGCTCCTCCAGAGGTGGTGACGACCACTACAGCTTCTCCAGAGGTAGTGGCGACCACTACAGCTCCTCCAGAGGTGGTGACGACCACTACAGCTCCTCCAGAGGCAGCGTCAACCGCTACAGCTCCTCCAGAGGCAGCGGCAACCTCTATAGCTCCTCCAGAGGTGGTGACGACCACTACAGCTCCTCCAGAGTTAGTGGCGACCACTACAGCTCCTCCAGGGGTGGCGAATTCAGAGGAGGCAACGACTGCTTGTGAACTCGCTGTGCCCCATGCTATAGCCATGGAGGCCGCTCGTGTTCTTTCTCCGCCAGGGCCTCCCGATCCACCTACTCCACCATGGTGCCCTCCAGCAGTAGTGAGAAGGTTGTCATTGCATCCACCTGCTCCACGTGGTTGTCTTCAGCTCCATCTACTCTGCCCTAATGGTCATCAGCCATGGTGTCTGCCGTGGTGGTCTCCAGTTCCACTAGCGCTACCTTGGGGGGGTATGACAGATTCAATAAACAAGAATAAAAACACTTGCTAGATTAGAAATCCAACATGCCAGGCAAAATTCACCTAATCCATAAACACAATTAAGCACACTTCTTTTTATTCACAAGAGTTTAACACATCATCTGTGGTGAATTTACTTAGGAGCCATGGCCCCTGGGAGGTTCTATATGTCAATTAAAAGAACAGGAATGCTAGGAGGTCAAGCATCTATCACTCCATGTTCCATCAATAACAGTCCCTCACCTGCCTCAACCTGTTTGTTTAGGTCATGATTTAGATCCTGCATCTGTCCCACCTCTGGCAAAGTACACAGCCAAAGCGGCTGTTGGGTAATCCTTGAAAAGAAGTTGGAAGACACACACACACACACCACACAATAAACAACGCAAGAAAGCAAGCATGGTGTGTGCCGACAGCTTTTATCTGAAGCAAAAGTTTCAGACATGCAAAGTTAAAAGCCTTTAATGCCAAATAATGACCCTTAGATGCACTGGTTTTTACGGTGGTGTGTCACAAATCAGCCGCACACTAATTAATCATAAAAACCATGAAATGTCATTCATTTCATGTCCGTAATGATGGTAAATATTATTTTGGTAACACTTTATTTTGATGGTCCTCTGTAGAAATTCTGTTGACTATAAGTAAGTTTGCAACTACATGTCAACTAGCAGTCATTAGAGTACTGTCTGCTTAATATCTGCTAACACTTTATTTTGATAGTCTACTGACTATAAGTAACTTTGCAAGTACATGTATTATTCTACTAACCCTAACTCTACCAGTCTACTAATACTCCCCCCTTATCAAAGTCTCATTAAGTCAAGATCACAGACTCTCCACTCATGGAAGTACAGCTTTTATTGACTCATTTAAATCAGAATCCATGTGATCGTGAATTTCGTTTGAGGGTGAAAGATTTCCCTATGCCGATTTGGCTTGGTTTGAAAGTGACTTTAGTGTGAGCTGTGCTTCATACACCACTACACTATTGATAAATGAGACAATGGACCCTTTTACCCTCAAAATGTAGCTGGAATTTTGCTAATGTGACTACATATTAATAAAATGAATGTAAGCAAAATCATAACTGGGACTTTTATTAAAGTTTTTAACTCAAATCAAGTTTTTAATGTTGTTTATATGTCTATGCACTGTTTTTAATATGCTTTAAGACAAACCATGTTTGTGCAAATTACTTGTTCAACACCATTGTATTTTCTCCTTAAAACTGCAGTGAAAAAATGACGTTTTGAAATCGCTAGGGTTTCTGACGCCACAATCTACCTTGTAACCAATCACGTCACAAAGGGGGCGGGGCTTTAGCATATCATGAACTATAACCGCTCTGAAGCAGGGGTGTCTCAAGAGAAGCCGGGTTATCCCGGTATATTTTTCTGTTGATTTGAAAAATCTGGTACATTTAGCAATATAGCGGGTAACGCCCACGAACCGTTGTCTGAACGTCTGATGTATATGTCACACTTATCTGGAAACACTTCCGAAGTCGTCATCTGATTGGTTGAATTCTACAGGATGTCCGCGAGACGTGTGTGTTGCGTTCTTTAACGAAACAAATGCTGCGACTCTAACCTCCCTCGTGGAAGAAGAACGCCGTTGTGTTTACAACTGTGACAATGAGCGCTTACCAGGATCAACTAAACGCTGGATTTGTATGTGAAGTTCACGGCTCCATTGTTGCAGTAAACTTGCACAACGTTCTTGAATGAATCATTTATAGATGCACGCCCCTAAACATGACATGGAACAAAACAAACTGTGATTGGTTGCGTTACATGTCAGTCAAACGTCTTCTTGGGCGGTCCTTGATCAATGAATGCTGCAAGGCAAGGCAAGGCAAGTTTATTTATATAGCACATTTCATACACAATGGTAATTCAAAGTGCTTTACATAGAAAAAATAAGAATAAAATGATGATAAATAGATCCCTAACTGCCTTATTCTCTAAATTCGGGGTAACCCTATCTGAGATGGAAGAGATGGAGCAGGTTCGCAATATCTCCTGGACCTTACAAGTTGGTCCAGGACGGGCTCCTGTAGGGGACGTTACTTAATGGCTTAAATCATGGGCTAATTTTCATTTTTGAGTGAACTATCCCTTTAAGCAATTAATTAGGATACATTTTGACCAAATTTGGGCAAAATAATGACTATTTTCATAATGCACAAAGATATTCAAGAGAAAAGCCCTTTAAAGTTCTCTTGCGGTGTGAGCAGTTTCATTCACGCACCAACCCCCGATCGCTTTCTTTTTCTCTAAAGTTACACACTTTCTTTGTGTCATCAGACAGACATCAATAACGGATTCAGTGTTGGTGTCCAATTTCATGTCTGGCGCGTTGTGCGTCACTAAGAGTCTGTTTTTATCACCAAATCCTCTGTGGAGCCGAGAGAACAGCGACAATGGAGTCATCCAGGTTAACTTTTCTTTTGTGTTCCCGTCTGCAAAGCACAACACAATACATGACTATATATCAGGGCTTAACCTGTCAGAGCCCTCCTTCTGTCCCCGCGACACCGCAGAGATGGATCACCCCTGGCCAGAGAAAAGATCTGCTGCTGCTCAATGGTAGCTGGATTGTTTTACAGGACAATTAGGCCTGGCCTTTGTTTGGATAATTACAGTGGATTTGAAGCAAACCAGCCCCCTTCAGGTCACGAGGACAACCTTGACACAGTCATTACAGGAACGCCCATTGATAATCAGATGCTTAGATGAAGAACTACAAGTCTTTTAATCCAACATGTGGTGCTGCTGAATGTAACCTCAAGCACTGAGATAAGAGTGAATCTCACAAAAACATGTCCGGTCACAGGCAAATAAACAAATGAATGAACAAATAAATAAATAGTGTTTGGCCAGGTTCATTTATTCATGATTCCCACAATTTTATAACTCTAAATAATCTTTATGCATTATATAAAAAATTATATTAACACAATATTAAAATATAAAACAATGATTTTTAAGTTTCTTTAGATCCTCACAAGCACAAATACTACAGTAATGTATAAATATTTTACAACTTAAATATTTTTTTTTTTCGTGTAAAAGTGATGTTTTTTATTATTTTGTTTTTATTTATTTTTTTATTTAGTATTTTATTTTTATTTATTTTTTATTTAATATTTTATTTTATTTATTATTTTATTTATTTTTTATTTGTTTATTTATTTATTTATTTGTTTGTTTTTATTTATTTTATTTATTATTGTATTGCCCTAAAACCTGCTTCTAATATACTGTGCATACTTATTATTCATTCTTCTGGCTTTGGGTGAAATATGATTCAGACATTTTATTGGCGAGTTTTTGGAGTCACTCAACTACACTTTTCATTTGTAACTACACTGTAGAAAAAAAAATTAAAAGTTGTAAATAAACATTTATTAGTGAGTATATTTTACAATACAATTTCAATTTTTCTACTTCAAATTTTTACATTTAATTCCTTGCCCTTTCTTTGTAATTGTTTATGAAATTTTCTTTATTGTTTATTTTTTTTGTGAAAATTGTTTCAAAGTAAATCCTAAAATAATGTATTTTAAATCTGTGTTGTCATATATTTTAATGTAATTAACAATGACATTTTTGTGATTATTGCGCATAGATAAATAAAAATTCAAATATATATATAAACAGATCAATCTGTGTAGTCCTGAAAATGGCAAATAAAATTACAAACAAAATCGTTTTAATATCTCAGTTATGCTAGACAGAGAGTAAATGCAGACCTGCTTCTCAGATCTTAATAATCTTTCAGGGCTGCGTTTCTCAAAAGAGTGGATCATAGATGCCTTCAGTTATAGACATGCAATCATTTATTCAAAATTAAATGTCATTATGTCAATTTTCTTCAAAGGGAAAGGTCTCCACAGTTACCAGGAAACTGTTATTGTCATTAGTAGCAAACACAGATAAATAACTTCAGAGCCACACAAAAGCATAAAAGCAAGAGTTTATCAATTCAAAGAGTCATATTCTACTTGAGTCACTCCCTCAATAAGCACTTAATCCTCCGTCTGTCAAGTAAACCCAAGCCACTTGAGACAAACAAACATATCTCAAGTCCTTCTGTATTTGAGCCGAGCCTTTGGGTGGTGTACCTAACTACACCAACAACATTTCCACGCATCTCCAAACAGATACTGATAAGTTGTAATTACCTCTTACTTTGAAGCTCTATCAAGCAGGTGAGTCAACATTGTTATTCCTTTATTATAGATATTAGCGGTGTGAGAATAATCAATGATTGATCTACGCTTTGTAGTGCAGCTCTGCACTGACTCACAAGAGTAACATAATACCAGCACACTCCATATTTACCTGCATATCAGATAAAGCAGACGGAAAGTGTAAATTGTATGTGGGAGTGTTGCCCTAGATTTGCAGGTGTGCTTTTGTACAGGAACGCAGAGAAAAGCACACAAAGTGTAATTAAAATCCAATTCTCCCTGTGTATGTGGTTTGCAGATGCAGGGATGCTAAGGCAAGTATCACTTTTACTAATGCTAATACCCCTTACCCTTCCTTCAACTCGCCCCAATTAAATTATCACTCAAATCATGTGGCTTGATGAGGATACACGCTAAAAAAACACTGGGTTAAAAACAGCCCAATTTGGGTTGTTTTTAACTCAAGGGGCGGGTAAATACAGGACATAACATGTTTTATGTTCTTGTTTAAGATTAACTTAAATCCTCAAAACTTTTTTTTAACATACTTCACACAACCACTGTTTGCATGATAATTCTTTTATATTTTATCATATTTTACAGTATAGCATATTTGATATTGTTTTTAATACATATTGCCTACATTTAAACATTTAGAAGTAATTCAAGTGTAATTGATCAGTCTCTGTTGTCCTGTTTCCACCGTAGCAGTGTTGGATCTTGTGTTGGAGCTTGTATCATGTCCGGCAAGCGAACTTCTAACTTTAGACCGCCGTCCTGCGTTTCACTCGTAGACGAAATATGCGGTGACTGACTCCATAACCCGTCCATGAACAATTAGTGAACAGCTCTGAGGACATTCTTTAACATCCTAAATATTTATATTCTGTAGCCATCTTTTTGAATAAAATCATAAAATTTTATGCAAGGCACCAGTCGTTCCCATCACGCGAAAAGACCAAGGCAACATTCGTAACTCACATTGCACCCCTATATGTTGCTTTGCATAAAATTAAATTATATACAGCACAATAATGAATTTATAGGTTTAAAACAATTTGCACAAACCTGTATTTTACTGAAGACATGCACCAATTTGACGGAGCTGCACTGCTCTCTCCTGAGGAGGTCGCAAAAAGCCAGTGTATGCCGCGATGACTCAGGATCTGGGTAAAACAAAAACTACCCAAACACTGGGTTGTTACATCTGACCTAGGAGCTGGGTAACACAAAAACCACCCAAACACTGGGTTGTTACGTCTGACCCAGGAGCTGGGTAAAACAAAAACGACCCAAACACTGGGTTGTTACATCCGACCCAGGATCTGGGTTACACAAAAACTACCCAAACGCAGGGTTGTTACGTCCGAACCAGGATCTGGGTAACACAAAAACCACCCAAACACTTTGTTGTTTCGTCTGAACCAGGATCTGGGTAACAAAAACTACCCAAACACTGGGTTGTTAGGTCTGACCCAGGATCTGGGTAACACAAAAACCACCCAAACACTGGGTTGTTACGTCTGACCTAGGATCTGGGTAACAAAAACTACCCAAACACTGGGTTGTTAGGTCTGACCCAGGATCTGGGTAACACAAAAACCACCCAAACACTGGGTTGTTACGTCTGACCTAGGATCTGGGTAACAAAAACTACCCAAACACTGGGTTGTTACGTCTGACCTAGGATCTGGGCAACACAAAAACCACCCAAACACTGGGTTGTTATGTCTGACCCAGGATCTGGGTAACACAAAATCTACCCAAACACTGGGTTGTTACGTCTGACCCCGGAGCTGGGTAACACAAAAACGACCCAAACGCTGGGTTGTTACGTCCGAACCAGGATCTGGCTAACACAAAAACTACCCAAGCGCAAGGTTGTTACGTCCGAACCAGGATCTGGGTAACACAAAAACCATCCAAACACTTTGTTGTTACGTCCGTACCAGGATCTGGGTAAAAGAAAAACCACCCAAACACTGGGTTGTTACGTCTGACCTAGGATCTGGGTAACACAAAAACTACCCAAACACTTGGTTGTTACATCTGACCCAGGAGCTTGGCAACAAAAAAACTACCCAAACACTGGGTTGTTACGTCTGACCCAGCAGCTGGGTAACACAAAAACTACCCAAACACTGGGTTGTTACGTCTGACCTAGGATCTGGGTAAAACACAAAAACTACCCAAACGCTGGGTTGTCACATCCGAACCAGGATCTGGGTAACACAAAAACTACCCAAACGCTGGGTTGTCACGTCCGAACCAGGATCTGGGTAACACAAAAACTACCCAAACACTGGGTTGTTACGTCTGACCCAGGATCTAGGTAATACAAAAACCACCCAAACACTGGGTTGTTACATCTGACCCAGGATCTGGGTAACACAAAATCTACCCAAACACTGGGTTGTTACGTCTGACCCAGCAGCTGGGTAACACAAAAACTACCCAAACACTGGGTTGTTACGTCTGACCTAGGATCTGGGTAAAACACAAAAACTACCCAAACGCTGGGTTGTCACATCCGAACCAGGATCTGGGTAACACAAAAACTACCCAAACGCTGGGTTGTCACGTCCGAACCAGGATCTGGGTAACACAAAAACTACCCAAACACTGGGTTGTTACGTCTGACCCAGGATCTAGGTAATACAAAAACCACCCAAACACTGGGTTGTTACATCTGACCCAGGATCTGGGTAACACAAAAACTACCCAAACGCTGGGTTGTTACATCCGAAACAGGATCTGGGTAACACAAAAACTACACAAACGCAGGGTTGTTACGTCCGAACCAGGATCTGGGTAACACAAAAACCATCCAAACACTTTGTTGTTACGTCCGTACCAGGATCTGGGTAACACAAAAACTACCCAAACGCTGGGTTGTCACGTCTGAACCAGGATCTGGGTAACACAAAAACTACCCAAACGCAGGGTTGTTAAGTCCGAACCAGGATCTGGGTAACACAAAAACCACCCAAACACTGGGTTGTTACATCTGACCCAGGATCTGGGTAACACAAAATCTACCCAAACACTGGGTTGTTACGTCTGACCCAGCAGCTGGGTAACACAAAAACTACCCAAACACTGGGTTGTTACGTCTGACCTAGGATCTGGGTAAAACACAAAAACTACCCAAACGCTGGGTTGTCACATCCGAACCAGGATCTGGGTAACACAAAAACTACCCAAACGCTGGGTTGTCACGTCCGAACCAGGTTCTGGGTAACACAAAAACTACCCAAACACTGGGTTGTTACGTCTGACCCAGGATCTAGGTAATACAAAAACCACCCAAACACTGGGTTGTTACATCTGACCCAGGATCTGGGTAACACAAAAACTACCCAAACGCTGGGTTGTTACATCCGAAACAGGATCTGGGTAACACAAAAACTACACAAACGCAGGGTTGTTACGTCCGAACCAGGATCTGGGTAACACAAAAACCATCCAAACACTTTGTTGTTACGTCCGTACCAGGATCTGGGTAACACAAAAACTACCCAAACGCTGGGTTGTCACGTCTGAACCAGGATCTGGGTAACACAAAAACTACCCAAACGCAGGGTTGTTAAGTCCGAACCAGGATCTGGGTAACACAAAAACCACCCTAACACTGGGTTGTTACGTCTGACCCAGGAGCTTGGCAACACAAAAACTACCCAAACACTGGGTTGTTACGTCTGACCCAGGATCTGGGTAAAACAAAAACTACCAAAACACTTTGTTAAGTCTGACCCAGGATCTGGGTAACACAAAAACTACCCAAACACTGGGTTGTTACGTCTGACCCAGGATCTGGGTAAAACAAAAACTACCAAAACACTTTGTTAAGTCTGACCCAGGATCTGGGCAACACAAAAACTACCCAAACGCTGTGTTTTCACGTCCGAACCAGGATCTGGGTAACACAAAAACTACCCAAACACTGGGTTGTTACGTCTGACCCTCGATCTGGGTAATACAAAAACCACCCAAACACTGGGTTGTTACGTCTGACCCAGGATCTGGGTAACACAAAAACTACCCAAACACTGGGTTGTTACGTCTGACGCAGGAGCTGGGTAACACAAAAACCACCCAAACACTGGGTTGTTACATCTGACCCAGGATCTGGGTAACACAAAAACTACCCAAACGCAGGGTTGTTAAGTCCGAACTAGGAGCTGGGTAACACAAAAACTACCCAAACACTGGGTTGTTACGTCTGACCCAGGAGCTTGGCAACACAAAAACTACCCAAACACTGGGTTGTTACGTCTGACCCAGGATCTGGGTAAAACAAAAACTACCAAAACACTTTGTTAAGTCTGACCCAGGATCTGGGTAACACAAAAACTACCCAAACACTGGGTTGTTACGTCTGACCCAGGATCTGGGTAAAACAAAAACTACCAAAACACTTTGTTAAGTCTGACCCAGGATCTGGGCAACACAAAAACTACCCAAACGCTGTGTTTTCACGTCCGAACCAGGATCTGGGTAACACAAAAACTACCCAAACACTGGGTTGTTACGTCTGACCCTCGATCTGGGTAATACAAAAACCACCCAAACACTGGGTTGTTACGTCTGACCCAGGATCTGGGTAACACAAAAACTACCCAAACACTGGGTTGTTACGTCTGACGCAGGAGCTGGGTAACACAAAAACCACCCAAACACTGGGTTGTTACATCTGACCCAGGATCTGGGTAACACAAAATCTACCCAAACACTGGGTTGTTACGTCTGACCCCGGAGCTGGGTAACACAAAAACGACCCAAACGCTGGGTTGTTACATCTGACCCAGGATCTGGGTAACACAAAAACTACCCAAACACTGGGTTGTTACGTCTGACTCAGGAGCCTGGCAACACAAAAACTACCCAAACATTGGGTTGTTACGTCTGAAACAGCAGCTGGGTAACACAAAAACTACCCAAACACTGGGTTGTTACGTCTGACCTAGGATCTGGGTAACACAAAAACTACCCAAACACTGGGTTGTTACGTCTGACCCAGGATCTGGGTAAAACAAAAATTACCAAAACACTTTGTTAAGTCTGACCCAGGATCTGGGTAACACAAAAACTACCCAAACACTGGGTTGTTACGTCTGAACCAGGATCTGGGTAATACAAAAACCACCCAAACACTGGGTTGTTACGTCTGACCCAGGATCTGGGTAACACAAAAACCACCCAAACACTGGGTTGTTACGTCTGACGCAGGAGCTGGGTAACACAAAAACCACCCAAACACTGGGTTGTTACGTCTGACCCAGGATCTGGGTAACACAAAATCTACCCAAACACTGGGTTGTTACGTCTGACCCCAGAGCTGGGTAACACAAAAACGACCCAAACACTGGGTTGTTACGTCCGAACCAGGATCTGGCTAACACAAAATCTACCCAAACACTTGGTTGTTACGTCTGATCCAGGAGCTGGGTAACACAAAAATGACCCAAACGCTGGGTTGTTACATCCGAAACAGGATCTGGGTAACACAAAAACTACCCAAACGCAGGGTTGTTACGTCCGAACCAGGATCTGGGTAACACAAAAACCATCCAAACACTTTGTTATTACGTCCGTACCAGGATCTGGGTAACACAAAAACTACCCAAACGCTGGGTTGTCACGTCTAAACCAGGATCTGTGTAACACAAAAACTACCCAAATGCAGGGTTGTTACGTCCGAACCAGGATCTGGGTAACACAAAAACCACCCTAACACTGGGTTGTTACGTCAGACCTAGGATCTGGGTAACACAAAAACGACCCAAACACTGGGTTGTTACGTCCGACCCAGGATCTGGGTAACACAAAAACCACCCAAACACTGGGTTGTTACGTCTGACCTAGGATCTGGGCAACACAAAAACCACCCAAACACTGGGTTGTCACGTTTGAACCAGGATCTGGGTAACACAAAAACTACCCAAACGCAGGGTTGTTAAGTCCGAACCAGGATCTGGGCAACACAAAAACCACCCAAACACTGGGTTGTCACGTTTGAACCAGGATCTGGGCAACACAAAAACCACCCTAACACTGGGTTGTTACTTCTGACCTAGGAGCTGGGTAACACAAAAACTACCCAAACACTGGGATGTTACGTCTGACCCAGGAGCTTGGCAACACAAAACTACCCAAACACTGGGTTGTTACGTCTGACCCAGCAGCTGGGTAACACAAAAACTACCCAAACACTGGGTTGTTACGTCTGACCTAGGATCTGGGTAACACAAAAACTACCCAAACACTGGGTTGTTACGTCTGACCCAGGATCTGGGTAAAACAAAAATTACCAAAACACTTTGTTAAGTCTGACCCAGGATCTGGGTAACACAAAAACTACCCAAACACTGGGTTGTTACATCTGACCCAAGATCTGGGTAAAACAAAAACTACCAAAACACTTTGTTAAGTCTGACCCAGGATCTGGGTAACACAAAAACTACCCAAACGCTGTGTTGTCACGTCCGAACCAGGATCTGGGTAACACAAAAACTACCCAAACACTGGGTTGTTACGTCTGACCCTCGATCTGGGTAATACAAAAACCACCCAAACACTGGGTTGTTTCGTCTGACCCAGGATCTGGGTAACACAAAAACTACCCAAACACTGGGTTGTTACGTCCGAACCAGGATCTGGCTAACACAAATCTACCCAAACACTGGGTTGTTACGTCTGATCCAGGAGCTGGGTAACACAAAAATGACCCAAACGCTGGGTTGTTACATCCGAAACAGGATCTGGGTAACACAAAAACTACCCAAACGCAGGGTTGTTACGTCCGAACCAGGATCTGGGTAACACAAAAACCATCCAAACACTTTGTTATTACGTCCGTACCAGGATCTGGGTAACACAAAAACTACCCAAACGCTGGGTTGTCATGTCTGACCTAGGATCTGGGTAACACAAAAACGATCCAAACACTGGGTTGTTACGTCCGACCCAGGATCTGGGTAACACAAAAACCACCCAAACACTGGGTTGTTACATCTGACCTAGGATCTGGGTAACACAAAAACCATCCAATAACTGGGTTGTTACGTCTGACCCAGGATCTGGGTAACACAAAAACTACCCAAACACTGGGTTATTACGTCTGACCAAAGATCTGGGTAACACAAAATCTACCCAAACACTGGGTTGTTACGTCCGACCCAGGATCTGGGTAACACAAAAACCACCCAAACACTGGATTGTTACATCTGACCTAGGATCTGGGTACCACAAAAACCATCCAATAACTGGGTTGTTACGTCTGACCCAGGATCTGGGTAACACAAAAACTACCCAAACGCAGGGTTGTTACATCTGACCTAGGATCTGGGTAACACAAAAACCACCCAAACACTGGGTTGTTACGTCTGACCCAGGATCTGGGTAACACAAAATCTACCCAAACACTGGGTTGTTACGTCTGACCCAGGAGCAGGGTAACACAAAAACGACCCAAACGCTGGGTTGTTACGTCCGAACAAGGATCTGGCTAACACAAAATCTACCCAAACACTGGGTTGTTACGTCTGACCCAGGAGCTGGGTAAAACAAAAACGACCCAAACACTGGGTTGTTACATCCGAAACAGGATCTGAGTAACACAAAAACTACCCAAACGAAGGGTTGTTACGTCCGAACCAGGATCTTGGTAACACAAAAACCATCCAAACACTTTGTTGTTACGTCCGAACCAGGATCTGGGTAACACAAAAACCACCCAAACACTGGGTTGTTACATCTGACCTAGGATCTGGGTAACACAAAAACTACCCAAAAACTGGGTTGTTACGTCTGACCCAGGATCTGGGTAACACAAAAACTACCCAAACGCAGGGTTGTTACATCTGACCTAGGATCTGGGTAACACAAAAACCACCCAAACACTGGGTTGTTACGTCTGACCCAGGATCTGGGTAACACAAAATCTACCCAAACACTGGGTTGTTACGTCTGACCCAGGAGCAGGGTAACACAAAAACGACCCAAACGCTGGGTTGTTACGTCCGAACAAGGATCTGGCTAACACAAAATCTACCCAAACACTGGGTTGTTACGTCTGACCCAGGAGCTGGGTAAAACAAAAACGACCCAAACACTGGGTTGTTACATCCGAAACAGGATCTGAGTAACACAAAAACTACCCAAACGAAGGGTTGTTACGTCCGAACCAGGATCTTGGTAACACAAAAACCATCCAAACACTTTGTTGTTACGTCCGAACCAGGATCTGGGTAACACAAAAACCACCCAAACACTGGGTTGTTACATCTGACCTAGGATCTGGGTAACACAAAAACTACCCAAAAACTGGGTTGTTATGTCTGACCCAGGATCTGAGTAACACAAAAACTACCCAAACACTGGGTTATTACGTCTGACCAAAGATCTGGGTAACACAAAATCTACCCAAACACTGGGTTGTTACGTCTGACCCAGGAGCTGGGTAACACAAAAACGACCCAAACGCTGAGTTGTTACGTCCGAACAAGGATCTGGGTAACACAAAAAACATCCAAACACTTTGTTGTTATGTCCGAACCAGGATCTGGGTAACAGAAAAACCACCCAAACACTGGGTTGTTACGTCTGACTCAGGATCTGGGTAACACAAAAACTACCCAAACACTGGGTTGTTACGTCTGACCCAAGAGCTGGGTAACACAAAAACTACCCAAACACAGGGTTGTTACGTTTGACCCAGGAGCTGGGTAACACAAAAACTACACAAATGGTGGGTTTTTACATCTGACTCAGGAACTGGGTAACACAAAATCTACCCAAACACTGGGTTGTTAAGTCTGACCCAGGATCTGGGTAACACAAAAACTACCCAAACACTGGGTTGTTACGTCTGACCCAGGAGCTGGGTAACACAAAAACTACCCAAACACTGGGTTGTTACGTTTGACCCAGGAGCTGGGTAACACAAAAACGACTCAAACGCTGGGTTGTTACGTCCAAACCAGGATCTGGCTAAAACAAAATCTACCCAAACACTGGGTTGTTACGTCTGACCCAGGAGCTGGGTAACACAAAAACCAAGTAACACTGGGTTGTTACGTCCGAACCAGGATCTGGGTAACACAAAAACCACCCTAACACTGTATTGTTACATCTGACCTAGGATCTGGGTAACACAAAAACGATCCAAACACTGGGTTGTTACATCCGACCCAGGATCTGGGTAACACAAAAACCACCCAAACACTGGGTTGTTACATCTGACCTAGGATCTGGGTAACACAAAAACCACCCAAACACTGGGTTGTTACGTCTGACCCAGGATCTGGGTAACACAAAATCTACCCAAACACTGGGTTGTTACGTCTGACCCAGGAGCTGGGTAACACAAAAACGACCCAAACGCTGGGTTGTTACGTCCGAACCAGGATCTGGCTAACACAAAAACTACCCAAACACTGGGTTGTTACGTCTGACCCAGGAGCTGAGTAACACAAAAACTACCCAAACGCAGGGTTGTTACGTCCGAACCAGGATCTGGGTAACACAAAAACCATCCAAACACTTTGTTGTTACGTCCAAACCAGGATCTGGCTAAAACAAAATCTACCCAAACACTGGGTTGTTACGTCTGACCCAGGAGCTGGGTAACACAAAAACGACCCAAACGCAAGGTTGTTACGTCTGAACAAGGATCTGGGTAACACAAAAAACATCCAAACACTGGGTTGTTACGTCTGACCCAGGAGCTGGGTAACACAAAAACCACCTAACACTGGGTTGTCACGTCCGAACCAGGATCTGGGTAACACAAAAACCACCCTAACACTGGGTTGTTACATCTGACCCAGGAGCTGGGTAACACAAAAACGACCCAAACGCTGGGTTGTTACGTCCGAACCAGGATCTGGCTAACACAAAATCTACCCAAACACTGGGTTGTTATGTCTGACCCAGGAGCTGGGTAAAACAAAAATGACCCAAACGCTGGGTTGTTACATCCGAAACAGGATCTGAGTAACACAAAAACTACCCAAACGCAGGGTTGTTACGTCCGAACCAGGATCTGGGTAACACAAAAACCATCCAAACACTTTGTTGTTACGTCCGAACCAGGATCTGGGTAACACAAAAACCACCCAAACACTGGGTTGTTACCTCTGACCTAGGATCTGGGTAACACAAAAACTACCCAAAAACTGGGTTGTTACGTCTGACCCAGGAGCTGGGTAACACAAAAACGACCCAAAAGCTGAGTTGTTACATCCGAAACAGGATCTGGGTAACACAAAAACTACCCAAACGCAGGGTTGTTACGTCCGAACAAGGATCTGGGTAACACAAAAAACATCCATACACTTTGTTTTTACGTCCGAACCAGGATCTGGGTAACACAAAAACCACCCAAACACTGGGTTGTTACGTCTGACTCAGGATCTGGGTAATACAAAAACTACCCAAACACTGGGTTGTTACGTCTGACCCAGGAGCTGGGTAACACAAAAACCACCTAACACTGGGTTGTTACGTCCGAACCAGGATCTGGGTAACACAAAAACCACCCTAACACTGGGTTGTTACGTCTGACCCAGGATCTGGGTAACACAAAAACCACCCAAACACTGGGTTGTTACGTCCGACCCAGGATCTGGGTAACACAAAAACCACCCAAACACTGGGTTGTTACATCTGACCTAGGATCTGGGTAACACAAAAACCATCCAATAACTGGGTTGTTACGTCTGACCCAGGATCTGAGTAACACAAAAACTACCCAAACACTGGGTTATTACGTCTGACCAAAGATCTGGGTAACACAAAATCTACCCAAACACTGGGTTGTTACGTCCGACCCAGGATCTGGGTAACACAAAAACCACCTAACACTGGGTTGTCACGTCCGAACCAGGATCTGGGTAACACAAAAACCACCCTAACACTGGGTTGTTACGTCTGACCTAGGATCTGGGTAACACAAAAACGATCCAAACACTGGGTTGTTACGTCCGACCCAGGATCTGGGTAACACAAAAAACACCCAAACACTGGGTTGTTACATCTGACCTAGGATCTGGGTAACACAAAAACCACCCAAACACTGGGTTGTTACGTCTGACCCAGGATCTGGGTAACACAAAATCTACCCAAACACTGGGTTGTTACGTCTGACCCAGGAGCTGGGTAACACAAAAACGACCCAAACGCTGGGTTGTTACGTCCAAACCAGGATCTGGCTAACACACAATCTACCCAAACACTGGGTTGTTACGTCTGACCCAGGAGCTGGGTAAAACAAAAATGACCCAAACGCTGGGTTGTTACATCAGAAACAGGATCTGAGTAACACAAAAACTACCCAAACGCAGGGTTGTTACGTCCGAACCAGGATCTGGGTAACACAAAAACCATCCAAACACTTTGTTGTTACGTCCGAACCAGGATCTGGGTAACACAAAAACCACCCTAACACTGGGTTGTTACGTCTGACCTAGGATCTGGGTAACACAAAAACGATCCAAACACTGGGTTGTTACGTCCGACCCAGGATCTGGGTAACACAAAAACCACCCAAACACTGGGTTGTTACATCTGACCTAGGATCTGGGTAACACAAAAACCATCTAATAACTGGGTTGTTACGTCTGACCCAGGATCTGGGTAACACAAAAACTACCCAAACACTGGGTAATTACGTCTGACCAAAGATCTGGGTAACACAAAATCTACCCAAACACTGGGTTGTTACGTCCGACCCAGGATCTGGGTAACACAAAAACCACCCAAACACTGGGTTGTTACATCTGACCTAGGATCTGGGTCACACAAAAACCATCCAATAACTGGGTTGTTACGTCTGACCCAGGATCTGGGTAACACAAAAACTACCCAAACACTGGGTTGTTACATCTGACCTAGGATCTGGGTAACACAAAAACCACCCAAACACTGGGTTGTTACGTCTGACCGAGGATCTGGGTAACACAAAATCTACCCAAACACTGGGTTGTTACGTCTGACCCAGGAGCAGGGTAACACAAAAACGACCCAAACGCTGGGTTGTTACGTCCGAACAAGGATCTGGCTAACACCAAATCTACCCAAACACTGGGTTGTTACGTCTGACCCAGGAGCTGGGTAAAACAAAAACGACCCAAACACTGGGTTGTTACATCCGAAACAGGATCTGAGTAACACAAAAACTACCCAAACGCAGGGTTGTTACGTCCGAACCAGGATCTGGGTAACACAAAAACCACCCTAACACTGGGTTGTTACGTCTGACCTAGGATCTGGGTAACACAAAAACGATCCAAACACTGGGTTGTTACGTCCGACCCAGGATCTGGGTAACACAAAAAACACCCAAACACTGGGTTGTTACATCTGACCTAGGATCTGGGTAACACAAAAACCACCCAAACACTGGGTTGTTACGTCTGACCCAGGATCTGGGTAACACAAAATCTACCCAAACACTGGGTTGTTACGTCTGACCCAGGAGCTGGGTAACACAAAAACGACCCAAACGCTGGGTTGTTACGTCCAAACCAGGATCTGGCTAACACACAATCTACCCAAACACTGGGTTGTTACGTCTGACCCAGGAGCTGGGTAAAACAAAAATGACCCAAACGCTGGGTTGTTACATCAGAAACAGGATCTGAGTAACACAAAAACTACCCAAACGCAGGGTTGTTACGTCCGAACCAGGATCTGGGTAACACAAAAACCATCCAAACACTTTGTTGTTACGTCCGAACCAGGATCTGGGTAACACAAAAACCACCCTAACACTGGGTTGTTACGTCTGACCTAGGATCTGGGTAACACAAAAACGATCCAAACACTGGGTTGTTACGTCCGACCCAGGATCTGGGTAACACAAAAACCACCCAAACACTGGGTTGTTACATCTGACCTAGGATCTGGGTAACACAAAAACCATCTAATAACTGGGTTGTTACGTCTGACCCAGGATCTGGGTAACACAAAAACTACCCAAACACTGGGTAATTACGTCTGACCAAAGATCTGGGTAACACAAAATCTACCCAAACACTGGGTTGTTACGTCCGACCCAGGATCTGGGTAACACAAAAACCACCCAAACACTGGGTTGTTACATCTGACCTAGGATCTGGGTCACACAAAAACCATCCAATAACTGGGTTGTTACGTCTGACCCAGGATCTGGGTAACACAAAAACTACCCAAACACTGGGTTGTTACATCTGACCTAGGATCTGGGTAACACAAAAACCACCCAAACACTGGGTTGTTACGTCTGACCGAGGATCTGGGTAACACAAAATCTACCCAAACACTGGGTTGTTACGTCTGACCCAGGAGCAGGGTAACACAAAAACGACCCAAACGCTGGGTTGTTACGTCCGAACAAGGATCTGGCTAACACCAAATCTACCCAAACACTGGGTTGTTACGTCTGACCCAGGAGCTGGGTAAAACAAAAACGACCCAAACACTGGGTTGTTACATCCGAAACAGGATCTGAGTAACACAAAAACTACCCAAACGCAGGGTTGTTACGTCCGAACCAGGATCTGGGTAACACAAAAACCATCCAAACACTTTGTTGTTACGTCCGAACCAGGATCTGGGTAACACAAACACCACCCAAACACTGGGTTGTTACATCTGACCTAGGATCTGGGTAACACAAAAACTACCCAAAAACTGGGTTGTTACGTCTGACCCAGGATCTGAGTAACACAAACACTACCCAAACACTGGGTTATTACGTCTGACCAAAGATCTGGGTAACACAAAATCTACCCAAACACTGGGTTGTTACGTCTGACCCAGGAGCTAGGTAACACAAAAACGACCCAAACGCTGAGTTGTTACATCCGAAACAGGATCTGGGTACCACAAAAACTACCCAAACGCAGGGTTGTTACGTCCGAACAAGGATCTGGATAACACAAAAAACATCCAAACACTTTGTTGTTATGTCCGAACCAGGATCTAGGTAACACAAAAACCACCCAAACACTGGGTTGTTACGTCTGACTCAGGATCTGGGTAACACAAAAACTACCCAAACACTGGGTTGTTACGTCTGACCCAAGAGCTGGGTAACACAAAAACTACCCAAACACAGGGTTGTTACGTTTGACCCAGGAGCTGGGTAACACAAAAACTACACAAATGGTGGGTTTTTACATCTGACTCAGGAGCTGGGTAACACAAAATCTACCCAAACACTGGGTTGTTAAGTCTGACCCAGGATTTGGGTAACACAAAAACTACCCAAACACTGGGTTGTTACGTCTGACCCAGGAGCTGGGTAACACAAAATCTACCCAAACACTGGGTTGTTACGTTTGACCCAGGAGCTGGGTAACACAAAAACGACTCAAACGCTGGGTTGTTACGTCCAAACCAGGATCTGGCTAAAACAAAATCTACCCAAACACTGGGTTGTTACGTCTGACCCAGGAGCTGGGTAACACAAAAACGACCCAAACGCTGAGTTGTTACATCCGAAACAGGATCTGGGTAACACAAAAACTACCCAAACGCAGGGTTGTTACGTCCGAACAAGGATCTGGGTAACACAAAAAACATCCAAACACTTTGTTTTTACGTCCGAACCAGGATCTGGGTAACACAAAAACCACCCAAACACTGGGTTGTTACGTCTGACTCAGGATCTGGGTAACACAAAAACTACCCAAACACTGGGTTGTTACGTCTGACCCAGGAGCTGGGTAACACAAAAACCACCTAACACTGGGTTGTTACGTCCGAACCAGGATCTGGGTAACACAAAAACCACCCTAACACTGGGTTGTTACGTCTGACCTAGGATCTGGGTAACACAAAAACGATCCAAACACTGGGTTGTTACGTCCGACCCAGGATCTGGGTAACACAAAAACCACCCAAACACTGGGTTGTTACATCTGACCTAGGATCTGGGTAACACAAAAACCATCCAATAATTGGGTTGTTACGTCTGACCCAGGATCTGGGTAACACAAAAACTACCCAAACACTGGGTTATTACGTCTGACCAAAGATCTGGGTAACACAAAATCTACCCAAACACTGGGTTGTTACGTCTGACCCAGGAGCTAGGTAACACAAAAACGACCCAAACGCTGAGTTGTTACATCCGAAACAGGATCTGGGTACCACAAAAACTACCCAAACGCAGGGTTGTTACGTCCGAACAAGGATCTGGGTAACACAAAAAACATCCAAACACTTTGTTGTTATGTCCGAACCAGGATCTGGGTAACACAAAAACCACCCAAACACTGGGTTGTTACGTCTGACTCAGGATCTGGGTAACACAAAAACTACCCAAACACTGGGTTGTTACGTCTGACCCAAGAGCTGGGTAACACAAAAACTACCCAAACACAGGGTTGTTACGTTTGACCCAGGAGCTGGGTAACACAAAAACTACACAAATGGTGGGTTTTTACATCTGACTCAGGAGCTGGGTAACACAAAATCTACCCAAACACTGGGTTGTTAAGTCTGACCCAGGATCTGGGTAACACAAAAACGACTCAAACGCTGGGTTGTTACGTCCAAACCAGGATCTGGCTAAAACAAAATCTACCCAAATACTGGGTTGTTACGTCTGACCCAGGAGCTGTGTAACACAAAAACGACCCAAACGCTGAGTTGTTACATCCGAAACAGGATCTGGGTAACACAAAAACTACCCAAACGCAGGGTTGTTACGTCCGAACAAGGATCTGGGTAACACAAAAAACATCCAAACACTTTGTTTTTACGTCCGAACCAGGATCTGGGTAACACAAAAACCACCCAAACACTGGGTTGTTACGTCTGACTCAGGATCTGGGTAACACAAAAACTACCCAAACACTGGGTTGTTACGTCCGAACCAGGATCTGGGTAACACAAAAACCACCCTAACACTGGGTTGTTACGTCTGACCTAGGATCTGGGTAACACAAAAACGATCCAAACACTGGGTTGTTACGTCCGACCCAGGATCTGGGTAACACAAAAACCACCCAAACACTGGGTTGTTACATCTGACCTAGGATCTGGGTAACACAAAAACCATCCAATAACTGGGTTGTTACGTCTGACCCAGGAGCTGGGTAACACAAAAACGACTCAAACGCTGGGTTGTTACGTCCAAACCAGGATCTGGCTAAAACAAAATCTACCCAAACACTGGGTTGTTATGTCTGACCCAGGATCTGGGTAACACAAAAACTACCCAAACACTGGGTTGTTACGTCTGACCCAGGAGCTGGGTAACACAAAAACCACCTAACACTGGGTTGTTACGTCCGAACCAGGATCTGGGTAACACAAAAACCACCCTAACACTGGGTTGTTACGTCTGACCTAGGATCTGGGTAACACAAAAACGATCCAAACACTGGGTTGTTACGTCCGACCCAGGATCTGGGTAACACAAAAACCACCCTAACACTGGGTTGTTACGTCTGACCTAGGATCTGGGTAACACAAAAACGATCCAAACACTGGGTTGTTACGTCCGACCCAGGATCTGGGTAACACAAAAACCACCCAAACACTGGGTTGTTACATCTGACCTAGGATCTGGGTAACACAAAAACCATCCAATAACTGGGTTGTTACGTCTGACCCAGGAGCTGGGTAACACAAAAACGACCCAAACGCTGAGTTGTTACATCCGAAACAGGATCTGGGTAACACAAAAACCACCCAAACACTGGGTTGTTACGTCTGACTCAGGATCTGGGTAACACAAAAACTACCCAAACACTGGGTTGTTACGTCTGACCCAGGAGCTGGGTAACACAAAAACCACCTAACACTGGGTTGTTACGTCCGAACCAGGATCTGGGTAACACAAAAACCACCCTAACACTGGGTTGTTACGTCTGACCTAGGATCTGGGTAACACAAAAACGATCCAAACACTGGGTTGTTACGTCCGACCCAGGATCTGGGTAACACAAAAACCACCCAAACACTGGGTTGTTACATCTGACCTAGGATCTGGGTAACACAAAAACCATCCAATAACTGGGTTGTTACGTCTGACCCAGGATCTGGGTAACACAAAAACTACCCAAACACTGGGTAATTACGTCTGACCAAAGATCTGGGTAACACAAAATCTACCCAAACACTGGGTTGTTACGTCCGACCCAGGATCTGGGTAACACAAAAACCACCCAAACACTGGGTTGTTACAGCTGACCTAGGATCTGGGTAACACAAAAACCATTCAATAACTGGGTTGTTACGTCTGACCCAGGATCTGGGTAACACAAAAACTACCCAAACACTGGGTTCTTACATCTGACCTAGGATCTGGGTAACACAAAAACCACCCAAACACTGGGTTGTTACGTCTGACCCAGGATCTGGGTAACACAAAATCTACCCAAACACTGGGTTGTTACGTCTGACCCAGGAGCAGGGTAACACAAAAACGACCCAAACGCTGGGTTGTTACGTCCGAACAAGGATCTGGCTAACACCAAATCTACCCAAACACTGGGTTGTTACGTCTGACCCAGGAGCTGGGTAAAACAAAAACGACCCAAACGCTGGGTTGTTACATCCGAAACAGGATCTGAGTAACACAAAAACTACCCAAACGCAGGGTTGTTACGTCCGAACCAGGATCTGGGTAACACAAAAACCATCCAAACACTTTGTTGTTACGTCCGAACCAGGATCTGGGTAACACAAACACCACCCAAACACTGGGTTGTTACATCTGACCTAGGATCTGGGTAACACAAAAACTACCCAAAAACTGGGTTGTTACGTCTGACCCAGGATCTGAGTAACACAAAAACTACCCAAACACTGGGTTATTACGTCTGACCAAAGATCTGGGTAACACAAAATCTACCCAAACACTGGGTTGTTACGTCTGACCCAGGAGCTAGGTAACACAAAAACGACCTAACACTGGGTTGTTACGTCCGAACCAGGATCTGGGTAACACAAAAACCACCCTAACACTGGGTTGTTACTTCTGACCTAGGATCTGGGTAACACAAAAACGATCCAAACACTGGGTTGTTACGTCCGACCCAGGATCTGGGTAACACAAAAACCACCCTAACACTGGGTTGTTACGTCTGACCTAGGATCTGGGTAACACAAAAACGATCCAAACACTGGGTTGTTACGTCCGACCCAGGATCTGGGTAACACAAAAACCACCCAAACACTGGGTTGTTACATCTGACCTAGGATCTGGGTAACACAAAAACCATCCAATAACTGGGTTGTTACGTCTGACCCAGGAGCTGGGTAACACAAAAACGACCCAAACGCTGAGTTGTTACATCCGAAACAGGATCTGGGTAACACAAAAACCACCCAAACACTGGGTTGTTACGTCTGACTCAGGATCTGGGTAACACAAAAACTACCCAAACACTGGGTTGTTACGTCTGACCCAGGAGCTGGGTAACACAAAAACCACCTAACACTGGGTTGTTACGTCCGAACCAGGATCTGGGTAACACAAAAACCACCCTAACACTGGGTTGTTACGTCTGACCTAGGATCTGGGTAACACAAAAACGATCCAAACACTGGGTTGTTACGTCCGACCCAGGATCTGGGTAACACAAAAACCACCCAAACACTGGGTTGTTACATCTGACCTAGGATCTGGGTAACACAAAAACCATCCAATAACTGGGTTGTTACGTCTGACCCAGGATCTGGGTAACACAAAAACTACCCAAACACTGGGTAATTACGTCTGACCAAAGATCTGGGTAACACAAAATCTACCCAAACACTGGGTTGTTACGTCCGACCCAGGATCTGGGTAACACAAAAACCACCCAAACACTGGGTTGTTACAGCTGACCTAGGATCTGGGTAACACAAAAACCATTCAATAACTGGGTTGTTACGTCTGACCCAGGATCTGGGTAACACAAAAACTACCCAAACACTGGGTTCTTACATCTGACCTAGGATCTGGGTAACACAAAAACCACCCAAACACTGGGTTGTTACGTCTGACCCAGGATCTGGGTAACACAAAATCTACCCAAACACTGGGTTGTTACGTCTGACCCAGGAGCAGGGTAACACAAAAACGACCCAAACGCTGGGTTGTTACGTCCGAACAAGGATCTGGCTAACACCAAATCTACCCAAACACTGGGTTGTTACGTCTGACCCAGGAGCTGGGTAAAACAAAAACGACCCAAACGCTGGGTTGTTACATCCGAAACAGGATCTGAGTAACACAAAAACTACCCAAACGCAGGGTTGTTACGTCCGAACCAGGATCTGGGTAACACAAAAACCATCCAAACACTTTGTTGTTACGTCCGAACCAGGATCTGGGTAACACAAACACCACCCAAACACTGGGTTGTTACATCTGACCTAGGATCTGGGTAACACAAAAACTACCCAAAAACTGGGTTGTTACGTCTGACCCAGGATCTGAGTAACACAAAAACTACCCAAACACTGGGTTATTAAGTCTGACCAAAGATCTGGGTAACACAAAATCTACCCAAACACTGGGTTGTTACGTCTGACCCAGGAGCTAGGTAACACAAAAACGACCCAAACGCTGAGTTGTTACATCCGAAACAGGATCTGGGTACCACAAAAACTACCCAAACGCAGGGTTGTTACGTCCGAACAAGGATCTGGGTAACACAAAAAACATCCAAACACTTTGTTGTTATGTCCGAACCAGGATCTGGGTAACACAAAAACCACCCAAACACTGGGTTGTTACGTCTGACTCAGGATCTGGGTAACACAAAAACTACCCAAACACTGGGTTGTTACGTCTGACCCAAGAGCTGGGTAACACAAAAACTACCCAAACACAGGGTTGTTACGTTTGACCCAGGAGCTGGGTAACACAAAAACTACACAAATGGTGGGTTTTTACATCTGACTCAGGAGCTGGGTAACACAAAATCTACCCAAACACTGGGTTGTTAAGTCTGACCCAGGATCTGGGTAACACAAAAACTACCCAAACACTGGGTTGTTACGTCTGACCCAGGAGCTGGGTAACACAAAATCTACCCAAACACTGGGTTGTTACGTTTGACCCAGGAGCTGGGTAACACAAAAACGACTCAAACGCTGGGTTGTTACGTCCAAACCAGGATCTGGCTAAAACAAAATCTACCCAAACACTGGGTTGTTACGTCTGACCCAGGAGCTGGGTAACACAAAAACGACCCAAACGCTGAGTTGTTACATCCGAAACAGGATCTGGGTAACACAAAAACTACCCAAACGCAGGGTTGTTACGTCCGAACAAGGATCTGGGTAACACAAAAAACATCCAAACGCTTTGTTTTTACGTCCGAACCAGGATCTGGGTAACACAAAAACCACCCAAACACTGGGTTGTTACGTCTGACTCAGGATCTGGGTAACACAAAAACTACCCAAACACTGGGTTGTTACGTCTGACCCAGGAGCTGGGTAACACAAAAACCACCTAACACTGGGTTGTTACGTCCGAACCAGGATCTGGGTAACACAAAAACCACCCTAACACTGGGTTGTTACGTCTGACCTAGGATCTGGGTAACACAAAAACGATCCAAACACTGGGTTGTTACGTCCGACCCAAGATCTGGGTAACACAAAAACCACCCAAACACTGGGTTGTTACATCTGACCTAGGATCTGGGTAACACAAAAACCATCCAATAACTGGGTTGTTACGTCTGACCCAGGATCTGGGTAACACAAAAACTACCCAAACACTGGGTTATTACGTCTGACCAAAGATCTGGGTAACACAAAATCTACCCAAACACTGGGTTGTTACGTCCGACCCAGGATCTGGGTAACACAAAAACCACCCAAACACTGGGTTGTTACATCTGACCTAGGATCTGGGTAACACAAAAACCATCCAATAACTGGGTTGTTACGTCTGACCCAGGATCTGGGTAACACAAAAACTACCCAAAAACTGGGTTGTTACGTCTGACCCAGGATCTGGGTAACACAAAAACTACCCAAACACTGGGTTATTACGTCTGACCAAAGATCTGGGTAACACAAAATCTACCCAAACACTGGGTTGTTACGTCTGACCCAGGAGCTAGGTAACACAAAAACGACCCAAACGCTGGGCTGTTACGTCCGAACAAGGATCTGGCTAACACAAAATCTACCCAAAGACTGGGTTGTTACGTCTGACCCAGGAGCTGGGTAAAACAAAAACAACCCAAACGCAGGGTTGTTACGTCCGAACCAGGATCTGGGTAACACAAAAACCATCCAAACACTTTGTTGTTGCATCCGAACCAGGATCTGGGTAACACAAAAACCACCCAAACACTGGGTTGTTACATCTGACCTAGGATCTGGGTAACACAAAAACTACCCAAAAACTGGGTTGTTACGTCTGACCCAGGATCTGGGTAACACAAAAACTACCCAAACACTGGGTTATTACGTCTGACCAAAGATCTGGGTAACACAAAATCTACCCAAACACTGGGTTGTTACGTCTGACCCAGGAGCTGGGTAACACAAAAACGGCCCAAACGCTGAGTTGTTACATCCGAAACAGGATCTGGGTAACACAAAAACTACCCAAACGCAGGGTTGTTACGTCCGAACAAGGATCTGGGTAACACAAAAAACATCCAAACACTTTGTTTTTACGTCCGAACCAGGATCTGGGTAACACAAAAACCACCCAAACACTGGGTTGTTACGTCTGACTCAGGATCTGGGTAACACAAAAACTACCCAAACACTGGGTTGTTACGTCCGAACCAGGATCTGGGTAACACAAAAACCACCCTAACACTGGGTTGTTACGTCTGACCTAGGATCTGGGTAACACAAAAACGATCCAAACACTGGGTTGTTACGTCCGACCCAGGATCTGGGTAACACAAAAACCACCCAAACACTGGGTTGTTACATCTGACCTAGGATCTGGGTAACACAAAAACCATCCAATAACTGGGTTGTTACGTCTGACCCAGGAGCTGGGTAACACAAAAACGACTCAAACGCTGGGTTGTTACGTCCAAACCAGGATCTGGCTAAAACAAAATCTACCCAAACACTGGGTTGTTATGTCTGACCCAGGATCTGGGTAACACAAAAACTACCCAAACACTGGGTTGTTACGTCTGACCCAGGAGCTGGGTAACACAAAAACCACCTAACACTGGGTTGTTACGTCCGAACCAGGATCTGGGTAACACAAAAACCACCCTAACACTGGGTTGTTACGTCTGACCTAGGATCTGGGTAACACAAAAACGATCCAAACACTGGGTTGTTACGTCCGACCCAGGATCTGGGTAACACAAAAACCACCCTAACACTGGGTTGTTACGTCTGACCTAGGATCTGGGTAACACAAAAACGATCCAAACACTGGGTTGTTACGTCCGACCCAGGATCTGGGTAACACAAAAACCACCCAAACACTGGGTTGTTACATCTGACCTAGGATCTGGGTAACACAAAAACCATCCAATAACTGGGTTGTTACGTCTGACCCAGGAGCTGGGTAACACAAAAACGACCCAAACGCTGAGTTGTTACATCCGAAACAGGATCTGGGTAACACAAAAACCACCCAAACACTGGGTTGTTACGTCTGACTCAGGATCTGGGTAACACAAAAACTACCCAAACACTGGGTTGTTACGTCTGACCCAGGAGCTGGGTAACACAAAAACCACCTAACACTGGGTTGTTACGTCCGAACCAGGATCTGGGTAACACAAAAACCACCCTAACACTGGGTTGTTACGTCTGAGCTAGGATCTGGGTAACACAAAAACGATCCAAACACTGGGTTGTTACGTCCGACCCAGGATCTGGGTAACACAAAAACCACCCAAACACTGGGTTGTTACATCTGACCTAGGATCTGGGTAACACAAAAACCATCCAATAACTGGGTTGTTACGTCTGACCCAGGATCTGGGTAACACAAAAACTACCCAAACACTGGGTAATTACGTCTGACCAAAGATCTGGGTAACACAAAATCTACCCAAACACTGGGTTGTTACGTCCGACCCAGGATCTGGGTAACACAAAAACCACCCAAACACTGGGTTGTTACAGCTGACCTAGGATCTGGGTAACACAAAAACCATTCAATAACTGGGTTGTTACGTCTGACCCAGGATCTGGGTAACACAAAAACTACCCAAACACTGGGTTGTTACATCTGACCTAGGATCTGGGTAACACAAAAACCACCCAAACACTGGGTTGTTACGTCTGACCCAGGATCTGGGTAACACAAAATCTACCCAAACACTGGGTTGTTACGTCTGACCCAGGAGCAGGGTAACACAAAAACGACCCAAACGCTGGGTTGTTACGTCCGAACAAGGATCTGGCTAACACCAAATCTACCCAAACACTGGGTTGTTACGTCTGACCCAGGAGCTGGGTAAAACAAAAACGACCCAAACGCTGGGTTGTTACATCCGAAACAGGATCTGAGTAACACAAAAACTACCCAAACGCAGGGTTGTTACGTCCGAACCAGGATCTGGGTAACACAAAAACCATCCAAACACTTTGTTGTTACGTCCGAACCAGGATCTGGGTAACACAAACACCACCCAAACACTGGGTTGTTACATCTGACCTAGGATCTGGGTAACACAAAAACTACCCAAACAATGGGTTGTTACGTCTGACCCAGGAGCTGGGTAACACAAAAACCACCTAACACTGGGTTGTTACGTCCGAACCAGGATCTGGGTAACACAAAAACCACCCTAACACTGGGTTGTTACGTCTGAGCTAGGATCTGGGTAACACAAAAACGATCCAAACACTGGGTTGTTACGTCCGACCCAGGATCTGGGTAACACAAAAACCACCCAAACACTGGGTTGTTACATCTGACCTAGGATCTGGGTAACACAAAAACCATCCAATAACTGGGTAGTTACGTCTGACCCAGGATCTGGGTAACACAAAAACTACCCAAACACTGGGTAATTACGTCTGACCAAAGATCTGGGTAACACAAAATCTACCCAAACACTGGGTTGTTACGTCCGACCCAGGATCTGGGTAACACAAAAACCACCCAAACACTGGGTTGTTACAGCTGACCTAGGATCTGGGTAACACAAAAACCATTCAATAACTGGGTTGTTACGTCTGACCCAGGATCTGGGTAACACAAAAACTACCCAAACACTGGGTTCTTACATCTGACCTAGGATCTGGGTAACACAAAAACCACCCAAACACTGGGTTGTTACGTCTGACCCAGGATCTGGGTAACACAAAATCTACCCAAACACTGGGTTGTTACGTCTGACCCAGGAGCAGGGTAACACAAAAACGACCCAAACGCTGGGTTGTTACGTCCGAACAAGGATCTGGCTAACACCAAATCTACCCAAACACTGGGTTGTTACGTCTGACCCAGGAGCTGGGTAAAACAAAAACGACCCAAACGCTGGGTTGTTACATCCGAAACAGGATCTGAGTAACACAAAAACTACCCAAACGCAGGGTTGTTACGTCCGAACCAGGATCTGGGTAACACAAAAACCATCCAAACACTTTGTTGTTACGTCCGAACCAGGATCTGGGTAACACAAACACCACCCAAACACTGGGTTGTTACATCTGACCTAGGATCTGGGTAACACAAAAACTACCCAAAAACTGGGTTGTTACGTCTGACCCAGGATCTGAGTAACACAAAAACTACCCAAACACTGGGTTATTACGTCTGACTAAAGATCTGGGTAACACAAAATCTACCCAAACACTGGGTTGTTACGTCTGACCCAGGAGCTAGGTAACACAAAAACGACCCAAACGCTGAGTTGTTACATCCGAAACAGGATCTGGGTACCACAAAAACTACCCAAACGCAGGGTTGTTACGTCCGAACAAGGATCTGGGTAACACAAAAAACATCCAAACACTTTGTTGTTATGTCCGAACCAGGATCTGGGTAACACAAAAACCACCCAAACACTGGGTTGTTACGTCTGACTCAGGATCTGGGTAACACAAAAACTACCCAAACACTGGGTTGTTACGTCTGACCCAAGAGCTGGGTAACACAAAAACTACCCAAACACAGGGTTGTTACGTTTGACCCAGGAGCTGGGTAACACAAAAACTACACAAATGGTGGGTTTTTACATCTGACTCAGGAGCTGGGTAACACAAAATCTACCCAAACACTGGGTTGTTAAGTCTGACCCAGGATCTGGGTAACACAAAAACTACCCAAACACTGGGTTGTTACGTCTGACCCAGGAGCTGGGTAACACAAAATCTACCCAAACACTGGGTTGTTACGTTTGACCCAGGAGCTGGGTAACACAAAAACGACTCAAACGCTGGGTTGTTACGTCCAAACCAGGATCTGGCTAAAACAAAATCTACCCAAACACTGGGTTGTTACGTCTGACCCAGGAGCTGGGTAACACAAAAACGACCCAAACGCTGAGTTGTTACATCCGAAACAGGATCTGGGTAACACAAAAACTACCCAAACGCAGGGTTGTTACGTCCGAACAAGGATCTGGGTAACACAAAAAACATCCAAACACTTTGTTTTTACGTCCGAACCAGGATCTGGGTAACACAAAAACCACCCAAACACTGGGTTGTTACGTCTGACTCAGGATCTGGGTAACACAAAAACTACCCAAACACTGGGTTGTTACGTCTGACCCAGGAGCTGGGTAACACAAAAACCACCTAACACTGGGTTGTTACGTCCGAACCAGGATCTGGGTAACACAAAAACCACCCTAACACTGGGTTGTTACGTCTGACCTAGGATCTGGGTAACACAAAAACGATCCAAACACTGGGTTGTTACGTCCGACCCAGGATCTGGGTAACACAAAAACCACCCAAACACTGGGTTGTTACATCTGACCTAGGATCTGGGTAACACAAAAACCATCCAATAACTGGGTTGTTACGTCTGACCCAGGATCTGGGTAACACAAAAACTACCCAAACACTGGGTTATTACGTCTGACCAAAGATCTGGGTAGCACAAAATCTACCCAAACACTGGGTTGTTACGTCCGACCCAGGATCTGGGTAACACAAAAACCACCCAAACACTGGGTTGTTACATCTGACCTAGGATCTGGGTAACACAAAAACCATCCAATAACTGGGTTGTTACGTCTGACCCAGGATCTGGGTAACACAAAAACTACCCAAAAACTGGGTTGTTACGTCTGACCCAGGATCTGGGTAACACAAAAACTACCCAAACACTGGGTTATTACGTCTGACCAAAGATCTGGGTAACACAAAATCTACCCAAACACTGGGTTGTTACGTCTGACCCAGGAGCTAGGTAACACAAAAACGACCCAAACGCTGGGCTGTTACGTCCGAACAAGGATCTGGCTAACACAAAATCTACCCAAAGACTGGGTTGTTACGTCTGACCCAGGAGCTGGGTAAAACAAAAACAACCCAAACGCAGGGTTGTTACGTCCGAACCAGGATCTGGGTAACACAAAAACCATCCAAACACTTTGTTGTTGCATCCGAACCAGGATCTGGGTAACACAAAAACCACCCAAACACTGGGTTGTTACATCTGACCTAGGATCTGGGTAACACAAAAACTACCCAAAAACTGGGTTGTTACGTCTGACCCAGGATCTGGGTAACACAAAAACTACCCAAACACTGGGTTATTACGTCTGACCAAAGATCTGGGTAACACAAAATCTACCCAAACACTGGGTTGTTACGTCTGACCCAGGAGCTGGGTAACACAAAAACGACCCAAACGCTGAGTTGTTACATCCGAAACAGGATCTGGGTAACACAAAAACTACCCAAACGCAGGGTTGTTACGTCCGAACAAGGATCTGGGTAACACAAAAAACATCCAAACACTTTGTTTTTACGTCCGAACCAGGATCTGGGTAACACAAAAACCACCCAAACACTGGGTTGTTACGTCTGACTCAGGATCTGGGTAACACAAAAACTACCCAAACACTGGGTTGTTACGTCCGAACCAGGATCTGGGTAACACAAAAACCACCCTAACACTGGGTTGTTACGTCTGACCTAGGATCTGGGTAACACAAAAACGATCCAAACACTGGGTTGTTACGTCCGACCCAGGATCTGGGTAACACAAAAACCACCCAAACACTGGGTTGTTACATCTGACCTAGGATCTGGGTAACACAAAAACCATCCAATAACTGGGTTGTTACGTCTGACCCAGGAGCTGGGTAACACAAAAACGACTCAAACGCTGGGTTGTTACGTCCAAACCAGGATCTGGCTAAAACAAATTCTACCCAAACACTGGGTTGTTATGTCTGACCCAGGATCTGGGTAACACAAAAACTACCCAAACACTGGGTTGTTACGTCTGACCCAGGAGCTGGGTAACACAAAAACCACCTAACACTGGGTTGTTACGTCCGAACCAGGATCTGGGTAACACAAAAACCACCCTAACACTGGGTTGTTACGTCTGACCTAGGATCTGGGTAACACAAAAACGATCCAAACACTGGGTTGTTACGTCCGACCCAGGATCTGGGTAACACAAAAACCACCCTAACACTGGGTTGTTACGTCTGACCTAGGATCTGGGTAACACAAAAACGATCCAAACACTGGGTTGTTACGTCCGACCCAGGATCTGGGTAACACAAAAACCACCCAAACACTGGGTTGTTACATCTGACCTAGGATCTGGGTAACACAAAAACCATCCAATAACTGGGTTGTTACGTCTGACCCAGGAGATGGGTAACACAAAAACGACCCAAACGCTGAGTTGTTACATCCGAAACAGGATCTGGGTAACACAAAAACCACCCAAACACTGGGTTGTTACGTCTGACTCAGGATCTGGGTAACACAAAAACTACCCAAACACTGGGTTGTTACGTCTGACCCAGGAGCTGGGTAACACAAAAACCACCTAACACTGGGTTGTTACGTCCGAACCTGGATCTGGGTAACACAAAAACCACCCTAACACTGGGTTGTTACGTCTGAGCTAGGATCTGGGTAACACAAAAACGATCCAAACACTGGGTTGTTACGTCCGACCCAGGATCTGGGTAACACAAAAACCACCCAAACACTGGGTTGTTACATCTGACCTAGGATCTGGGTAACACAAAAACCATCCAATAACTGGGTTGTTACGTCTGACCCAGGATCTGGGTAACACAAAAACTACCCAAACACTGGGTAATTACGTCTGACCAAAGATCTGGGTAACACAAAATCTACCCAAACACTGGGTTGTTAAGTCCGACCCAGGATCTGGGTAACACAAAAACCACCCAAACACTGGGTTGTTACAGCTGACCTAGGATCTGGGTAACACAAAAACCATTCAATAACTGGGTTGTTACGTCTGACCCAGGATCTGGGTAACACAAAAACTACCCAAACACTGGGTTGTTACATCTGACCTAGGATCTGGGTAACACAAAAACCACCCAAACACTGGGTTGTTACGTCTGACCCAGGATCTGGGTAACACAAAATCTACCCAAACACTGGGTTGTTACGTCTGACCCAGGAGCAGGGTAACACAAAAACGACCCAAACGCTGGGTTGTTACGTCCGAACAAGGATCTGGCTAACACCAAATCTACCCAAACACTGGGTTGTTACGTCTGACCCAGGAGCTGGGTAAAACAAAAACGACCCAAACGCTGGGTTGTTACATCCGAAACAGGATCTGAGTAACACAAAAACTACCCAAACGCAGGGTTGTTACGTCCGAACCAGGATCTGGGTAACACAAAAACCATCCAAACACTTTGTTGTTACGTCCGAACCAGGATCTGGGTAACACAAACACCACCCAAACACTGGGTTGTTACATCTGACCTAGGATCTGGGTAACACAAAAAGTACCCAAAAACTGGGTTGTTACGTCTGACCCAGGATCTGAGTAACACAAAAACTACCCAAACACTGGGTTATTACGTCTGACCAAAGATCTGGGTAACACAAAATCTACCCAAACACTGGGTTGTTACGTCTGACCCAGGAGCTAGGTAACACAAAAACGACCCAAACGCTGAGTTGTTACATCCGAAACAGGATCTGGGTACCACAAAAACTACCCAAACGCAGGGTTGTTACGTCCGAACAAGGATCTGGGTAACACAAAAAACATCCAAACACTTTGTTGTTATGTCCGAACCAGGATCTGGGTAACACAAAAACCACCCAAACACTGGGTTGTTACGTCTGACTCAGGATCTGGGTAACACAAAAACTACCCAAACACTGGGTTGTTACGTCTGACCCAAGAGCTGGGTAACACAAAAACTACCCAAACACAGGGTTGTTACGTTTGACCCAGGAGCTCGGTAACACAAAAACTACACAAATGGTGGGTTTTTACATCTGACTCAGGAGCTGGGTAACACAAAATCTACCCAAACACTGGGTTGTTAAGTCTGACCCAGGATCTGGGTAACACAAAAACTACCCAAACACTGGGTTGTTACGTCTGACCCAGGAGCTGGGTAACACAAAATCTACCCAAACACTGGGTTGTTACGTTTGACCCAGGAGCTGGGTAACACAAAAACGACTCAAACGCTGGGTTGTTACGTCCAAACCAGGATCTGGCTAAAACAAAATCTACCCAAACACTGGGTTGTTACGTCTGACCCAGGAGCTGAGTAACACAAAAACGACCCAAACGCTGAGTTGTTACATCCGAAACAGGATCTGGGTAACACAAAAACTACCCAAACGCAGGGTTGTTACGTCCGAACAAGGATCTGGGTAACACAAAAAACATCCAAACACTTTGTTTTTACGTCCGAACCAGGATCTGGGTAACACAAAAACCACCCAAACACTGGGTTGTTACGTCTGACTCAGGATCTGGGTAACACAAAAACTACCCAAACACTGGGTTGTTACGTCTGACCCAGGAGCTGGGTAACACAAAAACCACCTAACACTGGGTTGTTACGTCCGAACCAGGATCTGGGTAACACAAAAACCACCCTAACACTGGGTTGTTACGTCTGACCTAGGATCTGGGTAACACAAAAACGATCCAAACACTGGGTTGTTACGTCCGACCCAGGATCTGGGTAACACAAAAACCACCCAAACACTGGGTTGTTACATCTGACCTAGGATCTGGGTAACACAAAAACCATCCAATAACTAGGTTGTTACGTCTGACCCAGGATCTGGGTAACACAAAAACTACCCAAACACTGGGTTATTACGTCTGACCAAAGATCTGGGTAACACAAAATCTACCCAAACACTGGGTTGTTACGTCCGACCCAGGATCTGGGTAACACAAAAACCACCCAAACACTGGGTTGTTAAATCTGACCTAGGATCTGGGTAACACAAAAACCATCCAATAACTGGGTTGTTACGTCTGACCCAGGATCTGGGTAACACAAAAACTACCCAAAAACTGGGTTGTTACGTCTGACCCAGGATCTGGGTAACACAAAAACTACCCAAACACTGGGTTATTACGTCTGACCAAAGATCTGGGTAACACAAAATCTACCCAAACACTGGGTTGTTACGTCTGACCCAGGAGCTAGGTAACACAAAAACGACCCAAACGCTGGGCTGTTACGTCCGAACAAGGATCTGGCTAACACAAAATCTACCCAAAGACTGGGTTGTTACGTCTGACCCAGGAGCTGGGTAAAACAAAAACAACCCAAACGCTGGGTTGTTACATCCGAAACAGGATCTGAGTAACACAAAAACTACCCAAACGCAGGGTTGTTACGTCCGAACCAGGATCTGGGTAACACAAAAACCATCCAAACACTTTGTTGTTGCATCCGAACCAGGATCTGGGTAACACAAAAACCACCCAAACACTGGGTTGTTACATCTGACCTAGGATCTGGGTAACACAAAAACTACCCAAAAACTGGGTTGTTACGTCTGACCCAGGATCTGGGTAACACAAAAACTACCCAAACACTGGGTTATTACGTCTGACCAAAGTTCTGGGTAACACAAAATCTACCCAAACACTGGGTTGTTACGTCTGACCCAGGAGCTAGGTAACACAAAAACGACCCAAACGCTGAGTTGTTACATCCGAAACAGGATCTGGGTAACACAAAAACTACCCAAACGCAGGATTGTTACGTCCGAACAAGGATCTGGGTAACACAAAAAACATCCAAACACTTTGTTGTTATGTCCGAACCAGGATCTGGGTAACACAAAAACCACCCAAACACTGGGTTGTTACGTCTGACTCAGGATCTGGGTAACACAAAAACTACCCAAACACTGGGTTGTTACGTCTGACCCAAGAGCTGGGTAACACAAAAACTACCCAAACACAGGGTTGTTACGTTTTGACCCAGGAGCTGGGTAACACAAAAACTACACAAATGGTGGGTTTTTACATCTGACTCAGGAGCTGGGTAACACAAAATCTACCCAAACACTGCGTTGTTAAGTCTGACCCAGGATCTGGGTAACACAAAAACTACCCAAACACTGGGTTGTTACGTCTGACCCAGGAGCTGGGTAACACAAAATCTACCCAAACACTGGGTTGTTACGTTTGACCCAGGAGCTGGGTAACACAAAAACGACTCAAACGCTGGGTTGTTACGTCCAAACCAGGATCTGGCTAAAACAAAATCTACCCAAACACTGGGTTGTTACGTCTGACCCAGGAGCTGGGTAACACAAAAACAACCCAAACGCTGAGTTGTTACATCCGAAACAGGATCTGGGTAACACAAAAACTACCCAAACGCAGGGTTGTTACGTCCGAACAAGGATCTGAATAACACAAAAAACATCCAAACACTTTGTTTTTACGTCCGAACCAGGATCTGGGTAACACAAAAAACATCCAAACACTTTGTTTTTACGTCCGAACCAGGATCTGGGTAACACAAAAACCACCCAAACACTGGGTTGTTACGTCTGACTCAGGATCTGGGTAACACAAAAACGATCCAAACACTGGGTTGTTACGTCCGACCCAGGATCTGGGTAACACAAAAACCACCCAAACACTGGGTTGTTACATCTGACCTAGGATCTGGGTAACACAAAAACTACCCAAACACTGGGTTGTTACGTCTGACCCAGGATCTGGGTAACACAAAATCTACCCAAACACTGGGTTGTTACGTCTGACCCAGGAGCTGGGTAACACAAAAACGACCCAAACGCTGGGTTGTTACGTCCGAACCAGATCTGGCTAACACAAAATCTACCCAAACACTGGGTTGTTACGTCTGACCCAGGAGCTGGGTAAAACAAAAACGACCCAAACGCTGGGTTGTTACGTCCGAACCAGGATCTGGGTAACACAAAAACCATCCAAACACTTTGTTGTTACGTCCGAACCAGGATCTGGGTAACACAAAAACCACCCAAACACTGGGTTGTTACATCTGACCTAGGATCTGGGTAACACAAAAACTACCCAAAAACTGGGTTGTTACGTCTGACCCAGGATCTGGGTAACACAAAAACTACCCAAACACTGGGTTATTACGTCTGACCAAAGATCTGGGTAACACAAAATCTACCCAAACACTGGGTTGTTACGTCTGACCCAGGAGCTAGGTAACACAAAAACGACCCAAACGCTGAGTTGTTACATCCGAAACAGGATCTGGGTAACACAAAAACTACCCAAACGCAGGGTTGTTACGTCCGAACAAGGATCTGGGTAACACAAAAAACATCCAAACACTTTGTTGTTATGTCCGAACCAGGATCTGGGTAACACAAAATCTACCCAAACACTGGGTTGTTACGTCTGACCCAGGAGCTGGGTAAAACAAAAACGACCCAAACGCTGGGTTGTTACATCCGAAACAGGATCTGAGTAACACAAAAACTACCCAAACGCAGGGTTGTTACGTCCGAACCAGGATCTGGGTAACACAAAAACCATCCAAACACTTTGTTGTTACTTCCGAACCAGGATCTGGGTAACACAAAAACCACCCAAACACTGGGTTGTTACATCTGACATAGGATCTGGGTAACACAAAAACTAACCAAAAACTGGGTTGTTACGTCTGACCCAGGAACTGGGTAACACAAAAACTACCCAAACACTGGGTTATTACGTCTGACCAAAGATCTGGGTAACACAAAAACTACCCAAACACTGGGTTGTTACGTCTGACCCAAGAGCTGGGTAACACAAAAACTACCCAAACACTGGGTTGTTACGTTTGACCCAGGAGCTGGGTAATACAAAAACTCCACAAACGGTGGGTTTTTACATCTGACTCAGGAGCTGGGTAACACAAAATCTACCCAAACACTGGGTTGTTACGTCTGACCCAGGATCTGGGTAACACAAAAACTACCCAAACACTGGGTTGTTACGTCTGACCCAGGAGCTGGGTAACACAAAAACTACCCAAACACTGGGTTGTTACGTTTGACCCAGGAGCTGGGTAACACAAAAACGACTCAAACGCTGGGTTGTTACGTCCAAACCAGGATCTGGCTAAAACAAAATCTACCCAAACACTGGGTTGTTACGTCTGACCCAGGAGCTGGGTAACACAAAAACGACCCAAACGCTGAGTTGTTACATCCGAAACAGGATCTGGGTAACACAAAAACTACCCAAACGCAGGGTTGTTACGTCCGAACAAGGATCTGGGTAACACAAAAAACATCCAAACACTTTGTTTTTACGTCCGAACCAGGATCTGGTTAACACAAAACCACCCAAACACTGGGATGTTACGTCTGACTCAGGATATGGGTAACACAAAAACTACCCAAACACTGGGTTGTTATGTCTGACCCAGGAGCTGGGTAACACAAAAACCACCTAACACTGGGTTGTTACGTCCGAACCAGGATCTGGGTAACACAAAAACCACCCTAACACTGGGTTGTTACTTCTGACCTAGGATCTGGGTAACACAAAAACGATCCAAACACTGGGTTGTTACGTCCGACCCAGGATCTGGGTAACACAAAAACCACCCAAACACTGGGTTGTTACATCTGACCTAGGATCTGGGTAACACAAAAACCATCCAATAACTGGGTTGTTACGTCTGACCCAGGATCTGGGTAACACAAAAACTACCCAAACACTGGGTTATTACGTCTGACCAAAGATCTGGGTAACACAAAATCTACCCAAACACTGGGTTGTTACGTCTGACCCAGGAGCTGGGTAACACAAAAACGACCCAAACGCTGAGTTGTTACATCCGAAACAGGATCTGGGTAACACAAAAACTACCCAAACGCAGGGTTGTTACGTCCGAACAAGGATCTGGGTAACACAAAAAACATCCAAACACGTTGTTGTTACGTCCGAACCAGGATCTGGGTAACACAAAAACCACCCAAACACTGGGTTGTTACGTCTGACCTAGGATCTGGGTAAAACAAAAACTACCCAAACACTGGGTTGTTACGTCTGACTCAGGAGCTGGGTAATACAAAAACTACACAAACACTGGGTTGTTTCGTCTGACCCAGGATCTGGGTAACACAAAATCCACCCAAACACTGGGTTGTTACGTCTGACCCAGGATCTGGGTAACACAAAATCTACCCAAACACTGGGTTGTTACGTTTGACCCAGGAGCTGGGTAACACAAAAACGACTCAAACGCTGGGTTGTTACGTCCAAACCAGGATCTGGCTAAAACAAAATCTACCCAAACACTGGGTTGTTACGTCTGACCCAGGAGCTGGGTAACACAAAAACGACCCAAACGCTGAGTTGTTACATCCGAAACAGGATCTGGGTAACACAAAAACCACCCAAACACTGGGTTGTTACGTGTGACTCAAGATCTGGGTAACACAAAAACTACCCAAACACTGGGTTGTTACGTCTGACCCAAGAGCTGGGTAACACAAAAACCACCTAACACTGGGTTGTTACGTCCGAACCAGGATCTGGGTAACACAAAAACCACCCTAACACTGGGTTGTTACGTCTGACCTAGGATCTGGGTAACACAAAAACGATCCAAACACTGGGTTGTTACGTCCGACCCAGGATCTGGGTAACACAAAAACCACCCAAACACTGGGTTGTTACATCTGACCTAGGATCTGGGTAACACAAAAACCATCCAATAACTGGGTTGTTACGTCTGACCCAGGATCTGGGTAACACAAAAACTACCCAAACACTGGGTAATTACGTCTGACCAAAGATCTGGGTAACACAAAATCTACCCAAACACTGGGTTGTTACGTCCGACCCAGGATCTGGGTAACACAAAAACCACCCAAACACTGGGTTGTTACATCTGACCTAGGATCTGGGTAACACAAAAACCATCCAATAACTGGGTTGTTACGTCTGACCCAGGATCTGGGTAACACAAAAACTACCCAAACACTGGGTTGTTACATCTGACCTAGGATCTGGGTAACACAAAAACCACCCAAACACTGGGTTGTTACGTCTGACCCAGGATCTGGGTAACACAAAATCTACCCAAACACTGGGTTGTTACGTCTGACCCAGGAGCAGGGTAACACAAAAACGACCCAAACGCTGGGTTGTTACGTCCGAACAAGGATCTGGCTAACACCAAATCTACCCAAACACTGGGTTGTTACGTCTGACCCAGGAGCTGGGTAAAACAAAAACGACCCAAACGCTGGGTTGTTACATCCGAACCAGGATCTGAGTAACACAAAAACTACCCAAACGCAGGGTTGTTACGTCCGAACCAGGATCTGGGTAACACAAAAACCATCCAAACACTTTGTTGTTACGTCCGAACCAGGATCTGGGTAACACAAACACCACCCAAACACTGGGTTGTTACATCTGACCTAGGATCTGGGTAACACAAAAACTACCCAAAAACTGGGTTGTTACGTCTGACCCATGATCTGAGTAACACAAAAACTACCCAAACACTGGGTTATTACGTCTGACCAAAGATCTGGGTAACACAAAATCTACCCAAACACTGGGTTATTACGTCTGACCCAGGAGCTAGGTAACACAAAAACGACCCAAACGCTGAGTTGTTACATCCGAAACAGGATCTGGGTACCACAAAAACTACCCAAACGCAGGGTTGTTACGTCCGAACAAGGATCTGGGTAACACAAAAAACATCCAAACACTTTGTTGTTATGTCCGAACCAGGATCTGGGTAACACAAAAACCACCCAAACACTGGGTTGTTACGTCTGACTCAGGATCTGGGTAACACAAAAACTACCCAAACACTGGGTTGTTACGTCTGACCCAAGAGCTGGGTAACACAAAAACTACCCAAACACAGGGTTGTTACGTTTGACCCAGGAGCTGGGTAACACAAAAACTACACAAATGGTGGGTTTTTACATCTGACTCAGGAGCTGGGTAACACAAAATCTACCCAAACACTGGGTTGTTAAGTCTGACCCAGGATCTGGGTAACACAAAAACTACCCAAACACTGGGTTGTTACATCTGACCCAGGAGCTGGGTAACACAAAATCTACCCAAACACTGGGTTGTTACGTTTGACCCAGGAGCTGGGTAACACAAAAACGACTCAAACGCTGGGTTGTTACGTCCAAACCAGGATCTGGCTAAAACAAAATCTACCCAAACACTGGGTTGTTACGTCTGACCCAGGAGCTGGGTAACACAAAAACGACCCAAACGCTGAGTTGTTACATCCGAAACAGGATCTGGGTAACACAAAAACTACCCAAACGCAGGGTTGTTACGTCCGAACAAGGATCTGGGTAACACAAAAAACATCCAAACACTTTGTTTTTACGTCCGAACCAGGATCTGGGTAACACAAAAACCACCCAAACACTGGGTTGTTACGTCTGACTCAGGATCTGGGTAACACAAAAACTACCCAAACACTGGGTTGTTACGTCTGACCCAGGAGCTGGGTAACACAAAAACCACCTAACACTGGGTTGTTACGTCCGAACCAGGATCTGGGTAACACAAAAACCACCCTAACACTGGGTTGTTACGTCTGACCTAGGATCTGGGTAACACAAAATGATCCAAACACTGGGTTGTTACGTCCGACCCAGGATCTGGGTAACACAAAAACCACCCAAACACTGGGTTGTTACATCTGACCTAGGATCTGGGTAACACAAAAACCATCCAATAACTGGGTTGTTACGTCTGACCCAGGATCTGGGTAACACAAAAACTACCCAAACACTGGGTTATTACGTCTGACCAAAGATCTGGGTAACACAAAATCTACCCAAACACTGGGTTGTTATGTCCGACCCAGGATCTGGGTAACACAAAAACCACCCAAACACTGGGTTGTTACATCTGACCTAGGATCTGGGTAACACAAAAACCATCCAATAACTGGGTTGTTACGTCTGACCCAGGATCTGGGTAACACAAAATCTACCCAAACACTGGGTTGTTACGTCTGACCCAGGAGCAGGGTAACACAAAAAAGACCCAAACGCTGGGTTGTTACGTCCGAACAAGGATCTGGTTAACACAAAATCTACCCAAAGACTGTGTTGTTACGTCTGACCCAGGAGCTGGGTAAAACAAAAACGACCCAAACGCTGGGTTGTTACATCCGAAACAGGATCTGAGTAACACAAAAACTACCCAAACGCAGGGTTGTTACGTCCGAACCAGGATCTAGGTAACACAAAAACCATCCAAACACTTTGTTGTTGCATCCGAACCAGGATCTGGGTAACACAAAAACCACCCAAACACTGGGTTGTTACATCTGACCTAGGATCTGGGTAACACAAAAAGTACCCAAAAACTGGGTTGTTACGTCTGACCCAGGATCTGGGTAACACAAAAACTACCCAAACACTGGGTTATTACGTCTGACCAAAGATCTGGGTAACACAAAATCTACCCAAACACTGGGTTGTTACGTCTGACCCAGGAGCTAGGTAACACAAAAACGACCCAAACGCTGAGTTGTTACATCCGAAACAGGATCTGGGTAACACAAAAACTACCCAAACGCAGGGTTGTTACGTCCGAACAAGGATCTGGGTAACACAAAAAACATCCAAACACTTTGTTGTTATGTCCGAACCAGGATCTGGGTAACACAAAAACCACCCAAACACTGGGTTGTTACGTCTGACTCAGGATCTGGGTAACACAAAAACTACCCAAACACTGGGTTGTTACGTCTGACCCAAGAGCTGGGTAACACAAAAACTACCCAAACACAGGGTTGTTACGTTTGACCCAGGAGCTGGGTAACACAAAAACTACACAAATGGTGGGTTTTTACATCTGACTCAGGAGCTGGGTAACACAAAATCTACCCAAACACTGGGTTGTTACGTCCAAACCAGGATCTGGCTAAAACAAAATCTACCCAAACACTGGGTTGTTACGTCTGACCCAGGAGCTGGGTAACACAAAAACGACCCAAACGCTGAGTTGTTACATCCGAAACAGGATCTGGGTAACACAAAAACTACCCAAACGCAGGGTTGTTACGTTCGAACAAGGATCTGGGTAACACAAAAAACATCCAAACACTTTGTTTTTACGTCCGAACCAGGATCTGGGTAACACAAAAACCACCCAAACACTGGGTTGTTACGTCCGACCCAGGATCTGGGTAACACAAAAACCACCCAAACACTGGGTTGTTACATCTGACCTAGGATCTGGGTAACACAAAAACCATCCAATAACTGGGTTGTTACGTCTGACCCAGGATCTGGGTAACACAAAAACTACCCAAACACTGGGTTGTTACATCTGACCTAGGATCTGGGTAACACAAAAACCACCCAAACACTGGGTTGTTACGTCTGACCCAGGATCTGGGTAACACAAAATCTACCCAAACACTGGGTTGTTACGTCTGACCCAGGAGCAGGGTAACACAAAAACGACCCAAACGCTGGGTTGTTACGTCCGAACAAGGATCTGGCTAACACCAAATCTACCCAAACACTGGGTTGTTACGTCTGACCCAGGAGCTGGGTAAAACAAAAACGATCCAAACGCTGGGTTGTTACATCCGAAACAGGATCTGAGTAACACAAAAATTACCCAAACGCAGGGTTGTTACGTCCGAACCAGGATCTGGGTAACACAAAAACCATCCAAACACTTTGTTGTTACGTCCGAACCAGGATCTGGGTAACACAAACACCACCCAAACACTGGGTTGTTACATCTGACCTAGGATCTGGGTAACACAAAAACTACCCAAAAACTGGGTTGTTACGTCTGACCCATGATCTGAGTAACACAAAAACTACCCAAACACTGGGTTATTACGTCTGACCAAAGATCTGGGTAACACAAAATCTACCCAAACACTGGGTTATTACGTCTGACCCAGGAGCTAGGTAACACAAAAACGACCCAAACGCTGAGTTGTTACATCCGAAACAGGATCTGGGTACCACAAAAACTACCCAAACACAGGGTTGTTACGTCCGAACAAGGATCTGGGTAACACAAAAAACATCCAAACACTTTGTTGTTATGTCCGAACCAGGATCTGGGTAACACAAAAACTACCCAAACACTGGGTTGTTACGTCTGACCCAAGAGCTGGGTAACACAAAAACTACCCAAACACAGGGTTGTTACGTTTGACCCAGGAGCTGGGTAACACAAAAACTACACAAATGGTGGGTTTTTACATCTGACTCAGGAGCTGGGTAACACAAAATCTACCCAAACACTGGGTTGTTAAGTCTGACCCAGGATCTGGGTAACACAAAAACTACCCAAACACTGGGTTGTTACGTCTGACCCAGGAGCTGGGTAACACAAAATCTACCCAAACACTGGGTTGTTACGTTTGACCCAGGAGCTGGGTAACACAAAAACGACTCAAACGCTGGGTTGTTACGTCCAAACCAGGATCTGGCTAAAACAAAATCTACCCAAACACTGGGTTGTTACGTCTGACCCAGGAGCTGGGTAACACAAAAACGACCCAAACGCTGAGTTGTTACATCCGAAACAGGATCTGGGTAACACAAAAACTACCCAAACGCAGGGTTGTTACGTCCGAACAAGGATCTGGGTAACACAAAAAACATCCAAACACTTTGTTTTTACGTCCGAACCAGGATCTGGGTAACACAAAAACCACCCAAACACTGGGTTGTTACGTCTGACTCAGGATCTGGGTAACACAAAAACTACCCAAACACTGGGTTGTTACATCTGACCTAGGATCTGGGTAACACAAAAACCACCCAAACACTGGGTTGTTACGTCTGACCCAGGATCTGGGTAACACAAAATCTACCCAAACACTGGGTTGTTACGTCTGACCCAGGAGCAGGGTAACACAAAAACGACCCAAACGCTGGGTTGTTACGTCCGAACAAGGATCTGGCTAACACCAAATCTACCCAAACACTGGGTTGTTACGTCTGACCCAGGAGCTGGGTAAAACAAAAACGACCCAAACGCTGGGTTGTTACATCCGAAACAGGATCTGAGTAAAACAAAAATTACCCAAACGCAGGGTTGTTACGTCCGAACCAGGATCTGGGTAACACAAAAACCATCCAAACACTTTGTTGTTACGTCCGAACCAGGATCTGGGTAACACAAACACCACCCAAACACTGGGTTGTTACATCTGACCTAGGATCTGGGTAACACAAAAACTACCCAAAAACTGGGTTGTTACGTCTGACCCATGATCTGAGTAACACAAAAACTACCCAAACACTGGGTTATTACGTCTGACCAAAGATCTGGGTAACACAAAATCTACCCAAACACTGGGTTATTACGTCTGACCCAGGAGCTAGGTAACACAAAAACGACCCAAACGCTGAGTTGTTACATCCGAAACAGGATCTGGGTACCACAAAAACTACCCAAACGCAGGGTTGTTACGTCCGAACAAGGATCTGGGTAACACAAAAAACATCCAAACACTTTGTTGTTATGTCCGAACCAGGATCTGGGTAACACAAAAACCACCCAAACACTGGGTTGTTACGTCTGACTCAGGATCTGGGTAACACAAAAACTACCCAAACACTGGGTTGTTACGTCTGACCCAAGAGCTGGGTAACACAAAAACTACCCAAACACAGGGTTGTTACGTTTGACCCAGGAGCTGGGTAACACAAAAACTACACAAATGGTGGGTTTTTACATCTGACTCAGGAGCTGGGTAACACAAAATCTACCCAAACACTGGGTTGTTAAGTCTGACCCAGGATCTGGGTAACACAAAAACTACCCAAACACTGGGTTGTTACGTCTGACCCAGGAGCTGGGTAACACAAAATCTACCCAAACACTGGGTTGTTACGTTTGACCCAGGAGCTGGGTAACACAAAAACGACTCAAACGCTGGGTTGTTACGTCCAAACCAGGATCTGGCTAAAACAAAATCTACCCAAACACTGGGTTGTTACGTCTGACCCAGGAGCTGGGTAACACAAAAACGACCCAAACGCTGAGTTGTTACATCCGAAACAGGATCTGGGTAACACAAAAACTACCCAAACGCAGGGTTGTTACGTCCGAACAAGGATCTGGGTAACACAAAAAACATCCAAACACTTTGTTTTTACGTCCGAACCAGGATCTGGGTAACACAAAAACCACCCAAACACTGGGTTGTTACGTCTGACTCAGGATCTGGGTAACACAAAAACTACCCAAACACTGGGTTGTTACGTCTGACCCAGGAGCTGGGTAACACAAAAACCACCTAACACTGGGTTGTTACGTCCGAACCAGGATCTGGGTAACACAAAAACCACCCTAACACTGGGTTGTTACGTCTGACCTAGGATCTGGGTAACACAAAATGATCCAAACACTGGGTTGTTACGTCCGACCCAGGATCTGGGTAACACAAAAACCACCCAAACACTGGGTTGTTACATCTGACCTAGGATCTGGGTAACACAAAAACCATCCAATAACTGGGTTGTTACGTCTGACCCAGGATCTGGGTAACACAAAAACTACCCAAACACTGGGTTATTACGTCTGACCAAAGATCTGGGTAACACAAAATCTACCCAAACACTGGGTTGTTACGTCCGACCCAGGATCTGGGTAACACAAACACCACCCAAACACTGGGTTGTTACATCTGACCTAGGATCTGGGTAACACAAAAACCATCCAATAACTGGGTTGTTACGTCTGACCCAGGATCTGGGTAACACAAAAACTACCCAAACACTGGGTTGTTACATCTGACCTAGGATCTGGGTAACACAAAAACCACCCAAACACTGGGTTGTTACGTCTGACCCAGGATCTGGGTAACACAAAATCTACCCAAACACTGGGTTGTTACGTCTGACCCAGGAGCAGGGTAACACAAAAAAGACCCAAACGCTGGGTTGTTACGTCCGAACAAGGATCTGGCTAACACAAAATCTACCCAAAGACTGGGTTGTTACGTCTGACCCAGGAGCTGGGTAAAACAAAAACGACCCAAACACTGGGTTGTTACATCCGAAACAGGATCTGAGTAACACAAAAACTACCCAAACGCAGGGTGGTTACGTTCGAACCAGGATCTGGGTAACACAAAAACCATCCAAACACTTTGTTGTTGCATCCGAACCAGGATCTGGGTAACACAAAAACCACCCAAACACTGGGTTGTTACATCTGACCTAGGATCTGGGTAACACAAAAAGTACCCAAAAACTGGGTTGTTACGTTTGACCCAAGATCTGGGTAACACAAAAACTACCCAAACACTGGGTTATTACGTCTGACCAAAGATCTGGGTAACACAAAATCTACCCAAACACTGGGTTGTTACGTCTGACCCAGGAGCTAGGTAACACAAAAACGACCCAAACGCTAAGTTGTTACATCCGAACAAGGATCTGGGTAACACAAAAAACATCCAAACACTTTGTTGTTATGTCCGAACCAGGATCTGGGTAACACAAAAACCACCCAAACACTGGGTTGTTACGTCTGACTCAGGATCTGGGTAACACAAAAACTACCCAAACACTGGGTTGTTACGTCTGACCCAGGATCTGGGTAACACAAAAACTACCCAAACGCAGGGTTGTTACGTCCGAACAAGGATCTGGGTAACACAAAAAACATCCAAACACTTTGTTGTTATGTCCGAACCAGGATCTGGGTAACACAAAAACCACCCAAACACTGGGTTGTTACGTCTGACTCAGGATCTGGGTAACACAAAAACTACCCAAACACTGGGTTGTTACGTCTGACCCAAGAGCTGGGTAACACAAAAACTACCCAAACACAGGGTTGTTACGTTTGACCCAGGAGCTGGGTAACACAAAAACTACACAAATGGTGGGTTTTTACATCTGACTCAGGAGCTGGGTAACACAAAATCTACCCAAACACTGGGTTGTTAAGTCTGACCCAGGATCTGGGTAACACAAAAACTACCCAAACATTGGGTTGTTACGTCTGACCCAGGAGCTGGGTAACACAAAATCTACCCAAACACTGGGTTGTTACGTTTGACCCAGGAGCTGGGTAACACAAAAACGACTCAAACGCTGGGTTGTTACGTCCAAACCAGGATCTGGCTAAAACAAAATCTACCCAAACACTGGGTTGTTACGTCTGACCCAGGAGCTGGGTAACACAAAAACGACCCAAACGCTGAGTTGTTACATCCGAAACAGGATCTGGGTAACACAAAAACTACCCAAACGCAGGGTTGTTACGTCCGAACAAGGATCTGGGTAACACAAAAAACATCCAAACACTGGGTTGTTACGTCTGACTCAGGATCTGGGTAACACAAAAACTACCCAAACACTGGGTTGTTACGTCTGACCCAGGAGCTGGGTAACACAAAAACGACCCAAACGCTGAGTTGTTACATCGGAAACAGGATCTGGGTAACACAAAAACTACCCAAACGCAGGGTTGTTACGTCCGAACAAGGAACTGGGTAACACAAAAAACATCCAAACACTTTGTTTTTACGTCCGAACCAGGATCTGGGTAACACAAAAACCACCCAAACACTGGGTTGTTACGTCTGACTCAGGATCTGGGTAACACAAAAACCACCCTAACACTGGGTTGTTATGTCTGACCTAGGATCTGGGTAACACAAAAACGATCCAAACACTGGGTTGTTACGTCCGACCCAGGATCTGGGTAACACAAAAACCACCCAAACACTGGGTTGTTACATCTGACCTAGGATCTGGGTAACACAAAAACTACCCAAACACTGGGTTGTTACGTCTGACCCAGGATCTGGGTAACACAAAATCTACCCAAACACTGGGTTGTTACGTCTGACCCAGGAGCTGGGTAACACAAAAACGACCCAAACGCTGGGTTGTTACGTCCGAACCAGGATCTGTCTAACACAAAATCTACCCAAACACTGGGTTGTTACGTCTGACCCAGGAGCTGGGTAAAACAAAAACGACCCAAACGCTGGGTTGTTACGTCCGAACCAGGATCTGGGTAACACAAAAACCATCCAAACACTTTGTTGTTACGTCCGAACCAGGATCTGGGTAACACAAAAACCACCCAAACACTGGGTTGTTACATCTGACCTAGCATCTGGGTAACACAAAAACTACCCAAAAACTGGGTTGTTACGTCTGACCCAGGATCTGGGTAACACAAAAACTACCCAAACACTGGGTTATTACGTCTGACCAAAGATCTGGGTAACACAAAATCTACCCAAACACTGGGTTGTTACGTCTGACCCAGGAGCTAGGTAACACAAAAACGACCCAAACGCTGAGTTGTTACATCCGAAACAGGATCTGGGTAACACAAAAACTACCCAAACGCAGGGTGGTTACGTTCGAACCAGGATCTGGGTAACACAAAAACCATCCAAACACTTTGTTGTTGCATCCGAACCAGGATCTGGGTAACACAAAAACCACCCAAACACTGGGTTGTTACATCTGACCTAGGATCTGGGTAACACAAAAAGTACCCAAAAACTGGGTTGTTACGTCTGACCCAGGATCTGGGTAACACAAAAACTACCCAAACACTGGGTTATTACGTCTGACCAAAGATCTGGGTAACACAAAATCTACCCAAACACTGGGTTGTTACGTCTGACCCAGGAGCTAGGTAACACAAAAACGACCCAAACGCTGAGTTGTTACATCCGAACAAGGATCTGGGTAACACAAAAAACATCCAAACACTTTGTTGTTATGTCCGAACCAGGATCTGGGTAACACAAAAACCACCCAAACACTGGGTTGTTACGTCTGACTCAGGATCTGGGTAACACAAAAACTACCCAAACACTGGGTTGTTACGTCTGACCCAGGATCTGGGTAACACAAAAACTACCCAAACGCAGGGTTGTTACGTCCGAACAAGGATCTGGGTAACACAAAAAACATCCAAACACTTTGTTGTTATGTCCGAACCAGGATCTGGGTAACACAAAAACCACCCAAACACTGGGTTGTTACGTCTGACTCAGGATCTGGGTAACACAAAAACTACCCAAACACTGGGTTGTTACGTCTGACCCAAGAGCTGGGTAACACAAAAACTACCCAAACACAGGGTTGTTACGTTTGACCCAGGAGCTGGGTAACACAAAAACTACACAAATGGTGGGTTTTTACATCTGACTCAGGAGCTGGGTAACACAAACTCTACCCAAACACTGGGTTGTTAAGTCTGACCCAGGATCTGGGTAACACAAAAACTACCCAAACATTGGGTTGTTACGTCTGACCCAGGAGCTGGGTAACACAAAATCTACCCAAACACTGGGTTGTTACGTTTGACCCAGGAGCTGGGTAACACAAAAACGACTCAAACGCTGGGTTGTTACGTCCAAACCAGGATCTGGCTAAAACAAAATCTACCCAAACACTGGGTTGTTACGTCTGACCCAGGAGCTGGGTAACACAAAAACGACCCAAACGCTGAGTTGTTACATCCGAAACAGGATCTGGGTAACACAAAAACTACCCAAACGCAGGGTTGTTACGTCCGAACAAGGATCTGGGTAACACAAAAAACATCCAAACACTGGGTTGTTACGTCTGACTCAGGATCTGGGTAACACAAAAACTACCCAAACACTGGGTTGTTACGTCTGACCCAGGAGCTGGGTAACACAAAAACGACCCAAACGCTGAGTTGTTACATCGGAAACAGGATCTGGGTAACACAAAAACTACCCAAACGCAGGGTTGTTACGTCCGAACAAGGAACTGGGTAACACAAAAAACATCCAAACACTTTGTTTTTACGTCCGAACCAGGATCTGGGTAACACAAAAACCACCCAAACACTGGGTTGTTACGTCTGACCCAGGATCTGGGTAACACAAAATCTACCCAAACACTGGGTTGTTACGTCTGACCCAGGAGCAGGGTAACACAAAAAAGACCCAAACGCTGGGTTGTTACGTCCGAACAAGGATCTGGCTAACACAAAATCTACCCAAAGACTGGGTTGTTACGTCTGACCCAGGAGCTGGGTAAAACAAAAACGACCCAAACACTGGGTTGTTACATCCGAAACAGGATCTGAGTAACACAAAAACTACCCAAACGCAGGGTGGTTACGTTCGAACCAGGATCTGGGTAACACAAAAACCATCCAAACACTTTGTTGTTGCATCCGAACCAGGATCTGGGTAACACAAAAACCACCCAAACACTGGGTTGTTACATCTGACCTAGGATCTGGGTAACACAAAAAGTACCCAAAAACTGGGTTGTTACGTTTGACCCAGGATCTGGGTAACACAAAAACTACCCAAACACTGGGTTATTACGTCTGACCAAAGATCTGGGTAACACAAAATCTACCCAAACACTGGGTTGTTACGTCTGACCCAGGAGCTAGGTAACACAAAAACGACCCAAACGCTGAGTTGTTACATCCGAACAAGGATCTGGGTAACACAAAAAACATCCAAACACTTTGTTGTTATGTCCGAACCAGGATCTGGGTAACACAAAAACCACCCAAACACTGGGTTGTTACGTCTGACTCAGGATCTGGGTAACACAAAAACTACCCAAACACTGGGTTGTTACGTCTGACCCAGGATCTGGGTAACACAAAAACTACCCAAACGCAGGGTTGTTACGTCCGAACAAGGATCTGGGTAACACAAAAACTACCCAAACATTGGGTTGTTACGTCTGACCCAGGAGCTGGGTAACACAAAATCTACCCAAACACTGGGTTGTTACGTTTGACCCAGGAGCTGGGTAACACAAAAACGACTCAAACGCTGGGTTGTTACGTCCAAACCAGGATCTGGCTAAAACAAAATCTACCCAAACACTGGGTTGTTACGTCTGACCCAGGAGCTGGGTAACACAAAAACGACCCAAACGCTGAGTTGTTACATCCGAAACAGGATCTGGGTAACACAAAAACTACCCAAACGCAGGGTTGTTACGTCCGAACAAGGATCTGGGTAACACAAAAAACATCCAAACACTGGGTTGTTACGTCTGACTCAGGATCTGGGTAACACAAAAACTACCCAAACACTGGGTTGTTACGTCTGACCCAGGAGCTGGGTAACACAAAAACGACCCAAACGCTGAGTTGTTACATCGGAAACAGGATCTGGGTAACACAAAAACTACCCAAACGCAGGGTTGTTACGTCCGAACAAGGAACTGGGTAACACAAAAAACATCCAAACACTTTGTTTTTACGTCCGAACCAGGATCTGGGTAACACAAAAACCACCCAAACACTGGGTTGTTACGTCTGACCCAGGATCTGGGTAACACAAAATCTACCCAAACACTGGGTTGTTACGTCTGACCCAGGAGCAGGGTAACACAAAAAAGACCCAAACGCTGGGTTGTTACGTCCGAACAAGGATCTGGCTAACACAAAATCTACCCAAAGACTGGGTTGTTACGTCTGACCCAGGAGCTGGGTAAAACAAAAACGACCCAAACACTGGGTTGTTACATCCGAAACAGGATCTGAGTAACACAAAAACTACCCAAACGCAGGGTGGTTACGTTCGAACCAGGATCTGGGTAACACAAAAACCATCCAAACACTTTGTTGTTGCATCCGAACCAGGATCTGGGTAACACAAAAACCACCCAAACACTGGGTTGTTACATCTGACCTAGGATCTGGGTAACACAAAAAGTACCCAAAAACTGGGTTGTTACGTTTGACCCAGGATCTGGGTAACACAAAAACTACCCAAACACTGGGTTATTACGTCTGACCAAAGATCTGGGTAACACAAAATCTACCCAAACACTGGGTTGTTACGTCTGACCCAGGAGCTAGGTAACACAAAAACGACCCAAACGCTGAGTTGTTACATCCGAACAAGGATCTGGGTAACACAAAAAACATCCAAACACTTTGTTGTTATGTCCGAACCAGGATCTGGGTAACACAAAAACCACCCAAACACTGGGTTGTTACGTCTGACTCAGGATCTGGGTAACACAAAAACTACCCAAACACTGGGTTGTTACGTCTGACCCAGGATCTGGGTAACACAAAAACTACCCAAACGCAGGGTTGTTACGTCCGAACAAGGATCTGGGTAACACAAAAAACATCCAAACACTTTGTTGTTATGTCCGAACCAGGATCTGGGTAACACAAAAACCACCCAAACACTGGGTTGTTACGTCTGACTCAGGATCTGGGTAACACAAAAACTACCCAAACACTGGGTTGTTACGTCTGACCCAAGAGCTGGGTAACACAAAAACTACCCAAACACAGGGTTGTTACGTTTGACCCAGGAGCTGGGTAACACAAAAACTACACAAATGGTGGGTTTTTACATCTGACTCAGGAGCTGGGTAACACAAAATCTACCCAAACACTGGGTTGTTAAGTCTGACCCAGGATCTGGGTAACACAAAAACTACCCAAACATTGGGTTGTTACGTCTGACCCAGGAGCTGGGTAACACAAAATCTACCCAAACACTGGGTTGTTACGTTTGACCCAGGAGCTGGGTAACACAAAAACGACTCAAACGCTGGGTTGTTACGTCCAAACCAGGATCTGGCTAAAACAAAATCTACCCAAACACTGGGTTGTTACGTCTGACCCAGGAGCTGGGTAACACAAAAACGACCCAAACGCTGAGTTGTTACATCCGAAACAGGATCTGGGTAACACAAAAACTACCCAAACGCAGGGTTGTTACGTCCGAACAAGGATCTGGGTAACACAAAAAACATCCAAACACTGGGTTGTTACGTCTGACTCAGGATCTGGGTAACACAAAAACTACCCAAACACTGGGTTGTTACGTCTGACCCAGGAGCTGGGTAACACAAAAACGACCCAAACGCTGAGTTGTTACATCGGAAACAGGATCTGGGTAACACAAAAACTACCCAAACGCAGGGTTGTTACGTCCGAACAAGGAACTGGGTAACACAAAAAACATCCAAACACTTTGTTTTTACGTCCGAACCAGGATCTGGGTAACACAAAAACCACCCAAACACTGGGTTGTTACGTCTGACTCAGGATCTGGGTAACACAAAAACCACCCTAACACTGGGTTGTTATGTCTGACCTAGGATCTGGGTAACACAAAAACGATCCAAACACTGGGTTGTTACGTCCGACCCAGGATCTGGGTAACACAAAAACCACCCAAACACTGGGTTGTTACATCTGACCTAGGATCTGGGTAACACAAAAACTACCCAAACACTGGGTTGTTACGTCTGACCCAGGATCTGGGTAACACAAAATCTACCCAAACACTGGGTTGTTACGTCTGACCCAGGAGCTGGGTAACACAAAAACGACCCAAACGCTGGGTTGTTACGTCCGAACCAGGATCTGTCTAACACAAAATCTACCCAAACACTGGGTTGTTACGTCTGACCCAGGAGCTGGGTAAAACAAAAACGACCCAAACGCTGGGTTGTTACGTCCGAACCAGGATCTGGGTAACACAAAAACCATCCAAACACTTTGTTGTTACGTCCGAACCAGGATCTGGGTAACACAAAAACCACCCAAACACTGGGTTGTTACATCTGACCTAGCATCTGGGTAACACAAAAACTACCCAAACACTGGGTTATTACGTCTGACCAAAGATCTGGGTAACACAAAATCTACCCAAACACTGGGTTGTTACGTCTGACCCAGGAGCTAGGTAACACAAAAACGACCCAAACGCTGAGTTGTTACATCCGAAACAGGATCTGGGTAACACAAAAACTACCCAAACGCAGGGTGGTTACGTTCGAACCAGGATCTGGGTAACACAAAAACCATCCAAACACTTTGTTGTTGCATCCGAACCAGGATCTGGGTAACACAAAAACCACCCAAACACTGGGTTGTTACATCTGACCTAGGATCTGGGTAACACAAAAAGTACCCAAAAACTGGGTTGTTACGTCTGACCCAGGATCTGGGTAACACAAAAACTACCCAAACACTGGGTTATTACGTCTGACCAAAGATCTGGGTAACACAAAATCTACCCAAACACTGGGTTGTTACGTCTGACCCAGGAGCTAGGTAACACAAAAACGACCCAAACGCTGAGTTGTTACATCCGAACAAGGATCTGGGTAACACAAAAAACATCCAAACACTTTGTTGTTATGTCCGAACCAGGATCTGGGTAACACAAAAACCACCCAAACACTGGGTTGTTACGTCTGACTCAGGATCTGGGTAACACAAAAACTACCCAAACACTGGGTTGTTACGTCTGACCCAGGATCTGGGTAACACAAAAACTACCCAAACGCAGGGTTGTTACGTCCGAACAAGGATCTGGGTAACACAAAAAACATCCAAACACTTTGTTGTTATGTCCGAACCAGGATCTGGGTAACACAAAAACCACCCAAACACTGGGTTGTTACGTCTGACTCAGGATCTGGGTAACACAAAAACTACCCAAACACTGGGTTGTTACGTCTGACCCAAGAGCTGGGTAACACAAAAACTACCCAAACACAGGGTTGTTACGTTTGACCCAGGAGCTGGGTAACACAAAAACTACACAAATGGTGGGTTTTTACATCTGACTCAGGAGCTGGGTAACACAAACTCTACCCAAACACTGGGTTGTTAAGTCTGACCCAGGATCTGGGTAACACAAAAACTACCCAAACATTGGGTTGTTACGTCTGACCCAGGAGCTGGGTAACACAAAATCTACCCAAACACTGGGTTGTTACGTTTGACCCAGGAGCTGGGTAACACAAAAACGACTCAAACGCTGGGTTGTTACGTCCAAACCAGGATCTGGCTAAAACAAAATCTACCCAAACACTGGGTTGTTAAGTCTGACCCAGGAGCTGGGTAACACAAAAACGACCCAAACGCTGAGTTGTTACATCCGAAACAGGATCTGGGTAACACAAAAACTACCCAAACGCAGGGTTGTTACGTCCGAACAAGGATCTGGGTAACACAAAAAACATCCAAACACTGGGTTGTTACGTCTGACTCAGGATCTGGGTAACACAAAAACTACCCAAACACTGGGTTGTTACGTCTGACCCAGGAGCTGGGTAACACAAAAACGACCCAAACGCTGAGTTGTTACATCGGAAACAGGATCTGGGTAACACAAAAACTACCCAAACGCAGGGTTGTTACGTCCGAACAAGGAACTGGGTAACACAAAAAACATCCAAACACTTTGTTTTTACGTCCGAACCAGGATCTGGGTAACACAAAAACCACCCAAACACTGGGTTGTTACGTCCGACCCAGGATCTGGGTAACACAAAAACCACCCAAACACTGGGTTGTTACATCTGACCTAGGATCTGGGTAACACAAAAACTACCCAAACACTGGGTTGTTACGTCTGACCCAGGATCTGGGTAACACAAAATCTACCCAAACACTGGGTTGTTACGTCTGACCCAGGAGCTGGGTAACACAAAAACGACCCAAACGCTGGGTTGTTACGTCCGAACCAGGATCTGGCTAACACAAAATCTACCCAAACACTGGGTTGTTACGTCTGACCCAGGAGCTGGGTAAAATAAAAACGACCCAAACGCTGGGTTGTTACGTCCGAACCAGGATCTGGGTAACACAAAAACCATCCAAACACTTTGTTGTTACGTCCGAACCAGGATCTGGGTAACACAAAAACCACCCAAACACTGGGTTGTTACATCTGACCTAGCATCTGGGTAACACAAAAACTACCCAAAAACTGGGTTGTTACGTCTGACCCAGGATCTGGGTAACACAAAAACTACCCAAACACTGGGTTATTACGTCTGACCAAAGATCTGGGTAACACAAAATCTACCCAAACACTGGGTTGTTACGTCTGACCCAGGAGCTAGGTAACACAAAAACGACCCAAACGCTGAGTTGTTACATCCGAAACAGGATCTGGGTAACACAAAAACTACCCAAACGCAGGGTTGTTACATCCGAACAAGGATCTGGGTAACACAAAAAATATCCAAACACTTTTTTGTTATGTCCGAACCAGGATCTAGGTAACACAAAATCTACCCAAACACTGGGTTGTTACGTCTGACCCAGGAGCTGGGTAAAACAAAAACGACCCAAACGCTGGGTTGTTAAATCCGAAACAGGATCTGAGTAACACAAAAACTACCCAAACGCAGGGTTGTTACGTCCGAACCAGAATCTGGGTAACACAAAAACCATCCAAACACTTTGTTGTTACATCTGACATAGGATCTGGGTAACACAAAAACCACCCAAACACTGGGTTGTTACGTCTGACTCAGGATCTGGGTAACACAAAAACCACCCTAACACTGGGTTGTTATGTCTGACCTAGGATCTGGGTAACACAAAAACGATCCAAACACTGGGTTGTTACGTCCGACCCAGGATCTGGGTAACACAAAAACCACCCAAACACTGGGTTGTTACATCTGACCTAGGATCTGGGTAACACAAAAACTACCCAAACACTGGGTTGTTACGTCTGACCCAGGATCTGGGTAACACAAAATCTACCCAAACACTGGGTTGTTACGTCTGACCCAGGAGCTGGGTAACACAAAAACGACCCAAACGCTGGGTTGTTACGTCCGAACCAGGATCTGTCTAACACAAAATCTACCCAAACACTGGGTTGTTACGTCTGACCCAGGAGCTGGGTAAAACAAAAACGACCCAAACGCTGGGTTGTTACGTCCGAACCAGGATCTGGGTAACACAAAAACCATCCAAACACTTTGTTGTTACGTCCGAACCAGGATCTGGGTAACACAAAAACCACCCAAACACTGGGTTGTTACATCTGACCTAGCATCTGGGTAACACAAAAACTACCCAAACACTGGGTTATTACGTCTGACCAAAGATCTGGGTAACACAAAATCTACCCAAACACTGGGTTGTTACGTCTGACCCAGGAGCTAGGTAACACAAAAACGACCCAAACGCTGAGTTGTTACATCCGAAACAGGATCTGGGTAACACAAAAACTACCCAAACGCAGGGTGGTTACGTTCGAACCAGGATCTGGGTAACACAAAAACCATCCAAACACTTTGTTGTTGCATCCGAACCAGGATCTGGGTAACACAAAAACCACCCAAACACTGGGTTGTTACATCTGACCTAGGATCTGGGTAACACAAAAAGTACCCAAAAACTGGGTTGTTACGTCTGACCCAGGATCTGGGTAACACAAAAACTACCCAAACACTGGGTTATTACGTCTGACCAAAGATCTGGGTAACACAAAATCTACCCAAACACTGGGTTGTTACGTCTGACCCAGGAGCTAGGTAACACAAAAACGACCCAAACGCTGAGTTGTTACATCCGAACAAGGATCTGGGTAACACAAAAAACATCCAAACACTTTGTTGTTATGTCCGAACCAGGATCTGGGTAACACAAAAACCACCCAAACACTGGGTTGTTACGTCTGACTCAGGATCTGGGTAACACAAAAACTACCCAAACACTGGGTTGTTACGTCTGACCCAGGATCTGGGTAACACAAAAACTACCCAAACGCAGGGTTGTTACGTCCGAACAAGGATCTGGGTAACACAAAAAACATCCAAACACTTTGTTGTTATGTCCGAACCAGGATCTGGGTAACACAAAAACCACCCAAACACTGGGTTGTTACGTCTGACTCAGGATCTGGGTAACACAAAAACTACCCAAACACTGGGTTGTTACGTCTGACCCAAGAGCTGGGTAACACAAAAACTACCCAAACACAGGGTTGTTACGTTTGACCCAGGAGCTGGGTAACACAAAAACTACACAAATGGTGGGTTTTTACATCTGACTCAGGAGCTGGGTAACACAAACTCTACCCAAACACTGGGTTGTTAAGTCTGACCCAGGATCTGGGTAACACAAAAACTACCCAAACATTGGGTTGTTACGTCTGACCCAGGAGCTGGGTAACACAAAATCTACCCAAACACTGGGTTGTTACGTTTGACCCAGGAGCTGGGTAACACAAAAACGACTCAAACGCTGGGTTGTTACGTCCAAACCAGGATCTGGCTAAAACAAAATCTACCCAAACACTGGGTTGTTACGTCTGACCCAGGAGCTGGGTAACACAAAAACGACCCAAACGCTGAGTTGTTACATCCGAAACAGGATCTGGGTAACACAAAAACTACCCAAACGCAGGGTTGTTACGTCCGAACAAGGATCTGGGTAACACAAAAAACATCCAAACACTGGGTTGTTACGTCTGACTCAGGATCTGGGTAACACAAAAACTACCCAAACACTGGGTTGTTACGTCTGACCCAGGAGCTGGGTAACACAAAAACGACCCAAACGCTGAGTTGTTACATCGGAAACAGGATCTGGGTAACACAAAAACTACCCAAACGCAGGGTTGTTACGTCCGAACAAGGAACTGGGTAACACAAAAAACATCCAAACACTTTGTTTTTACGTCCGAACCAGGATCTGGGTAACACAAAAACCACCCAAACACTGGGTTGTTACGTCCGACCCAGGATCTGGGTAACACAAAAACCACCCAAACACTGGGTTGTTACATCTGACCTAGGATCTGGGTAACACAAAAACTACCCAAACACTGGGTTGTTACGTCTGACCCAGGATCTGGGTAACACAAAATCTACCCAAACACTGGGTTGTTACGTCTGACCCAGGAGCTGGGTAACACAAAAACGACCCAAACGCTGGGTTGTTACGTCCGAACCAGGATCTGGCTAACACAAAATCTACCCAAACACTGGGTTGTTACGTCTGACCCAGGAGCTGGGTAAAATAAAAACGACCCAAACGCTGGGTTGTTACGTCCGAACCAGGATCTGGGTAACACAAAAACCATCCAAACACTTTGTTGTTACGTCCGAACCAGGATCTGGGTAACACAAAAACCACCCAAACACTGGGTTGTTACATCTGACCTAGCATCTGGGTAACACAAAAACTACCCAAAAACTGGGTTGTTACGTCTGACCCAGGATCTGGGTAACACAAAAACTACCCAAACACTGGGTTATTACGTCTGACCAAAGATCTGGGTAACACAAAATCTACCCAAACACTGGGTTGTTACGTCTGACCCAGGAGCTAGGTAACACAAAAACGACCCAAACGCTGAGTTGTTACATCCGAAACAGGATCTGGGTAACACAAAAACTACCCAAACGCAGGGTTGTTACATCCGAACAAGGATCTGGGTAACACAAAAAACATCCAAACACTTTTTTGTTATGTCCGAACCAGGATCTAGGTAACACAAAATCTACCCAAACACTGGGTTGTTACGTCTGACCCAGGAGCTGGGTAAAACAAAAACGACCCAAACGCTGGGTTGTTAAATCCGAAACAGGATCTGAGTAACACAAAAACTACCCAAACGCAGGGTTGTTACGTCCGAACCAGAATCTGGGTAACACAAAAACCATCCAAACACTTTGTTGTTACATCTGACATAGGATCTGGGTAACACAAAAACTAACCAAAAACTGGGTTGTTACGTCTGACCCATGATCTGGGTAACACAAAAACTACCCAAACACTGGGTTGTTACGTCTGACCCAAGAGCTGGGTAACACAAAAACTACCCAAACACTGGGTTGTTACGTTTGACCCAGGAGCTGGGTAATACAAAAACTACACAAACGGTGGGTTTTTACATCTGACTCAGGAGCTGGGTAACACAAAATCTACCCAAACACTGGGTTGTTACGTCTGACCCAGGATCTGGGTAACACAAAAACTTCCCAAACACTGGGTTGTTACGTCTGACCCAGGAGCTGGGTAACACAAAAACTACCCAAACACTGGGTTGTTACGTTTGACCCAGGAGCTGGGTAACACAAAAACGACTCAAACGCTGGGTTGTTACGTCCAAACCAGGATCTGGCTAAAACAAAATCTACCCAAACACTGGGTTGTTACGTCTGACCCAGGAGCTGGGTAACACAAAAACGACCCAAACGCTGAGTTGTTACATCCGAAACAGGACCTGGGTAACACAAAAACTACCCAAACGCAGGGTTGTTACGTCCGAACAAGGATCTGGGTAACACAAAAAACATCCAAACACTTTGTTTTTACGTCCGAACCAGGATCTGGTTAACACAAAACCACCCAAACACTGGGATGTTACGTCTGACTCAGGATATGGGTAACACAAAAACTACCCAAACACTGGGTTGTTATGTCTGACCCCGGAGCTGGGTAACACAAAAACCACCTAACATTGGGTTGTTACGTCCGAACCAGGATCTGGGTAACACAAAAACCACCCTAACACTGGGTTGTTACTTCTGACCTAGGATCTGGGTAACACAAAAACGATCCAAACACTGGGTTGTTACGTCCGACCCAGGATCTGGGTAACACAAAAACCACCCAAACACTGGGTTGTTACATCTGACCTAGGATCTGGGTAACACAAAAACCATCCAATAACTGGGTTGTTACGTCTGACCCAGGATCTGGGTAACACAAAAACTACCCAAACACTGGGTTATTACGTCTGACCAAAGATCTGGGTAACACAAAATCTACCCAAACACTGGGTTGTTACGTCTGACCCAGGAGCTGGGTAACACAAAAACGACCCAAACGCTGAGTTGTTACATCCGAAACAGGATCTGGGTAACACAAAAACTACCCAAACACTGGGTTGTTACGTCTGACCCAAGAGCTGGGTAACACAAAAACTACCCAAACACAGGGTTGTTACGTTTGACCCAGGAGCTGGGTAACACAAAAACTACACAAATGGTGGGTTTTTACATCTGACTCAGGAGCTGGGTAACACAAAATCTACCCAAACACTGGGTTGTTAAGTCTGACCCAGGATCTGGGTAACACAAAAACTACCCAAACACTGGGTTGTTACGTCTGACCCAGGAGCTGGGTAACACAAAATCTACCCAAACACTGGCTTGTTACGTTTGACCCAGGAGCTGGGTAACACAAAAACGACCCAAACGCTGAGCTGTTACATCCGAAACAGGATCTGGGTAACACAAAAACTACCCAAACGCAGGGTTGTTACGTCCGAACAAGGATCTGGGTAACACAAAAAACATCCAAACACTTTGTTTTTACGTCCGAACCAGGATCTGGGTAACACAAAAACCACCCAAACACTGGGTTGTTACGTCTGACTCAGGATCTGGGTAACACAAAAACTACCCAAACACTGGGTTGTTACGTCTGACCCAGGAGCTGGGTAACACAAAAACCACCTAACACTGGGTTGTTACGTCCGAACCAGGATCTGGGTAACACAAAAACCACCCTAACACTGGGTTGTTACGTCTGACCCAGGAGCAGGGTAACACAAAAAAGACCCAAACGCTGGGTTGTTACGTCCGAACAAGGATCTGGCTAACACAAAATCTACCCAAAGACTGTGTTGTTACGTCTGACCCAGGAGCTGGGTAACACAAAAACTACCCAAACACTGGGTTATTACGTCTGACCAAAGATCTGGGTAACACAAAATCTACCCAAACACTGGGTTGTTACGTCTGACCCAGGAGCTAGGTAACACAAAAACGACCCAAACACTGAGTTGTTACATCCGAAACAGGATCTGGGTAACACAAAAACTACCCAAACGCAGGGTTGTTACGTCCGAACAAGGATCTGGGTAACACAAAAAACATCCAAACACTTTGTTGTTATGTCCGAACCAGGATCTGGGTAACACAAAAACCACCCAAACACTGGGTTGTTACGTCTGACTCAGGATCTGGGTAACACAAAAACTACCCAAACACTGAGTTGTTACGTCTGACCCAAGAGCTGGGTAACACAAAAACTACCCAAACACAGGGTTGTTACGTTTGACCCAGGAGCTGGGTAACACAAAAACTACACAAATGGTGGGTTTTGGAGCTGGGTAAAACAAAAACGACCCAAACGCTGGGTTGTTACGTCCGACCCAGGATCTGGGTAACACAAAAACCACCCAAACACTGGGTTGTTACATCTGACCTAGGATCTGGGTAACACAAAAACCATCCAATAACTGGGTTGTTACGTCTGACCCAGGATCTGGGTAACACAAAAACTACCCAAACACTGGGTTATTACGTCTGACCAAAGATCTGGGTAACACAAAATCTACCCAAACACTGGGTTGTTACGTCCGACCCAGGATCTGGGTAACACAAAAACCACCCAAACACTGGGTTGTTACATCTGACCTAGGATCTGGGTAACACAAAAACCATCTAATAACTGGGTTGTTACGTCTGACCCAGGATCTGGGTAACACAAAAACTACCCAAACACTGGGTTGTTACATCTGACCTAGGATCTGGGTAACACAAAAACCACCCAAACACTGGGTTGTTACGTCTGACCCAGGATCTGGGTAACACAAAATCTACCCAAAGACTGGGTTGTTACGTCTGACCCAGGAGCAGGGTAACACAAAAAAGACCCAAACGCTGGGTTGTTACGTCCGAACAAGGATCTGGCTAACACAAAATCTACCCAAAGACTGTGTTGTTACGTCTGACCCAGGAGCTGGGTAACACAAAAACTACCCAAACACTGGGTTATTACGTCTGACCAAAGATCTGGGTAACACAAAATCTACCCAAACACTGGGTTGTTACGTCTGACCCAGGAGCTAGGTAACACAAAAACGACCCAAACACTGAGTTGTTACATCCGAAACAGGATCTGGGTAACACAAAAACTACCCAAACGCAGGGTTGTTACGTCCGAACAAGGATCTGGGTAACACAAAAAACATCCAAACACTTTGTTGTTATGTCCGAACCAGGATCTGGGTAACACAAAAACCACCCAAACACTGGGTTGTTACGTCTGACTCAGGATCTGGGTAACACAAAAACTACCCAAACACTGAGTTGTTACGTCTGACCCAAGAGCTGGGTAACACAAAAACTACCCAAACACAGGGTTGTTACGTTTGACCCAGGAGCTGGGTAACACAAAAACTACACAAATGGTGGGTTTTATTACATCTGACTCAGGAGCTGGGTAACAGAAAATCTACCCAAACACTGGGTTGTTAAGTCTGACCCAGGATCTGGGTAACACAAAAACTACCCAAACACTGGGTTGTTACGTCTGACCCAGGAGCTGGGTAACACAAAATCTACCCAAACACTGGGTTGTTACGTTTGACCCAGGAGCTGGGTAACACAAAAACGACTCAAACGCTGGGTTGTTACGTCCAAACCAGGATCTGGCTAAAACAAAATCTACCCAAACACTGGGTTGTTACGTCTGACCCAGGAGCTGGGTAACACAAAAACGACCCAAACGCTGAGTTGTTACATCCGAAACAGGATCTGGGTAACACAAAAAACATCCAAACACTTTGTTTTTACGTCCGAACCAGGATCTGGGTAACACAAAAACCACCCAAACACTGGGTTGTTACGTCTGACTCAGGATCTGGGTAACACAAAAACTACCCTAACACTGGGTTGTTATGTCTGTCCTAGGATCTGGGTAACACAAAAACGATCCAAACACTGGGTTGTTACGTCCGACCCAGGATCTGGGTAACACAAAAACCACCCAAACACTGGGTTATTACGTCTGACCAAAGATCTGGGTAACACAAAATCTACCCAAACACTGGGTTGTTACGTCCGACCCAGGATCTGGGTAACACAAAAACCACCCAAACACTGGGTTGTTACATCTGACCTAGGATCTGGGTAACACAAAAACCATCCAATAACTGGGTTGTTACGTCTGACCCAGGATCTGGGTAACACAAAAACTACCCAAACACTGGGTTGTTACATCTGACCTAGGATCTGGGTAACACAAAAACCACCCAAACACTGGGTTGTTACGTCTGACCCAGGATCTGGGTAACACAAAATCTACCCAAAGACTGGGTTGTTACGTCTGACCCAGGAGCAGGGTAACACAAAAAAGACCCAAACGCTGGGTTGTTACGTCCGAACAAGGATCTGGCTAACACAAAATCTACCCAAAGACTGTGTTGTTACGTCTGACCCAGGAGCTGGGTAACACAAAAACTACCCAAACACTGGGTTATTACGTCTGACCAAAGATCTGGGTAACACAAAATCTACCCAAACACTGGGTTGTTACGTCTGACCCAGGAGCTAGGTAACACAAAAACGACCCAAACACTGAGTTGTTACATCCGAAACAGGATCTGGGTAACACAAAAACTACCCAAACGCAGGGTTGTTACGTCCGAACAAGGATCTGGGTAACACAAAAAACATCCAAACACTTTGTTGTTATGTCCGAACCAGGATCTGGGTAACACAAAAACCACCCAAACACTGGGTTGTTACGTCTGACTCAGGATCTGGGTAACACAAAAACTACCCAAACACTGAGTTGTTACGTCTGACCCAAGAGCTGGGTAACACAAAAACTACCCAAACACAGGGTTGTTACGTTTGACCCAGGAGCTGGGTAACACAAAAACTACCCAAACACTGGGTTGTTACGTCTGACCCAGGAGCTGGGTAACACAAAATCTACCCAAACACTGGGTTGTTACGTTTGACCCAGGAGCTGGGTAACACAAAAACGACTCAAACGCTGGGTTGTTACGTCCAAACCAGGATCTGGCTAAAACAAAATCTACCCAAACACTGGGTTGTTACGTCTGACCCAGGAGCTGGGTAACACAAAAACGACCCAAACGCTGAGTTGTTACATCCGAAACAGGATCTGGGTAACACAAAAAACATCCAAACACTTTGTTTTTACGTCCGAACCAGGATCTGGGTAACACAAAAACCACCCAAACACTGGGTTGTTACGTCTGACTCAGGATCTGGGTAACACAAAAACTACCCTAACACTGGGTTGTTATGTCTGTCCTAGGATCTGGGTAACACAAAAACGATCCAAACACTGGGTTGTTACGTCCGACCCAGGATCTGGGTAACACAAAAACCACCCAAACACTGGGTTGTTACATCTGACCTAGGATCTGGGTAACACAAAAACTACCCAAACACTGGGTTGTTACGTCTGACCCAGGATCTGGGTAACACAAAATCTACCCAAACACTGGGTTGTTACGTCTGACCCAGGAGCTGGGTAACACAAAAACGACCCAAACGCTGGGTTGTTACGTCCGAACCAGGATCTGGCTAACACAAAATCTACCCAAACACTGGGTTGTTACGTCTGACCCAGGAGTTGGGTAAAACAAAAACGACCCAAACGCTGGGTTGTTACGTCCGAACCAGGATCTGGGTAACACAAAAACCATCCAAACACTTTGTTGTTACGTCCGAACCAGGATCTGGGTAACACAAAAACCACCCAAACACTGGGTTGTTACATCTGACCTAGGATCTGGGTAACACAAAAACTACCCAAAAACTGGGTTGTTACGTCTGACCCAGGATCTGGGTAACACAAAAACTACCCAAACACTGGGTTATTACGTCTGACCAAAGATCTGGGTAACACAAAATCTACCCAAACACTGGGTTGTTACGTCTGTACCAGGAGCTAGGTAACACAAAAACGACCCAAACGCTGAGTTGTTACATCCGAAACAGGATCTGGGTACCACAAAAACTACCCAAACGCAGGGTTGTTACGTCCGAACAAGGATCTGGGTAACACAAAAAACATCCAAACACTTTGTTGTTATGTCCAAACGAGGATCTGGGTAACACAAAATCTACCCAAACACTGGGTTGTTACGTCTGACCCAGGAGCTGGGTAAAACAAAAACGACCCAAACGCTGAGTTGTTACATCCGAAACAGGATCTGAGTAACACAAAAACTACCCAAACGCAGGGTTGTTACGTCCGAACCAGGATCTGGGTAACACAAAAACCACCCAAACACTGGGTTGTTACATCTGACATAGGATCTGGGTAACACAAAAACTAACCAAAAACTGGGTTGTTACGTCTGACCCAGGATCTGGGTAACACAAAAACTACCCAAACACTGGGTTGTTACGTCTGACCCAAGAGCTGGGTAACACAAAAACTACCCAAACACTGGGTTGTTACGTTTGACCCAGGAGCTGGGTAATACAAAAACTACCCAAACACTGGGTAGTTACGTCTGACCCAGGAGCTGGGTAACACAAAAACTACCCAAACACTGGGTTGTTACGTCTGACCCAGGAGCTGGGTAACACAAAAACTACCCAAACACTGGGTTGTTACGTTTGACCCAGGAGCTGGGTAACACAAAAACGACTCAAACGCTGGGTTGTTACGTCCAAACCAGGATCTGGCTAAAACAAAATCTACCCAAACACTGGGTTGTTACGTCTGACCCAGGAGCTGGGTTACACAAAAACGACCCAAACGCTGAGTTGTTACATCCGAAACAGGATCTGGGTAACACAAAAACTACCCAAACGCAGGGTTGTTACGTCCGAACAAGGATCTGGGTAACACAAAAAACATCCAAACACGTTGTTGTTACGTCCGAACCAGGATCTGGGTAACACAAAAACCACCCAAACACTGGGTTGTTACGTCTGACCTAGGATCTGGGTAAAACAAAAACTATCCAAACACTGGGTTGTTACGTCTGACTCAGGAGCTGGGTAATACAAAAACTACACAAACACTGGGTTGTTTCGTCTGACCCAGGATCTGGGTAACACAAAATCCACCCAAACACTGGGTTGTTACGTCTGACCCAGGATCTGGGTAATACAAAATCTACCCAAACACTGGATTTTTACGTCTGACCCAGGAGCTGGGTAACACAAAAACGACCCAAACGCTGGGTTGTCACGTCCGAACAAGGATCTGGGTTGTGGGTAATCTGGGTAACACAAAAACGATCCAAACACTGGGTTGTTACGTCCGACCCAGGATCTGGGTAACACAAAAATCACCCAAACACTGGGTTGTTACATCTGACCTAGGATCTGGGTAACACAAAAACCACCCAAACACTGGGTTTTTACGTCTGACCCAGGATCTGGGTAACACAAAATCTACCCAAACACTGGGTTGTTACGGATCTGGGTAACACAAAAACCATCCAAACACTTTGTTGTTACGTCCGAACCAGGATCTGGGTAACACAAAAACCACCCAAACACTGGGTTGTTACATCTGACCTAGGATCTGGGTAACACAAAAACTACCCAAAAACTGGGTTGTTACGTCTGACCCAGGATCTGGGTAACACAAAAACTACCCAAACACTGGGTTATTACGTCTGACCAAAGATCTGGGTAACACAAAATCTACCCAAACACTGGGTTGTTACGTCTGACCCAGGAGCTGGGTAACACAAAAACGACCCAAACGCTGAGTTGTTACATCCGAAACAGGATCTGGGTAACACAAAAACTACCCAAACGCAGGGTTGTTACGTCCGAACAAGGATCTGGGTAACACAAAAAACATCCAAACACTTTGTTGTTACGTCCGAACCAGGATCTGGGTAACACAAAAACCACCCAAACACTGGGTTGTTACGTCTGACTCAGGATCTGGGTAACACAAAAACTACCCAAAGACTGGGTTGTTATGTCTGACCCAAGAGCTGGGTAACACAAAAACTACCCAAACACTGGGTTGTTACGTTTGACCCAGGAGCTGGGTAACACAAAAACTACCCAAACACTGGGTTGTTACGTCTGACCCAGGATCTGGGTAACACAAAAACTATCCAAACACTGGGTTGTTACGTCTGACCCAGGATCTGGGTAACACAAAAACCATCCAAACATTTTGTTGTTACGTCAGAACCAGGATCTGGGTAACACAAAAACCATCCAAACACTTTGTTGTTACGTCCGAAACAGGATCTGGGTAATACAAAAACCACCCAAACACTGGGTTGTTACATCTGACCTAGGATCTGGGTAACACAAAAACTACCCAAAAACTGGGTTGTTACGTCTGACCCAGGATCTGGGTAACACAAAAACTACCCAAACACTGGGTTATTACGTCTGACCAAAGATCTGGGTAGCACAAAATCTACCCAAACACTGGATTGTTACGTCTGACCCAGGAGCTGGGTAACACAAAAACGACCCAAACGCTGAGTTGTTACATCCGAAACAGGATCTGGGTAACACAAAAACTACCCAAACGCAGGGTTGTTACGTCCGAACAAGGATCTGGGTAACACAAAAAACATCCAAACACTTTGTTGTTACGTCCGAACCAGGATCTGGGTAACACAAAAACTACCCAAAAACTGGGTTGTTACGTCTGACCCAGGATCTGGGTAACACAAAAACTACCCAAACACTGGGTTATTACGTCTGACCAAAGATCTGGGTAACACAAAATCTACCCAAACACTGGGTTGTTATGTCTGACCCAGGAGCTGGGTAACACAAAAACGACCCAATCGCGGAGTTGTTACATCCGAAACAGGATCTGGGTAACACAAAAACTAGCCAAACGCAGGGTTGTTACGTCCGAACAAGGATCTGGGTAACACAAAAAACATCCAAACACTGGGTTGTTACGTCTTACTCAGGATCTGGGTAACACAAAAACTACCCAAACACTGGGTTGTTACGTCTGACCCAGGAGCTGGGTAACACAAAAACCACCTAACACTGGGTTGTTACGTCCGAACCAGGATCTGGGTAACACAAAAACCACCCTAACACTGGGTTGTTACGTCCGACCCAGGATCTGGGTAACACAAAAACCATTCAAACACTGGGTTGTTACATCTGACCTAGGATCTGGGTAACACAAAATCTACCCAAACACTGGGTTGTTACGTCTGACCCAGGAGCTGGGTAAAACAAAAACGACCCAAACGCTGGGTTGTTACATCCGAAACAGGATCTGAGTAACACAAAAACTACCCAAACGCAGGGTTGTTACGTCCGAACCAGTATCTGGGTAACACAAAAACCATCCAAATACTTTGTTGTTACGTCCGAACCAGGATCTGGGTAACACAAAAACCACCCAAACACTGGGTTGTTACATCTGACCTAGGATCTGGGTAACACAAAAACTACCCAAAAACTGGGTTGTTACGTCTGACCCAGGATCTGGGTAACACAAAAACTACCCAAACACTGGGTTATTACGTCTGACCAAAGATCTGGGTAACACAAAATCTACCCAAACACTGGGTTTTTACGTCTGACCCAGGAGCTGGGTAACACAAAAACTACCCAAACACTGGGTTGTTACGTTTGACCCAGGAGCTGGGTAACACAAAAACGACCCAAATGCTGGGTTGTTACGTCCAAACCAGGATCTGGCTAACACAAAATCTACCCAAACACTGGGTTGTTACGTCTGACCCAGGAGCTGGGTAAAACAAAAACGACCCAAACGCTGGGTTGTTAAATCCGAAACAGGATCTGAGTAACACAAAAACTACCCAAACGCAGGGTTATTACGTCCGAACCAGTATCTGGGTAACACAAAAACCATCCAAACACTTTGTTGTTACGTCCGAACCAGGATCTGGGTAACACAAAAACCACCCAAACACTGGGTTGTTACATCTGACCTAGGATCTGGGTAACACAAAAACTACTCAAAAACTGGGTTGTTACGTCTGACCCAGGATCTGGGTAACACAAAAACTACCCAAACACTGGGTTATTACGTCTGACCAAAGATCTGGGTAACACAAAATCTACCCAAACACTGGGTTGTTACGTCTGACCCAGGAGCTGGGTAACACAAAAACGACCCAATCGCTGAGTTGTTACATCCGAAACAGGATCTGGGTAACACAAAAACTACCCAAACGCAGGGTTGTTACATCTGACCTAGGATCTGGGTAAAACAAAAACTACCCAAACACTGGGTTGTTACGTCTGACTCAGGAGCTGGGTAACACAAAAACGACCCAAACGCTGGGTTGTTACGTCCGAACCAGGATCTGGCTAACACAAAATCTACCCAAACACTGGGTTGTTATGTCTGACCCAGGAGCTGGGTAAAACAAAAACGACCCAAACGCTGGGTTGTTACATCCGAAACAGGATCTGAGTAACACAAAAACCATCCAAACACTTTGTTGTTACGTCCGAACCAGGATCTGGGTAACACAAAAACCACCCAAACACTGGGTTGTTACATCTGACCTAGGATCTGGGTAACACAAAAACTACCCAAAAACTGGGTTGTTACGTCTGACCCAGGATCTGGGTAACACAAAAACTACCCAAACACTGGGTTATTACGTCTGACCAAAGATCTGGGTAACACAAAATCTACCCAAACACTGGGTTGTTACGTCTGACCCAGGAGCTGGGTAACACAAAAACGACCCAAACGCTGAGTTGTTACATCCGAAACAGGATCTGGGTAACACAAAAACTACCCAAACGCAGGGTTGTTACGTCCGAACCAGGATCTGGGTAACACAAAAACCACCCAAACACTGGGTTGTTACGTCTGACTCAGGATCTGGGTAACACAAAAACTACCCAAAGACTGGATTGTTATGTCTGACCCAAGAGCTGGGTAACACAAAAACTACCCAAACACTGGGTTGTTACGTTTGACCCAGGAGCTGGGTAACACAAAAACTACCCAAACACTGGGTTGTTACGTCTGACCCAGGATCTGGGTAACACAAAAACTACCCAAACACTGGGTTGTTATGTCTGACCCAGGATCTGGGTAACACAAAAACCATCCAAACACTTTGTTGTTACGTCAGAACCAGGATCTGATTAACACAAAACCTACCCAAACGCAGGGTTGTTACGTCCGAACCAGGATCTGGGTAACACAAAAACCATCCAAACACTTTGTTGTTACGTCCGAAACAGGATCTGGGTAACACAAAAACCACCCAAACACTGGGTTGTTACATCTGACCTAGGATCTGGGTAACACAAAAACTACCCAAAAACTGGGTTGTTACGTCTGACCCAGGATCTGGTTAACACAAAAACTACCCAAACACTGGGTTATTACGTCTGACCAAAGATCTGGGTAACACAAAATCTACCCAAACACTGGGTTGTTACGTCTGACCCAGGAGCTGGGTAACACAAAAACGACCCAAACGCTGAGTTGTTACATCCAAAACAGGATCTGGGTAACACAAAAACTACCCAAACGCAGGGTTGTTACGTCCGAACAAGGATCTGGGTAACACAAAAAACATCCAAACACTTTGTTGTTACGTCCGAACCAGGATCTGGGTAACACAAAAACTAGCCAAATGCAGGGTTGTTACGTCCGAACAAGGATCTGGGTAACACAAAAACCACCCAAACACTGGGTTGTTACGTCTTACTCAGGATCTGGGTAACACAAAAACTACCCAAACACTGGGTTGTTACGTCTGACCCAGGAGCTGGGTAACACAAAAACCACCTAACACTGGGTTGTTACGTCCGAACCAGGATCTGGGTAACACAAAAACCACCCTAACACTGGGTTGTTACGCCCGACCTAGGATCTGGGTAACACAAAAACAATCCAAACACTGGGTTGTTACGTCCGACCCAGGATCTGGGTAACACAAAAACCATCCAAACACTGGGTTGTTACATCTGACCTAGGATCTGGGTAACACAAAAACCACCCAAACACTGGGTTGTTACGTCTGACCCAGGATCTGGGTAACACAAAATCTACCCAAACACTGGGTTGTTACGTCTGACCCAGGAGCTGGGCAACACTAAAACGACCCAAACGCTGGGTTGTTACGTCCGAACCAGGATCTGGCTAACACAAAATCTACCCAAACACTGGGTTGTTACGTCTGACCCAGGAGCTGGGTAAAACAAAAACGACCCAAAAGCTGGGTTGTTACATCCGAAACAGGATCTGAGTAACACAAAAACTACCCAAACGCAGGGTTATTACGTCCGACCCAGTATCTGGGTAACACAAAAACCATCCAAACACTGGGTTGTTACATCTGACCTAGGATCTGGGTAACACAAAAACCACCCAAACACTGGGTTGTTACATCTGACCCAGGATCTGGGTAACACAAAATCTACCCAAACACTGGGTTGTTACGTCTGACCCAGGAGCTGGGTAAAACAAAAACGACCCAAACGCTGGGTTGTTACATCCGAAACAGGATCTGAGTAACACAAAAACTACCCAAACGCAGGGTTATTACGTCCGAACCAGTATCTGGGTAACACAAAAACCATCCAAACACTTTGTTGTTACGTCCGAACCAGGATCTGGGTAACACAAAAACCACCCAAACACTGGGTTGTTACATCTGACCTAGGATCTGGGTAACACAAAAACTACCCAAAAACTGGGTTGTTACGTCTGACCCAGGATCTGGGTAACACAAAAACTACCCAAACGCAGGGTTGTTACGTCCGAACAAGGATCTGGGTAACACAAAAAACATCCAAACACTTTGTTTTTACGTCCGAAACAGGATCTGGGTAACACAAAAACCACCCAAACACTGGGTTGTTACGTCTTACTCAGGATCTGGGTAACACAAAAACTACCCAAACACTGGGTTGTTACGTCTGACCCAGGAGCTGGGTAACACAAAAACCACCCTAACACTGGTTTGTTACGTCCGACCCAGGATCTGGGTAACACAAAAACCATTCAAACACTGGGTTGTTACATCTGACCTAGGATCTGGGTAACACAAAATCTACCCAAACACTGGGTTGTTACGTCTGACCCAGGAGCTGGGTAAAACAAAAACGACCCAAACGCTGGGTTGTTACATCCGAAACAGGATCTGAGTAACACAAAAACTACCCAAACGCAGGGTTATTACGTCCGAACCAGTATCTGGGTAACACAAAAACCATCCAAACACTTTGTTGTTACGTCCGAACCAGGATCTGGGTAACACAAAAACCACCCAAACACTGGGTTGTTACATCTGACCTAGGATCTGGGTAACACAAAAACTACCCAAAAACTGGGTTGTTACGTCTGACCCAGGATCTGGGTAACACAAAAACTACCCAAACACTGGGTTATTACGTCTGACCAAAGATCTGGGTAACACAAAATCTACCCAAACACTGGGTTGTTACGTCTGACCCAGGAGCTGGGTAACACAAAAACGACCCAATCGCTGAGTTGTTACATCCTAAACAGGATCTGGGTAACACAAAAACTACCCAAACGCAGGGTTGTTACGTCCGAACAAGGATCTGGGTAACACAAAAAACATCCAAACACTTTGTTTTTACGTCCGAAACAGGATCTGGGTAACACAAAAACCACCCAAACACTGGGTTGTTACGTCTTACTCAGGATCTGGGTAACACAAAATCTACCCAAACACTGGGTTGTTACGTCTGACCCAGGAGCTGGGTAAAACAAAAACGACCCAAACGCTGGGTTGTTACATCCGAAACAGGATCTGAGTAACACAAAAACTACCCAAACGCAGGGTTGTTACGTCCGAACCAGTATCTGGGTAACACAAAAACCATCCAAATACTTTGTTGTTACGTCCGAACCAGGATCTGGGTAACACAAAAACCACCCAAACACTGGGTTGTTACATCTGACCTAGGATCTGGGTAACACAAAAACTACCCAAAAACTGGGTTATTACGTCTGACCAAAGATCTGGGTAACACAAAATCTACCCAAACACTGGGTTTTTACGTCTGACCCAGGAGCTGGGTAACACAAAAACTACCCAAACACTGGGTTGTTACGTTTGACCCAGGAGCTGGGTAACACAAAAACGACCCAAACGCTGGGTTGTTACGTCCAAACCAGGATCTGGCTAACACAAAATCTACCCAAACACTGGGTTGTTACGTCTGACCCAGGAGCTGGGTAAAACAAAAACGACCCAAACGCTGGGTCGTTACATCCGAAACAGGATCTGAGTAACACAAAAACTACCCAAACGCAGGGTTATTACGTCCGAACCAGTATCTGGGTAACACAAAAACCATCCAAACACTTTGTTGTTACGTCCGAACCAGGATCTGGGTAACACAAAAACCACCCAAACACTGGGTTGTTACATCTGACCTAGGATCTGGGTAACACAAAAACTACCCAAAAACTGGGTTGTTACGTCTGACCCAGGATCTGGGTAACACAAAAACTACCCAAACACTGGGTTATTACGTCTGACCAAAGATCTGGGTAACACAAAATCTACCCAAACACTGGGTTGTTACGTCTGACCCAGGAGCTGGGTAACACAAAAACGACCCAATCGCTGAGTTGTTACATCCGAAACAGGATCTGGGTAACACAAAAACTACCCAAACGCAGGGTTGTTACGTCCGAACAAGGATCTGGGTAACACAAAAAACATCCAAACACTTTGTTTTTACGTCCGAACCAGGATCTGGGTAACACAAAAACCACCCAAACACTGGGTTGTTACGTCTTACTCAGGATCTGGGTAACACAAAAACTACCCAAACACTGGGTTGTTACGTCTGACCCAGGAGCTGGGTAACACAAAAACCACCTAACACTGGGTTGTTACGTCCGAACCAGGATCTGGGTAACACAAAAACCACCCTAACACTGGGTTGTTACGTCCGACCCAGGATCTGGGTAACACAAAAACCATTCAAACACTGGGTTGTTACATCTGACCTAGGATCTGGGTAACACAAAATCTACCCAAACACTGGGTTGTTACGTCTGACCCAGGAGCTGGGTAAAACAAAAACGACCCAAACGCTGGGTTGTTACATCCGAAACAGGATCTGAGTAACACAAAAACTACCCAAACGCAGGGTTGTTACGTCCGAAACAGTATCTGGGTAACACAAAAACCATCCAAATACTTTGTTGTTACGTCCGAACCAGGATCTGGGTAACACAAAAACCACCCAAACACTGGGTTGTTACATCTGACCTAGGATCTGGGTAACACAAAAACTACCCAAAAACTGGGTTGTTACGTCTGACCCAGGATCTGGGTAACACAAAAACTACCCAAACACTGGGTTATTACGTCTGACCAAAGATCTGGGTAACACAAAATCTACCCAAACACTGGGTTTTTACGTCTGACCCAGGAGCTGGGTAACACAAAAACTACCCAAACACTGGGTTGTTACGTTTGACCCAGGAGCTGGGTAACACAAAAACGACCCAATAGCTGGGTTGTTACGTCCAAACCAGGATCTGGCTAACACAAAATCTACCCAAACACTGGGTTGTTACGTCTGACCCAGGAGCTGGGTAAAACAAAAACGACCCAAACGCTGGGTTGTTACATCCGAAATAGGATCTGAGTAACACAAAAACTACCCAAACGCAGGGTTATTACGTCCGAACCAGTATCTGGGTAACACAAAAACCATCCAAACACTTTGTTGTTACGTCCGAACCAGGATCTGGGTAACACAAAAACCACCCAAACACTGGGTTGTTACATCTGACCTAGGATCTGGGTAACACAAAAACTACCCAAAAACTGGGTTGTTACGTCTGACCCAGGATCTGGGTAACACAAAAACTACCCAAACACTGGGTTGTTACGTCTGACCCAGGAGCTGGGTAACACAAAAACGACCCAATCGCTGAGTTGTTACATCCGAAACAGGATCTGGGTAACACAAAAACTACCCAAACGCACGGTTGTTACGTCCGAACAAGGATCTGGGTAACACAAAAAACATCCAAACACTTTGTTTTTACGTCCGAACCAGGATCTGGGTAACACAAAAACCACCCAAACACCGGGTTGTTACGTCTTACTCAGGATCTGGGTAACACAAAAACTACCCAAACACTGGGTTGTTACGTCTGACCCAGGAGCTGGGTAACACAAAAACCACCTAACACTGGGTTGTTACGTCCGAACCAGGATCTGGGTAACACAAAAACCACCCTAACACTGGGTTGTTACGTCCGACGCAGGATCTGGGTAACACAAAAACCATTCAAACACTGGGTTGTTACATCTGACCTAGGATCTGGGTAACACAAAATCTACCCAAACACTGGGTTGTTACGTCTGACCCAGGAGCTGGGTAAAACAAAAACGACCCAAACGCTGGGTTGTTACATCCGAAACAGGATCTGAGTAACACAAAAACTACCCAAACGCAGGGTTGTTACGTCCGAACCAGTATCTGGGTAACACAAAAACCATCCAAATACTTTGTTGTTACGTCCGAACCAGGATCTGCGTAACACAAAAACCACCCAAACACTGGGTTGTTACATCTGACCTAGGATCTGGGTAACACAAAAACTACCCAAAAACTGGGTTGTTACGTCTGACCCAGGATCTGGGTAACACAAAAACTACCCAAACACTGGGTTATTACGTCTGACCAAAGATCTGGGTAACACAAAATCTACCCAAACACTGGGTTGTTACGTCTGACCCAGGAGCTGGGTAACACAAAATCTACCCAAACACTGGGTTGTTACGTCTGACCCAGGAGCTGGGTAAAACAAAAACGACCCAAACGCTGGGTTGTTACATCCGAAACAGGATCTGAGTAACACAAAAACTACCCAAACGCAGGGTTGTTACGTCCGAACCAGTATCTGGGTAACACAAAAACCATCCAAATACTTTGTTGTTACGTCCGAACCAGGATCTGGGTAACACAAAAACCACCCAAACACTGGGTTGTTACATCTGACCTAGGATCTGGGTAACACAAAAACTACCCAAAAACTGGGTTGTTACGTCTGACCCAGGATCTGGGTAACACAAAAACTACCCAAACACTGGGTTATTACGTCTGACCAAAGATCTGGGTAACACAAAATCTACCCAAACACTGGGTTGTTACGTCTGACCCAGGAGCTGGGTAACACAAAAACGACCCAATCGCTGAGTTGTTACATCCGAAACAGGATCTGGGTAACACAAAAACTACCCAAACGCAGGGTTGTTACGTCCGAACAAGGATCTGGGTAACACAAAAAACATCCAAACACTTTGTTTTTACGTCCGAACCAGGATCTGGGTAACACAAAAACCACCCAAACACTGGGTTGTTACGTCTTACTCAGGATCTGGGTAACACAAAAACTACCCAAACACTGGGTTGTTACGTCTGACCCAGGAGCTGGGTAACACAAAAACCACCTAACACTGGGTTGTTACGTCCGAACCAGGATCTGGGTAACACAAAAACCACCCTAACACTGGGTTGTTACGTCCGACCCAGGATCTGGGTAACACAAAAACCATTCAAACACTGGGTTGTTACATCTGACCTAGGATCTGGGTAACACAAAATCTACCCAAACACTGGGTTGTTACGTCTGACCCAGGAGCTGGGTAAAACAAAAACGACCCAAACGCTGGGTTGTTACATCCGAAACAGGATCTGAGTAACACAAAAACTACCCAAACGCAGGGTTGTTACGTCCGAACCAGGATCTGGGTAACACAAAAACCATCCAAATACTTTGTTGTTACGTCCGAACCAGGATCTGGGTAACACAAAAACCACCCAAACACTGGGTTGTTACATCTGACCTAGGATCTGGGTAACACAAAAACTACCCAAAAACTGGGTTGTTACGTCTGACCCAGGATCTGGGTAACACAAAAACTACCCAAACACTGGGTTATTACGTCTGACCAAAGATCTGGGTAACACAAAATCTACCCAAACACTGGGTTTTTACGTCTGACCCAGGAGCTGGGTAACACAAAAACTACCCAAACACTGGGTTGTTACGTTTGACCCAGGAGCTGGGTAACACAAAAACGACCCAAACGCTGGGTTGTTACGTCCAAACCAGGATCTGGCTAACACAAAATCTACCCAAACACTGGGTTGTTACGTCTGACCCAGGAGCTGGGTAAAACAAAAACGACCCAAACGCTGGGTTGTTACATCCGAAATAGGATCTGAGTAACACAAAAACTACCCAAACGCAGGGTTATTACGTCCGAACCAGTATCTGGGTAACACAAAAACCATCCAAACACTTTGTTGTTACGTCCGAACCAGGATCTGGATAACACAAAAACCACCCAAACACTGGGTTGTTACATCTCACCTAGGATCTGGGTAACACAAAAACTACCCAAAAACTGGGTTGTTACGTCTGACCCAGGATCTGGGTAACACAAAAACTACCCAAACACTGGGTTGTTACGTCTGACCCAGGAGCTGGGTAACACAAAAACGACCCAATCGCTGAGTTGTTACATCCGAAACAGGATCTGGGTAACACAAAAACTACCCAAACGCACGGTTGTTACGTCCGAACAAGGATCTGGGTAACACAAAAAACATCCAAACACTTTGTTTTTACGTCCGAACCAGGATCTGGGTAACACAAAAACCACCCAAACACCGGGTTGTTACGTCTTACTCAGGATCTGGGTAACACAAAAACTACCCAAACACTGGGTTGTTACGTCTGACCCAGGAGCTGGGTAACACAAAAACCACCTAACACTGGGTTGTTACGTCCGAACCAGGATCTGGGTAACACAAAAACCACCCTAACACTGGGTTGTTACGTCCGACCCAGGATCTGGGTAACACAAAAACCATTCAAACACTGGGTTGTTACATCTGACCTAGGATCTGGGCAACACAAAATCTACCCAAACACTGGGTTGTTACGTCTGACCCAGGAGCTGGGTAAAACAAAAACGACCCAAACGCTGGGTTGTTACATCCGAAACAGGATCTGAGTAACACAAAAACTACCCAAACGCAGGGTTGTTACGTCCGAACCAGTATCTGGGTAACACAAAAACCATCCAAATACTTTGTTGTTACGTCCGAACCAGGATCTGCGTAACACAAAAACCACCCAAACACTGGGTTGTTACATCTGACCTAGGATCTGGGTAACACAAAAACTACCCAAAAACTGGGTTGTTACGTCTGACCCAGGATCTGGGTAACACAAAAACTACCCAAACACTGGGTTATTACGTCTGACCAAAGATCTGGGTAACACAAAATCTACCCAAACACTGGGTTGTTACGTCTGACCCAGGAGCTGGGTAACACAAAATCTACCCAAACACTGGGTTGTTACGTCTGACCCAGGAGCTGGGTAAAACAAAAACGACCCAAACGCTGGGTTGTTACATCCGAAACAGGATCTGAGTAACACAAAAACTACCCAAACGCAGGGTTGTTACGTCCGAACCAGTATCTGGGTAACACAAAAACCATCCAAATACTTTGTTGTTACGTCCGAACCAGGATCTGGGTAACACAAAAACCACCCAAACACTGGGTTGTTACATCTGACCTAGGATCTGGGTAACACAAAAACTACCCAAAAACTGGGTTATTACGTCTGACCAAAGATCTGAGTAACACAAAATCTACCCAAACACTGGGTTTTTACGTCTGACCCAGGAGCTGGGTAACACAAAAACTACCCAAACACTGGGTTGTTACGTTTGACCCAGGAGCTGGGTAACACAAAAACGACCCAAACGCTGGGTTGTTACGTCCAAACCAGGATCTGGCTAACACAAAATCTACCCAAACACTGGGTTGTTACGTCTGACCCAGGAGCTGGGTAAAACAAAAACGACCCAAACGCTGGGTTGTTACATCCGAAACAGGATCTGAGTAACACAAAAACTACCCAAACGCAGGGTTGTTACGTCCGAACCAGTATCTGGGTAACACAAAAACCATCCAAATACTTTGTTGTTACGTCCGAACCAGGATCTGCGTAACACAAAAACCACCCAAACACTGGGTTGTTACATCTGACCTAGGATCTGGGTAACACAAAAACTACCCAAAAACTGGGTTGTTACGTCTGACCCAGGATCTGGGTAACACAAAAACTACCCAAACACTGGGTTATTACGTCTGACCAAAGATCTGGGTAACACAAAATCTACCCAAACACTGGGTTGTTACGTCTGACCCAGGAGCTGGGTAACACAAAATCTACCCAAACACTGGGTTGTTACGTCTGACCCAGGAGCTGGGTAACACAAAAACTACCCAAACACTGGGTTGTTACGTTTGACCCAGGAGCTGGGTAACACAAAAACGACTCAAACGCTGGGTTGTTACGTCCGAACCAGGATCTGGCTAACACAAAATCTACCCAAACACTGGGTTGTTACATCCGAAACAGGATCTGGGTAACACAAAAACTACCCAAATGCAGGGTTGTTACGTCCGAACAAGGATATGGGTAACACAAAAACCACCCAAACACTGGGTTGTTACATCCGAAACAGGATCTGGGTAACACAAAAACTACCCAAACACTGGGTTGTTACGTCTGACCCAGGAGCTGGGTAACACAAAAACCACCTAACACTGGGTTGTTACGTCTGACCTAGGATCTGGGTAACACAAAAACAATCCAAACACTGGGTTGTTACGTCCGACCCAGGATCAGGGTAACACAAAAACCATCCAAACACTGGGTTGTTACATCTGACCTAGGATCTGGGTAACACAAAAACCACCCAAACACTGGGTTGTTACGTCTGACCCAGGATCTGGGTAACACAAAATCTACCCAAACACTGGGTTGTTACGTCTGACCCAGGAGCTGGGTAACACAAAAACGACCCAAACGCTGGGTTGTTACGTCTGACCCAGGAGCTGGGTAAAACAAAAACGACCCAAACGCTGGGTTGTTACATTCGAAACAGGATCTGAGTAACACAAAAACTACCAAAACGCAGGGTTGTTACGTCCGAACCAGTATCTGGGTAACACAAAAACCATCCAAACACTTTGTTGTTACGTCCGAACCAGGATCTGGGTAACACAAAAACCACCCAAACACTGGGTTGTTACATCTGACCTAGGATCTGGGTAACACAAAAACTACCCAAAAACTGGGTTGTTACGTCTGACCCAGGATCTGGGTAACACAAAAACTACCCAAAAACTGGGTTGTTACGTCTGACAAAGGATCTGGGTAACACAAAAACTACCCAAACACTGGGTTATTACGTCTGACCAAAGATCTGGGTAACACAAAATCTACCCAAACACTGGGTTGTTACGTCTGACCCAGGAGCTGGGTAACACAAAATCTACCCAAACACTGGGTTGTTACGTCTGACCCAGGAGCTGGGTAACACAAAAACTACCCAAACACTGGGTTGTTACGTTTGACCCAGGAGCTGGGTAACACAAAAACGACTCAAACGCTGGGTTGTTACGTCCGAACCAGGATCTGGCTAACACAAAATCTACCCAAACACTGGGTTGTTACATCCGAAACAGGATCTGGGTAACACAAAAACTACCCAAATGCAGGGTTGTTACGTCCGAACAAGGATATGGGTAACACAAAAACCACCCAAACACTGGGTTGTTACGTCTTACTCAGGATCTGGGTAACACAAAAACTACCCAAACACTGGGTTGTTACGTCTGACCCAGGAGCTGGGTAACACAAAAACCACCTAACACTGGGTTGTTACGTCTCACCTAGGATCTGGGTAACACAAAAACAATCCAAACACTGGGTTGTTACGTCCGACCCAGGATCTGGGTAACACAAAAACCATCCAAACACTGGGTTGTTACATCTGACCTAGCATCTGGGTAACACAAAAACCACCCAAACACTGGGTTGTTACGTCTGACCCAGGATCTGGGTAACACAAAATCTACCCAAACACTGGGTTGTTACGTCTGACCCAGGAGCTGGGTAACACAAAAACGACCCAAACGCTGGGTTGTTACGTCTGACCCAGGAGCTGGGTAAAACAAAAACGACCCAAACGCTGGGTTGTTACATTCGAAACAGGATCTGAGTAACACAAAAACTACCCAAACGCAGGGTTGTTACGTCCGAACCAGTATCTGGGTAACACAAAAACCATCCAAACACTTTGTTGTTACGTCCGAACCAGGATCTGGGTAACACAAAAACCACCCAAACACTGGGTTGTTACATCTGACCTAGGATCTGGGTAACACAAAAACTACCCAAAAACTGGGTTGTTACGTCTGACCCAGGATCTGGGTAACACAAAAACTACCCAAACACTGGGTTATTACGTCTGACCAAAAATCTGGGTAACACAAAATCTACCCAAACACTGGGTTTTCACATCCGAAACAGGATCTGAGTAACACAAAAACTACCCAAACGCAGGGTTGTTACGTCCGAACCAGTATCTGGGTAACACAAAAACCATTCAAACACTTTGTTGTTACGTCCGAACCAGGATCTGGGTAACACAAAAACCACCCAAACACTGGGTTGTTACATCTGACCTAGGATCTGGGTAACACAAAAACTACCCAAAAACTGGGTTGTTACGTCTGACCCAGGATCTGGGTAACACAAAAACTACCCAAACACTGGGTTATTACGTCTGACCAAAAATCTGGGTAACACAAAATCTACCCAAACACTGGGTTGTTACGTCTGACCCAGGAGCTGGGTAACACAAAAACGACCCAAACGCTGAGTTGTTACATCCGAAACAGGATCTGGGTAACACAAAAACTACCCAAACGCAGGGTTGTTACGTCCGAACAAGGATCTGGGTAACACAAAAAACATCCAAACACTTTGTTTTTACGTCCGAACCAGGATCTGGTTAACACAAAAACTACCCAAACACTGGGTTGTTACGTCTGACCCAGGAGCTGGGTAACACAAAAACCACCTAACACTGGGTTGTTACGTCCGAACCAGGATCTGGGTAACACAAAAACGACCCAAAATCTGAGTTGTTACATCCGAAACAGGATCTGGGTAACACAAAAACCACCCAAACACTGGGTTGTTACGTCTGACCTAGGATCTGGGTAACACAAAATCTACCCAAACACTGGGTTGTTACGTCTGTCCCAGGAGCTGGGTAACACAAAAACGATCCAAACGCTGGGTTGTTACGTCCGAACCAGGATCTGGCTAACACAAAATCTACCCAAACACTGGGTTGTTACGTCTGACCCAGGAGCTGGGTAACACAAAAACGACCCAATCGCTGAGTTGTTACATCCGAAACAGGATCTGGGTAACACAAAAACTACCCAAACGCAGGGTTGTTACGTCCGAACAAGGATCTGGGTAACACAAAAAACATCCAAACACTTTGTTTTTACGTCCGAACCAGGATCTGGGTAACACAAAAACCACCCAAACACTGGGTTGTTACGTCTTACTCAGGATCTGGGTAACACAAAAACTACCCAAACACTGGGTTGTTACGTCTGACCCAGGAGCTGGGTAACACAAAAACCACCTAACACTGGGTTGTTACGTCCGAACCAGGATCTGGGTAACACAAAAACCACCCTAAAACTGGGTTGTTACGTCCGACCCAGGATCTGGGTAACACAAAAACCATTCAAACACTGGGTTGTTACATCTGACCTAGGATCTGGGTAACACAAAATCTACCCAAACACTGGGTTGTTACGTCTGACCCAGGAGCTGGGTAAAACAAAAACGACCCAAACGCTGGGTTGTTACATCCGAAACAGGATCTGAGTAACACAAAAACTACCCAAACGCAGGGTTGTTACGTCCGAACCAGTATCTGGGTAACACAAAAACCATCCAAATACTTTGTTGTTACGTCCGAACCAGGATCTGGGTAACACAAAAACCACCCAAACACTGGGTTGTTACATCTGACCTAGGATCTGGGTAACACAAAAACTACCCAAAAACTGGGTTGTTACGTCTGACCCAGGATCTGGGTAACACAAAAACTACCCAAACACTGGGTTATTACGTCTGACCAAAGATCTGGGTAACACAAAATCTACCCAAACACTGGGTTTTTACGTCTGACCCAGGAGCTGGGTAACACAAAAACTACCCAAACACTGGGATGTTACGTTTGACCCAGGAGCTGGGTAACACAAAAACGACCCAAACGCTGGGTTGTTACGTCCAAACCAGGATCTGGCTAACACAAAATCTACCCAAACACTGGGTTGTTACGTCTGACCCAGGAGCTGGGTAAAACAAAAACGACCCAAACGCTGGGTTGTTACATCCGAAATAGGATCTGAGTAACACAAAAACTACCCAAACGCAGGGTTGTTACGTCCGAACAAGGATCTGGGTAACACAAAAAACATCCAAACACTTTGTTTTTACGTCCGAACCAGGATCTGGGTAACACAAAAACCACCCAAACACTGGGTTGTTACGTCTTACTCAGGATCTGGGTAACACAAAAACTACCCAAACACTGGGTTGTTACGTCTGACCCAGGAGCTGGGTAACACAAAAACCACCTAACACTGGGTTGTTACGTCCGAACCAGGATCTGGGTAACACAAAAACCACCCTAACACTGGGTTGTTACGTCCGACCCAGGATCTGGGTAACACAAAAACCATTCAAACACTGGGTTGTTACATCTGACCTAGGATCTGGGTAACACAAAATCTACCCAAACACTGGGTTGTTACGTCTGACCCAGGAGCTGGGTAAAACAAAAACGACCCAAACGCTGGGTTGTTACATCCGAAACAGGATCTGAGTAACACAAAAACTACCCAAACGCAGGGTTGTTACGTCCGAACAAGGATCTGGGTAACACAAAAACCACCCAAACACTGGGTTGTTACGTCTTACTCAGGATCTGGGTAACACAAAAACTACCCAAACACTGGGTTGTTACGTCTGACCCAGGAGCTGGGTAACACAAAAACCACCTAACACTGGGTTGTTACGTCCGAACCAGGATCTGGGTAACACAAAAACCACCCTAACACTGGGTTGTTACGTCCGACCCAGGATCTGGGTAACACAAAAACCATTCAAACACTGGGTTGTTACATCTGACCTAGGATCTGGGTAACACAAAATCTACCCAAACACTGGGTTGTTACGTCTTACTCAGGATCTGGGTAACACAAAAACTACCCAAACACTGGGTTGTTACGTCTGACCCAGGAGCTGGGTAACACAAAAACCACCTAACACTGGGTTGTTACGTCTCACCTAGGATCTGGGTAACACAAAAACAATCCAAACACTGGGTTGTTACGTCCGACCCAGGATCTGGGTAACACAAAAACCATCCAAACACTGGGTTGTTACATCTGACCTAGGATCTGGGTAACACAAAAACCACCCAAACACTGGGTTGTTACGTCTGACCCAGGATCTGGGTAACACAAAATCTACCCAAACACTGGGTTGTTACGTCTGACCCAGGAGCTGGGTAACACAAAAACGACCCAAACGCTGGGTTGTTACGTCTGACCCAGGAGCTGGGTAAAACAAAAACGACCCAAACGCTGGGTTGTTACATTCGAAACAGGATCTGAGTAACACAAAAACTACCCAAACGCAGGGTTGTTACGTCCGAACCAGTATCTGGGTAACACAAAAACCATCCAAACACTGGGTTGTTACATCTGACCTAGGATCTGGGTAACACAAAAACTACCCAAAAACTGGGTTGTTACGTCTGACCCAGGATCTGGGTAACACAAAAACTACCCAAACACTGGGTTATTACGTCTGACCAAAAATCTGGGTAACACAAAATCTACCCAAACACTGGGTTGTCACATCCGAAACAGGATCTGAGTAACACAAAAACTACCCAAACGCAGGGTTGTTACGTCCGAACCAGTATCTGGGTAACACAAAAACCATCCAAACACTTTGTTGTTACGTCCGAACCAGGATCTGGGTAACACAAAAACCACCCAGACACTGGGTTGTTACATCTGACCTAGGATCTGGGTAACACAAAAACTAACCAAAAACTGGGTTGTTACGTCTGACCCAGCATCTGGGTAACACAAAAACTACCCAAACACTGGGTTATTACGTCTGACCAAAAATCTGGGTAACACAAAATCTACCCAAACACTGGGTTGTTACGTCTGACCCAGGAGCTGGGTAACACAAAAACGACCCAAACGCTGAGTTGTTACATCCGAAACAGGATCTGGGTAACACAAAAACTACCCAAACGCAGGGTTGTTACGTCCGAACAAGGATCTGGGTAACACAAAAAACATCCAAACACTTTGTTTTTACGTCCGAACCAGGATCTGGGTAACACAAAAACCACCCAAACACTGGGTTGTTACGTCTTACTCAGGATCTGGTTAACACAAAAACTACCCAAACACTGGGTTGTTACGTCTGACCCAGGAGCTGGGTAACACAAAAACCACCTAACACTGGGTTGTTACGTCCGAACCAGGATCTGGGTAACACAAAAACGACCCAAAAGCTGAGTTGTTACATCCGAAACAGGATCTGGGTAACACAAAAACCACCCAAACACTGGGTTGTTACGTCTGACCTAGGATCTGAGTAACACAAAATCTACCCAAACACTGGGTTGTTACGTCTGACCCAGGAGCTGGGTAACACAAAAACGACCCAAACGCTGGGTTGTTACGTCCGAACCAGGATCTGGCTAACACAAAATCTACCCAAACACTGGGTTGTTACGTCTGACCCAGGAGCTGGGTAAAACAAAAACGACCCAAACGCTGGGTTGTTACATCCGAAACAGGATCTGAGTAACACAAAAACTACCCAAACGCAGGGTTGTTACGTCCGAACCAGTATCTGGGTAACACAAAAACCATCCAAACACTTTGTTGTTACGTCCGAACCAGGATCTGGGTAACACAAAAACTACCCAAACACTGGGTTATTACGTCTGACCAAAGATCTGGGTAACACAAAATCTACCCAAACACTGGGTTGTTACGTCTGACCCAGGAGCTGGGTAACACAAAATCTACCCAAACACTGGGTTGTTACGTCTGACCCAGGAGCTGGGTAACACAAAAACTACCCAAACACTGGGTTGTTACGTTTGACCCAGGAGCTGGGTAACACAAAAACGACTCAAACGCTGGGTTGTTACGTCCGAACCAGGATCTGGCTAACACAAAATCTACCCAAACACTGGGTTGTTACATCCGAAACAGGATCTGGATAACACAAAAACTACCCAAATGCAGGGTTGTTACGTCCGAACAAGGATATGGGTAACACAAAAACCACCCAAACACTGGGTTGTTACGTCTTACTCAGGATCTGGGTAACACAAAAACTACCCAAACACTGGGTTGTTACGTCTGACCCAGGAGCTGGGTAACACAAAAACCACCTAACACTGGGTTGTTACGTCTCACCTAGGATCTGGGTAACACAAAAACAATCCAAACACTGGGTTGTTACGTCCGACCCAGGATCTGGGTAACACAAAAACCATCCAAACACTGGGTTGTTACATCTGACCTAGGATCTGGGTAACACAAAAACCACCCAAACACTGGGTTGTTACGTCTGACCCAGGATCTGGGTAACACAAAATCTACCCAAACACTGGGTTGTTACGTCTGACCCAGGAGCTGGGTAACACAAAAACTACCCAAACGCTGGGTTGTTACGTCTGACCCAGGAGCTGGGTAAAACAAAAACGACCCAAACGCTGGGTTGTTACATTCGAAACAGGATCTGAGTAACACAAAAACTACCCAAACGCAGGGTTGTTACGTCCGAACCAGTATTTGGGTAACACAAAAACCATCCAAACACTTTGTTGTTATGTCCGAACCAGGATCTGGGTAACACAAAAACCACCCAAACACTGGGTTGTTACATCTGACCTAGGATCTGGGTAACACAAAAACTACCCAAAAACTGGGTTGTTACGTCTGACCCAGGATCTGGGTAACACAAAAACTACCCAAACACTGGGTTATTACGTCTGACCAAAAATCTGGGTAACACAAAATCTACCCAAACACTGGGTTGTCACATCCGAAACAGGATCTGAGTAACACAAAAACTACCCAAACGCAGGGTTGTTACGTCCGAACCAGTATCTGGGTAACACAAAAACCATCCAAACACTTTGTTGTTACGTCCGAACCAGGATCTGGGTAACACAAAAACCACCCAAACACTGGGTTGTTACATCTGACCTAGGATCTGGGTAACACAAAAACTACCCAAAAACTGGGTTGTTACGTCTGACCCAGGAGCTGGGTAACACAAAAACCACCTAACACTGGGTTGTTACGTCCGAACCAGGATCTGGGTAACACAAAAACCACCCTAACACTGGGTTGTTACGTCCGACCCAGGATCTGGGTAACACAAAAACCATTCAAACACTGGGTTGTTACATCTGACCTAGGATCTGGGTAACACAAAATCTACCCAAACACTGGGTTGTTACGTCTGACCCAGGAGCTGGGTAAAACAAAAACGACCCAAACGCTGGGTTGTTACATCCGAAACAGGATCTGAGTAACACAAAAACTACCCAAACGCAGGGTTGTTACGTCCGAACCAGTATCTGGGTAACACAAAAACCACCCAAACACTGGGTTGTTACATCTGACCTAGGATCTGGGTAACACAAAAACTACCCAAAAACTGGGTTGTTACGTCTGACCCAGGATCTGGGTAACACAAAAACTACCCAAACACTGGGTTATTACGTCTGACCAAAGATCTGGGTAACACAAAATCTACCCAAACACTGGGTTGTTACGTCTGACCCAGGAGCTGGGTAACACAAAATCTACCCAAACACTGGGTTGTTACGTCTGACCCAGGAGCTGGGTAACACAAAAACTACCCAAACACTGGGTTGTTACGTTTGACCCAGGAGCTGGGTAACACAAAAACGACTCAAACGCTGGGTTGTTACGTCCGAACCAGGATCTGGCTAACACAAAATCTACCCAAACACTGGGTTGTTACATCCGAAACAGGATCTGGGTAACACAAAAACTACCCAAATGCAGGGTTGTTTCGTCCGAACAAGGATATGGGTAACACAAAAACCACCCAAACACTGGGTTGTTACGTCTTACTCAGGATCTGGGTAACACAAAAACTACCCAAACACTGGGTTGTTACGTCTGACCCAGGAGCTGGGTAACACAAAAACCACCTAACAATGGGTTGTTACGTCTGACCTAGGATCTGGGTAACACAAAAACAATCCAAACACTGGGTTGTTACGTCCGACCCAGGATCTGGGTAACACAAAAACCATCCAAACACTGGGTTGTTACATCTGACCTAGGATCTGGGTAACACAAAAACCACCCAAACACTGGGTTGTTACGTCTGACCCAGGATCTGGGTAACACAAAATCTACCCAAACACTGGGTTGTTACGTCTGACCCAGGAGCTGGGTAACACAAAAACGACCCAAACGCTGGGTTGTTACGTCTGACCCAGGAGCTGGGTAAAACAAAAACGACCCAAACGCTGGGTTGTTACATTCGAAACAGGATCTGAGTAACACAAAAACTACCCAAACGCAGGGTTGTTACGTCCGAACCAGTATCTGGGTAACACAAAAACCATCCAAACACTTTGTTGTTACGTCCGAACCAGGATCTGGGTAACACAAAAACCACCCAAACACTGGGTTGTTACATCTGACCTAGGATCTGGGTAACACAAAAACTACCCAAAAACTGGGTTGTTACGTCTGACCCAGGATCTGGGTAACACAAAAACTACCCAAAAACTGGGTTGTTACGTCTGACCAAGGATCTGGGTAACACAAAAACTACCCAAACACTGGGTTATTACGTCTGACCAAAGATCTGGGTAACACAAAATCTACCCAAACACTGGGTTGTTACGTCTGACCCAGGAGCTGGGTAACACAAAATCTACCCAAACACTGGGTTGTTACGTCTGACCCAGGAGCTGGGTAACACAAAAACTACCCAAACACTGGGTTGTTACGTTTGACCCAGGAGCTGGGTAACACAAAAACGACTCAAACGCTGGGTTGTTACGTCCGAACCAGGATCTGGCTAACACAAAATCTACCCAAACACTGGGTTGTTACATCCGAAACAGGATCTGGGTAACACAAAAACTACCCAAATGCAGGGTTGTTACGTCCGAACAAGGATATGGGTAACACAAAAACCACCCAAACACTGGGTTGTTACGTCTTACTCAGGATCTGGGTAACACAAAAACTACCCAAACACTGGGTTGTTACGTCTGACCCAGGAGCTGGGTAACACAAAATCTACCCAAACACTGGGTTGTTACGTCTGACCCAGGATCTGGGTAACACAAAATCTACCCAAACACTGGGTTGTTACGTCTGACCCAGGAGCTGGGTAACACAAAAACGACCCAAACGCTGGGTTGTTACGTCTGACCCAGGAGCTGGGTAAAACAAAAACGACCCAAACGCTGGGTTGTTACATTCGAAACAGGATCTGAGTAACACAAAAACTACCCAAACGCAGGGTTGTTACGTCCGAACCAGTATCTGGGTAACACAAAAACCATCCAAACACTTTGTTGTTACGTCCGAACCAGGATCTGGGTAACACAAAAACCACCCAAACACTGGGTTGTTACATCTGACCTAGGATCTGGGTAACACAAAAACTACCCAAAAACTGGGTTGTTACGTCTGACCCAGGATCTGGGTAACACAAAAACTACCCAAACACTGGGTTATTACGTCTGACCAAAAATCTGGGTAACACAAAATCTACCCAAACACTGGGTTGTCACATCCGAAACAGGATCTGAGTAACACAAAAACTACCCAAACGCAGGGTTGTTACGTCCGAACCAGTATCTGGGTAACACAAAAACCACCCAGACACTGGGTTGTTACATCTGACCTAGGATCTGGGTAACACAAAAACTACCCAAAAACTGGGTTGTTACGTCTGACCCAGGATCTGGGTAACACAAAAACTACCCAAACACTGGGTTATTACGTCTGACCAAAGATCTGGGTAACACAAAATCTACCCAAACACTGGGTTGTTACGTCTGACCCAGGAGCTGGGTAACACAAAAACGACCCAAAAGCTGAGTTGTTACATCCGAAACAGGATCTGGGTAACACAAAAACTACCCAAACGCAGGGTTGTTACGTCCGAACAAGGATCTGGGTAACACAAAAAACATCCAAACACTTTGTTTTTACGTCCGAACCAGGATCTGGGTAACACAAAAACCACCCAAACACTGGGTTGTTACGTCTTACTCAGGATCTGGTTAACACAAAAACTACCCAAACACTGGGTTGTTACGTCTGACCCAGGAGCTGGGTAACACAAAAACCACCTAACACTGGGTTGTTACGTCCGAACCAGGATCTGGGTAACACAAAAACGACCCAAAAGCTGAGTTGTTACATCCGAAACAGGATCTGGGTAACACAAAAACCACCCAAACACTGGGTTGTTACGTCTGACCTAGGATCTGAGTAACACAAAATCTACCCAAACACTGGGTTGTTACGTCTGACCCAGGAGCTGGGTAACACAAAAACGACCCAAACGCTGGGTTGTTACGTCCGAACCAGGATCTGGCTAACACAAAATCTCCCCAAACACTGGGTTGTTACGTCTGACCCAGGAGCTGGGTAAAACAAAAACGACCCAAACGCTGGGTTGTTACATCCGAAACAGGATCTGAGTAACACAAAAACTACCCAAACGCAGGGTTGTTACGTCCGAACCAGTATCTGGGTAACACAAAAACCATCCAAACACTTTGTTGTTACGTCCGAACCAGGATCTGGGTAACACAAATCCACCCAAACACTGGGTTGTTACATCTGACCTAGGATCTGGGTAACACAAAAACTACCCAAATGCAGGGTTGTTACGTCCGAACAAGGATATGGGTAACACAAAAACCACCCAAACACTGGGTTGTTACGTCTTACTCAGGATCTGGGTAACACAAAAACTACCCAAACACTGGGTTGTTACGTCTGACCCAGGAGCTGGGTAACACAAAAACCACCTAACACTGGGTTGTTACGTCTCACCTAGGATCTGGGTAACACAAAAACAATCCAAACACTGGGTTGTTACGTCCGACCCAGGATCTGGGTAACACAAAAACCATCCAAACACTGGGTTGTTACATCTGACCTAGGATCTGGGTAACACAAAAACCACCCAAACACTGGGTTGTTACGTCTGACCCAGGATCTGGGTAACACAAAATCTACCCAAACACTGGGTTGTTACGTCTGACCCAGGAGCTGGGTAACACAAAAACTACCCAAACGCTGGGTTGTTACGTCTGACCCAGGAGCTGGGTAAAACAAAAACGACCCAAACGCTGGGTTGTTACATTCGAAACAGGATCTGAGTAACACAAAAACTACCCAAACGCAGGGTTGTTACGTCCGAACCAGTATCTGGGTAACACAAAAACCATCCAAACACTTTGTTGTTATGTCCGAACCAGGATCTGGGTAACACAAAAACCACCCAAACACTGGGTTGTTACATCTGACCCAGGATCTGGGTAACACAAAAACTACCCAAACACTGGGTTATTACGTCTGACCAAAAATCTGGGTAACACAAAATCTACCCAAACACTGGGTTGTTACGTCTGACCCAGGAGCTGGGTAACACAAAAACGACCCAAACGCTGAGTTGTTACATCCGAAACAGGATCTGGGTAACACAAAAACTACCCAAACGCAGGGTTGTTACGTCCGAACCAGGATCTGGGTAACACAAAAACCACCCAAACACTGGGTTGTTACGTCTTACTCAGGATCTGGTTAACACAAAAACTACCCAAACACTGGGTTGTTACGTCTGACCCAGGAGCTGGGTAACACAAAAACCACCTAACACTGGGTTGTTACGTCCGAACCAGGATCTGGGTAACACAAAAACGACCCAAAAGCTGAGTTGTTACATCCGAAACAGGATCTGGGTAACACAAAAACCACCCAAACACTGGGTTGTTACGTCTGACCTAGGATCTGAGTAACACAAAATCTACCCAAACACTGGGTTGTTACGTCTGACCCAGGAGCTGGGTAACACAAAAACGACCCAAACGCTGGGTTGTTACGTCCGAACCAGGATCTGGCTAACACAAAATCTACCCAAACACTGGGTTGTTACGTCTGACCCAGGAGCTGGGTAAAACAAAAACGACCCAAACGCTGGGTTGTTACATCCGAAACAGGATCTGAGTAACACAAAAACTACCCAAACGCAGGGTTGTTACGTCCGAACCAGTATCTGGGTAACACAAAAACCATCCAAACACTTTGTTGTTACGTCCGAACCAGGATCTGGGTAACACAAATCCACCCAAACACTGGGTTGTTACATCTGACCTAGGATCTGGGTAACACAAAAACTACCCAAAAACTGGGTTGTTACGTCTGACCCAGGATCTGGGTAACACAAAAACTACCCAAACACTGGGTTATTACGTCTGACCAAAGATCTGGGTAACACAAAATCTACCCAAACACTGGGTTGTTACGTCTGACCCAGGAGCTGGGTAACACAAAAACGACCCAAAAGCTGAGTTGTTACATCCGAAACAGGATCTGGGTAACACAAAAACTACCCAAACGCAGGGTTGTTACGTCCGAACAAGGATCTGGGTAACACAAAAAACATCCAAACACTTTGTTGTTACGTCCGAACCAGGATCTGGGTAACATAAAAACCACCCAAACACTGGGTTGTTACGTCTGACTCAGGATCTGGGTAACACAAAAACTACCCAAACACTGGGTTGTTACGTCTGACCCAGGAGCTGGGTAACACAAAAACTACCCAAACACTGGGTTGTTACGTTTGACCCAGGAGCTGGGTAACACAAAAACTACACAAACGGTGGGTTTTTACATCTGACTCAGGAGCTGGGTAACACAAAATCTACCCAAACACTGGGTTGTTACGTCTGACCCAGGATCTGGGTAACACAAAAACTACCCAAACACTGGGTTGTTACGTCTGACCTAGGAGCTGGGTAACACAAAAACTACCCAAACACTGGGTTGTTACGTTTGACCCAGGAGCTGGGTAACACAAAAACGACTCAAACGCTGGGTTGTTACGTCCGAACCAGGATCTGGCTAACACAAAATCTACCCAAACACTGGGTTGTTACGTCTGACCCAGGAGCTGGGTAACACAAAAAACATCCAAACACTTTGTTTTTACGTCCGAACGAGGATCTGGGTAACAGAAAAACCACCCAAACACTGGGTTGTTACGTCTGACTCAGGATCTGGGTAACACAAAAACTACCCAAACACTGGGTTGTTACGTCTGACCCAGGAGCTGGGTAACACAAAAATTACACAAACACTGGGTTGTTACGTCCGACCTAGGATCTGGGTAAAACAAAAACTACCCAAACACTGGGTTGTTACGTCTGACTCAGGAGCTGGGTAACACAAAAACGACCCAAACGCTGGGTTGTTACGTCCGAACCAGGATCTGGGTAACACAAAATCTACCCAAACACTGGGTTGTTATGTCTGACCCAGGAGCTGGGTAAAACAAAAACGACCCAAACGCTGGGTTGTTACATCCGAAACAGGATCTGAGTAACACAAAAACTACCCAAACGCAGGGTTGTTACGTCCGAACCAGGATCTGGGTAACACAAAAACCATTCAAACACTTTGTTGTTACGTCCGAACCAGGAGCTGGGTAACACAAAAACCACCCAAACACTGGGTTGTTACATCTGACCTAGGATCTGGGTAACACAAAAACTACCCAAAAACTGGGTTGTTACGTCTGACCCAGGATCTGGGTAACACAAAAACTACCCAAACACTGGGTTATTACGTCTGACCAAAGATCTGGGTAACACAAAATCTACCCAAACACTGGGTTGTTACGTCTGACCAAGGAGCTGGGTAACACAAAAACGACCCAAACGCTGAGTTGTTACGTCTGACTCAGGAGCTGGGTAACACAAAAACTACCCAAACACTGGGTTGTTACGTTTGACCCAGGAGCTGGGTAACACAAAAACTACACAAACACTGGGTTGTTACGTCTGACTCAGGAGCTGGGTAACACAAAAACTACCCAAACACTGGGTTGTTACGTTTGACCCAGGAGCTGGGTAACACAAAAACTACACAAACGGTTGGTTTTTACATCTGACTCAGGAGCTGGGTAACACAAAAACTACACAAACACTGGGTTGTTACGTCTGACTCAAGATCTGGGTAATACAAAAACTACCCAAACACTGGGTTGTTACGTCTGACCCAGGAGCTGGGTAACACAAAAACCACCTAACACTGGGTTGTTACGTCCGAACCAGGATCTGGGTAACACAAAAACGACCCAAAAGCTGAGTTGTTACATCCGAAACAGGATCTGGGTAACACAAAAACCACCCAAACACTGGGTTGTTACGTCTGACCTAGGATCTGAGTAACACAAAATCTACCCAAACACTGGGTTGTTACGTCTGACCCAGGAGCTGGGTAACAGAAAAACGACCCAAACGCTGGGTTGTTACGTCCGAACCAGGATCTGGCTAACACAAAATCTACCCAAACACTGGGTTGTTACGTCTGACCCAGGAGCTGGGTAAAACAAAAACGACCCAAACGCTGGGTTGTTACATCCGAAACAGGATCTGAGTAACACAAAAACTACCCAAACGCAGGGTTGTTACGTCCGAACCAGTATCTGGGTAACACAAAAACCATCCAAACACTTTGTTGTTACGTCCGAACCAGGATCTGGGTAACACAAATCCACCCAAACACTGGGTTGTTACATCTGACCTAGGATCTGGGTAACACAAAAACTACCCAAAAACTGGGTTGTTACGTCTGACCCAGGATCTGGGTAACACAAAAACTACCCAAACACTGGGTTATTACGTCTGACCAAAGATCTGGGTAACACAAAATCTACCCAAACACTGGGTTGTTACGTCTGACCCAGGAGCTGGGTAACACAAAAACGACCCAAAAGCTGAGTTGTTACATCCGAAACAGGATCTGGGTAACACAAAAACTACCCAAACGCAGGGTTGTTACGTCCGAACAAGGATCTGGGTAACACAAAAAACATCCAAACACTTTGTTGTTACGTCCGAACCAGGATCTGGGTAACACAAAAACCACCCAAACACTGGGTTGTTACGTCTGACTCAGGATCTGGGTAACACAAAAACTACCCAAACACTGGGTTGTTACGTCTGACCCAGGAGCTGGGTAACACAAAAACTACCCAAACACTGGGTTGTTACGTTTGACCCAGGAGCTGGGTAACACAAAAACTAAACAAACGGTGGGTTTTTACATCTGACTCAGGAGCTGGGTAACACAAAATCTACCCAAACACTGGGTTGTTACGTCTGACCCAGGATCTGGGTAACACAAAAACTACCCAAACACTGGGTTGTTACGTCTGACCTAGGAGCTGGGTAACACAAAATCTACCCAAACACTGGGTTGTTACGTCTGACCCAGGAGCTGGGTAACACAAAAACGACCCAAACGCTGAGTTGTTACATCCGAAACAGGATCTGGGTAACACAAAAACTACCCAAACGCAGGGTTGTTACGTCCGAACAATGATCTGGGTAACACAAAAAACATCCAAACACTTTGTTTTTACGTCCGAACGAGGATCTGGGTAACAGAAAAACCACCCAAACACTGGGTTGTTACGTCTGACTCAGGATCTGGGTAACACAAAAACTACCCAAACACTGGGTTGTTACGTCTGACCCAGGAGCTGGGTAACACAAAAATTACACAAACACTGGGTTGTTACGTCCGACCTAGGATCTGGGTAAAACAAAAACTACCCAAACACTGGGTTGTTACGTCTGACTCAGGAGCTGGGTAACACAAAAACGACCCAAACGCTGGGTTGTTACGTCCGAACCAGGATCTGGGTAACACAAAATCTACCCAAACACTGGGTTGTTATGTCTGACCCAGGAGCTGGGTAAAACAAAAACGACCCAAACGCTGGGTTGTTACATCCGAAACAGGATCTGAGTAACACAAAAACTACCCAAACGCAGGGTTGTTACGTCCGAACCAGGATCTGGGTAACACAAAAACCATTCAAACACTTTGTTGTTACGTCCGAACCAGGAGCTGGGTAACACAAAAACCACCCAAACACTGGGTTGTTACATCTGACCTAGGATCTGGGTAACACAAAAACTACCCAAAAACTGGGTTGTTACGTCTGACCCAGGATCTGGGTAACACAAAAACTACCCAAACACTGGGTTATTACGTCTGACCAAAGATCTGGGTAACACAAAATCTACCCAAACACTGGGTTGTTACGTCTGACCAAGGAGCTGGGTAACACAAAAACGACCCAAACGCTGAGTTGTTACGTCTGACTCAGGAGCTGGGTAACACAAAAACTACCCAAACACTGGGTTGTTACGTTTGACCCAGGAGCTGGGTAACACAAAAACTACACAAACACTGGGTTGTTACGTCTGACTCAGGAGCTGGGTAACACAAAAACTACCCAAACACTGGGTTGTTACGTTTGACCCAGGAGCTGGGTAACACAAAAACTACACAAACGGTTGGTTTTTACATCTGACTCAGGAGCTGGGTAACACAAAAACTACACAAACACTGGGTTGTTACGTCTGACTCAAGATCTGGGTAATACAAAAACTACCCAAACACTGGGTTGTTACGTCTGACCCAGGAGCTGGGTAACACAAAAACTACCCAAACACTGGGTTGTTACGTCTGAACCAGGAGCTGGGTAACACAAAAATTACACAAACACTGGGTTGTTACATCCGAACCAGGATCTGGGTAACACAAAAACCAGCCAAACACTGGGTTGTTACGTCCGACCTAGGATCTGGGTAACAAAAACTACCCAAACACTGGGTTGTTACGTCTGACCCAGGAGCTGGGTAACACAAAAACTACCCAAACACTGGGTTATTACGTCTGACCCAGGAGCTGGGTAACACGAAAACTACACAAACTGTGGGTTTTTACGTCTGACTCAGGAGCTGGGTAACACAAAAACTACCCAAACACTGGGTTGTTACGTCCGACCCAGGATCTGGGTAACACAAAAACCACCCAAACACTGGGTTGTTACGTCTGACCTAGGATCTGGGTAAAACAAAAACTACCCAAACACTGGGTTGTTACGTCTCACTCAGGAGCTGGGTAACACAAAAACTACACAAACACTGGGTTGTTTCGTCTGACCCAGGATCTGGGTAACACAAAATCCACCCAAACACTGGGTTGTTACGTCTGACCCAGGATCTGGGTAACACAAAATCTACCCAAACACTGGATTTTTACGTCTGACCCAGGAGCTGGGTAACACAAAAACGACCCAAACGCTGGGTTGTCACGTCCGAACCAGGATCTGGGTAACACAAAAACCACCTAACACTGGGTTGTTACGTCCGAACCAGGATCTGGGCAACAAAAAAAACACCCTAACACTGGGTTGTTACGTCTGACCTAGGATCTGGGTAACACAAAAACGATCCAAACACTGGGTTGTTACGTCCGACCCAGGATCTAGGTAACACAAAAACCACCCAAACACTGGGTTGTTACATCTGACCTAGGATCTGGGTAACACAAAAACCACCCAAACACTGGGTTGTTACGTCTGACCCAGGATCTGGGTAACACAAAATCTACCCAAACACTGGGTTGTTACGTCTGACCCAGGAGCTGGGTAACACAAAAACGACCCAAACGCTGGGTTGTTACGTCCGAACCAGGATCTGGCTAACACAAAATCTACCCAAACACTGGGTTGTTATGTCTGACCCAGGAGCTGGGTAACACAAAAACTACCCAAACACTGGGTTGTTACGTTTGACCCAGGAGCTGGGTAACACAAAAACTACACAAACGGTGGGTTTTTACATCTGACTCAGGAGCTGGGTAACACAAAATCTACCCAAACACTGGGTTGTTACGTCTGACCCAGGATCTGGGTAACACAAAAACTACCCAAACACTGGGTTGTTACGTCTGACCTAGGAGCTGGGTAACACAAAAACTACCCAAACACTGGGTTGTTACGTTTGACCCAGGAGCTGGGTAACACAAAAACGACTCAAACGCTGGGTTGTTACGTCCGAACCAGGATCTGGCTAACACAAAATCTACCCAAACACTGGGTTGTTACGTCTGACCCAGGAGCTGGGTAACACAAAAACGACCCAAACGCTGAGTTGTTACATCCGAAACAGGATCTGGGTAACACAAAAACTACCCAAACGCAGGGTTGTTACGTCCGAACAATGATCTGGGTAACACAAAAAACATCCAAACACTTTGTTTTTACGTCCGAACGAGGATCTGGGTAACAGAAAAACCACCCAAACACTGGGTTGTTACGTCTGACTCAGGATCTGGGTAACACAAAAACTACCCAAACACTGGGTTGTTACGTCTGACCCAGGAGCTGGGTAACACAAAAATTACACAAACACTGGGTTGTTACGTCCGACCTAGGATCTGGGTAAAACAAAAACTACCCAAACACTGGGTTGTTACGTCTGACTCAGGAGCTGGGTAACACAAAAACGACCCAAACGCTGGGTTGTTACGTCCGAACCAGGATCTGGGTAACACAAAATCTACCCAAACACTGGGTTGTTATGTCTGACCCAGGAGCTGGGTAAAACAAAAACGACCCAAACGCTGGGTTGTTACATCCGAAACAGGATCTGAGTAACACAAAAACTACCCAAACGCAGGGTTGTTACGTCTGAACCAGGATCTGGGTAACACAAAAACCATTCAAACACTTTGTTGTTACGTCCGAACCAGGAGCTGGGTAACACAAAAACCACCCAAACACTGGGTTGTTACATCTGACCTAGGATCTGGGTAACACAAAAACTACCCAAAAACTGGGTTGTTACGTCTGACCCAGGATCTGGGTAACACAAAAACTACCCAAACACTGGGTTATTACGTCTGACCAAAGATCTGGGTAACACAAAATCTACCCAAACACTGGGTTGTTACGTCTGACCAAGGAGCTGGGTAACACAAAAACGACCCAAACGCTGAGTTGTTACGTCTGACTCAGGAGCTGGGTAACACAAAAACTACCCAAACACTGGGTTGTTACGTTTGACCCAGGAGCTGGGTAACACAAAAACTACACAAACACTGGGTTGTTACGTCTGACTCAGGAGCTGGGTAACACAAAAACTACCCAAACACTGGGTTGTTACGTTTGACCCAGGAGCTGGGTAACACAAAAACTACACAAACGGTTGGTTTTTACATCTGACTCAGGAGCTGGGTAACACAAAAACTACACAAACACTGGGTTGTTACGTCTGACTCAAGATCTGGGTAATACAAAAACTACCCAAACACTGGGTTGTTACGTCTGACCCAGGAGCTGGGTAACACAAAAACTACCCAAACACTGGGTTGTTACGTCTGAACCAGGAGCTGGGTAACACAAAAATTACACAAACACTGGGTTGTTACATCCGAACCAGGATCTGGGTAACACAAAAACCAGCCAAACACTGGGTTGTTACGTCCGACCTAGGATCTGGGTAACAAAAACTACCCAAACACTGGGTTGTTACGTCTGACCCAGGAGCTGGGTAACACAAAAACTACCCAAACACTGGGTTATTACGTCTGACCCAGGAGCTGGGTAACACGAAAACTACACAAACTGTGGGTTTTTACGTCTGACTCAGGAGCTGGGTAACACAAAAACTACCCAAACACTGGGTTGTTACGTCCGACCCAGGATCTGGGTAACACAAAAACCACCCAAACACTGGGTTGTTACGTCTGACCTAGGATCTGGGTAAAACAAAAACTACCCAAACACTGGGTTGTTACGTCTCACTCAGGAGCTGGGTAACACAAAAACTACACAAACACTGGGTTGTTTCGTCTGACCCAGGATCTGGGTAACACAAAATCCACCCAAACACTGGGTTGTTACGTCTGACCCAGGATCTGGGTAACACAAAATCTACCCAAACACTGGATTTTTACGTCTGACCCAGGAGCTGGGTAACACAAAAACGACCCAAACGCTGGGTTGTCACGTCCGAACCAGGATCTGGGTAACACAAAAACCACCTAACACTGGGTTGTTACGTCCGAACCAGGATCTGGGCAACAAAAAAAACACCCTAACACTGGGTTGTTACGTCTGACCTAGGATCTGGGTAACACAAAAACGATCCAAACACTGGGTTGTTACGTCCGACCCAGGATCTAGGTAACACAAAAACCACCCAAACACTGGGTTGTTACATCTGACCTAGGATCTGGGTAACACAAAAACCACCCAAACACTGGGTTGTTACGTCTGACCCAGGATCTGGGTAACACAAAATCTACCCAAACACTGGGTTGTTACGTCTGACCCAGGAGCTGGGTAACACAAAAACGACCCAAACGCTGGGTTGTTACGTCCGAACCAGGATCTGGCTAACACAAAATCTACCCAAACACTGGGTTGTTATGTCTGACCCAGGAGCTGGGTAAAACAAAAACGACCCAAACGCTGGGTTGTTACATCCGAAACAGGATCTGAGTAACACAAAAACTACCCAAACGCAGGGTTGTTACGTCCGAACCAGGATCTGGGTAACACAAAAACCATCCAAACACTTTGTTGTTACGTCCGAACCAGGATCTGGGTAACACAAAAACCACCCAAACACTGGGTTGTTACATCTGACCTAGGATCTGGGTAACACAAAAACTACCCAAAAACTGGGTTGTTACGTCTGACCCAAGTTCTGGGTAACACAAAAACTACCCAAACACTTGGTTATTACGTCTGACCAAAGATCTGGGTAACACAAAATCTACCCAAACACTGGGTTGTTACGTCTGACCCAGGAGCTGGGTAACACAAAAACGACCCAAACGCTGAGTTGTTACATCCGAAACAGGATCTGAGTAACACAAAAACTACCCAAACGCAGGGTTGTTACGTCCGAACAAGGATCTGGGTAACACAAAAAACATCCAAACACTTTGTTGTTACGTCCGAACCAGGATCTGGGTAACACAAAAACCACCCAAACACTGGGTTGTTACGTCTGACTCAGGATCTGGGTAACACAAAAACTACACAAACGGTGGGTTTTTACATCTGACTCAGGAGCTGGGTAACACAAAAACTACCCAAACACTGGGTTGTTACGTCTGACCCAGGAGCTGGGTAACACAAAAACTACCCAAACACTGGGTTGTTACGTTTGACCCAGGAGCTGGGTAACACAAAAACTACACAAACGGTGGGTTTTTACATCTGACTCAGGAGCTGGGTAACACAAAATCTACCCAAACACTGGGTTGTTACGTCTGACCCAGGATCTGGGTAACACAAAATCCACCCAAACACTGGGTTGTTACGTCTGACCCAGGATCTGGGTAACACAAAATCTACCCAAACACTGGATTTTTACGTCTGACCCAGGAGCTGGGTAACACAAAAACGACCCAAACGCTGGGTTGTCACGTCCGAACCAGGATCTGGGTAACACAAAAACCACCTAACACTGGGTTGTTACGTCCGAACCAGGATCTGGGCAACAAAAAAAACACCCTAACACTGGGTTGTTACGTCTGACCTAGGATCTGGGTAACACAAAAACGATCCAAACACTGGGTTGTTACGTCCGACCCAGGATCTAGGTAACACAAAAACCACCCAAACACTGGGTTGTTACATCTGACCTAGGATCTGGGTAACACAAAAACCACCCAAACACTGGGTTGTTACGTCTGACCCAGGATCTGGGTAACACAAAATCTACCCAAACACTGGGTTGTTACGTCTGACCCAGGAGCTGGGTAACACAAAAACGACCCAAACGCTGGGTTGTTACGTCCGAACCAGGATCTGGCTAACACAAAATCTACCCAAACACTGGGTTGTTATGTCTGACCCAGGAGCTGGGTAAAACAAAAATGACCCAAACGCTGGGTTGTTACATCCGAAACAGGATCTGGGTAACACAAAAACCATCCAAACACTTTGTTGTTACGTCCGAACCAGGATCTGGGTAACACAAAAACCACCCAAACACTGGGTTGTTACATCTGACCTAGGATCTGGGTAACACAAAAACTACCCAAAAACTGGGTTGTTACGTCTGACCCAAGTTCTGGGTAACACAAAAACTACCCAAACACTTGGTTATTACGTCTGACCAAAGATCTGGGTAACACAAAATCTACCCAAACACTGGGTTGTTACGTCTGACCCAGGAGCTGGGTAACACAAAAACGACCCAAACGCTGAGTTGTTACATCCGAAACAGGATCTGAGTAACACAAAAACTACCCAAACGCAGGGTTGTTACGTCCGAACAAGGATCTGGGTAACACAAAAACCACCCAAACACTGGGTTGTTACGTCTGACTCAGGATCTGGGTAACACAAAAACTACCCAAACACTGGGTTGTTACGTCTGACCCAGGAGCTGGGTAACACAAAAACTACCCAAACACTGGGTTGTTACGTTTGACCCAGGAGCTGGGTAACACAAAAACTACACAAACGGTGGGTTTTTACATCTGACTCAGGAGCTGGGTAACACAAAAACTACACAAACACTGGGTTGTTACGTCTGACTCAAGATCTGGGTAATACAAAAACTACCCAAACACTGGGTTGTTACGTCTGACCCAGGAGCTGGGTAACACAAAAACTACCCAAACACTGGGTTGTTACGTCTGACCCAGGAGCTGGGTAACACAAAAACTACCCAAACACTGGGTTGTTACGTCTGAACCAGGAGCTGGGTAACACAAAAATTACACAAACACTGGGTTGTTACATCCGAACCAGGATCTGGGTAACACAAAAACCAGCCAAACACTGGGTTGTTACGTCCGACCTAGGATCTGGGTAACAAAAACTACCCAAACACTGGGTTGTTACGTCTGACCCAGGAGCTGGGTAACACAAAAACTACCCAAACACTGGGTTATTACGTCTGACCCAGGAGCTGGGTAACACGAAAACTACACAAACTGTGGGTTTTTACGTCTGACTCAGGAGCTGGGTAACACAAAAACTACCCAAACACTGGGTTGTTACGTCCGACCCAGGATCTGGGTAACACAAAAACCACCCAAACACTGGGTTGTTACGTCTGACCTAGGATCTGGGTAAAACAAAAACTACCCAAACACTGGGTTGTTACGTCTCACTCAGGAGCTGGGTAACACAAAAACTACACAAACACTGGGTTGTTTCGTCTGACCCAGGATCTGGGTAACACAAAATCCACCCAAACACTGGGTTGTTACGTCTGACCCAGGATCTGGGTAACACAAAATCTACCCAAACACTGGATTTTTACGTCTGACCCAGGAGCTGGGTAACACAAAAACGACCCAAACGCTGGGTTGTCACGTCCGAACCAGGATCTGGGTAACACAAAAACCACCTAACACTGGGTTGTTACGTCCGAACCAGGATCTGGGCAACAAAAAAAACACCCTAACACTGGGTTGTTACGTCTGACCTAGGATCTGGGTAACACAAAAACGATCCAAACACTGGGTTGTTACGTCCGACCCAGGATCTAGGTAACACAAAAACCACCCAAACACTGGGTTGTTACATCTGACCTAGGATCTGGGTAACACAAAAACCACCCAAACACTGGGTTGTTACGTCTGACCCAGGATCTGGGTAACACAAAATCTACCCAAACACTGGGTTGTTACGTCTGACCCAGGAGCTGGGTAACACAAAAACGACCCAAACGCTGGGTTGTTACGTCCGAACCAGGATCTGGCTAACACAAAATCTACCCAAACACTGGGTTGTTATGTCTGACCCAGGAGCTGGGTAAAACAAAAACGACCCAAACGCTGGGTTGTTACATCCGAAACAGGATCTGAGTAACACAAAAACTACCCAAACGCAGGGTTGTTACGTCCGAACCAGGATCTGGGTAACACAAAAACCATCCAAACACTTTGTTGTTACGTCCGAACCAGGATCTGGGTAACACAAAAACCACCCAAACACTGGGTTGTTACATCTGACCTAGGATCTGGGTAACACAAAAACTACCCAAAAACTGGGTTGTTACGTCTGACCCAAGTTCTGGGTAACACAAAAACTACCCAAACACTTGGTTATTACGTCTGACCAAAGATCTGGGTAACACAAAATCTACCCAAACACTGGGTTGTTACGTCTGACCCAGGAGCTGGGTAACACAAAAACGACCCAAACGCTGAGTTGTTACATCCGAAACAGGATCTGAGTAACACAAAAACTACCCAAACGCAGGGTTGTTACGTCCGAACAAGGATCTGGGTAACACAAAAAACATCCAAACACTTTGTTGTTACGTCCGAACCAGGATCTGGGTAACACAAAAACCACCCAAACACTGGGTTGTTACGTCTGACTCAGGATCTGGGTAACACAAAAACTACACAAACGGTGGGTTTTTACATCTGACTCAGGAGCTGGGTAACACAAAAACTACCCAAACACTGGGTTGTTACGTCTGACCCAGGAGCTGGGTAACACAAAAACTACCCAAACACTGGGTTGTTACGTTTGACCCAGGAGCTGGGTAACACAAAAACTACACAAACGGTGGGTTTTTACATCTGACTCAGGAGCTGGGTAACACAAAATCTACCCAAACACTGGGTTGTTACGTCTGACCCAGGATCTGGGTAACACAAAATCCACCCAAACACTGGGTTGTTACGTCTGACCCAGGATCTGGGTAACACAAAATCTACCCAAACACTGGATTTTTACGTCTGACCCAGGAGCTGGGTAACACAAAAACGACCCAAACGCTGGGTTGTCACGTCCGAACCAGGATCTGGGTAACACAAAAACCACCTAACACTGGGTTGTTACGTCCGAACCAGGATCTGGGCAACAAAAAAAACACCCTAACACTGGGTTGTTACGTCTGACCTAGGATCTGGGTAACACAAAAACGATCCAAACACTGGGTTGTTACGTCCGACCCAGGATCTAGGTAACACAAAAACCACCCAAACACTGGGTTGTTACATCTGACCTAGGATCTGGGTAACACAAAAACCACCCAAACACTGGGTTGTTACGTCTGACCCAGGATCTGGGTAACACAAAATCTACCCAAACACTGGGTTGTTACGTCTGACCCAGGAGCTGGGTAACACAAAAACGACCCAAACGCTGGGTTGTTACGTCCGAACCAGGATCTGGCTAACACAAAATCTACCCAAACACTGGGTTGTTATGTCTGACCCAGGAGCTGGGTAAAACAAAAATGACCCAAACGCTGGGTTGTTACATCCGAAACAGGATCTGGGTAACACAAAAACCATCCAAACACTTTGTTGTTACGTCCGAACCAGGATCTGGGTAACACAAAAACCACCCAAACACTGGGTTGTTACATCTGACCTAGGATCTGGGTAACACAAAAACTACCCAAAAACTGGGTTGTTACGTCTGACCCAAGTTCTGGGTAACACAAAAACTACCCAAACACTTGGTTATTACGTCTGACCAAAGATCTGGGTAACACAAAATCTACCCAAACACTGGGTTGTTACGTCTGACCCAGGAGCTGGGTAACACAAAAACGACCCAAACGCTGAGTTGTTACATCCGAAACAGGATCTGAGTAACACAAAAACTACCCAAACGCAGGGTTGTTACGTCCGAACAAGGATCTGGGTAACACAAAAACCACCCAAACACTGGGTTGTTACGTCTGACTCAGGATCTGGGTAACACAAAAACTACCCAAACACTGGGTTGTTACGTCTGACCCAGGAGCTGGGTAACACAAAAACTACCCAAACACTGGGTTGTTACGTTTGACCCAGGAGCTGGGTAACACAAAAACTACACAAACGGTGGGTTTTTACATCTGACTCAGGAGCTGGGTAACACAAAAACTACCCAAACACTGGGTTGTTACGTCTGACCCAGGAGCTGGGTAACACAAAAACTACCCAAACACTGGGTTGTTACGTTTGACCCAGGAGCTGGGTAACACAAAAACTACACAAACGGTGGGTTTTTACATCTGACTCAGGAGCTGGGTAACACAAAATCTACCCAAACACTGGGTTGTTACGTCTGACCCAGGATCTGGGTAACACAAAAACTACCCAAACACTGGGTTGTTACGTCTGACCTAGGAGCTGGGTAACACAAAAACTACCCAAACACTGGGTTGTTACGTTTGACCCAGGAGCTGGGTAACACAAAAACGACTCAAACGCTGGGTTGTTACGTCTGACCCAGGAGCTGGGTATAACAAAAACGACCCAAACACTGGGTTGTTACCTCCGACCCAGGATCTGGATAACACAAAACTACCCAAACATTGGAAAATTCTGTCATCATTTACTCACCCTCCATCGTTCCAAACCCGTAAAACCTTTGTTAATCTTCAGAACACGAATTAAGATATTTGAAATCTGAGTGATTTCTGTCCATCCATTGACACTCTAAGCAACTACCACTTTGACGCTTCAAAAAGTTCATAAAGAGATCATAAAACTAATCCATGTGACTCCAGTGGTTTAACCTCAGTTTTATGAAGCAACACGAGAGCTTTGTTTGTGCAAAAAAAAAACATGAATTTATCACTTTATTCATAAAATATTAATCCGCAAAACGTGTTTAAGAAAATCACGACGCAAGCCTGTTGTGTTGACGCGAGCAAAAAAAGAAAGAAAAAAGATAGCATTGGCCTAAGCATGGAAATAACCTTACCTGTGATTATATCCTTAATGTAACAAATGCTACAGTTAAACAATTACAAGAAATGTTACTTTTTCATAAGGCCAAGTACAAGTTAGAATCAAGAGCTTTAAAGTCTGGAACTTCTTGAATTATTGACTCAACTATTTGTTTTCCCCTGTGTACAATGTGCCCTGGCTTTCACATATTCCAAGAGATTACAGGAAATTACTTAAAATGTTCTTATATTGAAAATGTTAAAGTTAGTTTGACTTCCCGTGGCACAATTCTGTCAAACTGATAAGGTTTTATGTGCTTAAATAAAATAAAATACATCATATCCTATGTAAACATGTACTTGTAAATAGGCTATTACTTTATTGCAGTTATGTTAACAATGCATGTGTGGATGATACCACAAAAGACCATTTTTGCAAAAAATAAATAAACAAGCAAACAAATATATGAACCTCATGAGGGAGCATGCCCTGGGACCCTCTTAAACACTTCAATTTTTCAAACACCCCCCCAAGGTCTCTGTTCCCACTTGTCTCCCCCAAACAACCCCCCAAAAAACTACACCCCTTGTGTATCTGAGTGAAACAGCTTGTAAAACGAGAAAAAAGTGTATGGCAGGACTTGATTTTGTCCTTTTGTAATAAATACTGCAATTTTCCATAAAAACAAACAAAAAAAACCCCAAGAATTTTGTGTTTTTTTTATCGATCCACAACACATATAATCAAAATTACATACAAAACGGCATCAACACCAAAAATTCTCACACTTATACAAATTGCTCCTTTCTACTTGGTCTGTCAAAGCTGATCTGTGATTAATTCCTCCGGCCTTTATCAAAGACATTAATCAGATCTACATAATAAAGCTTCACATACGCTGATAACACTGTTTTTGATTAATGTGTGTAGATGAAGTGATATCTTCTCCAGGTTCATTTTATTGATTTTTTTCAAAGAGGTGAGAGACGAGTAACGAAAGAGTGTGGAAATAGATACTGCCTCTGTCAGCTCATAATGAAAAAAAACAAAGCTGTTTCATTGTGATTAATATGTCGTTTTGGGTGCAGGGGCAGAGGTTAGCCCTTTTGCACCGCACAGCTAGTTTTTCAAGCCCACCTGGTGCAGAGCCCAGGGGATCCAGTGAGAGAGAGATCCGGGGAAATGCATGAAAGAGGAATAGAAAGAGCGAGGGCCAATAAACATACTTGAACACATTTGATTCGTGCTGATTGGAGTGTAGTTATGTAGTTGCAACCCTGTTGTATCAATTACACCCATGCTAAATGACTTGTTTCACTCTGCAAATGTTTGTTTCCTGGCTGGTGCAGATGTGGGAGTGAATTTGATGATAAGCAAGAACAATATGCCTCACAGGCTGCCGTAGAGAGAGATCATGTTCTCCTCAACAGAAACACACAATGAGAGAAAAGAATAAGGAAAGGTGGAGAAGACCCTTAAGAAAAGGAAGTGTGCTTTGTTGTGCTCTTGCAGTGTAGGCTACTTCAAATCTTAAAAAGTATATAGTAGGGGAACTGCAGTTAAGCCACATAAAGAGAACACTATGTTCAATGAAGACCAGGAGTCAAAGCTGAAGTTCAATCAGTTGACAGAGATTACTGAAGGCAAAGTTCCCCAGACTGCCAAAGGCCATAGAAAATGAGTAAGAGGATCCAGCCTTAAACTAATTTAGGATACAGAAACACTAGTACTTATAGGCATATGGATAATCAGTTGATGTCTTTCCTACAGGTTCTGATTTTGTTAAAAGTACAGATACATGAAATTCTGCTCTTTACATTTTGTTCTATATACATAAGAAACGTTTTGGTAAGGATCATGGGTGAGTGATAACTTCCGTAATGATTCTTCTCATCTGGGATGCTGTTGAACTGGAGACCCTTTAATCCTAGGCTGAAATTTTGTCAGGACTTCACTGGAACAGAACATGGAATCAACATCCAAGCACCGATTTAAACTTCTACACATGATTTACTGTCATAGTTTAACATATAGTGACAAATTGTGCTATAAAACCTAAAATAATGCAAAAGAATATACTATGGCATTTATCAAAGTACAATCACTGTAAAGAAAAAAAGCTAACTTATTGCGTTCAACTTTTTAAATGGACTCAACTAATCCACTTAAAATCAACTTAAATACTTTTGTTCATCTTAGGAGTACCAGGTAATCTTTGAACTTAAAACTTCTTGTCAAGACAAACTAAAAAAAAAAAACAAGTTGAGCCAACTTGGAAAAAAAAAAATTAAAGACTGAACGCTTCTCCAGAGAGGAATCCTTTTATTTTTAATATTTAAATGTGTGTGTGCTGCTGCACGTCCCTGTGTGTGTAATAAGCAGAGTGTACGCGCGTTGCACCCGCCTATAGGCACATATTACTAACGCGCCCTTTAAATAACACATTGCGCTATTGACTTTAGACCAGGTTTTTGTTAGTCAATGGCGCAGCCGTTTTCACTTCCTCAAAATAGCAACGCGCCAACAATGCGCCTGAACACACCTGGTTTTCAGACCCTGTTCATGGGTGAACAGAAGGGCGCGGGTCCATTTGCTATTTAAACAATGTGGCGCGTGATGTGAAAACACTAACTGCGCCAGGCTGAAACTGGCAAAAACACTTGCATCGCGCCTGGCATTGCATTGTGTCGGGTGTATGATAGGACCTGTAGTCTTTTTAACTTAAAACTTCTTGTCAAGGAAACTAAACAGTTTTTAGCAATACATGCAGCTGCAATCCTTGTTTTTTAATCTCCTTGTTTTATTTTCAAAGTTAACGACACGACATGAACATTTGGCTCTTAAGACTAGAGGCACACAGTTTACCCATTTCACCCAGGCAAAAAAAAGCAAAAGTTGAAATGAGAAGTGCATATAGCTCACCTCAACACAATTGTGCGTTAACTTAAAAAGTTGTTGCCTTATTTTTTTCAAGTTGACTCAACTTCTTTTTTTGTTGTTTTTTTGTCTTGACAAGTAGTTTTTTAGTTCAAAAGATTACCTGGTACTCATTAGATGAACAAAAGTATTTAGGTTGATTTTAACTGGAGCGAATTAGTTGAGTTAACTTAAAAAGATGAATGCGATAAATTGCCTTATATTTTTTAGGTTGGCTCAAAGTTAGGTTAGCTTTTTTTACAGTGATACCATTACCATTACTGAACCAATGGTACTGCCAGTCTCTCAGGTCATGGTGATTTCTCAGTCTTTGCTTTTCTTTTGAGTTTGAATCTATTAAGTATCATGCAAATGGATAAGCCATCACATATGAACAAATCTAGTCAGCTAGTATTATTTATAAAATACTTAGTGTTTTCCTGAAGTATACAGTTCTTACCCTGCAGAGAGAAGCAAGAATGCGTTTGTGTCTTTTCCAGTTCATTATGTCTTCTAGCCTCCACGAACTGAAGGTCAGGCCTGCATTGGTTTCATTCATTTGTGCTTTGACAATGGCCTCATGAGAAGAGCAGTTATGTCTTTCTTCATTCACAGATCACTTTCTCCAAACCCCAAACAGCTTTACAACCTTTAATGATCATCAATTACTGGCCCATTTTGCCTATCAAGCAACTCTTAGCCACAAAGCAGACTAAAAATTAACTCTATTGAGGAGCCCTGGGTGTAATTGGCTACCTGAATGTCCCGGCACAAAAGACTAGTGGGAATGGCTACTTAGCCAAATGAGCTGAATACTGTTTATGGGCTCTTAAATACACTTCTCACTGGCAGCACAACAATGCATTGACCTCTCAACTTTGGCATGACCTCTCTCAGTCTGTGTTAACTTCAAACCCTGAGCGTCCCCTCCCACAGCTGGGAGTTGTTATGATAGCCAATAAAAAGACAGACAGCCAATGGAGGCCCAGCCTATGGGCCCCTCAGAACAGTTTGTATGAAAACAGAGAATGGACCAGAGGCGTTAACTCATTAACAGCCTTTGTTGTGCCAAAATGGGTATCATGCAGACTCTTGGTGAATGGGAAATGGGCTAATGACCTGAAAAGCGACTTCAAAAGGCATTACAAACCAGATGAATGCATTCTTCAATTTTAGACTCACCATTTCAATGAAGGAGTTGCTCTAAGAATGTTGACGTCTTTCAAACCGTTTAATATGATAATTCTCTTCTGTTAAAGAGAGTAAATGTGCGTTTGAATGGTCATTGTGCTTTGAGAAGTTTAGGTTTTGAGTTTTAACCTTATTCTTTTTTTCTCTTTATTGCTCTTTATTAGCTTGACCAACTATTAAGAAAGCAAATCACTCTTTCACTTGCACACATATGAGAAACTTAATGATGTTTCTCAAGCCAGATGTCTGAAATTGTTTAGTATCCAGTGACCAAAAACTTCCTGAATCACTCAAAGTCAGATTCTGGAATAATTTTCGAAATACCTAAGCATTATGTTAGTGTTGATTGAATAATATAATGTTATTTCTTGTTCTTTTATCTTGTTATTTGTCCATTGAGTCATTTTTCTTTGTTTAACATATATATTCAAAAAATCAACAGCTGTCGACCCATATGGATGTAAAAATGGCCATTTGCACCCACAGCTGAATGGTGAAGCAGAATTAGTCACAGTCTACTCTGTAGCTCTTCTGTAGTCATTAGGCTAATGGCAGGAGCAGATGATGCTGTGGAGGTGGTAGGACAGCGTATCTTCTGGGTAGAAGCGTGAAGCCCTTTTCTGACCCTCCGTGGGTGGGTATGAGCCACTGGAGCAAGAAACCCCCTGAGAACCACCCAAATGAGGAACCCTGAGGGTGTTAGTGTGCATCTTGTACCCTATGCAGGGGGTCTTGGGTTACTCGTGTTGGTGAAGGACTCAACATTGGGAAAGTCACTTTCTGGAAGCCAGTAATGGGAACTAGATGGAGTGGGGGTACCTATTGGACTCTCAGCCAATAGGAGAGCATGTACTTTGCCCAGAGTGGGCGGACAGCATGATGCAGTTGGGTGCCTTCATGTAAATTCTGACCCCCGCCACTTTTGGGGCAACAAGGTTTGAGCATAACAATTGAGAGGGCCCCCAAAAGAATGACCTTTGTATGGTCTAGTGTGCGTGTAGGTGTGTGAATCTGGTTGAGTGTATGTTCAGGAGGAAGGGATTTCTTTGAGGAACACTGTTAGGAAGCCTCAGCTGTCACATGTTGGGAAGTCCCGTAGTGCTGGGCTGCTCCCATCTCGGCTGGAACGTTGATGAATGGATCAGCTTGCTGATTTAGCCCCAGGTCAAATATAGAGTGATTAGTACAGCACAGCTGAGAACTACCTGCGCCACACGCACACTGCTCATCCGACTCTTTGTGTTTCGAATCAGCATTGAAACAAAGCACAGTGCCAGGAAACACTTTCAACTTTTCACTGGGAACACACCGAGTCCATAACACAGACAGTGTGGGTAATTACAGGGTGCATAGAGTTGAGCGTGTTAGCCGCGAGATTTCGCCATGGGCTGTTAGCTCACAGGAGACCATCTTGATTTAATCCCGCCCCTCCACAGTCACGCCTCTCCATCTTCATAATCTCCTACTAGTCCATGCCGCCATGCTGTTCTGAGCCTTAGGCCAAAGCCCAACGCTGTGTTTCCTCCCCCTTGTTGTCTTTTTAAGGGGCAACAAAAGAGCCGTTCTCTAATCACAACCCTCCCACTTCAATTTGAGCACCCTGGGTAACAGGCCATCGATACATACTCAGTGTGGGCACCTGTGCTCCAAAACACAATTTATGTACACCGCCGCTGGCGAGACAGGACCAATTCAAAGGACGGCTCTGTTAGTCTCAGTCTCTCCTGCCGTGCCCACGCTGACCGGAGGAGGTGGTTTGAACAACAGAAAAAAACACTGTTGATAAGGGATGAGGTATCGCTGTCATAGCGGCTCTTTAGCTTAAGGGCGAAAACACAAACCCGACATCTCGCTAATCAGCTTTAATTTGTCCAACCTGGGACCGCAGAGGGTTAGACAGATTCCTACTTGAGTGAGACTGCTGAGAGGAGATGACAAGACTCATCTATGTGAGGTGTTACCAGACATATGAATTGCATCCTGTCCGATGACTGAAAACCTAAAAAAGTCATTGGCATTGAATTATAAGACATTAGTTTAAAAGTCTTGTCTACTGCTACAGACATCGTCATAGGTTATAGGTTACTATTATAGGATCAAAGCACATACATATATTTAAGCCAAACATAAGCATATATTACATATATTTATATACATATATGACTATTTAAGAGTAAATAAAATACAATTGACTAAATATTTAATACTGACCTCCTCTATAAGAAACTATATTGCGAATGTATGATATTCAGAGTTGAATTATAAATGCCAGCAAAACAATGCGAAACAATTAAGTGTCATTGATCTGAAGTAATGTGCTATGGCATGAGCACTAAAAATGAAAAATCCATCATTTGCATCCGAGTCACCGCAGACGGAATATTGAAATTTGATCCGAGTGGAAATATGTCAAGCAGATTTACACAGTAACAGTGACAGACACTGCCATGCACACATGGTCAGCTACCGTCTCCCGTCATTCATATCTAACACAATATAATTGCAATAACAAATCCTCACTGGATTTAAATAATAAACTGTAGAACTCAGAGACAAGTCTTTGTGCGTAGACACAGGAAAGGGGCAGGCATTTAAAATCTGATACGCACCACCTCTTTTTAATCGCCTATGTTTTTCCATACTCGACTGCATGCAAGCTTTTATTCAGTGAGCATAGTTTGTAACAAAAGTATTTGAAAGTTTTTGATATTTTAGACGTTGAAGAACATCTTGAGCTTAACCAATGGGGGTGCACTTCAGGAGGTCATATAATAGAAGTTCATTTGATGATTAGCTCTATCTGAGACTCCTTCTGGAGCCATAATGAAGGAGTCGAACCAACGCCTTTGAAGATTTTACCTTTTCCAGGCCAAGAGGGGCGGCTGAGATCTGGCCACATGGGCATCTGGTCCGGGGGACTGCTCAGGTTTGGGTTACCGTAGCACTACTGAGGTTCATCTAATCTGCGGGAGGCCAAGAGTAAATCTTCTTTTGAATTCAATTAAGCCTTTGTTTTTTGAAATGGTAGCTATAGTGCAGTGAATATATTCACTCAAATTCTCTAGGAGGGCGGATTATTTTATGACTGTGGTTTCATGATGCAACATTTCAAACCAAATTGCTGTACTGGTTAAGCGCAGTGAAGTATGACTTGTTATTCTTCTTAAAAAGTGAGATTTCTCTGTTGGATTTAAACCCAGCAGAAATGTGATGGTAGTAGTCCTCTCAGTGCTCCACGGCTCTTTTTGCTGCCACTTTCAAAAGGACCTCTACCCTTCTATCTCTCTGTTAATAGGATTAGACTCTCAATAGGCACAGATCCTCACATTTGGCCCTATAAATGGGGGTGCTGCTAGAGACAGACCTTTCACACAGATCAGGGATCGGTTTTCTAGTTTAGGATAGCTGAGATTAGGAATTGGATTAGAGTGGCAATTGTTGCAGATGAATGTGGAATTGGTTAGTTAAAGCAGAAAACATTTGGAGCACTACAGCTATCTCTTAACACGCTAAATCAAATGCTTGTTTATTCATGGTACCAGAATCTATCTCAGGTAATGTGATCACAAGTGAAGAGCACATAATACAGATGTAAATGTGGTACAATATTTACAAAACTTTTTTTGATGTGAGTATCGCATTTGTAGCGTGAACGTATCCTGATGCTGGAACGACAGTGATCATGATAGGAGAAGCAATATATTTGACAAGAGAAGAGGACCACGTACCGAACCCTGTGGCACCCCAGTTTTTAAAGCTTAGTTGACAATGTATGTATGACAAAACAAAAACAAAACACACATATACATGTGCACTAAACCATCAATATGCAGTTTAACATTTTGGATCCCCTGAGACAGGTAAGTGTTATGTTTAGATGGCATAACCACACAGACCACTTACTGTCACGCAAAGTTGAAAAGTTGTCAATATCTCACAATTCCCTTCCATGAACATGCATAGCTTGGCTCTCTTAGGAATGAATTGAAAAGACCCACTCTTTTGTGGCCAGAAAAATCTGCAATGCTGATGGTGAAAAGTCTGGCTTTATAAAATGAATACAAGGTGTAAATAGCAACTCTGATCTTGATCCTGATAAAACTTAATTTTTGGTAGACTTCACTGACAATTGCATTGCATGCCAGGATATAAGATATGTGTAAATTTCATTTCAGTCTGACTGCAATACAAGGAAAGAAAAACCTGGAAACTGTAATAGAGATTACTGCACTGTAAAATCTAATTAGTTAGACTTACTTAAAAAAAAACATGCACACCGATTGCCTTACAAAAACTAAAGTAAAATAGGAATAGTATGTTGTGCTAACAAATGCTTAGTTAGTATAGTTCACTTACACAAGAGTTCTAGTAACTACAAAAGAACTGTAGAGAGTATAATTTACTTTAGATTTACTCTTGATAAGTATAGCTACCATTGTTGTTACCATTGTTGTGTCAAGCATGGTCAACTGCAAGATATTGTTACAACTATAGAGGGATTATATCAACCAAATTAAAAGGTTCACAAGGTTTTTATGATGTAAGTGTTAGCAATACAATTGTAAACAATCATTATACAACATGAAGGGAAGTATTACATAGGTTGCTTTTAAAAGGTGACCTAATTTCTGACTAAATCATTAACTATAGTTAATTATTCAGTCAGAGGCTAGGTCAACTTTTAAAAGCAACATATTTATTACTGATCTTCCCTTGAAACCAAATAACTGTGATTTATTGTTGCATCAATAGGAAGAGACTTACAATAATAGGAATGTTCCAAGTGCCCAACCAAAGGGAACACTAATCACCATAATGGGAAGTTTTTCTATTTTTTTGCTTGACAAAATGGCACTCAAACCAATCAATTAGATTTTCTGAGTAAACAAGAAATAGTATGTGAATAGTACAGATTACTATATTTTTACAATTAAATTAAGACATTAGCGCCTTTCCACTGCATGGTAACGTTTGGTACTGTACGGCTCGGCTTAGCTCGCTCCGCTTTTCCACTGCATGGTACGACTCGGTTCAGCACGGCACGGCATGGCTCGCTTTGGCTCGGTTTAGTTTTCCACTGCAGTTAGCACCGCTTTAAAGTGGGTGGGATTATAGAATGATCGTTGTAATTGTGCCGCCTCTACGTCTCGGCATGTGGATGTTTTTAACAAGACAAAGAAGTTTGTTTCAAAGGAGGCTGATAGCAGCAAATATCACTATATCACTGTCACAAAAGCATATAATGGTAGTGATGGTAGTGACAATTCTCTCTGAACAATCAGTGATCTGCAGTGTTTACACGTCACTTTTTAGTATCAGTACGGCATGCTTGGAACCTCAACCGAGGTGGTACTATTTAAGCGAACCGTACCGAGTCGTACTGAGCCGCACCATGCAGTGGAAAAGCGCCAAAAAGTGAGCCGTACCGAACTGTACCATGCATTGGAAAACCGGCATAAGTAAAGTTAACTAAAAAGTGTTAGTTAGAATCACGGTTGGATTTTACAGTGTGTGTGAAATGGCTGCATTATTTACCACTGCAATAGAGTTAGTCTACTGTAATACAAGTGATGATTTCATAATAGACCAGGACAATGAACAGTTTACAGTTACCTTGGAATGTTCATAGTACAGATTTAATGAGAACATGAAATACAAAGATCAGTGACTCTAAGCAAATTACAGGAAATCATGCCACTGCTTTTCCTCATTGTAGTTTCAAACATCGGTGTATTTGAGAGCTGTTTCCCTTTCAAAAATGGAGGGAAGTTGGGTCAAGGAGGTCTCTCTGATGTGTTAAAAACACAAACAAGGTTTTCTGTTCTCAGTTGACCCTTAGACCAAAGCACCTGGCTCTGACAAGCCCACCTCACATTCCTGGAGTGGCTTCTCATTTAACTGGCTGTGATCTCTCCCGCTGCAGTTCTAGCTTTACTTCTTTGTTCTCTTCTCTTCTTTTGTCTCTTCACCAGTCTTGGGGAAGCAACTTTTAAAACTTTAACTTTCAACTGTTAATAAAAACAATTTTGACACTTTTTTTCTGCACCATGTTTGCTACCTCATTTACTTTGAATTCAACCTGATTTGAACCTAAAAGAATTCAAAAGTCATTCTTAATTAAATTATAAATGTTGCACAACACTGGCATCTGGAGCATGTGAATTTCAATCTTCAGTTTGTTGCTGAAATGTTTCCAGTCTGATTTTAGTACAATGTTGAGCAGATGTTTTTGCAGTGTTTGGGGTTGAACATGTTCAAGTGGTGTTCACTGCAGCCCAGCTCCACCTCTCTGGTCATCATAGAGTCCAGCTCCAGCTCTGTGGATCTAATGGGTGGAGCTTGACCTAATTAGTTTTAGGGATAGGGTAATGGGTAGGGTTGGGTGTGGCTGGACCTTCAAGCTACACCGATTGGCTCTGCAGTGACTGCAGTCACACTTTTATACATTGGGATATACATTTGATCAGTCATGCAATTCCCTTGGAACTGAACCGATGACCTTGACCTTGTTAGGATCATGCTATTCCAGTTAAGCTACAGGAACACCAGATGACCATGCACTTTACAGATGATGCATACTTTCAGAGATGTCCTACCAAGGTCCTGGTACGTGTGTTTAAAGGGATAGTTCACCCAAAAATTAAAATTAGCCCATGATTTACTCACCCTCAAGCCATCCTAGGTGTATATGACATTCTTCTTTCAGGTGAATGCAATCAGAGTTATATTTAAATATGTCCTGGCTAATCCAAGCTTTATAATGGCGGTGAATGGCAGGCCAAAATTTGAAGCCCAAAAAAGTGCATCCATCTATTATAAAAGTGCTCCACATGGCTCCAGGGGTTAATAAAGGCCTTCTGAAGGGAAGCCATGCACTTGTGTAAGAAAAATATCCATATATAAAATGTATAAAGTAAAATATCTAGCTTCTGGTGGACCGCCTTCTGTATTCAACTTACGCAGAAAGTGTAATGCCTCTCGTCTTTCATTTTAAAACGTGTTAATTATGGATATTTTTCTTACAAAAACCCATCTCTTCACTTCAGAAGGCCTTTATGAACCTCCGGAGCCGTGTGGAGCACTTTTATAATGGATGAATACACTTTTTAGGATGCCATTATAATGCTTGGATTAGCCAGGAGATTTTTTAATATAACTCTTGATTGTATTCGTCTGAAAGAAGAATGTCATATTTATACACCTAGGATGACTTGAGGGTGAGTGAATCATGGGGTAATTTTCATTTTTGGGTGAACTAACCCTTTAATGGGTGGTGACCATCATTATGGCCTTAGCTAAATGAGCATAAACAGGAGTCGTGCACTAATTTGCTTAGAGTAAATGTTTGGCACACTTTTTCGTAACCCTGTTAACCAATTTGTTGGTCTGCAAGTCTATTTATTTATTTATAATACATTCAATAATAAATATAATAAAATAAATTATAAATTAATACATTAATAAATTATTTATATTTATTTTTATCAGGAAGGTAAAAACAAACCATATCATATTGAACTTCATCACAAATTAACATATTTAATTTAAATACAATGCTAGAATATCATAACTATAAGTGCGTACATTCTATATAAGACATTCTATTTCATATATCATAAACTACATGTGCGGAATGATGTGTTTACATCCTTTATTCATAACAAACCACCTTAAAGATGATGACCTTACTTCATAAATTACTGATCAATCAATTCAGTTTGATCCAAAAAACAGGGATCAAAGGGATTAGGGACACAGACCCACAGATCTACCACAGATCCAGATTCCCCTCCGACCGGCCATCTCCATAAAACTGAGACCCCAGTTACCACACCCTTATCTGCACTGCACGAAATTACCATACCAATGCCGGCTGTTTAAGCGATGATACATTAATGCTGCACCAAAAAAAGAAAGTGGACTGCAAGCCCAGAGCGTGGATTTCTCTCAACCCAAATAACCGTGATGCATTCAAGAGGCGGGTTGTCATAATGGATCCGAGCCTGGCTGCTAATGGTTATTTAATACACCCATCTCCGCGTTCCACTCCTTTTGCATACTGAGCACACAGTGAAGGCCCTAAACCCTCTTTAACACTTATTCAAGATGACAGGAAAAATGAAAGCGTTTGTCCTCTCAATGGAAAAAGTAATCACGGCTACATTATCCACCCGCTCGGCCCTATCATGCTAAAGCAGGGGACAAATGTCACAGAGATGTATTTAAACACTGATGGAGCACCACTGCGTGATTCCTGCCACAGGGCTGATTAATAAGAATAAATAAATATAAAATCCTCAATTTGTATGTAAATGCACTGGAGAAGGGGGCAGGCGAATCCATATCAGCAGCTAGAGCTAGTCGGATCTACAGACCAATCGTCATGAAGCAAAGTGTAAAATGGTAATTGTGGCCATTCGTCCGTCGTGCGAGTAAAACATTATGAGATTCTTATAGAGCCTGTTAGCTAGACTCTACATGACAGGGGAGGCATTGCTGACGTCCCGTTAGCATACGAAAAGAAGCAGCTAATCAGCTCATAGAGTGAGTAAAGAGGTGCATGAAGACAGATGATAGCTCTGTTCCACAACCTATAAGCTCTCTTGCTTTCCAGTGCCTGTGCAGTTGCTGTCGAATCCTAACTGAAATGGAGCCACTTACAAAACAGCGCATGGGAAATTCGACACAACTTTTAAAACAGGAAAAATTCTTAAAACACTTAAAAGGTTACAGAGAAAAACTGGGCATCATACACTAAATAACTGGATCACACAAGTTATTCTGAACACAACAAACTCACACAGAAACATCCCAGACAGCAAATAGTGTCGGCCCAGATTCACATCGGGTACAAGTGGATTCCACATGTACCAGATGTGGCCCGGATCTGGGCCGAAACTATTTGCTGTCTGGCATTTGTCTCACTTCTAGGAGACACATGACTAATTAAACAATGGCTGCATCCAAAATAACATACTTCCCTTACTGATAAAAATGATTCGGTAACACTTTATAATAACTCACGCTATGAATCATTAGTTAAGCATTAGTAAATAGTTCATTCATCATTTATAAAGCATTAATAAACATTAATAAACAGTTTATAAATGCAGCTGTAAATGCTTTGTTCTTGATTTATAAGCATATCTATAATGTCTTTAATAATTAATTGTATTTTTATACATTATTAATGATCAATTTATCATTTCTAAATCAAGTATTACATTATTTATAAACCAGTTATTTAGGAGTTGTCAGTGGTTAATAAGATCATTTATAAAGTGTAGCATTTACAAAGCATTTACAGCTGCATTTATAAACTGTTTATTAATGTCTATTAATGCTTTATAAATGATGAATTAACTATTTACTAATGCTTAACTAATGATTCATTGCGTGAGTTATAAAAACAAAATTACTTATTTTCTTTGTTCATTTTACTTAGTTAGGTAAAGTAAATTTTACTTATTGTTTTTTTTTTCAGTGTATGTAGTACTGTATGTGAAAAGAAGAAGGTGTGTCCGAATTCATAAAAGAGTAGGCAAAAAAAAAAATCTGATGGACACTTTACCATGTACCTGATGCTGGTAGGTCACATGATAATGACAACAGGACAAATGTAGTATGTCCGGATTACATTCATACTAGCTATATAGAATGTACTTTTTAGCAGTCGTGAAGTAATTATTTATTCAAAATAAGTACCCACTCAAGAGAGTATGCGATTTTGGACACAGTGTTTTAAAATAAGCTCAAAATATGAAACATATTTGATATCCTCTGACTGGATGAAATCAAAGTCTGAAACTGAAAAATCGTCTGTGTCCAGTGTAGATTGATGTTAGCATGTTGCTAAGCTAACAACACAATAAGAAAATCATAAAAATACGACGTTTAAACCATTTTGTGGTGGTTTGCTTATCTTATCTTAAGCTTGTTTTCAGCTGGTTAAGTTATCAGGACAGCTGACATGATCAGCCAACAAATGCCCAAAACCCCACTGGAACCAACAAACCTGACCAGCTAGACTAGTGGAAACCAGCTGGGCAGTCAGTTAGGAACAGCAAACAACTTTAGATTGGTTTAAGCTGATTTTTTCCCCTCAGGGACTGTTTTTATCCATAGTTTTTGGTATTCTATTAAGTATGTTTATAATCAACATATTTTCTGACTTTGGCCCTGCTTACACGCACCAAAAACGCATGATACATGACCATTCATGCACACTGGGCATGCATGTACAACTGTAAACAGTTGCCTCTTGCACATGTAGACAGCTGCTATTATAAAATGCAGAGATTAAAGGTGCCGTATGTAAGAATGACAGCTAGTGGCTGAAATGGGTATTGCAGTCCAAATTCAAAATATTGTTTTCCCCGCCCCCTCCTCTTCAGACTCGATGTTCACGCAGGTTGCCAGTTTGAGGACACGCAACAGGAACGAGCGAGCAACAATGGAAGGCGAGGAAACTGTAAGTTGAGTTGATTTATCCACGTTTTAATGTGTTTCCGTTCATAGAGATTTTTAGGTGGGTGCCGAGGCTTTTTCGATCGGGCTGAATCTGCAATCTCTGACCCAGTTTGTTTGCTGGAATCCATGGCAGCAATAAGCTGTGTTTTCTGCCAACTGGTGTCGAAATACTATTGGGTAAACTGGCAGCGTGTGTTATCACACAGACCAAAACAAAAACAGACGTTCCGACACAGAAAGCACATTTCAGAGTAAAATAACTGGCTGTAGCATTGTTTTTCAGAGAAATGAGTATGTGAACTCAGCATGTTTCCTAAATATCTGCAAACATATAATGGTTTTGTTATGCTTTAGTGGAGTCAAATACTTACATACAGCACCTTTAACTGCTAAAAAGGACCACAAAGTCAGCAAAGCATGCAGTTCCGTCTCTGTGTTATTGTTTAAACGGTCGTCAAGGCTGGTATGTTACAGAGCTGCTGAAAGAGACTTTTGAAAATGAAGGCATGGCTGCCAACATTACGCTACAAGAACATGACAATAACAGACCAGGGCTGCGTTTCCTAAAAGCATTGTAATACAGTAGCCACCAACTGTCTGTACAATCAACTTAGGCGTACAATGCTTTTGGGAAACACAGCCCTGGTCTGTTATTGTCATGTTCTTGTAGCGTAATGTTGCCAGCCATGCCTTCATTTTCAAAAGTCTCCGTTTTGGTCCGTTTACACTTTTCAAACTTTCACTTTTCTGCAGCGTTTTCGAAAAACGCCGGATTAAGCATAACTGTAGCAAAAGTTATGCGTTTTAAAACGATAAACAGGGCCTTTGTCCACCATCTTGAATTCTTTTTTTCTTTTTTTCACTGAGCTCATGAAGTATGCATGCAATTCTATCGACAAAAAAAGGTATTCCTTTTAGAAGAACCTTCCTGTTGGGAGTGTATGCTAGGTTGGCAGCTTCTGATAGACAGTCTTTGCTTATTTCTATGCCTTTGTTTCTATGAGGACATATTCTTGTGTTTTAGGTAAAAAGATTCCAGTAGGCCACAATTGGTGATGCACTTTTGACATTTGAATCGAGGGCAGAGCTCTAAACACTCACAAAGACGAATTTAGAGAAGTAAGAAAGCGAGAAAAAAAGGGTTTGGGTGCAAAATTTATGAGCATAATGGTTTTGGACAAAAGTCATTCAGGTATGTTTATCTTTGGCTTCTCTGTAAATAAGACCGCTTTGTGTTAAATTGGATTTTGCAGATGACACTGGCGGGTAGAATGTATCTGCTCAAGTGCAGCTCTCAGGAGAAACTTATCAAGATCTCTCGCATCACGCCCATAAACACCCTCATGCAGAGTATCGCTGTTAAATAAAACCAGCATTTAAATATTAATAGTTGTGGATTGTTGGGTAGTGAGCCTGATCTGAAGACTGCAGCATGAATGAATATTAATCATTATTGAGGGAGAATGGTGCGCTCACACTTATTCATATTCTAATGTATTTATGCTAATACTTCCTCCTCACTGTGTATGTGTTTATGAGAGTTTGAGAGAAGATGTATAGTCTATATCAGAGTAAAATGGAAAAATTCGAGAGTTTTCAAGCATAATTTAACATTAACAATCGATTTAGCGAACCTTGTGGTGTGTGATGTCTGCATGATGATATTATTATATATCAGATTTCAAATAATAGATATACTGAATATGAGTCAAAGGAATATTCCAGGTTCAATAACGCTTGAGCTCCATCAACATCATCTGTAGCATCCTGCCATTTACCACAAAAAAAGAATTTAACTCAACCCTTACAGTGGAAGTCTATGGAGCAAGGCATGGAGTGTTTAAAAGCAAAAATTGAAAGCTTTTCTTTTGGTTAAAATACTTATATTAATTGTTCCACTCAAAAATATGAGATGTTTGAGCTGTCCTGATGTCTAAATCCTTAGACTACATATTTTCAACTACGTCTGTTTATTTTATTCGTACATGTTTCGTCCTAAAATTACCAGGTTTACTGGCTTTCCGAGGTCATGACGAGATGATATAATATAATATTGGTTATAATAGATTTTATCACAGTAGTCTGATGTTAACATGTATGTGAGCGAGTAACTTTTAGCTTGGTGTAATGCTTGCCCCATAAACTTCCACTGAGAGGGTTTTACTGTAAATGCTACTCTCAAAAATAATGTTTCTTTTTTGGCATTGATGATTGCAATAAGAACCTTTAACATTCCATTCCACAAAAGGTTCTTAATAGTGGAAAAAAGGTTCTTAATTGAAGTGTTCATATGAGGTTCATTATTAAAATGTTCTTCACTAAAGAAAAATAAAGGTTCTGTTAAGAACGGTTTAATGGTTCTTCTATGGAATCGCTGTGAAATCCCCCTTTTGAAACCTTTATTTTACAAATTGAGGGTTGAGCTGAAATTATTTACTGTGGTAATCGACAGCATGTCACATATGCTTTACGTAGAGCTCAACTTGTATTGAACCTATATAAAGAGGAACTGTAACATACAAACACAAAAGCATTTATAGATGAAATTAGCTGTTAAGAAATCACTGACCAATATAACCTGCCCCAAGGAGCCCTTACGATCAGTCTGATTGGAGATAACTTCACTTGAAAACTCTATTTCATGAAGACTCACTCGATCCCATCAAAGTGGGACGCTGTGATATTTTCCCACGAACTAACGGATGGCCAGCACTGATAGCAGCCAATCCATTACTGTCAGCCGTGGGGTGAGAGTCATTAATTACTCTACTCTCTCCATCACGGCCACACACACACACACACACGGGAAGCCCAGGTGTGAGGGACAGTCCTGATTATCCTGTCCACAGATTGGAAAAGATTAATCTTCCCTCGTAGAAATAACGGACCACCGAGGTCCTTTCATTTCAGATTGTAATCATTCTCTTAAAATAATAATTGCCTTTTTCCTCCCTGGCATGTTTTACATTACAATGCGTGTTCGGTGTCTATTGAGGTGGATGTCGTATTGTGTCGGGTTCTTTGAAAGGGCTGGACTGGTGTGGCAGTCTGCTGTGATTAGTGGTTGTAATGTTTTAATATTCAAATTACAATACCTTGGTGGTTTTGCTAAAGCAAGCATTACTATCACTCTTGCTCCTACTTGGGTTGGTGGTTTAAACAAACCACTAACCAAAATGCCAAAAACATACAAGTTTGTGCAAATACTTGAACACAAAGGCTCTGCGGTGTTTCCCAAAAGCATTGTTAGCCAATATGGTTGCACGTTCCGTCATTACCAACATAATTAAATGATTTCTCGAAACTATACTTTCATTTTACATTTACAGACAGCATCGCAAAGTTGTGCTTTGAACTACAGATATTTAATTCTAAGTATTTTAGTTTCTCAACATAATGAAAGTGGCATTTATAAAGAGTGTGCATGTGTAGATTCCAAGTGTAACAGATGTGGGCCTGGATCTGGGGCGACACTATGTTGCTGTCTGGGGCGTATCTGCTCTGGGCTGCGTTTCTCAAAAGCATCATGAGATAAGTTGTTCGTAGAGACCATTGGTGGCTTACAATGCTTTTGAGAAACGCAGCCCTGCTCATTCATAAAAGGCACTTACGATCAGATTTGATCTCAAATACCATGGATTTTATATTGAACCGGTGAATTAGTTATTACTCCACCACCTGCATGACGACACCATTAACAATAGATCTTTGTTTTTGTTTGCTGAATGCATGTGGGAATGAGAGGGCATTTACACGACACCATGTTCAACTAAAAACGGAAAACTTGTTATATGTTTTGGCCGTTCATTTTGGGGGCCTGAATACAAACTTTGAAAATGCATTTTTAGTTGTTTTCACGGATCCGTGAACGGAAATAGTTTTGAGGATATTGTCGTCTGTACGTGAAAAACACAAAAGAAAAACGTTTATGCTTTTAGTGCATAGTTGTCGTGTAAATGTACCCAAAGTTACTTTGATTTCAGGAAACAGTCAAGACTAGTAAACCCTTAAACACAAATGCATCTTTAGTGACCCAGGACGTCATTCACCACCTCCTCCTCATTCATTTTTTTACAGTTAGACATCAAACATTCTTAGTATTCCTTAATCAATTCATTATAAACAATATAACAAAAAAATTATAATACAATTATAAAAGAATGCCTGTTTTTCTATTAATTATTTTGTAAAAATCATATAGGGTCGCTAACGACCCGAGGTGTGTAACAGTGTAAGTATATTATTTCTGCACAACAATAATTGAATCTTTGATGACTGAATAAGTGTAATTCACCTTTATTCCACAAGGCGGCACAATGTCTGAAACACAATGATGAAGTGACGTTTCACTCATAGTCACCGCAGGCAGAAAACAAAAGAATAGGAAGAATCATCAGCAAAACTTCTGAACGCAGTCAAATATTAGTGTCACTGTCACTTGATGCTGGATCTGGTGAAGAAGCTGGCAGCGATCAAAACATTGATTTTGAAGATGTTGAAAATGATAGTTTTGAGAATATGTTTGAGATGGTGAATATGAGGCAAATGCTGAATATCCTGGGAAATGAGCTCTGACGAGGACAGTGATGATGGGATAAAACATCTGCTCAAACTGAACCCTTCCAAGCTCCAAAAGGGGACAAAATATGCTTTATTTCATTCTTCTGTAATTGTTACTCTAATATCAGGAGAGTTTTATATTATCACAACAGGTAGAGATCCATCCGTGTTAGATACAGATCCGGGTCGCTAAAGACCCGAATATGAAATAATGATTGGCGAAACATTCATCCATTTGAGGGTTAATAGTTAGTAGTTTGTTTCTCCAACGAAGCATTATACTATGGTACACTCCAAATAAAGGTTCACAGACTTAAAAATAAAGGTCCTTATTGAAAAGCACCCCTGATCAGCTTACTGTCATGGCGGAACAATTGAGCATGCTAGAAAAACAATTTATGGATATCTACCTGAATAATAGGGGCTTTTGCACTGGTAAGTTATAGGAACTAGCCATCAGGGTGGTCCCCTGAGAACTAAATGTTCCCCCATGGACATTTTCCTGGTTGTTTTTTGAATTGACGTAAGCCGACCCACAGCGACGTCATTTAAGTGTCATTTTGAACAACGTCAACAACTGAAGGATGGAGGACGTGGAGCAGAGTTTTTTGTTGTTGTGTCATGGGTTTCGTGATAACAGAGATGGAATGTAGACATAAATAATGCGATTGAATGACCAAAAACGAGGACTAAGAGACGAAATCTCCTACGACAACCTGCAGTGCTAAATTTCATCAAGGCTGAGAAAAGAACAACACCACACACATCGGCGACAGGCAAATGTCATCATTAACATTAGCTTCTTGTTTATGGCTTATCGTTGTATGTTTTCCATGTTTCGTATGGCATGCGTTCGGCAAATCAACGTACACTAACATTACTAGTTCACACTGTGCTGGGTTAGACCCTACCCTACTGATGAAGGAGCTAATTTAGTTGCCCAAAAGACATGCCTATAACTAAAATTGTTCACAGTTCCTGAGGTGCGAACACGCCAAAAAAGCGGGTAGCCTACTTCCGCCTTTGCGAAAGCCCCTCATATCACATCCAGTTTACTGGCAGAAACATTTACCCTGAGTACTGTTGTTATGACCACACACTGCAAAAAGTGATAAGTTGACTCAACTTTAAAAAAGTGAGGAAACCCGTTGCCGTAAAATTATTAAGTAATAAACTTCATGCGTAATTGAAAAAAACTTCCACATAAATTAATTTTATATATTTATCCCACTTTATATTAGGTGACCTTAACTACTATGTACTTACATCAAAAAATAAGTACAATGTACTTATTGTGTTCATATTGTATTGCAAAACACTTTATTTAAATTTAGGGACAGATGTGGTGTATGGGTTAGTTTACGGGTAAAGTTAGGGACAGGTGTGGTGGTATGGGTAAGTTTAAGGGTAAAGTTAGGGACAGGTGTGGTGGTATGGGTAAGTTTAAGGGTAAAGTTAGGGACAGGTGTGGTGGTATGGGTAAGTTTAAGGGTAAAGTTAGAGACAGGTGTGGTGGTATGGGTAAATTTAAGGGTAAAGTTAGGGACAGGTGTGGTGGTATGGGTAAGTTTAAGGGTAAAGTTAGAGACAGGTGTGGTGGTATGGGTAAGTTTAAGGGTAAAGTTAGGGACAGGTGTGGTGGTATGGGTAAGTTTAAGGGTAAAGTTAGAGACAGGTGTGGTGGTATGGGTAAGTTTAAGGGTAAAGTTAGGGACAGGTGTGGTGGTATGGGTAAGTTTAAGGGTAAAGTTAGGGACAGGTGTGCTGGTATGGGTAAGTTTAAGGGTATAGTTAGGGACAGGTGTGGTGGTATGGGTAAGTTTAAGGGTAAAGTTAGGAACAGGTGTGGTGGTATGAGTAAGTTTAAGGGTAAAGTTAGGGACAGGTGTGGTGGTATGGGTAAGTTTAAGGGTAAAGTTAGGGACAGGTGTGGTGGTATGGGTAAGTTTAAGGGTAAAGTCAGGGACAGGTGTGGTGGTATGGGTAAGTTTAAGGGTAAAGTTAGGGACAGGTGTGCTGGTATGGGTAAGTTTAAGGGTATAGTTAGGGACAGGTGTGGTGGTATGGGTAAGTTTAAGGGTAAAGTTAGGAACAGGTGTGGTGGTATGAGTAAGTTTAAGGGTAAAGTTAGGGTCAGGTGTGGTGGTATGGGTAAGTTTAAGGGTAAAGTTAGGGACAGGTGTGGTGGTATGGGTAAGTTTAAGGGTAAAGTCAGGGACAGGTGTGGTGGTATGGGTAAGTTTAAGGGTAAAGTCAGGGACAGGTGTGGTGGTATGGGTAAGTTTAAGGGTAAAGTCAGGGACAGGTGTGGTGGTATGGGTAAGTTTAAGGGTAAAGTTAGGGACAGGTGTGGTGGTATGGGTAAGTTTAAGGGTAAAGTTAGAGACAGGTGTGGTGGTATGGGTAAGTTTAAAGGTAGGGTTAGGTGTAAGGGAAGTGTCAACAGTGTAATTATAAATGTAATTACAGATGTAATTTCATGCAGGTAATTTTTAAATTGCAAGTACAGTGTAAAAACATGCATGTACACAAAAAGTGCATTGTATCAAATTAAGGCCACCTAATATAAAGTGGGTCCAATTTTTTCAATTACACATGAAGTTTATTTAACTAATTTTAAGGCAACGGGTCTTCTCACTTCTCACAGGCGTGGGCATGGGGGGACCTGGACTGTGAGGCGTGGGCATGGGCGGACCTGGACCATGAGGCGTGGGCATGGGCGGACCTGGACCATGAGGCGTGGGCATGGGCGGACCTGGATCCTGGAGCGCGGCCTTCCAGGCCTTCTCAGGGTATCCACTGCCCCCCCAAAAAAATTTCTTGGGCAGGACTATGGGGTCATGGCCAGGAGTCCTCTCTGGATGCTGGTCTGCGGCTGGAGCCCTCACAGGACGCTGGTCTGGGGCTGGAGCCACCTCAGGACGCTGGTCTGGGGCTAGAGCCACCTCAGGACGCTGGTCTGGGGCTGAAGTCACCTCAGGACGCTGGAGGTGACTTCGGTCCAGGTCCGCCCATGCCCACGCTGGTCTGGGGCTGAAGCCACCTCAGGACGCTGGTCTGGGGCATGACCCTGGGCGTGGACAGGAGACATGGCTTGGCTCTGGACGTGAACAGTAGACATGGCTTGGCTCTGGACGTGAGACGTCGCTTGGCTCTGGAAGTGGACAGGGAACGTGGCTTGGCTCTGGACAGTAGACATGGCTTGGCTCTGGATGTGGACAGTAGACATGGCTTGGCTCTGGACGTGGACAGTAGACATGGCTTGGCTCTGGACGTGGACAGGGAATGTGGCTTGGTTCTGGACGTGGACCGGACTCTCTGGGGTGGAAGGTACTGTGGGATGGTGGGGCTCCTCCTCCGCCAATCCCACAGTAAAAGATGAGCCACTCAAACGAAGGGCATGGTCGATGTACTGGGCCAGGGAAAGATGATTTTTTCCCCCAGGCAGCTGTGAGCAAATGGGCTCATTTAGCCCAAATCTAAAAATGTCCTTCAATGCCACATCATTAAAACCTGACTGGAAAGTTCTAAAAAGTCCATAACATACGGCTCGACCAACAGTGGTTTACATAAAACAATACTCGACAAAGACACACGGCAAACATGAGGGCTTAAATACACATGGACTAAGGACAAGACGAGACACACCTGTGAACAATGATTAACCAATAAACCAATGAGAACATGACAAACCACAAGACAAAGGAGCACATGGCAGGATCACATGACAAGACCAGGAAGTGCATGACAAGACATGACAGTGAACATGGCAAACTTAAACACATGAAACATAACCAAAACACCCTGTGACATTTAACTTGTTCTATAACCATTTTGCTACGACCATCAATTAAAGGATGCAGGTGTGCTGTTACATTTCCAGTCTTGTAGTTTTCTCGTATGGATGATAAAACAGGCAAAAAAGGAATTCCACAGACTTACATTGAAGGAGGGATTTGAGCCATATCTAAAGACCAGAATATCACAGAGATATTGGAGTAAGCTCTTTTCACTTACCGACCAACCGGAACATCTTAGGAAGTACTTGGCAACCACTCCAAAAACCCTTGTATCATGGTGGCATGCGAAACCACCATTCGCATTCTTCTCAGAAAACCTATTAATACCTAATGTATATGTATGTAGTTGTTTAATATCCCTTTGAGGAAAACCTAAAATTCCTTTCAGGAAAACAGTACGATACAGACAGAAATCAGAGAGGAACATGGAAAGCACAGATCTCTCCGGAAGCTGCAGCTTCACAGAAACGCAGGCAAACACGTGATTGTAACAGCATGCTGTGGGATTTACCTGTTTGCTAGAACAAATCTCACCAGTGTCCTAAAATCACACACTGTCCCACAGCTAATTTACAGCACATACACTTTCACATGAACACACACTCACACACAACAAGGAACTGTACTGCAGCTGACAGTATAAATAAATACATAAACATGTATAGTGGAAGGTATAGGCCTACCTGAATATATGAGCAATACATAATGTTTGATAATGTTTAGTTGGCACCTGCAGATCTTTTGTTATGAACTCATGAAGGATTTAATCCTTTAAAACACGTGCATTTTTGCAAGCTGCTTTTAAGGGATGTGATTTCTGAATATGGAACAGAGATGGGGGTCTGTCATGTTGAATGACACATAAAGCCTCTGAATACTAAATAATATTCTTGCATATCCGCACTGGACTGTGGACAATGTCAGCGTTATACACTGGCAGTGAAGTCACGGATCTTCATTTAATAGTGCAGGGAAGAAAACAAACTGACAAAACCAAGAAATAGGACTTTTTAATTGCTCTTTTTCATTGCGCAGGAGTGTTCTCAATTACCTTTCATTTAAGTATTAGCAATGAAGAGAAATAAAACCAGACATAAACCAGGCCGTATGGTTGATTTAAGAGTACACAATTAATGTGGATAGCACTGATGTTTTGGTCTTGAAAGATGATTTCAGAAGAAGCGTTTCATATTGAGTCAAGATTATGACAACAATAAACAATATTTCTGCAGCTCTTTTCCATTCGATAGTGAAACCATTTAAAAGACTGAAATTTGAGAGCTTTGGTAGAAGGGAAGATTTTCAGTGAATAACCAGTGTTATTTTAATAGTATTATATTATGTATTAATATTGTAAATTAATCTATTATTTTTAGTGCTGCCAAATGATTAATCACATCCAAAATAAAAGTTTGTGTTTACATAATATGTGTGTGTGTGCTGTGTATAATTATTATGTATATATAAATATGTATTTAAGAAGAAAAAAAAACAATTTATATATATAGGCCTAATATATATTATATAAATATATATACAGTATATACATGCAAATATTTCTACATGTATGTGTGTGTATTCAAATATAGCCTACATTATACTCACACAATACAATACACACACATATATTATGTAAACACAAACATTTATTTTGGATGCGATTAATCGTTTGACAGCACTTTTTTTTCTTCTTTTGTCATTTTAATTTAGTGTTAGCAATTTTGTTTGTCATTTGTGTTAGTTCTTTTATATTTCCATATAGCTTTAATTTATTTTTGTTTCAGTTTTAGTTTTCAGTTTTAATAATTGTAGTACTTCAACTTATTTCAAATTTTTCTTCAATTTTCATTCAATATATTATTTACGTTTCATTTAAATTAACAAAAAAAAAATGGATACTGTTTTAGTTAACAATATCAACACTGTGAGAAAGAAAAGACTTACATTTTCACACAGAGGTATGATATGACTTCACAAAAATTAAAAGGGTTAGTTCACCCAAAAATGCTGTCATTAATTCCTCACCCTCATGTCGTTCCAAACCTGTAAGACTTTCGTTCATCTTCAGAACACAAATGAAATCTGAGAGCTTTCTGTCCCTCCATTGACAGCTACGCAACTACCATTTTGGCGCTTCAAAAAAATTATACGTTGGATTTACTTAACCCAGTTACGTGGAACCAGTTGACATAAAAAAGTTATGTTGAATTTAATTAACATTGTTTATTTCAGTAAACTTAAGTTTCTTACATAAGGTTAATTTAACGCCATTTAGTTGAATCAGGTTAACATTCTTAATTTTGTCCAAAACTATTAAGTTCAATTATTCTAAAATTAATATCAAACAAAAACCAAAAAAAGTAATCCAGTTTAATTGATTATTTTTATTTAGTGATATACAATTTTTACAACATTTACAAATGTTATCTAACAAGAAAACCTTTTACAAAATCTTATAGCCAAAAGATGGTTGTGTTACACTCATGGCATGCACAAAGTAGTTGTTTTTTTATTATTAAAACAACATTAATTGTTTTCAGCAGGTCCTCAGCCCAAGCACATGCTCTACACTTCACCACAACCTCCAAAAACACTAACATACCAGAATCTCTTTTAAACATAAAAATAAAAAAACATTAAACATTAACGATGAAAAAAATGCATACTATAACATTTTATTTCAACATTTACGCTCTGTATCCAGTCCTGTGCAAAGCATGATGGGAAGGGAAAATCCTGTCTCTGGTTTCTATAATGTAGTTTTAAAACAACTAAAATAACTTATGTACTCTCAACTCAAATGGATTAAGTAATGTAGTTGAAAAGAATTGTGTTGGATTAACTTAATTTACTTAAGTAAATTGAACAAGCATCAAATGTTATTTTCAGCCTAGTTAACTGAAACATGTTATTTCAAAATGAAAATATTGAGTTGAGCTAAAACGCAACTGTTTCAAGTTAGTTTAACACAATACAATGGTGTTAAATGAAAATATTTTTTTTAATAAACTGAACAATATCGAAAAAAAAAAACATTTGAGTGTAGTTTTCATTTTTGGGTGAACTATCCCTTTAATAACTCCACTTCTCATCACTTTTGGAGCTCTGAGTCCTGTGTCTGAGGCCTCGTTCACTTTCATTGTATGGAAAAGAGCAGCTTGAACATTCTGCTAAACATCTCCTTTTGTGTTCTACGGAGAGTGGGAAATCATTAAGAGTGCACTATTCATTCAATTTCCTGTAATTGTCATCCGGTGTGTCATCAAGGGTGAAGAGGTATTACTTAAGTTGTTGAACAAGGAAGCGAGGCAATTAATATCGTCATAAGAAGCGCTCACAAAGATCAGTGCTCTCTCTGAGCTCGTGTCAAAGGCTTTGAGTCGCCGCAACTGTGCAGAAGAAGAAAGGGTAAAAAAAAACCCGTCTCCATTTAAGTCTGATCCAAAGAGCTTACAACTGTAATTAAATCATTAAATTCTTGTCCATGCTTGACAGAGCAGAGAGAAATTAACTTCCCCACCAACCTCATTTTCTATTTGAACATGAAATAATGATTTTCTGCCAGTCTAATTACAGAGGCAACATCTGATCTGTGCTGCATCCGAGGGGGATTAACTGCAGCACAGGCATTAGAGCTCATTACCAGCTTGAGTGCAGAAATATTACATCTTGTAATTGGATGGAGAGATTTATATACTGATCCGGGACCAGTTTTTGGAATATTGCAATTACAAGCTTCATTGGTCAGCTACTTATCTAAACTTCGCAGGAAAACAAACAGTGCGCGCGCGCATTGCATTAACCTGTGACCCTCAACGCGGCCGCGCGACGCTCCTGTTAGTATGAAGGGGAAATGGGTTTTCGCTGCTGTCTCTTCAGGGTGGCTGAGCGCAATGTATCTATTACTTAAGAATAACTGGCTGTGAAGTCGTCCATTTGACTGCCATAAGGACTCTGTTTCTCCTGGCTAAACGCGCGAGAGGACTATTGATTCCTCAAGATTCCGGCCATTTGCCTGCTGAAATAAAGCAGGTGCAAAATGAGATGGCGGGGTAGGATGTTCAGATCATTTGCAATCACTATTTCTTTTTTTTCGTTACCGCCCGAGCAAGCGAATCGTTGCTGACAGACAGGTGTAATCTCGCTATAACCGCTCGCCCTGCGGTTATGAACTGCTTATAGACTCGCGCTCCACACAGTGATCAATGTTGCTGTAAGATACACAAGTCTTGATAGAAGGTTGAATCTCTATCGATTATTTGGTGCATTTGGAGCAACTTAATAAAGCCCTGAGAGTTTTGATAGCAAATGTTTTCATTGGCCTTTGCTTCAGTGGATTTTTCCAAACTGCCAAATCAATATTTCTCGAAGATAGTGGTCATTTTGAGGAAGATTTAAATAGCTTTTCTCTTTGTTTCGTTGGACTGAACTAAAGCAAAATAAATATGGATCTTTATTTCAGTGAAATCCAACATCATGTTTTCTCCTGATTTAACAGAAGTGCAACTTTTGCAATTATTCTTTAGTTTGGAATTCAAATTATACCTTTTATTCTTGTGCAATATTACAGACGGCATGCGTTCTCAAATCGAGTGAAATGGATCAGAAACAGAATTAAATAAACATTTCCCCTTAGTTTCAAATGCACAAACCTCGTGTTTTATTCTTTGTTAATTTATGGCGATGAATAGTGATATGATCGTCTGCTTCGCCGGATAAAAACTCTTTTTTAAAGCGGATCATTTTCTGTGAAATAAGATTTATGATTTGTGTTCATAATAACTCGATGGAGATGTAATCTCAACACACAGCTTTCTGAGGACAATAAGCGTCAATATGCCTCTTCAGGATTTGTTTAATCTTTTCCTGGAATTTCAATATTGTATCTCTTGTTTCTCTGATTTAGTCTTATTGTTAACAGAAAATCTTGTTTAATCCATCGCATTTTGCAAATTAAGTTTTTATAACGACGAATAACAAGCTCCTGTTATTATTGTTGTAGCTACTAGCTATTTAATTAATTCCCATATTGCCATAATGTTTTATTCCTATAATGATTATGATATAGGCCTATATCTCACATTTTATTGTCATAATAATTTAGTCAAGCTGTTTTACAATTGTTTAAATTGTAGCTATTTAGTTATTTCTGGCAAACGTTACTCAAACTATAGCCTATATGGATCAGGTTTATAATATGCAGTTGTGTGACAATAAAGTACAGATTAGCTACAGGATATGATTAAAGGATAATAAGAAATAAAGTCTGACTACGACAGGCACCGTGTGTGTGAGAGAGAGAGAGAGAGAGAGAGTTTTCTGAGATGGGAGGGGCCTGAGAGACACTAGAAATGTCAATCACAGGAGTGTTGTGAACAATCACACTCGATCTGAATGTGACCTCAGTCCACCTCAGACTGGAGAGCGGCTTTAACTCTCACCGAGACTCTCCGCGAGTTTCCACTCAGTTCTCCGTGTCAAAGGCGAGATCTGTGATTCTCTTCCATCGCTCGGACCTTTGGCAGCATGTCTCTCCCGCAGCTCGGCTATAAGTACATCAGACCGCTGTACTCCACGGAGCGGCACGCGGCGGTCGGCGGGCGCGTCGGCGCGGAGCTCAGCGCGTCGGGCTCTCTCTCCAGCGTCCTCTCCAGCATGTACGGAGCTCCGTTCGCCAACACGCAGGGATACAGCGCTTTCCTGCCCTATTCCAACGACCTCTCCATACTCAACCAGCTGGTAAGTGTTTGACTTAAAGAACATAATCATTTGGATTTACGTCTGAAAATATTGTTCGCATTTTATCCATATCCAAATGACCAAAGCCTGTTAATGGCACTACTTAAAAAATAACCTACAATTAAAGTTGAGGTTATCTGTAAGCACCAAAAAGAACTTTTCTAATTCTCTAGTTATTTATTTCACAACTACGAATTGGTTCTTTAAAGAACACATAATTCAAATACGCAAAAACATTTAAATGTGATTGAATTTAAAGAACTTAAACGTTCTTGATAAGAAAATTCGGATGCTTTTAAATTGGAAAATGTTGCTGCCATATGATATTAATTATTAAAAACGTACATGTTCGCTACTTTAAAAATAAAACTAAGAAACGGTGTAGATTTTAAGCAAGTTAAAATTCCACAAGTTCCACAAATTACGTTTTCATTTACAATTTTCTATACAAATTAAAAGCATATATTTTCAATATTTTTATTCTGAAGATTCTATCATCTAGCATCCATGTGTTTTTAAATATCCAATGGCAAGAACCCCTTAAGAACTAAAGAATGTTAATATTTTAAATATTAAACTGATCAAAATGATTATTTCATATTACTGAATCAACCTAATAGCAAAAGCTATTTTTAAGGTGTACTGTATATTTCCATTTTGCCGTGTATTTTTTTTTTCATATCTTATTTAGCAATTGAGCAAATTTAGAAGTAAATAAGCAAGCATTTTTTTTCTCTTAGAACCACATGCTCATATCTGCTTTTTTTCTATCTAAGGGCACACAGTACGAGTTTAAAGACAGTCCTGGGATTCAGCACGCAGGGTTTCCTCACGCACCCTTCTACCCATACGGACACCAGTATCAGTTCGGCGACCCGTCCCGACCCAAGAACGCCACCCGTGAGAGCACCAGCACCCTGAAGGCCTGGCTCAGCGAACACAGGAAAAACCCTTATCCCACCAAGGGTGAGAAAATCATGCTGGCCATCATCACCAAAATGACCCTCACTCAGGTGTCCACCTGGTTCGCCAACGCCCGGAGAAGACTGAAAAAAGAGAATAAAATGACTTGGGTTCCCAAAACCAGAACCGACGAGGAAGGAAATGTGTATACGAGTGACAACGAGGACGGAGACAAGAGGGACGAGGACGAGGAAATAGACCTGGAGAACATTGACACGGAAAATATCGAGGACAAGCAGGATTGTGATTATCAGGAGGATGAACAGTCGGTGTCTAAAGTCTCTGACAGGACTGATTCGGATGCATCTGAGGAATATGATGATGCGGGAGCTGAGAAGTGTTTTATGAACAGTGTTATGAAAGACAGAAGGGACATGAAATCAGACGAGGGAGAGGAGGAGCGAATCAAAAAGAGTCCGGCAGCACAAGAGCCCTCGAATAATGCCAGTCCACCGCAGAAGCCAAAGATCTGGTCTTTGGCTGAAACCGCAACGACGCCGGACAGTCCCAAAAAGTCCTCGTGGATTCAGAGGAACTGTGATGCTCAGACAGTCAGGAATCCTCTCCATGTTCAAAACTGGACCAAAATGGCCTTTTCGGCCCATCAGATGGCTTTAACAAGCCATTACCTCGGACTTAAACACCAGACCACCTCACACATGAAGCATGGAGACCAGAGGACTCACAACCTATAAACACAAATCTTTACAGTTTTTTATTATTATTATTTATTTGCTTTATTTTTCACTTTCCTAATGGGAGTGTAACACATAAGATGGCTATCATGAATCAGAGATATATCCAATTTCTACATAAAGGATGCCCTGAATTTATAATAGATTAAACTGTCTATTAGCTCTTCGATTGATATGAGATTATAATAGAATATATTTTATATTGCTGACTTGTAAACATACATTCCATTGTGTTTAATTTGTTAGAATCGTTTGATAAGTCCAATTTTGTCTCACACTACCGTTGAATTCCTAGCCTATTTTAAAAACAACAAATGAAACTAAGTGAATAGATTGTACAATTACAGAATTAGTTATTGAGAGTTATAATAAATCATGGAGGAAATAGTGCCTATATGGGAATTTTAAAAGTCCTCTAATCATGTCACACACACACACACGGCTTTGCTCACATGAATTATGATTTGAGTGAGTGTTGCATCTACATCTTTGTCTTATTTTAGCACATCCCATTTAAGGATTCGCAATAAAATTAAACCAGACTTTATGCTTATCTTTAAAGAAGTGATTTAACAATATGAATTATCTTTTAATATTTTTTTGTTTCGTTTTCCCAAATGCCTTGGATCTTGAAAACCTGTTTGTCACATTGCATTTTATATGTCACGTTTTGTCTGAATATTTTAAATGGGGTAAAACAACATAAATATTTCAATTGTTTTGTAAATGAAATGAAAATGTACTTGAAATAATAGTGTACAAAGACATATATTTTGAATATTAAATTGAAATCACAATTGTCATAATGAATTTATTCTTTCTTCTATTCAATCTTTTTCAATAATGAGGTGTTATAGAAATGAGATATGCAAATGAAATAAATGTTAGTTCCTTACATTATTCATAATCACATTTAACCTGAACCATAAACTGCACCAAAATGTGAAAGAATTCAATAGAATTATTTCTATTTAGAATAGTAATATTTTAAAAAGACAGTGGTTGACCAGAGCCTAAATATCTAAGGTCACATTGATAAACAGTTGTTGTCAAGCCACACTTGAGATGAAATTTCTCTGGAGGTCGTCATGTTGCTGGTCCAGGATTGTCACGTGCTGTCTCTGCTTTAGAGCGCCATCTGCAGGCAATCAAACGATCCCAGTTGAAACACATTTTCTGCCTTCTGCTCTGGTTCGGCTCATTATCATAAACGTAGACCAAATACTGGGTCACGATAATTATTCTTCATACTTGAACAAACCATTTACCCCTAGAATGAAGGCGTAACCCCTATTACGTTACGTAACGTAAATTAGACATAAATGACACCTTATATCTTACGGCTTGTTAAGAAAGGTGTGCTATTACTTTTCTAAATGATCAAATGCGGTAAAATATCCAGAGACCATCATAGAAACTTGGTGGTTGGGCTCTTGATTTCGGCCTGTAACTACCCAGAATGCCCTAGAAACCACCTAGCAACACTCTGGCAACCATCCACAACACCCTGGTTTTTCATGGGCAAACACCACCCACATTTTCCTCAGGCAATGTAAAAAGTCTAGTTTGCTAACTGTTGTAGCTAAAATAGTAAACAACCGTTAAAGGCTGCCCATTGAATTGTTCTGTGTGTCATTTTGGATAGTGATTTAACATATGTGACCCTGGATCACAAAACAAGTCATAAGGGTCAATTTTTTGAAATTGAGATTTATACATCACCTGAAATAAGCTTTCCATTGATGTATGGTTTGTTAGGATCGGACAATATTTATTGATATTGTGAAAATCGCATTTAAAGTTGTCCAAATGAAGTCCTTAGCAATGCATATTATTACTACTAATACATTTTTTATATATTTAAGTTAGGAAATTGAAAAATATCTTCACGGAACATGATCTTTACATAATATCCTAATGATTTTTGGCATAAAAGAAAAATGTATCATTTTGACCCATACAATGCATACAATGGCTATTGCCACAAATATACCCGTGCGACTTATGACTGGTTTTGTGCTCCAGGGTCACATATTTGCATTTCGCTTGTCTTACTGTTTGCATATCTGTATCTGTAATCAAACAGACAAAGATCTTGATGATAGTAGTTTAATGAGAGTTTCTGTATTTAAACCACAACTATCTGAACATACAAGGCATGTTAAAGGTTAACCGTTTTGCGATTGTTTATGTGTGTCCAGAGGACAGACGGCTCAGAGAGGGAGGTGGCACTGATTTCATGCCTGCGTCTGATGGAGGCTTCTGATGGGAACGCTTTCAAGGCACACAAAGGACCCTCGTCTGGATTGGGGGAGAAGGAGGACAGACTGAGATCTCTCTCCATTCAGTTTAAAATTCCTCACCCTGTTCCCACAAGGTCTTGTCAGAGGGGTTACAGAACAATTATGTTAATAGATTGTTTTCTTGAGTAAGTATTAAAGCAAGTTAAGAATGTTTACTTTCCACCCTGTAGTCATTTTATACCTTTATATCTCACTAGGCCTGTTTTTGCTTAAGATAGTGACAATCTTGAGGGCATTAAATCTAAGACTAAATCTGTAACTGAATGGACTAAAGTTTCGTATAATGGAAATCATTACCTATGAAGTGGAAGTAACCACCTAGCAACTACTCAGAACACGCTAACAAATGCATAACATGCTAATGACCACTCAAAACATGCTAGCAACTAAATAGCATGCTAACATTCACTCGGAACACGCTAACAACTGCACAGTATGCTAACCATTGCATACCTCATTCGACTGCTCCAGATAAATGTCAAGTCAAGTCACCTTTATTTATACAGCGCTTTTTACAAAGCACCTTTACAGGGATAACAGGAAAATAATGCAATAAAGTTTGTTTTAGCTGTACAGCAGCTCTAGAAGAAAATAGTGTCATTGTCCAGTTTAAGTAAGTTCAGTGTTGATTCATTTCCTTTGTAAAAAATCGTTAGTTATTAATTTAGTTCATTTATCTACACAGCCATCCAGCTCAGTTCAGTTCTCATACAATGGTGTCAATGCAGGCAGATCAATAATATTGTTGAATGTTGTGTCCTCAACTGAGCAAACCAGAGGCCACAGTGGCAAGGAACCCAAACTCTGTCAGGTGACAGAATAGAGAAAAAAACGATGAGGCCTTCACAGGGGAGAGTCTCTGCTGACACTTCAGGGATACGTTGTGGTCGTGTCTAGGTGCAGGTCCACCATCTGATCTGGATCCGGCAGACTACAGTAAACCTCGGGATAAAACAGAGAGACTAATATTAGCGTAGATGCCATTCTTCTTATGATGTAACGAGTACATCAGGTGTTATGGGAGCCTAACAATCATTTATATGATTATAATATGGTCGTACTTCCTGGTTCTAGTAAGATCTCGAGCTGCTACGTTTTGGACCAGCTGCAGTTTATTTATTAAGCCTGCAGGGCAACCACCCAGTAGAGCATTACAATAATTTATGAAGAATGTGGTTTTACAGATGCTAGAAATGTGGCTTTCAAATGAAAGATACATCACTGTGTCCACCGTCTTGGAACGATTTTAGATTCTGATATTCATGCAGTACATGTGATTAACTACGGTTGCAGACGCACAGTCAACTTGCTCTCAAGTGCTCACGGATCGACCATTAGCTTATGTATAGCAGCCCATAGAAACAGTCGCTAATGAGGCATTTATGTATATATATATATCTTTGATGCTAACAACCACTCAGAACACGCTAGCAACCGCAAAACATGATAATAACTACTCAGAACACGCTAGCAACCGCATAACATCTTAACAACCACTCAGAACATCCTGTGTGTTAAGAACCACTCACATATCTTTCCAAAAATTTTAAATCTAATTCTTAGCATTGTCCTCAACTGATTTTAAGTGAATAGTTGTCACAGTCTTTAGGCTGTAATTCATCTGGTTTTGAAGCATCTGCTGTACCCCTGATCATGATTGTACACCAGGAGGGTATTCCAGAAAGCAGGTTATGTGACATACCTGGGTATGTTTAAGGGTAAGTAAGCGGATAAACTCAACTTTTAGTTCCAAAAACGGAGGTAACTTTCAGGGTATGTAAGTAGCCATAGCAACTCACTCTCTGAACATAACCTGCTCCGGAGCAGCTCATGATCCAGGGTTAGTTTGTTTAAGAGGTATTCAGATGAGTGTTATATAATTAATATAGTTATATTAATATAACCAAATTTGTTGTATAGTTACAGTTATATAAAATACAATGTTATATATTAATTCTAAAGCACTATTACAACAAGGTAATGTTTAAATGTTAGTTAAATTCAAATATATTTATTATTTATTTTATTGTCATCTCACACATGAATCTGCATTCAATTAATTAGCATCAAACAAACAATATAATCCTTATTCTCAGTGAATAAACATTACTTATTAAACGAAAAGATTGAAAAAATTATTGCACAACCACCAAATAGGTGGCAATGTGCACTAAGTAGGTTATGTAAATCGGCATTAAACAAAAGAAGAAGAGGAAGTAGAATGGCATGCTCTTTCTTAGCGTCTGTTTCCATGGTGAATCATCGATTCGCTGCTCTGTTGAGAATGTCTTGTGTGTTAACTGGGAACTTACTCACGGACACGTTTTTGGAACCAGCAAACCTTGAGTAAGCAAGGTTTGGATTTACATAACCTACTTAGTGCACATCGCCACCTATTTGGTGGTTGTGCAATAATTTTTTCAATCTTTTCGTTTAATAAGTAATCTTTATTCACTGAGAATAAGGATTATATTGTTTGTTTGATTCTAATTAATTGAATGCAGATTCATGTGTGAGATGACAATAAAATAAAGGTCAAGGTATATGTGACGTAAGTTAACCTTGCTTTCTGGAATAGCCCCCAGCACAGTAGCATAGCCCTGAAAACAACTGCCCTGAATGTTCTCACTGCTCTACCATATCATCATTCTGGACCAAAATTTAGACCCGCCGTGCGAACTAATAAGACACAACTTCACCGTCATCTGAGAAAATGTGCTAACATGGCGGCGCTAGTTTCAACATGATGGCTGCCGGCCAAAGCCGAGGGATGTGTGAGTGAATGAGTCATGCTGTGATAAATCTTCAATCCTCAAAGTCAATCTTCAAACAAACTTCATATGAGTTTGACAGACAGTTTTGTTTTGTGTTGCACTATTGCCTCAAGATTATATCATGTTCATCATGTTTTGTTCATCAGGTTTTTGTAAACCCAAAACCTTCCCATAAGGTTTTGTTGAAAAGGTATTGTTTTTTTTTGTCACCAGATTTTAAGTTGTCTACAAGATAAGCCAGTACTCCTTTTGTATAAATGTTAAAACTTTAAAAATGTAAAAATGTTACAGTAAAAGAATGTTAATTAGTAAAATGTATAAAAATATACAGTAAAAATGGCATACATATAAAATGTATATGTCAATTATATTTAATTAGACAGTAATAGTTTTACCATAGCTACTGCTTTATGATTAGGGTGAAACAGGGGCGTCACTAGGCCCATTTTAGGAGGGTTTTAGCCCCCCTAAATTCCCATCTAGCCTCTCTAAAGATTAACTCCATAATATGTACACTTGATTGATTATGATATCTGCATCTGTGTAGTTTTTTTGTCATAAATGCAGTTTACATAATATTATGTGGGAGCAATTCAAGATGTTTCCAATCCACTGTAAAATCTGGGATTGATTTTTTCTTCACTTACAGAAAAACCACATGAATTTGACATGTGATCACATGGGAATTTAAGGGTTTAACATGTGATCACATGGGAATTTAAGGATTTAACATGTGATCATATGGGTTTCACATGGGAATATATACGTTTCACATGTGATTACATGGGTTTCACATGGGTATTTAAGGGTTTCACATGTGATCACATGGGTATTTAAGGGTTTCACATGTGATCATATGGGTTTCACATGGGAATATATACGTTTCACATGTGATTACATGGGTTTCACATGGGTATTTAAGGGTTTCACATGTGATCACATGGGTATTTAAGGGTTTCACATGTGATCATATGGGTTTCACATGGGAATATATACGTTTCACATGTGATTACATGGGTTTCACATGGGTATTTAAGGGTTTCACATGTGATCACATGGGAATTATATACGTATTTCACATGTGATCTCATGGGTTTCACATGGGAATATACACGTGTTTACATGGGTTTCACATGGGAATTTAAGGGTTTAACGTGATCACATGGGAATTTAAGGGTTTAACATGTGATCATATGGGTTTCACATGGGTATTTAAGGGTTTTACATGTGATCACATGGGAATTTTATACGTATTTCACATGTGATCTCATGGGTTTCACATGGGAATATACACGTGTTTACATGGGTTTCACATGAGAATTTAAGGGTTTAACGTGATCACATGGGTATATACGTTTCACATGTGATTACATGGGTTTCACATGGGTATTTAAGGGTTTAACGTGATCACATGGGTATATACATGTTTCACATGTGATTATTTGGATTTCACATGGGAATTTATGGGTTTCACATGTGATCACGTGGGAATTTTATACGTGTTTCACATGTGATCTCATGGGTTTTACATGGGAATATACACGTGTTTACATGGGTTTCACATGGGAATATATACGTTTCACATGTGATTACTTGGGTTTCACATGGGAATTTCAATGGGTTCCAAAAGCACACATTTCCCATGTACAAAACACGTTTCACGTGATCCACATATTTCACATGTGCTTTTAACATGTTAAATTTCACATGTGCATGTGGTCACATGTGATCCACATATTTCACATGTGCTTTTAACATGTTTTTACACATAATATTACACATTAATATTGTTTTTGCACATGTGAAGTTCATGTGTTTTTTCTGTAAGGGTTGCTATACTTTATACTTCAGTGTAATAAAACTGCTAAACATTTGTTATAATATTAACTTTATAAGATATCCAAAAGCAAAACATGCAAAAAGAACTTTAAAAGCGAGTGGAAATGGCAAATGAGCTAATGAGTGGTCCTCTGCTGCCATTTACTGGTTATAGTGGTAATTTCATGTCATTTTTGTGTTAAAAGTATGTTTGTGTTTCATCAGTTGACAGAAATCCTCTAATAAAACACGGCACATTTTTCATGTTATTTCCATGAATGAAAATGAGAAATGTAAATATTCTTTAAAGTTAAATTTACTGCTCGAAAGTAGAGTTAAAAAAAATATTAGTGTTTAAAATATTTCCAATCTAGACAACTACAGTAATATAATGTTTGTCTATATTATTAATGAATAGTAATGAATATTAGCTGGTTATTTAAAATGATTAGAAATTGATTGAATATCAGGGATGGACTTGACAGGCAGTGTAGAACCTACTGTATTGTTCATGCCTACCCTAGAATACAAATAATATATTAAATTATTAATATTTAAATCCTAGAATCGCCCCTGGGTTGAAAAATTATTTTTAACAAGACAATGCATGTATACTTTTACTGTAAAATATTATTTAAATATTTTTAGACCTAAAACACCTTTTTATTACCTTAAAATCTTGGGTGAAAGTGTATGTTTTTTTATTACATTATAATCGGGGTGATGTTAGATTTAACAAGATATGCAATGCTGTGCAGTCCATGCATGCTTAGCTTCAACATAAATATAACTTTTTATCTACAGTAATTAAAAGGATAGTTTTTAGGATTTCTTTTACATAACTCTACTCTCTCTAATCCCCAAGACACCCAATATTGTCTATTTGTCTATCTATATCTCTATTCATGAACCATAATGCACCAGGGCACCTAAAACAACCCCCCACCGCCATCATCTTCATCAGAGCACTGTTATATCCACACACAACTCTTTGTGGAAACTCCCATGACCTTGAGAAATGTGTGAGACCTAAGATCACTCTCTGATTAAATAATCAAACATCCAAAACAGGGCTTCCGCACTGGGCCGCTCCCCCACAGGACCATGGGAAATCGCATGGCTAATACAATTTTACAGGTGGATTCACAGGAAGATTGGAACGTAATTACCAGTATTAAAATGTCGACCTCCAAGAATTCCCTGGAGTCTCGCTCACCCTGTCTTCAGGATGGACTCGGTATGTGTTATATTGAAAGAAAATATACAGTTGTTGGAATCTGGGTTTTGGTATAAACATATCTTACACGGACGAACAGATGATCGTTTTAAAATAGAGGAAAGCAAACAGCGCATGGGATGTGGGGTCAAATGGTTAAATCCACATCCAAAATGATTAAATGGCTTGAAATCATGTTTTCGACAGTTATCCACAGTGACATTAACGTTTCCATGGGTTTCAATGTAAATCTTTATCAAACAACTCCCATGACTGACTGGACGTAAATTAGTGTATCTTCAACTTTGACACTTTCCTGTCCCAGGGGTTGATTTTTTTGTTAAACGAACAGTATTTTTATTTCTTTTTCTAATATGAAGGTTACGTTAAACCATCTTGTAAACTTTTACCACGCTTTCAACATACATTCTTTACTACTTTTAAAAAGCATTTGATGATTTTTTGTTTCTATTCTTTTATCTTTGTCCCAGACCCTCACTGTCAATCTTAAATTATAAAAATACTCTTCATTTTAAGATGTCCTTGCAATCAAGAACTGAGTAATATTAATTAACACATTCTTACTATATGGTTAGGGTTAATTGCATGCAATTATGCATCATTTACTGTTACAGTAACATACAGTAACATTTTTACAATACAGTTCCATTAAAATCCCCCTGTGGTGAAGATCAAGTTTTTAATGTTGTTTATATTTCAATTTGGTGTTTTTAATGTGCTTTAAAGTCCCCATGAAATCAAAATTGATTTTTTTAGTGTGAATATGTTAGTCTTACTGTTATCTATAAGCTAGTGTGCCCCACAACAATGACAAAATTCACATTTAGAAGATATAAGTGTTCAAAACTTACAGTCTCTCATTTTCACCAATATGGATCAATAATTTTGATGACATCACTCTGCACTTTAGCTTCTCATCAGATTTTCTGTCCAATCAAATGCTCTCTAGAATCTGAAGCGCTACCCCTACATTATAAACAGACGCTGAAGCTGGGGCTGAAATCAGTCACTTGTTCACACATTTATTATTTTCTACATGGTGAATGGCATATAATGCACTATATAGGGGATAGGGAATGGTCAGACAGAGCACTATATAGGGGATAGGGAACGATCAGACAGTGCACTACATAGGGATAGGGAACGATCAGACAGTGCACTATATAGGGATAGGGAACGATCAGACAGTGCACTATATAGGGATAGGGAACGATCAGACAGTGCACTATATAGGGGATAGGGAACGATTCAGACAGTGCACTATATAGGGGATAGGGAACGATCAGACAGTGCACTATATAGGGATAGGGAACGATCAGACAGTGCACTATATAGGGATAAGGAAGGATCAGACAGTGCACTATATAGGGATAGGGAACGATCAGACAGTGCAATATATAGGGGATAGGGATCGATCAGACAGTGCACTATATAATGGATAGGGAACGATTCAGACAGTGCACTATATAGGGGATAGGGAACAATTCAGACAGTGCACTTTATAGGGATAGGGAACGACCAGACAGTGCACTATATAGGGATAGGGAACGATCAGACAGTGCACTATATAGGGATAGGGAACAATCAAAGAGTGCACTATATAGGGGATAGGGAACGATCAGACAGTGCACTATATAGGGATAGGGAACGATCAGACAGTGCACTATATAGGGATAGGGAACGATCAGACAGTGCACTATATAGGGATAGGGAACGATCAGACAGTGCACTATATAGGGGATAGGGAACAATTCAGACAGTGCACTATATAGGGGATAGGGAACGATCAGACAGTGCACTAATAGGGATAGGGAACGATCAGACAGTGCACTATATAGGGATAGGGAACGATCAGACAGTGCACTATATAGGGATAGGGAACGATCAGACAGTGCACTATATAGGGGATAGGGAACGATCAGACAGTGCACTATATAGGGGATAGGAAAGAATCAGACAGTGCACTATATAGGGATAGGGAACGATCAAACAGTGCACTATATAGGGGATAGGGAACAATTCAGACAGTGCACTATATAGGGGATAGGGAACGATCAGACAGTGCACTATATAGGGGATAGGGAACGATCAGACAGTGCACTATATAGGGATAGGGAACGATCAGATAGTGCACTATATAGGGGATAGGGAACGATCAGACAGTGCACTATATAGGGATAGGGAACGATCAGACAGTGCACTATATAGGGGATAGGGAATGATCAGACAGTGCACTATATAGGGATAGGGAACGATCAGACAGTGCACTATATAGGGATAGGGAACGATCAGACAGTGCACTATATAGGGATAGGGAACGATCAGACAGTGCTCTATATATTACCTTTAACTAATAGGACTTTATTGTAAAGTGCTACCAAAATATGAATTACTACAGGTTTAAAACTGTGCTGACTTAAACAAAGAGTGAAATAGGTCATTCTAATGTTTTGGAAAGGCCTTGTGTTTCAGTAACCCACACATCTGATTTCATATGCTGTTGTCAGAGGCAAATATATAGTTCATTGGCCTATTTGAGGAATATGATCATCAGTAAAGTGAATTAAATCTGAGACCTGGCAGTCACTCCTTTCACCAGCCTGTTTAAATAGCACCAGGATGAGAAGGCCACATCTCTCCCAGTGACCCACCACATGTCTCCTTCTCTGGGCTAAGGGTGAGGTGCGATGACCGCCGCAAAATCATTCCTGTCTCTTTCACTTTGCCAGCTCACACACACTCTCTAATGAAACACCAGACCAGCAGCGCAGGGTGCCGGTGAGCTCAGCTCAGCTCAGACACACACACACACACACACACACACACACACATGCACAAGCACACACACCTGCATCTGTGTCTAACAGAATTAAATTATTTACAACATACAGTATAATGCATGATAACAATAATGCACAAATTCTAAAGTTGTTTTAAATCTAAAATGGATTTGGTTCATATTTTAGTAACTAACTAACTAACTAGCTTTGATCACAGGAATAAATTATATTTTCAGTTATTTTACAGTTTTTTACAATCGCTATGACAATTTTTTCAATACTTTTAACAAATTTCCTAAACTCTTAACACAGTTAGCACAACATCTGTCTGTGTAGGCTATACAATTAACACATTTCTTGTTGCTTTGACACAAAATGCATACAGTTAACACAAATTTAAAATGCTTGAACTTCTTTTACACACAAGCTCAACCAAGACCAAAACAATGGATTTTTACTGCCAGATTTACCAATGCTTTAACACTGTATGTCAGAACAGATAACACCATGTTCTAAACCTAACCTTATAGACTAAAGTCAAGATAAACAGCTGTTTATGTTGTGAATTGAAACACAAATATATCCCCTGTATTTTATTCCATTGTTACTGAGAAACAGCTGATTGAAGTTATGCAAATATATAAATCACAGCTGATTCCCATCTAGGAATTGTTCAGGTGTTGATGTTCTTTCAATCACATGACCATATGGTATACAGTAAAAGAGGGCTCTTCGGGCTTATCTTGTGAAAAAGGAACAACATAGAGCAACACAAAGAAAGTAAGAAAAATGCCTGCATGAGGGAGAGGAAGATGAGTACCAGGACAAGGGCGAGGAGTGGGACAAGGGCAAGGGAGAGGAATGCCTGGACAAGGTAGAGATTGAGGAGTTAGAATGCATGGTGGAGCTCAAATAAGGGCCAGCATTAGGGTAACTGATGAAATAAGAGCTACTATCACCATGTCATAAACCATCTATCATACAGAGAGGCTGGTGAACGAGTACAGCCAAATCTCAGCCGGGACACAGTGGCATCCATTATCCAGAATTTTCGAGAAACCAACAGGTAGGATATTGTATAAGGGCTTCTCCTACTGCAAAGTGTAAATACTTTTACCATGTATTACAGTGACTCTATGCATCTGGTCTCTAATATGTAACTGTATTTTGTCTATCTAAGGATTCAACACCTCCCTCAGGGGGCAGAGGAAAGCTCCTAAATGAAGAACAGGAACTTGCTATTGTCAACATGGTGATTTCTGATAATGAAATAAAGGGCATTCTATAAAGCTACCCTGAGATGGGTCATTCATTATTTGTTTTGAATTTCTGCAGCAAAAGAAACAAAATTCATGCATTTACTAAACCCAACAAAACAAAATGTGGAGGCTTCAAAAGACACAATCTATGATCAATAAAATATACTGTCTATTGTATAAGGGCAGACCTGACACATAAAATAATGTAGTTTCTGTGATTCCATCTGATGTTAGTGTTTTTATGACCGTGTGCTATGATTGACTAAATGTTCCTGTTGGAAGAGAACATGTGTTTAGGGTTTTGGTAGACATAGTGTATTGTGTTAATGTATTATTGTATTTTGAAATTTTATAATGTGTGATTTTGAGCATGAAATTAACTGTTTTGGCAATTGTGTGTTGTAGGTGTGGTGGTGTGTTAAGAGTTTAGGAAAACTGTTAAAAGTATTGAAAAAATTGTCATAGCGATTGTAAAAAACTGTAAAATGTAATAATATTTCACAATATTGCTGTTTTTACTGTTTGTTTGTTTTTTTTTTCAAATAAAGGCAGCCTTGGTGAGCATAAGGACTTTTTTCAAAAACAGTCCAATATTTTAACCGATAATTAATGTAAAATATCTTACCTCATTAGTTTCTACATACTATGCTGAAATAGGAGAAAGTTTTGCAACAACTATAATATTTTAACACCTCAGCTTTAAACAATATATATTGTATCAGTATATTACAGTCATTAAAAATCAGGGAGAAATGTGTTTAAACATTTTTTTCTTTTTAATTTTGAGATGAAACATGCCACCAACCAGTTTCCTCATACATCAGATAAGAGAGCAGATTATTATTTTTTTTTTTCTGCAGCGCTATAGAGAGACAGATTTTCTTTGGTTAAGACATCTGAAGGACTGTTTAAACTTCCCCTGGCCCAGGACGTCAGTATAGGTAAGAGTTTGACTGACAGGTGGAAGCTGAAGATAGAGCCTTGTGGCACTCGATTCTTCACTTGTGTTAGGTTAGATTAGAACAGAGAGTAAATATGCTTTCATCTGGAGAAAGAGACTTGGTGTGACTGTAGTTTAGACCGGTTTTGTTCTTTGAGCCAAATTCCCCATTCTAACACACCCAATCACACCGTCTTGAGGAATTTTACTCAGAAATGTGTTAGCACACATACACCATCAAAATCAGTTCACTATGCTGGTATGAAACTATAAGCAATGTTAGACATGAGGACTACAACAGAGAGCTGAGAAAAGTCACTGCAGAGCAAAAAGGCTTAAGCACTTCCTTGTTTGTTCATGTGTATTGACATTTACTTCAATCACACAAGTACACATGTAAAACCAAGGGCAGCTAAACAAAAGCATCAGCCAGAAGATCTGGACAGGAGATGGGAAATCTCTACAGACTTTGAGAAGAGCACACTGCCCTTAGGCTATGCTTTAGCCAGCCCTACAGCTGTAGAAACACCGTCTCTACACACGTAAATTAAATATGAAGACATTCAGCTGGAAAGTGCAGAATTTCCTTCAAATAGTTTCTCTGTATTAGGAAATCACACCTTAAATGATCAAATATATTCTGTTTGTTCAAATGTAAAAGGATTACATTTGGTTTAGTTTGGAAAGAATAGAATAGAATAGGTTTGGAAAGGAAAGGAAAGGAAAGGAAAGGAAATGACAAGGGAAAGATGTGTAAAGGGTTTTTTTTTAAAGGAAGGAAAAGATTGTAAAATAGTTGTATTTGTTTCGAAAGGAAAGGAAAGGAAAGGAAAAGGGAAAGATGTGTAAAGGTTTTTTTTTTTTCGAAAGAAAAGGAAAGGAAAGGAAATAACAAGAAGGAAAAGAAGGTGTGTAAAGTTTTTTTTTAAAGGAAAGGAAGGAAAAGATTTTAAAATAGTTTTATTTTTTTTTTAAAGGAAAGGAAAGGAAAGGAAAGAACAAGGAAAGGAAAGGACAAGAAAAAGATGTGTAAAGGGTTTTTTTTGAAAAGAAAGGAAATGAAAAGGAAAAGATGTGTAAAAGTTTTTTTTTCTCGAAAAGAATAGAAAAGGAAAGGAAAGAAATTAAAGAACAAGAAGGAAAAGGTGTGTAAAGGTTTTTTTTTCGAAAGGAAAGGAAGGAAAAGATTGTAAAATAGTTTGGTTTGTTTGGTTTGGTTTGGTTTGGAAAGGAAAGGAAAGGAAAGGAAAGGAAAGGAAAGGAAAGGAAAGGAAAGGAAAGGAAAGGAAAAAGAAAGGAAAGGAAAGGAAAAGAAAGGAAAGGAAAGGAAAGGAAAGGAAAGGAAAGGAAAGGAAAGGAAAGGAAAGGAAAGGAAAGGAAAAGGAAAGGAAAGGAAATGACAAGGAAAAGATGTGTAAAGGTTTTTTTCGAAAGGAAAGGAAAAGAAAGGAAAAGATGTGTAAAGGTATTTTTTGAAAGGAAAGAAAAGGAAAGAACAAGAATGAAAAGGTGTGTAAAGGTTTTTTTCGAAAGGAAAGGAAGGAAAAGATTGTAAAATAGTTTTATTTGTTTCAAAAGGAAAGGAAAGGAAATGACAAGGAAAAGATGTGTAAAAGGTTTTTTTTTTCGAAAAGAAAAGAAAAGGAAAGGAAGGAAAAGATTGTAAAATAGTTTTATTTGTTTGGTTCAGTTTGGTTTGGAAAGGAAAGGAAAGGACCAGGAAAAGAAAGGAAATTAAATGAAATGACAAGAAAAGATGTGTAAAGGGTTTTTTATTTCGAAAGGAAAGGAAAGGAAAGGAAAGGAAAGGAACCATTTCTGAGGGTTAAGCAAACTAATGTTACCAGACAAAACCCTACATGCTAAAGAATTAAAATATCTCAGTTGATAGATTATCATCTGGGAAAACAAACATAATCCAATGTCTCCGGTGAACTCTGTCCCACTCTGGAGGAGACAGAAGTACTTAAACAGAGTTCAGGGTGTATCCACAGTGGGATGTGTTTTATTTATTTCCTGAACTCGGGGGCAGGTGAGGAGGGTGTTTGTCAGGTGAATGAGAAGAGAGGTATTGAAGTGTATGAAATATTCAGCAAAACAGTAATGATTCCCCTGGACAAAGCAAAGGAAGATGGAAGAGCAAAAACTGAGACTGGAGAACAAGAGAGGGGAAATACAAAGAGATCCCATGATCTCTCTCTCTCTCTCTCTCTCTCTCTCTTTTTTTTTACTTGAGAAAAAAGACTGACAAAAGAGCTGAAGTGCCAAATAGATTCCTTTCAAATCCATCTATGGCTTTCTCCAGTGACATCAAAGTACATTGCTGCTTATGATTCAGGACTGTTTGAAAGCGCTCAACAGAGGGTAATAAATGTGAGAAGATGGTATTGTAAAAATCATCTCTCAGGGACAGTCAGAAATGTGTCGGAGAGGCATGGCCATCTTCAGCCACATTCATATTTATGAATATAAAGTGCAAATGCAGTTTGCCAGATTGTACTTGAACGACACAGAGAGCGCATCTCGTTTAGGCCTTCTTTAAATAAAGTCTATCCCATCATGCACTTCTAAAAGCAAACAACCTCTACCAATCCTTATTAATGTGAAGATCCTTACTCATAGACCAAGGAAGTAGTTTATCCAAATAAAGCTAACATAAATAAATAAATAAAAAAGGTCTTGAATGTCACAGTGGGACCAGATGTTATTTTACCTCATGTTTAATTGTCTGTATAATATTTCTGTTTAGATCAGTCAGTTAAAAAGAAATGTAACTAATATTAACAAATTATGCTTTAATATTGAAATTTTAGCCAATACTGATAGCAGGTACTTAATGTTCTTATGATAGATAATAAATATGATGTGCTACATTATTAATTTATATTGTGTTTTATTGAGAAAACATACACTCAGTCTGTAGTTTCTATAATTTTATTTTAATCAAGTGACTTTTTTATACTTCTAAAAATCGGCACAGAAAGAGAGTACTGTTTGAATTTGGAATATATTTAGCTGATAATTTCTCATAACAATTGAAATGATCTGTTTCCAATGATGGACTAGTCAGACCAATAATAATAAATACAGTATAAGATGCAAATATGGACTTCCAATTAGGAATAATTAGGAAAACAGATTCCGATAATCATATCAATATCAATTATCTGTTTCCAGTATTGGCCTAATCAGACCGTTGACCAATAATAAAATCATTATCAATTTCCTGCTTTCAATATTGGCCTAATCTGCCTCTAAACAAACACTATATTGCCAAAAGTATTGGGACACCCCTCCAAATCATTGAATTCAGGTGTTCAATCACTTCCATGGCCACAGGTGTATAAATCAAGCACTAGTCATGCAGACGCTTCTACATACATTTGTGAAAGAATGGGTCGCTCTCAGGAGCTCAGTGAATTCAAGCGTGGTACCGTGATAGGCTGCCACCTGTGCAATAAGTCCATTTGTGAAATTTCCTCACTACTAAATATTCCACGCTCAACTGTTAGTGGTATTATAACAAAGTGGAAGCAATTGGGAACAACAGCAACCACTGGACTCTAGAGCAGTGGAGACGTGTTCTCTGGGATGACCAATCACGCTTCTCTGTCTGGCAATCCCATGGACGAGACTGGGTTTGGCAGGTGCCAGGAGAACGGTACTTGCCTGACTGCATTGTGCCAAGTGTAAAGTTTGGTGGAGGGGGGATTATGGTGTGGGGTTGTTTTTCAGGGGTTGGGCTTGGCCCCTTAGTTCCAGTGAAAGGAACTCTTAATGCTTCAGCATACCAAGACATTTTGGACAATTTCATGCTCCTAACTTTGTGGGAACAGTTTGGGGATGGCCCCTTCCTGTTTCAACATGACTGCGCTCCAGTGCACAAAGCAAGGTCCATAAAGACATGGATGAGTGAGTTTGGTGTGGAGGAACTTGACTGGCCTGCACAGAGTCCTGACCTCAACCCGACAGAACACCTTTGGGATGAATCAGAGTGGAAACTGTGAGCCAGGCCTTCTCATCCAACATCAGTGCCTGACCTCACAAATGCGCTTCTAGAAGAATGGTTAAAAATTCCCATAAACATAGTCCTAAACCTTGTGGAAAGCCTTCCCAGAAGAGTTGAAGCTGTTATAGCTGCAAAGGGTGGGCCAACTCCATATTAAACCCTACGGATTAAGAATGGGATGTAATTAAAGTTCATGTGCATGTAAAGGCAGGCATCTCAAAACTTTTGGCAATATAGTGTAGCTTAAATTTTCTCGTTAAAATAGCTGTTTAATTGTTTAACCCTCCCTGATTGATAATTTTATTTCTGATTATTCTTTATTTAATTATTTGTTTATTTTTTTGTTGTTGCTTGAACACATTGCTAACAGTACATTAACATAGCATCTAAGCTAACAAGTTACTAGTTAGTTATTCCCACATTTGCAAAGATATGCAAAGTCACTGTTTTTCCCCGAAAACGAAGCAAACATATGACTGAACAGGTAGAGTCATGAGTAATCTTTGAGACAAACAGAAATGTGCCATGACTCTCAACCTTGCCGAGTGCCATTATCGTCTGCAGCTCCAAAATATTGACAGCTGAAATGACCGAGAACTCACTGAACCTTTAAAACCAAGTAGTGGACCATTGACTTTTACAACAAGCCAAATCACACTCAACCACAGCGGGAATGTCTCCATATCTTAGCCTGCTTGAATTATGACCTGACACAGCTTCAATCACCTGCCAATATAACAGGCCGACCGGTGGAGTTGGATTACAGGTGCTGATGTGTGACACATTTATCTGTTTTTAACTGACAAAAGACGAAACAAACCCTCAGGCACATCACCATAGGAAGAGAAGGCGATGAACCGAATCGAGAAGGGTCAACAGTCATTACCTACTGAACGGACACAAATGTGTTGAGATTATAGATGTGTTTTGGTGGTCTGAAGATGAATTTCCACAAAGTCAATGAAAACAAAACATGCACGTAAAGATATGTCCTCCAGCACATAAGCAGAAAAAAAGAGGAATAGCTGAATGCAGCACACCAATAAGAAAATGTGTACACATAACTGTGAAATAACAGTGAAAGGAATTTCACATTTTTGAAATTGAACTGTATATTGGCAGACACTAGACTTTCAACAAATGTAGTAAGAAAATATAATTAAATTATTTGATAATTAAACTTTTGACTGCCAGTGTACCCTGGTGGTCAAAAGTGTTTTTGAAAGAAGTCTCACTGCACTGTAAAAATTTTATGTGCAGTTGTTGCTTTAAGGAGGTATTTCTACCTGATTACCTATAAAATCTAATTTTGTTGTTGTAACCTCATTTCTGTCATGACAACTCTCTTAGAAATTGGCATGTTAATGGTAATTGATATGACAATGTTAATGTATTTGGTCTTAGTGGAATAGATCTGCTACGTTGCTGCTGCTGCAGAGCAAGTACCGGGACTTGCTACTGCCAAAACATTCACAGACATGCTGCTGCACATATAACTTACACTATATTGCCAAATATATTGGGACACCCCTCCAAATCATTGAATTCAGGTGTTCCAATCACTTCCATGGCCACAGGTGTACAAAATCAAGCACCTAGGCATGCAGTCTTCCTCTACAAATAAGTCCATTCGTGAAATTTCCTCACCTCAAAAATTTTGTGTGGCCTTCAGATTAACTCAAGAACAAGAGAGCTTCATGGAATGGGTTTCCATGGTCGAGCAGCTCATCCAAGCCTTACATCACCAAGTGCAATGCAAAGCGTGGTCCCAACAGGCTGAGGTGACTGAGCACCAGGTCCCTGTGCGACAGGGACAGCCCGAATGGGAGGACTTTCGTCCTTCAGGTCGATTGCTGCAAACCAACCTTGGGGACGGATGCATTTGAAATGCGTTTCTGCGTTAACATCTTGAACGGGAGCTTATGCAGGGCCCAATTCATGACACGCAGGTCCAAGATTGGCCATAACGCACCCCCTTTCTTGGGTACAATGAAGTAGGGGCTGTAGAACCCCAACCTCATATCAGCTGAAGAAACCGGCTTGACTGCGTCCTTCGCCAGTAGGACATCGATCTCTGACCGCAAGACATGGGCATCGCTGCTCTGCACGGAGGTGAAGAGGATGCCCCTGTACTTGGGAGGCCGGCGAGCGAACTGAATCGCGTAGCCGAGTCTGATGGTACGGATGAGCCAGCGAGATGGCCTGGGGAGCTCTAGCCAGGCCCCCAGAGACCGAACAAGCGGGAACAATGGCACCACAGACGTACCCGGGGTGGGGCAGCGAGGTGGAACACACAGACCCGACTCGGGAGGCCGGGAGGCCCGGAGGCAGAGTGTGGGTGAGAAGGCCTGGTGGCGTCCTCAAGCCGCACACTGCTGCACTGGAGGGGAGGAAAGGAGTGGCAAGGCCCTGGGGCATCGCGAACTGCCAATCTGGCCCTCTTTGGGCCCAGGGAGGGAGGAAGGGAACTGCTCTGAGAATGTGGGTACAGCTGGACTCCAGGGAGCCAGCGGCAGAACGGGAACCAACAAAAATATTCTCCCCCCCGTCCTCCTCCGGGGGAGAGAGGGAGGGGTGCAGACACCACCTCCCCGAGAGCAACTCCTTTAAATCGCCTCAAAAAACTGCTGGGCGAAGTTCTCGATGGCGTCACCAAAGAGGCCAGCCTGACAGATAGGGGCGTTGAGGAACCAAGCTTGTCGGGCTCATGCATACCTGCCAGATTAGACCCAGGTGACGTTCCTGTACCACTAGTGTGGACATCGCCCGACCGAGGGAGCATGCAGCGATTTTCGTCGCCCAGTGAGCGAGGTTCGTCACAGTTCCTGCACAACCCCTGGGTCAGAACTACCCTCGTGTATTAAGAATGCAGGACAGAGGTGGCCTGCCAGTGGCACTGCCACCCCACCAATGAGGGTAGTGAGAGAGGGAAAAGTTTTATGGGGACTTTCCATTGACATAATGATTTTTGTCACATATATATATTAATCTCACATAGCCAGAGCTTCAGACTGACGGCAGAAGGTCTGGACTCTATCGCAGCTTTCATTGGTCAAGGACTGCCCAAGAGGACATTTGACTGACATGTTATGCAACCAATTACAGTTCGTTTTGTTCCGCGTCATGTTTAGGGGCGTGAAAATGTAAAGTCGATGTCCCTGCAATAACAGACCGGCGTGCATCTATAAATTATTTATTCAAGAACATTGTGCAAGTTTACTACAACAATGGAGCCGTGAACTTCACATACTTTTGAAAATCCAGCGTTTAGTTGATCCTGGTAAGCGCTCATTGTCACAGTTGTAAACACAACTGTAGAATTCAACCAATCAGATGATGACTTTGAAACTCCTGAAGTGTTTCCAGAAAAGTGTGCCATATACATCAGAAGTTCAGACAACGGTCCGTGGGTGTGACGTCTAAGGCTGAGACTACATATACGTATACTCACAGGCTGCATCTACAACACTGTGAGAACATTGGTTTCACCGTCCTGGTAGCACAGAGCTAAAACACACTCCCTGACCGCAGTAGCATGTGACACGGAGGAGAACAGAGGGAAATCACAGGATGCAAAAGATACAAAGCGACAGAAAATCATTACAGACGTTGGTGGTGTGAATATTTGATGAAAAGGGATTTGACATGCTCAGGGTGGATGGGCAAAAACAACCTCACGTATTATAGGAGAAGGTGAAATATGGTCTTAAAAGACCTTGTCCAATCACTGCGGGGGTCTCTGACTGCGCATGCAATCAATATACAGTTAATTTTATCATAATAACAGCAAAGTACAAACACTATCACAAAACTAGAACTTTCAGATATGCAGTTCAAAGTAAACATTCATATTTAAGTAATAAGCCATGACAATATAGAACAGCTTTTTGCTTTTAAAAATAGTTAATTATTAATACACAATATTTTTAATTATTAATACACAAATTTGTACTAATGTGTATCTTTTTTTTTTTCAGATGTTAAAATATTTACTCCTATATCCCAGCTTAATATGCACATATCAATGTTTGAAAATAGGATTTCCTGGATTTTTAAAATGTATTTTTTGTTATTATTATCATCATTATTATAATTTATTTATTTATTTATTTTACTCTCTTTGGTGACACTAATGGTATAATTTACAATTAAATCCACTAAACACCGATCAGGCATAACATTATGACCAAATATTGTGTACCCCAACACAATACAATATTTTTTTGCTGTCAAAACAGCCCTGACCTATCGAGGCATGGAGGTAAAGGTGTGCTGAAGGTTTGCTGTGGTATCTGGCACCAAGATGTTAGCAGCAGATCCTTTAAGTCCTGTAAGTATGGAGGTAGGTCCACGGACTTGTTTGTTCAGCACATCCCATAGATGCTTGGATTGAGATCTGGGGAATTTGGAGGCCAAGTCAACACCTCAAACTCATTGTTGTGCTCCTCAAACCATTCCTGAACCATTTTTGCTTTGTGGCAGGACACATTATCCTGCTGAAAGAGGCCACAGCCACCAGGGAGTACCATTTCCATGAAAGGGTGTACATGGTCTGCAACAATGCTTAGGTAGGTGGTATGTGTCAAAGTAACATCCACATGGATGGCAGGACCCAAGGTTTCCCAGCAGAACATTGCCCAAAGCATCACACTGCCTCCGCCGGCTTGCCTTCTTCCCATAGTGCATCCTGGTGCCATGTGTTCCCCAGGTAAGCGACGCACACACACCCGGCCATCCACGTGATGTAAAAGAAAACGTGATTCATCAGACCATCAGACCTTCTTCCATTGCTCCGTGGTCCAGTTCTGATGCTCATGTGCCCACTGTTGGTGCTTTCAGCGGTGGACAGGGGTCAGCATGGGCACCCTGACTGGTCTGCGGCTATGCAGCCCCATACACAACAAACTGTGATGTATTGACACCTTTCTATTAGAACCAGCATTAACTTCTTGATCAATTTGAGCTACAGTAGCTCATCTGTTTGATCGGACCACACGGGCCAGCCTTCGCTCCCCACGTGCATCAATGAGCCTGACATGACACTGTCGCCGGTTCACCACTGTTCCTTCCTTGGAGCACTTTTGATAGATACTGACCACTGCAGACCGGGAACACCCCACAAGAGCTGCAGTTTTGGAGATGTCGTCTAGCCATCACAATTTGGCCCTTGTCAAACTCACTCAAATCCTTACGCTTGCCCATTTTTCCTGCTTCTAACACATCAACTTTGAGGACAAAATGTTCACTTGCTGCCTTACTTTTTTATTCATTTTAGTATTATTTATTTTATTTCAGTTATAGTTTATAGTTTTAGTTAACGATAATAACACTGGTTCACAAACAAAATGTAGCAAATTTTGAGTGAATATTGCATAAATGTGCTAGAATTACACTTTATGGATGAATACCAACAAATACTAATGACAATAATATGCATTGATTATTACCATATACAGCCTAAAAATGCTGGATTGTTTCAACCCATGTTTGGGTCAAATATGAACAAACCCAATCATTGGTTTAAACATTAACAGTTAGGTTTGTCCATATTTGAACCAAACATGGGTTGAAACAACCCAGCATTTTTTTGAGTGTACGAACATTGAACACCGAAACTACTTTGTATCTTCACTCTTAAAAATGCTGGGTTGTTTCAACCCATGTTTCGGTCAAATATGGACCACTGGGTTTAAAAATGTAATTAAAAATGTTGGGTTTGTCCATATTTGACTCCAACAACCCAGCATTTTTTTTAGAGTGATGTCTTTATTTTTATGCACGTATCAGATTGATTGTCTGAATACAGGTATAATTCTCCATTTGTCATGCCCTTATTATAGTCAATGTGCAATATTGCATTAATGTCTCTGACATCCTCTGATAGGACGGTTTCCTGCACGTAGCTGCGCTCGCAACAACAGCCCGAGAGCTCCCTGCTCCTTAATGACTTCAAAACTCTGCGAAGACAAAAACATCTTAAACAGGGGAGAAAAATATGACAGCACAAGACAGGACGCTGCGCCTGGCAGTCGTCTCCGGGTCTGCTGGTGAGTGATGCACTGTCACTCATACAAACGACTGCCATCATCGCCCAAGTCCCAGCGAGCCGCATTTCCTTCTTTATCTAATAGAAAGTAATGACACGTACAGCCTGCCAGGCCTCTTTGGCAGCCGTCGGGCCCTCTGGGGAGACATTTTGCATCTCTCGTCGCAATAAGAATAAACGCATAGGGGAGTCTATTTGGCTGAGCTTGATGGCTAGCTCTTCACTTATCGCGGCTCAATAAATCTCCATGCCGCAGCCAAGAGATGCGCACGGTTATCGCATCACGGCAGAGCCCACGCCACGCTAGCCCACATGACTGACGGCGCCACGCATCAGCACAAATTATTTATCAAAGCGGAGGGAGGGGAGGGGTGATGTGATTTAGCCAGACAAGAAATAAAGAAAATCGAAAAATAAAAGAATTACGGAAATGGGGAAATGAAAGGCGAGAGAACGAGGCAAAACAAATGAAGAATGTGGACTGGCATACAACCCAGAAAATAAGAGGGAAAATTAAAACTTGTCGATCTTTGAGTAGCACAATTGGTAAACATAACTTTCATTGACTATGATTAGTTTAATCATGGTAACACTTTACACTAACACCAAGTTACTTAACATGAACTAACAATGAAAGATACTTCGGTTACACTTCATTTTAAGTGAAGTGTAATTATACATTTAAGTACTGAGTAATATGAATTAACTACATGTACTTACTATAGGGTTAGGGTATGATTAGGGTTTGGTTGAGGGTTAGTTGCATGTAATTATCCATAATTTACTGTTATTACTATGGTAAGTACGTGTAACAAGGACACAGTAAAATAAAGTGTTACCGATACTTCTTCATAAGTTTTAGCATAATACAAGATTAAAATCAAAAGTTGTTTTGATATGTTAATATTGGACCTGAGCTGACATGAACTAACAGTGAACAGTTTTTATAAACTAATTTGATCAAAGATGAATATATACTAATGCAACATAAACTAATAGGACCTTATTGAAAACCGTTACCAATGTCATTAAATTTCTTAGCTTAAAATTACTATAATAACTTTAAAATGAGTGACAGACAGATATATATATATATATATATATATATATATATATATATATATATATATATCAACCAGGTAGATGAATCAGTAACTGTGTAAGAGGCCAATACGCTTAGTCTCAGTTTCAAAATCTTCAACAGCCTTTTTAATGGATAGGGCATAATTTAATGTAATGTAATGTTATTTTATTTTATTTTATTTATTATGTTATGTCTTTACTTATTGTTTTATTTGTTTGTTTATTTATTTATGTATGTATGTATTTATTTTATTTATTTTAAATTGTTTTTTGATTAGCCACTCACCTGTGTCCTTTTAATGCTCTCGTTTCACCTCTCTATGTAAGCCTGAGCTTTTGTCCTCGTCTGTGTGAAGGTTGGTTTTGTTTGAATATGTGTAGTTAATAAAGACTGCTTCAATTAAGACCCATCCTCAGCTCTCCTCTGCTGCAAGCTGACTGTGACAGGTATGCTGTTAAACAACATTGTAATTCTATCCCTCACAGCCTCGTTTTCATTCCCGTTAAAAATGGGCTCTTTTCGCAGGGTTTCCCGGGGTTCTCAGAAGCGGAAGTCGTCATAGTTGGGTAAACTTCTATAGCGGTGAATGGGAGACAGCAGCAAACTGTGCTGGGCCTCCCTATAGGGGAGACCGGGGAGGGTTGTAACACATGGGGTCAGTTGTAACACTGTAAGTTTGACAGTTCGGAAAAGAGCTGTGGTGTATTGATTTTATGACCAATAAAAGATTTTCAGGTAAGAAAGTAACATTTTTCATCAGATTATGTTTTGCCTAGCAATCATTGAATTGTAGGTACAATTATTTAACTTACATGACCTGAAGTAGCTATTTCTCTAGTTTATTTTGATGCTTTGTATTTATGCTAACTTCAAACCCACATGCTAAAACTGTTAGATGGCTGTTAGGGGTGGGGATAGTTGTAACAGTTTATTAAAAATGTTACAACCAACCCCTATGATGATTCCAATGAGTCCAGTTATCAATCACATCCTTTGTTGAGGCAAAGTCACATTTTTTTGCGTATTGAGGGATTTATTCAGTAAATGTGTTTCCATCATAGTTTATGCGCATGTCTTTTTACCAGCTAAAAATGATCTGCCTCAATTGAACTCACAAGTTTTTTGTGCACATTATTAGAATCCATCCAGCGTTTTTTATGCAATATTTCAAAATTCACATAAAAATAGGTGGATCTTGAAAACATAGCTGATGACTGAACCCTTATGTGACAGGAATACAGTACACATACACGCACACACACAAACACGCAGCAATTGTTTTGCACTACATTTAAAAAATAAATAAATAAATGCAATATAATGTTTTTTTGTAAGTTTAAATTGTTCACGTTGTTCAAAACTGTTTTTTCTTTTTTCTTCAATGATGTTTAGGCAAAAATTGGATAGTGTGGGTGTTATTTCATCAAATGACCTCTCAGTGTTACATCGATCCCCAGCTAGTGTTACAACTCAGCCCAGTAGTGGGGTAGGTTGTAACAACGGAACTCTTTTTATTTGACATTAACTCACATAATCTGTGATTGTGTAGTACATGTCCAATGAGTTATATTTGTAGCAGACAAATGTGGCTACTATGTATCAAAATTTGAGACATCTGGAACAAAAAAACACTGAGTTACTGATGCTCAAACAAAAAGTGTTACAACCATCAAAGTACGCATAGGAGCCCCGAACCTCCAGGGGGGCCCTTGCTCTCGAAGATGATTTAATAACTATTTTAGTTTTGCTTTTGGCTCCCAATGGTTATAAAAACATGATGTTCCTTTCCTTTAAAGCAGTGTACTGTCGCTCTTCCACCATAACATCCAAATCAGTCAAATCATGACTGTAGTAATACAGTCTCCTGCCAGACATGCTCGATACTACAAAAGGAGTTAAAAGGAGTTTGAGCTGCGGAAGAGACTCTGTTCCCCAGGCGTGCGTGCGATCCGAGATGGAGTGAAACACGGACTAGTATAGGCTACTTTAGGCTTCGAGTTTGTGCTTACGGACAAATACACACAAAAACATGTCAAAATGCCCATCTTGGCGAGTTTTCACTTAAATGCAATCGGTTATGTCTTAAGTGAACATAAACAGTTGGGAAAGTAATTGAATGCTTGTCAGTGTATTAGGTCTGTGCATTTGGTCTTAAAGTAAACCTTCTGTGTCATTTAAAGGCACAATATATAATTTTTGGCCGCTAGAAGTCGCTTATTCAAAACAAAGACGTAGCTTGATGACGCCTTGATTTCGCAGAATCATGGGAGTTGTTGTCTTCACCTCTACAGCCGGTGGGAAAGAATCCAATGGGACTCGGGCAGAAATCATATTCATGGATGAGCTAAACAGATTTATTAACGTTACTGTCGTATGAAGCAGGGTGGGAGCGAAACGAGGCGCTGGAGCGTTTGCTAATGAGAGACGAGTGTGACACACAGCTCGAGAGCAGTGGAGCTTTTATTCTACCGCAGACGAGCAATTCCGCTTCTTTCGCTCATGCTCATATACAGTGGGGTAACGCAGCGCTGCTTTATCCAACACTATCTCACAACCAATTCGTACGTATTTTACGAGGTGGCTAATTTGTACGTATTTGTACGTATTTGTACGATTTGTCTAAACCCAAGTGACGGGTAGGTTTAGGGGCAGGGTTAAGGGGAGGTCATTCGCACAAATTCATACGAATTGGGCAACACGTAAAATACGTACAAATCGCCATGAGATCGGGTTGGTTTTATCATATTACATACATTTGAGTGTGTTGAAAGTTATGTTATAATGCTTCTCTGTGCGTTCATTTGGTGCTACTATGAGACACTTGTTCACACTGCAGTGAGCTAGATTGATATTAGGCATGGTAAAACATGGTACAATCAAGAAAACCAGATTCAAACAATAAGACTAACTGTGTTGAGCTGTATAACAATGATTAGTTTTCTGTCGATGAATGATCCAAACAGTTGCTCACCTGTCTAATAAAACACATAATATATTAAAGCGTCTTTGGTGTTCCCATGGTTTCGGAAATCGAGGGTAACGCGGGTATGATGTCATTGATAGGCGGAGCACGGATGCGGTCCGTGTCCTGGTAAAAATTGCTTATTTCTCTGGATTTAAACATTCTTGGAAACATTTGGGATAATGTAAGCACACAAGTCAACAAAATATATAACATTGTTTCTAGTTGGATGTTTTAATCAAAAAATCTTACATATTGTGCCTTTAATGTTAATCAAACAACAAAATAAAACGAGAGAATCATTCACTGAATAACTTTAGTAACTTTAATAAGAATCAATGTATATATAATTCATATAGTGGAGACTATACAGTACTTTCTTCAATTTCTGTATAGTAGGCTATTATTATTATTATTAATACGCTACATTTTTTATTTCAGTTGTATCTTATTTTTATTGCATTTGTCCTATTGTTTGTAAATATTTTTTTATGGTTTCAACTCACTGTTTGTTGACAGTGAAACTACTCTGAAAGAACTGATTAGGGGTTGGGGGTCATTTTGGGTTTTTTATGAATGCATTGACAGGGGTCTCACTCACAAAGTTTTGCTTTGGGCCCCCAGAAGTATATTTGCATTTGCTCTAAAAAATCCACTATCCATGAATTTCCAAAGGAGGGAAAAATATAGAGAGATTAAGTCAGAAGAGAGAAAGATGTCAAATTTGCCATCACTCCCTCAGCCGCTGTATTAGAAACACCGTCGCTGCAGCGTTAATTTGTTTTTGTCATTTACTGACAAGGTAATATAACACAAAATATATAAAAAATAAATGAAAATATTAAAAACTTTACTAGATTTGTGGAAATGCGTCATTACAGTCCGGGAATGATAAGGGACCATTAAACTGACTAAGGTCTGTATTTTTATAAAAATAAGTGTCAAATTCAGCAATTCTGTGTACTTTTTTTGCCATCATATAAAAAAATAAAAAAAAATTTAGTATGTAGTTCTGACTGTAGATTCTGAACTGGATAAACAGCTAATGAACTATATTTTTTGGTCTAAATATTCTTTATTCATTTTAAGAAATGCCATGAATGTAACTTCATTGATCATTGGTGACTTTTGTCATTGATTTTGCTGCTCTTTTATAAAAGCAATAAACCACAAGTGGCTGTGATTTTTACCAAGGTTGAAGCGATTTCCGGCACTCAACTTTTACCCTTTACTTTAAATTGCAGCCATTAGTCAATGTAAATGACTTTTTTGTCAGCTGTAGAGAGTTATCGTCTACGGATATTTTTCATGCTTTTTCTGGTTTCATTGTTTCTGTTGGTACCAGTCGTCATTTGAGCTGGTTACAAATGTGTACTTAACAAACCCACACGAAGCTTCCCACGAGCCCTGAATACAACAGCTCTCTCATTACGCTAGCACCGTCCTCCACTGCTGTCACCTCATGAACCGACGCCTCAACACCGGTGCTAGCAGGACCACAGCGCGACTATATTTAGGGAAGAGCCGTGTAAATATAATCAGCGCTGTCACACACCTTCCTTCATTGCCGGTCTTGAAGACGCATTGATCATTATCCCCCGTCAAATACGGCATGGCGCTTAACGTCAGAGCCGGAAAGATAATAAGGCTAACAGAGATGAATAATTGATGTGTTTGCCGCAACACGCGCGCCACGAGTCACTTTCTTATCATTATTGTTGAGTCTTAAGAAGTGAGTCTGGTAGTACTCAAGAATAAAAAAAACACAGAAGCAGTTCATTATATGCATAAGAGTGCACTGGGAAAAAAAGAAGCTGTCACTTTACGCTAATGAAATTTTTCCGTGTGTTTGTTTTCCTCTGACGACACGCTTCAAATGTCATGTCCACCCAAGCAGCAGTCCCTCATTAAGAGCGGTAATTAACTCAACAGCTGACAGGACCGCCGATGCTAACCGAACTTAAGCTAGCGGCACGGCGCTAGGAGATGCTAATAAATCAATGGCTGACAGACACAAAGGGAAGCAGATGAAAAAAAAGAAACAAGTGATGTGAAATGCGGTTATCGGTGAATATGGTAGGGGGCAGGGGGAAATGATACGGAGATCTCATCTTAATGCACTCTTATTGGCTGAGATGAGCGGGCGTTTTGCACGCCGTGTGTCCATGGTTTGAGAGAGAGAGAGAGAAGAGGGAGAGGAAATTACCTGGTACTGTGACCTTTTTCTAGTTCCCAATCTAATGATGAATACTAGACTGGTGCATCATGGCAGATTATCCCAGTGGGGGCCCGTAAGCCTTTGGCTTGATTTATGACATATTTATCCTCCTCTATCTAAGGGACGTGTCACTCCGATGGAGAGAAAGGGGGCTGGTGTGCACAACTGACAGGAGGAGAATTATGTGGCCATAATTGTCAATCATCGCTGAATATGAGCCACGACCCCTTCCGCTTTCATAAAGTTGTCGTAGAAACGATGTGGGCTTCTAATGCCACTCAGAGAGGAATAATATTCACATCATTCTTTCCAGGGCGGGAAAAGCCCAGAGGCGACGAAAGGCCTGGAACACTGACATTAGGACTTTGTATATACCTGCAAACGCCTCATTTCTCATACTCTTAAACGGCTGATGAGATTAGATCGGTCATCATTTGTGCTGGTGGTCTGAAAGCTAATAAAAGCATTAGTCAGTCTGGTTGCTTCTACTGGCCCACAGGAGGTACAGTAAAAACACAATCAGCTGTGGACGGGTCAGGAAGAGTACAGTGTGCTGTATTTGGACAGATACAAAATATGCGATCTTCACGCATGACCTTAGGAATCACTTTGTAAGCAATTACAGTTTGTTTATCTGCTCGACCTTAATCATTATGACTGAACGGAATTAAAGGGTCATTGATGTATGAGGATGTCCAAGATGATGAAAAAGTCAAATCTGTAAAGTATGAATGTACTCATTGTATTAATATTGTTTGAAAAATTAAGTTTTAGTCTGTTTTAAACTTATTACATGTAAAGAATGTCAAGTGGTAACTATTACTTCTAAATTATAGGTTTAACAATAAATCAAACATTTTATAAGGTAAAGAAGATAGATAGATAGATAGATAGATAGATAGATAGATATATAGATGCCATTTTTAGGGTATGTTCACCCAACAACGATGTAAACAGCAAAAACCCCAACACAGCAAAAACCCCAGTGTTAAATTAACTCTGTAAATAAAGCAAACACTGATCACCATAATGGTGACCTACAATGGTGACTCTTTCCTTCAGTGATTCTGCTTGTTATCATCAGGTGTCTTCACTAATGGTTAATCATTACTCAATTAATCACCTAATTATCAATTGTAACACTCTTGAGTGTGGACTCGAATAAACTCTGAGAGTTAATTTAACACTGGGATTTTTACTGTGTACTAAAAATGTAAAAAAAAAAATCCTTAGCATTTTTCATGTACAGAAGACAATGTCAAAACAATCCTCGTTCACACGGATCGGAGAAAACGACTAAAAACACTGAAGTTGGTGATTTCACTTTGTAAAGAAACACTAAGCCTATCAAAAACTTGCACTTTGAAACCCGCTTTCAAAAGTTTACGCTTTCTGTTGTCGAGTAAATGAATGGTCAAAACGCATACATTTTTTTTTCATTTTTAGTTGAAAATGGTGTTGTGTAAACGGCCCCATCATTTAATTAATAGTTCTGGAGGGAAAAATATATTATTTCAAAATTTCTGGTTGATTGAAATAGAATTTTATGATCTGAGTGTATTTTGCCAAATATTGTTCGATAGAGATTACATTGTTTGTATGAAGTGTGCTTGAAATGTTCAGTCCAATCAACTGAAGAGACTGAAAGGCAGTGAGTCGATTCCTCATTGAGCAGAAAACTCATTAAACTACATAATTCCCTTAATCAAATCAATATGAAAAGCAAGTCAAAAACTGATGGTCCTTATCAAAAGCATCATTGTTTCGTTTCTTACGGTTGAGGGGCTAATTTTACAAAATGAGTTTTTTTTCACATCTTATAGATGTTCTCTTGAATATTTCAAATAAAGACTAGGAGAATCGACTCAAAAGTACTCAAAGTTTTTGAGTGGTTTTATGAATGCCGTATGTTGTTGTCATGCATTCTGGTTTCTAGGATGTTTCTAGGTGGTTGCTAAGGTGTGTTTGTGTTTGTCTAAAGAGGGCACCCTCTTGTCTCTGATATCCCTTATGAAAAAAAGTAAACTTTAGCATACTAAAAGAGTACTTATTACAGGAATAATATATTTTAAATTCTTAAATTTGTATGAAATGCAGTTAGCTGAATGCTTTTTTGACCCAGTTAAGTAGGTCTGAATTCTTTATGTCATTTCATACTTCTATTGTAAAGGTTGTATACTGACAAGCATTTAAGCTTAACTAAAATATAACAAAGTTAATTTCTAATGAAACTTCTATGTCAAAAGTAAACTTTAAATGGAATTTTAAATAACACACTACAATTACAGTTATAATAAAGTTTACAAGTTTACATTATGTTAGTCAACACATCAGAATAAGTGTACTTCTTCAAAGCACGGCAAAAGTTTAAAACATGATTTAAATGTATTATATATTTTGTATTAAATGTATTATATATTTTAAAATAAAAATCTGACATTGTTACAAAGTGCACTTTTTAAAGTGTACTTACCATAAGAAACAGGCATGTACTCTCTTTAAGTACCTTTTATTTAATTAATATTATATATCTGCAAGTACATTTTTTTAATATACTTCTAAGATTAGAATAAAAAAATACTTTTAAGTACAAGTGCACATTCCATACATTTACTGTAAGTGCTCTTCCTTTTCATTGATGCAAATCTAGACCATTTTTTTAACCTTTTTAACAAAAAAAACCCCCAAAACAATAATTCAGACCACTTCGGACAGTAATGGCACAGCTCTCTGTGATTTTAAGTATCAAATGGTGCAGCATGAGTTACATGCCAAAGTTTAATACTAAGGCTCAGGGGTTTGATCAGCAGTAATAATGATTCTTGCCTTAGCACCAATTCAGCTAAAGTATTGAGGTGTGTGTTTGTGTGTTGGAGGGGTTTATACTGACACATGGTGCTAAAACACAAATAACCAGACAGATGCCTAGCGCCTCCAAGAGCCTCTCTACCACAGATCTCCATTTTTACACATCACAGCCCTTCAGTGTCAGCTGGAAGAGAGAGAGAGAGAGAGAGAGAGAGAGAAAGCTGTGTGTGCTTTTCCGTAATTGAAGAGAGATTACATGGTCTTTCAACCATGTAGTTGGTCATCACAACCCATTAACCATTTATATTAGATGCTGCTCCATGGTGTCAACAGTCATTTAGAGTACAGCTGAGGTTCAAAAAGAGAGAGAGAAAAAAAGGGTTTTATAATTGCAACATAGACGATTTAGAGGATGTTTTACTTTTGTGCTTTTATTCAAGTTGTCCCCTAGGCAAGGGCCAGAAATGGAGGTGAAATCACAAACCCTAATTATTTCAAGATGTCTGCTATAATAGAATTGTTGTCATTTGCCAGGAAAAGGTTTAATATTCTTAATATTTGAATGCACTGAAATAATTGCAATGTTTGTACTTTACCTTTTTGTATTTTTACCAATCAGAGGCAGCATATGATGGGCTTTTTCTAAAAAACATGGTCATATGACAATCGTTCTGCACAGTTTGTTAGATTTAGGGGGTGACACTTCTTACCCAACTCCTCTTCCCAATTCCCCAATTCAAATTGAAGCCACAAACACATAGCAGTATGTGAGGTGAAACTAATATGCTAATGCTAAAAACATTTACCTTCGTAAAAAATGCTATTTTTATGTGCGTACTGTATATTCTGCAGTAGACATACTTGACTTGACTCTATAACACTCAATTGAAATGCTTAAAGAATCTAATCGAATCTTTTTCCCAAGTCATTAACAATATTACCTGCCATCATCTCCAAGTACAGTAATTTAGCATGCACTTTCACATAATTTAAACGCATCAAGTGTGTGGTGCCATACGGCTCTTGAAACACATGCAACAAGAATCAATGTAAATCCGTCGCCCCAAGTCATTATTAATACTATCAGTAAGCGTTAATTAAGTTACTCTACTCTAATGCTAAAAACCAAGAGGCCAAAGTACTGTAATCATGTTTCAGGCAAAGCAGTGTTCACCTCTCCACGGCTTATTTTCCCAGTCTGAGTTAATCGATTGGAGACGTTAGCTAAGGTCAAGATGGGCTGCTTCTTCGTTTCCCAAACACAGTGATCCTGAGTCAGTGTGCTAATGAGCTCATATTACACAGTGATCAATGCCATTGGATTCTCATTGGGGAAGAATCAAACCTCATTCAATAACGGAGAGTGTCTGACCTCAGTTGAATGGATGTAATAGCCATCATTTCAATAAAAGAGTAAAGGCTAGTGTTTTGCAAACTCTTGACATGTGTAATATCAAAAGGTCAAAAGGGTTATCTTGTGAAAGTGGAATACAGAGAAAAGAGCGCACTAGTTTCACAAGTAAAAAATAGTTTTTTAGAAATTGTTTTTTGAATTATAAACCTATCGAAACACACCTACCTTGAGCTCCAAAATTGTGGAAGTGATGATAAATCTCAGCAAGCAATTTTGTGTTTAAAAGACGTCTAATAGCCGTCGAAAACACAGCCTTTGACGTCTAGGCTAAAACAAGGCAAAATTTGGGTGAAAATTTAATAGCTGTCTAACCATAGACTAGTCATCTAGAACATGAACATGTCAAAGAAATGAAACCAAACACCTTGTAATCACTGTTGACTTTGCTTACATGATGGAATATCATAACATCTCACAAGTTATTCTAGCAAAAACAACATGTAGCCGAATTCAAGGTTATTTTGGCTAGAAGTGGGTTACTCATAGCCGGACTATATCGGGTCTATAGTTAACTGAGGCGGTAAAATGACGGCTATTGCTTGCTGGGATGCTTCTGTACTAATGTCATTCATAATATTTCATGGTGTGGTTGGTTTGGTTCATGGGTTATTTGGGTCTAAAAACCTGTGATGGCTCATCAACCATTGGGGTCATCAGGCTGGAATGACAGGCAGAGGTGATAATCATCTACATGTATGGAAAAAGCCACATGTCTTTAAGATTGGGCATGGTTAAGTTGAGAAAAGGAGGGGGCCAAGCACCGAACCCTGAGGCGCGCCAGTGGTTAGTTGATCTCCTCTCAAGAAACCTTGAATGCGATGCCATGTAAACCAAAGAAAATCAGTAGTTATGGCCTAATAGTTAATGTTGTGGAACTTTAAGCCAGAAAAATAAGGAAAAAAAAGTTTTTCTATTGTGTGGTTGAAATGAGTTTGCTGTTTGGCAATATGTTCTCACTCCGAACTCGTCACATATTGATGCTTGGTCAGGATCCTTCTGCCTTATTTTTCGACGTGCAGGGTACTCCATTGCTTTCAATGAGAAACCTTTGGCATCAAATACAGACGCATTGGGCATGGGAATGTTATCGTCATGATGAAATTATATATTTGGTTATGATTTTGCCATTATGACATGTTGGAGTGTGATTCTCAATTTAATCAGCCAGCATAATTTTATTTACATTTATTTACATTACATTTACTTTTTTATTTTTTACGCTATTTAGACCCAACCTCACCCCTAAACCTACCCATTTGTGAATTATATGATATAAAACACAGGATATAACAGGCAGATACGACTGCAGGCACAATTATTCAAAAAGTACAAATATCCCAAGTGTTCCGAGGCCAAACAATTGATTTGTGTGAAGAAAATCCCCAAAAGTGATCAGCGTCTCCATCCGCCACAGATAATGCACACATTAAAAAATTGCCATCCAAAGAAGCGTTACGTCAGCTTTGATAGTGAAATGTAATTGGCTCTCGTGTGTCTCGTGACCGATCACGTCATGCTAAAGAGTCGGGTGTATCTTTTGAATGAACGCGTTCACGGAGAGGCAGGATCATTTCAGCAATTAAAACATTAAGATCATTCACATAAAGATATCATATGGCTTCAGAAGACTTGGAATGCAACATGAGTTAATACTTTTATACTGTTTTCGGTCAGTTTCTGCAATAAATACCTGTGACTGTACTTTTATTTGCCTTTTACATGTTTTATATTGTGTAGAAGTGAGTAGGTTTAGGGTAGGAGTGGGGTTAGTTGCTCCAAAATAAAAAAAAGTAGCCTATAAATGTTTATAAAATCATGTCTAATTTTACAAATGCAAATAATTATGCGTCTTGATCTGACGCATTGGGCAAACAATGAAAGCAATGGAGTAACCTGTGCGTTAAAAAGTGACGCAGAGGGGTCCCTACCAAACGGCAGTGGGAACGTGATCCTGTTGTTGTTTTTTTACGAACATGGGTCATCCAATCAGAATTTAAAGTTTCTTTGGTTTAGTTAAATTTTAGTTAAAAAGATTTGTATTTTTTGTTGTCCTTGTTGAACTTTTATAGCAGAGCTGCCCCATTTCATGATTCAGATTGTACATTATGCTTATTGTGCCGTTGGATCTAGATTTAATTACGCTGTGCAGATGTGTATAAAGGTTCATAATCATCAGGTAAGGTAATGGGGCCATTTTATTACTCCATTATGTCTTTCTCCAGTGGGGCTCCTTAACATTCACTAATTAACTCACTAACTTCACTATAATTACAGTGTTTACAGCCCCTGCTGCACTTCTGTATTAACACATTAACCAACGTTATGGCAAGTCGTTTGTCATATCTTTGTTTCTTTTATTCACGTTTTAATCAATAAGCTCAAAAATCTCTCCTCATGAGTTTCACAAAGGTATTGGTTGTCAATTGCTCTTTACCCTACAATGACAGTTTATAATATCTATAAGCTCAAAAAAAAAAAAAAAAAAAAACATATGAACTGATATACCCCACATATTCCAAGTCTTCTGAAGCCATACAATAATTTGTACATATAATTTGTATAATAATACAAATTATTTGTACAATAATTTGTATAAGGAACACACAATACACACAAGATTTGTGTTCTAAATTATCGGTTAGTGCTCCACAGGAAAAAAAAAATTTTGTAACAACATGAGGATGACTAAAAAACAGAATAAAATGTTTTGGGGGACTATCCAAACCAATCATCTATTTAAAAAAAAAAGTTAAATGTAGCTTTTGTTCCCGTTTTTTGACAGCCCCTCTTTTTCTTAGAGTGTCTCAGATATAAGAGGATTCAAAAAGTTTAAATGCCTCCATCATAATTCTCTCATTGTTTAACACCCTTTAATAGCTGCCTTCATTTTATCCACTCAAACAGCTGTCATATTATCTTTAAACATGAAGATGGGGCAGATGTATGACAGCAGTTCAGGCACTTCACTTTGAGTGTTTCATATCAAAGCGGGACGTAGAAAAATGCAAATGACGTTCAGATGTGTGACGTGAAAGACTTTACATGAAGAATGAAATGTGTCTAGACAAATTTAAGAAATCGACTTTGTATGACAGCACAGTCAGATCTATATTTAGTGTAGTGATTTTCAGTGTTAATGAGTGAATGTCTATAGTTTTGACATATTGTGACTTTATTTCATTTTATTAATATGTAGTTAGGCATCAAAGTGCATTTGACAAAATTATTTTACATAAAAAAAGGAGTTTTGTTTCATGGAAAAAGACAGATAAACTACAGAAAAGGGTTTATTTTATGGTTTATTTTGCTGTAAGATTAAATGTGGTGATTTTTTTCTGTTTGCATGAGACATAAATATCCTGAAGATATGAGACCTCTAACCTGACCATGAGTAAAAGAACATCTGTGATTGTCAATGGTGTTCTTACAGCCATGTAAATGATATTATAACTACAATAGCATTGTCACAGAGTCACAGCCAACTCCCACCACCACACATGCATCGTCACCAGATCTCCACACTCCGCCCACTCGTTCACTCTCCCCGGAATACTGATCACCTGCACCCCATCAGCACAGACACTATAAACACTCACCTCACACTCAGCTCAATGTCTGGTCTTGTCACCTAAGTGACTGCGCTAGTGCTTCATCTGACTTTCATCATTCTATGCAAGTTACCTCTGATTGTGTCTCTGTTTATAAATAAACATCACCTTGAGTTCACTCTATCCTCTGTCTCCATTGCCTGACAGAAGACCAGACCTCATGCAGAGCTCCACAAACACAGGCGGAGATCGCCTGCCGGATCCATTCGCCACCCTGGTCGAAGCGGTGCGAGCCTCCTTGATAGCATCGGCCAGTAACCCAGCTCCCACCGTCTCTGCACCTCAACCGGCACTCCAGCACTCAGCACCTGCTGCTTCTTCGTCAGCTGCCTTTGTCAGTCCCATGGCAGAGAAGAATCTTGCACCACCTGTATCTGTACTGTGGGGGAGAGGATCATATCATCGCTAATTGTCCCATCCGACCACTCCGCCCAGTGGTGAGTACTATCCAACTCCAACTACCTGCTCGAGTAGCACCCCTCACTATAACTACAGTGTACCTCACTAATTCTCATATTGGTATTGCAGCCCAAGCCCTCATTGACTCTGGTTCCGCAGGGAACTTCATCAGCCCCCAAGTTCTCCAAGAGATGAACGTTCGTCGCAAACGCTGCAATCAGGATCTCAGAGTCCATACCATCCAAGGAAAACCGCTGGGCCGTGGTCACATCTGACATTTCTCCCCCACCCTGACGCTCCGTATCGGCTGTCTTCACTCAGAGGAGATCACGTTCATGGTGCTGGAAGGCTCCACCGTGGACATCATCCTGGGACGCCCATGCCTTGTACACCACCAACCATCCATCCAATGGAACACTGGTGAGATCCTTAAGTGGAGCGACAAATGTATGTAAACTGAAATGTATAACCCCTATCACAAAGTCTTCTATGATTCTCCGGTCTCCAAGACCATTCATCTCCTGTCTACTTCCATTGAAAGTCCCGAATCCAATCTTTACGTGGAGATTACTCCTGAATACCGGGCGTTCCAGGATGTTTAGCAAGCGGTTTGCAACGCAACTACCACCTCATCGGCCATGGGACTGCTCCATCGACTACCCAAGGGTAGAGTGTACCCTTTGTCCATCCCGGAACAGAAGGTCATGGAGGAGTACGTGCAAGAAGTGGTCCAACAAGGCTTCATTCGTCCATCCACGTCCCCTACCGCTTCAAGCTTCTTCGTGGCCAAGAAGGACGGAATAGACTACCATCACCTGAACTCCCAAACGGTCAAGTTTAGCTACCCCCTTCCTCTGGTCCGGGCGGCTCTGGAACAGCTGCGAGGAGCTTGTATCTTCTCCAAGCTGGACCTGCGGAGTGCGTACAACCTCATTCGTATTCGCCGAGGAGATGGATGGAAGACCGCCTTCATCACACCATCTGGGCACTATGAATACCGGGTAATGCCATATGGCCTGTCCAACTCTCCTTCAGTCTTCCAAAATTATATGAATGAGGTGTTTTGGGAGTTCCTCCACCGCTTTGTAATAGTCTACATCGATGACATCCTCATATTCTCCCGGAACCTGGCCGAACATCGCCACCATGTTTCCCAGGTCCTTGAGAAGCTCCGCCAACACCATCTATATCTCAAGCTGGAGAAGTGCGAGTTCCATATCCCCTCTGTGCAGTTTCTGGGTTATGTCATCGATCAACACGTCCTCTCCCAGCGGCAGGGTGACCCATCACGACTCCATCCATGTGCCTTCAAAAAGCTATCCCCAGCGGCGCAAAACTATGACATTGGGAATAGAGAATTTCTGGCCATTAAGCTAGCCCTGGAGGAGTGGAGACAATGGCTGGAGGGAGCTCACTATCCATTTGACGTGATCACAGATCATCGGAATCTGGAATACCTCCGTGGACTTAGCACACACGTCTCTGGGCTCTGGACACCCAGGCAGTAATCGTACCCTCTCGCTCTTGCGGCAACGCTATTGGTGGCCCTCCATGCCTCAGGATATCTCCTGCTACGTCAAGGGTTGCTCAGTTTGTGCCGTGGCTAACACTCCTAGGAGGCTCCCCGAAGGTAAACTGGTTCTGTTACTGATTCGGCAGCGGCCATGGACATACCTGGGGATAGACTTCATGATGGACTTACCACCTTCTAACAATTACACCTGTGTCCTGGTGATCGTGGACCGATTTTTCGAAGGCGTGTAAACCCGTTCCTCTCAAAAGCCTACCCACGGTGTTAAAAGCCGCCGACGCACTCTTCAAACAATGTGTTCCATCATTTCGGTATCCCAGAGGACATTGTGTCTGAAGTTACCTGTGTTTGTCTCTGTTTATAAATAAACATCACCTTGAGTTCACTCTATCCTCGGTCTCTGTCCATTGCCTGACAAGCATTACTGTGTTTTGTTTGTTTAATAAAGAAAAGACTGCAGCACTTAAATCCAGTAATTTATTTTATCCTGTTTCAACCTAAACATGACGAACTATATGTATTGCAATTCTGCTACTTTCTATTGCTTTTGACTCTAAGCTGACTCTGTTATGGAAGTAAGTGCGTTAATGGTGTATTATGAGTTTGTTATGACCATAACAATCAGAACAGCCATGTCTATTTTTACTAGGGCTATTTTGTACTTACACTATATTGCCAAACGTATTGGGACACCCCTCCAAATCATTGAATTCAGGTGTTCCAATCACTTCCATGGCCACAGGTGTATAAAATCAAGCACTAGGCATGCAAACACTTCTACAAACATTTGTGAAAGAATGGGTTGCTCTCAGGAGCTCAGTGAACTCAAGCGTGGTACCGTGATAGGTTGCCACCTGTGCAATAAGTCCATTCGTGAAATTTCCTCATACTAAATATTCCACGCTCAACTGTTAGTGGTATTATAACAAAGTGGAAGCAATTGGGAACAACTCAGCCATGAAGTGGTAGGCCACGTAAAATCACAGAGCGGGGTCAGCGCATGCTGAGGCGCACAGTGCGCAGAATCGGCAACTTTCTGCAGAGTCAATAGCTACAGACCTCCAAACTTTGTGTGACCTTCAGATTAGCTCAAGAACAGTGCGTAGAGAGCTTCATGGAATGGGTTTCCATGGCCGAGCAGCTGCATCCAAGCCTTTCATCACCAAGTGCAATGCAAAGTGTTGGATGCAGTGGTGTAAAGCACGCCGCCACTGGACTCGAGCAGTGGAGATGTGTTATCTGGAGTGACCAATCACGCTTTTCTGTCTGGCAATCTGATGGATTGTTTTTCAGGGGTTGGGCTTGCCCCCTTAGTTCCAGTGAAAGGAGCTCTTAATGCTTCAGCATACCAAGACATTTTTGACAATTTCATGCTCACAACTTTGTGGGAACCATTTGGGGATGGCCCCTTCCTGTTCCAACATGACTGTGCACCAGTGCACAGAGCAAGGTCCATAAAGACACGGATGAGCGAGTTTGGTGAGGAGGAACTTGACTGGCCTGCACAGAGTCCTGACCTCAACCCGATAGAACACCTTTGGGCTGAATTAGAGCGGAGACTGTGAGCCACGCCTTTTCGTCCAACATCAGTGTTTGACCTCACAAATGCGCTTCTAGAAGAATGGTCAAAAATAAACCTTGTGGAAAGCCTTCCCAGAAGAGTTGAAGCTGTTATAGCTGCAAAGGGCGGGCCAACTCTACAGGTGCTGATTATATAATTAGAATATCATCAAAAAGTTTATTTATTTCACTAGTTCCACTCAAAAAGTGAAACTTGTATATTATATTCATTCATTACACACAGACTGATGTATTTCAAATGTTTTTTTCTTTTAATTTTGATGATTATAACTGACAACTAAGGAAAATCCCAAATTCAGTATCTCAGAAAATTAGAATATTACTTAAGACAAATACAAAGAAAGGATTTTTAGAAATCTTGGCCAACTGAAAAGTGTGAACATGAAAAGTATGAGCATGTACAGCACTCAATACTTAGTTGGGGCTCCTTTTGCCTGAATTACTGCAGCAATGCGGCGTGGCATGGAGTCGATCAGTCTGTGGCACTGCTCAGGTATTATGAGAGCCCAGGTTGCTCTGATAGTGGCCTTCAGCTCTTCTGCATTGTTGGGTCTGGCATATCGCATCTTCCTCTTCACAATACCCCATAGATTTTCTATGGGGTTAAGGTCAGGCGAGTTTGCTGGCCAATTAAGAACAGGGATACCATGGTCCTTAAACCAGGTACTGGTTGCTTTGGCACTGTGTGCAGGTGCCAAGTCCTGTTGGAAAATGAAATCTGCATCTCCATAAAGTTGGTCAGCAGCAGGAAGCATGAAATGCTCTAAAACTTCCTGGTATACGGCTGTGTTGACCTTGGACCTCAGAAAACACAGTGGACCAACACCAGCAGATGACATGGCACCCCAAACCATCCCTGACTGTGGAAACTTTACACTGGACCTCAGCAACGTGGATTGTGTGCCTCTCCTCTCTTCCTCCAGACTCTGGGACCCTGATTTCCAAAGGAAATGCAAAATTTACTTTCATCAGAGAACATAACTTTGGACCACTCAGCTGCAGTCCAGTCCTTTTTGTCTTTAGCCCAGGCAAGACGCTTCTGATGCTGTCTGTTGTTCAAGAGTGGCTTGACACAAGGAATGCGACAGCTGAAACCCATGTCTTGCATACGTCTGTGCGTAGTGGTTCTTGAAGCACTGACTCCAGCTGCAGTCCACTCTTTGTGAATCTCCCCCACATTTTTGAATGGGTTTTGTTTCACAATCCTCTCCAGGGTGCGGTTATCCCTATTGCTTGTACACTTTTTTCTACCACATCTTTTCCTTTCCTTCGCCTCTCTATTAATGTGCTTGGACACAGAGTTCTGTGAACAGCCAGCCTCTTTTGCAATGACCTTTTGTGTCTTGCCCTCCTTGTGTAAGGTATTAATGGTTGTCTTTTGGACAACTGTCAAGTCAGCAGTCTTCCCCATGATTGTGTAGCCTACAGAACTTGACTGAGAGACCATTTAAAGGCCTTTGGAGGTGTTTTGAGTTAATTAGCTGATTAGAGTGTGGCACCAGGTGTCTTCAATATTGAACCTTTTCACAATATTCTAATTTTTTGAGTTACTGAATTTGGGATTTTCCTTAGCTGTCAGTTATAATCATCAAAATTAAAAGAAATAAACATTTGAAATATATCCGTCTGTGTGTAATGAATGAATATAATATACAAGTTTCACTTTTTGAATGGAATTAGTGAAATAAATCAACTTTTTGATGATATTCTAATTATAGGACCAGCACCTGTATATTAAACCCTACGGATTAAGAATGGGATGTCATTAAAGTTCATGTGCATGCAAAGGCAGGCGTCCCAAAACTTTTGGCAATATAGTGTATATTATTATTTGTTAGCAGAGTTTTATTTACAACGATTAGGATCCAAAAGTGAATTCTGAGTTGTGCTGAACTATATCTAACATTTCCATTCACTACTACACATTTGCCTATATCTTTTGGTATAAGCATATATATGTATATAAAGTAACTGTACCATTATATGAACCCACTGTATCTAAAATGAGATCACATCAGTGTAATAATATCACTAATATTTATTAATATAACTGGATAGTTTTCACCTGATATTAGTTATTGTTATTAGTTATAAGTGTTTGAAATGAGTTTAGTCCTTTCTTCTAAGAATGTTTTCTATTGTAATTCTACGAGTTCAAGAAGCTGTTTTACTTCGATACATAACAGTAGGGATCGCAACTTCTGCTGATAGCTTTCAACAGCAGAAAATAAAATACTGGACATGATTATATATATATTTTATGTTGTAAATTTTTTTTTTTGTTGAAAAAATTGCAGGTTTTTTTAATCAGAAAAAGATAACACTTTACTGAGAATGTGTGAATAAGGGTACGTTTACATGACAATGATTTACAAAAAAATTGAAAAGTTTATCCTTTGCGTTTTTCGTGTACAGACGACAGCATTTTCAAAACGATCCCCATACACACAGATCTGTGAAAACGACTAAAAAGGCTGTATTATTCATGCCAGGCCAGTAGATGGCGATATCACTTTGTAAAGAAACACTACAGACTGAACATGTAATACACCTGCGCATGACGTCACCCTTTTTACAAATTCATGTTTTTGTAGTTTACACAGAGACAGTAACAGTACACTGTAAAAATAAATTAATAAATAATCCTTATAATTATATGGTACAGCCCTATTTTCCGGACTTTTTTTTACAGTGAATCGTTTCAAAAACATGCATTTTCAGGCCCTCAGAACGCTGTTGTTGTGAAAATGAACGGCCAAAGCCCATTTTTTGTTGAAAACAGTGTCATAAAAATGGCCCCCTAGTGTTATCACTTGTGATAGAGGAAATTTAGCATGTTACAATTGCCCCCAAACTGTGCCTCCAAACATCAGATATTCATGCTATGCAAACATGCCATATTTCCCTAAAATCATATGCTCATTTGGAACTGTTAAAGTGTGTGTTAATGACTTTGGCATGCCTGTGCGGGCAGATTAAGGAAGCTCACAGGAAGTGTCTTTGACCCAATATTTAAAATGTGTTGGTTTTGGCCAAACTGACAGCCCTGTGTCCCGACAGCATCAAATGCACCGAGCCCAGCGAGAGGACAGTCTGTTCACTGACTCCTAATTACAGTCCATCTGACACCCCTCTCCTCTGCCAATAAAAACACAACCAGCACTTCACTTCAGTAAACACAATTCATAAAATAAATTCATAACGCAACATGGAAATTAGCATTAGTAAAACTAAGGAGGCAGCCATTTTGTTTAATTCATGTTTATTTCCACTGAATGGTAACAAACGCAATACAATTAGTGGCCACTATTAGAATTTACATTTGTAAATTCAGTAAATAGACAAAAATGACAGGATTCATTTGTAATAGATGTTGATATACTGTTAGTAGACAAATTAAACAACTGAGAGTGTGAAAGGGAGTTTATTTTGTAAGTCCACAGGGCCAAAAGTGTCCATAGTTGAACACTCTGAGGGGTCACATCGCTTCCTAATCGCATTATTGTTTCGGATCCAAATTGAATTCAGCAGACACATGTAGTTTAAAGCTCTGGATAAAATCTGCCTGCGAGGGGTTGTGAGAACACGGCTGTGAAATTCCACACTGGACCATCATTCTGTGTCAAATCCTGGTTGATTAAAAGTCGTTAGCGGAGGCTGTTCACAGCTAAGACCTCAGTAATTAAAGAATAACAGCGTGCTGCATTCTGTGACAGCGGATGGTATCATGTGTTCGGCGGGTCAGCGGCCCGAGCAAGAGCCATTTATACATTTGGTGCTGACTGGATCAAGAGCTCATTACACCGGTGGAGGTGTTTTACTGTAATCTGGGGATGACTAGTACAATTGCACTACAATGCCAACTTAAGTCAGTTCTGATTTAAATAAATCAGTTCTGTCATGTATATTTAGGCCTGCGTGATTACATTTCAACAGCTGACTAATCCGTTTGGGATGTACAGTTTACTCACAGTTTACTTGTCCTGGCAGAGTGGCCACAGGTCTAGGCCTATTCATTATATATATATATATATATATATATATATATATACACACACTATATTTTACTGGTTCCTTGTTACATGTTACATGTACTTACTGTAGTAACAACAGTAAATTATACATAATTACATGCAACTAACCGTAACCCTAACTCTAGCCCTAATTATATAGTAAAAACATGTGTCAGGGTTATGTTCTGTTTTTGTTTTTCCATTGGGTTCACTTTCTGTTTGCTCGTTTTCCTTTGACCCAGTTTTACCATGTGTTTCATTGGTTCATCTAAATCACCTGTCCCTCGTTTGCCCTCATGTATTTAAGCTCTCAGTTTCTTTCTGTCCCTGGTTCTGTATTGTTAATGTCTATGTGTAACATGGTTGCGATTTCTCCAAGTTGTTCTCCTGTTGTGTTTATTATTAGTCACTTTTGAGTATCTCCTGCATTGTGCCCTTCATTACAGCCGCCAGCTGTGACAACATGGTCATTATTATTACTCAGTACTTAAATATATAGTTACACTGTAACAAGGACACCTTAAAATAAAGTCTAACTGAATATACTTAAGTTAATAAACTGAACATATATTATAGATTAAATGTATATGCAATTAGCTGAACTTTGGAGTGCTTTTTAGCCTCTTAAGTAGGACTTGGGTACATCTTTATATGTATTTTATTTTAAGTGTACTGCTGACATGCATTCATGGTAAACTAAACTATACTTGATTGTAATTTCTGTTGAAACTTGTCATGCATTAAATGTCATGCATTTAAATATATTTGTAATTACACATTTGTAATGAAATTTAAAAAAAAAAACTACAGTGAAAATGTATATACATGTGTTTTAGTATGTTAGTCAACAGATCAAAATAAAAGCACAGTGATTTAAAATGTACTTTAAAGGGAAACATTTAATTAGTACACAGTGTACTTAAGTGTGGTAAGAAACATAGTCATGAAAGTGTCCTCACTATAAGGGTACTTGCGTTGCCTTATTGTTTCATTAACGTTGTATTTTCTACAAGTAAAGTAAAAAAAAAAAAAAAATAATAAAAAAAAAAAAATATATATATATATATATATATATATATATATATATATACATTTAATGCTCAAAAATCTTAGGGACGTCATGAGTTACGCATGAGGCTTCTGGGCGACTGTTTGTCTGGATGAAGGCTGAAGGTCTTCATTTAGCAATGGAAGACACTGTCTGGAATAAATTTTAACTTAACCCTGACTTTCATTTACGATTATTGCCTCAAAACGCAATTGTTTTCTAATATTTTCAAAATGCATTGCAAATTTGAGCAGTGGCCTCAGAGAGAAGCAAACTGCAAACAGTACATCGCCACAGAGAACAGTTTGACTGATTATAATCATGAAACACTGGGTAATTACTTCACCATGTCTGATCCCACCCTGAATTGAAGAGCCCTCAGAGAGCCAGCATTCATCTCCAGACGACATGTATTGGTGTAAAATTAACGATGTTCGAAGCAGTGTCCTGGCAGGAGTGAAAGTGCTGCCACAATTAGCCTTAACGCTGGGATAACAGCACGCCAAATGGTGCCGTCAGCCCGCCGTTTAATTGCCTTGGCACTGCTGCCACATATAATCACCTGTCATTACTAACAGAGACTGCATCTGTTTATGCGTCTGTCCAAGGTGCCAAAACGTGCCAGTCTTATGGAGGAGATGGCTTTCGCTAAGACCCAGACGGAGCCCCAAACACAGAAGGTCATTCACCAAATCAGACTTCACACATGGGTATATTACAGACAGTGTTTACTGAGATTTTACCCTGTTGGACTATGATTTGGGACACCCAGAGAATTTATTTGTTTGCATAATTAGGCCAGCGGATTTCTTAAGAAAAATCTTTAATGGTCGTCAGGTCGGTTTTATTACCTTAAAAACACAAAGATATTCATAACCCTCACTCTTATCTTAAAACATTCAATAAGAGTTTTAAAAAAATCCACTCCAACCACTCATAAAAAGAGGAAGACAGAGTAAAAAATAGCCTTGTCAGCTCTGTTCCGGCCCGTTCTCTTGTGTGACAGGCCGTTCTGCCCACTATCAAAGGCCCACACTCCCTCTCCTCTGATCTGCAGCCGCGCTAATTGACAGATTGAGGGATGGAAGACGGTGTTCACACCTGATGAGACGAGCCGCACGCACACCTCAGTGTCCGTCTGTGGCCGCGGCGAGAGGACGAGCACGGGCGCTGATGTATGACTGCGGAAGGGTGGCACAGCTGTTGGCAGGGAGGGGCGGCAGAGCGGCAAGAGAGCGGGAGAGAGAGAGAGAGAGAGGGAAAGAAAGAAAGAAAGAAAGAAAGAAAGAAAGAAAGAAAGAAAATCAATTAAAAAACGAGAGAACGCAAAAATGAATGAATGTAAAACAAATGATAGAACTAACAAAAGAAAAAAGACAGAACAATCAAACATTAACTAATGGAAGAATTAGCAAAACATTGACGGAAAGAACTTAAGAGCATATGAATAAACAAAACAACCATAATAACAAACAAAAGAAACTAATGTACAAAATGTTTTTTTTTTTTTAAATGACACTGTCCAACAGCGACACCCACAGGTAATCTGCCATCACGCCACTTGCGATGACGTCTGTTTGATGGAGGGATTTCGGGGTGGTTAGGACGAAGATCTCCACTTTGTCACGGCCCACGGCGGACCCTGCTGGACCCTGGGTGATTACATCAACTCTGGGCGGCTGGATCTGCGTCCATAGTGAGCAAAGCGGAGGATGGCGGCAGCCTAGTCCAGCCACACCGCACAGATGTCTCGCAAGCCGACACAGAGCACATCCCACCAACACCCCGCACCACGGAGACGACAACGCCTGAGCCGCCCGCAGATGGAGAGCTTCCGCCCGCCGCTAGCACGGAGCCTGTGATGACAGCGCCCACTAACGCCCCGGAGCCGAAGTCTGACCAGGGGTGTAAGCTGGCAACAGCTGTCTCAGTGGGAATATTGGTGGAGATTGACACCGGGGAGGACTAGCTAATTGACCGGAACACTGCTTTCCACCCTGCCCCACCCTGATCTGGTAACCCTTTCTTCATCATCTCTGGTTATAACCAGCACAGAAACAGAATTATCAGACTGTATTAAATCTGAACTGTTATCTGTGATCCTGCCCAACCTCCCTCTCACTAAGTAATACTGCTAGTCCTCCAGCCATGCCCTGCCCTGTGTTCTCCTGTAGCTCTTCATCTTCCCCTGTGTTACCCTGCAGCAGGGTGAAGCCTCAGAGACTGCACTCACCAGCCTCTCCAGATCGAGTGGATCCTTCGGCTCAGCCTCCGGCCTCTGATCCTCTCATTCCACCTCGACCCATCGACCTGTCTGAGTCACCTTGGCTCCTCCTACCCTCGGCTCCACTAGGTTCCCTCGTCCCGCCGACTCCCCCTTGGTCAGTCGTCACCTCCGCGCCACGGATTTGCGAGCCTCCCGCTGCGCTTCGGATCTCCATTCCTAGGACTGCAGTGGAATCCTTCTTCCCCCCGGACTCGCAGAGGTACTCGGTCGCACCGGCTCCGCCTCAGGCCTCCAGTGCCAGCGGTGTCGCTCGATCCCATCAGCTCTCTGTCATCGCCTGGGGATCACCTTAGATCGGCTCGGCCCTCCGTCGGTCGTCCCGTGGAGGTCGTTGACCACACCCACTCCTTGGCTCCTCCCTCCATCGACGCCTCTGTGGGTTGTCATCATCACCATGTTCTGGGTCTGTAGCACATGGCCACTCCTCCAGTCACCGCCCCCATCTGTCCCTCCTTGGGGTCTCTGCCTATCTGCCTGCCTGTGTCTGTTATGTCACAGTTCTGTTGAGTTAATTTCATTTTCATGGACTTTTAGTTTGTTATTTTCAGTCACATGTGTTCTTTTCAGTTTCCCGCCACTTATCAGTTGTCATGGTGATTCATTTGATCTGCCCAGGTGTTTATCAATTGACCCTCATTTAACTTTGTATTTAGTTACGTTCAGTTCATTCCTCAGTGGTCTGGTGTTGCTTGTGTTTTACCACACTGTTACGCTGTGGGATTATCTTTTGAGTTCTAAAATAAACCTTGTTACAGGTATAGGGGGTGATTTTGAACACAGCCAGGGAACACAGGGACTGAACAAGATAATGAACAAGACACAGGTGTAACACATGAGAGCAAATTCGGCAAACTCAATGGCCCTCTGAGAAATCTGATCCTGTCCAAATGCAAATGTATCAGATTGATTATACTAACTCTTCTCATGTGTTTTTGACCTATCTGAGCTACTGTTTGCGTGCCAATCTTCTGCATGTTTTCATTTCATAGATGATATCCGACGAAAAAATTACATATACTATCAATAAATAGAACCAAAATGCGGAAACTACTAAGACTCACCATTTTAATATCAGTGTCAGGTAAGAAATAAGATAATTTTTATATTTCTATGCTCACGTATGCAAGTTTATTATAAACAGCCACTGTTATAAACTCGTGAAGTTTACTTAAATAGGGTTTTTATAATAAATTAAAATATTAACAAATAATACATTAAAATACATATACATCATACGTGATGCACACAAGCACAGCACATGACCTTCTGTAACGCCCACATCTAGAAAACACACATTCCCACCTCTGTAATAAACACAGAGACATTAGTCCCGTCCGAATCTGCATCTTTTAAATATGTTAAAATGTAATATGATGTCCTGCTATTATCTTGTTCTGCCGTTTCTCTCAGTTTGTGGGCTGATCTCAGGAGAAATATTTATTTAAAGATCTCCATTAGACAATTCTCTCTCATCTCTCGCTTTCACATGTAGAACCTCTTTCGACCCCACAAACAGACGTGATCTCACACAGAAGCTGTGTGCTAAAGTATGATATGAGTACTAAAGCTGGTAATGATCTCCTATACACACACGTTCACTCAAGCTGATGAAAGGAAGAGGTCTTGACCACAAAGCACGCTTTAAGTAAATTAATAGAGTAGGACAGGCTGAAGATTGCCTCTGTGGCTCTCTGCCCAGTGCTACAATAATAGCCAGTGTGTGTGTGTTTGCTCTGTGACAGAGAGCAGTAGCAGGATGTGACAGGCCCCCCTCGGCCCACGCCGCTCCCCAGGTTTGACCCTCCACCCAGCACTGCTCCTCCACAATGCGGCCGCTGACAGGACCAGCTGTGGTATGCGGCCGAGATTGATGAAATTTTCATAACTGTTTCCCTCGAGTTCTCCTTCACCTTCAGGATAATTTATGACCCGCTCACCAGCCTCGAAGAGACAATATGCTTGCCTTGAAATTAACTGTAACAGTCTTGTAGGTTGTAATTAACAGCGGTTCATGGAGCGAAGACGCCAGCCGTAGCGCCAACTGCATCAGCATGAATAATTGATGGTGTTTCCAGGGGAAATTAAGAGCTCCTAACATTATTGTTTCCACACACATGTCCACTTTGGTTAAAGTCAAAACGTGATCGCTGAAACCGATGAAATTCCATCTGCGGTCCCATGACAAAGTGTGCCTGCTTATGACACATGGCCCGTTGATGTGGCTCACAGATGTTGCACATGGGTTGTGGGATTGGCTAAACACAAACTGAGTGGGACGCCGGTCTGTAAATGGATGATCATGTGTGGTCATATTTTTGCTGTATAAACATATTTACATTAATTCTTCTTCTTCTTCTCCTCCCAAGCTATAACTATGAAATGTATAAAAAAGTTAGGCTTGTTGAAGCCGTAGCCCAGCGGTTAGCACGTGTGCTCTTGCCAGCTGTGGTGCTCACGCGGAAGACCCGAGTTCAAGTCCAGTCCACGACATGCATTTCATCTTCCACTCTTCACTTCCCTGGTCTCTCTAGTAAAGATGTTGTGATACCAAGTATGATGCACAATATTCAATGTTTTGTTTTGGGACCATTTTCTGGTGAAGAAAAAACAAAACTAATTAATAGGTCAAATATTTTCTATTCAATAAAAAAAAAAAATCTCTCAATATGTTCATTGTACTTGCAAAACTACTTGTGGATGATTTTCAGTCCAACAACACACTTGCTTGAGGGATATTGTTTAAATGTTATTGCAACTTTGTTGTAACTTTGATTCTATTATTCTACAATGAAAACAAATTGCTCCACAAACAGTGCATTTTGGTCTGGTTTTGTTTTTGAAGTAAAAATGTATTATTGACATTATATTAACTATTGACAATGTTTAGAAAACATATCTAAACTAGCCTTTAACAGCATTTTTTTAATATGAATTTAAATTAGACAGGTGGTGCTGGGGTGGAGGAGGGGTAAAGAAAATGTTCATGGTGCATAGTACGAGCAAGTCGAGCAGGGCTGCGTTTCCCGCACAACAACATAACTTCCTGCTTAACTACCATAGTAAGGATCATCATTGGAGAAATTAACTAGCTAGTTTCCCAAAGCCGTAGTAGCATGGTCGCACCTCCGTCATTTGCACCACATTGGTCCAACAATATAGGACTGTCATTAATGGCGTCATACGCAGGTTGTGAAGTAATTCATAGTAACTTCTGTTAATTGATCAATTCAAGATTGCAATTATAATTATTATAACTAGTTCATTTACTTGAAACAACATAAAGCTGTTCATTTTAATCATGTTTACATGTAGTATGTTATTGGTGCTCTCCCATAGGCTATATGGTTCATTTAGTTGGCAGTTTTTTTCTTAACTATTTTTGGTCCTGTCGTTTTGCTTTATTTGATGTTTGATTCATCGCTGGTTTCCTCTTACATCACACTCCCTTACGCATTTATGCACATGTACACTCTTTAAAAATGGTGCTAATGGTTGACACGCTAAAGTATGTACATAGAATGCACTGCATGTTAGCTTGCTTATTTTGCCCAAGAGCTTAATGTAAGTCCAGATGTTATTTAACAAAAACAACAGGGAAAGAGCTGTAGTTCGACTACACAAGTTTGCGATGCTGTTTGCGTATGTTTGTTGGAACTGTGGTTTCGGGAATCGGCGAATCATTGAACTATGTTAGAAATGACAGAACTTGTGACCATAATTGGCTAAAAATGCTTAGGGATGGAAAGAAATAGTGTGATTCTTTTCTCCAAACCAGTTCAGCACAAACTCCACCCCGCAGAACAATACTACACAATACTACAACTAATCCTAACCCCTAACCACACCAAACACCCTAACCTTACCCAATCAAACTGACTGCAGGGCGGGATTTGTTCTGAACGGGTGTGGGGAGGGGAGGTGGGGATCATGCAAATGAATAAGGTAAGAGACAGGAAAGAGAGATTGACTGGCTGCGCTGTCGACTTGGAAGAACCAATCAGTTACTTGGAAGAGTTTTGTGACTGAACTATGCATTTTTAAGTGATCTTTCTAGGGCCCTGTCCCAAATGGCACAATTCATATGCAATTACGGTCTTGGTCTTGTAGACTTACAATGGCCACCATAAGGGTGCTCATGAACATCCCCTTTGTGGACGATATGCGCCGTCGATGTGCACTTTTGGCGAGGCTGCACTGAAGTGAGCTCCACAGCAGACTTCTACCCGACAGTCAAAACGGTGTTACGTCACGAAAATGCAGAATCGGGGGAAGACCGTGAGTGTTTAGGGTGCCATTTGAGACAGGGCCTAGGTTTTCAAACTTTATATATAACCTAACTGTAACTAAAATAAACAAATTTGAAAAACCACCATTCACAGAACAGTGGTTACACAGCTTATTATATCATTGATGAAATTATCGTTTGATACTGTTCCACCAGTTTGATACTAACGTGGCAGCAGAATATTGTGCAACACTTCAATAATTTGTTCAATAAAATTGAAAAAAAGTAATAAAAAAAAATAGCTTAAGATGAAGCATTTAATTTCTTTACCATTAGCGTCACCAAGTAGAATGACAAAAATAATGATTGTCTTGTCTTCTTGTCTTCCATTGGTCAGTCAAACAGATCGTCCCGCCCCAAACTTACACCATTGGCTGTGTCAATTTTGCTGGTCGGGATGCTCAAACAAACAGTAAAATATTGCATATGGAACTGGTTAAATAATAAGTATTTTACTTTAATAAAATTGCAGCTTTAAACTTCATAGTAAGGATAAGGAATGTAGTTTGTGATGGGCACAGCAAAAAACAAGAGAGCGGGATGGTGAAGGAGATATAAAAAGCAAATGTGCTAGCGAGATGCACTAGAGATGGTGGAGCAGATGGGTTTTGACTCCCTCTTCATTTATCAAATGTGGCCCACCAGTGCTTCTGCCTCAGCTCTCATCTCCTGCCCCCTGCCTGCCCTAAAGCCCCTCATCGTTTAGTTCAAATGCCCATTATCATGTAATAGCCTTTCTTAAATAAGCCCACGCAGCCCCCCGCCGCTGGCTCCTCCAGATCGATCGCCCGCGCTGCTGATGACGACCATCTTTAACTTGGGTAATTCAGAGCTTTATGTTGGCGGGTCAGTGTAAGGTCATTTCCTGGGTGGGTGTGGAGGTGTCAACCAGGGTCAGGAGTCAAAGGTCACACACACACAAGTCTTCATGGTGCGGGACATGAGTGGGACATAGTGAAAGGTGCTGTCACTAGACCAAACAAAGACAAAGTCTGTCGCAAGGGGCGAGATCTGTATCTCAGATTTCAGTTCCACCACTTTCATATGTAGAAATAAATGGGATACTAATGTGAGTTTGAATAGTAAAATCTGAAGTTTAACTCAATCATAAGGGCACACTTGAACTGTTTTAGACCCAAATCATATCATAATGCAACTGATTATTCTAAAGCTTAGGCAAAAAGCAATAAAAGTCTGGCTTTAAGACTCGCTAACCCAATGGATTTGTGGAAGGATGTTTCAAACTTTAGCAAGAACATTTCTATATTGTAGTATGTGACCCTTCTTTGAACCACATATCCCATTCAAACATGTTTCAACTATTCGCAAAAAGGCTGTTGACAGGCCTTGAGCACCGCTTACGCACACTCACACAAAACAGACACTGAATTGGTCTTAAGATGTTCTCTGTCAGCACCGGCCTCTTTAGACAGTGTGTTTATGGACAGATGACAATACCTGTCTTCTAGTGTAGACAAATAAATGCAACGTTGTGACTCCAGGTTTGGGTTCAGAGAGCGGCCATTCAAACAAACCTTTTATTAGCTTTCATCAGTGCCGTCTCCATAAAGAGAAACAAAGCATTTACAGGTCACAAAATTATAATTATTATTATTTGTGATTATATCTCTTGCTCTGTATGAAATATCATACAATATCATACAAAAAGGAGGTTTTCACAGTGATGATTCTTCTTAGGAAAAAAACGGAAACAAAATGACAAAGATTAGTTCACTTTAAAATGTAAATGACTGTATTCTTCCGTATTCAACTTACGAAGAAAGTGTTAATGCCTCTCGCAGTTCAAAACGCTTGCGCCGCGTCCGACGTCATACGTCACACCAGTTACGCCTTTTCCGTAAGTTGAATACGGAAGGCGGTCTGGTGAAAGCTAGATATTTAACTTTATAGTTTTAAATATGGATATATGCTTCAGAAGGCCCCCCCGGAAACGTGTGGATTATATGGATGGATGCACTTTTTTGGGCTTCAAACTCGTGGGCCCCATCACTGCCATTATAAAGCTTGGAAGCGTCAGGATATTTATTAATAATTTTGTATTATTGTGTTCATCTGAAAGAAGAATGTCATATACACCTAGAATGGCTTGGGGGTGAGTAAATCATGGGGTAATTTTCATTTTTGGGTGAACGATCCCTTTAATACACAACATTTTGTGCACAATTAATGTGTAACACTTTATTTTACAGTGTCCTTGTTACATATGTTACAGTACATGTACTAGTAATACCAGTAAATTATGCATAATTATGCATGCAAATGCAACTATTCCTTAACCAAACCCTAATCATACCCTAACCCTATAAGTATATGTAGTTAATTAATATTACTCAGTACTTAAATATATAAGTACACTGTAACACTGACACCGTAAAATAAAGTGTAACCAAATAATGTGCACGTTATTCCAAAGTAAACAAAAGTTTGTGTTTGTCATCTTGTGGCTTCACCCATTTCTGTCTTTTCAAAAATTCTGGTATGTAACGGCTACTTTTTGTCGTTCAATAATTTCCTAAGAGATAAAATCAAGTCCTGTTCCACATTTTGTTTATCCGAATCCAGTGGAATAGTGGTTCACGTTGACTTCAACAGTATAGCATTACAAGAATCTCCGCCAACAGCAGACGCTCAACGCTTAACGCTCCATCTATGTCAAAGTGTGCCGGACACATTGAAAGCATTATATGAGGTGTGAAACATTTAGAAACATGCCTCTGAATGCTGAAGGAGGCACAGACAATAGAGGCTCTCGGCGGTCGATCATCAACAGACTGCCGCAGTAAAACATCTTGTTCCTGCCCCCTATTTGAAATGCCAGTGAGGAGTGGACATCTCTTTGTCCACTTCTGTAGATCTTCCCTGAACCAACTGTTGCCCTTACGCTTTGCCATATGCTGCCTATAGAGCAACTCTGTTCTCTTCTTTTAATGCTTAGGAAAGAAAATCTGTTCAGGCTTCAATCCAACAAGCTTTAGTGATGTTGAGTGAATGAAGTTTATGGAGCCTTTTCTTGAGAATCACAAAGAAGGACGAAGTGAGATTCCAGAAGCTTGTTGTCATTGGGCACTAACTGCCATGGATACCAACAGTAACCTCGGAGACTAAACATGGACTATCAATAACAAATACGAATTTATAAAACACACAGTTCTGACTAGGAAGAGCCGTGTCCAAAATTGTAATGAAATGCTGATAGACACGCACCTGTGATTATTTAATGTGTTAATGTAGTGTGATTAATTATAAATTGATTCATTATAGTGTGATTAAATTGTAATCATACAAAATCCATTAGAAATTATAACACAGTAATTGTGTCTATACATTGCTTAATTCTGTTATTCCAGGATTTGATTTGATTGAATGAATAGGCTTAATAATTATATTTTAATAACATAAACCTATTGAGTAACACTTTATTTTACAGTGTCTGTTACACGTTACATGTAAGTACTACAGTAATAACAATAAATGATCCATAATAACTCTATAGTAGTCAATTGTTATTACTCAGTACTTAAATGTATAATTACACTGGAACACAGACACCTTAAAATAAAGTCTAACCACCTATTGTTATTAATTGTCATTATTAGGGACCAAGCACCGAAGGTGCGTTGGCACCTATTGAAATCGTTGGCGTTATAATTCTTCTTCCTCTTCTGCTCTGGAAGTCTATGGCAGCCCATAGAAGCGCTTGCGGGAAAGTTGTGAAATTTGGCACACTGATAGAGGTCAGTCCCAACATTAACCACACCAATTTTGGAGTCTCTAAATCAATACCTCTAGCGCCACCATGTTTATGCTAATAACTTTTGAACCGTAAGGGCTAGAAATGAAATTATTTTCCCTCTGATACCTCATGACGTCTTTTACTGTCATGAACATTTTCCCACCATTTTGAATGTTCCGAAAAACTCCTCCTAGGCTGTTCCTCCAATTTTCCTGAAAATTAAACCATATCATCTTCAGACCATGCCAACAAAAAGTTATTAAATTCAAGATGATTCTTCAAACCATTCTCGAATAATGTGTCAATGAATTTGACGAAGTGCCCACCAAAATGAACACAAGGCTATATCTCTGCAACGCTCTGGCGTATTCTGACCAAACTTGGTGTGTGTTATGCCAACCATGACCTGAGGCTACCTGCAGCACACCTAGTGGTCAGGAGATATGAAAAATTGAGATTAAAAAAAATGTTTTGCTGATAACGCTGGCCAAAAATCACAAAAGATTCGGTGCATCATGCTGAGTCATACAATACCCAATTTTCCCACATCGACCATTTAGAATTTTGTCAAAAAATGCTATATTTTACAGACGCCTTGGCGCATCGTTACGAATCTCAGTATGTGTCTTCGTCACCATGCCTTGAAGGTAGTTTCTGGCCAGCACCACCTTGTGTTCAAAATTCATTATAATGAATCTGGTCTTAATATATTCCTTGGGTCATGCCGAGAACATAGATACCAAGTTTGCCATATTTAGCCAAACATCCTGTCTGCTTGATTTTATTTAAATACCTACTTTTTCAAACTCCTCCAAGGCCGTTTGTCCGAATTTGACCAAAATGAAATCGTATCATCTTCAGACAGTGCCAACAAAAAGTTATGGATTTCGTGTTGATAGACAAAACCGTTTTTGTATACCGCAGCAACAAAGTTGAGGCATGATGCCAAAATGACTCTTGAGGCTGTATTCTCTGCAATGCTTTGGGATATTGACACCAAACTTTGCAAGTGTCATTGTCACCTTACTCTGACGACACCACATCAGTTTCGTAACAGCGCCACCTATTGGTCGAAAGTGATAAACCATTAAATCATATTACTAGTAGGCTATATGCTTTTTCAGCCATTTTGCTTAAAATATTCTTCATATGTCTTTAATGGCTTATTGTTGCAGTTGGTCTGATGCTCCCAGCCATGTTGGCATGTCTTATCATGCTCTTTGTGCTTGGCCCAGATAATTGCTGCTTGCAGCTATATTTTATTAATTATTATTACTACAAAAAACGGGTTTCAAAGTGCAAGTTTTTGAAACAATATCGTTATCATCTCTGTGTATACTACAAAAACGTGAATTTTTTCTGAAAACGGTGACGTCATGCACATGTGTATTGGGCTACGTATTCGGTCTATAGGCGGGTAGTGTTTCTTTACAAAGTGACATCACCATCTACTGGCCATTGTGTAAACACCTAAATTATGTTTGTGTATTTAATTTTTTTTTTGTATATTTTATAATTAATCTGAATATCATATAATTACTTTGATCAAATGGCAGCCCTGTTCGTTGTAACTTCTTTAGTAAATTTGATTGGATAAATAAAGAGATATGCCCCCTTAACAATTTTAAAATCACTGTAACGGTTGAATTGCTTAATGAAACTATATGAAACAGCTTTACACCTAAAATGTTTCTATTTTACATTCTCCACAATACAAATCATATGTACACTGTTATTCAGGAAACCATCAGGCCAGTCAACAAAACAAGTCACAGAATATCAATCGACATTACTAACCAAAGCTTGTTTCCGAGCGAGCTGGCATCTCCAGTCATCCCGAGGAGATGTCAGTGTTGGGCTGTCATGAGTGGACAGTGCAGATGTATTGTGTTTGAGAGAGTCACGACAGAGGTCAGCTGACAGACACAGAGGTCAGGAGAGCTGAATATCACTGGGCCTCCTGCTGCTTCATTCAGATGTCATGTGAATGAGGACGGGACAGGCCTCTCAAGGATGAGACTTCAACTCATCAGTGTGGGTCTGATCAGTGTTGTCCAAATATTTAGAAAGGTCATTCTATGCAGTGGAAGCCTTTTCCATTTCATTGCAAATTTCTGCATGATTTTAAACATTCTGGGCCCTATCATACATCCGGCGAAATGCGACGCTAGGCATGACACAAGTATTTTTTGCTAGTTTCAGCCCGACGCAGTTATCATTTTCACGTCCAGCGCCATGTGTTTAAATAGCAAACCAGGTGTGTTAAGGAGCATTGTTGGTGGTGAAAACGACTGCGCCATTGACCAACACAAACCTGGTCTAAAGTCAATGGCGCAGTATTTTTTGCGTTATTTAAAGGGTGTGTTAGTAATATGAGCCTATAAGCGCACAACGCGGACTAAGTGCACCTGCGCCACCATGCGCTCAGATCGGAAAAATAGGGCCCCATATGTGTTTAAAGTGTCATGTCATGAAACCCTCCATTTTTAAAATTTTAGCCATGTAACGCTGCAGAGTGGAGGGAGGATCTGTCTGGCCAAAAACATTCAGTTCGCATTTGTACTCTGAAAGGAAAATATATGTGAATGATTTGTATTTCCTTTATTGTGAAATTTGTCTTTGGCTCACCACCACATAAAATAGTTAGACAGACAATGTTAATAAAACACAGTCAGATTCACATTACATAAATATAAAAATACAATTCATGATTTATCAGTCACTTGCGGAGCTGAGAATTTTAATGTGCTTTTGCAGTTCTAATTCCACAACGAAGAATAACAAATCTCAGTGGTCTGATTAGTTTACACACTCACAGAAATGATTTATGGTGTTTATCACACAATTTTGTCAATTCAAATATATCCTCCTATCCCAGCTTTATGTGAATATTCAATAAGAAAACCATTTCTTAAGTTCACTACCTGAAGAGTGAATCTACTGTGGTGCTATCAATAGTTCAGACTAGCCTGAAACAGCAACACTAGCTCAGACATTCCTGTGAGTTTGAGGCGGGATTGTCTGTTAGTCTGAATGGAGAATGGAGGATGAAGGAAGTTGAGTGTTCAAAAAAACCTGTTTGAAAACAGTCATTATTTACATTTCACCTTTAAACTCTTGGCAAAGTTCTTCTTTATTCCTCCCTCAGGGGTAAACAGACGTTCAAAATACCTGTGCAAAACTACACTGTTTGTAAACTTTGAATATTTAAATCTGTGCTGCGCGCAATCCTCCCAACAATGCAATGAACAAATACAAAAGTTAAAGCGATCTTAGTGATATGGTTATGTTTGCAACAGCTCTGCAAATACTGTCATGTTCTGTCATGAAACTAGGTCCATACCTCACTCTGCTTGCAGTTGCATAATTCTCTATAGGGCACAGCTGATAGGTCCTGTTGGATCAGTAGCCAGTGAGCTCGCAGCTCAACCTTCAAATACTTGGTCAGCATTTGCTGAAGCAGTTGCAGTGCGTTTTCAGAAACCCTCCACCTTCCCCAGCTCCATCTGTAACTTTTCAGGTAATTCATGTATGCTATATTTTGCAGCAGCAGCATGTCTTAATTGCTCACAGCTGCATGTTGTGTAAGTATTGGCAGTAGCAAGCATATGCCGTAGGCAGAGTTTTATAATCACAGAGGTCTCAAATTTGAGCTAATGGTTAGGGGGGTTCGGGGGCATTTGTCAGCAGTATTTGTCAGCAGTTGGTTAACAAGCGTGTGGACATAGGGCATAGATTATGATTTTTTAGCATTGTAAAGGGACTGTCTCAGTGGTCAGCTCGGTCAAACTCGGAGCGATTGTTTTGATGCGGATCTGAGTGCGATTGCCATGTTCACATTTGCCTAAACAAACCAAACCAAAGGAGAAAACAAACCTGGTTCCAAAACAAACACTCAGATGTGAAAGCACCCTAAGAGGCTGCAATTAATTCTTAAGTATTAGCAATACTCAGAAGAATTTCACGGCCAAAGAAAATGTCCATTATCCAATAGCATAGCGATGTATAAAACACAACTCACAGTGAAGTCACTTTCAAACCAAGCAGTTTTCACGCATACGCTAGGATGTACGGCCCAATTCTTCATATTCTGCACACTCAGCACTCGCCTTGAGTTATTTTGCACTAATGAGTTGGTTTACAAGGTGGCAATGCTGTCCTGGCCTGTTGTTACACAGTTGAAATGGAAAAGATGGAACAACAATAAACTACTGAAGACCGCAACAACAATAGACGCCTGCAATTACAAGTGAGAGGGTTCAGAGATACACACGACTTTTGGACATTTGGACAAAAATGTAACTTTTTAGACTGCCTGTGCACACACTATCAAATGGAGTATACTTCAAAAGGATGTTCGATTGTACACATACACTGGGCGTAAGTAAACTTTGGGCTTTATGGTTTTAACTACAGCACAGTGCCCCGTGACCAGGGTATATCTTACAGAGTTGTTTCAAAACGTGTCATACTCCACAGAAAGTCTCACAAATAAACGTCACAGTTTTATTGTGCTAGGCATATCTGATATTTTCTCTCTCCGGTCTCTCTCTCTCTGAAGAGGCTTTAGTCCATTATAAACAGCCTTATTACGGTTGACAACTCAAATTGCTTATCCTTGTTTCTCTGCACACACCAATTACAGAGAATATCATCACATGAGCTTGTTTGTATTTGTGGAGTGCCAATCATGTTGCAATATTAGTTTGACATTCCTGGCATCAACATCTCTGCGGGAGAACTGTCAAAACTGTCAGAGTGACGAGACAAGATCGCTCAGCACACATGCGTAGTGCCGCCGCATCAATCCCTGCCACGTACGTCTCAACGCAGGAGAGACCGAGTTCATCTGATGACTGAAACAAACACTCACTCTCAATTAACACATGTGCCTGTCAGACAGGTGCCTAAAACAAACGAGCAAACACCAGCAAATCTGACTTTAGCTGTATCTCATTTCAAAGGCTGTGCCCTCTGGAGGTCGCATTTGCCGGCCACATGCGCCATCGAGGAGGTCTCATATAAAGAAAAAAGTTATTCCACATGAGGCATAAATTAATGTGATTTATTTTCTTTCTTCCTTTGCAATGGTTACTTTTCTTGAGCGAGACAGCCTCAATGACATCTGTAGCCGACAAATGAGACCTTGGAGGGCACAGCTTTTGAAATGAGATACAGCTTTTGACACAAATGTCACACAAAACAGATCTACAGTGGTGGTCAGAATTATTAGCACCCCTGGTAAATATGATCAAAGGCTGTAAAAGATCAGATGGTGGACCAGCGCCCAGACATTACCAACGCATCCCTGAAGTGTCTGCAGAGACCGTGTCAATTAGTCTACCCTCTGAAATTGCTCATCGACATGGCATCCTCAATGGATCCATCTCCAGCGTGATGACTCCGATATTTCGAATATTCCTATTTAATAATTGTTTAATCGACACGCCATCCTCAATAAACCCGGCGTGATGCCTCCGATCTTTCGAATATTCCGATCTAATATTACTTCTGACCTGTAAGGCTGCCAAAATAATAATCATACACTGTTTGTTAATTGGCCAGAGCAGAACTGGCACCCCGACTGAGCCTGGTTTCTCCCAAGGTTTATTTTTCTTCATTAGGACACCTGATGGAGTTTTGGTTCCTTGCCACTGTCGCCTCTGGCTTGCTCAGTTGGGGACATAAAATTTTCAAATAAATATCCAAATAAATTTAATTACTAAACTAAATTATATCAACTACATTACTTGAATATATATGATAATTGAAATGAGCTGATGACATCACCGTTTTCTCCAGAGCGGCTGTACAGCCGAATCAAATTCTGTTCATTATTTTCCTGTTTAACACTGTGAAGCTGCTTTGAAACAATCTGCATTGTAAAAAGCGCTATATAAATAAAGTTGACTTGACTTGACTTGACTAAAAGTAAATATGCATTGTTTATCCTTTTGATCTTACATTCATTAAAGTAAAACAATTGAAAGTGGGGGGAAACTCACATTATGAAATAAAAGTTTTTCTCCAAAAAAGTGTTGGCCATAATTATTGGCACCCTTTTATTAAATACTTTTTGCGACCTCCTTTTCCCAAGTTTTCTCCTGTAATGCCTGATGAGTTTGGAGATCAGAGATCATTCCTCCATACAGAATCTCTCCAGATCCTTCAGATTCCCAGCTCTTCTCTTCAGTTCATCACTCATTTTCTATAGGGTTCAGGTCAGGGACTGGGACGGTCATGGCAGAAGCTTCATTTTGTGCTCAGTGACACATTTTTGTCCTGCATTTTGCATTATTATCCTGATGGAAGATCCAACCATGGCCCATTATAAGATTTCTAGCAGAAGCGTCAGGTTTAGATTTTTTATCTGTTGGTATTTGAATCCATGAATCCATAGAATCCATGATGCCATGTATCTGAACAAGAAGTCCAGGACCTCCAGCAAAAAAATAGGCCCTCAACATTAAAGATCCAGTGGTATATTTATTTATTTCATCTGACCACAGAACCAGGTCCCGTCGGAAGCTCCAGTCGTGTCTGACAACTGAATCTGCTGGAGTTTGTTTCCGGATGAGCGAGGAGGATTTTTCTTGAATCCCTCCCAAACAACATGTGGTGATGTAGGGGTTGTTTGATATTTTTTAGTCTTTCTGACCCCAAGACTCAACTAATCTCTGCAATTCTCCATGTGTGATCTTAGAGAGTCTTTGTCCACTCAAGCTCTCCTCCTCGCCGTGCGTTAGGACGATATACACACACGTCCTCTTCCAGGCAGATTCATAACATCTTTAGTTGATTGAACTTCTTCATTATTGCCCTGATGGTGGAAATGGGGACTTTCAATGCTTTAGCTTTTTTCTTACAGTCACTTTCTATTTTGTGAAGCTCAACAATCTTTTGCTGCACATCAGAACTATATTCTTTGGTTTTACTCATTGTGATGATGATTAAGGGAATTTGGCCTTTGTGTTTCCTCATATTTATACTCCTGTGAAACAAGACGTCATAGCTGGACAATTTCATGTTCCTAGAGTCACCCTGGTGTGCTAAAAAATATAAATATTAATGGGAACATACTTCCAGAGATCGGGTCGCCGGGGGTCTCGCCTTCGACTGTTGCCCGATCCATTATGCACCGGCCCCTTACGATCCCTCCTGCAGGTGGTGAGCTCACAGGAGGGCGGCCCTACGTCGCTCATTGGGATGCCAATAATTGTGGCCAACGTGTTTTGGAGAACATTTATTTCATAATGTGATTTCCCCCCCACTTTAATTTGTTTTACTTCAGTGAAAGGTTAGAATTTTGTGAATTTTTTGAATGAAAGATCAAAAGGATCAATGCAGATTTATTTCGTATTTACCAATGGTGTAGTTTTCGCCGCTAGAAGCACGAAATGCTCTATGCGTTCACTCGGTGCTACTATGAGACACTTGTAGTGAGCTAGATTGATATTAGGCATGGTAAAACATGGTACAATCAAGAAAACCAGATTCAAACAATAAGACTAACTGTGTTGAGCTGTAGAACAATGATTAGTTTTCTGTCGATGAATGATCCAAACAGTTGCTCACCTGTCTAATAAAACACATAATATATTAACGCGCCTTTGGTGTTTCTATGGTTTCTACAAAATAAAACCGGAAATCGAGGGTAACGTGGGTATGATGTCATTGATAGGCGACGCACGGTCCGTGTCCTGGTTAAAATTGCTTATTTCTCTGGATTTAAACATTCTTGGAAACATTTGGGATAATGCAAGAATATATATAACAAAATATATAACATTGTTCTAGTGTTTTTTTGTAGGTTAGTGCCAATTACCAGACATTTCCATGAAACATACAATAACGTAAAATAAACAATAACATCTGTTTTAGATAAAACTGAACGTGCTTTAACCGTCACTCACTTTACATTTCACTTAGAAAGTGCAACGTAATATCATTTTGCAGAAATAATTTTAACTGAGCCCCCAAACAGTTCTGTAACTAGATTTTTAAATTTTCTGAAGAAAAAATGTAAGTGGTGTTTGCCCTCACACCCAGAAAAATGGCACACCCACAGTCATGTACCATCATTATTTCAATAATTACAATCTCTTTAGAGTGTTAATATATGGGGGAAAAAGCGAATTCCCATATAGTTATAAGGGTGAGGTGTGGAGTCAACCTCTGACCAGGTTACGTTTGATTGATTCTGTTGCTATATTTTCTCTCTGTTGAAACATTCTCTCAGCAGAGGTTTATGTCATAAAGGCAGGAAGAACACAAGGGCCAAGCGGGCGGCCCACCACACTATACAGCCATAAATAATGGATATACTGACTCTCTGCCCTCGAGGGTAAATGGAAACAAAAGGTTCAATCAATCATTCTAGCCAAGGATATAGTCTGCCGATCTACCTTAACGGCAGCGGCTAACCAAAACAAACACTTATCTACAGCACAATAGTATCTGTTATGCATGTAATGAATACCTGTTTAATTGTTAAATAAAAAAGAAAAATACATTTTGCTTTGATATTAATATTGATTTGGAGGTTAAATGCAACATCTCATAAAAAAAAGATTTGGCAGATTTGGAGCAAAATATTGTTTAATTTGAAAATATATATAGATTTTCTTCCCCCCAAAGAGGCTATTTGAGACCACTAAGATCCTTTTATATTTTCAGGACAATGAAGCACATTTTCCCTTACATAAACAAATGCTTCATTACCGTCTTGACATTATTACACATCATAAAGGACATTTGCTGTTCATTTTATTATTTAAATTTTATTTCACAGATTAAAAAAAAGGGTTTTAACCCCAGTGACAAATAAATATAGCATTACACAACACACATTACAAAACTAATCACAAGTCAATACATTACACCATTAAATCACTGAATCATTCAAATCATTTAAAGGTAAATTAAATGTAATTTAAAGTCTCTTCTGAGTTTTCCTCAAATATATAGCCTATATATATATATATATATATATATATATACACCGATCAGGCATAACATTATGACCACTGACAGGTGAATAGAATAACACTGATTATCTCTTCATCACGGCACCTGTTAGTGGGTGGGATATATTAGGCAGCAAGTGAACATTTTGTCCTCAAAGTTGATGTGTTAGAAGCAGGAAAAATGGGCAAGCGTAAGGATTTGAGCGAGTTTGACAAGGGACAAATTGTGATGGCTAGACAACTGGGTCAGAGCATCTCCAAAACTGCAGCTCTTGTGGGGTGTTCCCGGTCTGCAGTGGTCAGGATCTACCAAAAGTGGTCCAAGGAAGGAACAGTGGAGAACCGGCGACTGGGTCATGGGCGGTCAAGGCTCATTGATGCACGTGGGGAGCGAAGGCTGCACAGCACAGCTTCAGGGAGTCCATGCCTATAATATATAATTGTGATGGCTGGACACATGCATTTTTAAATAGTTATATTGCATGAAACAGAGTTAAATCTGTAACAAAGTTCACTAAACGGTTAATGATGTCAGTCAAATGCCACGATTTCCTGAGAATTACCCATGTAATGTTGAAATACACTTGGTGTCCTGGATTTCCTGTGACCGCAGATAAAATCAACACTGTCATCGGATTGACACCTTGCACAGTCTGGCACTGTGGTATGACCTCTGACCCCTGCGACCCCAGCAAGCATCTGTGTGTGTGTTTGTGCTCTCAGCACATTCCAGGAGTCCAGTAGCACCAGCCTTATATTTCTAGCAACTAGGAGGCAAATGAGCTTCAGGTTTGATGGAGGTGCTGTAGGTTCAGCCTTCAGTTTGTCTCCGCTGACAGCTTTATGTGATCAGGGTGATTCTGGGACGGGTGTCAGGCAGGTAGTGTATATGACAGCTTAACTGAGTAAATACAGTGATCTGTCTGCCACCTGCCAAACACACTCTAAATCTACTGCCATCCGCTGCGCCGTGTGAGCGAGCTTTGAGCTGCAGTGCTGAAATATTTCTTAGAACAGTGACGATGTCTGTATGCTTGTCCGGACAGAAACTCTCTCTTAAAACAAACAATCTGAATGTATTTGTCGTGCGTTACACGTTCTATTTCCTTTTGGTTTGTTCAGAAGAAGCTACATGTGAAGTATGATAGGCGTGTGTTAAACAACCCAGCATTTGTGTCACATTACGCTTGAAATCTTCTAGTTACATTGATTTTACTCCACAAACTATAGCAATTAAGTCAGGGTTGCCAGCTCTCACACATTTGGCGTGAAACACACGCTTTCAGGCTCTGTCTCACGCTCTCACTCTGCCCAAGGAAATCTCACGCCAAATTGCCGAACCTGCTTTTGATATGAAACAAAGTCTAAGCTTTTTTTTAATATGAAATTCAAACAATAAATACCGTTTTGGCGCACTTAATGTGGCATTAAAGCCAGAGCCGATGAAAAACAGTTGCAACATGCTTTCCTCTCCCGGCGGCGCGCGCGGTCACGTGGTTCATGGCGCTCTCAATAGTTCCACTCAAACCAGCGCTGTCGATACATTTGAATAGACAACAGATTCACTATGCAGGTATTTGCAGCAATTTTTGGTAAACAGTACAGCACAGTGTGCATTGATTATTACGTCAACCACATTTAAAGTATAATTTTATTATGGAGAGTGATGGAGATGCAACATTGTTAACGTTAATGTTAATGTTTTTCTTGTATTTAGCCCTCAGGGGTCCTTACTAATTGGTTACTCATTGGTGGTCAAATGTGACCATACACCTTAACTATTTTTCAATTAAATAAATGTTCTATATTTTAGTTCAATAATATTTATTGAATATTTTGAAGAGATCTTTTGGTACTAAATACTATAATTATGGTCCATTAATGACCACTTAAAATATTTTTCTTCTAATATTTTTAACATTTATATTACAATTAGTGTAGTAATTAAGGTGTAAATAGAGAATTCCAATGCAAAGAGGAAAATTAGAGTCATTTTGTGGCTGGAAAAATAATAATTTTCATTTGTAATGCCATTACCCACCAGGTGCCTGTATGGCTCTTTAATAAATATACATGTGGCTAGTCTAGTTGCTCAAAAAAGTATTGCAGATCATAACTGCTTACTTATTATTAGGTTTTGCATTTTAATACATATTTAGACATAATCAAATTTTAAAATGTTAATAACTTACATCCTAACATCTTTAATGATACTCATATAAGCAAACACAAGTGAATATTAATGAATGTGAGCAAATATAATTTAAGCCAAGAAAAGTTTAAAATAGGCTATAGGCTAGTAGGCTATATACATATGAATTCATACTGAATCAAGATCGAAAAGGAAGTTGGCAACCCTGTTAAGTCCAGCTGATAAATGTTCATTACTTTTCGTGTGTGAATATGATCAATTGTACGAGGGTGAACTGAGTCTCATGAAACATGTTAAGAACATATCCAGATCATTTTCCATTTAAAATCAAAATAATATTTTGATTTAGAGAAATTCAGCCTCGAGTCATTCTCAGGTACTTCCCAGGTACTCCGGTTCATTTCCCTATACGTGCTATACGTTTTAGTGTAAGATCTAACGAATGTGTAAAAAAGCAAGTAATTAATAATCAAAATTATTTAAATCAACATTTGTCCATTCATTTTGTGTAATTGGTGTTTGTTATTGTCACGGTTTTGGGTTTTGTTTGTGTCTTTTATTGTGTAATTCATGCTCATAGTTATGCTTCCTGTGTGTTACGAGCTTCCCTCCCAGGCAGCAACATGGTGTCGGCCCAGATCCGGCCCACATCTGCGTTGAATCCACATGTACCAGATGTGGCCCGAATCTGGGCCGACACCATGTTGCTGCCTGGGCTTGCTCCTCATGCATCTTGCAAACATGTGATCATGTCTTGTGCTTCTCCTGTATGTGTCATGTTCTGATTGGTTGTTTTGGGCATGTGTCCTATGTTCTTATTGGTTCATTGTGTTCAGGTGTTTCTTGTTTGGTAATTAGTCTTGTGTGTATAGCCCTCATGTTTCATTGGTCACTTGTCTAGTATTGTTTGTGTAATCTGTCTAATCCGTCCTTCGGATGAGACGTTAAACCGAGGTCCTGACTCTCTGTGGTCATTAAAAAATCTCATGGGACTTCTCGTAAAGAGTACGGGTATAACCCCGGTGTCCTGGCCAAATGCCCTCCATTGGCCCTTACCAATCATGGCCTCCTAATAATCCCCATCCATTCAATTGGCTCTATCACCCTCTCTCCTCTCCACCTATCGCTGGTGTGTGGTGAGCGCACTGGCGCCGTTGTACTGTGGCTGCCGTCGCATCATCCAAGTGGATGCTGCACACTGGTGGGGGTTGAGGAGAGACCCCTGACAAGAGTAAAGCACTTTGGTTGTACAGTAGTACATATGAAAGCACTATATAAATGCCTCATTCATTCATTCATTCATCTGCTGTTCGGTAAGTTTCAAGTCGGGTCAAGTCTTTTGTATCTGTTCACGTTGGGATTTTCAGTAAACTGCACTTGGGTTTTTCAAACTTGCCAACAGTGAGGAGAGCAAAATAAAGTAAACTGTGACATGTTATACCCAAAAATTCTTCATACAGTGACTACCAGTAAAATTGATAATAATTTGGGACCAAAATGATTCAGACACTTTGACCTGAGCATGTTTTGCTGAAGTGTTTTTTCTTTAATCGCTAATGCGACCTTTGACACCACAGACTGAACAAAATGAAGCATTGCTTGCTCATTGGTTGAGCTAAATTGGTATTATCTAATTGTTCTTGTCATATTTTATTACCATTTTCTAAACTATAGCGAATAAATTGTGAGAATGTGAGAAAATGTTGAAGGTGTCTGAATAAATTTTGGTTTGACTGTGTATATATATATATATTTTTTTTTTTTTCAAAGGACCCCCTAATCTGAATATTTGGGGATTGAGTTACAGAACTGGCCCGAGGTGGGAACGTTCTCAGAAGGCTAACATTCTGACAAGGTTCTCTCAAAGTTATGAGTGAACGTTCATTCAGAGCAGTGTTGGGTGTAATGCATTACTAAGTAAATGAATTACTCTCTCGAAAAAGTAAGGGATTATTCTTAATTTTTCTGTAATTTAATTAGTTACTTCTGATGTAATTACATTAAATACTTCATAGACTATAGAACAATTCTATATAAAACAATAGTGGATATGGTAACATTCTCCGTATATCATTTATTTGAAACAATTAAAAGAGCAGTTTCATGTCTATCTATGTATTGTTCAACTGATTGAGCTTGATATGGGATTTAGAAGGTAATTAGTAATCACATTTTTTTAGAGAGAGTAATTAGTACAGTAATCTAATTACACTGTTGAAGATGTAATTATTATCTGGTAATTAATAACTTTTTTTAGAGTAACTTACCCAACACTGATTCAGAGTTGTCTGGTCTTTAATAAAGTTCTCAAAATGTTAGTTAAAAATTAATAATAATAAATAAATAAATACATGTAAATAAATAAAAATATGTTTATGTGTTTATGTTTATGTAATGTTTTTTTTTTCTGAAACTTTTTCGTTGGACATTCCATTTTTTTTAATGTTACTACTTGTTTCCTTAACGTTCATTATTATTTATAAATGTTTCCATAACTACATGGGAACATCAACAAAATGAAAATTCAGTTAGTAACCCTAAAAATATATATATTTAGCTAAACCGTGTTTTCAAATACAAGCTCTACTGTATTCAGCCATAACTTCTCAAAGTCCTGTATCCTGGAGAAGGTTAGGTTAGCTGGATAGACCATTAAACAAAGCAGGCCGCACACATTCATGTCCGCTAGTTGAAATTAATCACTAACGTTTCACACCCTCTTGTCCGAAGCAAAGACGTCTAATGTCTAACCCAAAAGGCAATAGACTCCTTAATTTATTCTGCTTATTCTCTTAAGGTGTGAAAAGGCATACTTATTCACGCACGTAACCCTCATGAGCGCAATAATAACACTAACTATCGGTCATTCATTCACAGAGGTAGTGACATAGTTGAGGAGTATTTTGGCCCTTTGGTGCAAGAAGACCTTATAAGTGTTATGATCAAATTATTCAGTGTGAACAACTATGATTTGTTTTGATTGTGAAATGAGAATAACATAAGTGTGACCTTTTGCATGCATTAACTATTAACCACTGGGTTGAAGATATGTCACTAAACACAAACTTCAAACTGTAGGTTTGCACTTAAAGGTGTACTTTTGGTGACAATATCTTAAAACAAATGAAATACTATCAATGCACAGAGATTTTCATTTATCACATAATATAGGGCAAGTTGTCATGTGCATCAAACTATACATAACCTCAGAAACGGGCACGGAGAGGGAGCTCAGTAGCGCCACCTTTTTACAAAATTGGGGGGGTTAGTTTTACCTACAGTCACCAAACTCGGGACATATATTTTTCTCATTGAGCCGGACAACTTTCTAATTTACTGTCATTGGCTCCGACCAACAGGAAGTCAGATATTTTGGTTTGAATGTGAATTTTTTGAATAATCAGGCTCTGAATTTTTAACTCCTCCTCCTAGGGGATTCATACGATTGACACCAAACTTTCTGAACATGGTGGCAAGTTTCTGAACACTTTCTGAACATTTACCCAGTTTAAATGCATATTGCACGTTGTGCACAGTTGCCCTAAAGCCACTGGGGTGGTGTTGGCTTGGGCCCGTCATCGCTGCTTGCAGCTATATTTTTATATTTATATTTCTTTTTTTGTTTTATTTGTTTGTATGGTTTTTTTTTTGTATTTCACCTATGTTTTATAATTAAAATGGTAATGAATGTTTAATGGCAAGTTTAATTATGACAATCAGCCCTGCTATAGGGCAAAAGATTACCTAAAAGGTCAATGTATGTTAAATTAACTGTATTTCTTTTTCATTGGTAATAATGGATTTAAGGCAAGTTTTTATGTCTAAAAAACTGACTTTAAAAAAATAAACCTACTCCAAGAAATATTCTCTGGAGTAAAAAGTGTGTGAAAACTAGCTCTGGTTTTCTATATAATATTCTATATATAATGAAAATATATTATTCACCTTAACACATTCATAAACACACATCTTTTAGCAAAATATCCAGTTCATCTCTCTCTCTCTCTCTCTCTCTCTCTCTCTCTCTCACACACACACACTCACATTCAACCACTTGAAGTGTTAATCTCAGGTTAAACCAACCCAGGTGGCGTGTGAGAAATGATTGCCAGCGGCAGCAGCGGCCAGCAGACAATGGGCAGGTAATTTAAATGTGGATGGGGGCAGAGTTCATCTGTCTTTGTAGAGATCATTAATATAAAGATTGATCTGTCTGTCTCTGTGTGTGTGCTGTACCTGTGGGGACTCCAGGAGCTTTAACACAGCTGTAACCTCGAGCCGAAGGAAAGCTGTACGGAGCGATGGGTCTTGATCACTGATTAATGCATCACTGAAACATCAACATAGACGCCAGTGAATACACACACACAGATACATTCGCATATGTGAGTAAATGGTAATGGATCTCTTAAAATTCTGCTGTATTCCAAAAAATATATATATATATTCTGATGCTAAAATATGATTAAGGAATCATCTCAGGCTTGACATTCTCAACTGTATTAAAATCATTCAATAACATCATAATTTTGATTGTAATGCCAAAAAAATACATTTTCTAACATTTCTGTTCAACCCTGTTACTGCATGATTTTCCCCTATTAAAAATGGAACATTTAATAGGATTGTGACACTCATGAAGTAATATTTGGACCCTCTCATTGGTGAGAAGTAATATTATTATTATTAAAAAAAAAATAGTAATAATCACTTTCCATTTTTCAGCTTTACACAATTTTAGTGTTGACTGTATTCATCAAATGTAACTATTCAACCCTGTTACCCATTCTTAATTTTACAAACTTTATTAATTTAATGTTTTATAGTTATTTAACATTTAACGCTACAAAAAATAAAATCCCACAGATCAGTGTACGTTCCAAATATCATGATCCAAATTTGGTAACAGGGTTGAAAATTTTGCAAATCTCGTATAAAAGAAATGAAAAATTGTGTTTAGTTGTTATATTGTTTAGTTTATAATCTAGTACAATGAGTTTACATTTAGTGGCATCACTCTGGTAATATTGATATTAAATGGTAATAATCACTTTCCATTTTGTCAGATTTACACAATTTCAGTGTTGACTGTATTCATGCAATGTAACTATTCAACCCTGTTATTATGAGAAACATTATTAAACATATTTGTTATAATATACTGTTTATCAGCTATAAACCAACATTTGGTTCCAAATTAGCAAGCCCCTAATGAGTGATAGCTTAACTTACATTAAATGTCCAACCCTGTTACCCATTCTTAATTTTACAAACTTTATTCTTTTAATGTTTTATGGTTATTTAACGTTTAACGCTATAAAAAACTAAATCGCACAGATCAGTGTATGTTCCAAATATCATGTTCCAAATTTGGTAACAGGGTTGAAAATTTTGCAAATCTCATATGAAATCAATATAGAAATGGGTCTCATTGGTGGGAAATAATATTGATTAAATGTATTCATTGTTTAAACATTCAACCCTGTTATAGCGAGAAGAATGACAAAAACACATTTGTTATTAATTTAGAGCTATATTTATACAAACAATATATCAACATTTGGTTTGAATTTAACTAGTCCCTAATGAGTGACATATTAATTTTTGCCAAATCTAAAACCCTGTTAGCCATTCCACATTTTGGTAACAGGGTTGAAAATTCAGCTAATCTCTTAAAATCAATATGGACAATTAAAAGCTCATTGATTATGAATTATATATATATTATATGAATTTAGTTTAAACTAGATTATCTACTATTTCCAACTGGAAATCATAATAAAAAATAGTTGAATGCCTTATTTTGTACCCTAATTCTGAAAAATTTTTAGCACTAGAAAATAATGCAACCACACAGATATTCATGGGTATTCATGTTCCAAATTTTGATAACAGGGTTGAATAAATTGAAATTAAAATAGAAAAAGAAAAGCTTGTTTATTTTTATTTATTTAAAATTATATTGTTTTTTTAATTCAGTAAAGTGAGTTTGGATGCTATATGAATGTACTGATGGTTGCTTTTATGGATTACACAAAGGCAATGGCTAAAAATGTTTCATTTATGCAATGCATATATTGATTTTGACTTGGCCTCTAAGGAGTACTTTTCTTTTCTGGCTGTTAAGTGAATAATTTGCCTTTAACAATATCACAATCTGTGCTTTAGGTGTATGACTTCTATGTGAGAAAAGCATTGAGTGAAAAACAGATTAGGAACACAGTCCAATGAGTTTAATGGCTTTGACCGTGCAAGAGCAGTCAATAACATATTAATGCTTTTACAGTGCTCTTGATAAGATCAAATCAATAAGCTTAAATACAAGGCAGTGAAGGCCAGTTCTTGCGTTGTGTGTGGGGATAAAAGTATGGATCATCATAACACATCATCACGTGGTCTCAACACAAATATTATACACACAGCCCAGTGAGGTAGTGCTCAGAGCTGTACAGTAGCTTAAACACTGCGAACGATTAACAGCGAGACAGAGCATGACAGGGCTGATTTGAAAATGTAATTTCGGAGGTGACATGCCACGCATACATTAAAGCGTTGTTAATAGAGAGCCAATGAAAACACAAGGTCAGGAGCACATGACCTGAGAGTCATCTTAACCTGAGGAATGTCACAGTCCTCACGTAAGACTTGACCAAACGAACAGCTAATTATTATGGTAAATCAGGGCAGGGAACAGGTTTTTGGGAGAGTTCACTGGGCAAGAGGTGACGACATTACAATGCGTCTTGTGACAAAACTACCATTAAACAGAGTTCAATCTGGAAGACTGAGAGGATGACTGCATCTCTATGGAAATAATGATGCCATAACGCCACCTAGTGGTGGTTTCTGCACTTTTCATGACTCTCATCTAGTCCAGACACAGTTTAGAGCTCACACCACAGTAATACAATATATATATTTTTATATGTATGATGGCATTACAGTTGTTTTTTTATTAGTATAGTCCCATGTATGATACAGTACAATACAGCACAGCACCATTTTATTAATATAGTAGCCTATATGTTTTCTTGCACTTTTTTTTTTTTTTTACACACAACATGGCAATACCATGTTTTTTTTTTTTTTTTTTTAGACGTGTAGACGTTTAGTAGTTTAACAATGCAATGCTTTTTTCATATTCAGTTTTGAGACATGCACCATGTATATTATATATTTATTTTTGTACCACACTGTAAAAAATTATATGATCAGTAAGTTATGGCAACATATGTTTTACATTGCTTTAAGGCATCAAAATAAGTTAAGCATTTTTCAACGTGTTTCTATAAGTTATACAAGATTTTTGTAAGTCAGTTTAATGTAATTTTAGTTGAAATGACTTAAACATTCAAGTTGATTGTACTTAAAAATTTAATGCAGCAACTTTTATTTCAATACAATGTTTTCTTTTCTTTTTGGACATTTAACATTTACCACAGCCCAAAACAAGTTCTTAGACATGCAAAATGGTGATTCCAGGGTTTTTAAGATTTTATTATGAAAATGTAATGCATTTTTGAACAATTACTATCATAATACTTATGGGGCATGCTATATGTTGGGGTATGTTTGTAATAACATTTGTAATGGGGGGTGGGGGCTGGCATTTACGGTATTATTTAAATATAAAGTGTTTATTGGACATTTTCCATGGTAATACTGCTTTTAGGCATGTACCAGGAACACTTTTTTTACATGCAAAATGGTAATTCCATGTATTGTTGGGCATATGCCACAGTAATGGTATTAACTGCAGTATTACCATGGTATTACTATTTGATGGTAACTGTAGTTTAAGCTGATCCCAGCTATAAATGACCAATTAGAACGTAATTATGATTACCAGTATGATCAGGTGTGTTTTGGTCACTGTCACGCTGTCCATGGCACATTGGTCAGTCTGGCCAGCTTGTGCCAGTAACAGACCAGCATTGTCCATTTAAAACCAGTTAGAACTTGGTCCAAACAACATCCCGTTTCTCCATAACTCTCTCCTTTGGCTCATCTAAATACTCTTCCACTACAGCAAGTGTCATTTTAGGAGAAATCTGCCTATATTAAAAGAGAGGAAGTGTGAGAGGCTCCTGTCTTCATGCACCCCTGATCATGCGGTTGACAGGCCTGCGGCGCGCTGGAACGGGCTGCTGGGCAGGAGCTTGAGTGAGTGTAATGAAACCCGCCGACAGGCCAGTCATATTTAGACAAGCCCAGCGATACAGCCGGCTCCAACCAGAACACTTGCACTAAATACAGAGCCGAGTCAAAGGTGAGTAGTTGGAGAGACAGCAGTGAGGGCCAAACATCACGCATCAGTGACCGCAGTGTGTTGGTCTGTCTCGGACATGCAAAGCGCAGCCCATTTGGACACAGTGTCCAAGCTTTAAATGACACCATTACCAATTCATGAAAGAAGTGTCCTGAGAAAGCGACCGACTACACACGCCGCTGTACACGCATCAAAATGTAACAGAACCACAGCCAATCAAACCGTACTTGTTAATTGATCAAATACAGTTTGTAGTCCAAATACATAAAAGTCATTTTCATGGATTATAATTACCTTAAAATACCTCAAATGTGAATTTGTGTGAACTGCTTTAAAAATGTTTCTACAACTTTAAAACCACTTAAAGGGGTCATGAACTGAGAAATCAAATTTTCCTTGAGCTTTTGACATATAAGAGGTCATCATACTATAAGAATAAGTTTAAGAATGGAAAACTTCCTTGTTAGTCCAAAAACAGCTTTTATTGTAACCAAGCCCAGAGAACGACTCATTGTGGAATATGCCTATAGTTAGTGAAAGAGAAGAGATACAGGATCACTGGACTAAAAATAGCATTACCTTCCAAAGTATCCTAATGCTAGGAATGTGCTTATTTATTTTCAACAATGTGAATGTCTCAGTTGAGCATTATTTGTTTGTATTCGGTAGATTTCACTGTGGATTTTTTGGTAAATCAGTTGCAATTTCGACGCAAGCTTTGCAAACAGACTTTTACAGACTTTGACTCGACAGTAATGCCACAGCATGTGAGTAACCGTGTTAATTCTAATGCCTGATCTGTGACCAGTGATTTCTGATATGTAATGATTCATGTACAGTCAGATGTTCTTTATCTATGTGTCAGTTAATCAAACCAGTGACTAAACGCTCAACTTCACATTGTTTCTCTTATTTATTATTATTTTTTTCAATTAGGGCATTTCAGTAGCTTTTATGAACATGCCTTAAGATGCACACCAGTAATGTTTTTTTCTGAGACAAAACAATGGCACTGACGTATTTTAAGATATGCCAGTGCAAGTTGCTTTCAGTTAAAACTGTTCAAACATGCAGTTTAGTCTGGGACTAGCGTAAGCCTTGTCTGTGAAACCAGTGGTATATGTTTCAAAATGCACTTTAAAGGGTACATACACACACAGTTTCAGCCAGTATCTTGTTAATCTTCAGTACCTATAGAGTAGTATTGCATCCTTCATATCTCAGAAGAGTCTTTAGTTTTATAAAATTTATAAAAGACATACACTGTACCGATTCTTTCCGAAAACAGCCAAGCTCATGCAGGTGCGCAGTGGGTGGAGCTGAAGAGTCAACACACACACACACACACACACATAATGTAAAAAATACATCATGGCATTTTCCCTGGATAACTTTCGATGCACTATACATTCGTGTTGTTCACATTATATGCACTTACATGCAGATTGCCAACAAAACAGACATTTGATGCAGTTTCACTCACCGCCTGCGGTTTCCACTCACGACTGGGAACGAACTAACACACTTGCAGAACTCCTTAACGCTGGGTTATTTGGGAAGCTGAACAAGGTTATCTTTCCCTCACAACCAAAAACACACTTCTTTAGTGACATTGTTGATTTCGTGGCCTAAAAACAAAATGTTAGCACTGCCGACGGCTTCTGTAACCCGAACGAAGCTCGTTGATGGACGCGCTCGTGCTCTCGCTCTAGTTGATGGGCGCATACGCTTATCCGGGAGAAGTGCCCATATAAGGAATTCCTCCCATTTTGACATCATACAGGGCCATATTCGAAAAAAAACTTTCCGAAACTTGTTTGAATCCTGAAGGAGTGTATTTGGCACAGAAATACTCTGTCATATTCTCATTTAGCATGAGAATCCAACTTTCTAACAGTGTAAATAAGTCAGAATGCATGAAATTGCATTAGACCGATGCTTTAAGACGAGGAACATGTACTTATAAAGTCAATGGCTAACAAGCTAACTCGTGCTAACAATGAAAAATAATTGATCTCTTTCTCCAGAAATTTATTGGCAGATGTTTCTGTGAGTTTGACAGACTTTCAGTGAGGTTGAGCTACTGTACATCAGTACTGGTTCTTCGGTGGGTAATGATCTCTCTCTAACCGGGCTCATATGTTCAGTGAAGGAGCATCATTAGCTGTGCACATGACTTGATCAATATCATAGGTCGATACTGAGCACTGCCGCCCCGTTCAGTCAGCTTTCTCTTTCTTTCGCGTGTTCCCTCTTGCCGCTATCATGCAAATGACCCTGCCACCTGAAAAGAGGACAAGAAAAGGTGTCCCAGAGGGTCTCATTAGCCATTCAGAGTTAAGATGTGGGGCGGGTCGTGTTGTCATGTGAAGATGATTGGAGTGCAGCCCTTTGACAGCTGTGACAGGCGGGTGGGTGGCCCCCTTTTTTTCACTCTTGGCCCATCTGTCAAATCACCGCTGAGCACTCTGGAAAATGATACAGGGCCGCTCCTCAATTAGACGTGTTAGGACATGAGGGAAGTGTCATTTTCGTGACATGGATAACCTGAGCCGGCAAAGGCCACTTACCACTGGCAGATACTAAATGAATCACAGAAATATCATTTTAACTGCAACTCTCAGAGGGCACCTTGCACTACATTTTGTTAAACCTGAAGCTTTATGTTATGTGACGCGACAAAAACGATACCGTTATGATCAGGAACAGCTTTTAGCTTAGGAAGCTACGGTTTCAAGCACAATTTAAAATAGTTCAACTAGTTACAGCCCTTTCAGATAACTAAAATAACTACACAAAACATTTCTTTTATGTTGGTATTTGGTTATTTTTTTTGGAAACCAAATAATTGCTTTGAATCTGTTCACAGTTGACACAAAACATGCAATGTAGCATTTATCACTGTACTTCAAATCTTTAAAGTATATTTTTAAAAACTGTACTTGCAGATAATATAATATTAATGAAATAAAAGGCCTCTTAAGTTTACTTTTTAGAGAGTACACTATGACTACTATGGGGGGGGGTCTAATGCCATTTCATGCATTCTTATTTACACTGTATGACGGAGTATTTCTGTGCCAAATACACTCCTTCGAAAAAGTTTTGGATTTTTTTTTTTCCGAATATGGCCCTGTATGATGTCAAAATGGGTGGAATTCCTTATATGGGCACTTCTCCCGGATGAGCGCATGCGCACATCAACTAGAGCGAGAGCACGTCCATCATTGAGCTTCGTTCGGGTTACGGGAGCCGTCGGCAGAGCTGGCATTTTGTTTTTAGACCACGAAATCAACACTTCATGTCACTAAAGAAGTGTGTTTCTGATTGTGAGGGAAAGATAAACCTTGTTCAGCTTCCCAAATAACCCAGCGTTAAGGAAACAGTGGATGCCGTTTGTTTAGCTGGAGCAGCAACAGAGTTCTGCAAGTGTTTGTTCCGGTCGAAACCGCAGGTGGTATGTGAAACTGCATCAAATGTGTGTTTTGTTGGCAATCGGTGCATAAGTGCATATTATACAAAGAACATGAACGTACAGTGAATCGAAAGTTAACCAGGGATAATGCCATGATGCATTGTGTGTGTGTGTGTGTGTGTATTTGTGTGTGCGCTTGTGACTCCGCCCACTGCACGCCTGCATGAGTTTGGCTGTTTTCTGGAAGAATCGGTACAGCGTTTGTCTTTTATAAATATGATAAAACTAAAGACTCTTCGGAGATATGAAGGATGCAATACTACTCTATAGGTACTGAAGATTAACATGAGATGGGAAGAAACTGTGTGTGTATGTACCCTTTAAATGTATAAGATTCATCAGTGCTTGTAATATACATATTATAAAAAAGTCTTCATAATTTTTGTTCATTCAAAAAATGAGAACTTGTTTCATCTCTGAAACTATTTTCTTTTTTGGCTGGTATCATGCTAGGCTACTTAATAATGCTAACCAAATAGCTATTAGGGGTCAAAAGTTGGACTGGTTAACAATGTTAGCAAGTGACTGGCTCAAAATAATGCAGGTTATGTACTTTTGAGGCTGTATGCACCAGCTACATAGCTCACTGGAGGTATTCTTGATTTTCTTGGTTTCATCAAACCCCTTTAAAATTTACAGCTCTGTCATCATTAACTCACGCTTATGTCGTTCTTCCAAACCTCTATGATTGTGTGAAACACAAAAGAAGATATTTTGAAAAATGCTTTAGTGTTTTGTTTGTCCACACAATGAAAGTCAGTGATGTTCAATGTTGTTTGAACCCCAACATTCTTCATAATTAGTGAAATTTAATTGTGGGCACCTGGTGCAAGTGAGAGATAGAGTTGAGTGTCATCTGCATACTGGTGAAATTAAATATTGTACTGATTAATTACTTAATTACACCAGCTAAAGGAAGCATGTATAGGTTAAATAATAGAGGACCCAAAATTGAGCCTTGAGGAACACCACAAGAAATGACATAACGCCTGGAGGTGTAGGTGCCTAGTGTCACATAGTATTCCCTGTTGCTTAAGTAAGATCTGAACCAGTCTAAGATGAAGTCAGTCGAGTAGAATCTCATGATCAACGGTGTCAAAATAGCACTCGGATCTAAAAGAACAAGGACTACCAAGTTTCCTGACTCCCGAATAACTTGCAGATCGTTCAAAACCCTAATCAAGGCTGTTTCTGTGCTGTGGTTTGACAGGAAGCCAGACTGAAATGTCTCATTAAGTGTATTGACATTGAGCTGTATGGGTACTATTTTTTCAATCATTTTACAAAGAAATGGTAGATTAGAGATTGGTCTGTAGTTACACACAGAAGAATTAAGATTACTTTTCTTCAGCAGGGGCCTAACACCTGCAGCTTTAAAAATGTGTGGAAAAATGTTTTTAAACTGCAGCGGCTATTTGCATATTTTCTTAGCGATAGATGCTATTTATACAGTGCAAATAGTGATATATTCCATTTACAAGTAGCAGTTATTTGCAATATGTGTAAATAGTAATTAGATGCTAGTTATATTTTATTTTGGCAGATACATACTATTTGCACCTCAGTATTGTTGTACATTAACAGGATGCAATAATAACAGAGTGTAAATGATTATATTTATTAAAATTATTAAATGGATGCCACCTTAATGGGACAATAAAAGCCCTCCCAACACCCCTAATTCCTACCCAATGCATACTTTTATTATTATTAGTAAACAGTCATTAGGCACTTTATTTCCACTTTTAGAACTTTTTCTTCATTTTTATTGAAAGTAAATGCCTTTCTGATGTGATATTTGATGGGAAAAGAGAGAAGAGCGAGTTCGGCAAAAGGCAGATTCGAACTCGGGTCAATCGCATCAAAACCTATATCCTGACTATGCCACTGAAACACACATCTTTTATTTCTATCTCTCGTGGCCCAACCAGGCATTGTTGGGTGGAGCTAGTGTAAATAGCACTTGCCAACAAGGTGTACACTTAAGGTGTACTTGGTGTAAATAGACACTCCGTATTTTTTGAATACAGGTTGGGAACGACATGAAGGTGAGTAAATGATGACAGAATTTTCATTTTTTCGGTGAACTATTCCTTTAAGGTCTACCTCCATTCTGGGATAAAACACTTTTCACCATCCAATCAATTTCTAATGGATACTACCCAACTTTTTTCTCGTGAAATACCCTAACTCTGAAATAAATCACATTATGAAAGTCAAATGGTTGGTAAATGCAGTATTTTCTCAACTGTTTCTCAACATTTGGAAAACTGAGGTTTAAAATAAATCCAAACTCTAATAACATTATTCTGTAAATGTTCATAAATATCGGTTTATAAGACAGTCTACAAAGTTTTACAGTACATTCAAAATAAAGCATCTACATCTATACAAAATATACTAAATCATCTGAACTGTACTCTCTTATGCCTATAAAGGATTATAAAATGATCTGCAGTGCAGATAACTAACACTTCGCACTGAATCACACACACCAAAACAGAAGGAGTGTCTGCGTGAGCGCCACAGCTCGGCACGCGTGAAAATGTGCATTAGCATTTTAAAGAGCTTGATTTAATCCCATTAAATCCAGTTAGATTTCATTTCGCACCTTCAATAAAATATCGCCGCCTGCCACGGCGCTGCCTAATGAGGCTTAACAGCCTTTTCATTAAGCAAAGTTATTAAAGGTCTAAACATCAGCGCTCCATCAAACGCAACACTGGAGGCCATAAAGAGAAACATTAGGATATGATTTCACACCGTAAGGGATCAAAGCTGTGTGATGCCGTCTACATAAAGGACTGTTTTGTTCCCATATGTTGTCACCGTCTGTAGCGTTTAAAGCCAAACGGACCGCCCCATGCATTACATTTGACTTCATTCTGGTCAATCGAATTAAAAACTACAATTATTTAAGGAACATTTAATATTGCGGACAGATCAGCACAATTGGAAAAAGTAAATCATTGGTTTTGGTAAATTAAGCAAGTGTAGTTAGAGGACGGTCACGCTCTGGATCTTTCAGGATGGATGTTAGAGCGTCCAGAGCTTCAACGGTCACAACTAGATGGCCAATAACTTCACTGCTGTCCTGAACATCCACAACTGCAGTGAGGGACAGGAAAAAACAAGAAAGTTTAAGGTCAGCAAGTGGCACTTTCCACAAATAGGGTACAAATTGTTGTCTCATTATATAAAAAAAGCCACAAATAATACCATGTTATTTAGAGAAAGAATTATTACATGTGTTCGATTAACTAATATAAACATTTAAACACATTAAATGTCTGTACCCCCTTCATAATCGGGATTTTGGCTTGGTCTGGATTGTATGCAACAATTAATATCATACAATAATAATTTTGACAATCTGTTTAATTGACATTAATGATAATCTTGACCAATGACCAAAATGACCAAAAATTCTAAATGTGCACTCCACCCTGTTACTGATTAAAAATAAAAATGTTCAATAAATTCTGATACCCTGGAAGTGACATAATTTGGATCCTTTCTGTAACATGGTAGAAAGACATGGAAATAATCGCATTAAATGTTGTTGTTTTTTTTTTACACAAATTGCATTCATCAAGCTCAGACATTCAACCCTGGCCTGTTGCAAGTGTTATATTAGCAAAATAAATAAATTAATAAACCAATTTTTTACGAACCAAAATTATATCCCAAATTAACTAGACCCCACTGAGCAACTCTGTTACTTGCACACCTACAACATTCTGGCATACTTTTCATCTTATACATTTTATTGTCTTTTTCATGTTTATGGCTATAAATAAATAAATAAACTGGACTTTCTTGGGTTTACTGTGTCCTAAGCTCTGGTAACAGGGTTGAGGTAAAAGGCAAACATATAAAATCAATACAAAATAACCAAATCAGGTAATATATACAATTTGACCTTCTGAGTTGGACGGACAGCAGAGGTTCAGAGGTTAAATATCTCCTTTCACCGATACCGAAAAAGAGAGTTTCAGGTCCCATTTAATACTCTTTTTGTGGAAATTATCCACAAAACTACCCAAGTAACCCAAGATCTGAGATGACATTCTGATATTAAACTAAAAACTTTGGTTGTGACCAGATTTTACAATGGAATTTTGTGATGCAAAGTAAAACACTTACCGCTCAGGCTCACATCCTTCATGTCTCTGCGTTTGTCCATGATATCGAGGAGACGCAGGTAGGCCACGCCCACATCCTCACACTCCTCATCCTGCTCCTCCTCTTCAGGAGGGTCACTCACCACCGTGAACTTTATGCTGTCACAGACAATCAAAGAGTCAGTTGCTTATCGGAGCTGTATAGTGCAGTTAAGTAGTATACACTAGGACAGGGGTATCCAAGAGGTGCAGTCTCTATATTTCCTTCCCAGTGGAGGTCCGGACAATACTCTTTTGGAACAGTTATACATTTCCAGTGGAGCAGCCGTTGTGGCGCTTTACATCTTTAGCAGGAGAGAGAAGCAACGTGCATGAATGAAGCATGTTTGGCTCTAGATAAAAACATTAGAGGATGTAGCGCCGAAAGATCATTACCGTAAACGACTTAAACGTTTTGCTGTGAACCGCTCTGTTGTTTTGATGCTCTGCTCACTTTAAACTGTATAAACGGTATAATGCTGCAATTATGTCCAGTGGTCCAGAATAAGAACTAGGTGTGCAGCGAAGTCAATATCTGTATATGTATCTGTAACAATCTCAAAATTATTTGTATCTGTATTCGGATAAATCCAGAAGTGGGTGTGTAAATGTAATAAATGTAATTTTGCCTTGATATGGAGGACCAAATTACTTAAAATGAAATAATGAATTCAATAAAACAACAATTAAATGTACCAGTTTATTCTTAAATAATAAAATAATTAATTTAATTCATTATTAATAAAAAAAATTAATGTATCTATTTATTTTGTAAAATTACATGAAAACACAACATTTATCGTTTAATATATTTCACAATTACCTCTTCCACACACACTATTGTTTTGTTTAAAAATCAGTTTTTTCATTATTAAATATGCTTTTTCATAATAATATGCTGCATTTACGAATGACGCCTATTTGACGAATCATGCATTTCCAAAGCACGATTTTCCCAAAGATTTTTTTCATAATAATAGAGGACATTTCACAAATGCCAATCAACAGGCAGTGGGCGGTGCTTGGCGCTGATTGGATAATCCTTTCAGATCGATTACTTTTGTCTGTCTGGGTCTGGCAAGTGGCAAGGGGAAATTATCTAAGAACTTTGTTCAATTGCTTGTAAACTAGGCTAATCCAGCTTCTTATTCCCAACTTCTTATCGACACTATCTGTTCCACTTTAATTTATTATAATTTTGTAATCATCAATATACAATAGGCTATATTATGATATTATAATATAATCAATATTTAATTATACAAAATTAACATGTTACCATTGCTTTAAAATGCACAGCAATTTTCCTCATCAACCCATGAATGAGGCGTCAAATCGTGCGGCCATTGGGAGAGGTGTGCTATATCTTTATATGCGATCGGGTGTACGATGTTGGCTTTTCGAGGAAGCGATAAACAAAGAAGCTCCCAGAGGATGGGCGATACCACTTATTTAGTTTTCGATATAATACAGATACTTTCAAGGCCAGTATCACCGATATCGATACCGATACGATACTTCTAAACTGAACTTTTAAATTATTACATTTATTAAATTATTAAAATTACTGAGTAATATGGGTAAAGATACCCACTTAACATTATATTTGAAAGGCATTTTAACATTCAATATGCCTTAATTGCAACTTATTAGATCATATTTTTGTTTACACATGGTTAAAATATGTTTACTTGTAGTGGTAATAATGGAAATCTACAAATACTAGTTGAACTACGGTCACTGTAGTAAAAAATAAACCATGGTTCATTTTCACAAGGGACTGCCAGTGACAGGACTTTCCACCCATAAAATGCTTTTTATTCTGATAGTGTATGATTTATATTAACATTAGTTACAGAATAGAACATGATCAATATCAACTTTTAACATTAAATTTAAAGAGTGTAATAGCACTATGTAGGCTACAATTTCTATTTGTTTATTATGAAATAACTCAAACATATTAGTTTTTTCTGTCTTCTGATGAGCATTGTTCTGGGCTGCGTTTTCAAAAGCATTAATGGTTTCTTATGATAGTTTTGGGAAACGCAGCTCTGTTTGAATACAGTGTCATCAGTGAGCGAACGCTCTCTCTCTGTGATTGATTGGTTCTGTCTTGCAGCATTTGCATGCATTCAGATCATGGTTCAGATGAGCAGGAAAATAGTTCTATAGAACACAACTATTCCGTAACACAGGTTATTAAATAATCTTTTCAAATAAACAAAAATACTGGTAAAAAAAAAAAAACCCACTTTAGTATCGATATTTCGATACTTTATATCGATACGCCCATCCCTAATGAGCGAGGATGCACAGGTGTATCTATGCAGAAGTCTTTCTCGTCGAGAAACCTGACGCAGGTATAAATGATCCTCCCCCTTCACATCTGTCACAATATTTTTAATTTATGCTTCACCATTGCAGTTTAAATAATTTATGAATTTCTAAAAAAACCTAACTTCATCAACATAAGGGCAGATCCCTTGAGCGAGGCTGATAGCACTTTGAGCAGACCCACGAGTGATCAAGAGTATTCCAATACACAAATACGTTTTCCTTCGACTCCTCGATCCTCGTTTTCTTTCCTTGCACCCTTCCCTTGCACCGGGGGTGGCGCTGAGACGCAAGGAAAAGAAGCGAGGAGGCCCAAATAAGATTTTTTTTTAATTTATTTTTTTTATGAAATGCTTGAAAGAAAAAAAAACTAACAACTATTGTCATATAACTATCTGCTTGTTATGTCGTGACATAAGGAATGTCGTTTCTGGGTCCAAGCCTCAACCCGTTTCACTTGAGAATGCCATCGACGGCCGTTTATGAGCGCTATTTATTCATATTAAACATCAAACATTTTAAATACTTACAGTCTACACAACAGTCTCTGTGCTCACATCGTCACAGACATTAATATTTTAACGATTTATAATTTATATTTTTTTGTAGTATTACACCACATTGTGTGTGTGTATATTATCAACGTTTGTTGTTTTTTCTTATGGTACGAGATGTGCTGCCGCGTGACGTCAGACTTAACAGAGTCCAACAGTCTTTCAGTCCAGATTAAGTGCCAAGTCCTTAAACACAGCCACAGTTCTCATATTTTACAGGATTTTAGAAAATTCTATAGAGTCAAAATACATTTTCAGGCACAAATAAGAAATGAGAAGCCCCCTTGGCGTTCCGTGATGTCACCACACCACACAAAGATCGATTTGTCATGTCTGTCGATCCAATCAGCGCCAAGCACCGCCCACTGCCTGTTGATTGGCATTTGTGAAATGTCCTCTATTATTATGAAAAAAATCTTTGGGAAAATCGTGCTTTGGAAATGCATGATTCGACAAATAGGCGTAAATGCAGCATATTATTATGAAAAACAGCTTTTTCAAAAAGCATATTTAATAATGAAAAAATTGATTTCTAAACATAATAGTGTGTGTGGAAGAGGTAATTGTGAAATATATTAAACAATAAATGTGTTTTCATGTAATTTTACAAAATAAATAGATACATTTATTTATTTAATTAATTATTTCAGAATAAACTGGTACATTTAATTGTTGTTTTATTAAAGTCATTATTTATTTATTTCATTATTTCATTTTGAGTCATTTGGTCCTCCATATGTATAACTCATAAAATAATATATTTTTATTATGATGATAACATTTCTTTAAATATCTCATAATTAAAACAATAATGCAATTTTTTACTCCGTACCTTTTACAGAGTTATGTCAGGACAATAATCCACAACCTCAAATAAGAGCTCTCTATATAAAGTAGTTGACTAGAGATTTAGTATATTCAGTGGTTGAAAATTGATAAAATAACTTTTACTATGCATACAAATTTTTCCTATTATTCGGTAGAATTCATTTTGAAGCCGTTATCCGTGCCTTTCTGAATAAGGTATTCGGCTTCGGCACACCCCTCATATACACTACACAACAACATACTACACACAAACAACAAATGAATGAGACCACACTAGAGAAAGATGTTGTAGATCAGAAAGTGTCTCACTGCTCTAGTTGTCTGTTCCGGCCCTCCAGCACTGCTCTCAGAGTTTGTCGTCTGGGTTGGTTATTCTCCATATCCACATGAATCACTGTCAGAACAATGCATGTTGTTTAAGTTTATTCTTTATATTGAGGTTTTAAAAAGTACATTTATTTGGCATTGTTTAGTAAAATAATGCAGCTACAGGAATCCATTATGTGCCCAATATGGTTGTGGAAGCACAATGTTAGCTACTATAAGTTTAGGACACTTGGTGCAACAGTTATGAGCAAATGAATCCCGATTTTACACCGTTTGACCACAACGAGAAACTGTTCTGTATGGAAACTTGCTTCCACTATGGAATCAAAAAAATAAATGTAAAAAGATAATTGATAATTCACAATTGCGATTTATAAATGTCAGAATTGCGAGATATAAATCATGAGGAAAAAGTCAGAATTGTGAGATAAAAAGTCACAATTATCTTTTTTATTTTTTATTCAGAGGCGGAAATAAGCTTCCCTCATTCTGGAAGGTCGATCCATCAAAGTTTATGATCAATTTCAGTCATTTGTGAGAGGTAAATAGATGTCTGCATTCTTGCGGGACCCAAAATGGTGCATTTTTGAAGAGAAATAAACAGTATAAAATTCAAAATGGTGGGCAGTCAATATGGTTATTAAATGGGTATAATTGTTCTTTGGGTTACCCAATGAATCTAAAGGGAGCAGAGGCATGACTTTAGTTATCAAGTTACCCAGGTTGGGCAGAAATTGAAGCCACTAAGTTCATTAAACTTGGCATTAAATCCTAGGAATTGTAGGATGTATGTTTCTAGACCAGTGCTTCCCAACTTTGTTCCTTCAGGCCTACCAATATTACACATACTTATCTAACCCATCTATTTAAAGTTCTGGAGTCTCTGCTAACGAGCTGATAAGTTGAATTTGATTAGGAAAGAATATATGTACTGTGCAAATATGTACTGTTAGTGTGCCTCTGAGAAACATATTCTAGGCTTTGTTTACATCAATCCAGATACATTTGAAAACAGTGTTTTCGTTTTTAAAACGCTCTCCATCCACACCAGGGTTTTCAATCAAGTGCTCACTGAGATGATACCAATAGACCAGAGTCTCAGAGTTCTCCCCCTATTCTTCTGGCATTATCATTTTATTAGCAAAATATCCCACCATTTACTGGTGCATCCAGGTCTCACTCAATCCCTATTCCACGTATGGTCTAAAACGCAATTAGCCTCATGTTTTGCCGCAGGACAGCAATTGCAAGTAAATGTTCCGCAAATTTAATATGAAGAGTAACATTTATCTTTATCAACACTGGGAGAGTGAATAGCACATAGCAGGCACATACCGGACCGGTATTATCAGATATCTATGGGTACAATATGTGTCACATGACTAAACATGCATTAATGTTTTCAAATACCTCCATTTCCACTCTCAACACTACAACACAAAAACACAGTTTCTCATTTATATACGCAGGAGAGCGTCTTCAAAAAGCTCAGTTTTCACAAAACTAAAAATGCCTTCAGTGCCAAAACTTAGAGAAAAAGATGCATTTTCAAATATATCCAGATTAGTGTAGACTTAACTCTAGACTAAAGCAGAAAAATGTGCCTTTGAGTTTATGGTGGCTCTAGGAGGTTTGAGGTGTAGAACTCAAAATTGTTTAGAAGAAAGTTTAGAGATTTCTTAGTCAATGCACCAATTTTCACAACTTTTTACCATAAGGTTTAAGAGGCTGCCATTGACATAGACCAGAAAAAGAACAACAAATACAATGGCTGGTATTGCATGGATATGTTGTTCACCATTGCTGAAGTTGTAGGAGACATTGTGTCCAGACAGTGGCTTCTTTAGGGACAGCGGGGTCTCGACTGACGGCAGGCCCAGGAAACAGTACTCCACAAACAGTCGGACGATTCCACTGTCTTCCGCCACTCTTGAGCCTGGCTTCAGACTCAGAGAAACGATCTCCACACGAATGCACTCGGACGGCTGATGGAGCAAAGCATCACATAACCTTATCAAAACTGACATGGTGAGACTCGCTCTGAATCTTCAGGGACTCCAATCACTCAACATCTGACAGAACATCCACCAAGAATATTTCACCATTTAAAATGATGGACACCGGACAAACTACATCTCTTTCCTGATGTAGAAGTGTAACCTACAGGGCATTGTTTTCTGATAATGATGAGGGCTGGAGAAGCGTTGTCTATTCATGTATCATTTGATTCAATCTGTCAAACATACTGTCCACATTGATGGAGTTTTTAGGCCATTAAGTTTGTGCTGACAGCAGTCATTAGATCTCTGTTCCTTTCCACAGTCCTCTTAGGACACAAAAGGAGCTAACATTAAATGGATAGTTCACCCAAAAATTAAAATTAAAAAATGGCTTGTCCTCATGTCGTTCCAAACCCACAAGATTGGTGTTCATCTTTGGAGCATAAATGAAGCTATTTTTGATCAAATCTGAGAGATTTCTGTCCCTCCATTGACAGCTATGCAACTACCACTTTGATGCGTTGAAAAATTAATAAACAGATTGTAAAACTAATCCATATGAATTAAGTGGTTTAGTCCATATTAACATTATTACATACATTATTATTACATATATTATTCACATATTAACATTCATTCTCGTGTTACGCAGCACGTTTGAGCTTCAGTAAGAACCAATGAAGCTCATTCTCGTGTTACGCAGAATGTCAGAGCTTCAGCAAGAACCAATAAGGTTCATTCTCGTGTTACGCATCACGTTTGAGCTTCAGTAAGAACCAATGAGGCTCAATCTCATGTTACGCAGCATGTTTGAGCTTCCGCAAGAACCAATGAGGTTCATTCTCGTGTTACGCATCACGTTTGAGCTTCAGCAAGAACCAATGAGGCTCAATCTCATGTTACGCATCACGTTTGAGCTTCAGCAAGAACCAATGAGGATCAATCTTATGTTACGCAGAACGTTTGAGCTTCAGCAAAAACCAATGAGGTTCATTCTTGTGTTACGCATCACGTTTGAGCTTCAGCAAGAACCAATGAGGCTCAATCTCAGGTTACGCAGCACGTTTGAGCTTTAGTAAGAACCACTGAAGCTCATTCTCATGTTACGCAGAACGTTTGAGCTTCAGCAAGAACCAATGAGGCTCAATCTCATGTTACGCAGAACGTTTGAGCTTCAGCAAGAACCAATGAAGCTCATTCTCGTGTTACGCAGAACGTTAAAGCTTCAGCAAGAACCAATGAAGCTCATTCTCATGTTACGCAGAACGTTTGAGCTTCAGCAAGAACCAATGAAGCTCAATCTCATGTTACGCAGAACGTTTGAGCTTCAGCAAGAACCAATGAGGCTCAATCTCGTGTTACGCAGAACGTTTGAGCTTCAGCAAGAACCAATGAAGCTCATTCTCGTGTTACGCAGAACGTTAGAGCTTCTGCAAGAACCAATGAAGCTCATTCTCGTGTTACGCAGAACGTTAGAGCTTCTGCAAGAACCAATGAAGCTCATTCTCATGTTACGCAGAACGTTAGAGCTTCAGCAAGAACCAATGAAGCTCATTCTCATGTTACGCAGAATGTTTGAGCTTCAGCAAGAACCAATGAAGCTCATTCTCGTGTTACACAGAAAGTTAGAGGTTCTGCAAGAACCAATGAAGCTCATTCTCATGTTACGCAGAACGTCAGAGCTTCAGCAAGAGGAGCTAACATTAAATGGATAGTTCACCCAAAAATGAAAATTAAAAAATGGCTTGCCCTCATGTCGTTCCAAACCCACAAGATTGGTGTTCATCTTTGGAGCATAAATGAAGCTATTTTTGATCAAATCTGAGAGATTTCTGTCCCTCCATTGACAGCTATGCAACTACCACTTTGATGCGTTGAAAAATTCATAAACAGATTGTAAAACTAATCCATATGAATTAAGTGGTTTAGTCCATATTAACATTATTACATACATTATTATTACATATATTATTCACATATAAACATTCATTCTCGTGTTACGCAGCACGTTTGAGCTTCAATAAGAACCAATGAAGCTCATTCTCGTGTTACGCAGAACGTTTGAGCTTCAGCAAGAACCAATGAGGCTCAATCTCATGTTACGCATCACGTTTGAGCTTCAGTAAGAACCAATGAGGCTCAATCTCATGTTACGCAGCATGTTTGAGCTTCCGCAAGAACCAATGAGGTTCATTCTCGTGTTACGCATCACGTTTGAGCTTCAGTAAGAACCAATGAAGCTCATTCTCATGTTACGCAGAACGTTTGAGCTTCAGCAAGAACCAATGAGGCTCAATCTCGTGTTACGCAGAACGTTTGAGCTTCAGCAAGAACCAATGAAGCTCATTCTCGTGTTACGCAGAACGTGATGCGTAACACAAGAATGAACCTCATTGGTTTTTGCTGAAGCTCAAACGTTTTGCGTAACATAAGATTGATCCTCATTGGTTCTTGCTGAAGCTCAAACGTTCTGCGTAACATGAGAATGAGCTTCATTGGTTCTTGCTGAAGCTCAAACGTTCTGCGTAACATGAGATTGAGCCTCATTGGTTCTTGCTGAAGCTCAAACGTGATGCGTAACACAAGAATGAACCTCATTGGTTTTTGCTGAAGCTCAAACGTTCTGCGTAACATGAGAATGAGCTTCATTGGTTCTTACTGAAGCTCAAACGTGATGCGTAACACGAGAATGAACCTCATTGGTTCTTGCGGAAGCTCAAACATGCTGCGTAACATGAGATTGAGCCTCATTGGTTCTTACTGAAGCTCAAACGTGATGCGTAACACGAGAATGAATCTTATTGGTTCTTGCTGAAGCTCTGACATTCTGCGTAACACGAGAATGAGCTTCATTGGTTCTTACTGAAGCTCAAACGTGCTGCGTAACACGAGAATGAATGTTAATATGTGAATAATATATGTAATAATAATGTATGTAATAATGTTAATATGGACTAAACCACTTAATTCATATGGATTAGTTTTACAATCTGTTTATGAATTTTTCAACGCATCAAAGTGGTAGTTGCATAGCTGTCAATGGAGGGACAGAAATCTCTCAGATTTGATCAAAAATAGCTTCATTTATGCTCCAAAGATGAACACCAATCTTGTGGGTTTGGAACGACATGAGGGCAAGCCATTTTTTAATTTTCATTTTTGGGTGAACTATCCATTTAATGTTAGCTCCTCTTGCTGAAGCTCTGACGTTCTGCGTAACATGAGAATGAGCTTCATTGGTTCTTGCAGAACCTCTAACTTTCTGTGTAACACGAGAATGAGCTTCATTGGTTCTTGCTGAAGCTCAAACATTCTGCGTAACATGAGAATGAGCTTCATTGGTTCTTGCTGAAGCTCTAACGTTCTGCGTAACATGAGAATGAGCTTCATTGGTTCTTGCAGAAGCTCTAACGTTCTGCGTAACACGAGAATGAGCTTCATTGGTTCTTGCAGAAGCTCTAACATTCTGCGTAACACGAGAATGAGCTTCATTGGTTCTTGCTGAAGCTCAAACGTTCTGCGTAACACGAGATTGAGCCTCATTGGTTCTTGCTGAAGCTCAAACGTTCTGCGTAACATGAGATTGAGCTTCATTGGTTCTTGCTGAAGCTCAAACGTTCTGCGTAACATGAGAATGAGCTTCATTGGTTCTTGCTGAAGCTTTAACGTTCTGCGTAACACGAGAATGAGCTTCATTGGTTCTTGCTGAAGCTCAAACGTTCTGCGTAACATGAGATTGAGCCTCATTGGTTCTTGCTGAAGCTCAAACGTTCTGCGTAACATGAGAATGAGCTTCAGTGGTTCTTACTAAAGCTCAAACGTGCTGCGTAACCTGAGATTGAGCCTCATTGGTTCTTGCTGAAGCTCAAACGTGATGCGTAACACAAGAATGAACCTCATTGGTTTTTGCTGAAGCTCAAACGTTCTGCGTAACATAAGATTGATCCTCATTGGTTCTTGCTGAAGCTCAAACGTGATGCGTAACATGAGATTGAGCCTCATTGGTTCTTGCTGAAGCTCAAACGTTCTGCGTAACATGAGAATGAGCTTCATTGGTTCTTACTGAAGCTCAAACGTGATGCGTAACACGAGAATGAACCTCATTGGTTCTTGCGGAAGCTCAAACATGCTGCGTAACATGAGATTGAGCCTCATTGGTTCTTACTGAAGCTCAAACGTGATGCGTAACACGAGAATGAACCTTATTGGTTCTTGCTGAAGCTCTGACATTCTGCGTAACACGAGAATGAGCTTCATTGGTTCTTACTGAAGCTCAAACGTGCTGCGTAACACGAGAATGAATGTTAATATGTGAATAATATATGTAATAATAATGTATGTAATAATGTTAATATGGACTAAACCACTTAATTCATATGGATTAGTTTTACAATCTGTTTATGAATTTTTTAACGCATCAAAGTGGTAGTTGCATAGCTGTCAATGGAGGGACAGAAATCTCTCAGATTTCCTTTTGAGCTTCAGCAAGAACCAATGAGGATCAATCTTATGTTACGCAGAACGTTTGAGCTTCAGCAAAAACCAATGAGGTTCATTCTTGTGTTACGCATCACGTTTGAGCTTCAGCAAGAACCAATGAGGCTCAATCTCATGTTACGCAGAACGTTTGAGCTTCAGCAAGAACCAATGAAGCTCATTCTCGTGTTACGCAGAACGTTAAAGCTTCAGCAAGAACCAATGAAGCTCATTCTCATGTTACGCAGAACGTTTGAGCTTCAGCAAGAACCAATGAAGCTCAATTTCATGTTACGCAGAACGTTTGAGCTTCAGCAAGAACCAATGAGGCTCAATCTCGTGTTACGCAGAACGTTTGAGCTTCAGCAAGAACCAATGAAGCTCATTCTCGTATTACGCAGAACGTTAGAGCTTCTGCAAGAACCAATGAAGCTCATTCTCGTGTTACACAGAACGTTAGAGCTTCAGCAAGAACCAATGAAGCTCATTCTCATGTTACGCAGAATGTTTGAGCTTCAGCAAGAACCAATGAGGCTCAATCTCGTGTTACGCAGAACGTTAGAGCTTCAGCAAGAACCAATAAGGTTTAATCTCATGTTACGCAGAACGTTTGAGCTTCAGCAAGAACCAATGAGGTTCATTCTCGTGTTATGCATCACGTTTGAGCTTCAGCAAGAACCAATGAGGCTCAATCTCATGTTACGCAGCACGTTTGAGCTTCAGCAAGAACCAATGAAGCTCATTCTCGTGTTACGCAGAACGTTAGAGCTTCAGCAAGAACCAATGAAGCTCATTCTCATGTTACACAGAATGTTTGATCTTTAGCAAGAACCAATGAAGCTCAATCTCACGTTACGCAGAACGTTTGAGCTTCAGCAAGAACCAATGAGGCTCAATCTCGTGTTACGCAGAACGTTTGAGCTTCAGCAAGAACCAATGAAGCTCATTCTCGTGTTACGCAGAACATTAGAGCTTCAGCAATAAGGAACCAATAAGGTTCATTCTCGTGTTACGCATCACGTTTGAGCTTCAGCAAGAACCAATGAAGCTCAATCTCATGTTACGCAGAACGTTTGAGCTTCAGCAAGAACCAATGAGGCTCAATCTCACGTTACGCAGAACGTTTGAGCTTCTGCAAGAACCAATGAGGCTCAATCTCATGTTACGCATCACGTTTGAGCTTCTGCGAGAACCAATGAAGCTCATTCTCGTGTTACGCAGAACGTTAGAGCTTCTGCAAGAGCCAATGAAGCTCATTCTCGTTTTTTACGCAGAACGTTTGAGCTTCTGCAAGAACCAATGAGGCTCAATCTCATGTTACGCATCACGTTTGAGCTTCTGCGAGAACCAATGAAGCTCATTCTCGTGTTACGCAGAACGTCAGAGCTTCTGCAAGAACCAATGAGGCTCAATCTCATGTTACGCATCACGTTTGAGCTTCAGCAAGAACCAATGAGGATCAATCTTATGTTACGCAGAACGTTTGAGCTTCAGCAAAAACCAATGAGGTTCATTCTTGTGTTACGCATCACGTTTGAGCTTCAGCAAGAACCAATGAGGCTCAATCTCAGGTTACGCAGCACGTTTGAGCTTTAGTAAGAACCACTGAAGCTCATTCTCATGTTACGCAGAACGTTTGAGCTTCAGCAAGAACCAATGAGGCTCAATCTCATGTTACGCAGAACGTTTGAGCTTCAGCAAGAACCAATGAAGCTCATTCTCGTGTTACGCAGAACGTTAGAGCTTCAGCAAGAACCAATGAAGCTCATTCTCATGTTACGCAGAATGTTTGAGCTTCAGCAAGAACCAATGAAGCTCATTCTCATGTTACGCAGAACGTTTGAGCTTCAGCAAGAACCAATGAAGCTCATTCTCGTGTTACGCAGAGCGTTTGAGCTTCAGCAAGAACCAATGAAGCTCATTCTCGTGTTACGCAGAACGTTAGAGCTTCTGCAAGAACCAATGAAGCTCATTCTCGTGTTACGCAGAACGTTAGAGCTTCTGCAAGAACCAATGAAGCTCATTCTCATGTTACGCAGAACGTTAGAGCTTCAGCAAGAACCAATGAAGCTCATTCTCATGTTACGCAGAACGTCAGAGCTTCAGCAAGAACCAATAAGGTTTAATCTCATGTTACGCAGAACGTTTGAGCTTCAGCAAGAACCAATGAGGTTCATTCTCGTGTTACTTACTAACGTTTGAGCTTCCGCAAGAACCAATGAGGTTCATTCTCGTGTTACGCAGAACGTTTGAGCTTCCTCAAGAACCAATGAGGCTAGACCAAATAGGCTAAACTCATCACTAAAATGCCTTAATTTAAAATTACCCATTTTTCAGCTGGGAATGAAAAATACAATATCCTCAATATCCTGTGTTGAGGATGTGAATTTCTCTGAGACTATACACAACATATTTTTGTCAGAGATACCAAATATTTGGGTATTTTGTCTATAACAATTTCCTCTTTAAAACAGATAAGTTGTTGAAAACAGATAACGAAAAGTAGATGTACTGTATTCATTTGTGATTATCAATTGATTCTTTTAAAATTGTTATAAACATATTTCATAATATGGTTGAGAACCTATGAGCAATATTCCTTTCCAAGTTAGTGGCAGGTGACATTTATGTGCAGAAAAAATTATTAATTATTAATTTATTTTGACTAAATGCTTATGGGCACTATTACATATAAATATAAGTTCAAAAGTTTGAGGTTAGAAAGAGTTCTGAAAGTAGTCTTTTATGCTCACCAAGGATGCATTTATTTGATCAGAACGTTTGAGCTTAATGTGAAATATTATTATAATTTATAAAATGTAAGTTATTCCTATAATGGCAAAGCTGTATTTTCAGCATCATTACTCCAGTCTTCAGTGTCACATGATCCTTCAGAAATCATTCTAATATACCCAAGAAACATTTCTTATTAATATCACAGATGAAAAAGGTTATGCTGTTGAATATTTTTGTGGAAACCGTGATACATTTTTTTTTTTTTTTTTTTCAGGATTATTTCATAAGAACAGCTTTTATTTGAAATAGAAATCGTTAGCAACAATGTAAAAGTCTTTACTGTCACTTTTGATCCATTTAATGCATTTTTTTTAAGATACACTGAACACCTGGTTGATTTGTTGAACATGCAAAGACACACCTGTTTTTTATGCTGTGTGCTCGGAGCAGGAACTATGCAGTCATCGCTATCATCATCCTCACCCTGTACGTCTGCAGAGAGAACAGAGCATTTTCTTTATTATGGTCAGTTGGTAATAGAGAACGTTACGCATTGGCAGATCATTAGATGGATCGTTGGTAGTCTCATTTCATATGGAAGGTGCTCGTGAACAGAGTGGATTGTTTATTTTCTTGTCGTCCATCTCTCACTGTGGTCTCAGCGGCCCGCAGCAGGTACGAGAGAGAGATGTTAGACATGAACACTTTAAAGACAGCCTCTTGGCCAAGGTCAACACACATTAACATTTATGTTGTTGGTTGTCAACAGGAAACACATCAGATTATTGGCAGCAATAAATGAAATATTAATGGTTCTCATCTCGTTCGAAAAACAATAGCACAGCTGCTTCCTGATATGAAACTGAATATTAACACTCAGCACTAAGTATTGGTTTACCGAAACATTCATATGTGGCTCTACTGAATACAAGTTCTACTTAGGGCCAAAGCACAGGGGCCTTCCTGCCAACAATAACACAAACACGTTTTATTCCAGAAGCACCTTATGTTTTTTTGGTAACATGGAATCTAATTTGAGTTTAACTTAAACACTGAACCTAAAGTTCTGTCATATTCACTTGTCTTCATGTCACTCCGCACACACAGTATTTGACTTATCAATTTCTGTTTCACAGAAGAAAGTATGTTTTGAATAATGTCCAAGCTGCTCTTTTCCATGAATTTAGATTTGGGGACAAATACTCAAAAAATTTGAATGCATGCAAATGCAAATGAGTTTTGAAAATGGCAGAGTGCAACATTTTCAGCAAATCACTCTTATGCTATTTGTCCATCCCCATTTCACATGCTGAAATAGCAGCATGAACATTGTTCAAAACATCTACTTTTGTGTTTCAAAGAGGAAACAAAGGATGAATTTGGAATGAGATTATGGTGAGTAAATAACCAATAAATCAATAAACAAAAATTATTTCAGCACTAAAATCATTTTATTATGAATTATTTTATATAATAACTTAATTAAAATACTAAAACCCCCCACCCAATCATGTAAAGCCAATTGGAAATCAAAATAGGCCATTTTTACTTGACATATTTTTTATTATTATTTTATTATATTTATTTTTTTTAAACTGATGACATGACTTTTCAGAGTGAGGTTAAAAAAAAAAATTAAAGGGATAGTTCACCCAAAAATGAAAATTAGCCCATGATTTACTCCCCCTTAAGCCATCCTAGGTGTATATGACATTCTTTTTTCAGACGAATACAATCAGAGTTGTATTTAAAAATGTCCTGGCTCTTCCAAGCTTTATAATGGCAGTGAATGGCTATTTCTGTTTTGAAGTCCATAAAAGCGCTCTATCCATCATAAAAGTGCTCCACACGGCTCCAGGCCTATGAAGGCCTTCGGAAGCGAAGCGGTGGGATTGTGTAAGAAAAATATAAATATTTAAAACTTTACCAACTGTAATCTCTAACTTCCGCTAACTGTCGTCCGCGCGTTCACGAGAGACTGGCGTTCCAGCATATGACGTAGGACGCAGGCGCAGTGTTGCCAGATTGGGCGGGTTCCCACCCACTTCGGCGGTTTGGAATTAGATTGTGTGGGTAAAAATGTGCTTGGGTGGGTGGACAAAATTTGGGCTCGTTTGGGATCAATTCGGCGGTTTCAAACATCTGCATTTTATAGTCTAATTGGTTAATAGTCAAGTGTGCATGTACTGCATAAAATCAGTCATCATGACAGGCCCACGCAGCTGGCTAGTGTTGACGACGAGCACGCACTTTCAGCCAATCAGAGATCAGCAAGGCAGACGTGCTCATTCAGTACATGACATGAGCTATGCCAAAGTGGCATAAATATACAGTAAGTTATATTTACAATAAATAGTGGGAGAGTGATCCAACTCTCAAAACATGGATTACACCTGCTGAAGACTCGAAGACTATAAATATAACCAACTCTGAGAGCACAGTTGAATGACTTGAATTGAAATCGAAAATGGGATTATGACTCCTGTCCAACATCATGTGAACACTGACCAGGACATCTGCAAGTTTTAAACCGCCTAGACTGCGCTCTACTCGTCCCTGACAGTTGCTGAAAGAGGTTTGAGGTTGACTGTGCTAAGTGTGTTATGTTCTATATGTAACTTAATTCACAAAAGACGTACTGTAGTTCTCAAAGCGCAACACAAAGGTAAGTGCATTGTTGTTATTTTTTTGTTGGCGGATTATCGTACAGTATCAATGAATGGCGTATTTTGGCAGTGGTGTGTGCACGTGTGAAATGCCTGCCAATTGCGTTGCTTTTTCCGATCTCTTATATTGGACACTTTTTGCACTTAAATTAGTTTAGTCTTACTGTTGATATTAAAAATTATGCACGTGTTTTTCTGAGGGTTAAGTCGCTGGTTAATTTCTTGATTGCCGTTTTGACAGTTTCTAACTGGACATTTTAGTCATATTTGCTAATTCAATTTAATGTATTCCCTGTTTTGATCCATTTTCCTGGGAAATGTATTTATTTATTTTTGTCATCAACATTAAGTTATGGAGATAAAATGGTATGTCATTAAAATTATATTATATTATTTTGCCCGGTTTTTCTTGGAGTGGGCGGGTTTTGGTGAGCTTTTGGGCTGGAAATTGTCGACCCAATCTGGCAACACTGCACAGGTGTACCGTAAGTTCCGGTGACGAACGCGGAAGCGCAAAGGATAGCGCAGTCTCTCGTGAACACGCGTATAACAGTTAGCGGAAGTTAGAGATTATAGTTTGTAAAGTTTTAAATATGGATATTTTCCTCACACAAACGCATCGCTTCACTTCAGAGGGCCTTTATTAACCCCCGGAGCCGTGTGGAGCACTTTTATGATGGATAGATGCACTTTTATGGATTTCAAAACAGAAACAGCCATTCACTGCCATTATAAAGCTTTGATTAGCCAGGACATATTTAAATATAACTCTGATTGTATTCGTCTGAAAGAAGAATGTCATATACACCTAGGATGGCTTGAGGGTGAGTAAATCATGGGCTAATTTTGATAGTATGTGAACTGGGATGCAGCACATCTCTGTTTTTAGTGAGTGTTTTTAGTTGGTGTGTTTAATTACAGTAGGGTTGGAGCTAATCTCTGCAGGACAGCCCTCCAGGCCTGTCCTAAACACAAACAAAAAAAGAGTAATATATATATATATATATATATACAGGGAGTGCAGAATTATTAGGCAAATTAGTATTTTGACCACATCATCCTCGTTATGCATGTTGTCTTACTCCAAGCTGTATAGGCTGGAAAGCCTACTACCAATTAAGCATATTAGGTGATGTGCATCTCTGTAATGAGAAGGGGTGTGGTCTAATGACATCAACACCCTATATCAGGTGTGCATAATTATTAGGCAACTTCCTTTCCTTTGGCAAAATGGGTCAAAAGAAGGACTTGACAGGCTCAGAAAAGTCAAAAATAGTGAGATATATTGCAGAGGGATGCAGCAGTCTTAAAATAGCCAAGCTTCTGAAGCGTGATCATCGAACAATCAAGCGTTTCATTCAAAATAGTCAACAGGGTCGCAAGAAGCGTGTGGAAAAACCAAGGCGCAAAATAACTGCCCGTGAACTGAGAAAAGTCAAGCGTGCAGCTGCCAAGATGCCACTTGCCACCAGTTTGGCCATATTTCAGAGCTGCAACATCACTGGAGTGCCCAAAAGCACAAGGTGTGCAATACTCAGAGACATGGCCAAGGTAAGAAAGGCAGAAAGTCGACCACCACTGAACAAGACACACAAGCTGAAACGTCAAGACTGGGCCAAGAAATATCTCAAGACTGATTTTTCTAAGGTTTTATGGACTGATGAAATGAGAGTGAGTCTTGATGGGCCAGATGGATGGGCCCGTGGCTGGATTGGTAAAGGGCAGAGAGCTCCAGTCCGACTCAGACGCCAGCAAGGTGGAGGTGGAGTACTGGTTTGGGCTGGTATCATCAAAGATGAGCTTGTGGGGCCTTTTCGGGTTGAGGATGGAGTCAAGCTCAACTCCCAGTCCTACTGCCAGTTTCTGGAAGACACCTTCTTCAGGCAGTGGTACAGGAAGAAGTCTGCATCCTTCAAGAAAAACATGATTTTCATGCAGGACAATGCTCCATCACACGCGTCCAAGTACTCCACAGCGTGGCTGGCAAGAAAGGGTATAAAAGAAGAAAATCTAATGATATGGCCTCCTTGTTCACCTGATCAGAACCCCATTGAGAACCTGTGGTCCATCATCAAATGTGCGATTTACAAGGAGGGAAAACAGTACACCTCTCTGAACAGTGTCTGGGAGGCTGTGGTTGCTGCTGCACGCAATGTTGATGGTGAACAGATCAAAACACTGACAGAATCCATGGATGGCAGGCTTTTGAGTGTCCTTGCAAAGAAAGGTGGCTATATTGGTCACTGATTTGTTTTTGTTTGGTTTTTGAATGTCAGAAATGTATATTTGTGAATGTTGAGATGTTATATTGGTTTCACTGGTAAAAATAAATAATTGAAATGGGTATAAATTTGTTTTTTGTTAAGTTGCCTAATAATTATGCACAGTAATAGTCACCTGCACACACAGATATCCCCCTAAAATAGCTAAAACTAAAAACTACTTAAAATATTGATACAAAAATATTCAGCTTTGATATTAATGAGTTTTTTGTGTTCATTGAGAACATGGTTGTTGTTCAATAATAAAATTAATCCTCAAAAATACAACTTGCCTAATAATTCTGCACTCCCTGTATAAAAAACAATTTTTGTAAAATAAAATGCTTCTAGATCGAGAATGTCCCACCCTCAAATACCACCAAAAGTAGACACACTGTTTGTGGCTCTTGCAGCTCTTCAGAAATCTCAGACTCATCAGATTGAGAGCTGGCAGTGATCACCTGACCCTCAGAGAAATGAGACTCTTCCTCATCCTCTTCCTCGCTGACTGCAGTGGCCTGTCCTGCATCCATCACTATGACGGTCTGAGGAACACAGTGTGACATTGTTTATTCCTCAACTCGTTTTCCTTTTTGAACTTCACCGTTTTTTTAGCATACCTTTGGCACAGGGATTGCAGATGATCGTGTCTCTTTATTACCATCATCATCAGAGGCTGCAGTCTGCTCCATCTTGTGATCATTAATACAAACACACAAAATACATAATTAAAACACCTCATACTCAGGGTTATTTAAAGCCTAAATTTAAGTAATAGTAATAGAGATGCTTGATTTGGCAAACATTACTAATGAAACCAGAGCAGACTTTTCTTTTACCTGTTTTTCAAGCTCAGTGACATCCACAAAAGAAACTCTTTTAGCGGTTGATTTTGGTAGAGTTCGCTGTCTGGGTTTGGGCAATGGACTCTAGTATGAAGAACAAGAAAAAAAATTATTCTACAATGACGAAACATTTTATGTATGGCCCTGGATGCTGATTGGTCGATACAACGCTCCAACTGTGCTAAAACACCCAATAGTTTTGATAAAAAACAGTGTATAGTGACACATAGTGGGCAATTATACACTGTATTATATTCTATATCATCTTTTATGCATATTATTACAACACCTTTAAACAGTCAGGCAGAATGGAAGCGTTTGGGCATGGCGTCACCTCAGAAACAGTGGGCTGAGGTATTATTGGAGTGTCTTTGGCCATCAGTTGTGTCTCTGTCTGTGTTTTCTCCTTGTCTTGGGACGTCTGTCTCTCTGGTGTCGTCCTGATCTTGGTCTGTTGTGTGGTGATAGCTGAAGATGTTGGAGGGAGGTACGTGTACTTCCATTTCAGCGTCACACTGATTTGGCCACTGGGGAGTCCAGCAGGGTCTGCAAGCTCAAACATACCTTAAAAAACACAAATCACAAAAAATATGAATATTAAAAGGTCTATGCTGAAAAATAAATAAAACTTTTAATCAGCATTCTTGTCATATTTTTATAACAAAAAAAATATCTAAACATCTCTAAAGTTTAAAAATTCTTTAAATTCTACACTTAAAACAAGAAATTAAATAAACTCCATGGAACATTTTCTTTCCTATATTCTGGGAACATAGGAAAGAAAATTTTCCATGGAGTTTATTTAATTTCTTGTTTCTTGTTTAATTTATTATTAAATAAACACAAACAAACACACAAACAAAACTACACGAAATAAATCTAATAAAGTAAATACAATTAATAAATAAAGTATGAACATTAGCTTAATTCAAGACACAGACGAATCATGATTTGCTGTTGCTATACTTCCTATTTCTAGTTAGTGGCAGGTGGTATTTGAGGGCGGGACATTCTCGATCTAGAAGCATTTTATTTGACAAAAATTGTTATATACAGGTGCTGGTCATATAATTAGAATATCATCAAAAAGTTGATTTATTTCACTAATTCCATTCAAAAAGTGAAACTTGTATATTATATTCATTCATTACACACAGACTGATATATTTCAAATGTTTATTTCTTTTAATTTTGATGATTATAACTGACAACTAAGGAAAATCCCAAATTCAGTATTTCAGAAAATTTTAATATTGTGAAAAGGTTCAATATTGAAGACACCTGGTGCCATACTCTAATCAGCTAATTAACTCAAAACACCTGAAAAAAGGCCTTTAAATGGTCTCTCAGTCTAGTTCTGTAAGCTACACAATCATGGGGAAGACTGCTGACTTGACAGTTGTCCAAAAGACGACCATTGACACCTTGCACAAGGAGGGCAAGACAAAAAAGGTCATTGCAAAAGAGGCTGGCTGTTCACAGAGCTCTGTGTCCAAGCACATTAATAGAGAGGCGAAGGGAAGGAAAAGATGTGGTAGAAAAAAAGTGTACAAGTAATAGGGATAACCACACCCTGGAGAGGATTGTGAAACAAAACCCATTCAAAAATGTGGGGGAGATTCACAAAGAGTGGACTGCAGCTGGAGTGCTTCAAGAACCACTACGCACAGACGTATGCAAGACATGGGTTTCAGCTGTCGCATTCCTTGTGTCAAGCCACTCTTGAACAACAGACAGCATCAGAAGCATCTTGCCTGGGCTAAAGACAAAAAGGACTGGACTGCTACTGAGTGGTCCAAAGTTATGTTCTCTGATGAAAGTAAATTTTGCATTTCCTTTGGAAATCAGGGTCCCAGAGTCTGGAGGAAGAGAGGAGAGGCACACAATCCACGTTGCTTGAGGTCCAGTGTAAAGTTTCCACAGTCAGGGATGGTTTGGGGTGCCATGTCATCTGCTGTTGTTGGTCCACTGTGTTTTCTGAGGTCCAAGGTCAACGCAGCCGTATACCAGGAAGTTTTAGAGCACTTCATGCTTCCTGCTGCTGACCAACTTTATGGAGATGCAGATTTCATTTTCCAACAGGACTTGGCACCTGCACACAGTGCCAAAGCAACCAGTACCTGGTTTAAGGACCATGGTATCCCTGTTCTTAATTGGCCAGCAAACTCGCCTGACCTTAACCCCATAGAAAATCTATGGGGTATTGTGAAGAGGAAGATGCAATATGCCAGACCCAACAATGCAGAAGAGCTGAAGGCCACTATCAGAGCAACCTGGGCTCTCATAACACCTGAGCAGTGCCACAGACTGATCGATTCCATGCCACGCCGCATTGCTGCAGTAATTCAGGCAAAAGGAGCCCCAACTAAGTATTGAGTGCTGTACATGTTCATACTTTTCAGTTGGCCAAGATTTCTAAAAATCCTTTCTTTGTATTGGTCTTAAGTAATATTCTAATTTTCTGAGATACTGAATTTGGGATTTTCCTTAGTTGTCAGTTATAATCATCAAAATTAAAAGAAATAAACATTTGAAATACATCAGTCTGTGTGTAATGAATGAATATAATAAACAAGTTTCACTTTTTGAATGGAATTAGTGAAATAAAATCAACTTTTTGACGATATTCTAATTATATGACCAGCATCTGTATACTAAAAAAAAGGATTGTGCATTTGCTTTTTTTTTCTCTTTTTTTTGTTAGTGTTTAGGACAGGCCTGGAGGGCTGTCCTGCAGAGATTAGCTCCAACCCTACTGTAATTAAACACACCAACTAAAAACACTCACTAAAAACAGAGATGTGCTGCATCCCAGTTCACATACTATCAAAATTAGACGTGTTCGAAATTAGAATTAGTAGTAGGTTGAAATTAGTATTTCAAAGATACCCAGATGGTCTACTTTTTCAGGTTAGAATCCGAATTGCAGATCCGTGCACTCTCTAACCGCTGATACTGGCCACAACCCATTGCGCTTTGGATGAGGATTTCCATTGATCTACAAATGTCATGTGAATAAAAAGTGTTAAACTACAAACATAGCGGATGTGCGAGACCGACTAAGTAGAGAGGTTTAGATAAAGGTTTTTGAGTGATTAATTATCAGTATCTAACCTGACGAAAAGATTTTGTATCCACATTATATTCATCTGCAACAGCATTGTGAACTGAGGGTCCGTGGAGAAAGCGTAACGGCTAACTTGGATAACATGTGCCTTGATAACCAATCACATTACAGCACTGACGTCAATGAAATTCGTTCAGAGTTGTGCAACAGTCAATCACTGTTTGCGGATACCATAGAAATGAATGAGAAGTGCCATAAAAAAAATTCTCTTCTCTTATAAAAAAATGTTTTTTCCGGGGGAAACCTCTAAAAATAAATCAATCCAAAACTAATGTTTAAGAGCAAAAATGTTGAAGATAAGTCAATAGGCTGTCGATTCATTAAATGATGAGCTGTTTTCCCACAAAAGCAGTTTATTCAGTGTAGTAAAGCCTCTCATCCACTGACATACATTCAAAAAAAAATTGGACTGCAGTGTTATGCTATTTTTTTGTTAACCTTGGAGGCTTGCCTTAATGTGGCTTTTCTAGAAACTTCTAAGCAAGCTTGTTGGAACTGGTTGGAGCTAAACTCTGCAGGACATTGGCCCTCCAGGAGCAGGATTGGACACCCCTGGTTTAGGAGTAAACTAGCATATAGATGACCTTAATGCTCACTAACAAGACCTAAAAGATACAAAACTTTCATTTTGATTTAACTGGATCTTTAACTTCTAAAAATCAATTAAATTCAGTAAAATAATATCATTATGACATGTTGTTCGTCCTCACCAGTGATGGTTTCATCGTGTACCAGCGAGATGAGCGGTACTCTGGCCTTCCCCAGATACAGCTGGTCCTCAGCATCTACATCATCAAACACATACAACACCAGAGCCTCTGACCTCAGAAAAGCATCAAGGTGAGAGTTCATGGCCACCGGGAAGACCGTGTGATCTTCAAACTGTGGCTCATTGGTGGAGGATATGATTGGCGTATCGTGGTCAGGGAAGTCGTAGAGTTTGTAGATGACGTAGGGGCTGGGTTGAGTGTGAGGACCTCTGGATTTGAGATTACAGCATAAGTGAACGGTGACGTTTAGTTCATTTAGATCACCATCCATCAATGATGAGGAACTAGGGACAGGAACCGATAAAGCCTGAAAAATAAGGTAAAAATATCAAGTAATTTAGGCATGTGTTACAGTAGGAAACCGTGCTCTAGATGGGTTGCAAACAGTACCTGGCTGTCTCTCGTGCTTGTGTTGAGGTAACCAAGTGCTTTGACTCTCTCCTTATAAAGGCGAATGGCTTGTTCCATAGGAACTCTCAGTTTGAGCCAGTACTCTAGAGTACCAAACACCTGGATCTCATCTGTAACACCTACAAACAGATGGAAAGCACTTTCAGTTTTATTTTAAGAGTGAATGAAAGTGGAAAGTGATTTAAACTGTCAAAGGATCCAAAACGGGTTTTCCACAGTGATGCCATAGAACAGGGTTCCTCAAATCCGGTCCTGGAGAGCCACTACCCTGCAGAGTTTATTCCAACCTTAAATCAAACACACCTGAACAAGCCAATCAAGCTCTTCAGAGTTACTAGAAAATTGCAGGCAAGTAAGTTTGATCAATTGTTTGAGCTAAACTCTGCAGGACAGTGGCCCTCCAGGGCTGAATTTGAGGAACCATGCCATAGAAGAACAATTTTAGGTTCCCCAAATAAGTGAACAGTTCTTAAAAGAACACTTTTTTTCTTAGTTTTAAGAACATCTTAATAACCGGTAAGGGGAAAACTGCAGCTTACTCGCTCCTCTGGCCGAGCTGTGATATAAACTAAACGCTATTGGCTATATTAAAAAAGGGGAGGGGCTGATTGATATGACCCGCCCTGTCTTCCTGTTTCAGTGGAAATTACATCATCACATTGAATAATGCTGTGCATTTCAAGGCATTTCAGTGGGCCTTTAAGACCTAGATTAGCTGGTTCAGGTGTGTTTAATTGGGGTAATAGATAAACTCTGCAGGACAGTGGCCCTCTAGGAGCAGGATTGGACACCCGTGTCATGAAAGTTTGGAACTTCAAAAACGGTGAGTACATTTTCAGTGTTGAGTGAACACTTCCTTAAATATCAACCAAAAAACTTATATTGGTCAACCTAAATGTCAGAAGACAGTCTAAAGACTCACCCACTAGCTGAATGGTGCCAAACACCTTCCCATCTCGTTCCAGCAGTTGATTTAACCTGAGCTGACCAGCGGCCACCGTGTGGAAACTCAACCCCTCAGCGAGCTGAACCTCCACGGTAACAGAGCTGGTGTGGAGATAGTTCAAAAAGAGCTCATCCACTCTCACGAGATATTGAGAAGTGAAGCTGTACGCTGGACGGGCACCTCGAACCACAGCTGTGGACTGCAGCTCAAAGTCATAGAAGGCATATGTGCAGAAGGTGGACGGATCTTTGTCCTTCAGACTTTCTACAGCTTCAGGAGCGAACTGCGCTCTTCCCAAGTGAATTTCCAGAAGGTTCTCACCACGAGCCAAGTGGAGGGGTCCATCGAACTCATCTGTAACGTCATCACTGGTTACATCAGGTCTGAAAACATGGTTCTTGGTTCCATACGCAACATCTTTCAGCTGGGCTGGAAGGACACAGGAAGAATTAGTTTTAGTAAGCACAACTGTTAGTTTGGCCAATATCGGGAATCAGAAAATTATGTTTTGGATGTAGCTAAACCTTCAAGTTTCTTTATCTTGGCAGCTCTCATGTCCAGAAGCTGAGCCAGCTTCTCCGTCTTCAATTCATATTCAAGTTTCAGATCATCCATCGTGCGAGTGACCACTTCAACTTCAGCCTATAACATCGATGTTTAAATACATCAGCCATATGTAACCAATATATGTATATGGAGAAGAGCAAACCCTTAAAGTAAAAGGGTTAGTTCACCCATAATTTACTCACCCTCAAACCATCCTAGGTGTATATGACGTTCTTCTTTCACAATTGGAGTTACATTAAAAAAATATCCTGGCTCTTCTGAGCTTTATAATGGGAGTCAATGGTACCTTGGATTTTGAAGCCAAAAAAAAGTGCATCCATCCATCATAAAAATAATCCATATGGCTCCAGGGGTTAATAAAGGCTGTTAATAAATAACTCTGACTGTGTTTGGCTGAAAGAAGAAAGTCATATACATCTAGGATGGCTTGAGGTTGAGTAAATTATGGGATAATTTTCATTTTTGGGTGAATTAATCCTATAACATGAAATTAAGGTTATAACCCAGTGTTGCAGGTCGAGACCTGCTCATTCGAGTCCAAGTCCAGGCTGAGACCTTAGTAGGTCGAGTTTGAGTCAAGACTGAGCACAGAAGAGGGTCATGTCCAAATCCAAATGCTCCCAAGTCTATGACAAGACCAAGACCCAGAAAATATGGTCTTGAGCTCAGACTCGAGACAGACTCAAAACTGTTCCATAATGTGGTGTATTTTCAAGAGATAAAATGTTGGGCATGACCTATTTATCCACTGGAAATCGATTGAATTGTAAAAAGTGGGCATTCCACGCCAAAATGTAGTCTAATTTGGAGCTGAATGTGAATTTGCAGTTGATTGTGCACCTACCTTTGAGGAGGCTTTTTTTTCCCAAAGACACGGATGCTGAAGGTTAATTTAATCCTCTTGACACACTGACACATCTATTGTTATTTTATATTATTTCTGAAAGAATTATTACATTAAAGTTAACCAGCAATAACAGCAATAACGCGATTGACTTTAGACCAGGTTTGTGTTGGTCAATGGCGCAGTCGTTTTCTGTTCCTCAAAATAGCAACGCGCCAACAATGCTCCTGAACACACCTGGTTTTCAGACCAGACGCCAGATGGGCTCACGCGAGTGCATTTGCTTTTTAAACAACGTGGCACTGGATGTGAAAATGATAACTGTGTCAAGCTAAAACGCAGGGTATATGATAGGGCTCTTCAAGTGTGAAAAGCCCTTTAGATTATCAGTGCAAGGATTTCTCAAACCTGATAGTCTTTATTGATCTTGTGTTGGAGGATGAGCATGTTCCTGGTCTTCTCCAGCTCTTGGATGGTCTCAGCATGAGTGGCCTGCAGTTCCCTCAAAGATCGCTCCACGTCCACTTTCACATCTTCCTCCACCTTCTCCAGGAAGCCAAGCTCTCCACTCTTCTGACTCCTACGAACCTAAATGGTCATCAAGACAGAAAAAACCCCAATGAGAATATCTATACAAAAAATAAGTTTGGCTGTATACACTACTGTTCAAAAGTTTGGGTTAGGTAAGATTTTTGTAATGTTTTTGAAAGAATGTACAGTATTTACCTTTATAAGCATCAGAGCTTCACTGAGTTCAGCTGCATCTATTTCACTTTCCTTTAGAGAACAGCATTAGTTTCAGGCATCAAATTAAATCATCTTTATTGTTTTCAACTTTCTTTTTAGGGTGAACCATTCCTTCATCTTTACTGCTACAAATATTGCACTTTACCTTGGTAAAGAACTTCATGCGATCTTTAATTTCATCCAGTTGTTGTTTCTGCTCCAGGTACCGCAGCTGAAGTTGCTTGTTTTCTTGCATCACTTTTTCGTTTACATCTTCAGTGAAAATAAAACAATGAGTAACACACCAGCCGTTTTAAAGCACCTGCAGTCATATGTGCAGTTACCTCTCTCTGCCTTGATCTTATCCAGGATCTGGTTTTTATCCGTGAGGTCAGATTTTAATGCCATCTCCAGCTGGGCGACCTGCAGTTTGAGCTGCTGTTCTCTCGTTCTCCATTTCTGCTCCTGACTTACATCAAACGCACTATTGCAACAGGCAAAAAGAAATTCAGTGATGTGTTCAGAGTAGGCATGTGACAGCATCAAATTTTCATGTTGCGATTAATTGCTGAAGCTTTTATCACGGTATACGGTATTATCACGATATTGAAATAAGTTGCAAAAAAAGCGTTGTCATACTATAACAGGTTTAATAACTTTCTTATAACAAAAAGAACTGAACATTTAAATACAATAAAGCAATACACAAAAATATATAAAGTAAACAAATGTTTCAAACAGATTAAAGTGCAAAAGAATTATAAAGAACAATAGGTAACACTTTACAATAAGGTCTCACTAGTTAATGCATTAACTAACATTAACAAAGAGCAAATAGCTACATTTGTTATTATTCTTTGATAACATCAGTTAAAAAATTAAACTGGTAATGTTAGCTCAGGTCCATTAAATAATACAGTTACAACTTTTGATTTTAATAATGTGTTATTAAATGTTGAAATTTACATTTAACTAAGATTAATAAATGCTTAAGAAGAATCAGAACATATTCAAACAATATCTAGGGCATTTAGTCCAGATTAAAATATAAAATGTTTAAGTTTGAAAATGAATAAGTCTGTAAGTATTTGGCGATGTGATGAGCACTGTAGCGAATACAGAAATCTGAACATTTAAAAACTGTTTAGTAGCGCGAGTCTGCTTTGTTTATGAGGGTTACCGGGGAAACGGCTGCATTTCTGCTGTTCCATCAGCGCCATCTGCTGTCAGAGAGTGGATGCGCGGCTCCTTCACTCGTTCACGCGCTGCTCACGCGCGTTGGGTTTGTTTACATCAGTGCGCGTGCCTCTTTGACGCTGCATACAGCGGTGTTGTTCGTTTTAAACGGTTGATGTGTAAAGTATTCTTAAAATGCATTCTAAATCTGATATATATTATTATTCACAGTATTTTGAAGTGCCCACGATAGCAATATAGTGCATGTTCATTATCGTGATATATCGTATTACCGTATACCGGCACATGTCTAGTTCAGAGCAAAACGCTCCCCCACAATGATAGGGATTTGTTTAAATCCTTAATGCATGAGCAATAATAACAGTGTCAGTTGCAAACACCACTAGTAAGTGGTCTACTATACTATACTTGTATATACACTCACCTAAAGGATTATTAGGAACACCATACTAATACTGTGTTTGACCCCCTTTCGCCTTCATAACTGCCTTAATTCTACGTAGCATTGATTCAACAAGGTGCTGAAAGCATTCTTTAGAAATGTTGGCCCATATTGATAGGATAGCATCTTGCAGTTGATGGAGATTTGTGGGATGCACATCCAGGGCACGAAGCTCCCGTTCCACCACATCCCAAAGATGCTCTATTGGGTTGAGATCTGGTGACTGTGGGGGCCATTTTAGTACAGTGAACTCATTGTCATGTTCAAGAAACCAATTTGAAATGATTCGAGCTTTGTGACATGGTGCATTATCCTGCTGGAAGTAGCCATCAGAGGATGGGTACATGGTGGTCATAAAGGGATGGACATGGTCAGAAACAATGCTCAGGTAGGCCGTGGCATTTAAACGATGCCCAATTGGCACTAAGGGGCCTAAAGTGTGCCAAGAAAACATCCCCCACACCATTACACCACCACCACCAGCCTGCACAGTGGTAACAAGGCATGATGGATCCATGTTCTCATTCTGTTTACGCCAAATTCTGACTCTGAACCATCTGAATGTCTTAACAGAAATCGAGACTCATCAGACCAGGCAACATTTTTCCAGTCTTCAACGGTCCAATTTTGGTGAGCTCGTGCAAATTGTAGCCTCTTTTTCCTATTTGTAGTGGAGATGAGTGGTACCCGGTGGGGTCTTCTGCTGTTGTAGCCCATCCGCCTCAAGGTTGTGCGTGTTGTGGCTTCACAAATGCTTTGCTGCATACCTCGGTTGTAACGAGTGGTTATTTCAGTCAAAGTTGCTCTTCTATCAGCTTGAATCAGTCGGCCCATTCTCCTCTGACCTCTAGCATCAACAAGGCATTTTCGCCCACAGGACTGCCGCATACTGGATGTTTTTCCCTTTTCACACCATTCTTTGTAAACTCTAGAAATGGTTGTGCGTGAAAATCCCAGTAACAGAGCAGATTGTGAAATACTCAGACCGGCCCGTCTGGCACCAACAACCATGCCACGCTCAAAATTGCTTAAATCACCTTTCTTTCCCATTCTGACATTCAGTTTGGAGTTCAGGAGATTGTCTTGACCAGGACCACACCCCTAAATGCATTGAAGCAACTGCCATGTGATTGGTTGATTAGATAATTGCATTAATGAGAAATTGAACAGGTGTTCTTAATAATCCTTTAGGTGAGTGTATGTTATAATAACTTCTCACCTTTTCACTAATTTATCACAGTTTTCCTTGAGCAAGTCTCTCTCCTTTTCCAAATCTTGGATTCTCTCTTGTAACTGAAGAAAGATAAAACTAGAAGGTGAAAAAACACTTAAAATCACCACCATTTATTATACAATTATTAAGCAATTACAATTGTTGCATATTCTACTTGCATTCCAGTCATGCATTATTCGCTGCACTGCTGCGATGCTGTTGCACTATTGTATATAAAGTATCTGTGTATGACGGCAGCTGTACCTCTTGTGCGTGTCTCTGGTCCAGAGCTCTGCTCTGAATCTGTGTCTCCAGCTGTAAACTCTTCAGTCTCTCCTCCTTCAGCTGCCGGCTCACTTCCTCCACCTTCAGCAGCGCTGCATCATGACTGGCCTTCAGAGTCTTCATACTCTACAAAAACAAACTGCAGCTGTACAGCACCTGCTACTGACATGACCACCAGCAGAGGGCGCAAAAGTGTGTTTAATGGCAGAATCCTAACACGACAACATATGGTCCCAGGACAGATTAATAAAATTTGATCAAATATGAAATATGAGCTTTAATGGTTGAATTTTAAATATAACATTTTAATAAAAATGTATGTATGTATTTAAATTTAGGAATATGTATTTATTTTTCAACTATTTAAGATGACATACATTTTGAGCTGGGTTAGAAAAAGGTTTTTGAAAAAAAGAAGCCCATTTCCACAACATAAGCAAAAAAACCTTAACCATGACATAAAAAATATTTTAAGAATGAGGTTAAAGTCTAAATGACATATTAAGTCATAATTATGACATTTACTAATTATGAAAATTACTACATTTTCTCATAAATATGGCATACTATGTCATTTCAACTTACAAAAGCATTATTTCCTTTTCTTTTTATTTTCCATAAATTCTTTCATAAATTTTCCATATTCTTCCATAAGTCTCTTATGCTCACGGAGGATACATTTAATTGACCAAAATTCCAGTAAAACAGTAATATTGTCAATTTAAAATAATTGTTTTCTATGCGAGTACAGTATATTTGATAATGTAATTTATTCCTGTGATCAAAGCTGAATTTTCAGCATCATTACTCCATTCTTCAGTGTCACATGATCAATCAGAAATCATTCTAATGATTTGTTGCTCAAGAAACATTATTATCAGTGTTGAAAACAGTTGTGCGTCACGTTACGTGTAGGATATAAGCTCACAGAGACGAGGATGAACAGGAGACAGGAACTTTAATAATAAAACTCAGGAAACTCTTACACACGTATAACTAAAGACAAGGGCCCGTATTTATCAAGCTTCTCAAAGTGCTATTTTAGTCTTAAGTGCTGAGAATTCATGAAATTTACTCCGACTTTCAAACTTAAATATAAAAGCAAGTTATGAAATTTCTTAAAGCGAAGAATCACTCTTACTCTCCCAGTTATTTAAGACAGCTCGAGAGGTCTCTCAAGTGGTTAGGAGTTGCCAGTAGGGGCTTGTGATGGCACTGAGGAGACAGAGACGTGCGCAAATCTTTCAGGAGAGGGAGAACGTTTTTGAAATGTTTGACGATGAGCAATTAATCAAACGGTATCGTTTGGACAGAGCAGGCATCATCTTTTTCAGCGCCTTTTATAACATGTTTCCACTGTTTCAGCAAGCAGTAGCGCTTCTTCCTCCCGCCAATTCGGTTTTCTTTTGGATTATATCATAAAATCTAGCCTATATATAGGCAGGTCAGTTAATAGCACACCGGTTTATTTGTAAGAGAACGTGTTAATCTTTCATTTCCAATGTTTATATCATAATGTATTCTCTTGAAAATTCTTTATTGTCAAATGTGTGTTGAATGTAAACTCTTAGGAATTTCACCATTCAATGTGAATTTATCTGAGAATATTCTTAAATATGGAAATCTATTCAGTGATTGGTCCATGCCTATATCGTCATCCAAAATCCCGTTTGTGGCACAGCAAAGTGTCGTGAATCATCTCTAAGACTGACACTTAAGATTTAGTCCTACACTCCACTTAAAGTATGACTGAGATGCTTGATAACTAACTTTTAAGCGCAGCTTTGAGCCAAGAATTTCTTTACTCTTAAGTCAATTCTTAGCAGTGTTCTTGTGAGTAATTCTCAGAGGCTTGATAAATACGGGCCCAGAACCAACCAACACTGATGGAGAACTGAGGGCTTAAGTACACAAAGCAAATGAGAATAACGAGGTGATAAACGAGGCACGGGTGAATTATATAACTAATTAGACAAACTGGGGAAAACTGTGTCACAGAGACTTAACCAAAAACACAAGACATGTGACATTGTGCTGCTTTATATCTTTGTGGAAACCATAATAAGTTTTTTTAGGATTCTTTGATAAATATAAAGTTCAAAAGAACAGCATTTATTTGAAATATAATTTTTTTGTATCAATATAAAGTCTTTATTGTCATTTTTTTAATACACAATTTAATGCATCCTTGCTGAAAAAAAAAGTATAAAAAAAACCTCACTGACCCCAAACTATTGAACGGTCGTGTGCATAGACATGCTTACACACAATGTGTGTCGGACTATATAGAGGCGCAAAGAATCCGGGAAAAATAGCAGAGAACATGCACCGCAATTACAATAACAGATAAACTATAATTGGCTGATAATACCTCGTGTTGCTGTAGAAATCTGCCCTCCAGCACAGTGAGTGTGTTCCCCTTCTCAGATAACAGCTTTTGTAGTTTGATCATCTCTACGTTATCCTTTATCGTTAACCTGCAAAACACAGAACAAGAGAGTTTACAATTCAAACTCTATTGAACAGCAATCCCTGTGCTGAGTATGAGTTAAAGTACAGTGTTTAAAAAGAGAGAACAGCACCTCTGTCCACTAGCCTGATGCTCTCTCATCTGGAGGAGTGACTCCTCAAACTCTCTTTCTTTCCTCTTAAGTTGATCTCTCAACATCTCCGCTGATCTCTCCATCTCCTCCATCTGAGCTTGCTGGCTCTCAATCACATTCTCCCTGTGATCGAGGAAAACAGGCAACATATGTGTAATGTAATCCTTTCTTAGTGTTGTGTTGCCATTTGTGGGTCTCTCAATACCGATTGTGCATCATCTAGTAGGTGCAGCACTCACAGGTTACGGATTTCAGCTCGGGCCTCATCCAGCAGACTGTGTCCATAGCGGGGCAACAAACCCTGGGGAGGTTTGGCACTCATTTCCCCGTCAACATGCCTGATACCTTTCAATAAAAATAAAAACAAACACAACACACTCATATTTTACATACAAGTCATTTATAATTTTCCTCTGTTTTTACACATACTAAGAAATACTCAAAGGATCCTATAAGAATAGCTTGAGGATTTATCAAAAAGTTCTCACCCCCAACCAAGTGATTATTGAATTAGAATAGAATAGGATGTAATAGCATACACATATTTCATACATAACATATAACATACATAATATATTACAGAAGAGAAAATAGTAGAGTTAAAATATAAATTGCAAAATAGAATAGAATTGAATTAGATATCACAGTCTGTCATCTATTGGTATCATCACAAGAGATCACAGAATAGAACATAGTGGAGAACAAAACAGAATACAGAATAGAAAATGGATTGCATAACAGAACAAAACAAAAACAAATATAGATTATAGAATGTAGCATAGAATGGAAAAGAATAGAATAACAGAAGAGAAGATGGATTTAAAACAGACTATAGTAGACAGCAGAACCAAATACAGAATAGAATAGTAGTTTAATACAGTATAGAATAGAATACAAAATATGGCAGAAATAGACAACAGAATATAATATAGATAATAAATTAGAATATAGTGAAGAACAGAACAGAAACTGAATTGCAGAATAGAACAGAGATTGTGGAATATAGATTACAGAATATAGTATAATGGAATAGAATGAAACATAATTTGTTCATTATAATAGAATAAACTGCATTATAATAATAATAATAATAATAATAATACAGTAGATAATGGAAAACACAGTAGGCTATGTAATAGAATAGAATAGAATAGAATATGCATAACTGAAGAGAGTAGATTACAAAATATAACATAATATAAAATGGACTGGAGAATAGAATAGAATAGAATAGAATATGCATAACTGAACAGAGTAGATTACAAAATAGAACATAATAGAAAATGGACTGCAGAATAGAATAGAATAGGATAGGATAGGATACAATATGCATCACTGAAGAGAGCAGATTACAAAATAGAACATACACTCACCTAAAGGATTATTAGGAACACCATACTAATACTGTGTTTGACCCCCTTTCGCCTTCAGAACTGCCTTAATTCTACGTGGCATTGATTCAACAAGGTGCTGAAAGCATTCTTTAGAAATGTTGGCCCATATTGATAGGATAGCATCTTGCAGTTGATGGAGATTTGTGGGATGCACATCCAGGGCACGAAGCTCCCGTTCCACCACATCCCAAAGCTCTATTGGGTTGAGATCTGGTGACTGTGGGGGCCATTTTAGTACAGTGAACTCATTGTCATGTTCAATAAACCAATTTGAAATGATTCGAGCTTTGTGACATGGTGCATTATCCTGCTGGAAGTAGCCATCAGAGGATGGGTACATGGTGGTCATAAAGGGATGGACATGGTCAGAAACAATGCTCAGGTAGGCCGTGGCATTTAAACGATGCCCAATTGGCACTAAGGGGCCTAAAGTGTGCCAAGAAAACATCCCCCACACCATTACACCACCACCACCAGCCTGCACAGTGGTAACAAGGCATGATGGATCCATGTTCTCATTCTGTTTACGCCAAATTCTGACTCTACCATCTGAATGTCTCAACAGAAATCGAGACTCATCAGACCAGGCAACATTTTTCCAGTATTCAACTGTCCAATTTTGGTGAGCTCGTGCAAATTGTAGCCTCTTTTTCCTATTTGTAGTGGAGATGAGTGGTACCCGGTGGGGTCTTCTGCTGTTGTAGCCCATCCGCCTCAAGGTTGTGCGTGTTGTGGCTTCACAAATGCTTTGCTGCATACCTCGGTTGTAACGAGTGGTTATTTCAGTCAAAGTTGCTCTTCTATCAGCTTGAATCAGTCGGCCCATTCTCCTCTGACCTCTAGCATCAACAAGGCATTTTCGCCCACAGGACTGCCGCATACTGGATGTCTTTCCCTTTTCACACCATTCTTTGTAAACTCTAGAAATGGTTGTGCGTGAAAATCCCAGTAACTGAGCAGATTGTGAAATACTCAGACCGGCCCGTCTGGCACCAACAACCATGCCACGCTCAAAATTGCTTAAATCACCTTTCTTTCCCATTCTGACATTCAGTTTGGAGTTCAGGAGATTGTCTTGACCAGGACCACACCTCTAAATGCATTGAAGCAACTGCCATGTGATTGGTTGATTAGATAATTGCATTAATGAGAAATTGAACAGGTGTTCCTAATAATCCTTTAGGTGAGTGTAATATAAAATGGACTGGAGAATAGAACAGAATAAATAAAATAGAACAGAACAAATAGAATAGAATAGAATAGAAAATGTATAACTGAACAGAGTAGATCACAAAATAGAACATAATATGCAATGGACTGCAGAATAGAATAGAATAAAATAGAATAGAATAGAATAGAATAGAATAGAATACCGGCTTTGGGAGTGTGTGGTCGTGATGGCGTCAGGGGCGTGTCGTCTCGGAGTCTGCGGAGGCCGGAGTTAATGCGGGGCTGGATGTGGCTGTAGGGAGTGTGCCGGCGGCTTTGAACCTGCAGCTGCTGTTTGGTTGCCAGCAGACGACGTTTGAGCCCTTCGTTCTGTTTCTCCAGCTCCTGAACCTTCTCCTGCAGCTCCTCCATCATCTCCTCCATCTCAACATCTCGACCGCCCACTACACGACCCCCCTCGCTCTGCTTACGGTCCTTCACCAGGCGAATCAACTTGGTGGCCATCCTGAAACAACACAAACATTTGTAAATGTATTATATTGTTCTTGCTATGTTGTATTCAACTAAGCCAATGAATATTAATATGCATGTTTAGAATTGAATGGTTGATGGAAACCTGCGGATCTTGTCTTCTTGTTTGCATGTGTGTTGTTTGAGTGTGAGGTTTTCATCCTGCAGCCGTAGAAACTTGTCCTCCAGCTCCTCCCTGCTGAACTTAGACACGTTCTGCCTCTCTCGGACATTCTGAGACAGCAGAGACTCTACAAACAAACAGGACTCTTTCATTTAATGGCCATTCACTGCAATGACTTTTTGACAATTATAATAATACTTTTGTTGTAAAACTGACCTGGTAATGTAGCTGCGCCATGTGGGCTGACAGAGATGTCTTTCACAGGAATATCACCCGCTGTTTCATCAGCACGGGCAAACATCATTCAGTCTGAAGTCAAACCAAATATACACGTGAAAAACATATGAATTAAATTAATTGATTTTTAATACTTCACGTTACGTAGGCTACAGAAGAATACAATTGCATCACCATGTTTATTTAGGACATGTTTCATTGTATTCTTTTAAGTAATATTATATATTAGCACATATAAATATTGTAATCATTGTAACGTTACTATGCTATGAAACCATACTTGATACTTGCATAACGATCTGATACATGTTTTCTAACAGTACTTTTAGAAATGGTTATCTACAGAAAACACATAATGTTACGACAGATGAACTTATAAGCACACAGCGTACTTCAAAAGTTCGTTAAATAAACATATTCTAACCCAAACAAAATCTCACCGATTCAACAGCATCACACACAGACCACAGCGACAGTTGCTAACAAACAACCCATCCACTTCCGCTTTAAAGGACTCCACTTCCGCTTCAACGCCTTATGGGAAATGTAGTTTGCACGGCGTGAGGTCTTCGCTATCCTAGAATGGGCAACAGCTGTTGAATTTCCATTAAAATGCTGCTGTTTTCAGTAAAAAATTAACAATTCGTCCGCTACACGACAATATACCATATAAATCTTGAATGTCTGAATGTCCGAGTAAATATTGCTCTGGAAAACAGTGTAATGTGCACAATGTGTGATGTGTATACAGTGCAGCAGAGAAACAAAACTTAACACAGCAAAGGTCTAATTTACTTCTTGAACTATATTAAAATGTTATCTAAACGCTGAAATGCAGGCTGACAGGTTTGGACTCGTAAAACAGCATTTTATGATGAGTTAAGTCAAGGGGAAATGGCATATTAAAGTCAGAAAGTGGGCGGGACCTCCACTTCCGTGTGACAGGCTCTACGTACAGAATGGAATTCGCTTATATAGTTACGTCAAAAATTCTACGTAACTCTTCGTTTCGGACGCGTCGGTACGCACTCGGCGTAACTCAAATACAGCAGGAGTGAGCTGTCAGTCAAAGGACATTTAAATGGCTACACTGTGCAGAACTGTACAGTCGCTCGCGCTGTCATGAAATAACTTCATTCTGATTTCACTCCCGTTCATTTAATAGCGCTTTGCTTTTCTGTATTTCTTGTATTGCAAACAAAGATTCAAATCATTCGTATACACACGAAAAGCGCACAAAAATGAGCGAGGAGGAAGATACATTGGTGAAAACTAGACATGCATTTGAAGATCTGTGTCGAGCTCTGAATATGGACGAGGAGTCGAGTAACAGGGCATGGAGGAGTTATGAAAATATCAGCAAAAATTACACTCTGGAGGTAAAGTGAACTCATGCAGGCCCAGTGCACACATTTAGATCCGTAAATATGCATGCATTCAATAGTATTTATGTGAATTGGCCTGTTATTTTCATATTTAATGTATGAAGTATGTGCTTTAACATGTCAAAGAATGTTTGAATGTGTTATATGTGTGAATGTGCATATTGCGTATTTGACATGAGTGCAGAATGCGCGTGAGGGGGTCTGTGTGACATCATCATGGCTTTATCTGAATGAACACCTTTGCAGCGAGACGCTTTCAATGTTGTATGTAGGCTACAGTACGGACAAGTTGTGCTTTTGGTTGTTTTAAGACTGAAATATAAATCTGCACCTCTAATGTCCCCAGTATCACCTTATTGTGCTTGTGGAGAAAAACAATTCCACATTGGTACTGTATGCTACAACTACATGGTAAAAGCATGATTTTCTGTCATAAATCATGGTATTTACTAGGCACCCCAGAATACAATGGTATTTTCATGGTACATATCCAACATATTGGTCAACCAGGAAAGGTTTTTTAAGGTTAGGGGAATGTTCTGTGTTTACTGAGTAGTTTTTTTAACATGGTAATGCTTTTTTTTTTTGTTAGTGTCAAAATATATTTTAGCTAACTCCATTTGACGCATGATTTTGTATTGTCTCTGTGTGTCTCAGGGCAGTGACCTGCACTGGTTGGCGTGTGCTCTGTATGTGGCCTGCAGGTCTTCAGTGCCCACTATAGGTAAAGGCACAGCTGAGGGCAACTACGTATCGCTGACCAGGATACTGCGCTCATCACAACAGAGGTCTGTAAACATATTGACTTATTCTGACATTATAGTTAAAGAGATACAAAAGGCACAGCTGAACAGTGTTGCGCACACATACACATACACACAAACATGTTGTGGTGTTCCCAAGACAACTTAAAGATCAGCTGGGGATTTAGAGAGCAGCATTTCTTTTTGCAATAAGCTTATAGCTTCTTACAGCTAAACAGCCAAAGAGACCAGATTGAATGTATACAGTAGAGTTGTGCAATCTTATAAAATGATCATAGCAACTTAAAAAAGAATTCTAATATAAGATATTTTATATGATCTTCTTGATAATAATAACTCTATGCAGTATATGTATGGGTTAATCTAGCAATAACTCAAAAACATGTACATGCCTTATTTCATCCCAAAATTAGAGGAAATTTAAGTTGTTGTTATTTTGTATTCCCTTTAATTCATACAGATTTAAACTTATTGTAAAACAGTAATGAGAATCACTATTACTGATAGTGAGAACTATGTAAAACTCAGAGGAATTATAGTAATTACAGGGGAAAAAATTAACAATGTAATTACATTCTTAACTAAATATTTGTCTAGTGTACTGTAGTGTAGTATAGTGAAGTATAGTATAGTATAGTAAAGTGTAAAGAATATAGTATAGTAGAGTAGAGTAGAGTATAGTGCAGTATAGTGTAGTATAGTGAAGTATAGTATAGTAAAGTGTAAATAATGTAGTGTAGTATAGTACAGTAGAGTATAGTGCAGTGCAGTGTAGTGTAGTGTAGTGTAGTATAGTATAGTAGAGTATAGTGAAGTGTAGTGTAGTAGAGTATAGTGAAGTGAAGTGTAGTGTACTGTAGTGTAGTATAGTGAAGAATAGTATAGTATAGTATAGTGAAGTGTAAAGAATGTAGTGTAGTAGAGTAGAGTAGAATAGAATAGAATAGAGTAGAGTCGAGTAGAGTGCAGTGTAGTGTAGTGTAGTATAGTAGAGTATAGTCAAGTGTAGTGTAGTGTAGTGTAGTATAGTGAAGAATAGTATAGTATAGTATAGTGAAGTGTAAAGAATGTAGTGTAGTAGAGTAGAATAGAATAGAATAGAGTAGAGTCGAGTAGAGTGCAGTGTAGTGTAGTATAGTAGAGTATAGTCAAGTGTAGTGTAGGGTAGTGTAGTATAGTGAAGAATAGTATAGTATAGTATAGTGAAGTGTAAAGAATGTAGTGTAGTAGAGTCGAATAGAGTAGAGTAGAGTGTGGTGCAGTGTAGTGTAGTGTAGTGTAGTGTAGTGTAGTGTAGTGTAGTGTAGTGAAGTGCAGTGTAGTACAGTGTAGTGTAGTGTAGTATAGTATAATATAGTATAGTAGAGTATAGTATAGCATAGCATATCATAGCATAGTATTGTATAGCAGAGTATAGTATAGTATATATAGTAGATTAGAGAAGAGTATAGTGAAATGAAGTATAGTATAGTATAGTATAGTATAGTAGATTAGAGTAGAGTAGAGTATAATGAAATGAAGTGTAGTATAGTATAGTATAGTATAGTATAGCATAGCATAGCATAGTATTGTATAGCAGAGTATAGTATAGTATATATAGTAGATTAGAGAAGAGTATAGTGAAATGAAGTATAGTATAGTATAGTAGATTAGAGTAGAGTATAGTGAAATGAAGTGTAGTATAGTATAGTATAGCAGAGTATAGTATAGTATAATATATTATAGTATAATATAAAATAGTATAGTAAAGTGTAGTGTAGTGTAGTGCATTCTTAAAATCTTTCTAAAAAGTATAGTATAGTATAGCATAGTATAGTGTATTGTGATGTGTAGTGTAGTGTAGTATAGTATAGTATAATATAGTAGAGTAGAGTAGAGATAGTATAGCATAGCATAGTTATGTATAGCAGAGTATAGTATAGTATATATAGTAGAGTATAGTGAAGTGTAGTGTAGTGTAGTATAGTGCATTCTTAAAATCTAAAACGTTAAATGAAATCGTAAAAATATTGCAAACTAATAACAATGTACCCAACAGTTGTCAGTCAATTATTATTATTTCAAATATTCCTTGACAACAGGACATTATAGATACATTTTATACAAACTGATTTTAAATAATTTTTTTTTTTTTAAGCATTTAGATTTTAGAGATAAATTTTACATAGATAATGTTGAATTTTTTAACATACATATTGTCGAGATTTTTGGATTGATTACTCTGAGCTCAAGACTCACTCATGTCAAAAACGGACAACGCAAAAACTGCAATTTAGGGGACATCAAGGCAATTTCCAGAAAAATGACACATAGGGTGCCTTTCTTATTATATTTGGATATGAGTATTATTGTAATCATTGATATCCCAAGGTTTAAATAACATCATTATACCTTTCAGCCTGATCGAGTTTTTCAATAAAATGAAGAAATGGCAGGATATGGCCAACCTGCCCATTGAGTTCCAGCAGAGCACAGAGAAACTGGAAAGGAACTTCACCGTCACGTCTGTCATCTTTAAGAAATATGTGCCCTTATTCAAAGACATCTTTAAGGCGCCCACAGATGAATTACCCAGAACGCACAGAGGCAGGAAACAGAGGTACTTGAACCTGAACTTTCTGCTGCATTTTATAATGTGAACCACATGGTCATATGATAAACAACCTCAGGTTAGAACACTACTGTAGTTCACAGATAATGTGCAAACAATCAGTTATTTCTGCATATGGATCAGATTTGTGTTTGTGCTGACTGACACTTCCTGTGTCCTCAGACGACATCCCTGCACCGTCACTGAGGTCTTCAATTTCTGCTGGATCCTGTTCATACATGCTAAAGGTAAATGATTACCTAACATAGTTCATTTAAAGGGCCATATTCTACACTTTCCCCCCTGATGTCTTACAGTACAAATAAGACTAGTAAATACATTCATGCCTAATAATTGGAATATGGAAATTCAAAATTTAATAAAAGCTTCAACTTCTCCCCCTTACTTGTTGTGATGCTATACCATTCAAAATTTGGGGTCGGTATGATTTTTTTTACTGTTTTTGAGCATAAAGTCTCTTCTATTTGATTCAAAATAAAGTAACCAGTAATATTGTGAAATATTATTACAGTTTAAATTAGCTGTTTTCTATGTGAATATATGTTAAAATGTAATTTATTCCTGTGATCAAAGCTGAGTTTTCAGCATCATTACTCCAGTCTTCAGTGTCACATGATCCTTCAGAAATAAGTCTAATATGCTGATCTGATGCTCACAAGAAACATTTATGATTAGAAAGTTCAAAAGAACAGCATTTATTTGAAATAGAAATATTTTGTAGTATTATAAATGTCTTTGCTGTCACTTTTGATCAAATTAATGTGCCCTTGCTAAATAAAAGTTCATAATGATCCCCAAGTTTTGAATGGTTGTGTACATTCAACAACCATAAAATATCAGCAGTATTAGTGATACTTAAAAGTAATTAGGGAGCTTCTGACGTTTTTGCTAGTGTACCTTTAAGAATTATATATGTAAATGATCTGCAATTATTGGTAGCCTCTACATACTGGCACAGTTCATGCTGAATACAGAATGGTGATATGTAAATTAAATGGTGATGTTATAATCATAAAGCCTTTTTCTTGCACAAGAGCAAGTTCAGTTTTCAGCAATTTCATATTTTCAGCCTGAATCTGTTGGAATTTTATGCTTTTATGAGTCCCAACAGAGGGTAGAAATGCTGGACAGAAGGGTGACATTTAAGAAACTAGACATGTACTCTTTCTGAAGAAAATTTGAGTGGTGCTTGGCGGGGCAAAACTCAGACAGTTACTAGGGTCTTTTGTGTGACTCCCAAATCTGTGCAATGCTCTGATGCTGAGATATGGTGTGTTCATGTTGCTATGTGGTTTCTAGGGTGCTCTAAATGGTTGCTAGGGTGTGACTACACAGTTCCTATGGTGATACTTACATGTTTCCAACCAAAACAAAATAGCTAAACCCTGTTTCTCTATGATGTTTTGGTGCTGAGATATGGCTTATGCATTCTGCGGTATGGTTGCTAGGGTGCTGTAAATGGTTGCTAGGGTGTGGCTACACAGTTTCTATGGTTATACGTACAGACTGGTTTCCAACCAAAACAAAATAGCTAATCCCCATGTCTCTATGATGTTATGGTTCTGAGATATGGCTTATTCGTGCTGCGGTATGGTTGCTAGGGTGCTCTAAATGGTTGCTAGGGTGTGACTACACAGTTCCTATGGTGATACTTACATGTTTCCAACCAAAACAAAATAGCTAAACCCTGTTTCTCTATGATGTTTTGGTGCTGAGATATGGCTTATTCATGCTGCGGTATGGTTGCTAGGGTGCTGTAAATGGTTGTTAGGGTGTGGCTACACAGTTTCTATGGTTATACGTACAGACTGGTTTCCAACCAAAACAAAATAGCTAATCCCCATGTCTCTATGATGTTATGGCTCTGAGATATGGCTTATTCGTGCTGCGGTATGGTTGCTAGGGTGCTGTAAATGGTTGCTAGGGTGTGGCTACACAGTTCCTATGGTGATACTTACAGACTGGTTTCCAACCAAAACAAAATAGCTAATCCCCATGTCTCTATGATGTTATGGTTCTGAGATATGGCGTATTCATGCTGCGGTATGGTTGCTAGAATGCTGTAAATGGTTGCTCTGCTGTGGCCAGTCAGTTAGCAGTGTGAAACTAATAGACTGGATGTGTGTCTGAATCAAAAGAGCCGATCCCCATGTCTCTATGATGTTCTGGTGCTGAGATATGGCTTATGCATTCTGCGGTATGGTTGCTAGGGTGCTGTAAATGGTTGCTAGGGTGTGGCTACACAGTTTCTATGGTTATACGTACAGACTGGTTTCCAACCAAAACAAAATAGCTAATCCCCATGTCTCTATGATGTTATGGTTCTGAGATATGGCTTATTCGTGCTGCGGTATGGTTGCTAGGGTGCTCTAAATGGTTGCTAGGGTGTGACTACACAGTTCCTATGGTGATACTTACATGTTTCCAACCAAAACAAAATAGCTAAACCCTGTTTCTCTATGATGTTTTGGTGCTGAGATATGGCTTATTCGTGCTGCGGTATGGTTGCTAGGGTGCTGTAAATGGTTGCTAGGGTGTGGCTACATAGTTCCTATGGTGATACTTACAGACTGGTTTCCAACCAAAACAAAATAGCTAATCCCCATGTCTCTATGATGTTATGGTTCTGAGATATGGCGTATTCATGCTGCGGTATGGTTGCTAGAATGCTGTAAATGGTTGCTCTGCTGTGGCCAGTCAGTTAGCAGTGTGAAACTAATAGACTGGATGTGTGTCTGAATCAAAAGAGCCGATCCCCATGTCTCTATGATGTTCTGATGCTGAGATATGGCTTATGCATTCTGCGGTATGGTTGCTAGGGTGCTGTAAATGGTTGCTAGGGTGTGGCTACACAGTTCCTATGGTGATACGTACAGACTGGTTTCCAACCAAAACAAAATAGCTAATCCCCATGTCTCTATGATGTTATGGTTCTGAGATATGGCGTATTCATGCTGCGGTATGGTTGCTAGAATGCTGTAAATGGTTGCTCTGGTGTGGCCAGTCAGTTAGCAGTGTGAAACTAATAGACTGGATGTGTGTCTGAATCAAAAGAGCCGATCCCCATGTCTCTATTATGTTCTGGTGCTGAGATATGGCTTATGCATGCTGCGGTATGGTGGCTAGGGTGCTGTAAATGGTTGCTAGGGTGTGGCCAGACAGTGACCAGAGTGAAACTAATTGACTGGATGTGTGTCTAAACCACAAAAGAGCAAACCCTGTGTCTCTATGATGTTCTTGTGCTGAGATGTGGCTTAGACATGCTGCCATATGGTTGCTAGGGTGCTCTAAATGGTTGCTAGGGCATGGCTTGATAGCTTCACGGTGATCCTGAGAGACTGATTGGTTGCCTCAGTAAAATGAGCCCACCCCCATGTCTCTATGACAGTGTCTGCGTCCAAAATCACATACTGTCTGAGTAGGCACTACATTTAAATTTACTTTTTAAAAGTACATTATAGGGCTTTTCACTCTTGAAATAGTTAACCCTGGGTCATTCTAAACCCAGGGTAAATGGAATCCTGGGTTATCTTTATTCACATTTCACACTGCTCATACTATGTCCGGGGGTAACAGTTAAAGGAACACCTGCAAGCAGGTTGTCAGTTGGATGAACTGCCAAATGGAGACGGCTTATGGTAGAGAAATGAACATTCAATTCACGGGCAACAGCTCTGGTGGACATTCCTGCTGCACTGCAAACTGCACTCAAAACTTGCGACATCTGTGGCATTGTGCTGTGTGATAAAACTGCACATTTTAGAGTGGCCTTTTATTGTGGCCAGCCTAAGGCACACCTGTGCAATAATCATGCTGTCTAATCAGCATCTTGATATGCCACACCTGTGAGGTGGATGGATTATTTATATTCGTTTTTCAAGACAAACTATGACCAAAATGAGCGCTAGAGATTTCTTTGTAGCCACCATTTAAATCCCGCGTGTAATGCAGCTCACCGTCACCGAACGTGTCATTCATTGATGATATAAAACTCTGTCTGACATTAATGACAACTTAGATCCTACAGTGTGACATGGCTTACAGAGGGGATCATGTTCGTACAGTCTGACAAGAAACAATCTTAAAGGACTATTAAAAATCACACAGTGTGTACCCGGCTAAACACAGATTTAGACAGATTTGTGAACAATATTTGAGAGAAATAGGCCTTTTGTGTACATAGAAAAAGTCTTAGATCTTCAGCTCATGCAAAATAGGGGCAAAAACAAAAGTGTTGCGTTTATAATTTTGTTCAGTGTAAAATAGACTATGTTGCCTTGAGGCAACACCGTACCATAGAGGGATCTGGGTAGTATGATTGAAATCCATATCTACTATATCACGTGACCTACCTAGCGTCAGTTGTGTCGCTTCACTGTCATTCACAAATCCTCTCCCGTGGCCTCATGGGATAGTAAAGGGTCCATCGAATGCACACTTCAGTATCTCGCCAGAAGTAGTAGGTTATCCGGGGGACTTTTCGCCTACTGTTTTTCGAATACTATGAATTTGGACATACTACCCTTTTGGCATACAGATTTTTGCCTACTATATAGTAGGAAAGTATTTTATTTTGGATGAAGCACCAGAGTAATGTTCAAAATTCCTGTGCAAGTTACCATAGTAAGAATAACACGTGTGCACATTTGCCGTTTCATGGGCCTATTTTGGGCAGTTCTTGCGCCCCAGGGGTAAAACTTATACCCAATTTCAAGGTATGTTCTTATACAGCTTGCCAGCAATGTGGCAACCCATGTTTCTACGAAATCCTCGCTCGGAGCTATGACTCAAAATTTGTCCCAATGTTAAGTCTATGGGATTTTTCGCTCGCCATACGAACATCCTACACCCGATTGCTTATAAAAGCACCATAATCTGTGTGATTTGACACCTCTTGACAAACAGTGCAGGATGAGTTACGCGCCAAAGTTTGGTCCAGAAGAATAATAATAAGAATGCAAGAGAACAATAGTAATGCTTTGATTCGCTCTAATCAGTGCTGGAGAGATTAGGAGAAGACGAGAAGCTCCGGCTGTAATGAGGAAGGAGGAGCTGTAGTGCTTCATGTTCCTCTTGGAGTGTCCCTTAACAGGGTCATAAAGCTGTGGAGCGTGTCTAACAGAAGGACAGGCTGTCATTGGCTGAGAGAGCAGAGCGCTTGATCATGTGCTCATTATTCGGGCTTGTGCAGGCATGTTTGATTGAGTCAGAGGCCATCGGGGACGGAGCGTTTCCTCACATACACATATGAACATGTGCACTTTGCATTTGCAGAGTAATTTGTTTAATGCTTTGAGAGAATGTGGCTTGCTGAAAGGATTTATTTTTGTCGTTTGTGTTGAGCTGCAAGATCAGACAAGCTGTGTAAACCAAAATAATGTATTATACTGTATATATACAATTATTATTTACATTAATGCAATAGTATAAAATGCATTACAACCAATTAGACATGAAAAATTAATATTTTGCAATTGAAAAGAATAAGTAATGAAATTTGGAAAATATGCTTAATTGTCCTGAATTATTATTAGTAGTAGTAGTAGTAGTATTATTTCCTCTTTTAAATATCAGAATCAAATTTCTCATCTCTTTCTTTTGATTTTGTGGTAAAATGACCCGAACATGTTCATGCAGGTTTCATAAGATTCACATGAACGGATTTGTCATATTTCTACTTCTATTATGATTTTATATTTTGCAATTGCAAGATATAATGTCAGAATAAAAAGTCAGAATTATCATTTAAGTTGTTTTATTCCATGGCTGAAACAAGCTTCCATAATGCATGTCCTGCAATAAGTAATGCATGAAGCTCATTATTATATATATCGGTGTATTCAGAAATCATGTTTTAAAAGCAGAGTGCAGGCAGTAAAGCAGAAGAGCCCGGCTGAGCGCATTATTCCCTCGTGTGCAGCATGCGTCACTTAACATAGCAACCAGCCTACATGACAAGTCAGGGCTTGTCTGTGTTTGAGGGAAGCTCAGCAGGACACTGGGGCAGATCTGTGCCCCTCTAGACCCTGTCCTGTCATTCTGCAGCCCCTCCATGCAGGGGAAAGAGCCTGCTGCTGTCACATTATTTGAGGGATGAAATGAGAAATTACACGTAAGTACCAGTTGCAGATCATCTCTTGACCATTTATGTCGTCCATTGCAAATCATTGGTTTCATTGTGCATTGGTATTTTAATATAATTTAGAAAGACTGACAGGTCATAGTTCATTTTTGTTCTGGGCTGCATGAATGCAATTGAACAGCATCCAGTTTCTTGGAAATTCAATCTTCAATTTTGCATTTTTAATCATATTTTGTGTAAAAAATATATATTTTAGCAGTTTAATTAAACAATAGTCAAGAAAAAGATTGTATGCAAAAAGGATTGTCATGATTGTTACCTTCACAGGTCACACTGGAAAAGGAAGGTATTGGATTGTGGGATACAGGATTGCATGCAGTGAGCCTTGGTTGAATACTGTATATTTTGGCAAATGTAGTAGGTTATCGATGTATACAGAACATTCACATCATAAAGTGCACAATAAACTAGAGTAGTATGTAAATATAGCCCATTGATGATTGAATTGCTCATTTGAGTCAGTTCTTTTCCAATGAATCATTTGAGTAATTTCTTTTACAGTGAATCATTTAAGTCAGTTCTTTTACAGTGAATCATTTGAGTCATTTCTTTTACAGTGAATCATTTGAGCAATTTATTTTTCAGTGAATCATTTGAGTCAGTTCTTTCCAGTGAATCATTTGAGTCAGTTATGTCTAGTGAATTATTTGAGTCATTTCTTTTACAGTGAATCATTTAAGTCAGTTCTTTTACAGTGACTCATTTGAGTCATTTATTTTACAGTGAATCATTTGAGCAATTTATTTTTCAGTGAATTATTTGAGTCAGTTCTTTCCAGTGAATCATTTGAGTCAGTTATGTCTAGTGAATCATTTTAGTCATTTCTTTTACAGTGAAACATTTGAGTCAGTTATGTCTAGTGAATCATTTGAGTAATTTCTTTTACAGTGAATCATTTAAGTCAGTTCTTTTACAGTGAATCATTTGAGTCATTTCTTTTACAGTGAATCATTTGAGCAATTTATTTTTCAGTGAATCATTTGAGTCAGTTCTTTCCAGTGAATCATTTGAGTCAGTTATGTCTAGTGAATCATTTTAGTCATTTCTTTTACAGTGAAACATTTGAGTCAGTTATGTCTAGTGAATCATTTAAGTAATTTCTTTTACAGTGAATCATTTAAGTCAGTTCTTTTACAGTGAATCATTTGAGTCATTTCTTTTACAGTGAATCATTTGAGCAATTTATTTTTCAGTGAATCATTTGAGTCAGTTCTTTCCAGTGAATCATTTGAGTCAGTTATGTCTAGTGAATCATTTTAGTCATTTCTTTTACAGTGAAACATTTGAGTCAGTTATGTCTAGTGAATCATTTAAGTAATTTCTTTTACAGTGAATCATTTAAGTCAGTTCTTTTACAGTGAATCATTTGAGTCATTTCTTTTACAGTGAATCATTTGAGCAATTTATTTTTCAATGAATCATTTGAGTCAGTTCTTTCCAGTGAATCATTTGAGTCATTTATTTTACAGTAAATAATTTGAGTTATTCCTTTTACAGTAGCTGCGTCTCATTTCGAAGGCTGCGTCGTCCAGAGGTAGCATTTGAAGGCTGCATACGTCATTGAGGCGGTCTCATTTAAGAAAAGTAACCATTAGATTCTGAATAAAGAAAGAAATGTGACCTCTGGAGGATGCAGCCTCCGAAATGAGACGCAGCAAGTGAAACATTTGAGTCAGTTCTTTTCAGTGAAACATTTGAGTCGGCTTGCAAATCAATATGAATTCAATTTGTTTGCTAATCCTTCTGAATTGTGGCATTATTTATGCAACATCTCACATTTCTGCTGTTTATTATAGGGTATATGTGTGTATTTTGTCGACTTTTAGGAGCATATAATTAACCACCACAACACTTGTGATCTCAAGGAGTCTTTTTTGATAGCACTGTTATTATTATATACAGGCACAATGCTTTCTTTGCCTGCTTTCTTTACTGTAACTCTTACATGAATGAAACCGGAAATTATGATTCCAAACACTGAGGCTTTGCTGCACATGTAGATTTGTAGGCTTTTCCTGTTGTTGCATTAGAGCTGGGCCACCTGTCTGCTTGATATATGTTTGCAGTGTGATCAGCAGTGTTTTCCTGCTGAACACAATTGTGCTTACTTCTTTTCTGTAATCGTTTAGTTTCAGTTGAGGAAACAAGATCTATCCAAACTACACTTTAAAAAGGAAAGGCTCCGTCAGAACCAAAAAGTTGTATAGTCGTACATCATTAGAACCACCATCTATTATTTTTTATATACCTCTATATTGTATGTGTCATATTATTAATGTCTCCTCTTTCCTGTAGGAAACTTCCCAATGATCAGTGATGATCTGGTGAACTCGTATCATCTGCTCCTGTGTGCTCTGGATCTGGTTTACTGCAACGCACTTCTGTGCTCTAGTCGTAAAGATCTGCTCAACCCAGCCTTTAAAGGTCACACACACACACACAGGCTTTCATAACTATAGCATTCATTCTTTCTAAAAACCAAAATGAACCATGTCCTGTGGGATCAGTTGTCCAAACTCTAGGAGATGGCAGAAGGTCAAACAAACATCGGTTTGTGTGTGTTTTGTGCACAGGGTTGCCTGAGGACTTCAACAGTAAAGATTATAAGCCAGGCCCAGGCTCATTATGTTTCATAGAGCAGCTGTGTGAGCTTCATGATGGTCTGGTGCTGGAGGCCAAAGGAGCAAAGGAGCATTTCTGGAAACCCTTCATCAAGAAACTCTTTGAGCGCAAGGTACTGGAATTACACTAACATTACGCCCCGATATACTCACAGCGAAGTTCACTCTAAAAACGCATTCAGTGGACCTGTTCCCACAACTGAAATGTATGGTTGCAAGACAAAAATCTAAATTATTGATTTAATTAAACCTTTGTTGATGTTGATCATTACATTAACTTAAAGGTGCACTATGTAACTTTTCCGTCCACTAGAGGTCGCCTATTCAAAACAAAGGCGTAGTTTGATGACGCCAAGTTTGAGTGCAGAATCTTGGGACATGTGGTCTTCATCTCACAGCCGGTGGAAAAGAATCGGGATAGGACTCGGGCAGAAATCATGTTCATGGATGCGATTATTAACGTTACTGTAGTCTGAAGCAGAGCAGAGCGTTGTGGGAGCTGAGCAAGGCCGCTGGAGCGATTGTTACTAAGATGAACGCAACACACACCTCGCGAGCAGCTGGACTTTTATTATGCCACAGACGCCGGCGCCATTTCCGCTTATCCGGTCATGAGCATGAGGTAACGCAGCTCTGTTTATCATATTAGATACATTTGAGTGTGTTGAAAATGATGTTATGACGTTACTCTGTGCGTTCACTCGGCGGCTGCTATGACACTTGTTGCACACTGCAGTGAGAGTAAAGCGTTTCTGCTAAATAAAACCAGAAACAGAGGGTAACGCAGATATGACGCAATTGACAGGCGACTCCCTCACACGTCCCGGTTCCTTGGTTAAAATAGCAATTTTCTCACAGCTTACAAATAGTTGGAAACATTTGGGATATTGTAAGTACTCAACTAAACAAAATATATAACACTGGCCTAGTGGTTTTTGGATATTTTACTGAAAAAATGTTACATAGTGCACCTTTAATATTGTGTGTAATTTGAACTAAAATTTCTGTGTTTTTTACAATCGCTATGACATTTTTTTCAATACTTTTAACAGTTTTCCTAAACTCTTAACACACCAACACACCTACAACACACAATTGCCAAAACGGTTAATTTCATGCTCAAAATCACACATTATAAACTAAACTCCAACACTAATTTTCAAAATACAATAATACATTAACACAATACACTATGTCTACCAAAACCCTAAACACTCTTCCAACAGGAACATTTAGTCAATCATAGCACACGGTCATAAAAACACTAACATCAGATGGAATCACAGAAACTGCATTATTTTATGTGTCAGGTCTGCCCTTATACAATAGACAGTATATTTTATTGATCATAGATTGTGTCTTTTGAAGCCTCTCCACATTTTTGTTTTGTTGGGTTTAGTAAATGCATGAATTTTGTTTCTTTTGCTGCAGAAATAAACAAATAATGAATGACCCATCTCAGGGTAGCTTTATAGAATGCCCTTCAGTTTTATTTCATTATCAGCAATCACCATGTTGACAATAGCAAGTTCCTGTTCTTCATTTAGGAGCTTTCCTCTGCCCCCTGAGGGAGGTGTTGAATCCTTAGATAGATAAAATACAGTTACATATTAGAGACCAGAGGCATAGAGTCACTGTAATACATGGTAAAAGTATTTACACTTTGCAGTAGGAGAAGCCCTTATACAATATCCTACCTGTTGGTTTCTCGAAAATTCTGGATAATGGATGCCACTGTGTCCCGGCTGAGATTTGGCTGTACTCGTTCACCAGCCTCTCTGTATGATAGATGGTTTATGACATGGTGATAGTAGCTCTTATATCATCAGTTACCCTAATGCTGGCCCTTATTTGAGCTCCACCATGCATTCTAACTCCTCAATCTCTACCTCATCCTTGTTCCTCTCCCTTGCCCTTGTCCCACTCCTCGCCCTTGTCCTGGTACTCATCTTCCTCTCCCTCATGCAGGCATTTTTCTTACTTTCTTTGTGTTGCTCTATGTTGTTCCTTTTTCACAAGATAAGCCCGAAGAGCCCTCTTTTACTGTATACCATATGGTCATGTGATTGAAAGAACATCAACACCTGAACAATTCCTAGATGGGAATCAGCTGTGATTTATATATTTGCATATTAGCCTATAAGGTTAGGTTTAGAACATGTTATCTGTTCTGACATACAGTGTTAAAGCACTGGTAAATTTGGCAATAAAAATCCATTGTTGGGTGCTAATTCACAGTGGGGAAAATAGACATCACAGAGCCTTGTCTGGGTCCTTAAGGAGATTAAATTGTAAAAATCGTGTGTTTGATCGGTCCAGTCGCTACAACTATAAGCAGCTCTCCAGTGTTTATGTTTTCACTCGTGGACGTCTGACCTCAACAAACTCAACAGGAAATGAACCAGAGAAGCCCCAAAGCACAACGTGTTCGCCACGGACCAATGGTAGTTTGAAGGTGTTTACGAGCCGAAGCGGAATTTTCCAGAATTTTGCTTTTGGAAAGCTGTTTTGAACTCCGGAAACAAACTTCATTTTGGCCTGATTTTGTTCGAAATTACATCACATCAGTTCGTTCTTCGATTTCGCTTGAAGTATATTGGGGCCTTTATGATGTATGTCAGGACATCCTCTTCGAATTTGAACTCAGCATGATATCAAGCTGGACTTTTCCAACATATTTCACTTAATATTCAGTCATGTTAAATATGTTGCAAATTATATTTCATGATGTCTTTAAACTGGCTTTAAATAGTATTATAATTTGCTGTATTATTTATTTTATTAATATTGTTTGGCTAAGTATATGCAAAATTTGTTCCCTGTTGCAGATTTTGAAAGGAAAAGAAGACACGCTGACAGGATTTTTGGAGCCAGTAAATTTTGGTGACAGTCTGTAAGCATCTCTTTTCAGTTAATCACTTAATCCACATTAAGCTTTTTAAACATTTCTCTTGTAGGTTATCTCCTCGCTCTCTGTCTGTTTCTTCAGAGCTTCACTGAACCGTGTGTATGAGGAACATGTGTTATCATCCGGTTCTCTGGATGAGAGAGTATTTCTGGGAGAAGCAGCCAGAGAAGACATTGGTACCCCAGGACCTTGTTTCTCTGAAGGGATAGAGAACCAGGAACAACTGACCAACCCCCTCCAGAACTCAATGACAGTATGTGTGTCGTACAAACACAAACCAATAAATTCACATAATATTAATTCTCAACAATGAACAATGATTTTTATCAATAAATGTGTTTGTTTTACAGGCGTCTGCTCTGAAAGTGTGTACTCCTTTGACAGGAAGGAGGTACGTGCCGGAGAGCAGCGTGGGTACCCCCGTTTCCATGGCAATGCAAAGTGTGGGCCGTCTGCACACGCTGCTGACAGGATTCAAATACAGACCCAGCATGAAACTCAGAGACATATTCAGGTGATCCCAAGCTAGGATCTGTGTTAGTCACAATCTGCAACCTACAAGAAACAGAACCCCTCTATTTACAGACGTTTCACTGGATTCACTGCAATCACAGTTTACTGGAATCACATTTGAATGAAATCAAGTGGAATGTTCTTGTATTGATTCTAATGAACTGTGACTCCAATAAACTTCACCACTTACCAATCTATTGTTTCCATTGAATTGTGTCCTTACGAAAATAACCAGTGTTAGTCAACTGGGATTTCAGTTATTGCAATAAACTATGATTCTAGTCAAATGTGACTCTAGATATTCAGGGAAACTGATTCCTGTGATTTCACTTAATTGTCAACCCAGTAAAGAGTGATACCAGTTATTCTATTGAATTGTGATCTTAGTACAATGTGATACCACTGATTCCAGTAAAATGTGACACAAGTGATTCCAGTGAACTGTGATTCGGTGATTCCAGTTTATTCTGATGACAGGGGTTCCAGTAAAATGTGACACAAGTGATTCCAGTGAACTGTGATTCAGTGATTCCAGTATATTCTGATGACAGGGGTTCCAGTAAAATGTGACACAAGTGATTCCAGTGAACTGTGATTCAATGATTCCAGTTTATTCTGATGGCAGGGGTTCCAGTAAAATGACACAAGTGATTCCAGTGAACTGTGATTCAGTGATTCCAGTGAACTGTGATTCAGTGATTCCAGTGAACTGTGATTCAGTGATTTCAGTGTATTCAAATGACAGAGATGCCAGCAAAATGACACAAGTGATTCCAGTGAACTGTGATTCAGTGATTTCAGTGTATTCAGATGACAGAGATGCCAGCAAAATGACACAAGTGATTCCAGTGAACTGTGATTCAGTGATTCCAGTGAACTGTGATTCAGTGATTTCAGTGTATTCAGATGACAGAGATGCCAGCAAAATGTGACAAGTGATTCCAGTAAACTGTGATTCAGTGATTCCAGTGTTTTCAGATGACAGGGATTTCAGTAAAATGTGACACAAGAGATTCCAGTGAAATGTGATTCAGTGATTCCAGTGAAATGTGATTCAGTGATTCCAGTGTATTCAGATGACAGGGATTCCAGTAAAATGTGACACAAATGATTCCAGTGAAATGTGATTCCAGTGAAATGTGATTAAGTGATTCCAGTGTATTCAGATGACAGGGGTTCCAGTAAAATATGACAAGTGATTCCAGTGAACTGTGATTCAGTGATTCCAGTTTATTCAGTTGACAGATGCCAGTAAGATGACAAGTGATTCCTGTGAACTGTGATTCAGTGATTCCAGTGAACTGTGATTCCAGTTTGTTCTGATGACAGGGGTTCCAGTAAAATGTGACACAAGTGATTCCAGTGAACTGTGATTCAGTGATTCCAGTTTGTTCTGATGACAGGGATTCCAGTAAAATTTGACAAGTGATTCCAGTGAAATGTGATTCAGTGATTCCAATGTATTCAGATGACAGGGATTCCAGTAAAATGTCACAAGTGATTCCAGTGAACTGTGATTCAGTGATTCCAGTTTATTCAGTTGACAGGGACTCCAGTAAAATAACACATATGATTCCAGTGAACTTTGATTCTGGTGTATTCAGATGATAATGATTTCATTAAAATATGACACAAGTTATTTCAGTGAACTGTGATTCAGTGATTCAAGTTTATTCTGATGACAGGGATTCCAGTAAAATGACACACGTGATTCCAGTGAACTGTGATTCTGGTGTATTCAGATGATAATGATTTTAGTAAAATGACACAAGTGATTCCAGTGTATTCAGATGACAGGGCTTCCAGTAAAATGACACAAGTGATTCCAGTGAACTGTTATTCGGTGATTCCAGTTTATTCTGATGACAGGGATTTCAGTAAAATGACACAAGAGATTCTAGTGAACTGTGATTCAGTGATTCCAGTTTACTCTGATGACAGGGATTCTAGAAAAATGTGACACAAGTGATCCCAGTGAACGTCTCGGTTACGTATGTAACCCTCGTTCCCTGAAAGAAGGGAACGGAGACGTTACGTCAGTTACTGACGGAATGGGGGTTTCGCCTAGAAGCCAATCGCCTTTGAGCTCTACAAAACGAGCCAATGGCATGAAAATGCCATGGGTCTGCGGAATTTGCATGCCGCAACCCCGCCCCACGGCGTGGGTATAAAGGGCGTTGCGTGGCAATCTCGCATTATGTTTACCTGCTGAAGAGCCGAGGCATGAGCGCCCGGCCAGTTCCAGCGGTACAGCGGTCATGGCAGGGGGACGTAACATCTCCGTTCCCTTCCTTCAGGGAACGAGGGTTACATACGTAACCGAGACGTTCCCTTTCAGTCAGTACACTACGAGTTACGTCAGTTACTGACGGAATGGGGGTCCCAATACAATCTCGCCATGGCGGCTGTCTTCCAGCATCCTGCGCTGACCCGGGCTCTCTGCCGTGAGTGTGGCACGAACGCTACCAAGGTACACTGGGAAGCATATCCCACGTGGAGAACGCAACACAATGCCAACCCAAAGGGGGGGACTTGAAGAATACACCTATGACCCAAAGGAGCTGCATAGGGAACACTCTGGGGTATCCAGCCGAAGGTGGAATATTTCAACCCCAGGCGTGGCAAGGTGTCTTGCCAAGGGAAGACACGAGCTACAAGAGACTTACCGTGGAAATACACATGTGGGGGTTACCCAGCGGGGGAACCATGCACACGGAGGCACCTAGCTGAACACGAGGGGTGGCCTGAAAAGGGCACTCGCTCTGGTGACGACATTGACAGTGCTGGAGGAGCTCAGGGCTTACTGGGGAAGCTCACCTGAGAGGAATAGCGCACGCATCCAGTCCGCGGAGTGGAATGGTGCAGCAAGCGAAGACACCTGAGCCTGTCCGGTTACTGGCCAGTAGGGGCGAGTACACGAGAGGATACAGGCTCCACTCGGAGATTATAAAATCTTGCGAATGTGATGGGTGTCGCCCAGCCTGCAGCTCTACAAATGTCTGTTAGCGAGGCGCCATGCGCTAAAGCCCAAGAGGAGGCAACACTCCTGGTGGAGTGTGCTCTTACCCCGAGGGGGCATGGCATGCCCTGGACTTGATATGCCAGGACAATGGCGTCCACTATCCAGTGGGACAACCTCTGCTTGGAGAGAGCCTTCCCTTTCTGCTGCCCTCCGTAACAGACAAAGAGCTGGTCTGAGGTCCTGAAACACTGCGTCCGGTCTACGTAAGCGCGAAGGGCGGTTACTGGACAGAGCAGTGCCACGGCTGGGTCTGCCTCCTCCAAGGGCAGCGCTTGCAGGTTCACCACCTGGTCCCTGAAGGGAGTGGTGGGAACCTTGGGCACGTATCCAGGCCGGGGTCTCATGATGATGTGAGAATTGGCCGGCCCGAATTCCAGGCACGCTTCGTCAACCGAAAATGCCTGCAGGTCCCCTACCCTCTTGATGGAGGCCAAAGCAGTCAGGAGCGCCACTTTCAATGAAAGGAACTTCAGCTCAACTGACTGCAATGGCTCAAAGGGAGCCTTTTGCAGGGCAGCTAAGACCACTGCTAGGTCCCAAGAGGGTACCTGAGGTGGGCGAGGAGGATTTAACCTCCTCGCACCTCTGAGGAACCTGCTGACCAGGTCGTGCTGTCCAACCGTTTTAGAATCCACCAGGTCATGATGGGCTGAAATAGCTGCCACATAGACCTTCAGGGTGGAGGGAGACAGCCTTCGCTCCAACCCTTCCTGGAGGAAGGAGAGTACGGACCCGATCGAGCATTTTATGGGGTCCTCTCGCCGAGAGGAGCACCAGGTGACGAAGAGGTTCCACTTCAACGCATAGGCCTGTCTGGTAGACAGGGCTCTAGCGGAAGTGATGGTAGCCGCCACCTGAGGTGGCAGGGTACTCAAACCTGCCGCGTCCCGTCCAGGTTCCACACGTGGAGGTTCCACAGGTCGGCCTCTTGGCGACCAAGAGGACCTGCTCCCTGTCCTCCCTGATCTTGCACAGGACCTGTGCGAGAAGGCTCACTGGGGGAAACGCATATTTGCGTGGGCCCCGCGGCCAGCTGTGCGCTAGTGCATCCGTGCCGAGGGTCCCCTCGGTCAGGGAATAGTACCAGCGGCAATTGGAAGAGTCGCGGGAGGCAAACAGATCTATCTGTGCATCGCCAAACTGTTCCCAAATCAGCTGAACCGTCTGGGGATGGAGTCTCCATTCCCCCGGGAGCGGCTGGAACCGCGACAGCTCGTCGGCTGCGCAGTTCAGGTCTCCCGGGATGTGAACGGCACGAAGCGACCTCAGATGCTTCTGACTCCATAGGAGGAGATGGCGGGCGAGTTGCGACATCCGGCGGGAGCGTAGACCACCTTGTCGGTTGATGTACGCTACTGTCGCCGTGCTGTCTGAACGGACCAGAACGTGTTTGTCCTTGAGCAGGGCTCGAAAGCGGTGCAGGGCAAGACGTACGACCAGCAACTCGAGGCAATTGACATGCCATAGGCGCTGGGGTCCTATCCAGGAGCCCGCGGCAGCATGTCCCTTGCACATGGCGCCCCAGCCCGTGGAAGAGGCATCTGTTGTGACAACAACATGCCTGGAAACTTGTTCTAGGGGAACACCTGCCCGTAGAAAGCTGAGGTTCGACCACGGGGTGAAGGTCTGACGGCAGGCTCGGGTCACTGGGACCTGGAGGGTGCCGTGTTGCCATGCCCAATCTCGGGACTCGATCGCAGAGCCAGTGCTGAAGCGGTCTCATATGGAGCAGACCAAGCGGGGTCACCGCGGCTGCTGACGCCATATGCCCCAGGAGCCTCTGAAAAAGTTTCAGTGGAACCGCACTCTTGCCCTCGAACTGGCGAAGACAAGTCAGCAGAGACTGCGCTTGCTCGTAAGCTGCGCGAACATGGCGACCGAGTCGATTTCCATACCGAGAAAAGAGATCCTCTGCGCTGGGGAGAGTTTGCTCTTTTCCCAGTTGACCCGAAGACCCAGACGGGCGAGGTGCTGAAGCACCAGATCCCTGTGTTCGCAAACCTGATCCCGAGAGTGGCCTAGAATCAGCCAGTCTTCGAGATAGTTCAGGATGCGAACCCCGTGTTGCCTGAGCGGCACAAGGGCTGCCTCGACAATCTTCGTAAAGACGCGAGGGGACAGGGCTAGCCCGAAAGGGAGAACCGTGTACTGATATGCCTGCCCCTCGAAGGCAAACCGTAGAAACGGTCTGTGTCGAGGAAGAATGGAGACATGAAAGTACGCGTCCTTCAGGTCGATCGCTGCAAACCAATCCGAGGGACGAACGCACTCGAAAATGCGTTTGGCTGTCAACATCTTGAATGGAAGCCTGTGCAGGGTTCGGTTCAAGACGCGCAGGTCCAGGATTGGCCGTAACCCACCGGTTTTCTTGGGTACAATGAAGTAAGGGCTGTAGAAGCCGGACTTCATCTCGGCTGGAGGGAAGATCTCGATCGCACCCTTCGCCAGTAGGGTGTCGACCTCCGCACGCATGACATGGACATTGCCACCCACCACGGTGTAGCGGACTCCCCGAAAGCGGGGAGGAGACCGAGCGAACTGAATCGCATAGCCGAACCGGATGGTGCGAGCGAGCCAACCGGACAGGTTGGGAAGCGCTAGCCAGGCTCCCAAGAACTGAACCAGCGGGGTCATGCGAACCACCGGCGTACCCCCGATGGGGCAGCAAGGTGGAATGACCGGCCCAGACAAGGGAGGCATGGGAGCGTCCCGGGGTGTGGGCGGGGTCGAATTCCGCGCCCTGACAGAGGAGACCAGGGAAGGACCAGCGTTCCACGGGGGTCTCGTCTGCCAGGGGGCTGGCGACAGAGGGGGTCGAGAGCGGCGAGGCCATGGGGCGTCGCGCACTGCCAGCCGCGCCCTCTTGAGGCTCGGAGGTGAGAAAATCAGTTCTTTCTTGGGAAAACAAAAGATTCTCCCCCGGCCCTCCACCGGGGGAAGGAGTGGTCCTGCTACCATCTCCTGGGAAAGAACCGAGGTCACCTCCGAGCCGCCCGTCTCAGGACCGCCGCTTAGACTGCCGTTTGGCAGGCTGGGGGGCTGGGACGGGCGGGGCTGCCTTTCTGCGACGTCCTCCACGCCTCGGCCCGGGTGAAGGCTGCTGCTGGGGCCGGGCAGGAGGGGTGGGAGTCGCTGGGGGGCGGCCTCGGCGGGGAGCAGACTGAGGCTTCTGGGCCGGCGGCTGGGTGGAGGCAACAGCTGGCCGCCGGGGCAGAATGTGTTTAATTGCCTCAGTCTGCTTCTGAGCAGTCGAGAACTGTTGGGCGAAGTCCTGGACCGCCCCGCCGAATAGCCCAGCCTGGGAAATGGGAGAATTGAGGAAACGTGTTCGCTCAGATTCTCCCACATCAACCAGGTTGAGCCATAGATGTCGCTCCTGGACCACCGAAGTGGACATCACCTGACCGAGAGAGCGAGCGGTCACCTTCGTCGCCCGTAGAGCGAGGTCGGTGGCCGTCCGCAACTCTTGCATTAATGCAGGGTCAGCATTGCCCTCGTGCATGTCCCTGAGCACCTTGGCCTGATAGACCTGTAGGGTGGCCATGGCATGCAGGGCGGACGCACTCTCTGGACACAGTTGCATCGCAGCAGAGCGCTCAACAGGGGGAACCCCAGTGTACCCTTTCACCGCGCCGCCATCGAGGGCAGTGAAGGCGGAAGTGGTTGCCGAGCGATCGCGAAAAGTCAAGGGAGACTTCCACGATATCGACACCTCTTCATGCACTTCCGGGAAGAAAGGCACTGGGGGCTGACGGGCGCCTTCGGCACGGGCCGCCCCCAGATACCAATCATCTAGCCGGGAACGCTCGGGACATGGCGGAGGGTTCCACACAAGCCCAATCGTCTCGGCCGCCCGGGCAAGCATGGCTGTGAGTTCCGGATCGGACTCGGGCAATGCTGGAACTCCCGAAGGAGGCAACACAGCCGAATCGCCATCTCCGGAGGAATTCAGCCCACCTTGTGATGCGGCGATCGACATAGCATCCTCCGCGGGTGTGCCAAATGAAACGCAGGGCCCCGAACGGGAAGCCCCGGCGCCCTCATCAGGCAACACCACGGGTTGCAGTGTGCAGGAGGGGGGTGTGGCCCGAGGAGGATTCGTCGGGTTGTTCCACACCGTAACCCTCAGATCACCCTGACCACCAGCCAAAGTACCCCCTCCAGTGGAGGAAGTAGATTGGGGTGTGGTAGAGGGGACTCTCCCCCCATTACGGAGATCATGGAGTCTCGATCGCAACACTGAGATGGTCATGTTCCCGCAGTGAGAACATGACTCATCCATGAACGCGCGTTCAGCGTGCACGAGGCCCAAGCACGCCAAACAGTGATCATGACCATCGAACGGAGGTACCAGTCGACCGCACCCAGAAACGGAGCACGGGCGAGCCATCTTTAAAAAGACGTGCCGCGTGCAGCTCTTTTAGAGAGGAGTGAAAACTCTGCAGAATGCCGAAGCACCCAGGGAGAACGCGCACGCTGTGCTCGATCACTGCACAGATCAGACAGGAAATGCGGAACTCGCTGGAACGTGCCGTAACACCAACACTCTGGAGAGAAACTCGTCTTGAAGAGGAAAGCGCTCAGGCAGTAAACTCGGCTCTGAAGCAGAAACATAATGCGAGATTGCCACGCAACGCCCTTTATACCCACGCCGTGGGGCGGGGTTGCGGCATGCAAATTCCGCAGACCCATGGCATTTTCATGCCATTGGCTCGTTTTGTAGAGCTCAAAGGCGATTGGCTTCTAGGCGAAACCCCCATTCCGTCAGTAACTGACGTAACTCGTAGTGTACTGACTGAAAGGGAACTGTGATTCAGTGATTTCAGTGTATTCAGATGACAGAGATGCCAGCAAAATGACACAAGTGATTCCAGTGAACTGTGATTCAGTGATTCAAGTGAACTGTGATTCAGTGATTTCAGTGTATTCAGATGACAGAGATGCCAGCAAAATGTGACAAGTGATTCCAGTAAACTGTGATTCAGTGATTCCAGTGTTTTCAGATGACAGGGATTTCAGTAAAATGTGACACAAGAGATTCCAGTGAAATGTGATTCAGTGATTGCAGTGAAATGTGATTCAGTGATTCCAGTGTATTCAGATGACAGGGATTCCAGTAAAATGTGACACAAATGATTCCAGTGAAATGTGATTCCAGTGAAATGTGATTCCAGTGAAATGTGATTAAGTGATTCCAGTGTATTCAGATGACAGGGGTTCCAGTAAAATATGACAAGTGATTCCAGTGAACTGTGATTCTGGTGTATTCAGATGATAATGATTTTAGTAAAATGACACAAGTGATTCCAGTGTATTCAGATGACAGGGCTTCCAGTAAAATGACACAAGTGATTCCAGTGAACTGTTATTCGGTGATTCCAGTTTATTCTGATGACAGGGATTTCAGTAAAATGACACAAGAGATTCTAGTGAACTGTGATTCAGAGATTCCAGTTTACTCTGATGACAGGGATTCTAGAAAAATGTGACACAAGTGATCCCAGTGAACTGTGATTCAGTGATTCCAGGTATTCAGTTGACAGATGCCAGTAAGATGACAAGTGATTCCTGTGAACTGTGATTCAGTGATTCCAGTGAACTGTGATTCAGTGATTCCAGTTTGTTCTGATGACAGGGATTCCAGTAAAATTTGACAAGTGATTCCAGTGAAATGTGATTCAGTGATTCCAATGTATTCAGATGACAGGGATTCCAGTAAAATGACACAAGTGATTCCAGTGAACTGTGATTCAGTGATTCCAGTTTATTCAGTTGACAGGGACTCCAGTAAAATAACACACGATTCCAGTGAACTGTGATTCTGGTGTATTCAGATGATAATGATTTCATTAAAATATGACACAAGTGATTTCAGTGAACTGTGATTCAGTGATTCAAGTTTATTCTGATGACAGGGATTCCAGTAAAATGACACACGTGATTCCAGTGAACTGTGATTCTGGTGTATTCAGATGATAATGATTTTAGTAAAATGACACAAGTGATTCCAGTGTATTCAGATGACAGGGCTTCCAGTAAAATGACACAAGTGATTCCAGTGAACTGTTATTCAGTGATTCCAGTTTATTCTGATGACAGGGATTTCAGTAAAATGACACAAGAGATTCTACTGAACTGTGATTCAGTGATTCCAGTTTACTCTGATGACAGGGATTCTAGAAAAATGTGACACAAGTGATCCCAGTGAACTGTGATTCAGTGATTCCAGTTTATTCTGATGACAGGGATTCCAGTAAAATGTGACACAAGTGATTCCAGTGAACTGTGATTCTGTGGTTCCAGTTTATTCAGATGACAGGGGTTCCAGTAAAATGACACAAGTGATTCCAGTTAAATGTGATTCAGTGATTCCAGTTTATTCTGGTAACAGGGGTTCCAGTAAAATGACACAAGTGATTCCAGTGAACTGTGATTCAGTGATTCCAGTTTATTTTGATGGCAGAGATTCCAGCAAAATGACACAAGTGATTCTAGTGAACTGTGATTCAGTGATTCCAGTGAAGTGTTATTCAGTGATTCAAATGTATTCAGATGACAGGGATTCCAGTAAAATGACACAAGTGATTCCAGTGAACTGTGATTCAGTGATTTCAGTGTATTCAGATGACAGAGATTCCAGCAAAATGACACAAGTGATTCCAGTGAACTGTGATTCAGTGATTCCAGTTTATTCTGATGACAGGGATTTCAGTAAAATGTGACAAGTGATTCCAGTAAACTGTGATTCAGTGATTCCAGTGTTTTCAGATGACAGGGATTTCAGTAAAATGTGACACAAGAGATTCCTGTGAAATGTGATTCAGTGATTCCAGTGAAATGTGACACAAATGATTCCAGTGAAATGTGATTCCAGTGAAATGTGATTCAGTGATTCCAGTGTATTCTGATAACAGGGATTCCAGTAAAATGACACAAGTGATTCCAGTGAACTGTGATTCAGTGATTCCAGTTTATTCAGATGACAGAGATTTCAGTAAAATGTGACACAAGTGATTCCAGTGAACTGTGATTCAGTGATTCCAGTTTATTCTGATGACAGGGATTCCTGTCAAATGTGACAAGTGATTCCAGTGAACTGTGATTCAGTGATTCCAATGTATTCTGATAACAGGGGTTCCAGTAAAATGTGACACAAGTGATTCCAGTGAACTGTGATTCAGTGATTCCAGTTTATTCTGATGACAGGGATTCCAGTAAAATGTGATTCAGTGATTCTAATGTATTCTGATAACAGGGGTTTCAGTAAAATGACACAAGTGATTCCAGTGAACTGTGATTCAGTGATTCCAGTTTATTCAGATGACAGGGATTCCAGTAAAATGTTATACCAAAGTTTGCGGTGAACTTGAATTCTAGTGATTGTGATTGCAGTGATTCCAGTGACCTGCGACTGCAGTGATATTTGCTGTGCACTGGAATCACTGGTATTTTCTGTTTAAAAAAACACAGATCTTGTGTAAGAGACCCCAGTGAGTCCATAGCAGCAAGGCTGAAGGATATGTCAGAGATTTTTCTTCAGAATTATGAGGGAACAGGAGAGGAGAACAAGAATCTGGCAAGAGGTGTGCATCTTTATGCTTCCTTATGTTATATTTTTTTCTTATAATTTCTTTCATTTGTAGCGAATGACTGTTTCCACAATTCAAACACTGATATAAAAAATGTTGGGGCATCTTGTTTTACAGATGTTGCAGTGAAGTATTTTTGTTTGGCTGAGGCACTTTATTACAAATCACTGGAAGTGATTGTCAACCAGGAGAAGAAAAGGCTTGGAGACATGGACCTGTCTGTAGGTTTCATATTCAGTTCAAGCGTAAATCACACAATGTGCCCTAAATAAGCCATGAATGTAATGTACACCTTACTGCGAAACTATTGAACATTAGCTGCACACTTCAGTTAATTATGTATGCTGAATGTTATATCATGTGTCTCAGGGCATTCTAGAGCAGGACGTATTCCACCGGTCACTGATCGCCTGCTGCCTGGAAATCGTCATCTTCTCGTATAGACCACCGGGAGAGTTTCCCAGAGTCTTGCAAATATTTGATCTCCCCGCTTATCACTTTTACAAGGTAAATTAATATAAAGAGATAATAACCACTAAAATGGTATGCATTCATTGATAAGAGTCAAAAGCCTCTCTATCTCGCTCACAGGTGATTGAGGTGTTGGTACGGGCGGAGGAGGGTCTTTTCCGGGAGGTAGTCAAACATCTGAACCATGTTGAGGAGCAGGTATTGGAATCCTTGGCGTGGAAAGGAAACTCCCCGCTGTGGGAGAGCATCCGAGAGGCCAAGAACTGCGTTCCTGCCTGCCAGGAGGTCAGAACAATATAACTGCTTACCATGACCATATAAACATGATCAGTGACTTTCACTTGTGTTTAAAAAGAGTACATAAATCATTTTATTTAAAAGAATATATTTAATTGTCAACTGAAAGTAAGATTTTATGACACTTAACTGCATGTTAACTGAAATTAAAATTTATTATAGTTAACATTTATATTACATTTATTTAGCTGAACTTTAGAGTGCTTTTTGAGCCACTTATGTAGGACTGAATTATAGCTTTATATGTAATTTCATAATTATTTCTATTGTCATTAAATAAGGTTAAAGTGTACTGTTGAATGTACTGATATGCTAAGAATTTAAGGCAAACCACATTTCTATGGAAACCTTTATGTCATGATTTTAAATATTATTGTAATTACACATTTCCTTTCACATCATTCACGTCATTTCTTTGTTCCTTGACAAACACAAACTTTCTTTGTTAATGTGCAACGTGAACGTTGATCTGCATTTAAAACCCCTGATCAAAGAGTCGCACGATTACTACGTCATTGCGACGACATACAGTATGCGTCATCACTACGACACACCCCCTTACGGCATTGGTCCAGCCTTTTGTTCACACAGGGCGCATTCCGGGACTGATCCCAGCAATGTCCTGGGACGTGTTTGCGTTCACACAGAAGGCTCTCTAGCAATTCTATGGCAATTTTCTGGGATTAATGCTCTGTGTGAAAGGGGCTATAAATTAGGTATTATTCGAAAGCTTAAACACTCAAAATTCATCCTCTTGAAATTTGACATTGTGTTACCACGGAAACACTACTTTAAAACCTTTTAGCAGTCTCCTCCCCCTAGTGGGTGGTGTCATGTTTAAAATTTTGCTAAATTTACCACACTATTTTTGCAAAATGTACTATTTTTAAAGTTTTAATAATCTTGACAAAACGCATATCGTTGCAAAGGTCTGAGACCCAATATTCTATATTTGGCCACAGTGTTGTGATAGAAGTGATACTGTGACAGAAATAGATTAATTTGTGGCAGGAGAAAGCATAAAAAAAAAATCAATGTAAGGGTCACCCAGTGGCTATTTTTTGTATAGCACATAAAATATCTCACAGGAACCTCTTTTTTGTGATATCAACTTTAAATTTGGAACACAACTTGGTTAGACATATAGCTTAGATTTTCTAGCAATTTTAGAGTCCAAATTATTTTGTAATATATATTTTGTATAAAAATATGTTTAGTGCAGTACATTTGCTTTACAGTAAACTTAAAATATATTCATTTTAAATTTAATTTTGAATATATTTAAAAATATAATCAAGTACTTTATGTGTATGGTAGTCAACACATCAAAATAAGTGTACTTCTTTAAAGCATGACATAAGATTATTAAAACATAATTATTTAAATTGTACTTTAAAGGTTATATTGACAGAAATGCAATATAATATACATAACTATGTTTTCAGTGGTGTATAAAGATCTTACATAATGTACCGTTATGTTTTTATTACCTTAGAATGAGCCATTTTTATCTCCATACACCGCGGGTCCCCTTACAGTGAAATCGCCATTTTGCGCCGTCATGTTTCTACAGTAACCCTAAACGGACAAACTTCTCTACAGAGCGCTAGCTACTTTCTGCTGTCTCAGACAACGTCATCTTTGTCCTATGTGGGCCACTGTAGCTTCTCTATGTGCTTCGAAAGGCAGGGGTGAGCGGTGGGTTATTGCAATTCACAACCTCACCACTAGATGCTGCTAAAATTCACACACTGCACCTTTAAAGTAAAACTTTTAATTTGACATTATTACAAAGTGCACTTTTTAAAGCGTGTTAAGAAACAGTCATGAAAGTGTACTCGCTTTAAAGTACACTTAAGTGGCCTTTAATTTCATTAATATTATATTATCTGCAAGTACAGTTTAAAATAAAAGTATACTTTTAAGGTTTGTAGTACACTACAAGTGCACATTTTGTACAATTTTTCACAGGAAATGGCAAGCATTATTACTACTATTCTTAAATATTAGAATAAAGTGTGTGCTAATGGTATCTATTAGGGTTACAATGCACATGATATTGTGATGGCTGATATGAATAATCACATGTCTATAACAGGTAATGCCTCCTCAACACCTGGAGGACGGTTCAGGAAGCAACACACACACTCCCAAAAAGAGTGAGTTCAGCAGTAATATCGCAGGAGCAGTTAAAGGTGACTTATTTTGAATGAAACAAGCACCATGACTGAACACATGATGATTTCTATAGACATTCATTGAAACAAACCAAAATTTTCTTATTAGAATATGTTGTTTCTTTTCCTCCTCCAGGAGTATCTCCGTCCCCTACATCTCTCCATGACCGATATAGCTCACCCCCTACTGGCACGGCCTGTCGTCGCCTCTTTGTTGATGGAGAAACAACATCTGAGCCTGCTCAACCTGTCAAAGTGGCCCAACCGTCTCTGGTCAGCTCCATCCCAGCCGGACAAACTGTGGTCACCATGGCAACAGCTACTGTCACAGCAAACAACGGCCAGACTGTCACCATACCTGTTCAAGGTGTAAAACCTACAAAATCATCACTTTATCACCAGTGCCTTGAATGAATGTGAATGTGTTAGTCAGTAGGTGATGCCACAGAAAACCCCGCTCTGAGCGATCATGGTGCGAATCACAGATTATATGACTTGACCCTTGCAAACAACTCACAAACCTTGGTCTGGAACACCGCAAACACAGACAAATGGATTAATACAATGAAGCGTCTCAGTGCTGTAACATTTAATATAATTTGAATCATGACAACTCTCTAAATAGTTTAGCATGTTAATGGATACAACCATATTAATGTATTTGGCCTTGACGGGCAAGATCTGCTATGCACATTGTAGCTGCTAGACTGGCTAATGCCAATAAATACACACACACGCTGCTATGAGCATGTAAGATCTGCTGCTGCTGCATAAATAGACATACATAAGTCCCGTAGCAGATTTAGGCAGGTGGAGCTGGGGGAGGTGGAGGGGTACAGAGAAACTCTGATAGCACGCTGAAGGACTAGCTTACCGCGGACACTGAACCAGATTGAAATACTGAGCAAGCAATCTCATTGGCTGCAGGATAAGCAGAGGCCAATCAGCTTGTGCCATGTAGTAAATGATGTGATTGCTTGCAGATTGCATGTGAAGGACCTATCAGCCTGCGCCATCTAGAGTTTCATGACTGAACTAGATATAATATAATTAGTGCTGTCAAAATTACAGCGTTAACGCATACAATCAATTTTTTCAAAAAATTTTATTTTCTTTTGCTAAGAAAATAATCAGTATTCATGACATCAGAGTTACTTCATAAAGAAATTGGCGTTTTTTTTTTAATAAAAGCAGCTATGGTACACACCACATTCATCAGAAGTGTAGTTTAAAATTATATTTGGCACTGTGCATACTTTACACTTAAATTAAACATTAAACAAACACCACATCACAATCTTAGTGATTATGTAATGGATTAAATGTAGCCTTTTAATGGATTTTTTTCACACAGCTTTCACAATGGGAGCTCTGCGTTTTTAGAACGGCATTAGCGCAACGAGGAACTATTGCGCTCAATGTCACCGAGAGTTGAAGAATGTTCACCCCATATAGACTTTGAGTAAAACGCAGTGCTCATCACTGTCACTTTTTACCCAGCCGTCCAATCACAGTGGAAATGGGGCGGGACAAATACAACGCCGACCAACTGACACATTCTGTGCGTGTACAACGTCAACAGATGACAACTACCAGCATAATAACGAAACAAAATCATTTAAAACGAGAGCCAGAGCGAATACTTTACATTGTATTGGCATTTTTATATAGAACCAATACAGAAACAAACTATCTGTGAAATGAGATACTAGTAACACTTTTGCGGATAAAGCAAAGCAACTCTGCGCTGCCGAAGCGCTCTCAAGCACCCACAGCGAGGCGTTTTCAGCTGGCTAAAAGTGCTTTAGTGGACATGCAGCCTAATAATGCAGGAAACAGTGCTCACATGACGCGGAGATTACCGGCAGTGTGACAGATATTTTTATGTCAGTAGTTTTTCTCTCAAACCTTTCTCTCTCTGACTCCTCTTTCTTTTCTCCTTCTTTGGCCCCCATCAGAGACAGGGTTTCCTACCTGCACTCTGTCTTCTTTATCAAAAAAAAACGGTCCATCTGATTCTTAACTGCTTGGGGGGGGGGCTAAACCGGGACTATTGAAAATTCTGACGGGGCTATAGCCCCCCCTAGCCCCGGTGTAGCGCCGGCACTGTTAACGCGTAAAAAATATTTAACGCAATTAGCGCAGCATCCGATCACGCAAATGCTTTTAAACCATTCAAGCGCGACAAGACAAAAGAGAACACGCTGTCTGTGAATGTCCTGTCTATGTGACACACACAACGCTCAGAAAGACGCACACCAGTATCATGAACACAGACAGCGCACCAGAATCCATTTCTTTTTCCCGCTTGAACAAACGATAACACACAGAATTATGCCAAAATGGCCGTTTTGTGGAGTGTTCTCATAATAGTCTTAAATGAGTTAAATAACGTCTTAAATGAACGTAAAGAGTTGTGAGAAAATGAGATGTGCATCAGGTCCGCGTCATATTCGGCAGCAGCCGATCTTAAAGTGACAGCAGCCTAATAAACCAGTGTCTGTGATTCTGTCATTAATGTTAATCAAAAGACAAAGGTAACAGAGAAAATTGTAGCTTTAGTCAGGATTAAATTTATATTTAATTTATTATTTATGCAGTGCAGATCTTTAATTTCTGTATATTTCCTACCTGTTAGGTGTGATGATTGTTTTAAGTTCACTCAAATTAAAGGTTATTATTTAATTACAATTATACTGTAAAGTTGAATTTCTATGATTAATGTTTTTTAAGAAATCTATTTCATAGAGACATCAGTATCAGTATTAGTATCAGTGATACTGGCCTTCATTCATAAAAAGATGCCATTACAACAAATATTTAAAATATACTGTCTTTAAGCTGTTTCTACATTAATTTGGAGAGTAACTGTGAAATTATTACAATATAAAAATATTAAAAACTCTGATGTTTTTAATCACGATTAATCATGACTAATTACAGAAAAAAATGTCTGATTTGTGTTTTATTCGATTGACAGCACTACATTTTAATATAATATAATATGCATTTTTCTAAATGACAACATTTATTAAGCTGTAAAAATATAGAAAAGTTTCTGTTGTTCATTTCTTATAACAGTACTGAAAATACATTTACATTTACATCTTTGTTTACATGGTTTGCAGGAATAGCAAATGAGAGCGGTGGCATCACATTTATCCCGGTGCAGGTGAGCGTGACGAGTCAGAGTGGGGGGGCTCTGCCAACCCTCAGTGCCCAGGCTCTGACGGGCCCCCTGACCGCCCAGCAGCTGATGGCAACGCCCACAGGCACAGTCCAGAACAACCCCAGCCCTGCCAAACAGGACAAGAAGAGCCTTCAGCAGGGAACACCCACCAAACGAGCACAAAAGACCGGTTCTCTCTGCCTGTTTTTCCGCAAGGTACAAAAAGAGGAATTTTTAACTTTGATACACAAATTTAGAAGGCATCTAATCTACTACATGCCTTTTGATTACAATTCATACTATTCTTAGCAAGTAAAAGTCCTTTTAGTATAATTGTACAAAGGTCCACCTTCAGCTCATGTGTCTTTTTGCTGTGAAATCTTTATTTTTATAAAGTAAATGTATATAATAACTTATTTTTGTCACACTGTGGCTGTAGTAACGCACACGATGAAGGAGATAAATAACAAAACAGTCTTTATTAAATCCACAAGGAATACTCAGGAAATCGCAGGAGAAAAACATAAACACAACAGCAAACAAAGACGATACGGGACATATGAACTGAGGAAACTCAGGGCTTAAATGCATAAACTATAATAAACTAACTAGAGAAAACAGGAAGGCATATCGCATACTCGTCCGAAATCGCATACTCTCGAGTACGTACTTTAGTAATTACTTAACGACCGCTAAAAAAGTATGTTCTATATAGTATGAATGTAATCTGGATGTACTACATTTGCCATGTTGTCATTATCATGTCTCAGTTGTGTTGCTTCATTGACATTCACAAATCCTCTCCCGTGGCCTCATGGGATAGTAAAGTGTCCATTATATGCGCACTTCAGAATCTCGTCAGAAGTAGTAGGTCATCCGGATACTTTTTGCCTTCTCTTTTATGAGTACTGTGAATTCGGACATACTTATTTTGTCACATACTGTTTTTCGCCTACTATATAGTAGGGAAGTAAGTGATTTCGGATGCAGCCAGGGAAAACAGAACACAGTAAAAACAAAAACAAAACAAGACCACACGTTACAATATTGTTAGTAATATTTCAGGATGAATACTTACTGGACTGAAGCAACTTATCCCATACATATCCTTGATTATCCATTAAATTCATGTTATGTAAGGAGTCTGTTATACTGTTATAAAGATCTCATTGATTTACATTGCAAGCTATCAGAATTTCATCTTAGTTTATCAGTCTTAGGGCCAGATTTACTAACAGCTTGCTCCAGTGCAAACCCTCTTTTGGTGTTATACAACTACTGTCAGGATTTACTAAAGACACGCAGTGAAAAATTAGCGCTGAAACGGCGTGGACAGGGATATTTTTGCGGCTGATCTTATTGCATATGCATTTGTAGGACTTTCCCTTTCAGACGCAAAATTTATGGGAGGAGAGTATTTAAATGAATAATTTACTTTGCTAAGGTTTGCGCTCGTCGATTTACTGGTATTTGCACCATTATTTAACGGCCAATAAAAGCATGTCTTAAACCAGATGCTAATTTGTGCTGCTCTTGGTAGATTGTGTTGGTCATTATGGAAATGATCCGGTTGCGTCAGTGTTCATTAATTTGTGTGACGTCAGTAGATCACGCGCTTTACAAGGTTAATCATTCATATAATTAGACGTCATTCAATCGGAAATAATGCCCCTTTCCCCCATCAGGTATATCACCTCGCTAGTGTGCGTCTCAGAGACTTGTGTGCTAAACTGGACATCAGCACAGATCTGCGCAGGAAGATCTGGACATGCTTTGAGTATTCACTAGTGCACTGCACTGACCTGATGATGGACCGACATCTGGACCAGCTTCTTATGTGTGCCGTCTACGTCATGACTAAGGTGTTTGCATCATTTATCTTACAAACGTTATTTACGGTATGTCATTAAAAGTATGGTAGGCACTTTTTGTTTCACTGGTTGAAACTCTCTTCACATCCTGATAGCAATCAATAATATAAATGGTATAAATATTTGGAAGTCTCGGGACCAAAAAATGTGCGTCCAATCATTGCATTTGGTCCGTACTAAACTGCAACTTCATCATTACAAATGTGCAATTTTATAATAATATATATACACACAATTATTTAAATACATGACATACAAGTCTTAGTAGAAATGACATTAAAGTATATTGTAGTTGAAGAAATTATGAAATTACATATAAAGATGTACTTAAGTCCTATTAAGTGGGTCAAAAAACACTCAAAACTATAATGCATTTTAATTGTAATTAAGTGTTCAAAAAATTACATTCATTTTGCACTTAAGTATATTGTTTTAAAGTTTTCCATAAAAAGCAATTTTTTTTTTAAATATGCTAAAGTGTACTTTTTTCACAAAGTAGTTGTTGACCTGAAAGAAAAAAAGCAGACAGTTTATGCTAATGTCCACTGCAGTACAAAATGAATGCAACGTGTTATTGTCGATTTGTGAACTTTCGACTTGTTTGTTGACACATATTGGAATGATGTGTGAAATTAAATGCATAGCTAGAAAGTTTGTATGCTGATTCTTCTGTAGATTATGTTCAAATTAAATTGGCTGTCTTTGCTATACTGTACCTTTAAGACTAATACATTACCTCTGTTATGTATAGATCTTCTGTCATTCACATTTAGGCGTTGTTATGTAAAAATGGGCGGTCAAATGTTAATGAGCTCCAAATCCTTGTGGTTTCTGAACAAGTCATTTTTGTAGTTTTGTTTCCTTGAATGGACTGGGGAGAGAGGTGTGTGTTACAGCATGTCAACAAAATGGACACTTTAACAGTTTTGTCCATTGTTCAGGTGACGAAAGAAGATAAGTCCTTTCAGAACATCATGAAGTGCTACAGATCTCAACCTCAGGCCAGCAGCAGTGTGAGTGTAACTTCAGTCTGTGTGTAAAGACAGTGATAAAGATGATAATGGTATTAATGAAGATGACAATGATATCTCAGGTGTACAGGAGTGTGTTGATCTCTGGGAGGAGGAGACGCAACTCAGGGAACAGTGAAAACACCCACAGACAGTGCTCACCCACTGAAGGAGGACAAGAACAAGGTAACATGTTTTTTTATAGAGCTTGCGACACTGGACATGTCATGTGACGGTCTACTCAGCTATTTTGGTGGTACTGTAATTTACATGCCCACAAAATTGCATGATGTGGCCATTTGTTTCACAATGCAGACAGTGCAAATAAACACCACTATCAGCAGGTGCAGTTCATTCTTAGTGAATTTTTCCAGATGTTTTGTTCTGTATTTGAGCCCTCAAACCCTCATGATGCATTCTGGTCTGTTTTGAGAAATAAACATGCTTTAAGTACAGCAATCAAACTTTGCAAATGAGCCAAGACTATCATTTTATTTTATTTTTGTAACAAAGTTTGTAGTTATGGAAAGAAGGAGGCGGGAACCGGCAAACGTTTGAAAACGTTAATAAATAAATAAACACAAAATGAAAGTAACGCATAACACACACATAATAAAACATAAACAAAACACAACATAAAATCCAGGCCTGGTCCTCTCTCGTCCATCACTGTCGTCTCTCCTCCTTTTATGCTTCCGAGCTCCTCCGTGAGAGGATTTGAGACCGATGTGACGCGCAGGTGACGCTTATCTGCAATCACGCCACCGGCCTTGCGCCACTCTCTCTCGGCTCTCGCCCGCCCTGCTTGCCACATACCCACATCGCCCCTCGCAGGCTGGGGGGTACTCACGAGACTGCGCTCTACTCCCCCCCGACAGAAGCACAAGGAGCGACAGAGACGAGAGAGGGGAGAGAAGAAAAAAAAAATCTCTGTCCGGTTCCTGGACACTACTGCTCAGTCCTCAACCAACCGAGAGGCTCTTCCTCGCAGTGCCATGCGATGGTACTGGACGCTTGGTGGACGGCTCGACACTCCTCCGCCTCCTCGCGGCCGGCGATGGCTCCTTCAGCTGAGAGCAGCCGGCAGCGAGTCCCGCGTTCCCTGCTCCTCCCCATCATGGCGGAGCGGCAGCAGGCTCCGAGCCCACGGCAAACGCCGGCAACTCCTCCGCTCCCTCTCTCGGACGGCAGCCACCCCACCTCAATCCAGAAGCACGGCAGCCAGCTCTCCGTCCCACCGGGTCTTCGCTCCAGCACCACCGCCTCGGGCAGCCAATCACGGTCTTTACTCTTTCGCTCTTCACTCTTTTCGTTTATTTTAAATAAATAAACACAAAATGAAAGTAACGCACACACATAATAAAACGTAAACAAAACACAACATAAAATCCAGGCCTGTTTCTCTCTCGTCCTTCACTGTCGTCGCTCCTCCTTTTATGCTTCCAAGCTCCACCGTGTGAGGATTCGAGACCGCTGTGAAGCGCAGTTCTCTCACGGCTCTCGCCCCACCACAATTTTATTTATTTATTTTTTTTATTTTATTTCATTTTTTATAAACTCAGTCGCTGATAAACTCGCAATTTAAATTAAATTAAATGATTAAATTATATATAGAAAGCGACGCTCCCTTTACAATCGCTGGAGCTGTCAATCCAACAGCGCAACAGATTATTTTCATCCTACTAAGAGAAAGAATGTGAAGTTGAGCGTTTAGTCACTGGTTTGATTTACTGACACATAGATAAAGAACATCTGACTGTACATGAATCATATCAGAAATTACTGATCACAGATCAGGCATTAGAATTAACACAGTTACTTACATGTTGTCACATTACTGATGAGTCCATATCGTAAATGTCTGTTTGCAAAGCCTGCGCCGAAATTGCGACTGATTTACCAAAGAATCCACAGTGAAATGTACCGAATACAAATAAATAATGCTCAGCTGAGACATTCACATTGTTGAATATAAATAAGCACATTCCTAGCATTAGGATACTTTGGAAGGTAATGCTATTTTTAGTCCAGTGATCCTGTATCTCTTCTCTCCTCATCATCTCACTAACACGCCAGTGGGCGGGGCCAAAGTTACGATAATGAAGTAGGTGTTCTTCTGCAGAGGCAATCTTTCATCTATTATAGATTCCACAATGAGTCGTTCTCTGGGCTTGGTTACAATAAAAGCTGTTTTTTGGACTAACAAGGAAGGTTTTAGTTCGGAAACTTACAGCATATTCTTATAGTATGATGACCTCTTCTACTGTATTTCAAAAGCTCAAGGAAATTTGATTTCTCAGTTCATGAAGTTATTGATCAGATACAACATGGTTTTAGTTGAAAAATATTAGGTTATGACCATTTAATAGACATACATGCCGTGTTGTACTCAAGTCCGGACAAGATCGGACACGTTTGAGTCCAATACCTTATTTTCAGGACCATTTGGACTGGTCTGGTCTGGACTAGTCACTGAAAATATGGTCTTGGACTCTGACTTGAGACAGACTTGAGTCTGAGTCTGGTCCAGACTCAAGTATAACAACACTGCTTACATGCTAAAATCGTATAAATATAGATTGTTAAAAAGTGATTTCCTGTTTTTCTGCTATACAGCAAGCGGTGAGAGCAGTCCTGTGTCCATGCGCTCCAGCAGCACCCTGCCCATTCCCCAGCCCAGCAGCGCCCCCTCCACCCCGACCCGGGCCCCCGGGGGCCTCCAAGAGCAGGAAGAGGAGAGGGGAGACCTCATCCGTTTCTACAACCACGTCTACATCAAACAGATCAAACCGTTTGCTCTGCGTTACTCCAGCAACTCACCGAAAAATGGGGTGAGTATTGCCTGTCTTGTGTATTGCTGTGGTCCAGATCAAGTTAAGTCCATAACAATGTCCATGAAAATATTGTCTTGGACTCGAGACGGGCTCAAGTACTGCAACACTGCTAGTAACTATAAAGAACTGCCTTGCAACCACATTGCAACAACCTGTTAACCATTAACAACCTAGCAATGACTCAGGGGTGCGTTTCCCAAAAGCATTGTGTGCCGACAAGTTCCATTGTTACAAACATAGTTCAACGGTTCTGCATTTCTCAAAACTATAGTTCCATCCAACATTTACAAACAGCATCACAAACTTGTGTGGTTGGAACTGCTTTCTGTAGTTTTATGTAAATGAACTATAATTATCTGACATTAATTAAGCATGAGTTATTATTCCACTACCCGCGTGACATCATTAACGATAGTGGCTCAAATGATGGAGGTGTGACCATGTTACTATGGTTTCTGAACAGTCGCAACTAGCTAGTTGATTAACTATAGTAGTTAAGCAGCAAGTTATCGTATGGGAAATGCATCCCAGAACACTCTTAAGCAACATTCTAAAAACCACCCAGAACTACTTAAAAACTGCATTGCAACACCCTGGCAACCACCCACAACACACTTGCATCCTGGTGGCAAGTTTTTTACATACTATTTCTTCAGAAAATATAGAAATCAAGTCAGAGCCATAGCTTTGTTGACAGTGCTCCAACATTTAGCACTGTAGCGCTTCAGGCAAGCCGAGTTTGAGTCCCAGCTCGAGGTCCTTTCCCGATCCTGTCCCCCTCTCTCCTCCCATTGCTTCCTGTCTCCTCTACACTCTTCTATCTAAAGGTGCTTTCACACCTGAGCATTTGTTTCAGAACCAGGTGCGTTTTCCCCTTTGGTTCGGTTCGTTTAGGCATATGTGAACACGGCAATTGCGTTTGGATCCGCACCAAAACAATCGCTCCGAGATCGCCTGAACGAGGTGGTCTCGGCCTGATTCCAAATAAACTCTGGGACGGTTCACTTGAGGTGTGAAAGCAAACTGAACCAACGGACCAATGAACCAAATGGTATTACCGTATAATTCATAACAGGAAATGCGCTATATAAAAAGCAGTAGTGTCTGATTCTATCCGTGAACACATTAGTTATCATAGTTGACCTCTTCATCTTAAAATGTTGTGTAATTGCGGTTCTCCGTGTGGGAATGTTGTCCCGATGAAGCCTTGATTCCTGCTCTAGCTGCACTATAACATTTGTATAGTGTTTGCGTGTCTTGACACAGTTAACCTCTAGACAGCGCTGGAGATCCAGAGAGAGCGTGTTTGAATTTGCTGCAGTATTAATAGGAATGTAGTAATTTAACAGTGTGAATGACGGCTACATTCGTATAGTGTTTGCGTGTGTTTAGAGTTACAAATAAAGCCACAATAAGCTCATGGAGTGAACTTGTCAATCATCTTGATGGATGATGCAGAGGAAACTCTGACCAATAAGAGGACAGTTATTGCACTCGTTATTATACTCGCATGTGACTTGCATAAACGCATTTTGGTATGCTTTGAAAGGTTGCCTTGTGAAAGTGAACCGAACCAAGAACAATTGTAACAAATTAATCAAACGATCTATAGGTGTGAAACGGTCAATATATAAATCTAGTTTTATAACTGCAGTCTTGTGCGTGTTTGCAGGCTGAAGCTCCTCCCCTCTGTCCGTATCCCTCACTTCGCATTGGCTCTCCACGCCGGGTCCTCCTGTCCCACAATCACTCCATCTACATCTCTCCACACAAGACCGGCAGCCCAATTTCTCCACGAGACAAGATCTTCTACTACGTCAGCTCCAGCCCATCTAATGTAAGAACAAAACATTCCTGTAAAAACGTTTCATCAAAATGCAGTTCTAAAACAATTTATCACTTTATCTCACAGCGGCTACGAGAGATCAACCTGATGATCCGTACGGGCGAGACGCCCACCAAGAAGCGAAGTATCGCCCTGGAAGAGGAGCAGCAGTCTCCCGCCAAAAGACTCTGCCAGGAGAACCAGACGGCCCTGCTCAGACGCCTACAGGACGTGGCCAACGACCGCAGCTCCTCCCACTGATGTGTCAACACCCGAAAGATAGAACTCACCCAAAATACATATTAATTTACTGTACGAGATCAATTTAGCCAAAGCCACTCAAACATGCCATAGTGCACACCAAAAAACAAACAAAATCGCTCATTACTCTGTTTCATTATTTGTTATGTTAAACTTTGTCCAAACAACTCTGGAATATCCTATGTACCCTCGCACATGACATGCAAGAGAAAACAATAGATACTGTGGCCATGAATTAAGAATTCATTCCCATGACTTATTCATTTGCACTAAATCATGGCCATGTTGTACATATTTGTTCCTTCGTTTTAATTTAGCTAAATAATAGCCACAATTTAACTAAAACAAAGGAGCAAATTAGTACAACATGGCCACGATTTGCTCAAAACGAGGAAAAGGATTAAGAATTTGTTCCCATGACTTATTATTCAGTAGCCAAGTTCTACTAATTAGTTCTCATTTTAGGTAAATCATGGCCATGTTGTACTAATTTGTTCCCTACTTTTAATTTAGTTAAGTGATAATCACAATACGGGTTATATAAACTTCCATATCTGTAAAGCAAGTCGCCGACTGCAGCCGTGTGAATGCAGCGTGAGTGTGTGATGTATCTGTTGCAGACCAGCCTAAAACGCCTCGATCAAAGACCACTTCATAAAACGTCCACATCACAATGTGAAATATTAGCATAATGCCCGCCAAAAGGCATACGCATAGAAAGAAGATGAGGCTTGAGTGAATTGTAGTGTTGTCGCCAACGGAGACGCTGTATGTTTGGATAAAAACAATGTTGTTATGCATGCCAGGCCAGTAGGTGGCGATGTCCCTTTGTAAAGAAACACTACGCGCATATAGACTGAACACGTAACACACAGGCGCATGACGTTACTGTTTTCATGATATTGGTATGGTTTTCAGGCCCCCAAAATGCCGCTGTCGTGTAAAAGAACGGCCAAAAAGCATAAAAAGTTTTCAGTTTTTAGTTGAAAATGTAAAGGGCTTGTCTTGTAAAGGGCTCAAACTCAAAAGTTTTACAGAGGATAGCTACCTGAACCTGAAAGAGTACAACGCAGGCTATTTACAAAGAGTACTTACCTCTGGGAAATGTTCTGCTCAAGTCGTACTTGCAAAGTTCGTCCCAATTGAACGGCATGAACACCCGCATTTTCAGAATCTGACTCAGGCTCGAACTGATAATACTGACGGTAATACTGACAAAATTGTGTTTACAATTGCTTTAGAAGGTAAGGGCCGTTACATTTCTGACACACGCTTGAGGTGTTTGGCCAATCACAATGCACTGGGTCAGTTGGCCAATCAGAGCACACCGAGATTTTTGGAAGGAGGGGCTTTGTAGAAATCAGCGTGTTTCAGACAGCCTGGGAATAGAGGTGCTGCAATAATGTACAGTATGTGAAAAATCATGTGCTTTTGAACATTAAAGCATGTTATCCTCTTCTATTACACCCAATAATCAAAATAATGAACTTTTCTTATGACACCTTTTAAATGGAATAAAACATCAATGATAAAAATAACTAAATAGGTTAGCCGATGACCTTCAAAGTCCATAGATATCACTGCCTATTTACCTAAAATGAGGGAATTAATTAGTACTAATAATACCCATCATCAGAAATCATTCTTAATTCACGGTCATAATATCTATTTTATTTTCCCTCTGTATAAACAAAATGTAATAAATCACAATGACAATGATCAGCCACGGTCAACCAATGACATTCAGCTCAGATATTTTTGAAGCTAAAAGAGTATTTTGTAGACGTAGACTTTGCTTAAAAGTGCTCGGATGTGTCATATAAGACTGAAGGAGATTTGAAGCACTTAACAACAGATTTGTTTGCAAATCTTGCTCTGAGTTATCGTCTGTGTTTTATAAAGAGTTATTTTTCATAAAGAGTTTTATAATGTATAGTGTCAAGAGATGTATGTGCACTCTATGTGTCTGTGGATTTGCTGTCTTGTATGTTTGTATTGCTGGTTTATATATATTTATGCTATTTTTCTAACCTTAGACGAATAACATCATCAGGTAACAATCGTGTTGATAGTAGATGGTGTGAGTGCTTGACGTCGTATTTATTTTGTTCTCTGCATGTATTAGGTGTGTTAGAATCTTATTTCCTTTTCAGTTCTGAAAGGAATTTTTAGTAGTTTATGCTTATAAACATAAGAAAAGGTTTCCATCCCTCAATTCTAAAAAAAAAAAAGATGTATGATTGTTGTAAGTGCCTTTTCTCCTGAACCTTTTGCCTTTCCTGATAATCTCTGTGCTTTACTCTAACACAGCAGCCCAGCATTAAATTATGATCCAACATTAATAAAATAATAATAAAAAGACCTCAAGTTGTGCTATTCTAGTCTACACCAAGTCAGTGACCCAGTCTGTAACCGTATTCGGGATATGACAAAAATTACATATTACATAAATATGTCATTACAAGTGTAGTGTCGTATAATTATTTATATACTAGTATTTATATTTTGAATTAGCTTTTATTTTAGGTTTAAGTTTTAGTCATTTTATGTGCTTTTGTCATTTTTATTAGTTTTCACTATTTCTACTATATATATATATATATATATATATATATACACCGATCAGGCATAACATTATGACCACTGACAGGTGAAGTGAATAACACTGATTATCTCTTCATCACAGCACCTGTTAGTGGGTGGGATATATTAGGCAGCAAGTGAACATTTTGTCCTCAAAGTTGATGTGTTAGAAGCAGGAAAAATGGGCAAGCGTAAGGATTTGAGCGAGTTTGACGAGGGACAAATTGTGATGGCTAGACGACTGGGTCAGAGCATCTCCAAAACTGCAGCTCTTGTGGGGTGTTCCCGGTCTGCAGTGGTCAGGATCTATCAAAAGTGCTCCAAGGAAGGAACAGTGGAGAACCGGTGACTGGGTCATGGGAGGCCAAAGCTCATTGATGCACGTGAGGAGCGAAGGCTGGCCCGTGTGGTCCGATCAAACAGACGAGCTACTGTAGCTCAAATTGCTCAAGAAGTTAATGCTGGTTCTGATAGAAAGGTGTCAGAATACACAGTGCATCGCAGTTTGTTGCGTATGGGGCTGCATAGCCGCAGACCAGTCAGGGTGCCCATGCTGACCCCTGTCCACCACCAACAGTGGCACGTGAGCATCAGAACTGGACCACGGAGCAATGGAAGAAGGTGGCCTGGTCTGATGAATCACGTTTTCTTTTACATCACGTTGATGGCGTGTGCGTCACTTACCTGGGGAACACATGGCACCAGGATGCACTATGGGAAGAAAACAAGCCGGCGGAGGCAGTGTGATGCTTTGGGCAATGTTCTGCTGGGAAACCTTGGGTCCTGCCATCCATGTGGATGTTACTTTGACACGTACCACCTACCTAAGCATTGTTGCAGACCATGTACACCCTTTAATGGAAACGGTATTCCCTGGTGGTTGTGGCTCTTTCAGCAGGACAATGCGCCCTGCCACAAAGAACAAATAGTTCAGGAATGGTTTGAGTTGAGTTGAGTTGAGTTGGGGAAATAAATGGTGCTTTGGTGTCATTGTATAATACACTTTTACCAGCAGAGGGAGCACCAGAGTTATGTACTCTGTCTTATGCTTTAAACAACTTTTGACTTTTGCAGATGCTTCTGGTGTAATCAAGCTTTGGTGTAATTCATGATATTGCCTATAGATAGATGCATGTAGATTAAACATACTTAAAAACTATAACAAATGCAGTTCTTTTCTAAATCTAAAGCAGTTATTGCAGCACACCAGATGAGCCTCCTCATCTCCTCACAAAGACTGAAAGGGACAAAAATTAACAATATTAAAGGGATAGTTCACCCAAAAATGAAAATTAGCCCATGATTAACTCACCCTCAAGCCATCCTAGGTGTATATGACAGGCATTCTGAAGAGAATCGATGGGTTTTTGAAATAAAAATATCCATATTTAACATGTTATAATGTGAAATAGCTAGCTTCCACCAGACCACCTTCAACTTACAAAGAAAGTGTAACGTCTCTCGCAGTTCAAAATGCTTACGCTACGTCTGACATCATACGCGACAGCAGTTACACTTTTTTCGTAAGTTGAATACAGAAGGCGGTCTGCCAGAAGCTAGATATTTAAAAAATTTTAAATATGGATATTTTTCTTACAAAAACCCATCGATCCGCTTCAGAAGGCCTTTATTAACCCATTTACAGTCATTATAAAGCTTGGAAGAGCCAGGACATTTTTTTTATATAACTCTGATTGTATTCATCAGAAAGAAGAATGTTGTATACACCTAGGACGGCTTGAGGGTGAATAAATCATGGGCTAATTTTAATTTTTGGGTGAACTATCCCTTTAAGTAAAACACTGTTTAAGTGGTCCTTTTAAAATGACATACAATATAAAAATCTGCAATCTGCTAGTTAAAAATATGACAATAGACTTGGGCAGGATATGCTCTTGTGTTTTATGCCCCAAATAGGGCAGAAGGGTGGACTGATGTCACGTGATGTGTCACCAACAAACTTCAAAAGCATGTGAAACAGACACAAAGAGTCTGTCCTGCCTGTGGGCTCAAATACCGCGGGGTTATAATATCTAGAGCACACTAAAGTGATAATACATCACACAATATCCAGCAGTGAGCTGGAGCCAGACGACCTGAATCATCTTACATGATTCAGCATTACTCATAAACCTGCTGTATGAATTTAATATCAAAACCCCACTCACAGCTGGGATAAATAAAGTCTACTCAACTTAACGTTTGAGAACAAGAACGTTTGGCCAACACTAGCTTTTATTAAAACTGTAATCGTGTTATTGTTCAGTACTGTAATCAAGATTTCACACTTGGGTTAATGTTCTTATTTGAACACAGCACGTGACGTGTTTTAACTTCGTGTAAATGTAAATGTAGCTAAATAAATTGATTAACTAATTAAGTCCTCCATACCTCACGTTTACGTGTTTACCGCCATTGACAATTAGCCGTTTTCCTCATGAGGACAGCATTAAGGTAGTTTTTGATTGGTTGTTGCAGAAAAACACGCTGCATTATTAGCCTACGCAAGGATAATGTATATGTAATTATTTATTTAAAACCATAAATATAAGTAAAACATAAAACGGTAACCTTTTACAATAAGGTTCATGTTTTGTTTCAAGGTTGTATTTGTTAACATTAGTTAATACACTGTGCAGTAACAAAAACAGACAATGTATGGCTTATTAACTAACATTAACAATGATTAACAAATACAGTAACAAATGTATTGCTCTGCATGGTTAGCTCATGTTAGTTAATACATTAACTAATGTTAACAAATGAAACCTTACTGTAAAGTGTTACCATTTAAATAAAAGATATGAAACATCACCCAGGGTGAAAAATACCCTTAAAAAGATGTAAACCCAGGTTAAGTGCAAAAAAGCACATCAGTATAGGCACATGGTGGGCAACATTCATCCTTACACATCTGATATTGTTCTATGGAATTATTCACTTCATTGCCGTGCTTACTGTATATGGAGTTATGCTGTAAAATATCTCTTAGTCATCCAGGGAGAATTTATGCAGTCTCCTATTATAAGTGATTAAACATCAAGACATTGGAGGAACACAATGGCTGAAGGACACCTGTGTTGATTTGACCTCTATCATCATCATAATCATAGTGGAAATGATTCAGAGCTTCTGGGAAATGTGTGTGAGTCTCTCTCAGCACTTCTGCTTCTGAGTCTCAATGAAAGACTGAGGCTGTGAGTCAGTGTGTGATCTCACCGTCTGAAATATGACCACATTCTGCTCTCATGCGGCTCATTCAGCAGCTCAAGCTTTGCTTCATAAGAGCCTGTGATGCTTATTTTGTGGCATTTGATCATTCAGTGGTCCCAAATATGATCTGGGCCTGGATCCCACTGGATTGGATTTAAAGTGTAAAAGCATATGTAACCACAGGTTAAATGGTTAAGTCATAAGGCACACAATATGCATGTAAAAACATATGTGGATCATTCTTACTACATTGCAATATGTCTTTCTGGTTCTCGAATCTGATTGGCTGAGAGCCTTTTCCAGCCGTGCGATATTCCCCCAGTATCCCAATATTATCTGCCTGCAATACCGGAGGCTGCACTTTTAGGACCGCCGCAGTTTCTGGACTGCATTTCTAGGACCCTGTTTTTTTTTGTTTTTTTTTAAACAGCACCATCTAGCTGTACTCCAACAGAGGAGACCTCATTCAAACTTTTTACACCTTATTTTTAACAAAACAGCAAGCACGGCCATTTTAAACTTAATTACTTAAATTAGTTTAAATATGTAAACAGGGTTACCAATGGGTAGGTTTAGGGCTAGGGGTTGGTTAGGACAATATATCAATTAAACTTAATCAATTAAACAACTAAATTATTGCGGGTCCTAGAACTGCGGTCCTAGAAATGGGGTCCTGAAAATGCAGCCTCTGGGTTTGCAGGCAGTACTGGAACCAATTCACCGTTTGTATCAGTCCGCTTGCGACAACTGTCATGGCGGTCGAGCAAATCCATTATATTTTTTACAAATACTACTGTTGTTGTGTCATGAAATGTAGTTTTAAGAGGTTTTTTTTGGGCGCGAATGTAGTTATTTATGTACAGTTATTTATGCTCTTATGTACAGTAGATAGTGGTTAAACATAATTTATTTGGGGTATATCAAATGAGCAATCTTATTAATCTCTTATTTGTTCCAGAAAAAAAATCTATTTGGCTAAAGGCAAAGTAAATTTCATAACTTTATATTTGGCTATATTTAACTTATCCTGTACTAGAGCTGCTTTTGTACACTGACTGAATTGTTTGCTTGTGTTTATTTCCTATTGTCTTTTATAATGGCTATTGTTGTTAATTTAAATATTGTTGTTCAATAAATATTATTTTATATAAATAATATGCCGTATTTGGTATTGAGAAAGGGTCCGTTAGTGATTGTGAATTGGGCTTCAGTGACAGTTACATTATTACGCCATTAGATGGCGGCAAAGACAGTCTTTATGAGTGAGTCTCTGGTCAAAAAAAGTTGTTTTAGCATTGTCATGGGATCCCCTTAAAGGTGGGGTAAGTGCCGATGTTGATATTTTAAATCAGCAAAACAAACACGCCCCTATTTTGATAGCTCCGCCCTACACATATGTAACCCAGGCAATGACTATGGTGGAATCTGTGTGTTACTATGGTAATCCAGGTCGAATGTTCAATGAAAAAATCATCCCTTCCATCCCAAAAACACAAACAGTTCTCATGAACAACTCAATAGCACGAGCATGACAGTCCAACTAACGAATATATTACAATCCTGACAAGATTAGAGGGTTATATCGATCACTAAAAGAGGAACCAAAGGAAACAATCATATATTAGGAGTTTATTATCTTACTTTTCGGACATATTTTGGGAGCTGACGCTTGAAACAGACAGTGAGGAGGTTTAGACGCTCCAGGCTTATCGGGTGTGGAAATGAATGGGTCTTTATCATCGCTGAAGTGAACGACAATACGATGACACAAGTCAACATGACACACAAGCATATTCAAGCAAAAGCCAGCATATATTAGTTCTGTGAAATAAAACAAAAGCAATGTTACTCGCCTATCGAGAAAACATAAAGCAACCTTCGCTCCTTGAGTTCTCTCCAGCTGAGAAGCTGATACTTCTTTCCTGATCGTAAGCCTTCTTTTGTTCCACAGACATCTTCCACTTTAGTTTTTTATCTGCTGTCTCTCTCTTTCATTTCTCTTTTTTTGTCATTGCTCGGCTAATTTCCGTCCTGTGTGACGTGCACTGAGCGATCTCTTCTCACCATCATTAGTAGACACGCCCCTTACTGCTGATTGGCTACAAGTTTGTTTTGGTACTCGGCCCAAGACACTTTTCTAATGCATTTTTGAAATATCACTTACCCCACCTTTACCCCACCTAGTTTAGGACAACTATCGCTTTCCTCAGCAGATATTTAAACTGATTTTTTATAATGGATTGTTTGGTCAATCTCTCTCTCTCTCTCTCTCTCTCTCTCTCTCTCTCTCATAATACTCTACTCTAATACAATAAGCTTCAATTAAGCGACTTCTTTATTAGATCTAAAGGGATGTTTCAGAATTAGTAATGGAGGCTTGGCCTCGACTGTCAAACTGTCAACTTGAGATTTGAATCTGTGCGGCGGAAAGGAAGTAGTTCTGCACAAAAGACTGTTTTTAAAGACACTCCGTTGTTCTTATTTATTACACACTTGTGCCGTCAAACTGTTGTAAACGCAATATCACACTCTTAGCCGTGCGATATAGCTCTATATCAGCACAGATATGATTACCTATGGCCGAATCTGATATACAGCCATATTGCACTGCTACTCATGAGATATTGCTCTTATAAACTCTATACCATTCAAAAGTTTGGGATCAGTGAGATTTTGTTATGTATGTCAGCTCACCAAGGCTGCGTATATTTGATCAAAATATAGTAAAAACAGAAATATTGTGAAATATTAATACAATTTTAAATAACTGTTTTCTGTGTGAATATATTGTAAAATAAAATTTATTCCTGTGATCAAAGCTGAATTTTCAGCATCATTACTCCAGTCTGTAACATTATAAATGATCAGATCAGATTTTAAATCATTTAAATTTTTATTGCCTAACACGTTTTCCCTTTCATAAAACAAAGCAACTTGGGGATACATTTTTCGTTTCAGCCAGTTCTGCAATGACATCATCCTTTAGGAGGAAGTGACATCATTTTAGATGGCACACACATCAGTGAATATCAACAATGAATTTGATGAATCATGAGATGTTTTGTACCTATTAGTCAGTCTGTCTCACTGTAAAACATTCCATATTATTTGATAAAACTCAAATATGTAATATCAAAACATCACATTTAAGATGCAATGCAAGTTATCTCTCAAACACTGAGTGATAATTGACTTGAGCTCTTTATTTCAATCCTATTCATTTCTGTCCAGTTTTACCTGAGAAAGTCCACGACTCTTTATAAAAATACTTTTTCAAACACAAGCATATCAGTTTTTAAGGATTTATTTCTTATTTATACACGCTCTCATTCTTTAGGATCGTAGCAGCTGAGTGTGTCGCGTGGAAACATGGAGGCAGTAAAAACATGGGATTGTTTTTAAGTAATCCATTGACGCTGATATTCCTGAAGAAATATTCATTCTGTCACTCACAGACTTGTCAATCCTGAACTCGCAGCTCGGCGCTGGCAGCTTTAGGGTCTGGATTTAGCGCGCCGTGAGGTCCAGCCTGACAAACACAGCTGACACATCATAAATATGCGGCACATTTATGCAGATGTCAGACAATACCCCGTCAGTAATGGAGAAACATCGAAATTTGCTCTCGTAAAAACAAAAATGAACAGAGCAAACCTCGCAAGTTTCATTCATCTCCAAGGCCATCCATAAAAACATTTCCATGGGATATTTGCCCTTGTTCAAACTTGGAACATTTACTCTTATTTGGTGAACGCTTGAGAGCGATAAAAAACCAACCAGTGAGGAAAATGTTATTGCTCAGAGGTTGCTCTTTATAGCTCAAGTGTTCACAGTTTGTTAAATTCCCAGAGAGCTATAAAAATAGACACAAATGAGACACTTGTTGACATACAGATCTCTAAAATCATCAGGTCAGGTTGTGAGAAATGATGAAAAAATGTTCATATTGAGAACTATGACTTGTGATCATAGACTTTGGTGTCTGGCGAAACAGAGCATCAATTGAGATCCCTGAATTCCTTTTTTCTCGGGAGAACAATCTGAGATGGAAAAGACTGAAGCAAAAGTCTCAATTTGATCTTCTAGGAGAAAAAAAAGAATCTGATTGGTGATCTTGTTGTCCTAGACAAAAATAGTAAATATATGTAAAATATTTACAAAAAAAGTCATATGCTGTTGCAGTTCAAATTCTTGTATTTTTTACGGAAAGACCTGTATGTGCTAAAAAAGACCTGCATGTGCTTGTCTTTTAACACTGTGAAAATGAGCATATTATTCCATCTCTCATCTTATGCTTTGTGAACTGTCTAAGTGGCTCAATCTTCACAGGATGTTGAGGAAGAGAGAAAAAAAGATTAAAAGGAAAACCCAGACAAAATAACAGTGACAGGCATCAATCCACACGTAAACTCCTAGAACACTTATTCTACAACGCAATAGGAAAGTGTGCAGAAATAAAAAATAAAAATGTATATATGTTATTCAGGTCACTGTAAAGATATTTATAATTTTACAAAAGATTTATATTTCAAATAAATGCTGTTCTGTTGAACTTTCTGAAAAAATGTATCACTGTTTACACACACACAAAGATAAATAAAATAAAAATAAGCAGCAATTTTTTTTTAAACTTTTTTTTTACAAATTAATTTTTTTTGTTTTAATAAGAAAGTTATTTTAAATTGTAATAGACCTAATATTTCACAATATTACAGTTTTTACTGTATTTTTGATCAAACAAGTGAGCAGAAGAGACTTCTTTCAAAAACATCAACAAATCTACCGACCCTCTTTTAAACAGTATTGTATGCCTGTTTTATTCAAAATTTTGTAGCATGTAAACACCTTCAGAATATTGTTCAAAAAGAAATGTAAAGAAATAAATTTTTGGAGTGAGAAGGAGACCTTTCCTTTTAGATATGAATATAAAATAATATTACCCAGCTAACAAAAATATGTTTCTAAGAATGCTTTGCTAATGTTCCCATTAAGTTATAAATGTTACTTCTGAATGTTCTCTGAACCCTCAAATTGTCGAGTAAAAAAAAAAAAAATATATATATATATATATATATATATATATATTGGTTATGCGAAAAATATTGGGAACGTTACTTTTGAATGTTCTCGAAACGTTCTAAAACAAGTAGTCAGATTTAAAAAATATTCAATGAAATAACGTACCATAAACGATGTATAATGTTTTTGTGCTAACATTTTGAGAACATTATCAAAGATTAGACAACCTTGAAGGAATGCTCTATTAACGCTATTGAGGCATCGTGAGAGGGTGTGTCATAGAGGGAAGGTATGGGCCATCTAGGTGGTTGTAGCATGGGGACTACAAATCAAGATGGCCGCCTGGTCCTGGACAACAGTTACCAGGTTCCTCAGTGGTGGAAGCACAGCTGTTAAGTGAAGGAGAAAAGCTGTTGATGAGCTGAGAAAAGGGAGACTGTCTGTGTCTGGATATAGAAAGAAGCTGGAAGACTGTTTTGTTGTAAAGTTTTAAAGTTTTGAGTTGATGATTAAAAAGAAACCAGTTGCTTGGACTCGATTTGTGAAGCAATACACTCTTTGGGGATACCCTACCTCTCATGATGCCACAGTATGTTTGTTCATAACTTTGAGAGAACCTTGCCAGAAAGTTCTGAGAACATTTTGGGCCAGATTTACTAACAGGTTGCACCAGCACAAACCATCTTTTGGCATTAAAAATCTACTGTCAGGATTTACTAAAGACACAGTGAAAAATTAATGCTGAAAAGGCGTAGACAGTTATTTTTGCAGCTGACCTTATTGCATACGCATTTGTAGGAGTTCTGCTTCTAAAGGGAACTCGTGCTGCGTCCCGTAGAGGGCGCTATGGGAGAATGCCTTTGGATGCGCTAGGTATGATGCATTTGCGAGACTGACACGAGTTTTCACGAGTGCATTCGGAGAAGTCCGTGCGCATCTCAAAGGAGTTTAAGGCACTCATAGCGATGCATTGGTGTCTGTTCTTGTAGGACTCTTTTCAGAGTGATACAGTCTGACGTTTGAACTAGTGCACTTCACTCTCGAGGGGTTAAAATGCATGCTTTTTTGCGATGGGGTCGTAGTAATTGCTTCCACCTGGGCTTAAATGAGAGTTGGGAGAGAGATGAGAGTTGAGCACCTGCACTCCGTGGTTCCCACGGCCGCCATTACGGTGAGGTGGGGACAGGTCGAACAGGTTCGAACAGTTTCCTTTTTTGGCTCCTCTTGTTGGCTCAAATAATACATTTCATGTATTTATCTAATTCTGAAGAGTTAGAGACAGAAGAATGTATTATAACAATTAGGAGTTATGGGAAGTTATGCCTGTGCCAATGACAGATTAGATCTGGTTTGGGGGCATGAGACAGACTTGGAAACGCTCCAAAAATGCTGGACGCTCCTGTGAATAACAGGGCTCCGCCTGGATAGCATTATCAAGTTGTTAGGCTTTCTGTAAGCGTCCTTGGTAAGCTGTCATGAGCATAGGACGTAGTTAGGCCGCCTCTCGCTTTAGAGAGAGTTGTTAGGCTTTAAGAAGCCTCTTTGGTAAGCTGTTCTGAGCGTAGAACGTTAGGCTGCCTCAGAGCTCAGCTAGGCAGTATGCTAGGTTGTTAGACTCTCTGTGAGCTTCCTTGGCTACTGGCTTTACAACTGGAGCGTTGTTAGGCCTCCGCTCCTTAGAGCTCTGCTTGAATAGATATTCTGAGTTGTAGACTCTCTGTGAGACTCCTTGGAAGCTGTCCTGAGCATGGAACATAGTTAGGCCTTCTCTCGCTTTAGAGAGTCGTCATGCTGAGGCCTCCATTCTTAGAGCTTGGCTAGGCAGGTTCTCTATAAACCTCCTTGGTACTCCTGGGTTGGGAACATTGCTAGGCCTCCTCTCGCTATAGAGAGTCATTCTGTTGGAGGCCTCCACTCCCCTAAGCTCTGCCCAATATTGTGTCAAGCTGCTGGCTCTATGACGTAGCCTCCTTGACAGGCGTAGGACATAGTGCTGAGGCGTCCGTCCCATGAGCTCAGCCATAGGCTAAGGGGTTAGGCACTCTGTGAGCCTCCTTGGCTACTATGAGCATTGCTAGGCCTCCTCTCACCAGTTATCTTGCTGGGATCTCCGTTCCCCAGAGCTCCACCAGGATAGCAATTGCGAGTTGTAGGCTCTCTGTGAGAGGTTTTCGTAGGAATAATATGCTCTTGAGCTTGCCTGTAAGGGGTCTTATAGCTCTGGCTCTGGCCACAGGGAATTAATCGCAAATTTCACAGGTGCCTTTTATACTCACCAGTAGTGATGTCATAGGCTGTCGCCTGTCAATGTCAAGTTCATTGCCTTGTTTAGATGCTTTATACACTGGTCATGCCAGAGGCATTCCCCCATAGCACCCTCATTCTCCTTTTCAGGGAACCATGGTTACATGCGTAACCTGAGACGTTTCCCTTTCAGATGCAAAATTAATGGAAGGATTTTCTATAGTTCGCGCTAGTCAATTTACTGGTATTTGCACCATTATTTAAAGGCCAAAAAAAGCATGTCTTAAACCAAACGCTAATTTGCGCTGCTCTTGGTAGATTGCGTTGGTTATTATGGAGATGATCTGGCTACGTCTGTGTTCAGTAATTTGCACGTCGTCAGTAGAACTTTTCACTCCTATCTGCCTTTTTATGGGATTGCGCTTTTTACGCTAATTTGCCCATTTAGTAAATCTGGCCTAGGTGTGTTCATGCCATGCTGAAATGACCATAATTACAAGATTTCTACTTGTAAAAAAAACGTTCACTTCCTCATAGAGCTCGTAAATACAGCTTTTAAGATGGAAAATTTCTGAGAGCTCCTGCTGCAGATTCATTTAGGTGTTGATTTGCAACTTGCCATAGAAATGCATAATTCCCAGTCTGAGGACGTGAACAGCTTCGAATGGAAAGTCAAGTGTTGTCATCTCAAAATTATGGTAATTACGACATGGCGTGAATGCAGCCATTCGTTACCTGGGTAGACCAATGCTTCTCAAACCTGTCCTGAGGACCCCTCACCACTACATATTTTGTATGTCTCCCTCATCAGACACACCCAGTTCAAGTATTGTAGTCTCTACTAATGAGCTGATGAGTTGAATCAGGTGTGTTAGATGAAGGAGACATGCAAAATGTGCACTGGTGGGGGTTCCCCAGGACAGGTTTGAGAAGCACTGGGGTAGATGTTAAAAAAAATGGTAAGATTCTTCCTACATTTCGCAATTCGCTCTTTAATATCAGAAAATAAGAGCTGAACTGCAAAATGAATGAGAATAAGAATGAATCTGGTTGTGTTTTATTTTGTGAGAACGAGAATAAAAAGTTGTTATTATTTGTACTTCTTCGTCCGTCTTCATTTGAACTTTGCTACAGTAATGAATGAGTGAATGAGTATATCCAGTGTATTTATTATCTTATGTAGCCCTGCCCCTTACCTGCACTGCATTCATTGAAGGGCTGCCAACTCGCACAGATTCAGCGTGAGACTCATTGTGGAGCAAAGAGGACACTGACAACACGGCGTCAGACAAAACAGAGCAGGTTACTTTTGATATGAAGTCTCAGCTTTCAATTTCATTACAAAATTCAAACAATAAATAAGTTTTGGCTCTCTTTAATGTGGCGTGACAGATCGTTGTAGTGCCTCATTTCAAGCGGCAAGTGAACCGATCTGTCTTCCTCTTTACTACTAGGTATAGCACCAAATAAACAATGAATATCAGAAGGTATGCTGAAAGATACAGTACAGCTGACTGAAATGTTTCATGTCTCATGTAATTGTTCATTGAGTGTTTCAACCATGGAAAGACTTCTGAAAAAAAAACTTCTGAAAAATGTCATATAAAGCCATTTAATTACCATATAGCATGTTAGTTAGCAAGGAAAATGAATTTTTACTCTTTTATAAAAAACACATTATATTAATTGTACAAGTATGAGTTGCTAATTTTAGCGAGTTGTCAATTTTCCTTGATGAAAAATTTACATGTAGGTGGCCCTTGTTACATGTATGATCTGTGTTTCCCTCTTTCATTTTTTGGTTCTGCCCTTGACCTTGTTTTCCTGAGTTGTCATGATTTGTCATTATATTCACTTGTCCTGTTAATTAACTCTTTAGTTCCTTATGTTTGCTCTGTGTACTTAAACCCTCAGTTCTCCCTTTGTCTCTGTCGGTTCTCGTTAAGCGTGTGTGGTTTTGGTCTATGTTTATTCCTGTTTCCAGAGTATTGTTATTTGTTATTAAAATCTCCTAGAATTATTCCTTGTCTTCGTATACTTCAATACCATGTTCCGTAACAGAAGAACCGACGCTCAAGCTGAGTAAGCAAATGGACCGGCTGTCCTACTGCTCTGCCTTGAGCAGGAGAAGCTTTCCCTCGAGGCTCATACCTGCGTGTTCCTCGACCTGGCGTGCATTACCTCCTTCCCTGACCGATCGTTGAGTGTCACACAAGCCTCAGCGCAGAGATGAAAACACGCCTGCTCTGTGTGGGACCTGGGTGGGTGTGGGTGAATTGCGGCTTGGCATACACCATCAGCCCGCTGAGGATGACCTGAGGATCACCACCAGCCCCACTCCAGCACCGCCAGAGATCAGCCATCCAACACTGTCCGCTACCGGCACGATGGAGTTGCCTGTGCCCACTGCAGACCGTGTAGACCAGCCCGGCACAATGGACAAGCCTGAACCAGAGAAGAGGATCGTGGAGTCGTGGAGGGAGTTGTAATGCAGTTCGACGGCTTGGAGGGAAGCCCTGTTCACAACCCCACCGCGGTGGATGCGATGGTTAAAACATTTGGATATTTTGAGGAACTGATGGACATTTTCCATGAGGACTACTAGTCACTGTCCCTATATCTCCAGTGCCCCCTGTATCTCCAGCACACAGTAAGGATCTGCTTAGTGTCTTCAAACCACCAGCTCCATCCAGCCCAGAGGATCCCCTGGCTTTGCTTCCAGCCTCTGTGCCCATCGCTCCACCGCGACCTGTAGGCACATCGGCTCTACCTTTGCTCCTCCCTCCCTCGGCTCCACCGGAAACCTTCGGCCATATGGCTCCATCGGGCACCCTCGTCCCCCGGGCTTAGCCTCTGTCCTCATTCACACCGGCTTCACCTCTGCCCTCTGGTCCACCTCGGATGCTCGTCGCTGCAGCCCCACCTCGGTCTCCAGGACTATCTGTTACACGTGGGCTCTCCACCAATGTCTCCATCTTTGGCAGCTGCTTCTCTGTCGGTCGTCCTCAGGGTACCTTCCATCAAGTCTGCACCATGGCTCCTCCCACCATCGACTTCCCCTGCGGCTTCGTCCTGGCTGGCCTTTGGCTCAACATCCGGCTCCTCCTGCTCCTGGCTCCTCCCACCTTCCCAGTTGGACTATTAATGGTGCAAGGACATGCCTTCCCCGGGAGGGGGCGAACTGTTACATGTATGATCTGTGTTTCCCTCCATCATTTTGTTTTTGGTTTTGCCCTGTGCCCTGTTCGTAAATCCACTTCACTAGCTAATTACTCTTCAACAGCGATGTCATAGAAATAAACAGGGCTACCACAAAAACAGAAGTTCAAACACAAGATTCTAAAGATGGCTGCGCACCTGTAAAATAAAGGTCTTTTTCAGAATAAAAGTTCGGACAATAATCAGAAAATTATGTTTTAAAGTGTTCATGGCTTTGAAAAAAACAAAATATTTCTGAGGCAGATAATTATGTACATATAGTGTGAAAATATTGGTGTGAGACAGTGTTGGCATGCTGTGTTTGTGTTTTTAGGAAGTGAAGGTGTCATTTGTCCATATCAAGTCTGTTGCTAAGGACCCTAGGCCACGGATAATAGCGCTCCCGCACAGCCCTTCATATCTAATGACTATAAAACATGACTCATATGAGTGCAGTGTAGCACCTGGTGTGCTCCTGTTCACACAAACACACACACACCTCTATCACACAAAACCAAAATGACATATGTATTTATGTATTTGTGTGCCGCACGGAAGAACCATGAATCAAAAGATCAGGTGGACAGTAATAGTCATGTTCACGCACCATCAAAGAGCAGAGGAAAATTCCTCATGTATAAGGTAACCGGCTTAGGTCAACACATCATTGTTCATGGCAACACAAGCTGCGGAGAAGCGACAGGCAAAAATAACTTGTTTACATCACAGTGGCATTTAATAAAATCATGTTTTTTAAAAACAGACAACCATGCAAAATATATCATTAGGCTCACTGAGGCAGCATGTCGCATTGTCTATTAATGCATTTGATTATAATGACTTGTACTGTTTGCACAGTAAACTTTTAAGGGTTGAGTGTGTGTGTGGTTTTAGAGGTGAATGAGTTAATCAAAAGTAGGGTGAAAATAATGAATGTGTGTTTGTGTTGCCAACTAAAGTCACAACATGCTAAAAATAATTATAGCATGTATTGCAGACTGACTGAGCAGAACTGAATTATAAATGAAATTATTTCTTTTTTACTTCATGAATGAATGAATGAATGAGCTATTTCCAAAGAACACTTAGTTGTAATCTGAATTTAAATAAAGCACTGAGCATAAATAAACTTCAATAAACTTCTTAATTCTATAAGTTTGAGTCTTGCTCGAATAGCTCACCCAGAAACTAAACTTCTCTCATTATTTACTCACCCTTGTGTCATTCCAAACCATATATAACTTTCTTTCACAGAACAATTGAGAGATATTTGAAGACAGTTCTACATTAGTATTTGCTATTATAATGAAGGGGGAGGTTTGTGTAAGGGAAAGACTCAAATGTGCATTGTTATTCACTGAAACATTATTTAGTTGATTCGGTTAACATGATCCTGCGTCCGAATGTGGCCACTTACATACTATATAGTAGGCGTAAAACAGTATGTGAGCCAAGTAGTATGTCTGAATTCACAGTAATCATAAAACAATAGGCAAAAAGTACCCGGATGTCCTTCCAGTGAGATTCTGAGGTGTGCATCCACTGCATACTTTTCTATTTTCTAAGAGTTATGACTGGCAGTGAAGCGACTGCTGCCTTAGGTAACATGACAGTGACAGCGTGGTCACGTGGTTCATGGAGCTCTCAATAGTTCCAAACAAACCAGCGCTGTCAATACATTTCAGTGGCTTTAAGCGGATAGACAACAGCTTCACTATACAGGTATTTTGGTAAACATTACAGCATAGTGTGCACTGATTATTACATTGACGACATTTACAGTATCGTTTTATGGAGAGTGATGGAGAGGCAACATTAATGTTAATGTTTTTCTTGTATTTAAACCTCAGGTATTCCTTATTTATTTTTAGGTTTTGCATTGGAATAAATATTTAGATAATCAATTTCATTTTAAATGTAAAATTTTAAAAAGTTGATAACTTACATCCTAATATATTTTAATGATACTCGTATAAGCACACACAAGTGAATATTAATGAATGCAAGCAAATACTGAATTTAACAAAAAAAAACAGGGCAAACTGTATTCAACAAAAGATTTCTTTCCTTATAGGTTCAGTAGGCTATATACATATGATCGAAATCGATATTTGTGTCAATACCCAAAGCATCACACTGCCTCCGCCGGCTTGCTTTCTTCCCATAGTGCATCCTGGTGCCATGTGTTCCCCAGGTAAGCCACGCACACGCACCCGGCCATCGACGTGATGTAAAAGAAAACGTGATTCATCAGACCAGGCCACCTTCTTCCATTGCTCCGTGGTCCAGTTCTGATGCTCACGGGCCACTCTTGGTGCTTTCGGCGGTGGACAGGCGTCAGCATGGGCACCCTGACTGGTCTGCGGCTATGCAGCCCCATACACAACAAACTGTGATGCACTGTGTATTCTGACACCTTTCTATCAGAACCAGCATTAACTTCTTGAGCAATTTGAGCTACAGTAGCTCGTCTGTTTGATCGGACCACACGGGCCAGCCTTCGCTCCCCACGTGCATCAATGAGCCTTGGCCGCCCATGACCCTGTCGCCGGTTCACCACTGTTCCTTCCTTGGAGCACTTTTGATAGATCCTGACCACTGCAGACCGGGAACACATCACAAGAGCTGTAGTTTTGGAGATGCTCTGACCCAGTCGTCGAGCCATCACAATTTGTCCCTTGTCAAACTCACTCAAATCCTTACGCTTGCACATTTTTCCTGCTTCTAACACATCAACTTTAAGGACAAAATGTTCACTTGCTGCCTAATATATCCCACCCACTAACAGGTGCCGTGATGAAGAGATAATCAGTGTTATTCACTTCACCTGTCAGTGGTCATTATGTTATGCCTGATCGGTGTATATATTGTATTGAAAAATATTTTTTAATCGTCACAAAGTAAGTTTCAAACTAAATGTACTACAGTACCTACTATGCGATTTCAGACTCAGCGAACAAGTTTAAATGATTAGTTCATGAACTGAACTGATTCGATTCTTGAATTCAACTCACTGACTCAATGATCCGTTCGCAGTAGTCAATGGCTGACTGGAGGGAAAGTTTATCAGTGAATAATATAACATCCTTTTTGAAACTTGAAAGTGTCTTTATTGTAATTGCATGGAAAACATCTTCAGATGTTCTCATGTGTGCTCTGTGGAAGAAAGTCAGTCATAGAGGTTTGGAATGACGAGGGTGATGATGACAGTGTTCATATTTGGGTAGGGTTATGGTTGTTGCATGCTGGAAGTAATTATAACCCATATTATAACCCATTAAAATGTTTACATTGAATTTATTACTGTAGAGGCAGATTTCCCTGAGAAAGCAGAATGCCCTAACAAAGCATTTCTTAACTACAACTACAACCACCTCATATAGCCTTGGGGTGCGTCACTGAGTGGGGAGAACCTGTTTGATGTTGAGGAGATTCCAAGATGGCGCATATGTCTACGGCACGCCATATGCAGTCCTCTCTGTTGTTATTTCCCGCACTTGCTATGATTTTATTTATTTTATTTATGTCTCATTTCGTTTTAAATTGCACCGAAACATTGGTCTATCACCGTTTAACACTACTTAACATTCGTAGTGCAGTCGCTGCCCTGCCTAGATGCGACGTCTGTAGACCGCATCTCAGCCTTCCACCTTGTTCATCTCCCCTCCCCACATATCTGTGTTGGTTTCAAGTGGATGCCGGAGAAGGCGCGGGGATATCGCTGTACGACTCAGATCGGCCCTGCTACAGAATTATGATCCGCAACACGCTTTTTTCCGCTGGGAATATGAGTTTGCTCACCGATTCACCGCTGGTCAGTGTTTTCTGGGTGGCCCATATCGATGGCTGCGCCCTATTCTCACCGGATTCCTCTCTGCACCTCCTCGGATTTTCTCTCGTCCTCACCATGGTGGAGCGAATCTTTACAACTTGCGTTCGCTGTGCCGTGAAACACAGCCAGTGAAAGTTTCATCGCAGTTGAAGATCGCTCTCTGGTAAACAAAACTTTTATCTTAAATGACTTCATCTTACAAGCGCTGGATTTTCTTTGTGTCACGGAGACCTGGACTAAGCCTAGTGAGTTATTCACTTTCTCGGAACTAGTGCCTCACTGCTGCAGTTTTTTTAACTCCCCGCGTTTGTCTGGTCGCGGTGGGGGTCTCGTTACTGTTTTTAAAGACATATTTCACTGTCTTTAAAAGTATATTCATCTTTCATCTTTACCTACTGGCTCATACCACAGTTTTGAGGTGCAACTTAGTTACAACTAGTCTTAGTAAACCCCATTGTTATAGCTCTAATATATCGTCCTCCTCAGCAAAACAAGGACTTTTTAAGTTAATTTGCTGTACTATTGGGGGATTTAGTTACTAGGCATGAAAAAATATTACTGTTGGGTGATTTTAACATTCATGTTTGCTGTGCTTCTAAACCATATACTCCAGAATTTCTAGATCTGATTGAGTGTTTTGACTTTACTCAATGGGTTTCTGATCCTCAGAAATCCTTCACTGGCACGCTTAACTCGTTTTCTTACTCAGCATTCTAGTGAAGAATTTTCTGTAGCCTACCATGACATACGAAACTCTCCGGAGTCAGACTCTACTCTGAACAGTCTGAATGCTGATGCTCATTTTAATCTTTTTAATTCCACCTGTGCAGATATTATGAACTCTATTGCGCCTTTGAAATACAAAAACCATAAGCCTGCACCAGTGCCCTGGCACACTGACACTACACGTACCCTTAGACGGGTATGTAGACGGGCTGAGCGCAAATGGAAAAAGGACAGACTGCAGATTTCTTATGAAATTATGAAAAACTCTTCCTATTTTAGAGCCCTCTACTTCTCTCTGTGAAAAATTTGGTACGTTTTGGTAAGATCACAACTTTAAGATCTCAGTTGTCTAACTCAGCATGTACTTTGCATGATGTTCCTTTATGTTCTTCCATCTGGTCTGAGTTTGAGTCTATTGATCTGGTTTCCTGTAACGATATTGTCAATCACCTGAAACCTACTATTTGTCCTCAGGATATTATTCCACCTCTTTTCCTGAGACAAATCATGGACACAGTTGGCCCTGGCCTGTTATTGGTTATTAACAAATGTTTGTCTACTGGTTCCTTCTCTAACAGTCTTAAACTCGCTATGGTGACGCCGTATCTTAAAAAACCAAACCTTGATCCTTCTTCTCTTTCTAACTTTCATCCTATTTCTAATTTACCTTTTATCTCAAAGATCCATGAGAGAATTGTACTGACTCAATTACAATCTAATTTGGCTGTAAATTCTCTTCATGAAACATTTCAATCTGGTTTTAAAGCTTTACGCAGTACTGAATCTGCCCTTTTAAGAGTTTCAAGCGATATTTTTCACAGAAACTGATTCTGGGAAATCTATGGCTTTAGTTTTATTAGATCTGAGTGCTGCATTTGATTTGGTCGACCATGAGATCCTGTTGAGACAACTGGAGATCTGTGGGTCTTCGTGGCGCAGATTTACAGTGGTTCCGTTCTTATCTGACCAATAGATGGTTCAGTGTTCCTATTGGTCATCAGTCCTCCTCAAATATACCTCTTGATTGTGGAGTCCCTCAGGGATCAATCCTCGGGCCGGTATTGTTTACCCTGTATATGATACCTTTGGCTTCCATTTTTAACAAATACAGAGTATCCTTTCATTAATACGCTGATGATACCTAGATCTATTTTCCCTTAAAACACAATGATAAAAATTGTTTACAACCGCTGTTGGCCTGTTTAAAAGAACTCAAGCTTTGGCTCTCAAGTAATTTTCTAAATTTAAACAAAAATAAAACTGAAATAATTCTATTTGGGCCTAAGGAAAACTGTGTGTTTGATGGTGACCGTGGTTCTCTTGCTCCATACGAAACTCAATGCGTTAGAAATCTAGGCGTTCTGTTTGATCACAACCTAAAATTTGATAAACAGATCAGTACTGTTGTGAAATCATGTTTATTCCATCTTCACCAACTCTCTAAAGTGAAACCGTTTTTATCCCAGCGTAACTTCCAAACAGTGATTCATGCCTTTGTAACAACACGTTTAGATTTTTGTAATTCCCTTTATTATGGTGTCTCTCAGTCTTTTCTCTCTCGTCTACAGCTAGTGCAAAATGCTGCTGCTAGACTCCTCACTGGGACCCAAAAGTATGAGCTGGTAACTCCTATTTTATCTGCACTGGCTACCTGTCAAATTTAGAATAGATTTTAAAATTCTTCTATATGTTTACAAATCCCTCAACAATCTGGCCCCTCAGTACCTGACTAATCTGCTCCGTCCGTACACATCCGTACACATCCAGTGAGCACTGTCTACTCATCGTGCCTAGATCTAGACTTAAAAAACGCGGCGATCGCGCTTTTGCGACGGCAGGTCCAAAACTTTGGAACACTTTACCTCTTCACATCAGATTATATCCCTCCATTTAAAACCTATTTATTCTCCCAGACTTTCAATTCTCCTTGATCTTATAGGTCCGGTATTGTTTTATTATTGCTGTGTGTTTATTAAGTTTGATTCTTTACAGATGTACAGCACTTTGGTCAGCCTTGGTTGTTTTTAAATGTGCTTTACAAATAAATATTGTATTGTAATGTATAGCCTTACACTCTTCACACCAAAAGGAAAAGTATACATGTGTGTGGGTCTGGTATGTTATAGGGGCAAAATATCCCCACAAAGATTACACTATCGAAATCCTTGTCCTTGTGGGGACATTTTTGGTCCTTATGAGGAAAACAGCTTATAAATCAGTCAAGTCAAGTCAACTTTATTTATATAGCGCTTTTTACAATGCAGATTGTTTCAAAGCAGCTTCACAGTGTTAAACAGGAAAATAATTAACAGAATTTGATTCGGCTGTACAGCCGCTCTGGAGAAAACGGTGATGTCATCTAGCTCATTTCAATTATCATATACACTCACCTAAAGGATTATTAGGAACACCTTCTCATTAATGCAATTATCTAATCAACCAATCACATGGCAGTTGCTTCAATGCATTTAGGGGTGTGGTCCTGGTCAAGACAATCTCCTGAACCCCAAACTGAATGTCAGAATGGGAAAGAAAGGTGATTTAAGCAATTTGGAGCGTGGCATGGTTGTTGGTGCCAGACGGGCCGGTCTGAGTATTTCACAATCTGCTCAGTTACTGGGATTTTCACGCACAACCATTTCTAGAGTTTACAAAGAATGGTGTGAAAAGGGGAAAACATCCAGTATGCGGCAGTCCTGTGGGAGAAAATGCCTTGTTGATGCTAGAGGTCAGAGGAGAATGGGCCGACTGATTCAAGCTGATAGAAGAGCAACTTTGACTGAAATAACCACTCATTACAACCGAGGTATGCAGCAAAGCATTTGTGAAGCCACAACACGCACAACCTTGAGGCGGATGGGCTACAACAGCAGAAGACCCCACCGGGTACCACTCATCTCCACTACAAATAGGAAAAAGAGGCTACGATTTGCATGAGCTCACCAAAATTGGACAGTTGAAGACTGGAAAAATGTTGCCTGGTCTGATGAGTCTCGATTTCTGTTGAGACATTCAGATGGTTCAGAGTCAGAATTTGGCGTAAACAGAATGAGAACATGGATCCATCATGCCTTGTTACCACTGTACAGGCTGCTGGTGGTGGTGTAATGGTGTGGGGGGTGTTTTCTTGGCACACTTTAGGCCCCTTAGTGCCAATTGGGCATCGTTTAAATGCCACGGCCTACCTGAGCATTGTTTCTGACCATGTCCATCCCTTTATGACCACCATGTACCCATCCTCTGATGGCTACTTCCAGCAGGATAATGCACCATGTCACAAAGCTCGAATCATTTCAAATTGGTTTCTTGAACATGACAATGAGTTCACTGTACTAAAATGGCCCCCACAGTCACCAGATCTCAACCCAATAGAGCATCTTTGGGATGTGGTGGAACGGGAGCTTCGTGCCCTGGATGTGCATCCCACAAATGTCCATCAACTGCAAGATGCTATCCTATCAATATGGGCCAACATTTCTAAAGAATGCTTTCAGCACCTTGTTGAATCAATGCCACGTAGAATTAAGGCAGTTCTGAAGGCGAAAGGGGGTCAAACACAGTATTAGTATGGTGTTCCTAATAATCCTTCAGGTGAGTGTATATTCAAGTAATGTAGTTGACATAGTTAATTTAGTTTAGTAATTACATTTATTTGGATATTTATTTGAAAATTTTGTGTCCCCAACTGAGCAAGCCAGAGGCGACAGTGGCAAGGAACCAAAACTCCATCAGGTGTCCTAATGGAGAAAAATAAACCTTGGGAGAAACCAGACTCAGTCGGGGTGCCAGTTCTCCTCTGGCCAATTAACAAACAGTGTATGATTATTATTTTGGCAGCCTTACAGGTCAGAAGTAATATTAGATCGGAATATTCGAAAGATCGGAGGCATCACGCCGGAGACGGATTTATTGAGGATGGCGTGTCGATTAAACAATTATTAAATAGGAATATTCGAAATATCGGAGTCATCACGCCGGGGACGGATCCTTTGAGGATGCCATGTCGATGAGCAATTTCAGAGGGTTAGCAGTAATTGACACGGTCTCTGCAGACACTTCAGGGATGCGTTGGTCATGTCCAGGCGCAGGTCCACCATCTGGTCCGGATACAGCCCGGATCCGGCTGACTGCAGTAAACCTTAGGATAAACAGAGAGACTAACATTAGCGTAGATGCCATTCTTCTTATGATGTAACGAGTACATCAGGTGTTATGGGAAGTGTTCCCGGTTCCGGCTGACCTAGTTAATGCAGGCTAACAATCATTTAATTGATTTGAATAAAATATAAACTAAGTGATGTTTTTTGAAAATATAAAAATGCAGGAATCTCGTTTAGGGTTAGAGGATAGGATATACAGTTTGTACAGTATAAAAATCACATTTTTATATTGTAAAATCACATTCCAATTTTTTTTTTTCAGGTGTGTGTGTGTATGAATTGGTGTGTATTACTAAGTAATTAATTACTGTAATTTAATTGATTTCCCCTTGAAAATGTAAATGCATTAGTGTATAGACTGTAGAAAAACTCTATATAACACAGTAGTGGATTTAACATCAAAACGTAACTTTTAATGTAACCTTTTCCGTTTAAATACTTTGCAGTTCAATAATAATGTATGCAATTTTATATAATTTATTTGAAAGAATTAAAAGAGCAGTTCATGTCTATCCTTGTATTGTTCAACTGGTTGAGTTGTATATGGGATTTAGAAAATAATTAGTAATAACTAAGCAATGCAATACTTTTTAGAGAAAACAATTAATACAGTAATCTAATTACATTGTTGAAGATGTAGTTATTAGTAGCTAATTAATTTCTATTTTAGAGTAACTCTAAGTTTAGTATGATGATGTTTGTAAATGATTTATTAATTCAAGTTATAATATAAAGTTAGCAGGTTAAATCACTGTGGCTTTGTGTTGCTGGTGGTGAAACTAATCCTTTACATTGCCAGCCACTGATTCATGCTCTCATGCACGCTTTCATGAGCACAGTCTACTCTGAACTGAAACACACTGACCAATAGGGTCATCGATGGGCGTGACTGTGAAACGTGTTGGCCAATAGGAACGCCGAAGGGCGGGGCTGAACTCTCTCAACGCTGTCAAAGAATTTCCTCATGGATTTGCGGTCTTGGAGTTGTCATGTTTTGAGTTGTGGGAATGTGTTTAATTTGGATATTGTGATCGACAGTGCGGTGATGTATGAACGACTTATTCTTTGTTGACATCACTGCCTTTAGCACATCCCTGTGTGATCATCGCAACTTCATTTCTGATAACTTATTCCTCGGTTATGATGATGAATATGTAAACGCTTCCGCGGCAGATTCTCCCTGACGGAGCTCATTGACAAGGATGCTTTTGGTTTGACACTTCATTTTGATGAAAGCACACTTGTGGATTCTTCAGGGAGATAAACAGGTTTTATTCCAGCATGTCCCGGAGGAAACAGGCTAAGCCACAGTGTGTTCTCATCGGTAAGTTTTATAGCTGTCACTTTCTAAACTTGACTCGCAAATGTGGGATTGAAAAAATAAGGAATGAGTAGCTATATTTCCAGGATTCTCACATTTGAATACAAAACAACTACATCAGACAACTGTCATTTTGATACCTATAATATATATGATCTGTAGTCTATATACAATAATCACTGCATGAACTGATGTTGAATTCAAAGTGTCATTGTTGCAACTTGCAAACAATTATGTTTTCATTGTACAGCTTTCATTTGATAATGATGGTGATGATGGCTCTCTTTACTCATTTTCTAACCAAAAAGTGTGATAACAAATATTAAAATCTTGTTTTTAGTCGATATTTAGTTGTGTCCCGCATTTTGTAATCCACCCTGTTACTGCATTATTTATTTCCTATTAAAAATTTAACATTCCATAAAAAAGTATGACACCCATTTGGAATTTACATGGTGTAAAAGTACCAAGTAAATTGTCTAATTATAACATGTCTAAATTCATACACAAATTGTAACTTGACTGACTTTTGTTTAATTTAGGCTAGTTTAACTCCATTCAGCTTATCCATTTATTTAATTACATTTTTATGTAATGTTTAATGCTAGAAAATAATACAATCTCACAAACCATGGTTGTAAACTGTACACAAAAAAGACCGTACCCTATTAATAGGAGGTTCATGCTGTTAAAATGTAGTGACATTTTAGCAGATTAAATTAAATGAAATAAGCATTAAAAACAAGCCTTACTGCTTTTTTTAAACCTTCTTTACTGAACTAAACTTTTCAAAGTGTTTGCTGGACCTTGTCTGTCTTTCATTTCTAATGCTGAAACACACACACACACACAAACACACACATTAGAGGCTAGTTTTGTTACAACTGTTACAAATCTTCCCACTGCTGTAAGGTGTTATATTGCTGGCTGTTGCAGAAAGCTGTACGAGGTCATCGTGAACGTAATGGATCGAAATGTACTCATTTGTGATATCCAAGTTTTATCATTAAAATGTAAAACAAAACCCGTGAAGCTATCCTAAATATGCACTTGAAGCAAAGGTGTTCTATTTAATGAATTTGAGATTCAGTCTGGAATTACTAATTAAATACATAGGGCCAGATTTACTAAACAGGGCAAATTAGTGTAAGAACGCAATTCCAAAAAAGCGCTGATTGGAGTGGAAAGTTCTGCACGTGATCTACTGACGATACACAAGTTAAAGAACGCAGACGCAGCCAGATCATTTCCATAATGACCAACACAATCTACCAAGAGCAGCACTAATTAGCATCTGGTTTGAGACATGCTTTTTTTGGGCGGTAAATAATATAATACCAATAAATTGACGAGCGCAAACCTTAGTAAATCACCTTGCATTATTCAATTAAATACTTTATATTAATATATTTATTTATATATACTTTATAACTCTACCCACGCAATTTCAGCGCTAATTTTTCACTGCGTGTCTTTAGTAAATACTTACAGTAGTTTTTTTAACGCCAAAAGAGGGTTTGTGATGGTGCAAGCTGTTAGTAAATCTGGCCCATAATGTATTTTGAAGATATTTACAAGTATTCTGAGTAGATTTCACTACGTGATTATTTGTAAATTATTATAACTTGATAATTACAAAGTCATTCGAATTTTATTTTGTGACAATGTCATGTGTTGTGTTACGTCTGTTGAGAAGGCTGCTGTTTTGTCTTTTGCTAAGCTTTAAGTTTACATTGAGTTGCTATCTAAAATGCAATACAAATTTATATCTTTTTCTTTTTTTCTTATTGAAATTCAGATCATCTGATGGAGAATGACCCCACTCCAACCCACGATGTCCATATGTGTCAACAATGCTGTGCTGAATTTTCCAGTATAACAGACCTCTATCAACATCAGAAAGACTGTTCAAAAGACCAGTTAGTTCTAATAGTAAGTGAAAACGAAAGCCTAGATTCTCCACCTTCTGGCCTCACAATCAATTCATCATTCTTCAACACAGAGGAGCATTTGAATGGATTGGCAAGTAATGACAGTACTGAGGAACTTTGTGACTTTTCTAACGGTAGAACATCAGTGGATGTTGACGAATCCTTACACATATTTGAAAACAGCAGTCATGATGTTGCCAAAAAGGCTCATTTACCTCATGATAATGAAAACTATGCTGATGGCTTTAGCTCAGCATACTCAGCTGTACTACCTCAAGAGAGTACCTTACTTGAGTTATGTAAATTATCAGCCATTAATAGCAATGTCTTCATTGAGAACCTAGAAAACACCAAAGTTGCTGTTGCTCAGATCTCACAGGAAACTAATTTGAATCCAAAGACAAGTTGCAAGAACTCTAGCAACATCAAAATGGCCTCCTCTAATTTGATTGAGCAGCTGTTATCACTGCAGCAACAGCAGGTGCAGCAACTTAAACTAATTGAAGAAATTCGACACCAAATAATGCTATTAGTAACCCCAAATTCTGATACACCTTTGGCCACAAACACCTACAATGTTCTGTCTCAAACCAGCTCACTGATAAAACTCAGCTCACACCTTTCTGAACAACTCACAGCAGCTGCTGGGCTAGCGGAAAACCCAACTGCTAATGCTAAACAGTCTAAACATGTTATTTCACAAAACAACCAAGATGGTTTAAGGGGTGAAAAGGGAAACTCCCAAATGACTGATAAAAATAGAGACAACCCTTTGCCATCAAAGGTTGGTAGTGATCGGTGTAGTAATCAATCTTTGCAAGGTAACACAGTAAGTGATAAAGTTGATGGCACAGCTAATTTAAAAACACCTTCACCATCTCCTGCTTCATTTACAGATGTGATTTTAAGCAAACTCGAATTGCCCCATAAACAAAATAGCTTTAATATGTTTGAAAACTCCTTGCCTAGTATTGGGGCAATTGTAGAGGACCTGAATGCTTTGACTGCCCTAGCCCAACATAGGAAAGTCAAACCTCCCAATGTGAGTTTATGTGAACACAAGAGGCCATCTGAAGATAGTATATTCAAGCACAAATGCAGGTTCTGTGCCAAAGTATTTGGAAGTGATAGTGCTTTGCAAATACACCTGCGGTCTCACACTGGAGAGCGACCCTACAAATGTAACATATGTGGGAATCGTTTTTCCACTCGTGGAAATCTCAAAGTACATTTCCAACGTCACAAGGAGAGGTATCCTAACATACTAATGAATCCTTATCCCGTTCCAGAGCATTTAGATAATGTCCCAACCAGCACAGGTATTCCATATGGCATGTCTCTGCCTCCTGAGAAGCCTGCTCTTAACTGGTTGGATAGTAAACCTTTAGCAGGTAACTCTCTTGGCTTTGTGCTTCCATCATTGCCAAGTCTTCCACCCATCATTAAAAAAGAGGAGGAAGGGGTATCAATAACCAAACCTCATAGTCCTGTTATCAGTGAGGTGTGTGAGAAAGGTAATGGGCATCTAGAGGGATTTGGCAGTAGCCCTCCTCTAACTTCAAATGAGAAATTTCAAGAGGTTACACAACCCTTGAGTATCGCTACCTTACTAAGCTCCTCAGGGGAAGGTTCAAGAGACGACATTGCTATTAATACCTCGGTCAATACAAGCTTAATAACTGAGCTAAAATCGGAGCAGCTTGAAACCAAATTTCTTTTTGGAAGCCTTCCAAATCCCTCTGGAGCATCTGAGACTTCAAAGCTAGAACAGTTAGTAGAGAACATTGACAAGAAGTCTACTGACCCTAATGAGTGTGGAATCTGCCACCGGGTTCTTAGCTGTCAAAGTGCCCTTAAAATGCATTACCGCACCCATACCGGAGAGAGGCCATTCAAATGCAGAGTGTGTGGACGGGCTTTTACAACTAAGGGCAATCTCAAGACACACTATAGCATTCATCGTTCCATGCCACCCCTTAGAATACAGCATTCTTGCCCCATATGCCAAGAAAAGTTTACAAATGCAATGGTTCTACAGCAGCATATCCACATGCATATGGGTGGTCACATCCCTAATGTCCCACTGCATGATAGAGCAGAACCCATGGACCAGGACACTGACTCTGTAGATGGTGGGACCATGGAAGTGGATACCTTCCCCAATGAGAACATAGATATTATAGAAGGTGTATCCGATTCAAAATACCAAGAGTCTTTACCGGACAGTCTATGTTCTTCAACTGGTTCTTCTGTGTTTGCCAGAGCAACTGGGTCAGAGAGTCAGATTACAGTTTCGAATGCAGAGAATTTGTCAAACATCAATAAGTTGACCATGGGGAATGGATCAGTGGATAGAGACTGCTTAACTCAGAGATCATCTTCACTAAATAGGGCCCATGAGAGTTTAAGGAGGAGGATTTTGGCCATCACTGAGACTAAACCCTCCTGGAACCCATCCTCACCCAATGGCTGTGCTTATGAAATGCAAGGATACACTACAACTGACAGAAACCTGAAATCTGCTGAATCAAACAACTCAAGCCTACAGCCTAGTCTTACAGTGTCCAGTTTACTTGACGGAACATCTGGAGATATGCCAAAAGATAGCTTGACCATGATTCTACCCTTCAATGAGCGGGGATCCCTAAAAAGCAACGTATGTGATATTTGCAACAAGACGTTTGCCTGTCAAAGTGCTTTGGATATTCACTACCGAAGTCACACCAAAGAGCGCCCATTCATCTGCACTGCGTGCAACAGAGGGTTCTCAACCAAAGGTAATCTTAAACAACATATGCTTACCCACCAGATGCGAGACTTACCTTCACAGTTGTTTGAGCCAGCAAATCAGATCCTGATTTTTCCACCAAACCAGTTTCTACCCTCCATGGAACCAATCATTCCGTCAAAAAGAATTGAACACAATGGGCTCATTAAAAAAGATAATAAAGATTCTTCCGCAGGTATGGTTAGCTCAACAGCTTCCACATTACCTGTACTCTCTACACCAACATTAACAGCAACACCACTTCGACGAACAGCTAAACAGCACTTCTGCCACACTTGTGGGAAGACCTTCTCTTCTTCAAGTGCACTGCAGATTCATGAGAGAACCCACACTGGTGAGAAACCCTTTGCCTGCAACATATGTGGACGTGCATTTACCACTAAAGGAAATTTGAAGGTACACCATTCCAAGGTTGTTAAAGGTGTTCCATCACTGATTGCCAGTTTGTATTTTGTTGCTTTTGTATGGAATCAGTTGTATTAACCCAGATACCTTATGACCAACTATCTACTTGCAATTTCCATCCTGTTTTCCATCTAGGTTCATATGGGAACTCACATGTGGAGCAGTTCTCCAGCCAGACGAGGTCGCAAGCTTGATGGTCCATTCCTTAGATCCAATTCCGAGCGATTTCAAGATGCTCCCCCAAAAGATGTTGTGGATAAAGTGCGTAACGGGGATTCCATAGGTCTCTGGAGCCAGTATACCTCTCTCACTAGTGATATGGGTATGAGGACAAACGAAATACCTGTCATTCAAAATGGTGCCATACCTCACTTGTCGATTTCTGCTGGGCATCTGGAAAACTTACAACTCAACAGAGCTTTACCTTGGCTTGAGAGATTGAGTGAAAATGGTGCAACATTTCATTTCCGGCAATTGGTTGAAGATAATAAAATAGTGACGGATTGAATTTCGTCTTTAAGGATGCAAACCCATAATTTAAATGTGATGCAATTTCATAGGTGTGCTGTTTCAATAGGTTTTTTTTTTTTTTTGCACAAGTGTACTCTATGTAGTGACATTATTAAAAATTCTGCTGTTGGTTAATGGTAGCTCTTCTGAACCGAAGTAGTGCTGATTGTATTGTATAAATTAATTTGATGCTTTTTTGTTGTTTTGCTGAAGAAGATTGTTAATATGATCTATTATTTTATAGCATAAGTCTTTTTAAATAATTGAAGGTATTCGTGCAGCGCATTTGCTAAACACTTGGTTGTAATAGGTTTTGTAATGAGGTACATTTGTATTATTTACTGGAGAAATTAGTCCCTATTTCTTTATCAAAAACTATTTATCAATCAGTGTTTCACAAATAATATAATTTGTGCTTGAATTGTGTGTTCTTTTTATACTTACAGTATTTACATTGTTAATGTAAACAACAATAAACCATACTAAAACTATTTATTTTTATTTTTGTACACTCTGTACATTTAAATTGTTACATTGGAGGAACTGTTATGTATGACGTTAGTTCATGTTGTGGCATCATGTCTTGAATGTTATGGCAACTGCAAGCTCTCAAAGCCATTTTTCCATTTTAACTGTCATTTGGCGTATACGGAGCACAACCATTTCACTTCCCATTTGATTAATAAACGAAGTGTGCTTTTGAAATTACTCATTATATTTTACTTTAAGTTCATTTTAAGTTACACCATATGAGTGTGCATACCTTCAAGCACCTGTCTCCTCTTCCAGTGGTTTACTTTTAACAAAGAAATGATTCTTTCCCTACTTCCACACAAGCAGAATTCATGCCCTTTCTCTACTGATAAAAATCTAGGTCACCTTGTCCTCTGCATTTACATTTCAATAAACTAACCAATAATAACACATTGTGTTAATACGCAATGATCTTTGCCAATGGAAGATGATACTTCTACAACCAAACAGAATAATAGAGGCCATTCATGGAAGCAGGTACGACTCATCAGCTCTACCTCATGCCTGTGAACCACACAGACAGATGGTCAGCAATGGTTTAGTGTTTCTTGTGTGTATGTCTGTTTGCTAGGTGATAAAGTGCTTTATTAGAACATTTTGAATGGTGTGGTTGTTTTTACTGTGATAGTTGTGACATGGCTACTGTTATAACTGTATTTATAGCTGCCCCTACTGAGAGATAGAACGTAATCCCTCCAAGGATTTCTTATTTATTCTGCCCAAAAAAAGCTTCAAAAATGTCCAAAAACTACTTTAATGGTGCTGTTATGGTGTCTCCTGACGTTATTAGGGCTTGTCAGATGTAGTCTTGATAACATTATTAAAACTATTATGGTATACAAATGAGCGGTCTATTGTGTGCCGACCTCCTCCATAGTAATACATCACGCAGAGTTGCTTTAGTATGACCAAAAACATCTGACTCATTAAGGCCTGTTGAGTAATATATCCATTGAGTGCCACCACAATAACAGTACACACCAAATCCCTCAGTGAATAAGATCTGCCCCTTAACTGTCAAAGTCTATTAAACGCTCTTCCCAGCGCAGCGACCAGCTGACGGGAACCCAACACCATCCCGCCTGCCACCATTAGCATTATAAAATGAGCAATCGGCTAGAATGAAGCTCAAGGGAGTACAAAGCTCTCCAGATACATATCTGATTCAAACAGATGGGAGGCACTGGAGGTGCAAGCAGGCGGATAAATATCTGACGAGTGAACTGAGTAAAGATATATTCAGTTGATGTTTTACATCCCTTGATCTCCCAGATACATGGATGTTGCCAAAATGGTGGCTTGAATTTTTCATAAAAAACAGACATGAAAATTACAATATGAAAATATTGCACTTTAAAGGATTAGTTCACTACAGAATTAAAATGTTCTGATAATTTACTCACCCTCCATGTCATCCAAGATGTTCATGTCTTTCTTTCTTCAGTCGAAAAGAAAGTAACATTCTAGGATTTTTCTCCATGTAGTGGACTTCAACGGCAACCAACGGGTTGAAGGTCCAAATTGCAGTTTCAATGCGGCTTCAAAGAGCTCGACACGATCCCAGGGTCTTATCTAGCAAAACAATCAGTAATTTTCTAAAAAAATAACATACTTTTTAATCACAAATGCTCGTCTTGCACTAGCTCTGCACAACGCAATCACGTTGGAAAGGTCATGTGTGACGTAGGCGGAAGGGTGAAACATTTTCAACATCGATGTTTTACCTTTTTTTGTAAAGTTTCACGTTCACTTTGTAAACACTAGGTCGGTACTTCTGCCTATGTCAAGTGTGACCTTTCCAACGTGATTACTTAGTGCGTGAAGTCGTGGACGAGCATCGCAGAGCTAGTGCAAGACGAGCAATTTTTTCACTAAATAAGACCCTGGGATCGTGTCGAGCTCTTTGAAGCCGCATTGAAACTGCAATTTGGACCTTCAACCCGTTGGTTGCCGTTGAAGTCCACTATATGGAGAAAAATCCTAGAATGTTACTTTCTTACTTTCTTTTCGACTGAAGAAAGACATGAACTTTTTGGATGACATGGGGGTGAGTAAATTATCACAAAATGTTTAATTCTGTCATGAACTAATCCTTTAAGTATGAAACATTTGTTAATTAAACAGTTTATCTGTAAGTATTATTAGGGCGAAACTCACACAACCAGTCAGAAACATGTCCAGGTCATATTTCACCCCAAAATCATAATTACGTTCTATTTTGCATAAAGAAAGGACCGTTTTTTGCATTGCATTGCATTATTTTGAGTAAAATTCATGTTGCTACAAAAACTCTCACAACACTAATGCAAAAAAATAATGATATACTATTTTAGTGTTAAAGTATTCACATTTAATGTGCCTTTGAGATATTTTACATTATAATAAAATAAATATAATATAATAAAAAAATACTGAAATGAATGAGAACTATGAAAATAGATATATGTTGAGGTATTTTGGGGGGAAATGTGATATAAAATAATGGTACAACATAAAAAAAAAGTGTGAATGGCTCTAAAAATATGTTACACTGTATGCAAAATGTAATTTCTTATTTATTTCTTTTCATTTTGAATGTATACAAGCAATATAAAAATAACTATACACTCATTTACATTTATTTATTATGTAAATATATTTTCCCTCAAATAACTTGGGACTGTATTGTATTGTGTTGTGACAGCAATATTACAATAATTTCAGACACGGACAATGGATTAGAAGTCAGAACACAGGTTAGTTTGATTGTTATGTAATGGAATCTTTCTGTATTAGAACTTATTTTGCTAAATTACTTTGCAAAATTACCTTTTCCATGTGTTAAAGGAAGGAGAGTGACATGAAAAACAGAGAGTGACACAAGAGCCATCAAACTGTCCACGGGCCGGACAGCTTTTTCTAAGAACTCATCCCATAGGAACAAAACAGCGCTTTTCCAATCATCACATATTTCTGTTCAAAACTGCTGACATCAACCACTGTTTACAATGCAAAGAAAGAATTTCCTGTCTAAGCATTTTGCCTGCGATCATCACACTTTTGTTGGCCTGACAATGGAAATATTCAATAACATAGCAACGGCCAAATCTCCAGCAGGGCTTAAAGGTATCCAGCCCAAACCCGACTATTGATAACACTGTGATTATGGCATTGTGTGAGGCATCCGTATGGCTCAGATCATATCTGATCATAAACGCTGTGTGGACTCTTTGATGACCATGGGATCAGTCAGCACTGCTATATAACAGAATAACACGCACGGGACAGCTGAGTTTGCCATTTTTTGATTGTGACACACACAGAGGGGATTGTATCCCAAATATGGTAGTAGAGAACCATTTGCTGACCCTTTGATTAATTTGAGTTCATTATCCTTTAGCTTTTTTTAAAAGAACTATTTTATTTTCATTCAGTTATTTCATTAAAATTGTATTAATGACATTTAGTTGGAGTGAAGTATATTTACTTTCATTATTACTTTATGCAGTTCTATATTTCTTAATTCAGCTTTAGTCATTTAAAATTAACAATAGTTTCAATATTTACTAGACTTTTACTACATTTTGAGTGACTTAGCAGCGCAATATTTGAGTGGTTGCTCATGGGTGTTAGTTGGACTACACTACACGACTTTTAAAATCTGAACAGATTTTAAAACACTAGGTATCATACACTTGCCAACTTTGCTTACAGAGAAAAACTGGCATATGCCTACACTAAACGACTGAGGATCACTCTGCCTTTCACAACAAACTCATGTGTTCTAATATCGGCTCAAAATATCAAACATCTTTGATATCCTCGGCTGGACGAATTCATAGTCTGAAGCTAAATGAGATATTTTACATAAAAGATGTTTACATATAGGGGAGAGCGGGGCACTTTTTTTTGACTTTCTCAGTTTGTGTTAATCCACTTGTGGTTCAGAGTATTTATTTTTTCCCACATTAATTGCACACATGTCTAGTACAATTATGTGGTTTTGTTTCATTAATACAGTGTATATTTTTTTCTTGATTTACCCCGAAAGAATGGACGTGAACTGTGACAACATGCCCCATAGGTGGGGAGCATTGTAACATGTGAGAGGCACAATGTAACACGACCAAATGACAGCTTAAAATGATATAAATCTGATATAATCAAAAAAATATCCAAGACAAACTAAAATATTTTGTCAATAAAATACAATTACCTTTTTCAAATAAAATAATGGCATTCTTTAATGATTAAAAATATACTAATTTTTGAGTTTGACAACAAACACACCTCTAAACACAGCTATACAGCAAATAATAATAATAATGAATAATTTCTGAACATTGACTCTCAGTCTTTAGTCACCTCTTTCTCATGGTTTCTCAATAGAATTCATTAGAGTATAGAATATAATATCATAGCTCTAATAGGGGCTCATTGTAACGCAGTGTGACAACATGCCCCGCCTGCGCAACTGGGATTTAACCCCGGCTCATGTCTTCTGCTGTTAGATCAGCATTAAAGAACTATCTTAACTGTTAAATAACAGATATAAGATTAAAATAATATCAGATTTGTCTTAAATCTTTAAATAAACACAAAAAACAGAGATGAAGATTTTTTAATTTTGGCTCAGTTTTTTTTCTCTAAATAATGTTGATATGGCAACTAGTAAATACACTAAGTTTCGTCATGCTGGCATGTGTGGAAAGTGTTAAACCATGTGTGTGTGTGTTACAACTAACCCCACGCTAGGTTGTGCCCCACGCTCCCCTAGTCCACAAGACAAAAAAATAGCTGAATTTGAAGTCAAAAGTTTATGAACCCTTGATTCTCAATTCTGTGTGTCATTCCCTGGATGATCCATGACTGTTTTTTTGTTTTGTGATGGTTGTTCATGAGTCTCTTGTCTGAGCAGTTAAACTGCCCAATGTTCTTCAGGAAAATCCTCCAGGTCCTGCAAATCCTTCAGTTTCCCAGCATCTTTTGCATATTTGAACCCTCTCCAGCAGTGACTGTATGATTTTGAGATCCATCTTTTCACACTGAGGACGACTGAGGGACTCAAACACAACTAATAAAAAAGGTTCAAACATTCACTGATGCTCCAGAAGGAAACACAATGCATTAAAAGCCGGGGGTGAAAACTTTTGAACAGGAGGAAGATGTCTAAATTTTTATTTTGTTTAAATATCTTTTTTTATTTTTTTATTTAGTCCTGCCCTTCAGAAGCAACAGAAGATACTCACATGTTTCCCGGAAGAAAAAATTAAGTACAATTTACCTTGATCTTCAAATTCAATACGTTTTCACCCCCGGCTCTTTATGTTTCCTTCTGGAGCATCAGTGAATGTTTGAACCTTTTTTAATAGTTGTGTTTGAGTCCCTCAATTGTCCTCAGTGTGAAAAGATAGATCTCAAAATCATACAGTCGCTGCTGGAAAGGGTTCAATATGCAAAAGATGCTGGAAAACTGAAGCATTTTTTGTCTTGTGGACTATATATAAACATCTTTTTTGTAAAATATCTTATTCAGGACAGTACTAAATGAAAAATAACCCTATTTAGATAAATAAGATCCCTCTTATTTTGTTGAAATTATTCACATTTTCACAGATTCTGCAAGCGGTTCACATAATTTTAAGCAGCATTGTATATTGGGGGGAAATCTGGGTAAAAGTTTTGTAGTGTATTCCAGCCTTAAAGTGTTAGTTCACCCAAAAATGAAAATGTTGTCATCAATTTATCAATTACTCGCCCTTATGATGTTCCAAATCCAAAATACTTTCGTTCATCTACGAAACACAAAGGGAGATTTCTGTCACTCCATTGATAGTCTGTTGTTAACTTCAAACATTCACAAAGAGATCATACAATAAATCCATATGAATCAAGCGGATTAATGACCTTAGTTGGTCATGAGCTGGTTTAAGCTGGTCCTGAGCTGGAGCTAGTTTCTTAGAATCAGCTTAGGACCAGCACTTGCCCATCTTAAACCAGCTCATGACCAGCACTTGCCCATCTTAAACCAGCTCATGACCAGCAAAGGACCAGCTTAAACCAGCTCATGACCAGCAAAGGACCAGCTTAAACCAGCTCAAACCAGCTGCCATGCTTCAAAACATACCTAACCCGCATATGTTTTTTTTCAACAGGGTAACTGATTGCTAGGGTGTTGTGACTGTTGCTATAATGTAAACAAATGGTTGTTTAGTGGTCAAAAGTGCCCACTCCCATGTCTACCATAATATTCTGGTATGGCTGGGTCACATTACTGTGTGGTTTCTAGGTTGTTCTAGGGTGTTACGGCTAGTTTTGTAGGTGGTTGCTTAAAATAGTCCACAAGTCTTTATGTTATGATGAGATCTCATTCACATCTGTAGCACAAACATTTATACCAGAAAATATGAAAAGTATGAGGAATATTAAAATGTTTTGCATCAAAGCACCACACAATTTGAATTTATTTATGGAAATGGAATGTACTGATTGACACTTTTGGCATCCACTGCAATAACAAAATGTGACTCTACATACAATATCAGATTAAACTCAATTTATGATGTTAAATGGATAGTTTACCCAAAAAAAAGAAAATTCTGTCATCATTTGCTCACAATGTCATTCCAAACCTGTATGACTTTCTTTCTTCTGCAGAACACAAAAGAAGATATTTTGAAAAATGTCAATTGTTTTTGTGTATAAAATGAAAGTCAAATGGGTTTTAAAACAATATTAGACAAAACAAATTCAAAATATCTTTATTGGAACTACCACTTTAACCTTCAAAGATATTCCAAACCTGGTTAAACTATGTTTTCATACACCAGCCTTATTCAAGATCTATGATGTGTGTTCATAGCTGTGTCAAAGAGCAGTGAACTGAATAAAACAGTGCTTATCTGACTAATCTCCACAAATACGACAGCTATGGAGAGCAGCTCTCCTTGACACTGAATCAAACCCCTGAAATGTATGCAGCAATATAGGCAAATGTGCCATTTTCCATAGGCAGCAGTCATTTGTAAATGCCAGTGCATCTGTGGACTAATAAACTGTGATATGACACAGAGAGAGTGGATGTATTGTGGTGATGAATGTCCTCATGCCTCTTTGTGTCTGTATTCCTGTAATTAGCCGCTCTTGTCCAAGTGCTATGCGGTCATTTAGGTGATCTCATAGCTGGTCTTGTTGAGCGTAGCTATGCTGTTTTGTCTGTCAAAGTAAAATAAATCATATTTAACATGTTATTAACGCTTCATTTACACTGCTAAAGATGAATCATGTCTTATCAGGCATGATGCAGATGTTGTCAGAGCATTTATTTGTCCACAAGACAAGATTAATATACTAGTATGCAGAATTAATTTTTGCTGTGAGCAGAGCTACTCAATGACAAATTCTGAACAGACGATGGTTTTAATGGACTTTTTAAGCACTTATCATCTGGTCATTGTGGGAGACCAGCTGCCCACTAGACCAGCTAAACACTAACTTGGTCAGGATCGGAGACCAGCTAGAGCAGCTCAAACCAGCTAAGACCAGCTAACTACCTTAGGCTGGTCTACGCAGTTCTCTTTTTGAGGGAACTCAACGTTGCATCAGTTGTTGACACTATGAGAACACCTCCAGCGTGCGCCGGTGTCTGAAGCACGTGTGAAATCACGCCAATGGCATTGGCTACAGCAGTCACATGACATCATGCGCTAGGATGGATGACCATAAAAGGGCAACTGCAACAAATGTCATCAGCTTCTTTGTCTTCAGGAAGCTGCATGTCTGTGTACTAATGAAAGGCGACTGTTTGTCATACGTTTGTCAGTGTGAATGATATATGTTATGGCATCAAAAAGCTTTAGAAGATGCGTGCTGTCATGCACCCATTATTTGACGGGGGATGATTTGCACAATCTTTGTGGCATTTGTTTGGGAGCGGAGCATGCTCAGTCAGCTTTTGACGGAGCTGCCTCCCCTTTCTGTGATCATTTCACTGTAAAGAAACTCCACTCTTTTACAAGGGATAGGAGCAGGCATCTGCACCTCGCGGTTCAGGTCCCGCAGCTGCTGAGGCAGCATGGTGGCTTCGACCGTGGGGATTGCAGGTGGAGGTAGCAGAGAAATTCGAGAAGGGTATTTCCCTTTCTCTGGCCTCATCTGCTAACTCTGTTGCTCTCCGGCTGGACCCAGAAGCCCACTCTGCGGCCTTCTCTGATCTGGCCAAGAACATATTGTTTGGCGGCATTTAGTTCTCAGGAGCTAGATGTAGCAGGAGTTGAGACGAACATGCAGCAAGCCTGCCTTCTCCAGCTCACTTATGAAGAATTGGTAGAGCTCATGACTCATGCCACTGCTAAACTTAGTTTAGACTGGTTGACAGTGAGAAGGAGATGGCTCCAAGCAAGCTTGATGAGTGATTTCTAGTGGGTCATTGATGCTCCCCCCTCGTGAGTCTTCAGTTTCTCATCAATCTCCATACTGAGGTATCGAGATAATTTGTGGAAACCATATTTGGCTTGCATAGTAACCTCCGCTGCATCAAATTATTAGAGCGTGGAGGGGCTATGTGAGCAGAGATTTAAGAAGATGCCCAGGGTTGAAAAGGTGCTTGCAAACTATTTCTGCCCTGGCTTCTCTGAAGTCTCCGGTCTTGCCCTCTAAGCATTGCCAGATGACATCTAGGCTGGTGGTCTAGTCATATGCGGTGCGGTCAAGTTGGTGGAGCCCGGCACACTATGGCAGTGCTGCACTCCTACCAGCTGACCTTCAGAATGACCCAAATCAAGAGGTAATCTCCAGAGGCAGTCCTGGAGCTCCACAGAGCCAGCAAGCAGGCGGCACGTGCCATTGGCTGTTCTATGGCTGCAACAATTTCCATCTGTGGTTGAACCTGTCGGGATAAAGGAGAGGGAGAAATCCTTTCTCCTTGATGCTCCGATCTTGCCCTCTGGCCTCTTTAGCACTGCAAAACAGCATACAATAGTCAAGAGATTCGCAGATGCAAGGGTTTAGTCCGCGGCCTTCGTCTCCCTTTGTGTTCAGGGTCTTTCAGCCCCCTCAACCCCTTCTGACCCAGTAGCCAGCACGAGTGCTTGGAGGAAGGGCCAAAAGGTGAGTGTGGCTGCCTGCGCTCCTCCTCCGAGGAGTTAGGGATCGAAGCAGCGAGCATATAGGAAGCCTAAGAAGGATCATAGAGAGATCATCATGGCTCTTAGTTCTGAGGAACCAAGGCCATAGAGTCCTTCTTAGGTTTATTTATTGTAATGCTGGCATGCCAATGATGTCATGTGACTGCCATAGCCAATGGCATTGACATGATTTCATACAACGCCGGCACATGCTGGATACATTCCAACAGGGAACCAGGTTACATACGTAACCCTAAGATTTTTTTTATCAGGGTGGTTGGGGTCCAGCAGACGACAACTAAACGAACGTAAAAAACAACAACAACAAAAATCACATCCAAGTAATCAACAATGCTAAACTATAAAATATGACTGTATGAGGCCATGTTCGAATCAGTGATATTTTAATATCATTGAGATGCTTATTCATATATTACATTTGTTTTATTTTTATATTTTCCATTTTCAGTTACATTTTAAAACACCCGTACACCAGTTAAGTCTGTCGCTCCTGGATTGTCTCTATTGTCTAATTTTTCTAATTTAGAAATAATGGACGCCCAGAGGGATGATCAAAGGTTGATGCTGTTCTTTCATCGGAGGATGTTGAGAGTTCCGCGACTGGGTACTTCATAGAGGATGGAGTGCTGCTGCGTAAGTGGCTTGCCCAAAGAGAAGATTGTGGTGGTGAGTCAATGGTTCAAGTTGTTGTACCAGAGAAAATTAGAGATGCTGTACTCCGGTTGGCTCACAGCGATATAGCCGGGCATGTGGGTGTAAAAAAGACGTATGAGAGAGTTTTGAAGCATTTTTATTGGCCGCTGCTGAAGAAAGATATTTTGCACTTTATAAAAACCTGCTATACGTGTCAAGTGACGGGGAAACCTAATCAGACATTGAAACAGGCCCCATTGTGTCCAATACCTCCAGTTGAGCACCCTGACTCTGAGGATGGTATGCGCTGGACTGGTTATGTTGAACTCCCAACGATGGAACGATTTCATCAAACGCTTAAGTCTCTCTTGCGTGCATATTGCGTAGGGTTAAATCGAGATTGGGAGGAAGGTCTTCCATGGTTGTTGTTAGCCGCAAGGGAAGTTACACAGTCCAGTTTGGGTTTCAGTCCCAACGAGTTTTGGACATAGGGTGTGTGGTCCGCTTGCCCTTGTGGGTGACCAGTTAAGGGGTAAACAGCCACCACAAAGTCTGCTGGAGTATGTAAATGGTTTTCACCGATGTCTGTTTTTAGCTGGTCAAGCGGCCCGGATAAATTTAGAAAGTGCAAATAAAAATTAAAAAGCTTTTTGATCGCCAATCTGAACAGTGGGTATTTAGTTCTGGAGATCAGGTTTTGGCACTGTTGCCTTTAGTGAGCTCTCTGTTTTGTGCAAAATTTGTGGGACCTTATACTGTTGTGCGTGCCCTGTCCAATTTAAATGATGAAATTGTGACTCCAAATAGAAAGAAAAGAACTCAAATCTGTCATGTGAACTTATTGAAACCTTTTTTCTCCCGTGATTGTAAACAAACTGATGTTAAACCATCCGTTGTGGTCAGTTCTGTGATGGATGGGCTGGGTCAGTCTTTGGTGGGAGAGACGGAGGGGGTTAAAGTTCTAGATGATTCTGTGATGCAACCTCGTTAAAAAAATTCTGAGACTCTGAAAGAATTGGGGAGCTTGTTGTCTCATTTATCTGTTTTACAGCAAGCAGAACTGTCACAGCTGATAGGTGAGTTTCCCTCATTGTTTGGGGATGTCCCATCACAAACTCATTTAGTAGAGCACGACGTAGATGTGGGTGATGCTTCATCTATACGTCAACGTTTTTATTGTGTTCCTTTTGAAAAACGTCTAAAATTGGAGTCAGAGATTCAGTATATGCTGAAAAATAACATTGCAAAACCGTTGTGTTCGAGTTGGGCGTCGCCATGTTTATTAGTTAAAAAACCAGATGGAACGTTAAGGTTTTGTACGGATTATCGTAGAATTAATAAAATCACCAAACCTGATGCGTTTCCCCTCCCCAGAATGGAGGACTGCGTTGATCAAGTGGGTTCTGCGAGTAACGTCAGCAAATTTGACTTACTTAAAGGGTACTGGCAGGTGCCTTTGACACCTCAGGCACAGGAGATAACTGCTTTTATAACTTCTTCGGGGTTATACTCTTATTCTGAGTTTCCCCACTCCTTGTACTAAAAAAGAGCTGATGAGGTTTATTGGGATGGCCAATTACTATCGTCATTTTTACAAAAAATTTTCATCAGTTATTTGTTCTACTAACCTCTTAAAAAACTCTGCTAAGTTTGAATGGACTCCACATTGTCAAAAAGCATTCGAAAATGTGAAGTTGTTGTTGTCTGCTGCTCCTGTGTTGGCAGCGCCCCAGAGTGATCTTGCGTTTAAGATTCAGACTGATGCAAGTCAAGTGGGAGTGGGAGCGGTTCTCCTTCAGACTCATGCTGATGGTATTGATCACCCAGTCAGTTATTTTTTCACGCAAATTCAGTTCTTTTCAGTTGAATTACTCCGTTATCGAGAAGGAGACGCTAGCACTGATTTGGACTCTTTAACATTTTGATGTTTACATGGGAAGAGGGTCTTCAGTTGTTATTTATTCTGACCATAATCCTTTGACATTCCTTCACTCATTACAGAGTCCGAGTCAACGATTAATGCGATGGATACTTTTTCTACAGCCTTATAACTTAACGATTAAACACATTAAAGGAGTTGAGAATGTTTTAGCGGACACCCTGTCACGTGCGCCCATGATGGAGTGAAGATGGCGCTTCTGTCTACAACTGATGTGAGCTGTATTTCTGTATGTATGTTATGATTTATTATCATCATCAGAATTGTGGGGTCTTTTTTTAAAGGGGGGTGTGTTAGGGTTAAGTTGTGTTGGTTGGTGTTTTGGTTTTCTTTTCGTTGCAGGTCTTGTGATTGGTGTGGGAATTGAGTGCACCTGTTGCTCGTCACAGGATCTGATTTTAGCACTGAGCAAGAGTTTATCAGGGCGGCTGCTCAGCGCCTGCTTAGGAGCAGTTTTCCACTACAGCGCTCTTATGTTTTGTTGTGTTGTACATTCATTTATTCATTCATCCATTCATTGGCATGATCATTGCTTTATTTGTTGCATCCATTCTCGCGCAAATCATACTGATTGACTCAATGATGTTGACTTTTTATTATGTTTAATAAATATTTTGTTTGGATTTATTCTGCTGTGTCGTCTCCCTTTATGTTGCACCGTTGAGCCGGGTGTAACATGCTTCTACAAACATTTGTAAAAGAATGGGTCGCTCTCAGGAGCTCAGTGAATTCAAGCGTGGTACTGTGATAGGTTTGCCACCTGTGCAATAAGTCCATTCGTGAAATTTCTTCACTACTAAATATTCCACAGTCAACTGTTAGTGGTATTATAACAAAGTGGAAGCAATTGGTAAAATAAGCAACCACGTAAAATCACAGAGCGGGGTCAATAGCTACAGACCTCCAAACTTCTCATGGCCTTCAGAGCAGCTGCATCCAAGCCTTACATCACCAACTGCAATGCAAAGTGTTGGATGCAGTGGTGTAAAGCACACTGCTACTGGACTCTAGACGCTTCTCTGTCTGGCAATCCGATGGACGAGTCTGGGTTTGGCGGTTGCCAGGAGAACGGTACTTGCCTGACTGCATTGTGCCGAGAAGGGGTCCCTATGGTAAGCGCCACAGCCACTGAACTGTGTTACGAGTGTCGGAGACGCAGATGCTGGCAAGCTGTAGCGTGCCCTTTGACAACTGCCCTCACACAGTCATAACATACCCAGCACTCCATGTAAGCCCAAGGAGAGTAGTCCTCCATACCAAAGGGATGGAAGGGATAGGGCTTACTTAGGGGACGGTTGTAGCTGCTCTTCCTCTATTGTGACATTTCACAGGGAAGAGTGCTTCGGATCTGAATTCCCAAGTTTTTAGCCATGACCAGTGTTGTTAACACTGGGGAAGCGTACCTAGTCCAATGAGGGACGCTACGGAGGCCATACCCTGCTGAACGGTAGGTAACATGTGGTGGATACTCATATGAACTGAGGGCAGTACTACATATGGAAGATCTCAGCGGTAGGTCCTGCCCGTTCCAGAGACGGGGCAGAGCAGAACTACCCAGGGAAAGACACAGGTTTACAGACAGGGAAACCGTATCGTGGACAGTACACATATGGGATTACCGAGGGGGAATTACAGCATGTGGGCATCTAGCCCAGTGCAAGGTCTGACAGGCCAGGCATGCACACGAGTACTGGGCCTGGCGTGAGACGCCTCCGCAGTGTCTGACTGCCGAAGGATGCTGGAGGAACTAAATTCAGGGTTCGCCAAGTGGGGAACTCACCTGAAGAACAAGTAGGTGCTTGTATCCCCCCATTAGAGGGGAATGGCGCTGCAAGCGAGACACAGAGCTAGCCTTCCCGCACATTACCTGTTTGTACCCAACACACGGGAAGACGCCAACACCTAGTAGGAAGCAACACCTTTAGTGGAGTGAGCTCTCACCCCAAAGGGGCACAGCTCGCCTTAGGACTGGTACGCCAAGGTGATGGCATCCACTATCCAGTGGGCCAACCTCTGTTTGAACACAGCCTTTCAGTCGAAGAATGAATGGAATGAGCGATCATTGTCACAACCGCTCGGCTTCAAAGCAAAATATGAATGAGAAGTGCGTGCGATTCAAGTGTGAACAGGTCACGAATCTGAACTGATTTGCATGCGCAAAAGAACAGTAACAAAGAAAACACGGAGGTTACTGAAGTCAGCATTTATGCATTCATTTATAATGCGATGTGTCTAGGAAGCCAGCGAATTTGCACAGGCAATCAGGAGGATGCAAACAATGTTGAGGACAAATTGAGCAAAGCTTTTCCTTATACAGTTTTTCCAAGTTTTGCTTGTATAGAGCTGTCACCGTAATACTTATGAGTACTACTGACCAACTTTGCTGCTGTCTTCCATAAGTGACCAAAGAACATAAGTAAAATTTTGACTCCCATAAGCGCAGAATTGTGATGAATGTTGAACTAGAGTGACGTAAAAGTCACATGAATTCTGATATGACTGTTTAGACTGAGGTCACATTGCAAAACATCCGACCTGTTTCTGGTTTAGGACCACAAATGGAAGTGGCCTAAATCAGAATCTAAAAGATCATTCCAGTCGCATATGATCCAAAAAAAAAAAATGATTTGAACCATTTTTGCCTGTAGTCTGAAAGTAGCCAAAGTGCTGCATGACACTTGTGTTAAAAGACGCCTCAATGCGTCATGTGAAAGGGCTTTAAGAGTTCTTCTACCATTCATATGTGAGCGCTGTGGACAGCAGAACTCTCATGTGTGCCGTCTATATCCACACACATCAGCGTCATAATCACCTCAGGTCAGCGCTTCTCCAACACAGGCCACATTAGCATCACAAAACACCAAACAGTCGCAGCACAGGAGGTGACATGATGCTGGGAGGGGGCAAATTGTACCGGGGCATATCTGTCAATAAAATAATGATGTTTGAGTGCTTCTTGACAGGCATGACATGGAAGAGGAAAGGATTAAAGGAGTGAGATGTTGATACAAATGTTCAATTGGCCATTTGAGAGTATATATGTATATATTTAAAAAAAAAAATTGCTTATATAATGAATGTCAATGGGGTCCAAAACTTTGGTCAAAATTATATCACAAAATTATTTTTAGCTGAGCTACTCCTTTAATATTTATCCATTAAATATTTTTTTCAATATTTTGTTAGCTGAAGATCAGTACACAACAGCATAACATATTGAATGGACTGTACGTCTATCACTCACAGACTGTTTTATTCAAATCAAATTAAATATGTTATCTAAGGTCTATTGTTATGTTTTTGCCTTAGTCTGAGGTCAAGGACAAAGACAATGCATCTCTATAGGGATAATGTGCTTCCTCCCAGACATATCTCAGAATTATGACCACATATCTCCTGATAATAAAATTTGGCAGGCAATTTTAACAAGACATCCCAACTCAGGAAAATGCATATTTTGTGTTGTCTTGGTCAACAACACCAATTGTTGCAGGCCATCAGCTGCACCCTACAATAAAACTCAACCAATTTTATCTGATATGACTCCCAGAGTTCAAGAAAACCTAAAAAAATTATGCATATAAACCATCATGCTTTATCAATAAGAACTGAGCCTCATATCAATATGCCCAGGAGGGACAGTCCAGGTTTTCAAGTGACAAAAGGTGCTTGTAGTTTTCAGGTTGTACCTGGCATTGACAGTAATATATGTGTGGATGATCCTGGCTGCAGGGGCTGATGGGACTCCTGCCTGTCTGAATAAATATCAAGCCTTGTCATTGCAGGCTCATATCATACGCAGCACACCTGATCTCCTCTACTTCACAGACGATATTTGCCTCTATATATGTTAATAAAGCATTTTAAAGTGCCCATGGCTACTGCTGAACTGGCATGCGTACGACTAGTCAGTGTTTGAGAAATCCTTACTTTTGTATACTGATTTACTCTAAACTAGTCTGACTGCCTTTCATTTTCACTTAGCTACCATAGGAATCTTGAATGACATCAAAATTTCCATATTTCTATTTAAATCTCCCTATGCTTTCTTAATGCATGTTTCTAGTCTTATTGTAAATCTATTGTAAACTCTTGACATCATGTCAAAACAAGCATCATTTGATTTACAATGAAGGTAGATAGAAATAAAATAAAATCAGTTAAAAAAATCAATTAAAAAGTGAATGTAGTTACATTTATTATGACCAAAAACGTTTAAACGGTTGAACGGAAGTAGGGGGACTATATATGTGTCCTACTATATAACAGTGTCCTATATATATATAGGACACTGTTCTTCTGTGAGCAAAGCTTCAAAAGTCCAACCAAATGTAACCGGAAACTAAAATTTTGTACAAATTCATAGGCATTACAATGTTATGTGCTATTGCTATAAAATGTGCTATTTATAATAAAAATATAATCATAAAGCTACACCTCTAAACCCTCACCGAGGAATGAGCACATCGTACAAAAACATACAAATTAATTAGATTGTAAGAATTCATTATGAATTAAAAATATATACACACACACACATACATGTCTGGTTCACTATCTTTGTGGGGAACATGTAATGGTTTTTATACTGTACAAACTGTATATTCTCTCCCCTTACATTAACCCTACCCCTAAACCTTTCCATCACATAAAACTTTCTGCATTTTTACATTTTCAAAAAAACTCTAAGCGAGAGTTGAACTATAAGCTTGTTTCTTCATGGGGACGTCAATTTAGGTCCCCACAGTGACACAAGTCCCCATCAGTCTGTGTGCATTCAAGTCCCCACCGGGATAGAAAAACATGTACACACACACACACTAAAGTAGCCTCTACACATATGACACAGATTAAAGGGTTATTTCACCCAAAAATGAAAATTAGCCCATGATTTACTCACCCTCATGTTATCCTAGGTGAGTCCTGGCTAATCCAAGCATTATAATGGCAGTGAATTGTTTCGTTTATGAAGTCCATAAAAGTGCATCTATCCATCATATAACTGCTCCACATGGCTCCGGGGGGTTAATAAAGGCCCTCTGAAGCGAAAAGGCACGTTTTTGAAAAGAAAATAAACATATCCATATTTAACACTTTATAACTAACTTCTGTAGCCGTACTGAATTTTTAAAGAAGAATGTCATATACACCTAGGATGACTTGAGGGTGAGTAAATCATGGGCTAATTTTCATTTTTGGGTGAACTAACCCTTTAAGCTCTTATCCTGGTATTTTTTCCATGGTAATTCAGCTGGTTTTTCCTCTGAGAGAAGGATGGCCTTGAACATGCGGGTTAGTTCTGGTTTTATCCCAGATCCTAAAGAATAGGAAAACCCAAACAAGTAATGGTGCTGTGGAATGAAACGTGACTGCACGGTGCATTAGAGCAGGACGGTGCTCACAGTGAACGACTGTACTGAACAGACTATACAGTGTACACTAATTAGTTCCTGTCTTTTGAGGTAAAGTGCAGGACAGAATGTGAATGGGTTGTGAATGCTGGGCAAATTGCCCACTTTTGATTTTAGTTATGTCATCTGTCTGATTATAAATTGCTACAGCTCCGCTGAATAATTAAAAGTAGCAAACAAGGCTCATTGGAAAAACGCGCCTGGGGTGACATTTCTGCAAAATGATATTGCAATTGCGTCAAAGTGAAATGTACATTGATCAGCACTAAAAGCGTGTTTGGTTTAGCCAATCAGCATGAACTAACAATGTTTTATTACGTTAGCCTACATTTTGAGGCAGTTTGGAAATGAAATTTCTGGTGAGTGGCACTAAAAGGTTAATTCCCTATCGCTTTTGAAAACAACAACCCAGGCTCATTGGAAATAAGCGACTTTGCCTACAATGCTGCAAAAATTAGAAATATGTATTTATATTTTTACTCCACTCTTCTCACTTTTTTCTCAATTTCAGATGTAAGGGATAATGTATCCCTTTCGAATGGGAACTCGCACTGAGTCCCCTAGAGGACATTTTGGGGAATGCCTCCAGCATGACCGGTGTCTGAAGCACGTGTGAAAACACAACAATGAACTTGACATTGGCTGGCGACAGCCTGTGACATACTACTGGTGCAACCGTGAGTATAAAAGGGGCACCTGTAGAAAATGTCATACTCTTCTTTGTCTTCAGTACGATGTACGAAGCACACACATTTAGTTCTCGAGGGAGCTGAATGTGCGCATCGTGAGGATTTTCAATGAAAAGCTCAGTTTGTCATCCCTATTCTCAGGGGATGTGCGATGTGCATTTGGGTGGAATGCCTTAGACTCTTCGAAGAAGCTGGATGTGGTAGGTATGATGCATTCATGAAACTGACTACATGAGACAGGTAAGAAGCTGTTTCTGTTCTCTCCTTAAGGGATAGTAGTTAGCGTTTGCACAAGTGTGTTTGGCTCTCGAGGGAGGTGAAGGATCTTAGCAATAGCAATGCATTCATGTTGTTCTCGTATGATTATTTGTATGATTTTTTCTCAGTGATAGAATCTGACGTTTTGAACTAGTGCATATGACTTTTGAGGGGGTTAAATGTGAGTTTTTGCGATGCGGTCGAAGTAACTGGTTCTACCTGGGCTTGACTCTTTCTTGAGGGATGAGAATTGAACATCTGCACTCCGCGGTTCAGGTCCCACGACCGCCATTACTGTGAAGCAGGATTGATCGTGGGGGTTGTAGGTAGAGCACGGAGGAATTGAACAGGAAGTTTACCTTTTTTGGCTCCTCTTGTTGGCTCAAATAATACCATATGTGATGTATCTAATTCTGAGGAATTAGAGACAGAATGAGTGTAGTAGTTGTTATTATTATAACAATTAAGAGTTGTGGGAAGCTATGGTTTGCGCCAATGACAGATTTGTGACAAACAGAGAGTCGTTATGCTGAGGTCTCTGTTCTCAGAGCTCATCTAGGCAGTACGCTAAGTTGCTAGGCTCTCTGTAAGCCTCCTTGGCTAGTGGCTTTGCAGTAGTGGAATGTTGTTAGGCATCCTCTGTTTATAGAGAGTCACTCTTCTCAGGCCTACGCTCCCTAGAGCTCCGCCTGAATAGCGGGTCCGAGTTGTTAGGCTTTGCGAAGCCTCCTTGGTAAGCTGTTCTGAGTGTAGAGCGCCGATAGGCCTCCCCCCGCTTTAGAGAGTTGTCATATTCAGGCCTCTGTCCCCAGAGTTCAGCAGGCAGCAGTGCTGAGCTGTAGGGCTCTTTGCAAGCCTTCTTGACCACTGCTTTCAGAAGGAAGCGTTGTTAGGCCTCCTCTCACTAAAGAGAGTTCTCTTATGAAGCCTCCTCTCCCTAAGTGAGTAGCGTGAGTAGTAGGTTCGAGTTGTTAAGCTTTGCGAAGCCTCCTTTATTATGCAATTAGATATATATCTTTGTCCTTAAAGCATGGCCAGGCAGTAGTGTCACGTTGTTTGGCTCTCTGTGAGTCTCTTGACTACTGCCTTTACAGAGGAGTGACACTTCCTCTTGTCATAGAGAGTCTTCCTCCTGAAGACTCCACTCCTTAAAAAAAGTGGTACTGAGGCAGTGGTTCTGAGCTACAGGCTCTCTTTGAGCCTTCTTGGTACTCCTGGGTTGGAACTGTTGTTAGGCCTCCCCTCGCTATAAAGAGTCATTCTGTTAGAGGCCTCTGCTCCACCCGAGTGTCATCTGATATTGTGTCAAGCTGCAGGCCCTATTTTGTAGCCTCCTTGACAGGTGTAGGACATAGTGCTAAGGCCTCCGTCCCATGAGCTCAGCCAGGGGCTAAGTTGCTTGGCTCTCTGTGAGCCTCCTTGGCTACTGCACCTAAACCAGAGCCTTGCTAGGCCTCCTCTCTGTCCTGAGTATGGAACGTAGTTAGGCCTTTTTTGACTGGGAAGAAGGGCACAAGCTGGGACTTTCTCTGACAGGGTATGCAGCTCGGGCTTTGGCTGTAGGGAATTAGTCACGACAGCCGCTGGTGTGTGCCTCAGGTATGGGAACTCCTTTAGAGTCTTTGACTTTAGTGTCAGCCGATGAGACACTCATCCCTTCAGCATAGAGGTCTGCTACCCAACCCAGTTTAAAGCCTGTGCAGTCCTCTTCTTCAGCATGGCGGAGTGGGCATTCATTCCCCAAAGTGTCCTCTAAGGCAGTGGTTCTCAAACCTGTCTCCCTCATCTAACACACCTGATTCAACTTATCAGCTCATTAGTAGAGACTGCAAGACTTGAATTGGGTGAGTTCCCACTCGAAAGGGAACGTCTCAGGTTACGCATGTAACCATGGTTCCCTGAGAAGGGGAACAAGACCCTACGTATCTTTGCCATGCTTCAGGTATTCCTGTGCACATCTCCTTCAGACAAAGAAGTGAATGACGTGTTCTACAGGTGCCCTTTTATACTCACGGACGCACCAGTAGTACATTATAGGCTGTCGCCAACCAATGTCAAGTGCATTGTAGTGTTTTCACATGTGCAGTGCAGGGATGCAGTGTCTTGTACCCCTTCTCAGGGAACCATGGTTACACGTGTAACAGATGAACAAACAAGTTAAAACAGACAAATATATGGATACTGGGCAGTCATAATACTTATTACACAGGTTTTCACCACATAAATAATAACAGGGACATGAAATATTGATTTGAGAAGAAAATCGTACCTGCTTATTATCTTGTAATACATTACCGTGTACAAAACAATCATTCTAGCAACAAGACAGACACTTCAACAATATTACTGTAGGCCTACTGTTAATTTTGAAATCCTCCAGTTTATTTTACAGTAAATACAGTCGATAACTGAGTTGCAAAATGGCAGCAGCTGTGTTTGAATGAAACAAGAGAGAGAGGACTCGTCCATGGTGTGATACAAGAGACATGAAAAAAGCGTCCGCCTCAAATACCCAGATGAACAGTCTGTTATACAGGATTGCAATTGATGGCGGTCATTATCAGAGAATAACCGTAATTACAACCCATGACATTCTACTCTGAGCTGTTATAATATTATCAAGACCAATATTAATCCTAAGAATTAGGCATTTCAGAGAGCCATGTAATACATGTTAAAGTCACCATTGTCACAATTGGTGATTGTAATAAATGCACAACGCAGGAATTACATCAAAATTGGTCTTTAATAAATCCGACAGAAACTCATAACAGGAATAATGCAACAACTTAGTAATAACAAGATTCTAATAATTAACGAAACTAATAATGACCAGGAACACAGGCAAAACGGGAACATGGAAAACAAAAACAAAACACAATGAAACTAATCAGACTCAAACAAAACCCTGACAACCATGATATTAAAATTGACAATTTTTGCTGTATTTATTATAAATGATTTTTCTGTGCGTACATCATAAAATAAAAAAAAACATCTCTTCTCTGATGACATGTTTACCGGTGTGAGGGCGGGGCAACCTGTCACTCACATGAGATCCACCAATAGCAACCCTACTTCTTTTTTTTTCTCTCAATCGAGTAGCTGTTTCCCTTGAATATATGTCTCAACTGATACACTTCCCTGCTGGTAATATATATATATGTTAATTTATTGCACTTTACATTTGCAATCTTCTCTTAAGGCTATTCATCTCTTCATAGTGTTTTGATGGGAAGATAAAGCTATACATCATCCTCCTGTCATTTTTTGAAGCCAAATATTAATCAGTTTTCCTGGCATGAACTGTGTGTCCCAAAATGGTCCAGCTATGATATTTTCTGTGACCTGCGCCAGCTGGACCGATATGCACATACAGCTATTTATTTTCAGGGACATATATGTCCATGCCTGAAGCAGACAGCACATGCTAATGCAACAAAGCATCAAAATTCATTAATGCTGTGAAGAAAAATCTTATCACCATGACACATTGGCATATAGTCATGTATATCAGCTCAGGAGATCATAAATTAGCTGTAGTCTCACAGTCATTTAACCTTGAAGAGACTTTTAAAAGCTTTTTTTATGCCCATGCAATAATTTTTAGTGAACATTGGCTTAGTTTAAGCCAAAAATTAGTTTATTATAAGTAAATAAATACACTGATAATTTGTAATTCAGTAAAATGAAACTATTGTTGAAGTGTCTCGATACTAGTATGAAAACTGTACATTTCAAATGACACGTCTGATTAACATCCCATCTCCAGTGAACCTCTGAGAACCACAATGAGGCAGTCTAACTTCTCCCAGCTGGACCGCGCTGATCCCAGACCACCCCGGACGAACAAAACAGGAATTATGCTGCGAACAATAGAATATGTATGTATCAAAACTAATAAATAGATACCAAGGCTCAGCCTGGCACGTCAGACACAATGGGGTGTATTAAAATAACTGGCTTGATGTCATTGTTCTCTGAGCAATGTGGGGTTTATGTGTTTATGCCTGTATAAATGAGATGGGCCGGAGATCACAGAGCTGTCCTTGTCCCATACAGTGATGAGCCTTTCAGACGCTCATTCAGCCTCACAATCTGCCCTGTATCGCGCACCCTCATCAAGATACAACCCTGATCTGATGGCAAAGAAACTTTCAAAAACATCCATCAAGCAAACCAAAAAAACAGTACATTGACTGAAGTCACGCTTCACAAATAACAATAAAAAATGATCTTACAACGAATTTCACTTTTTGGTGACTTCTGGTAGTTTTATTCCTACACAAAGATGTGTGCGCACATTTAAGGCCAGTTCACACCAAACACCATAGCTATAATGGTAAAGTTTTAAAAATAATTTTATCTCTAAAGATGTTCCCACCAAGAACGATAACTATAACGGCAACTATATTACAGACGATAACGTTCTGTTTATTCTAACTGTTACATACGTTTTGTTAGGTAAAATGTGGTTGTTTTTCACAGTAACCACGATGTATACAGGAGATAATACGGCAAGAACAACACAACAGTTTGTAACTATTTTGATTTAAAAATCATATAACCTCATTTGTGCGTTTTTCATACTATATGCTCTTGTCCACTGAGGGCTATAGGTTTAGGGGTTAGGAATGGAGCTTCATGCTTACTTTTTACTTATTAAAAATGAACAAAATTTGTACGAAAATAAAGCTACCTTTTCTCGAGAGATCGGGTTGGCAAGAATTCTGGATCATGGTAACACTGACAAATTAATTGTCATGTGCTTATTTTTTTATATTGATCAAATGGCATTTCATACCAATCTGATCTGTATACACAAGAATAAGAATAACAAGAATGATAATAAGAAATGAATGTATGAAATCCAAATTTTATAATATATATATATATATATATGTATTTCGGGGTCCGAAAACCAGTCAGTATCTGGTGTGACCACCATTTGCCTCACGCAGTGCAACACATCTCCTTCGCATAGAGTTGATCAGGTTGTTGATTGTGGCCTGTGGAATGTGTGTCCACTCCTCTTCAATGGCTGTGCGAAGTTGCTGGATATTGGCAGGAACTGGAACACGCTGTCGTATACGCCGATCCAGAGCATCCCAAACATGCTCAATAGGTGTCAAACATGTCCGGTGAGTATGCTGGCCATGCAAGAACTGGGATGTTTTCAGCTTCCAGGAATTGTGTACAGATCCTTGCAACATGGGGCCGTGCATTATCATGCTGCAACATGAGGTGATGGTCGTGGATGAATGGCTTAACAATGGGCCTCAGGATCTCGTGACGGTATTTCTGTGCATTCAAAATGCCATCAATAAAATGCACAAGCATGCAGATGAGCTTCCCTGAGACGGTTTCTGATAGTTTGTGCAGAAATTCTTTGGTTATGCAAACCGATTGCAGCAGCTGTCCGGGTGGCTGGTCTCAGATGATCTTGGAGGTGAAGATGCTGGATGTGGAGGTCCTGGGCTGGTGTGGTTACACGTGGTCTGCGGTTGTGAGGCCGGTTGGATGAACTGCCAAATTCTCTGAAACGCCTTTGGAGACGGCTTATGGTAGAGAAATGAACATTCAATTCACGGGCAACAGCTCTGGTGGACATTCCTGCAGTCAGCATGCCAACTGCACGCTCCCTCAAAACTTGCGACATCTGTGGCATTGTGCTGTGTGATAAAACTGCACATTTTAGAGTGGCCTTTTATTGTGGCCAGCCTAAGGCACACCTGTGCAATAATCAGCATCTTGATATGCCACACCTGTGAGGTGGATGGATTATCTCGGCAAAGGAGAAGTGCTCACTAACACAGATTTAGACAGATTTGTGAACAATATTTGAGAGAAATAGGCCTTCATTTGTCTTAGATCTTTGAGTTCAGCTCATGAAAAATGGGGGCAAAAACAAAAGTGTTGCGTTTATAATTTTGTTCAGTGTATATATAGTTTTTATGTTTATATTGAGTTCTCGTAATTTTGTTCATTTTGTCATTTATATATTTTGTTCAAAATCTAGCTGTGTTTTATTTTTATTTCCGCGTTTAATAATTTTAGTACCTTCAAGCTTGTTTTATTTCAGCTTTAAGGCAACATTTCTATTTTTGTTAAATGTAACGTTTTTCATCTAATATTTATATTGGATGTTATTTCAGCTTTGTCAATTGACAAAAAACTATTTGTGTTTAAAATCTTTTTTATTAGGGAATCCAACAATTTGACAATCATTGTACATAGCTTTTATGATTCCTCATTATAACACAAGGAAGAAAAAAACAAAAAATAACAATACAACAAAAAAACAAAAAAAAGCAACAAAAAAAAGAGACTTAAGTCATGCCACATTAATGCTGCAGTTACTCAAGCTACGCTATCAAGGTAATGGAGAAGAGGAAACCAAATCTTATCAAACTGATCCAGTTTGTTTAACAAAGAAAACATTTTTTTTTCCAGATGTAATAACCTTACTATTTCATCCAACTACAATTTAACAGTAGGGACTTTGGTGTTCTTTCAAAGACAAAAACAATTTGTAACAGTTTTAGTTTAAGTTAGCAGTAGCAACACTGTTGCATGAAAGGACAAGCATATCAGTTTAAGTATTTTAGACCCATAATGTTAACTGGCACTGGCTAATTTATATGCATTCTGTGAATAAAATAAGTATATAGACCATCACAGTCCAGAAACGCCTGCCATTTACTTGACCTTAATTTAACTGTACAGCGCCATCTATTGGACAAATACATAATACAAATATAATATCAAAGATCCACTCTGCGGTTGCTTTGCTGGTGGTGTAACGATGTGGGGAATACTTCACACCAGGCTCTTATTTAAACACTGCTCTTGTGGACCAGCATCTCTAGAATGTTTCCAGCAACATATACTGAGTGTATGTCATTGTTTCACTAGACTTCTGCATGGCTGAGTGCAGATTAATTGAATGAAAACCAATGATAATGTGTTCAACATACAATGTGAGGAAAAATGACACTCCCTCTTTCAGGTTTCACTTCCTCATGAATGAAGTTAAGCTTCAGCCTACATGAACAACAGAAACAGAAAACACAAAAATCATCCCTTCTAGAAAAACAACAAAGCTAACGTTTTCACAACAGCACGTTTAGCATTTGCTGATTATTGGAACTCTGTTTGCACAGGTGGGTCAATATTTTCTCTTTATTTTCAGTGTGCTGTGCTGTGGAGATGATATGTCACATGACTAGAGCAGATTTTCAGGCGTTACATCTTCTGTTACCTACAACATCAAAGTCTTCTCGCCATTTCCTTTAGAGGTTTATTTATAGTTGTATTTCCTGGGAATGTGTGCCGTTTACCTTTCACTGCATGCATGAGAGACATCTGATGTGTAATTTTGGAATCCACTAATTTTGTCATTTTTCTTTCTATCTCACTGTATTATTACAATTAATTGCAAAATGAATGTTTGGAAATGTAAACTGATATTTCCTACTGACACACTAGAGTAAAAGATATAAATAACTGGCTTAAAAACATTTTTCGTGTGAAAATACCAACGTGCCTAAGACTTTTGCACAGTACTGTGTATATATATATATATATATATATATATATACACTCACCTAAAGGATTATTAGGAACACCATACTAATACTGTGTTTGACCCCCTTTCGCCTTCAGAACTGCCTTAATTCTTGGTGGCATTGATTCAAGTGCTGAAAGCATTCTTTAGAAATGTTGGCCCATATTGATAGGATAGCATCTTGCAGTTGATGGAGATTTATGGGATGCACATCCAGGGCACGAAGCTCCCGTTCCACCACATCCCAAAGATGCTCTATTGGGTTGAGATCTGGTGACTGTGGGGGCCATTTTAGTACAGTGAACTCATTGTCATGTTCAAGAAACCAATTTGAAATGATTCAAGCTTTGTGACATGGTGCATTATCCTGCTGGAAGTAGCCATCAGAGGATGGGTACATGGTGGTCATAAAGGGATGGACATGGTCAGAAACAATGCTCAGGTAGGCCGTGGCATTTAAACGATGCCCAATTGGCACTAAGGGGCCTAAAGTGTGCCAAGAAAACATCCCCCACACCATTACACCACCACCACCAGCCTGCACAGTGGCAACAAGGCATGATGGATCCATGTTCTCATTCTGTTTACGCCAAATTCTGACTCTACCATCTGAATGTCTCAACAGAAATCGAGACTCATCAGACCAGGCAACATTTTTCCAGTCTTCAACTGTCCAATTTTGGTGAGCTCGTGCAAATTGTAGCCTCTTTTTCCTATTTGTAGTGGAGATGAGTGGTACCCGGTGGGGTCTTCTGCTGTTGTAGCCCATCCGTCTCAAGGTTGTGCGTGTTGTGGCTTCACAAATGCTTTGCTGCATACCTCGGTTGTAACGAGTGGTTATTTCAGTCAAAGTTGCTCTTCTATAAGCTTGAATCAGTCGGCCCATTCTCCTCTGACCTCTAGCATCAACAAGGCATTTTCGCTCACAGGACTGCCGCATACTGGATGTTTTTCCCTTTTCACACCATTCTTTGTAAACTCTAGAAATGGTTGTGCGTGAAAATCCCAGTAACTGAGCAGATTGTGAAATACTCAGACCGGCCCGTCTGGCACCAACAACCATGCCACGCTCAAAATTGCTTAAATCACCTTTCTTTCCCATTCTGACATTCAGTTTGGAGTTCAGGAGATTGTCTTGACCAGGACCACACCCCTAAATGCATTGAAGCAACTGCCATGTGATTGGTTGATTAGATAATTGCATTAATGAGAAATTGAACAGGTGTTCCTAATAATCCTTTAGGTGAATGTATATATACACACACACTTTATATATAGTTGAAAAATCATGCAAATAAATGAAAGAATTGTAGTATTTTCAGGGCCATATTAATTTGGAGAATCCACCGTTTAGTGCCTTTTAAGTGCCTTTGAGGGCAATGATTCATAATAAATTAACATTTTTCATCATCCAAAAACTTGGCTGAGGTCAAAAATGGATCTGCCTCATCTTCCATGCTTATGTAATCTGAAATGTTATCTGAAATGATGACTATATGTGAGTTGTGGTAATGACCTGTTAAATTCCTTCGCTAAATTAGCACATTGTTATGGAGGAAGAACTAGAACCATGCGACACAGAGACAGTGAATGCTGAAGAAACAGTTTCGTCACCTCCTGAACTTTCCTCGCCACAGGAGGAGACATTATACAATAATGGTCAGTTTCAGTCCATCTGTGTTTTGTAACTGTGAAATTGTGTGTTAGAAGTGTGTAGTCACTGTTGATTTCATGTGTCCTCCTCACAGCTGAAGAGGCTGATCTGGGCTTTAGCGCCTCCTGTCTGACCACAGCAGAACTGCAGCAGCACTGGAGAGCCGTCAAGCAGGAGTTCAGAAGCGTTAAACTGCTGTTTGAAATCCCCAACGCCCGCATCAAAGAGCAAACAATGTCCAAATACGTGGTATATCAAAGCTTATAGTGAAATCTATTTTTGTTATTTATATTCATAATTCCATTATTCAATAGTCTTTTATCAATAATAGCTATATTGAAGAGAAATATTATATGTAATAGCTTGCTCTGCCTCTTAAAGGGATAGCTGATCTAAATATGAAAATTAGCCCATGATTTACTCACCCTCAAGCTGTCCTAGGGGTATATGACTTTCTTCTTTCAGACGAATACATTCGGAGATATATTAAAAAATGTCCTGGCTAATCCAAGCTTTAATTATTTTCTATTTTGAAGCCCAAAAAAGCACATCCATCCATCATAAACGTGCTCCACACGGCTCTGGGGGGTTAATAAAGGCCTTCTAAAGTGAATCGATGGGTTTGTGTAAGAATAATATCCATATTTAAAACTTTATAAACTAAAATAACTAACTTCCAGCGGTCAGTGGTACGCAAGTCGACTTACGGGAAAAGAGTGACCCCTGACTCGATGTAGGAGTAGCGTAAGCTTTGACGCCTCTTGAAGTTCAAACAAATAGGGCTGGGCAACAAACTCAAGCTCCTCTTCTCATATAATCGAAATCCTCAGATATTTCTCATGAATAATTCTCGTTTTAGACTTCTAATTCGCGACCAGTGTTTTGTTTTGCTCTATCCTCTGCTCTTCCGTGTTCGTCAATACGTCATGCGTCAGGTCAGGGGTTACTCTTTTAACGTAAATCGAAGCATATGGCCGTCTGTCGGAAGCTAGTTATTTTAGTTTATAAAATTTTAAATATGGATATAACACAAAAGCATCACTTCACTTCAGAAGGCCTTTATTAAGCCACGTGGATTACTTTTATGATGGATGGATGCACTTTTTTGGGCTTCAAAATCAAATCCTCTATTCACTGCCATTATGTTATTACTAGCATAATATTATGACAGGTGAAGTGAACTGATTATCTCTTCATCACGGCACCTGTTAGTGGGTGGGATATATTAGGCAGCAAGTGAACATTTTGTCCTCAAAGTTGATGTGTTAGAAGCAGGAAAAATGGGCAAGTGTAAGGATTTGAGCGAGTTTGACAAGGACCAAATTGTGATGGCTAGACGACTGGGTCAGAGCATCTCCAAAACTGCAGCTCTTGTGGGGTGTTCCCGGTCTGCAGTGGTCAGGATCTATCAAAAGTGATCCAAGGAAGGAACAGTGGTGAACCGGCGACAGGGTCATGGGCGGCCAAGGCTCATTGATGCACGTGGGGAGCGAAGGCTGGCCCGTGTGGTCCGATCAAACAGACGAGCTACTGGAGCTCAAATTGCTCAAGAAGTTAATGCTGGTTCTGATAGAAAGGTGTCAGAATACACAGTGCATCACAGTTTGAGTATGGGGCTGCAGAGGCGCAGACCAGTCAGGGTGACCATGCTGACCCCTGTCCACCACCGAAAGCACCAACAGTGGCAGGTGAGCATCAGAACTGGACCACGGAGCAATGGAAGATGGCCTGGTGTGATGCTTTGGACAATGTTCTGCTGGGAAACCTTGGGTCCTGCCATCCATGTGTATTTTACTTTATTCTCTGGTGGCTGTGGCCTCTTTCAGCAGGAAAATGTGTCCTGTAACAAAGCAAAAATGGTCCAGGAATGGTTTGAGGTTGAGTTGTTGAGTTGAGGTTTGAGTTGTTGACTTGGCCTCCAAATTCCCCAGATCTCAATCTAATCGAGCATCTGTGGGATGTGCTGAACAAACAAGTCCGATCCATGGAGGCTCCACCTCACAACTTACAGGACTTAAAGGATCTGTTGCTAACATCTTGGTGCCAGATATCACAGCACACCTTCAGGGGTCTAGTAGAGTCCATGCCTCGACGGGTCAGGGCTGTTTTGGCAGCAAAAGGGGGACCAACACAATATTAGGTGGTCATAATGGTATGCCTGATCGGTGTATCACCAATATTCCTCTGAAAGAATTGGCTTGAGGGTGAATAAATCATGGGGTAATTTTCATTTTTGGGTGAACTAACCCGGTCGCTGTATACCTAAAACCGCCAGCGGGTAAAATTTACCCATGCACATGACTTCTGATTTGATATGGCTAAAAAACGTATTATGCCACTGTCTTCACAAAGTCATGATATGATCATTTTTAGTCATCAACTATGTTTTATGTTCAAGGCTATTTTAAGCAGGCTACACTAATCACTGAATATAGGCTGAACCAGCCTGCAATGACAATGAGAATTAGACGGAAATAAATACATACTTGGGTGGTGTAATATTATCCATTGTGACTAAAACTGATTACTGCTATCTCAGTGGATAAAAGGCGTTGCCTAGTAACATAAGTAGCTAAAACATAAGTGGAACGAAAATGACAATGCAAAAATAAAGGCATTATATAGGTAAATTTGACCTGCTGGCACTTATAGGTATAAATGCCCCGTTTTTAATCTGGTTTTATCTAAACAGTTATTAACAACAGGGGATTGAAAATAACAGTTTTAGTAAAAGTCAATGACTATTTTATTGAAAGTCTATTATGTACATTTGACAAACAGCCATGGATACATTTTTAAACGACTTTGGGTAAATTAAAAAAAAAACTAAATATTTTTAACTGCTCCACTTTTGAATGTTTCAATTTATAATCAAACAATTGCTGTATTTTACATCAAAATTAATTTGTTTTGGAAAAAGGATGGTTACTCTGAAAGCACAATTCTGAGAAAAAAAGCCAGATTTGTGAGATATAAACTGTCAATTGCGAGTTATAAAGTCAGAATTGCGTGATGTAAAATGGCGTGTATAAACTCATGACAACAAACAAAAAAAGTCGCAATTACCTTTTTTCCTTTTTTTTTTCCATGGCAGAAACAAGCTTCCATAGATCAGCTAACATTAGTGTATATGCTTCTTACTTGATTATAACCCTGTTGTAGTCGAGACCAGCTCCTTTGAGTCCAGGCCGAGACTAGAAGAAGGTCTGAATGATCCAGACAATGTAAATATGCTGTCTTTTGGGGTGAATGAAGCCTAGTTCCGCTCCAGTGTCTCGTGAATCTTCGCAGATCTGGTCTAGAGAATCGCAGTATGAACAAGTCAACAGACAACAAAACTTATCCAGAGACCACAACACTCCCTTATGTCTGCTACAGACTGTGTGATTTCGGCAATCCTATAAGATCATTAAAAACCCCACTGTACGATATGGATCTAATAAACTGGCGTACGACATGTACGATGATGACACCTATTGAACCATAGGCTACGACACGAGTTAGTATAGAAGAATAAAACGTCATCAGCATGCGCTAGTGGTAAACAAATAGAGCAAGATGAATCGCACTTTGGCAATTGTAGTTTTTATGTGTGCTGAAAAAAAGAGGAGGAAGCGAAAGAGGAGAATATGGACGCGGCCATGGCTAGGGAAAAAAAGGCCAACCAGGCATGCCAATTTTGCAAATCGAGCTTGAGGCAAGTAGTTTTGTTTCAGTGCCACGTCGTGTTGATCAATACGCCATTTTTATTGGCTGGTCAGTAGATGTAGGTCGTAGCAGCAAACGCATTGTGAGATGATCATGCTAAATTTATGACACTGTCAGAAAATGATCGCAGGCTATCTTTGACCGTGACAACGGCCGTCTTTGAACCTCACTATTCGAGACAGGACCACTGATTAGGAGCCACGACCACAGAAATCCCCACGATTGGTAAACTTTCGTCTGGGACAGCCCAAAATCGTACAATGTGTACCAAGCATAAGGATCAAAAACTGTTAGCTGTACATGTCTTTGTTTCCTGCCTCCTCCATATTAGGTCTAAGTTCACGGCTTATTTCTGTCCTTCAGTTGTACCAGATTGTGGTGATCCGCTCGGGCAGTTACGACTGTGAGCGTGTAGCTATCGAGAGACGCTACTCGGACTTCCTTCACCTTCATCAGGAGCTCCTGCTGGACTTCAGTGAGGAAATGGAAGACATCGTGATGCCCAGGAAGAAAATGACGGGCAACTTCTCAGAGGAGAACATCGCTGAGCGGTGCGTAGCCCTCAGAGACTATCTCACTCAGCTCTACTCCCTCCGGTTTGTCCGAAAATCACAAGCGTTCCAAGCGTTCTTCACTCATCAGGAACTAAAAGATGCATATAACCTCCTGCGTGGGGGGCGCTTTTCCCGCGCCCTTGAGGGCCTGCAGAAGGTGTTAGTACTTCAGGAGAAACTGTCTCATAACCCTACTTTGTTGATACCAACCTTGTGCGCCATATTGGTGTGCCAGAGGGATCTAGAAGACTTTGACGCAGCATTTCAAACTGGCAGAAGAGCTCTGCCCACAGTGAGACGCTATGAGCTCCGGCAGTATCAAGGGCCCCTGCTGGAGGCTCTTGTTGATTTGGGCTACAGTCTTGAGTTGCCTGTGGCCCAGTTACAGGACGAGCTGACCAGAGTGCGAGACTCTCCATATGGGCAGGTGTCACAGGTGTCCCTTAAAGAGCTGGTTGTGCAAGAGTTTGTGTAATCAGTAACAACTGTCATTTAATTGGTTTTTATAAACATTATTTGAACAAATCCCCTAATTCAGAGTTGTTCTAAGTGATCAGACACTTGTCACCTGGCATACAATACAGGAGTGAAAAGTCCCACAGACTTACATTGTAGGATGGACTTGAGCCTTATCTAGATAACAGAATTTGGGTTGGGCTCTTTTGAATAGCAACTGCATAGCAACATGCCCCACCCAAACGTCAGCACCAGAACATCATAGACATGAGGATAGGCTCCTTTGACTTGTTCAAATGTATTTCTGTTTTCATGAGCCCACTTTATATTAGGAGCCTTTAACTACTATATACTAACATTTAAATGAATAATTTCAAACAATAAAATGCACTTATTGTGTAAATACATGTTTTAGCATCAAGTGTTTTGCAATACAACATGAACACAGTAAGTACATTGTACATATTTTTGATGTAAGTACATAGTAGTTGATGAAACCTAATATAAAGTGTGACAGCCCATATTATTAATTATTTTATATTTAATGTTCTCTACAAACCTTTTGCATTCATCTTACTTTTGCAAGTTAGTCTGGATCACCAATTGTGAACATTTTAATCCAGTGTGGTTATCTATTAAACAGAATTTTTGCTAATTAAAATAAGGCTAAATTAAATGGAAATATAAATATTAGATAAAAAACTGTTTGAAAATTCTGCCAATGCAACTAATTGAAATAAAACAACTTTAATTTAACAAGTTTAAATAATGACGTCATTATTATATCAGTATATCAATACTTTAATATATTATGATAGCATTAACTGTGTTAGTTATGCAACAACTAAAAAATATTACTATAAATACAAAAATAATAACTGAAATAATATAATTGATGCCTCAAACAAAAAAAAATGGAAAACACCATTAAGAAAATACATTTCAATTATGTTGTTGTACCTGTATGGGATTAAATTATGTTGCTCATGACCACAATGTTTGCTATTCTTATAATTTTGCATTCATTTTTCAGTTTGTGCAATATAATTGTACATGTTTCACGCTTTTTGATCCGTGACCGCAATGCTTTGGACGGCAATTTAATAGCTGTCATATACACAAAGGCGATTTCTAAACAACATCTATTTAACTTACTAAAACCGCAGCAATAAATCACCACAGTGGTGAAATATACACAAATGTGTTTAGTGATGCATTTTGAGAAGGAAAAGCATGTGTTGCCAACTTGCCATAAGGAGAATAGAGCTCATCAGACCTGAATAATCGATAGTGATAGATTAATTAAACGTATCTACAGTAAATAATTGTAAACTAAACCATATAAACAATTGAACTATCGTTTAAATAAAAACATAATTATACTATTACATTTGTAATATAAACCATACGACTGCACGTATTGTCGGTCGATCTGTGTTGTGCGACTGATCGAGCCTTACACATTTCGCTACAGCGCATGCGCAGACTTCATGCGGGCTAGTATTTATTTTAGCGTCTTGTTCTACACGCTGTCATGCTGCCCATGTAACACATAATTATTAAAAGTAAAACGCTTTATATCAATTCATTCACATTAAAACGTGCAGTTTAGTTCTTGTCTGAAATGGCGAACGATGGAGCGAAGTTGTCTAAAAATCTCCTGCGAATGAAGGTAAGAAGCATCAGAATCAGCTCTAATATATGGTATTGAGAAAATGAAGTTATTCAGTGATGAGCCTTTGATTGAATTTGTAATAAATGTCTTCATGTTGGAGATATGTTTTGGGTCTCGTGGTGTTGCTGAACGCAGTGTTGTAGGTCAGTCACGTGCTCTGTAGTGACCTGTGTGTGTGTGTGTGTATAGTTCATGCAGAGAGGATTAGATGCAGAGGCGAAGAAGCAGCTGGAGGAGGAGGAGAAGAGGATCATCAGCGATGATCACTGGTTCCTGGACCTGCCTGAGCTCAAGGCCAAAGAGTGAGACCTGACTGACACCTCACTCACATACTGTCCTAAGAAAAGTGTTTGGACTCTTAAAGGGATAGTTCACTCAAAAATGAAAAAGCTGTCTTCATGTATTCACCCTGAAGTTGTTCCAAACCTGTTTGAGTTTCTGTCGTCTGCTGAACACAACAGAAGATATTTTGAAGAATGTAAGTAACCAAACAGTTGTGTGGCACCATTGACTCGCATGGTATTGTTTTGTTTCCTACTATGGAAGTCAATGGGTGCTGTCAGCTGTCTGGTTACCATCATTCTTCCACATATCATCTTTTGTGTTCCACAGATGAGAGAACTCATATAGGTTTGGAACAACTTGAGGATGGGTAAATGACAGCATTTTCATTTTTGCGTGAACTATCCCTTAAGTCAGGGGTTTTCAAACTTTATGATGCCAAGGACCCCCAAATATGATGAACCTTTTATGAGGGACCCCCTTCCTAAAATCCATCTATATATGTGACCCTGGACCACAAAACCAGTCATAAGGGTTAATTTTTTGAAATAAAGATTGATACATATTTCTTCATGGAACATGATCTTTACTATACTTTCAGTATAATATCCAAAAACCACTAGGCCAGTGTTATATATTTTGTTAAGTTGAGTACTTACAATATCCCAAATGTTTCCAACTATTTGTAAATGGTGAGAAAATTGCTATTTTAATCAAGGAACCGGGACGTGTGAGGGAGTCGCCTGTCAATGGCGTCATATCTGCGTTACCCTCAGTTTCTGGTTTTATTTAGCAGAAACACTTTACACTTACTGCAGTGTGCAACAAGTGTCATAGCAGCCGCCGAGTGAACGCACAGAGTAACGTCATAACATCATTTTCAACACACTCAAATGTATCTAATATGATAAACAGAGCTGCGTTACCTCACACTCATGACCGGATAAGCGGAAATGGCGCCGGTGACTGTGGCATAATAAAAGTCCCGCTGCTCGCGAGGCGTGTGTTGCTCAATCGTTCCAGCGGCCTTGCTCAGCTCCCACAACACTCGGCTCTGCTCTGCTTCATACTACAGTAACGTTAATAATCGCAGCCATGAACATGATTTCTGCCCGAGTCCTATCCCGATTCTTTTCCACCGGCTGTGAGATGAAGACCAAGATTGTCCCAAGATTCTGCGCTCAATCTTGGCATCATCAAACTACGCCTTTGTTTTGAATGGGCGACCTCTAGCGGACGGAAAAGTTACATAGTGCACCTTTAATATCCTAATGATTTTTGGCATAAAAGAAAAATGGATAATTTTGACCCATACAGTGTATTGTTGGCTATTGCCACAAATATACCCATGCGACTTATGACTGTGGTCCAGGGTCACATATTTTTATGTATGAAAAAACATTTAAACTGTTAGATAAATAGTAACTGTGACATCATAAATACAATATATTGTTTCCAAACTTAAATTGGCTATGCTTAATGTTGGATGTATAAGCCTAAAGAACATTTTCAATTAAAAGTGATTTGTATGAACAACTTTCACAAATGTATGAACGTAGCTTACGTACTGCGTTAAGAATACTGCCTTACAACCCCAGTGGGCAAGATAAAGGGGACTATAGTGAGAAACTCACTAGAAGGATACAAACGCATACAATTCTGGAAAGTATGTATACGGCAAGAAAAGAGAGAAACATTTAGAAATGAAACAGTTCGAATGTTTGGTAGACTTTATCCATTTTTGCTTTGTCTTTTTCATCTCTGAAATTTTCTGGGGACCCCATAGAACCTTCTGGAGGACCCTTGGGGGTCCCCGGACCCCAGTTTGAAAACCCCTGCCTTAAGTCACACTTAAATTAACGTCTGAACGTCATTGTGTGACGTAACCCATATCTATGGAAGCCCATTTCTACCACATAAGGGGAAAAAAAAACATGCTTTGGTAAGTCATAATTACGAGAATAAAAGTCTATATTATGATGAGACACAAAGTCTTAAGCCGGGTGCACAATGTACAATTTGTAATAGTCCTTTACAATTGTTGCTTGTCAGACTGTACAAACATGATCCTCGCTGTAAGCCATGTCACACTGTAGGATCTCAGTTTTCATTAATGTCAGACTGTACGGCAGTCAAGACATTTTAAAAACGGTCGCACACAAGAAAACTCGTCCAGAGTTTTATATCATCAATGACATGTTTGTTGACTGTGAGCTGAATTACACACAGGATTGAAATGCTGGCTACAAAGAAATCTCTAACGTTCATTTTGATCATTGCTTGCCTTGAAGAATGAAGACAATCTGACGGTCGTCGTAGTCACACTAGAGGACTGTGCGCCAAATCTTATGACACTGACAGAATGTCGTCGGAGGTCAAATTTGATCGCAACGGTTATTAATCGGCTGTCGGTGAACATGTCAAACTAACAATCAAAGACTTCAGATTTTAGACTATTTGCAAAATTTGTCTCAGACGGCCAAAATCGTACAGTGTGCAACTGGCTTTAGTTATGAGTTAAAGACTATAATTTATGTAAAAAGGTCAAAGTTATGACAATAAAAAGCTTTTGCCTTTTATCTCATAGAATTATTAGAATAATTACTTTTTCATGTCATAATTCCACTTTACCAAAGCATGATTGTTTTTCTTATGTGGTAGAAATGGGCTTCCTTTAAACCTCAATGCAAAAGTAAGTTTGCAAAGTTCCTCTGTTCAAACTAAAGGCACAATCTGTATTTGTATGTTAGTGGAATATGTTGATAGTTAAAGGATTCACTTCAGAATTAAAACTTCCTGATAATTTACTCACCCAATGGCATGTCTTTCTTTCTTCAGTCTAAAAGAAATTAAGGTTTTCGTGGAAAACATTCCACCAACTGGTTGAAGGTCCAAATTAAAGTCTCAGTGCAGCTTCAAAGGGCTTGACACGATCCTAGCCGAGGAATAATGCTGCGTTCCAGGCAGGTTTTTGAGCCCGTAAATCACGACTTCAAACCACGACTCACAACTTTGTAGCGTTCCAGGCAAAGTCACGCCAAGGAAACTTATTTGAGGGAAACGGAGGAGAAAAAGAGGTGCATAAGGCATAAACACCGCATCCGTAGGGGCTGCCATTGTTGTTTTGCGGGCTATGTGACGTCAGAGCTCGGAACTGGGAGTGCTTCGATCTAGTACGAGTTCACGGGTGGGAAGTCACGGGTTTGACTGCCATTCCAGTGCACTTTCACGGGTAGAAGGTTGGAAAAACATGGGTTACGGGTTGCCTGGAATGCGGCATAAGTGTCTTATCTAGTGAAACCATCTTTCATTTTCTAAAATTATTTAATAAAAATGTATATACTTTTTAACCACAATTGCTCGTCTTGCACTAGCGTCCACGACTTCGCGTTGCGTAATCGCGTCGGAAAGGTCACGCGGAAGTGCCGCCCTAGTGTTTCCACAGCGAACGTGCAAACGCAAGTCAAATGCCCTTTACAAAACCTCGATGTTGGAGGAGAAAATGAGATGGAGTTTTTCGCCCTTCCACCTTAAACCCATTGAAGTCCACTATATGGAGAAAAGTCCTGGAATGTTTTTCTCCAAAACCTTAATTTCTTTTCGACTGAAGAAAGACAGACATAAACATTGGATGATATGGGGGTGAGTAAATTATCAGGAAGTTTTAATTCTGAAGTGAACTACTCTTTTAATGTGATGAACTGCACCTGTGGTTACTATGTGCAGTTAAGAACTGACTTCATATACACTAAAAATCACCAAAACATCAGCTGATTGTTTACGCGACAAGTATGTATTTAAACAGACGACAACGTTGTCACCACGATCCCCGTAGGCCAGTAGTTGATGTGGCTTTGTCTAGAAACACCCAGCGAACACTGTTTTCACTAATTCAAGTTTTTTTCGTAGTTTACACGGAGACGGTGAAGATATCATTTTCAAAACCTTGCACTTTGAAACCATTTTCAAAAGTTTGCATTTTCAGGCCCCAAAAACATCATGTAAATATACGGCCAAAACAAAAATTACAAAAATGGCCTGAAGAAAACTTGGTTCTGAGAAAAATGTTGTAGATGACAAGTATTTGTTTTGTAATGAAAAAATGACATTGTTAAATGTGACCTAAACAAAATTCTAGAGCTGGACGATTCATAGAAAAGTAATCGAAACCGAAATTCAGAACCTGACCTAACCTAACTGACACAATTTTTTCATTTCGGTTTTTAATCCTGTTAATACTTTCCCCTTTAAAACATACAGCGCGTGTAGTCACGTGACTCCGCCCCGTCCAGTCAGCGGCATGGAAGAAACACTGACGCGAACTCAAACACGAGTCAACACACGCAGACAGCGTCTTCGCGAAAGTTTGTCAATTGTATGTTTAAAGGCTTGCCAGTTTAAACATTCAAGTGATTTTACACCATTCAATAACATCAATATGGAAAACATGGCACTTCAGTGCTCGCGAGCTGTTTTCTGTGACGCAGAGAGCCGATCCGCGTCGTGTCTCTGAAAAGCCAGATCGTCTCTGACGAGCCCTGAAGCCAGATCACTTTCACTTGCGTCTTCATTAAATCTCCCCCAGTTTCTCTTGAATTGCAATTCATCTACTGGCCGCTAGGGACGGGCTCCAGAAGGGAGCAGAATCTCATTGAGCCCCATGTTAAAATGCCCAACTTTACAGCAGAAAAAAACGTTTACAGCCTGGTACAAATTGTGGTTTTGGTCTATACCGCTAATTTTGCCCTTCATGACAACTGTGTCGGGGGTGAATTTGTTTAGTTTAAATTATATTAAGCCTTAAAGTTCTGCATAATTAAGGGCGTGGTCACTTGAGTGACAGGTGGATTGTCTAAATAAAATACTAGCCGTTTGTCTGCTGTCTGTTAGCTCCGCCCACTCCACCGGTTGGCTCCTCTGTGCCCATCTTCAGTAATCCAGGAGTGACGCACTGCTAAGATGGCAACGGCCGCACTTTAGGCTTCAGAAACGCTCTTCAGAAACCTAGGGGTACGTCACGGACACTACGTAGTTTTTTACAGTCTATGTTTTAAGGCTTGCCAGTTTGGACATTCAAGAGATTTTTAGACTATTGGATGTGTATCATTATATTGAGCTACTGCGCTGATGCATTATGACCATAGAGATTGTTGTGACACAAACGCGCATACAGAGCAGACCGTAGCTCGCTCATCACGTGAAGATCGCGCGCACAGAGAGGAGCGCAGAAACTCATTGTCAACGCTGTCCTGTGATTTATCACAGGCGTTATAGCATATATTTTTCTACTTTTGAAGTAGCTACATACAATGCACAGCTCCACAACTAATAGAGACTGTATGAATGATTCACGCACGCAGGCTCTCTCATTAATGCATTCAAATAACCGTACTCTCACGGTGCTAATTTATTTAAAAAAGAAATATCCAACTAATAGTCAAGCATATATACAGTACAAACCTTGTCAGTGAACTATGAGGGCAAAAAAATAAAATAATCGTTCATTAATCATAATCAAGGTAAAGTGTTCAATTAATCAAGGTTTTGATTTTAGGTCATATCGTCCAGCCCTACAAAATTCCTTGTCCTACATATTTGATGTGTTAATGCCGTCTTTTGTCATGCATGATTTATTAAACTCTCCCTCTGAAATTGAATGAATCATATCATCAAGCTCTGTATCACAATAATCATCAATAAAAGGCTTCACTTTTATTCTGACCAGAAACCACATCATTGAGGAGAGAAGTTACGTTCCCTGCGAGGATTTGGTTTATGGCAGAATGTCGTTCAAAGGCTTCAATCCTGAAGTTGAGGTACAAATTTTTTAAACTTTTATAGAAGCGAGACCACAAGTTTGCTTCCATTTTGCATCTTTCTAATTTGATGCGCAACTCATTTATATCATGTCGTGTGCAGTTTTTATGTACTCACTCAAATGGAATTTCGTTAATTTAACCAATAAATGTCTTAAAATTGGTTCCATTTGATTAGTGACCTGGAATCTGAAATATTTATTCATTGTACACTCACCTAAAGGATTATTAGGAACACCTGTTCAATTTCTCATTAATGCAATTATCTAATCAACCAATCACATGGCAGTTGCTTCAATGCATTTAGGGGTGTGGTCCTGGTCAAGACAATCTCCTGAACTCCAAACTGAATGTCAGAATGGGAAAGAAAGGTGATTTAAGCAATTTTGAGCGTGGCATGGTTGTTGGTGCCAGACGGGCCGGTCTGAGTATTTCACAATCTGCTCAGTTACTGGGATTTGTACGCACAACCATTTCTAGAGTTTACAAAGAATGGTGTGAAAAGGGAAAAACATCCAGTATGCGGCAGTCCTGTGGGCGAAAATGCCTTGTTGATGCTAGAGGTCAGAGGAGAATGGGCCGACTGATTCAAGCTGATAGAAGAGCAACTTTGACTGAAATAACCACTCGTAGGTATGCAGCAAAGCATTTGTGAAGCCACAACACGCACAACCTTGAGGCGGATGGGCTACAACAGCAGAAGACCCCACCGGGTACCACTCATCTCCACTACAAATAGGAAAAAGAGGCTACAATTTGCACGAGCTCACCAAAATTGGACAGTTGAAGACTGGAAAAATGTTGCCTGGTCTGATGAGTCTCGATTTCTGTTGAGACATTCAGATGGTAGAGTCAGAATTTGGCGTAAACAGAATGAGAACATGGATCCATCATGCCTTGTTACCACTGTGCAGGCTGGTGGTGGTGGTGTAATGGTGTGGGGGATGTTTTCTTGGCACACTTTAGGCCCCTTAGTGCCAATTGGGCATCGTTTAAATGCCACGGCCTACCTGAGCATTGTTTCTGACCATGTCCATCCCTTTATGACCACCATGTACCCATCCTCTGATGGCTACTTCCAGCAGGATAATGCACCATGTCACAAAGCTTGAATCATTTCAAATTGGTTTCTTGAACATGACAATGAGTTCACTGTACTAAAATGGCCCCCACAGTCACCAGATCTCAACCCAATAGAGCATCTTTGGGATGTGGTGGAACGGGAGCTTCGTGCCCTGGATGTGCATCCCACAAATCTCCATCAACTGCAAGATGCTATCCTATCAATATGGGCCAACATTTCTAAAGAATGCTTTCAGCACCTTGTTGAATCAATGCCACGTAGAATTAAGGCAGTTCTGAAGGCGAAAGGGGGTCAAACACAGTATTAGTATGGTGTTCCTAATAATCCTTTAGGTGAGTGTATGTGATGTATGTAAAAAATAATCTTATCTAAATACCTTTGAACGTTTATTTACCACAAAATTGAATCTCTTGTAGAAATTAATGTTACTAATGAACACACACAAAGAGGAGGAAGAGGAAGATGTGGACGACACTGTGAGCAGAATGGAAACCGACATTACAGATGAAGAGATGGCCAGAAGGTGAGAGAGGAAATGATGTCACACTACAGGAGATGGCTATAATATTCAGACCAGATTTTGTGAGCGAAAGACATTGATTAATTTCTTTGTTTTCTTTCAGATATGAAAGTTTGGTTGGGAGCATGAGAAAAAAGTTTGCCAAAAAACGAGATCGCTCCGCTATTACTAAGAAAGAAGAGGATGTCAACTGCAATGTTGTTGATTATCAACCCAAAAGGGCGTTCATGAAGCCTCAGGACTGACATTTTGTAAAAACAAAAATATTTTTTTATTCAATGGACTTTTTTTTTTATTTTTAAAAAAGGTTTTTTTTTTAAAATATATCTGTTTAGTGTCAACAAATACATTGTTAAAAGATATTTTTTTTTAATGGAAAAGGTACTATTGTGTAAGATGTGATGTATAATTTTCTTCACAATTAAATGTACCATCCTAAAAATTTACCTGACCTGGATGTGATGACCAATTCTTTGAAAACAGATCTCAGTGGTGCCTTTATAGTAGAAAATAACCATTAAAGGCCCCAATACACTTCACTTGGGGGTAAAAAGACATTTGAAATGCGTGAGGGGTGAACACCCACACCACCCACACTGCTGAGAGTGACGTGTAGATGAATATGTAAATACGTGCAGCGTGCTTACCTCTCAATAACAAACACAACAAAATGTGAGGAAAAACTGCATTTTTTTTTTAATGAAGCATAAGAAAAGCATCTGATAATTACAATGTGGATCTATTTGCGCAAGCTCTGCAATTTAGTAAAGTCATGTCAGGTTTATTTATATAGCACTTTTATACAATAGACTGCTTAAAATCAAGCAGCTTGATTGATAAAACGAGACCCTGACACTGTTTTTCATGTTTAAGACAAAGTAAAAAATTTTTTGGGTGTTGCATGAACCTAATTGGCTAGCATCTGTGCTAGGGTATTTGCATAGGCGATCTGATTGGCTAACGCCTGCATTGGCGCTTAAAGTTAAAAACTTTTCAACTTCTGCCGCGTGCAGTGCCCGTGACGCAACGGAACTAGGGCTGCACGATTTGGGGAAAATATCTAATTGCGATTTATTCTAGTTAAAATTGCGATTTTTAAAATGCAATATTTTTTTTTTTTACAAATGAAAAGTGTGTGTGTGTATGTATGTATAAAAATATTTTGTGCTTGTATATTATAACTAATAATAATTATGATTATTATTATTGCTAATGATATATATATATTTAACAAAATAAGAAATATTACTATTATAATAACATTTTCATTATTAAATAGAGTATTTTAAGAATAAATATAACAATATAATAATCACTGATTCTTGAGATAAGGGACAAAACCTGTCCCAAACACAAAAGCCCTTTTTATGTTAAAAAGTAAGAATATCAACACACTAAAAATACTTTAAAAGCTACATCTAAGGGAAATTTGTATACTCAGGACATTTATTGCTTATACTTTTAAATAATTTCTTTAGTATTGTTTTAAAAGCACACTCGTGTAATCTAACCGGTCCTCAGCATGAGGTCACAATGTAACAAAGTGTTTAAAAATGCAACCAATTAAAAAATACACGGTTGCATTAAAAGGCGGAGAGCTTTAAGATATCAAACAATACAAGTAAATATTGAATTATATTGCCATTAAAAAATAGCTATACAAGTTGTGTCCTCACTTTGCGTCAACTCCGTCAGGATTTTTTATAATTGTGATTAAATCAGGCAGTGTCATGGGCAGCTTTAACTCTGAAGAGCACTCACTATTTCCTGCTCATTGTGGAGCTCACAGTTGGACACAAAGTCCTGGAAGTTATAGATTTTTTTTTATATTTTAAACAAACAATATTAAAGTCTCTGCGGTCACAGCCTTAACATGTCAACTCCGTCATCGCAGTGTAATAGTTTCTGTAAATAGTTGTGGGATAAATCTTGCCATTTTATTTTTATTAATGTTTAAGGCATCTACAACTGAGGAAAAAAACTAATTAGCTCCACTGTACAACACGTGGTTAAGGTGGAAAGAAATTATATTTTGTCAACTCCGTCAGGTTTTATGACAAGTGCTCTCAAAAAGTCTGTATAATGTGATTTAATATGTTTTTTTGCATATGGGGAATTCTTCTAATGCTGTTTCATGATTCTATTTACATATTCTGTATATTTGGCCTCAGCTCGACCTTTGTCAACTCCGTCAGTATTTTACACCGTCAGGTGAAGGTTTTTGTTCATTTTGAAAGAAATGTTAAGTCAAGTCACCTTTATTTATAGCGCTTTTTACAATGCTGATTGTTTCAAAGCAGCTTCACAGTGTTAAACAGGAAAATAATGCAACAGAATTGTTGCAGCCGCTCTGGAGAAAACGGTGATGTCCTCAGCTCATTTCAGTTACGATATAGTGTCAATGCGGGCAGATCAGTAATATAGTTGAAATTTAAGTGTCCCCAACTGAGCAAGCCAAAAGCCAAAAGACAAAGGCTACGGTGGCAAGGAACCAAAACTCCTTAAGGGCCAGAATGGAGAAAAAAACCTTGGGAGAAGCCAGGCTCAGTCGGAGTGCCAGTTCTCCTCTGGCCGCCATTCTTCTTATGATGTAACGAGTACATCAGGTGTTATGGGAAGTGTTTCTGGTTCCGGCTGATCTAGTTAATGCAGCCTAACAATCATTTAACTGATTTGAATAATATAAATTAAAAATGTTTTATGTGTATGCCATAGTAAAGAGATGTGTTTTTAGTCTAGATTTAAACTGACAGAGTGTGTCTGCTTCCCGAACAATGCTAGGAAGACTGTTCCAGAGTTTAGGTGCTAAATAGGAAAAGGATCGACCGCCTGCAGTTGATTTTGATATTCTAGGTATTATCAACTGGCCAGAGTTTTGAGACCGTAATAGACGTGATGGAGTATAATGCGTTAAGAGCTCGCTCAAGTACTGGGGAGCTAAACCATTTAGTGATTTGTAAGTAATTAGCAAGATTTTAAAATGTATGCGATGTTTAATAGGGAGCCAGTGCAGTGTTGACAGAACCGGGCTAATATGGTCATACTTCCTGGTTCTAGTAAGAACTCGAGCTGCTGCGTTTTGGACCAGCTGCAGTTTATTTATTAAGCGAGCAGGGCAACCACCCAGTAGAGCATTACAATAATCTAGCCTTGAGGTCATGAACGCATGAACTAACTGTTCAGCATTTTGCATTGAAAGCATATGCCGTAATTTAGATATATTTTTAAGATGGTAGAATGCAGTTTTACAGATGCTAGAAACGTGGCTTTCAAATGAGAGATTGGTATCAAAGAGCACACCCAGGTTCCTAACTGACGACGAGGACTTGACAGAGCAGCCACCAAGTGTTAGACAGTATTCTAGGTTACTACTTGTGGAGTTTTTTTGTCCAATGATTAAAAATTAATTTTTTTCTGAATTAAGTTGCAGGAAATGACTAATCATCCAATTTTTTATATCAGCTATACATTCCGTTAATCTTGTGAATTGGTAAGTTTCGTCAGGGCGTGAAGAATGTCTTGTTCTTTTTTCAGTTTATTGTGTAAAAATGTTAAAACATCAATGGAACTACATGATATTATGTCTTAATTACCTCAGAACATTGGTGATATATGTTTAATATTAAAAGGAGGGAGGAGAATTAAGGAATTTAGAAGCTGGGTTGTTCATAATAGTGTCAAAACAAACAAAAAATAAACTAAAAATGTATTTGATGACTTTTCTCCTTTACTGAACACCAATATTACATAACTGAAGATTTTACATAGTTTTTGGATAGTTTAAATTAAATTAGCGTGCTTTTTAGTGTGTCTGACGGAGTTGACACAAATTAAGTTATAGAGTGAATAAATATAATTTTTTAGAAATAAGCCTGTTCCCTTACATGGTTCATTATCTGAGACCTTTGTCTACAAAAATACCCATTTTTAATAATGTAGTGTTAGTTTTTATTTTTTAACATATAAAACATGTTTTGTCCCTTATCTCAAGAATCAGTGTAATAATAATATTTACATTTTACAGAAAACTTATTTTACAAAAAACTGCAGGGTTACAAGCAGAAATTTCTAAGGATTTTATAAAATATTATATTATTTTTATTATTATTATAAAAATCTGTGATATCAATTTCTTAATTTTTGTCAGGAGGCATGTATAGAACTATGTCTATGTCTTTAATATGAAATATGAGCCTCTTATGCATCCACTGTGGGGAAGAAAGTCCCGTACACTGGAGAAAAACATATGGATTGTCATATACATTTATTTAGAGAAGTATTATTTTTCCTATTTTTTACCCAAAATAGGATGGAGTGAGCACTGCTGGGCACTAAATACACTCATGTTTCATTCATACTGGAGGCCAGAGGGCACCCTCGAGCAGAAACGCCACATTTGCGTCAGAGAGAAGTCATATAATGGCGTAATCTCCACGCTAGACTTTAAAATGACCACTGATGGTATAGTATTTGCTTGCTTAAGTTTACAAAAATGAGGGTCAAATGAGGTATGTAAGGGTGTGTTCACACTTGTAGTTAGGTTCGGACCCCAAAAAAAAAAAATTAGTCCTGGTCTGCTTAGCGTTCACATTGGCATTTTAACACCTAACCTAAAGGCATAGGGATACGCTCACAGCCTAATTGGCTGGCTTTTATAATGTGCATTTCGTGACGGGATTTACCGAACATCCAAATCAATTCTGTATGCTGGGATAAATGCGCTCGTTGTATGTGTGTAGCTACATATAATGGTATTTTGACCAGCTGATAACTCATGAAGAGCTTATAAAATGTGTGAAGGAGTCAAAACAGCGACAGGAATCCCTCCGTCACACACACAAACGAAGATCTGCTGCGAGAAAACGTTCTGATGCCTGTCCCGAGCTATGCTTGAGCATTCTGTCCTTTTTAGGGTCGCATCTTTTGACATCATGTCCTGTTTTTGGTTTGTTTCTTTGGTCTGCGTTGCATTCATATTTCATTTGAATCACACCAGAGTTGGTTTGGAAGCGGAGCGAGACCCATCTTTTCAGTGGTCTCGATCCATTTGTTTGGTGCGCTCCAGGGTTCAGATGGCAGCATTCACACTTATTCAAATGAACCGCACTAACAGAGCAATCACACCAGAGTTGGTTTGGAAGTGGAGCGAGACCCATCTTTTCAGTGTCTCGGTCCGTTTGTTTGGTGCGCTCCAGGGTTTAGATGACAGCGTTCACAATTATTCAAATGAACCGCACTAACAGAGCAATTACAACCAGGGTTTGTTTTAAACCAACCAAACATGCCAAGTGTGAACACCCTAAATGTGGGCAAAAGTGGGCAATTCACTTGTATCACCAAACAGAATCACAATTCTCCAAGTTCTGCTGGTTGGGCATCACCAGTCATAAAGATTTGTGAGAGGATTCTGTCAGACAGTGAGGTGGGACAGTGTCTGTGGAGAAAAGGAAGAGCCCATGCTGCGGCCCCTGGGTAATAGAAGTGTTTTGGTCTTGGGGACAGTATTGCATGCTTTAAATCCTCCAGAAACGGCCCTGTGTCTGAGCTTGATGCTGAGGACATTTTGGCCAGCCGCTGCTGCATTGAGCGGATGTATTCTTCTCCGTAAGACGCCATCACTTCCTTAGACAGACCACAGAGGATGTCCTCCTGAGCACAATTCCACTGCTCTCTGCTGCCGAAAATATCTGGAAAATGAGTCGACAAAGGTAGTTACTGTATTAAAACTGCTTACAAAACCTGTCAATATAAGTGAGTCAAATTTCACCCCAAAATTAAAATACAAAAAGAAACGATATATTTTTATATTCTTTAAAATTCCCCAGGAAAAAATGGCATTGAAGGTAAATAAATAGTGACAGAAGATTAATTTATGGGTGAACTATTCATTTAAAGGTGCATATAGTAGGTGTTTTTGTGACGAGTCCTCTGAGTGGTGTACACTCGCATGAGATGAGGCTGTACTCATAGTGGTTTTACATAAAAAGTGTTTTAATTATGTATGGTGCCAGGGGAATGATATCGGAGTAAAGAGGTTAGGGGAACGTTCTGGGAATGTTAGAATAACGTTAGGGGAACGTTAAAATGGCATTAGAATAATGTTCTACAAAACCAAAAACGAACGTTCTATTTCCGTGAAGAAAACTACTGAATGCACCTTTAATTGTTATGAAAATCATGTTACATTACCAAAACAAACAATCTTTGTGAAACTGACTCAAATAGAGATTTGTTTATTGGCTTGATTTCTTAAGAGCCGTTTACACTAAGGAAGATAACTATAACTAAATGTTTAATAATCGTTTTAATTCTACGAGAATAAGGAAGTCCACACCACAGCTATAACAATAACGACACAGGAGAACAGTATTGTTAGAACAACTTTTTGATTTTTTTTCCTGCTGATGAACAATAAAAACATTGACAGCCAATTAGGATCCACCCAACTTTATAGAGCATGACCATTTAAAGGTCAGTAAGCTATTTCTGAGAAACACTAACTACATTTACATGGACACCTTTTGTTTCAATCGGAATTAATTCAGTAAATATGCCCCTTCCCGCACCCAAAACAAGGCATCTGTGGATGAGAGTCCGAAACAAGGACTGGTGGGACGTTGTCCTGCACCACTTCACAGACGATGAGTGAAAGTTTTAGAAAATTTTACAATTTTAGAATGACACGACACTACATTCAACAACAACAGCAGCTCATTCCACGCGTCATACATCATTACGCAATCTATACACCATTGCACATGCACAGTACTTTCCAGTTTCCAGTTCTGGAGTTTTGGTTCCTTGCCACTGTCGCCTTTGGCTTGCTCAGTTGGGGACACTACATTTTCAAATAAATATCCAAATAAATTTAATTACTAAACTAAATTAACTATATCAACTACATTACTTGAATATATATGATAATTGAAATGAGCTGATGACATCACCGTTTTCTCCAGAGCGGCTGTACAGCCGAATCAAATTCGGTTGCATTATTTTCCTGTTTAACACTGTGAAGCTGCTTTGAAACAATCTGCATTGTAAAAAGCGCTATAAATAAAGTTGACTTGACTTGACTTCTGATGCTCAAGTGCCACTGTTGGTGCTTTCGGCAGTGGACAGGGGTCAGCATGGGCACCCTGACTGGTCTGCGGCTATGCAACCCCATACACAACAAACTGCGATGCACTGTGTATTCTGACACCTTTCTATTAGAACCAGCATTAACTTCTTGAGCAATTTGAGCTACAGTAGCGCATCTGTTTGATCAGAACACACAGGCCCGCCTTCACTCCCCACGTGCATCAATGAGCCTTGGCCACCCATGACCACTGCAGACCGGACACGAGCAGCACAACACTCTTGTAACCAATCAGCATTGAAGAGCGTGTCCACTCATGATGGGGAGGAAAGAGAGTGAGCCAATCAGCAGTAGGGGGCGTGTCCACTCATGGTGGGGAGGAGAGAGAGTGAGACAATCAGCAGTAGGGGGCGTGTCTACTCATGATGGGGAAGAGAGTAAAGAAAGACTGTAGAAAGAGAGATTGCTGAGAGACATTACAAAAGAGAAAAGCTCAAAGGGATATCACTGGAAAAAGAAGGGTTATAATTAGACAAGAGCTTTAAGTGTTAATATCAGGGTTTTATCAGCTTAATTAAGCATTATTTTGCTAATTGTAGCAAGGTTTAAGATAGTGAGGGAAGGAAGAAGACAGGGTCGGCTTGACAGAGACTCGTGGTTAACTTTATTCGCAAAAATAGATCCAACAAAACATAAATCCGCGCTGCTGGCACTTTCAACAGCTCAGTCCTTCAAAGTTCACTCAAGTGCTCTCCAGAGCTTTCTCACTCACACTTTCCTCCACGAGTCTGCAGTTTGGTCTCTCGCTCTGCTGCTTCTCATCTCTTCTTTGTGTGAATATGCTTTTAAGGGCTGTTCAAACCACAAACAATAACTTTAACAATAGCTATAACTACACTGATGAGCCATTACAATATGACTACCTTCCTAATAACTGGTAGGACCTCCTTTAGCTGCTAAACAGCGACGACGCGGTGAAGCATTGATTCGACTCGGTGGCAATAGGTCTCCTGGTACCATAATGTCAACAGAAGGTCCTCCAGTTTGGGGTGGTAGTGATTTACCGTGAACCTGCATTTCCAAGTCGAACCACAAATGTTCGATTGCCAAAACGAGGCATGAATTCCACTAGACCCCCGAAAGTGTGCTGTGGCTAACAAGATGTTAGCAGCAGATCCTTTAAGTCCTGTAAATTGCGAGGTGGGGCCTCCATGGATCGGACTTGTTTGTTCAGCACATCCCACAGATGCTTGATTGGATTGATATCTGGGGGATTTGGAGGACAAGTCAACACCTCAAACTCATTGTTGTGCTCCTCAAACCATTCCTGAACCATTTTTGCTTTGTGGCAGGACGCATTATCCTGCTGAAAGAGCCACAGCCACCAGGGAATACCGTTTCCATGAAAGGGTGTACATGGTCTGCAACAATGCTTAGGTAGGTGGTACATGTCAAAATAACATCCACATGGATGGCAGGACCCAAGGTTTCTCAGCAGAACATTGCCCAAAGCATCACACTGCCTCCGCTGGCTTGCCTTCTTCCCATAGTGCATCCTGGTGCCATGTGTTCCCCAGGTAAGTGACGCACACGCACCCGGCCATCCACGTGATGTAGAAGAAAACGTGATTCATTAGACCAGGCCACCTTCTTCCATTGCTCCGTGGTCCAGTTCTGATGCTCAAGTGCCCACTGTTGGCGCTTTCGGCGGTGGACAGAGGTCAGCATGGGCACCCTGACTGGTCTGCGGCTCTGCAGCCCCATACAAAACAAACTGCGATGCACTGTGTATTCTGACACCTTTCTATTAGAACCAGCATTAACTTCTTGAGCAATTTAGGCTGCAGTAGCTCGTCTGTTTGATCGGACCACACAGGCCCGCCTTCACTCCCCACGTGCATCAATGAGCCATGACCACTGCAGACCGGGAACACCCCAAAAGAGCTGCAGTTTTGGAGATGCTCTGTGATAGATTTTATGTTGGTCTCAGCATGGAAGGAAAGAGGACAGTATTTTGTCCTCGGTTGAAGCTGTATTCTATGTTTTAACATATGGTTTTCTTTATGTACCGGAACCATTTCCATATAAGGAACAAGGCTATACTAGGTTTGAATGGGAGACAGGGGATGGTCCCTGCTTTTGTATTGCAAGTATAGGATAAGGTCTTTGGGATCCCTAGAAAAGCCTGGGTACCTGACCAGGAGATGACCATATTTAGACTTGTTTTTCTATATGTATCACATTCCTATACCATGAGCTATATGATGTCTTCTCTCTCTCATTGGTTAAATCGATACTACACCCCTTGTACTCTTTCTATATAATCTCTTCTCTTGCTAAATAAAAATGAGACTTTCTACTCTCCCTCAGCGCTGAGTAATTGTTCATTCAATTGCCAATTAAGAGGACTGGGATGAGGCACGCCTCAGGGGCAATAATCTAACACTCTGACCCAGTCGTCTAGCCATCACAATTTGGCTCTTGTCAAACTCGCTCAAATCCTTACGCTTGCCCATTTTTCCTGCTTCTAACACATCAACTTTGAGGACAAATTGTTCACTTGCTGCCTAATATATCCCACCCACTAACAGGTGTCGTGATTAAGAGATAATCAGTGTTATTCACTTCATCTTTCAGTGGCCATAATGTTATGCCTGATCGATGTATATACTGCTCTGTGAACTGCACCTGCGGCACCATTCGGTTGTCAGGTGTGCTCATTGCTCTAGGCTGGGGGTGGTCATAATTTAATGGCTTATCAGTGTAAAGTTTTAATTTTCCAATTCGACACCACGGCTATAACGATAATGACACAGAGTAACAATATGGTTGGAATCCATCCAAAATGTTGTTCCATCTGATAAATGATAAAAAACACTGACAGCCAATCAGAATCCAGTCAACTCCAGCTCAAGCATTTAAAGCAACAGATGACACACAAATATCACTTATAATAAACAGAATGTGATTGATCATTGGTGTGGAGGTTAATATCGTTATAGTCTTTGTAGTTATGGTTCCTGATGTGAACGGGCCTTAATTCTCACTTGTTTTGAAAGCTCCAGGCTGAATGATGATGACTCTGACTCCCCAGCGTGAGAGTTCTTGTCTAATCGCTCCATTGTACATGCTCATCGCTGCCTTAGATGCCCCATAGCCTGCAAACCCAGCAAGTGGAACTTCTCCTGAAGGAAACCAATGATGTGATTGATTTAAATTATTGGTATTTTTTGACAACTTTAATTGGTTTAGGCCAGGAATGCCCAATCCTAATTCTGGACATCTACCTTGCTGCAATGTCCAGCTCCAATCCTGATCCAATACACCTTAAGCAGCTAATTAAGATCTTCAGGAGCACTTGTTAATTACAGACAGGTGTGTTGGATCTGGACTCTGCAGGAGGGTAGATGTCCATTAACAGGATTGGGCACTCCTGGTTTAGGCTGTATGCTTTGTCAGAGTTCAGAACTTGAGTTGAGTATTCCAAAAACCATGCATGCTTATGAAAATGCTTACCTGCCATACTGGATATGCTGATTATTCTTCCTTTTGATTGTCGTATCAGAGGCAGAAAGACTTGCGTTATCTCCACACTACCAATGAAATTTACATCGAAGTATTTTTTATACATTTTAATCGGCAGAATTTCTCCATCGCACACGTATCCCAGCACTCCTGCATTGTTCACTAGTGCCCAGAGTCCTGCCCACAAGAAATGAGTAATACAAAATAATAACGCACTTGTCTCTATACATATACTAAACTTTAAACAGTAACATTCTTTGTGAGTGTTAGTAACTTATTGCCACTATGCTAGGATGATGTGAGAGGTTGCCAGGCCATTGCGATGTGGTTGCTAACTTGAGAGGTTTGTAGCATGCTGGATATTGTGGTTTTGGTAGCTTTGTGGCTTTTAGGGTATTGTGATCTACTATCATTGTTAAGTGGTTACCAGTCAGTGTCTTCTGGATGATTGCTTGGTTGTTGCTAAGTGGTTGGTGGGGTGTTTTGGATAGTTTCTATAATGTAGCAAAGTAGTTGTTCTGGGTAGTTAGGGTGTTGCTAAAAGGTAGCTTGGGTGTTCTGGGGGGTTGTTATGCAGTCACTAGGGTGTTATTTGTGGTTGTTATACAGTCACTAAAGTGTTCTTGGTGGTTTTTATGATTTCTGGGTAGCTGCTATGCAGTTACTATGTTGTTCTAGGTGTTTTTAGGATGTTAGATGGTTACTAGGATGTTCTGGGTTGCTGCTATATAGTATTCTGGAGAGTTTCTAGGATGTTGCTAAGTTGTCAGTTCTGGATAGTTGCTATGTGGTTTCTTGGGTGTTCTTCATTGTTGCTAAGATGTTGCTGGTGGTTACTATAGTGTACTGGTTCGTTGCTATGGCATTGCTAAGTGATTGCTAGGGTGCTCTGGGTAGCTTCTATATGATAGCTAGTGTGTTCTGTTGGACATTGCTAGGAGGTTGCTAAGTAGTCAGTTGCCATGTGAGCATTCCGGCTATTTGCTGTGTGCGGTTGTTAGAATGTTCTAGGCTGCTAGGATGTTGCCAAGTGGTTGCTGTTGCTAAGGTGTTCTTAGTGTTTTTTTTGGATGTTCTGACTTCTGAGTGGTTGCTATGCAAGGCAGGGCAACTCTGGCCCTCGAGGTCCACTTTCCTGCAGAGTTTTGCTTAATCCTTTCTAGTAATCCTGAAGATCTTGATTAGCTTATTCAGAGCTAATGCTGTGTTCTATTTACCTGGGAGGAGGGATGTAGGAGCTGGGAATGACGTCACACCTGAGTGTATATATTTATACACACAATATATTACTACTGTTTTACTATGGTTAATGCGCTGAGAAGCCATATTGGATTCTAAAGTCGTGGTTGTTGCAGTTCCCCTAGTTTCCCAGTCGCAACTGCGACTTGAGGAGGTATTCCAGTTAAAAGTTCCTACTGGGGACTAGGACTTTCCCACATCCGAAGACAAATGGAACGCACTATAAACTCAGCAGGAAAATGGATCTTGAGGGCCAGAGCTGCCCACCCCTGTTCTGAATGGTTGCTTTGTGGTGGCTGTGGTGTTTTATGTTTGGGTTTCTCAAGCCCATGAGGTACACTTTACTGCAGAGTTTAGCTCCAACCCTGATCAAACTTACCTACCTGAAATTTTCCAGTAATCCCGAAGACCTTGCTTAGCTTTGCCAGGTGCAAGTGTGCCGCACAAGTCCTAAAAAGTGAAGCCAAAGCATTTTGATCGCCCCCCTGGTGGCTGACTGCAGTATAGGACATATATGTTGCACGTGCTGTGTGATTAATAAATTTGCTGCAGTAGCATGCATGCGATACAGTTTTCCATGTGGGTAAAACACAGTTGCTTGTTCATGTGTGAGGTTAGTCGGTGCCGCATGCGCCCCCTGCTCTCAATATCCTTCAAAAACAAGAGTATTTGTTTAGTGCAAGTTAACTGGCTGAGACCTAAACACCGGCAAATCCGCTCGTCATAAAACCAAAGCTTAGGTACGATGTAAATGAGGTTCATTGTGCAGTGTGTAGTTTAAAGTTTTGCATGAGCTCAGGCACGCTATAAACGGGTGCTCTTTTCTCACTTTCTATATATAATCCATTCATAATTTAAAGAGAACTTTTGTTTGTCATGCAGACGACCAGCTACTGACAGACACATTTAATTACGGGTGTGAATCCACTAAATTTCCCTCCTGAAATTGCTATGATTGACAGAGATAACCATTGCAACGGACTGGACAAAACATCTGACAAGAATCTGACATCTGTCAGAATAGCTCAGAGCACAAAAACGAGTCTGTATTGGCTGAATACATTCAGTAGCTTCTACTGTGAAAGAAAAAAATATAAAAAAATATTTTTCTTACAATAAGCTGTTCAATGCTTTATTCAAATAATTTATTACATTATTGGTATTAATAATTAAATTGTTTATTTATTTTGTATTTTAAAGTAATCACAGTAGTTAGATAATTAACCCTTCTAGGCTGTTGGGGTCTGGGCTTAATAAAAAATGTTCTTCATCTAAATCCAGTCCCTTCATCCAGTCATTTAATAATCTGTGACAATAATTATGGCAAATGAGCTAATGAGTGGTCCTCTGCAGCCATCTGCTGGTTATAATGGTAATGTCATGCTATTTTCATTTTAAAAGTGCTTGTTTTGCAGGTGGCAGAAATCGTCCACTATGCGTGGCACATTTTCCATGTTATCTCCATGAATGAAAATGAGAAATCTTCTTTAAATTGAATTTTACTTAGGTTTAATGTTGTATGGATTGTAGTCAGAGATATTGGGCTATAGGCTATAAACAAAATTGATAATGTTAAGCAATACGTGTTACATTCCTGCAGTTTGCCATTTTGCCAGTTTGTCTTAAAAGTAACATTACGATAATAATGAACGTAAACAACTTACAGAGCTCTGACTTGTACCACCTGACTGCTGCAGATTCATTTCGCCGTTGATAGTGTTGCCATAGAAATACATAAATCTGAGTCTGAGGATGTGAAAAGCTCTGGGTTGCCATATCGTAATTACGGTAGTTATGGCATGAACGCAGCATAAGCTCATTGTTTTGGTTCAGGAGGAACTGTAAAAGGCGGCTGCTGTTTGGTGACTGACGTCTGTCTACAACTCAGGATGTTCAATAACAAGCGTTTCTTTAATTTTTTTTACAGTGGAAGGAAGTGGAGACTCGCTGTCCATCTTGTTTACAGTCTATGGTCATGTGTGTGTTTGATTCAAGCAGCAACCTCCCGCAGTTTCTCTTGAAGCCAATACGGAAGTGACTTAAACTGCAATTCATCGACTGGCCGCTAGGGACAGGCTCCAGAAGGGAGCAGAATCTCATTGAGCCCCATGTTAAAATGCCCAATTTTACAGCAGAAAAAAAACATGTTTACAGCCTGGTACAAATTGTGGTAAACATCACTTAAAGTTCTGCATAATTAAGGGCGTGGCCACTTTGAGTGACAGATGAACAGCCATTTATCTGCTGTCTGTTAGTCATCGCGTCACCTCAGCTCCGCCCACGTGCCGCCTCTTTGCCCATTTTCTGTTATCCGGGAGTGATGTGCGATGGCGCGCTGCCAAGATGGCAACGGCCAGCTTGACCCTACTTTACGCTTCAAAACTGCTCTTCAGAATCCTATGGGTGACGTCACGGACACTACGTCCATATTTTTTTACAGTCTATGGTTTGATTAGAGCTAAACTCTGCAGGAAAGTGGACGTCGAGGGCCAGAATTGAGATGTTCTAGGTGTTTGCTTACTGGCCCAAATCAAAAGACCTCAAGTGACTATGAGTATTAGTAATAATGATGCTTGCTTTAGAAAACACCACCAATAAGGTGAGATGTCAACACCACATTTATCAGTTCTGTTCTTACCTGCTTTGCCTGTTTGGCTCTTGATGTACTGATGTGCCTGTGTGATCTGTCTGCTGTTGGTGATGTCTAACTGTAGGACGGTGAGGTTTGGAGATGCAGCTTTCTTCAGCTTCAGAGCCCCAGGACTGAGTTCATTCAGAACCCCTGCAAACACCCTCATCCCTGCACTGTCCAAAAACCTGGCCAGGTCATGACCAAAACCCGAATCACAACCTGTGCAACACACACAATCTCAATTCCTCACGTAATCACACCGCCATATAGTCCAACATTCCATTGCATTATGGGTAATAGTCGTTAGTATTTATTGTATGTAGTCGTTTGGGTAAATATTCATGTTTGTTTATCATTCGAATCTAGATGAAAATCAATCTGAGTTTAGTGACATCACAAGAATGCAGCAGTGATTTATGGTCTTACGGGAACCAGTGAGGTTAACCATGAGATAACTTTAAAGTGCAAAGTTCACTATAGGATGACAGAGAAACACTGTTTTCAGATTTTAAAGAAAAGAAACATGGAACATTTTAGGATCATTAAGATTTATTTTCATGACAATTAAGAACATTTACCCCCAAATTCTCATTACTGTACTGCAAAAATCACAATCTTAGAACTACATTATAGCTTTTTACTATACTACAGTATCGTTTAATTTTATTATTTTTATCAAAATAAACAGATCTTTGTTTCAAATTACAGTAATGAAAATGAGCTGGTTTTAATAATAAAAATTACAGAATTACAGTAATGTTTTACTCTATTACAGCACTGATAGTAACAGTAATGTGTATATTACATTATATATTATATAGATTATTATATTATATGTATCTATCTATATTATACAGATTACATTACTGCTATATATATACATATATATATAATTAGAATCTACATAATGAATAGTATTTTTATTCATTTTTAATATTTTAAAAAATATATTAATATTTTTTTAATCCCAAAGTAAATTTAGATCCAGTATGAGAATGAGATTTATTTATTTTACTGCATTGTTTTATTACGATAATGGGAATTTGGGAGGAAATGTGCTTAATAATAAGCGTTAAAAAGTGTTAAATTGTCAAGAAAATATTAATGGTTCTAAAAATTGGCTTCATTTCTTAGTGCATAGTGTTTAAATGTCTTATTTCTAACATTTGATTTGGTGGTGAAATATGACTTGTTCTTACATAAGATATAATCACACTCGGCTATGAATACCTTAATAAATGCTGACCTTCAGTACATAAACAGAATTTAGGAGCAAACGGGATGGTGTCTTACCTGTGATCAGTACCGCCTTGTCCAGGGTAGGCAACATGACCTCTTCTCTCCCTACATAGTGGATCACACTACACAGCACACTCACAAGCCCCACTTTAAGAACACTTGAATGGACCAAACAGCTCAACATCATACCGGAAACCACAAGCAGCCCCAACCACCTCACTGACCGGCCTTTAGCAACACGCAGAATCAGTAGCCCAACACATATTACCATGAGTAGATCATATAGAAAACCCAGACAGCCTTCTACAATTCCCTCCATTTCTACACAACACACAGGAATGAAGCAGCCAATGCTATCAGGAGATCTAGAAAGGCGCCTGTGAGATTACAACCTGTCTATTGTGCTCAGCTGGTTTGATGAGTGTGTAGATCTTGTAAACCTTCAACACAAAAATGAATCACACTGCATAACATGTTGTAGGCTTGTCTGAACGTGCTTATGGCTGTAGAGTAATGCCACTGGAGGTGAATTATATCTTTGGATTATGTAAAACTCTAGTCAAATTAAAGCACAAACTTTCATCTTAAAAAACTTAGATGGAAACAAACAGAAACTTTAAAATAAAATAATATGGATGACATAACTTAATATGTGCTTTTAACAACATAACTGAATGCATTTACTGATGAATTGCGAAATTGTATTTGGCATTTAAAGAAACATTTGCATCTCCATCAAGCGGTTTATGTAATTCTAGATGAATTTTGCACATAAAAAAACATTTCTACATTTTCCAGGTGAGCAAACTAACAGTAACGTGAGACTTTGTTTATTTGTCTGGAGCAACATTCCTGCGAAACAAAAATAGACTTAACTCTATTCATGATCTTTAGTCAGTTACTTCACATAAATTATAAGTTGCTAGAATTGTTCAATCACAAATAGAGTGGTGCAGGTATGACGTAAATTTGTAGGCCAAAACGCGCAAGCGAGTTAGCATTTTAGCACTTCTGGTTCCCTCGTCCTGAAGTCAATGGGTTTTTGGTTAAATGGCTGAAATAAGGTCCGTGGTGAACACAAGCTCAAGACACTTTCACCTTTTATTCTACAACATAAAATACATCAGTATTAACCCACTCGTGATGTTTTGAAACTGTTACGTGTCTTGAAAAAGGCGGTTGCTAACAAGTGGCTAATGGGACTACAGAGGAGATTAAATGTCATCACATTGAACAGGTAAGCTCAGTCCGCTTTTACAGCCTCATTATGCTCATAACTGTGCTCTTATAAACTAGTCTAACTCAAACGTTCTGGGAAAATGTTTTGAGATAAAAACTGAAGGAGTTGTCAGAAGCTCAGTGATGGTGACGTTGAAGTCGCGGGACTGTGGTGTAGTTCGTTTATAGCACCTTTAGCTTTTTACTTCTTCCGACTGCAGTTAGGCTTTAAAATGCATGAAATTTGTGTTCATCTGTGATAGGACCAAATGTGTAAGTCACATTAAAGTTTTGTTGATCACAGAGCTTGTTTTTTTTGTGATAATCCAAAAGCCTATTGGAAAATCCTATTGGGTTTTTGTCGAGGGAACCAGTGTGATGTGAACTGCCGGTTGGCCTATAAATTGACGGCCTACCTGCACCACTCTATTCCAGCCCTAACCCAATTGCAAAGTCTGATTGGTTGATAGGAACGTCGTTCCAGGGTGCGCAAGTACAGATTTGATCTTAGAGTGTGCGTACGCTAAAATCCATGGCAAGGTTCATATTTATAAAAATGGTCTTTGACGTGGAAAAGCTTATAACGCCACTTCAGGGTCTAGGCAGATGTACGCATTTTTCCTTGTGGTGAGTCGGAGAACTGCAGGTATTTGGAAATCTAAGCAATTCTTGCAATAAGCCTTGTTTATACTTTCACCTGGCTCCGCAGCACGAGCCTCCGCTGACCTTCTCAAACGGACGAGGCGTTTATACTTGACGCGTTCGACTTTGTACTATTCTTTGAAACTATGGAGTAATTGTCCTCTAAACCATCAGGAAGCAGTGGCGGGAAGAATAAAGTTACACGTGATGTTTATTTTAACACACCACCAAAACCAAGTACACATTAAGATTACTTGTGACATTAAAATATATGGATGTGAGAACATGTATACAACTAAATTAACGATCTCTTACATATTTTCTAATTTCACTAAACATTTTCATTGTTTCGTGAACATTTCAAGGAAAACATGGACCTTTATTTGTATTAAAAAGGCTTATTTCTGCTAATGTAGGCTCATTTTGTAAATGTAAGAATCTAATTTAGACGCGCAAACTGGGTGCTGGTGTGACGTACCTGCTCGGCCAGAATCTGCTCGAAGTCGTGCATCTTCGGAAGCGGAGCCACGCAGAAAGTTACAAAAAATGCCGTGCACACCACCAAGCGAAATGGGGTCTCGCTCACTCAGCGTGCACGACCGCCCACACCGCGATGACGTCATTTTTGACGCACACCTTCGTGCTCGTGCGGACGCTGCAAGTATAAACCAAGCTTAAAGGATTTGTGTGTTGACTGGTGCTCTTTAATAAATGACATTAATTAGGCGTCGTTTACAAGGCGGAGATCTGAAACCATTCAGATGTTTTTTTTTGTGCGTTCTACGTTCATTCTCTCCGAATTACACGAACGCATTTGAGAGATGACTGCAGTCCAGTTGTTTCTGTGAATTCAGCGATCCATTTGCTTCTTTTTTCTGTAGCTTTCGGTCCGTAAAAATATACCTCAGATTTCTTTTCAAATCTGTTTGTACAGTCAATCTCAAAGCTCTTTCCCGTTTTGTGTGTTTTTTTTGTTGTTGCTGCATTCATGCTGAAAACCAATGCTGCCGCTCAGTCTTTTTGCCACTCAGTGGGTGTAACCTTAGTCACTCCGGCCGACGGTAACATCACACGCATACCCTCTATAACAGACGGCTTATAAATTATTTATTCAAGAACATTGTGCAAGTTTACTGCAACAATGGAGCCACGAACCATTTAGTTGATCCTGGTAAGCGCTCATTGTCACAGTTGTAAACACACCGGCGTTCTTCCACGAGGGAGTTTGGAGTCGCGGCATTTGTTTCCAGGTGGACCGCAACACACACGTCTCGCGGACATCCTTTAGAATTCAATCAGATGACGACTTTGAAATTCCTTAAAGGGTTAGTTCACCCAAAAATTCTGTCTTTAATTATTTACCCTCATGTCGTTCGACACCCGTAAGACCTTTGTTCATCTTCGGAAAACAATTTTTTTTTTGTTGATATCCGATGGCTCAGAAAGGCCTCCATTGGACGAGAATAGTTTTTGTGCGCAAAAAAAAACTAAATAACGACTTATATAGTGATGGCCGATTTCAAAACACTGCTTCCTGAAGCTTCGGAGCGTTATGAATCAGTGTATTGATTCATGATTCAGATCGCGTGTCAAACCGCCAAACTGCTGAAATCACGTGACTTTGGCGCTCCGAACTGCTGATTTGATACGCTGATTCATAACGCTCCGAAGCTTCAGGAAGCAGTGTTTTGAAATCGGCCATCACTATATAAGTCGTTATTTAGTTTTTTTTGCGCACAAAAACTATTCTCGTTGCTTCATAAAATTATTGTAGAACCACTGTAGTGAGATGGACTTTTTAACGACGTCTTTAGTACCTTTTATGGGTCTTGAGAGAGCAATGTCATTGCTGCCAATGGAGGCCTTTCTGAGCCATCGTATTTCAACAAAAATATCTTAATTTGTTTTCCGAAGATGAACAAAGGTCTTACGGTGTCGAACGACATGAGGGTAAATAATTAAAGACAGAATTTTCATTTTTGGGTGAACTAACCCTTTAAGTGTTTGGTCTATGGCCAAGACCAAAGAGCTGTCAAAGGACACCAGAAACAAAATTGTAGACCTGCACCAGGCTGGGAAAACTGAATCTGCAATAGGTAAGCAGCTTGGTGTGAAGAAATCAACTGTGGGAGCAATTATTAGAAAATGGAAGACATACAAGACCACTGATAATCTCCCTCGATCTGGGGCTCCACGCAAGATCTCACCCCGTGGGGTCAAAATGATCACAAGAACAGTGAGCAAAAATCCCAGAACCACATGGGGGGACCTAGTGAATGACCTGCAGAGAGCTGGGACCAAAGTAACAAAGGCTACCATCAGTAACACACTACGCCGCCAGGGACTCAAATCCTGCAGTGCCAGACGTGTCCCTCTGCTTAAGCCAGCACATGTCCGGGCCCGTCTGAAGTTTGCTAAAGAGCATTTGGATGATCCAGAAGAGGATTGGGAGAATGTCATATGGTCAGATGAAGCCAAAATAGAACTTTTTGGTAAAAACTCAACTTGTCGTGTTTGGAGGAGAAAGAATGCCGAGTTGCATCCAAAGAACACCATACCTACTGTGAAGCATGGGGGTGGAAACATCATGCTTTGGGGCTGTTTTTCTGCAAAGGGACCAGGACGACTGATCCGTGTAAAGGAAAGAATGAATGGGGCCATGTATCGTGAGATTGAGTAAAAACCTCCTTCCATCAACAAGGGCATTGAAGATGAAACGTGGCTGGGTCTTTTAGCATGACAATGATCCCAAACACACCACCCGGGCAACGAAGGAGTGGCTTCGTAAGAAGCATTTCAAGGTCCTGGAGTGGCCTAGCCAGTCTCCAGATCTCAACCCCATAGAAAATCTTTGGAGGGAGTTGAAAATCTGTGTTGCCCAGCGACAGCCCCAAAACATCACTGCTCTAGAGGAGATCTGCATGGAGGAATGGGCCAAACTACCAGCAACAGTGTGTAAAAACCTTGTGGAGACTTACAGAAAACGTTTGACCTCTGTCAATGCCAACAGAGGGTATATAACAAAGTATTGAGATGAACTTTTGTTATTGACCAAATACTTATTTTCCACCATAATTTACAAATAAATTCTTTAAAAATCCGACAATGTGATTTTCTGGATTTTTTTTTTCTCATTCTCTCTCTCATAGTTGAAGTGTACCTATGATGAAAATTACAGGCCTCTCTCATCTTTTTAAGTGGGAGAACTTGCACAATTGGTGGCTGACTAAATACTTTTTTTCCCCCACTGTATATTTATTAAAGAGCCATACAGGCACCTGGTGGGTAATGGCATTACAAATGAAAATTATTATTTTTCCAGCCACAAAATGACTCTAATTTTCCTCTTTGCATTGTAATTCTTTATTTTAACCTTTAAATTACAACACTAATTATAATATAAATAATAAAAATATTAGAAGAAAAATATTTTAAGTGGTCATTAATGGACCATAATTATTGCCCAAATAGTATTTAGTACCAAAAGATCTCAAAATATTAAATCAATATTATTGAACTAAAATATAGAACATTTATTTAATTGAAAAATAGTTAAGGTGTATGGGCACACCACCAATGAGTATGAGTGTGACCAATTAGTAAAGAATACCTGAGGGCTAAATACAAGAAAAACATTAACATAAATGTTAACAATGTTGCATCTCCATCACTCTCCATAATAAAATTATACTTTAAATGTGATTGACAATGCACACTGTGCTGTACTGGTTACCAAAACTTGCTGCAAATACCTGCATAGTGAATCTGTTGTCTATTCAAATGTATCGACAGCGCTGGTTTGAGTGGAACTATTGAGAGTGGCATGAACCACGTGACCGCGCGCCCCCGGCTTTATGCCACATTAAGTGCGCCAAAACGGTATTTATTGTTTGAATTTCATATTAAAACTTTAAAAATTTTAAAAGCTTAAACTTTGCTTTATATCAAAAGCAGGTTTGGCAATTTGGCGTGAGATTTACTTGGGCAGAGTGAGACAGAGCCTGAAAGCGTGTTTCACGCCAAATGCGTGAGAGTTGGCAACCCTGTAAGTTTCTGAGTGGCTGTGGTAGTGACGGTAAAAATGACTTATTTTCTCCTCTGACTGCTGTTATCATCATCTCTATTTTTTTCCTCTTCTTGAAAGTTGTGAAAAAGCTTTTCTTTTGCTATTTGAGCAAATGGGAACACAAAAAAAAATTATATTTAGTGTAGTCTCTCATTCACTTCTATAAAAGTTTACCCAAATATGATGATTTCCACAGAAATGTGAAAAGGGTCAATTGGGCCACATAGGCAGGGGAGGTTAAAAACTAAATGCATTTTACACATTGTGTTGGCGTAATATTACTGAATAATGGCGACGAGTAACCTGATTTTCATGAAATGCAAATGAAACATGGTTGAAATTCCTTGTAACTACAGAGAAAGATGGGGGAAGTAGAGGGATTCACTGAAACAGCTTACGGAAACAATTATATAGGTGCCGGATCTGGAACATGTGCAGATCCATGTAATGAACACTTCATTTGTCATCATTCATTGAATACATTTTTCTGAACAAAATAAGTCAAAGTGACAAATAATACATTTATTGTGGTTTGTTGGTCCAAAGGAGAACATGAATACATCTAGTATGTGCAGTGCATACAGATACAGTCATCTCATTCTGGTCCACAGACACATGAATACAGTCAAATCTTACACAACACACAAGAATCTCATGGCTTATAGATGACAGACAAAGTGCTCATCCTCCTAATCTAGGTTTACCGTCTGAACTATGCCAAGCGAAATTACATAATTCACTTATCTCATTGGATAAGGGGGACAGCAGAGGCGGGGTTAAAGCAGAGGTGTCAGGAAACATTTAACAGCGGTTCTTCTTGAAGAATCTGATGAGTCCATTGGTGGAGGAGTCGTGGGAATGAACCTCTGCGTCGTCCTGCAGCTCAGGTTCGATCTTCTTGGCCAGTTGCTTGCCGAGCTCCACACTGATGGGACAGATAAAAATGTGTCATTCTCTGTAAATGTACAGATGCCTGAAACGCTTAACAACTTCACAGCATAATGTTAGAAATTGCTCCGCCTCTGAAATGACTTTCCAAGCCCACTTCTTTTTTGGCTCCTCTCCCCTAATTGCTCCATTATGGTAAAGAGCGGCAAAATATCACAAACCAATGGATTTTATCCTGATGGATAAAGTCCCATCCTACATTTTTCATAGTTGAACATGCTGTTTTACTCAGAAATACAATCACATTGTGGAAGTAAATTTGGTTGCAAGCGCTCTTTCATGTTGACTGTAACAGCCACATTTTGTCAAAGCTCTGATTGGCTAATTTGTGGCATATATCAATTGTTTTGAGTTGCAAAATATTTTGAATTGGACTCACCCCCACTGATCATAGCTGTTGATATCCCACATCACACCTTGCACAAAGATCTTGTGTTCATACATAGCTGAAACACATGAACAAATGAGTGTAGGGTCTACAAAACACACATCTACCAAAGGAAGTACTGCTATAAGATGTTTTGATACTCACCAACCAGCGCACCAAGCATGAAGGGTGAAAGTTTCTTAAAGATGATTGAGTTGCTTGGCTTGTTTCCTTGGAAAACCTACAAAAAAACAATGTGTCATTATACAAAAACTAATTATATGTACTGGAGTGAAATCTAATTTTACTCTCCTTTTCAGTCAAAATGAAATGCCACATATAACAAGGCTTCAAACAGTTAGGCTGCATCCAAACACGTGTACTTCCCTACTATATAGTAGGCAAAGAAAAAATAAAAATAAAATATATATATATATATATGGAAAGAGTAGTATGCCCGATGTCACAGTTTTGCAAAACAGTAGGCGAAAAGATACTGAAGTGTGCATTAAAAGGATACTTTACTGTCCAATAAGGCCACAGGAGAGGATTTCTAAATGATGGGTAAGCATGCAACTCATGTCATATGACAGTAAATTAAGTACTTGTTCAAAAGAAGCATCTACGATTTCGGATGCAGCTTTAACAGACAGGACACTATGGAGTCGCACCGCTGTTATCATATCTAGCGTGTAGATGTGAATTCGAAAACTTGTACAGTACATATTCGTACTTGTAAGCTAAAATTTACACTCAGAACTCCAATGTGAAAACCTAAGGTTCGAAACCTAAGGGCAGGGGGACGGCGCAAAGTAGACATGTGTCGGTATACGGTAATACGATATATCACGATAATGAACATGCACTATATTGTTATCGTGGGCACTTCAAAATACCGTGAATAATTATTTATTACGAATTATTCAGATTTTTAGAATGCATTTTAAGAATACTTTACCCATCAACCGTTTAAAACGAACAACACCGCTGTAGAGGAACACGCAGTGATGTAAACAAACCCAACGCGCGTGAGCAGCGCGTGAACGAGTGAAGGAGCCGCGCATCCACTCTCTGACAGCAGATGGCGCTGATGGAACAGCAGAAATGCAGCCGTTTCCCCGGTAACCCTCATAAACAAAGCAGACTCGCGCTACTAAACAGTTTTTAAATGTTTCAAACAGCCATTCAGATTTCTGTATTCGCTACAGTGCTCATCACATCGCCAAATACTTAATACTTACAGACTTATTCATTTTCAAACTTAAACATTTTTATATTTTAATCTGGACTAAATGCCCTAGATATTGTTTGAATATGTTCTGATTCTTTATTGTTCAGTCACACACTTTACAATAAGGCTCCATTATTTAACATTAGTTAATTCATTAGTTAACACACTGACAATAAAAAATACTTCTTAAGCATTTATTAATCTTAGTTAAATGTAAATGTCAACATTTAATAACACATTATTAAAATCAAAAGTTGTAACTGTATTATTTAATGGACCTGAGCTAACATTAACTAACAGTTGCTTTTTTAACTAACATTATCAAAGAATAATAATAAATGTAGCTATTTGCTCTTTGTTAATGTTAGGTAATGCATTAACTAGTGAGACCTTATTGTAAAGTGTTACCTATTGTTCTTTATAATTCTTTTGCACTTTAATCTGTTTGAAACATTTGTTTACTTTATATATTTTTGTGTATTGCTTTATTGTATTTAAATGTTCAGTTCTTTTTGTTATTAAACCTGTTATAGTATGACAACACTTATTTCAATATCGTGATAATACCGTATATTACCGTTTATGATAAAAGCTTCAGCAATTAACTGCAACATGAAAATTTGATACCGTCACATGCCTAGCGCAAAGGAGTCGTTTTATTGGTTGACGCCTAGCCAATGAAATGGGACTTCTTTTGTACACAATGATGTCACCACACCCGCAGCCTCGGGGATGTTCTAAAACATTAATGCATTAAGACAGTGATAAAAGAATGAAATCTTATCATACCATACTGATAAAGCATACAATGTACAGAAAAGCAGATGAGCCCAGAATATGAATGCACAACATTTAATTACATGTTAAGTGTTAAGCACGAAAATGCTTAACGTGGCTTAATGCATTAAAGGGGTCCTATAATGCCCCTTTTTACAAGATGTAAAATAAGTCTCTGATGTCCTCAGAGTGTGTATGTGAAGTTGTAGCTCAAAATATCCCACAGATCATTTTTATAGCATGTTAAAATTGTCACTTTTTGAAATTGAGCAAAAACGCGCTGTTTTTGTGTGTCCCTTTAAATGCAAATGAGCTGCTGCTCCCGGCTCCCTTTCTAGAAGGTGGTATTAAAAGACCAAACTCAGTAAACACCATACGAATAGAGCAATCTATGTACAGAAAAGCAGATGAGCCCAGAATATGACGAAAGGACGCAATTTGTGTTCAAGGTGTCACTTAAAGTTGCGAGAGAGAGCTTGTTGGAATGGCTCTCCCTCTGTGTTTATGACATTATGACAATCTAAGTGTGAGTACAGATTTAGTTTTTGCCAATCACTAAACCTGCCTGTGTTTTATTAATAATGTATAACAAATTTTGTCTTTTTTTTAATAACTGTTGGTCCATTAAGCCTCATTAAGTGTTTTCTTGGTTTCCTATGGGAGGAAAATGCTTAACGTGTAATTAAACGTGCTGCGTTCATTCTGTACTCATCTGCATTTCTGTACACTTGATTAGTATGGCATTTACTGAGATTGGTCTTTTTTTATGTCTTAATGCATTAAACCACATTAGCGTTTTATAATGTCCCAGAGGCCGCGGTGTCATGACATCATTGCATACAAAAAGCTAGGCACCAATGAAAGAATAAGTGCAAATATGTAATACAAGTTGTGTATGTCATTGTATTTCTGTGAATGGCATTTTACACAATTGTGACTACTTGTCTGCAGCTTCAAATTCGGAATACAGGTTTGTGACTATTTTCTGCGAGTGCAAATCTCAACTTCAGATTTTTACATTGGAGCTCGGGGTGTAAATTTTAGCGTAGAAGTAAGAATATTCATTGTACAAGTTCTCGAATTCACATCTACACACTCTTGAGTTTTGCTACTCTTTTACCTTCATAGTTAACTGTCTGAAAAGTTATATTAGGTGTGTTTGAATTGGAAGAGTTCAAAAATTTGTACTGCTGGAGTGCCTCCAGGAACATGGTTGGGAAACAAATTAAAGCAGTCTTGGCAAGCATTGTTTATTCGAATGAAAATTTACTGTATGACCTTTGGACCATAACACACTGGTGGAAGCACATTTGTAACGGCATGTCCACTAAGCACCAGACCGCAGCTCAAACACTAAGCGTGAAGTCTCTAGTTGGATGAAGAAAAATTTTGCAGGACAATGGGTTGAAGACCTCTGCTCTAAACAGATACTCTTTAGATACTGTCCAAAGAGTTATGTATCGACACATGGTTTTCAAGTAAAGAATCACTCACTTTATGGGGCAAGAGTTTCTCCAGTGCATCCCCAGACATCCCAGCACCCTGGAGCTCTTTCTTGGCCTCATCAGTGGTCTTTCCCCTCATCAGAGCCTCCGTCTGCGCCAGGAAGTTTGCCATCAGGATCTACCAGATTCATAAAACGAGAGAGTGTAATGTAATGCTTAAACAAACACTGACTCAAATAACATGAAATAACATCTAGGGCATCAGATGCCCAAGAGAACCAGAAAACAAAGACGCGTTCAGAAACTCGGCGCACCTTATGATGCAGATTATCTCTGATAGGATGCTGACTCTGAGCAGGAATGAGGAAGTCAGCAGGAATCAAGCGAGTGCCTGCGGAGAGAAAGATCTATCATGATAAACGCATCTCAAATGGACATTAGCATGTCAATTAAACAAGGAACTAGTCCACAGGGGAGGTTTAGGGTCACAGACCCTGGTGAATGAGCTGGTAGAAGGCGTGCTGTCCGTTGGTTCCTGGTTCTCCCCACACGATGGGTCCAGTGTGGTAATTCACACGAGTGCCAGATTTGGTGATGTACTTCCCGTTGGACTCCATGTCTCCCTGAAAGATCATCAACAACTTAACAGAGTGTCCTACTATCAGAAACAATGACATTACATCATTTCCTGAAACATCATCAGACCGACCTGTTGGAAGTACGCAGCGAAGCGGTGCATGTACTGGTCATAGGGCAGTAGGGCGTGTGTTTCGGCCTGGAAGAAGTTGACGTACCAGACGCCGAGCAGGGCGAGCAAGACTGGAGCGTTCTGCTCCAGAGGGGCCGAGCGGAAGTGGTTATCCTAAAAGAAAAATACCACAGAGATGTTACTCCCAGAAACACTTAAAGTGCCCTTATTAAGCTTTTTCAGATATTACATTTCATGCAGTGTGTAATAGAACTGTTTGTGAATGTAAAAGGTCTGTAAAGTTTGAAAGATCAAAGTGCAATAAATGGAGTGATTAGCAGTGTTTCCACTGTCAGGCCAAAAGCAGGCGTGCTAGTGCGTGCCAGTCGCGTTTCCACTGTCACTTCCAGGGATTCGTCGGGGCTTCCTTGGGGCCAATGGCCAGTGTTTATACCTTGGTCCAAAGCGGGTCAGCTCAGGCTTGAGGAGTGGTTTTGAACAAAGGCGGAGTTTATCTGAGTCTGGAGAAGGCAGTGCCGCGGATGATTTCATATACCGGCTAACATCAGCATTAAAGACTGTTTAAAATAATTTGAGCTCAAAACTCACTATTAAGCCCAAAGTATTCTTTTTTTATGCATACGATCGTCGAAAGCACAGCCTTGCAAAGTATACTTTTGACTTGTACATGTATACAGGTGTTCGACACATGCACTGCATTTGAGCAATCTCTCACCACGAATTACAACCCATGTAAATACTGCAAAAAAATGTAATGTGCATGAGCGACAGGTTACAAAAATCCGGCAGTGTGCGCCCTCTTCTTATGACGAAATTCACGGCACACGCACTGTACACTGACCCTCGCGTACGCATAAAAAGTGAAGTATACTTCAGATAGCAGCGAGTTGAGTGATCCAATGTGGATTCTGGTCACCGTATAAGGCAGAAATATTTATATGTGATGCAAAAGACTATGCGCGTTAACCATTACTATAGTAAATATGACTGCTTGAAGAAATCACTTCTTTGTGTGTTTATTTTATCTGTCAGTACATCTTGTCTCTTTATACCGGACTGATCCTTATTTAGCTCTGCATATGTAATAAAAAATAAAAAAAGTCCAGTTTTTCGGGAGCTCCCTCTTGTTTCTCTGACTGAAAATATAACTGTATTGGGACTGTCACTGGAGAGAGTGCTAAAGCTCCTCAGGTCGTATTTTTGGTGGAAAATTTGTAGAAATGATCATTCTTTCTAAATGTGATGTAAACATACTGTCCTGTGACTACAAATAAACAGAAACAGACACTGAATAAGTACACGTGTCCTCTTTCTTTTGTGAAATAACAGTAAATACCACCTTTATTGTTGTGACTAATGTGCAATCTTGACAAATTCATTACGATCAATGTATCACTTATTATTGTAAAACATCAATGCTTGGGTTCAAAAATGCCAGGTGCTTTTATTATGTCTGTTTTGCGATCCCGCTAGTTTCCAGTGATTTCTTTCTGATTCATTTTCTGATAAAACTTCCATCTGTAGGTGAAATGATGGTTTGTGTGACGTTGCTCCAGAGAAGCGTGTTACGGGTGGGTTTAAGTGAAGCGTTGAGGAGCTTCTGGCCTGACGGTGGAAACGAAGCGTGGTTTTGGGCTTGGTGCTACAGATCCGAGGCTATTAGCCCAGCCTGGCCCGTTGAAAGCCCTGGCTCGCACTGGCCCGACAGTGGAAACGCGTCTATTGTCTCCCAAAAGAAAGAAGTGATTCTGAACTTCCTGAAATAAGTCATCAGTAATTCCAGTCCTACTTCCTGCATGAACCTACATAGGTTTGTAACAAATTTGCCTAATTCCAGACTATGGTCTTCTTTGGCTGTCTGCGAACAACGTCTACTTTGACCCTCAAACACTGAAGTTGCAGCTGAGATTGGAAAAGCTTGGTTTGTGTTGTCATCAAGTCGAGAAGATGCATGTTTCTGCAGCACCAAAGCAAATCCACTTGTCATTAACTTCCAAAGGATGAGGACTCATGCTGGAATTTATACGGTAAAACTGACAGCATCATTACTGTTCCTATCACTGTGTATACAAGTGCTGAGGAAGAGCCAGAGCTGATATTCAGATATGGCAATGGTCGTTTGGTTACCGACATGCGCTGTAAGACCAGGGGTGTCCAATCCTGATCCTGAAGGGCCACTGTCCTGCAAAGTTTAGCTGTCCTGCAAACCAATTAAACACACCTGAACCAGCTAATCAAGGTCTTACTAAGGATACTAGAACCTTCTAGGCCTGTGTGTTGAGGCAAGTTGGAGCTAAACTCTGCAGGACAGTGGCCCTCAAGGACCTAGTTTGGACACCCCTGCACTAGGCCATTCACAACAGACTGGGCCATCTGACCAATCAGAGCAGAGTAGACCAATCACAACAGACCGGGCCATCTGACCAATCAGAGCAGAGTAGACCAATCACAACAGACTGGGCCATCTGACCAATCAGAGCAGAGTAGACCAATCACAACAGACTGGGCCATCTGACCAATCAGAGCAGAGTAGACCAATCACAACAGACTGGGCCGTCTGACCAATCAGAGCAGAGTAGACCAATCACAACAGACTGGGCAATCTGACCACCCAGAGCAGAGTAGACCAATCACTAGGGCTGACTAACCAATTAGAGCAGAGTAGACCAATCACAACAGACTGGGCCGTCTGACCAATCAGAGCAGAGTAGACCAATCACAACAGACTGGGCAATCTGACCACCCAGAGCAGAGTAGACCAATCACTAGGGCTGACTAACCAATTAGAGCAGAGTAGACCAATCACAACAGACTGGGCCATCTGACCAATCAGAGCAGAGTAGACCAATCACAACAGACTGGGCCGTCTGACCAATCAGAGCAGAGTAGACCAATTAAAACGGCCCAGTCTGTTGTGATTGGTCTACTCTGGGCCATCTGACCAGTCACAACAGACTGGGCCGTTTGACCAATCAGAGCAGAGCAGGCTCACGGAGAGGAGGGGTTTAGAGAGACAGAATCCTTGATTGAACCTTTTCAGACACTGAGAGAAAGGAAGCAATGCTGCAACGTATATTATGAGAACAGTAAAGAGATTTTTTGACTGGGGCACTTTAACACAGTGTGGAGTGTGCAGTGTATATTTATTCTCCTCTTGTATACTGGCATAATATAATTGTGCTTACCATCCAGTGAGCACCAGCTAGAAGTTGCTCAAAATTGTCGAAACCTACAAGACAACAACAACAAAAATAGTTACTGGAACATCTATTAGTGGTCTTTCAAATTTGATTCAGGCAGAAGTTAGGCCAGAAACACACTCTACACAAATACATAATCATGAATGTTTGACCAAAACATAGAAAGCATGCAGCTCACATATAATACGAATATATAAATGTCTGTCCGGGGCTCAAGACTAACATTTGAGAGCAGGAGCAACGGTGCCACTAAGTTCTACAGATGGTGGCACCAGCACCTGATTTGGTGGCGCTATCTTTATGATTACCTTAAATCATAAAGATAATTTAATCATATTATTATTGTTTTGCATTAATAAGTGCAGTTACTAATAATATTACATGCTTATTGGAAATTTGAAAGCAAAGCACGTTCAATATTCTACTCTTATTAAATGTACCATTGTTCTTCTATAGGGTCACACTGAACTGACCGACAGCTTCATTCAGCTTAAATGAACATTAAAATTGGACGATATTTAAAGCTTTGAAGTGTTGGAAAAAGTGTGAAGCACTTTAAAAAAATCCTTGAATTTCACACTTAAAAGTTTGCATGAACCCTGAAATTAATAATGTCAAAACATTAGATTATTATAACATTAGAACTGCGACCATGTTTACAGTTAGCGTTACTACTTTTAATCCATGGTGAATATTGGTGAATTTGTGGACTGGAGAGCCTTATATAACCGGTTCATTCATGGCACAATATTTCTCCTGGTGGAGAATGGAGTCAGGTGGTTAAAAGGGAGAAATTTGCAAGAATAATTAGTAATGGCAGTTTTAAAAAAAAAAGTTTCAGAGTTGGAGCTAGTTATTAACAAACCATGTTTTTGGGAATAGTGTTGATGAATCATTCACAATAGGGCCGGCATCATGGATTAAGAAAGTAGATAGGGTCAATTATGATTTAACGTTGACTTTAAACCAGTTTAACCAGTTTTGTCTGAAAGAACAAACTGACCATAGAAGACTGGTAATGCTAATGCCGGTTATAGCGCCCCCTCTGGTTATGCAGAGAATGCAACATACTCTACACTTGAATTGTGTTTTTTATTTTATGTTTAACACACCAAATCAAACTACCATAGCTACAAATGTTTTTTTGTGTTCACATACTTGCATACAGCATGTTTCAGGCCTTATGGGACTGTTCACACAGCAGACATACCTATGTGCAGTGCAATGGACAAACCGATAGCCGACCACAGCGAGTAGCGCCCGCCGACCCACTAAAAACATGAGCATTCAGCATCAGAAAATCAGTCTGGGGTTTTGAGAAGCAATATGCCAATTCAAAAATAATACGCCATTTAAACATAACTAGCAATCATGCATTCAGTCATTACATTCTCGAGCAATGTCAAGAATACTCACATCCCAAAACTCAAACATGTTGTTGGTGTCAATACCAAAGTCCTTGACTTTTGGCTGGTGAGGAGACAGGAAACGCATGAAAGTTTTGTACAGATAAATCAACTTTACTTTTAACATTGACATAACGGTGACATAATGCAGTACTTACTCCATTTGTGGAAAGAGCCACAAAATGCTTGGCCACAGCAGATGTCTGAAAATATACAAACACAGATTTAGACCAATGGAAACTTTCCATTTAGGAGAGTTACAGCGGTTTGTAAAGGTACTAACATCTTCAGCGGCCTTGAGGAACCATTCTCTGGCCGTCTCAGCGTTAGTGATGGTCTCCTGGGTGGTGAATGTCTGAAGCGCAAAAAAATATTAAGAAATTAACTACTACTTGTTCACTTTCTGTTACCAATTGTGTTTAAAATGTAAATGGACACTACAGTGCTGCACAAGACTGTATCCTTTACTGTTGTTTCAGAATATGGTTTATTCAGGTTGTGACCTTGGAAGCAATGATGAAGAGGGTGGTCTCAGCGTTAAGCTGGGCGAGGGTCTTGGCCATGTGCGTGCCATCGATATTAGAGACGAACCAGACATTGGGTCCTCCTTTAGAGTACGGCTTCAGAGCTTCAGTCACCATCAGAGGACCCTGAAGAACCAATCAAAACATAAACATTATTCCACACATTATATTGTTTATGATTACTAGATTTGACTCAATGAGGCCTAGCCTTTGGTTTAAAAGAGAGAATATCAAACATATCTAAATATTTCAGAATCACACAAAAAGGCAACACTTGATATGAACATAACCAACTATAATGATTATAGACAGTTTTATTAAACTCTAGTTTCTATTTGTAGCTGCCCAACTAAGAGATAACCAAATCTCCATCGTCGGTCCTTTACGATGCGTTTAAACATCTATTGGCTCTCAGGAAACTCAGGGTAAACTCACCAAGTCAGAACCTCCAATGCCGATGTTCACTACATCAGTGATGGATTTACCACTGAAGCCTTTCCACTCGCCACTGCGCACTTTCTGCAAAATAATACACAAATACACAAATGACAATATACAGGAATTTTGTCTTTGAAAGTAATGATCAATTACATTAAATAATTGTTAATTATATTGCTTTAAAACGCATATGGTGAACTCTAAATACCAAGTGTACTTATGATTTTAATGCACTCGGCTTCACATTGGGTGGTTCTTTGCCTTCATGGCATGCATTAAAACAGTTTAATGCATTGATTATTCATTACTTGTTTAACAATAAACCCTTATTGGGAAAAGTGTCATATATAACAAGTGGGTTGTTGTTACATGAATGTTCACTCACATGGCAAAAGCCCTTCATCTGCTCCAGGACTCTGTTCACCTCTGGCATCACGTCTTTACCATCCACCATGATGGGAGTGTTGGAACGGTTCCTCAGGGCGGTGTGGAGAACAGCGCGACCCTACAAACCAACACACAGAAACCTCAGCTTTAACAAACACATAATAGCTACTATGCTCCCTTTGTTTATTGACATTTGTTTCATTTGTTACCATTTCTTGTCAGGCATAACATTATGACCACCTTCCTAATATTGTGTTGGCCCCCCTTTTGCTGCCAAAACAGCCCTGATCCGTCGAGGCATGGACTCCACTAGACCCCTGAAGGTGTGCTGTGGTATCTGGCACCAAGATGTTAGCAGCAGATCCTTTAAGTCCTGTAAGTTGTGAGGTGGTGCCTCCATGGATCAGACTTGTTTGTTCAGCACATCCCACAGATGCTCGATTGGATTGAGATCTGGGGAATTTGGAGGCCAAGTCAACACCTCAAACTCGTTGTTGTGCTCCTCAAACCATTCCTGAACCATTTTTGCTTTGTGGCAGGGCGCATTATCCTGCTGAAAGAGCCACAGCCACCAGGGAATACCGTTTCCATGAAAGGGTGTACATGGTCTGCAACAATGCAGGTAGGTGGTACGTGTCAAAGTAACATTCACATGGATGGCAGGACCCAAGGTTTCCCAGCAGAACATTGCCCAAAGCATCACACTGCCTCCGCCGGCTTGTCTTCTTCCTATAGTGCATCCTGGTGCCATGTGTTCCCCAGGTAAGTGACACACATGCACTCGGCCATCAACGTGATGTAGAAGATGATTCATCAGACCAGGCCGTCTTCTTCCATTGCTCCGTGGATCCATTGCGCCCCATACGCAACAAACTACGATGCACTGTGTATTCTGACACCTTTCTATCAGAACCAGCATTAACTTCTTGAGCAATTTGAGCTACAGTAGCACGTCTGTTTGATCGGACCACACGGGCCAGCCTTCACTCCCGACGTGCATCAATGAGCCTTGGTCGGCCACGACCCTGCCGCTGGTTCACCACTGTTCCTTCCTTGGAGCTGCAGTTTTGGTCTTCTAGCCATCACAATTTGTCCCTTGCCAAACTCGCTCAAATCCTTACGCTTGCCCATTTTTCCTGCTTCCAACACATCAACTTTGGGGATAAAATGTTCACTTGCTGCCTAATATATCCCACCCACTAACAGGTGCCGTGATGAAGAGATAATCAGTGTTATTCACTTCACCTGTCAGTGGTCATTATGTTATGCCTGATCGGTGTCACAAAAAAGACAATACAGTCTGCGGTTTCAGAACAGCCAGTGAGATAAAGAGAAAACTGAGGGCTTTAACACAACTTTCTGATATGCGTCAATAGAAATTTAGAGATGATATTGAAATTTACACAGACGCAAATCATAGAAGTGCATCACAACAGGTCTTTACATTTCAACCAAAACTGCTCAGTTTATGTCAAATCTCAGTTAAATGTATTTACTGAGATATTACCTCAGTGAAGTTGATCTTTTCTCCTGCAAACATCTTCTCTCTGGCGGCTTCAACGCCCACTGATCGTGCCTAATCATGATGAGACGGAAAGAAAACGGTTCATGTGACTCATAACTTGTGCAAACATGCATAACAAAGAGCTATAAAAACACCAATTGTGTATTTTGTTTTGCTGTGATTACTATGAGAAATCTGCTGAATCAGAGTGATTTAGTTTCTCAGTCGCTACTCTGATTGGCTGAAGACAGGAAGTACAGAATCAGGTTAATTCCTAGTGAACCAGAAGTTGCAACTGATTTTATTTCAGTGCTGTGACGTATTTGAAAGTGAAAGGGAATATTGAATAGAGGGCAGGGTTTCACTTCAGCGCTCCTCCTCTCCATCTCCAACGGTTGGAGGGAAGTGGTTAAAGATATTCAAACCCAAGCCGTCAAACTGACATCATCTGAGAAGGAACGCCATTCCAGACCGGAAGTTACTTTTCAGATTTTGATTAAAAAGGTCATTACCTGCGTTTTTTTATCATTTTATGATGTTTCCTGGGGTGCACTTATAATGTTAGAATGCTTTTTACTTAAAAAAAAAATCCTAATTTATAAATAAAAGGCATTTTTCCTACCCTGATTTTAGCCTTCTGCTCTGAACGCTCTGTTTTAAGGGGCGTGTCCGCTGGGAGACTTCAGTGTAAACGCCCACTGCTGTGATTGGCTAACATCTTTGCATTTGAAATAGTATTACTCTCTCTTTTAGCTCGCTTTTACTATTACAGTTCTCATGGTTAACTAATCGTGAAAAGTGTTGCATTACATTTAGATCTATGGCATTATATTAAGATTGTGGCATGAAAGGTTGCAGTGATGATCATTGTAGCCGATCACACACATGCTGAGCGCATGAAAGCAGCGATCTCTTCAAACTCAGTTTCTGTAACACTAACGAATGCTTTCATCTTCACTAACAATGCAAACGTGATATAGTTAAGAGATTCGTTGAATAAAACGGGAGTCACTGATAAACGCGTCACTGATAAACTCTGTTTGATTGGTCACTGGTCTGATTTACTGAAAAAGAACATCTGACTACATGAATCCTCACATTTCAGATCAGGCATTAGAATGAACACAGTTACTTACATGTTGCATTACTGTTGAACCCAGTCACTACACAATATTTTATAATCCTCAACGGCGTGTTTATTGCTTTGTAGCTCGATGGTTTAACACTAGGCCTATGTTACATGCGTGAATCGGTGGGCGGGGCTAAACAGGCAGTGATGAAGCAGGTGTTGATATTCTTCTGCTGAGGCGGTGCTTGCCTCTCTTTGACGTCATAGATCCCCACTTTGAAAAACCTGTTGTTTGCTGAGCCTGGTGTCTATAAAAGCTTTTCTTTGACTAACAAGGAAATTTTCAGCTCTGAAACTTACAGGATGTTCTTATATTACCATGACCTTTTATATATCAAAAGTTGATTTCTCAATTAATCACCCCTTTAAAGATTACCACGGCAAAGAATTTTTTTCTGTGTATTAACTTGCACGGATTAATTGTTCACCCTAAGACCAGTAATGTGTGCTAACAAAGTAAATAAGGTCGATTTTGATTTCCTGAGGACTTTAAATATTTTCAAAGGCCTAAAGTTTACTTCCATTTTTGCACGTACAGCATACTACAGTTTTGAAGCGAACACTTACACTGTGTCTACACCGGACACGACAGATGCGACAAAATCAGAAATACTTGTGCGTTTTGTGAGTTTAAAAGAGTGCAAAGACATTTTTATGGAGAAGCACAGATACTGGACAAGGATGAAACTCAACATGTGTTGAACGCCTGTGTTCAGGCACACTATCAAATGAAGTATACTTTAAAAGGTTATGTAAAGAACAAACAAAACTGACATATACTTTGGTCTACTCACACCATGTAAACATTACACCACTCACGTGTGTCCCAGTGACACGGTTCACCTCATACACAATCTTTTTACAGCAGCTTTTAGGACACATGCACTAAGCCAATTAACATCTGGAGATGGACACACACGAGGGGTTTAAAGATGCTTAGCTGGACTAAGTCTAAAGAGAGATTACAGTAACAGCTCCGATACCACACAGCTTTTTAATAGCAACTCCCTCTACTGTGACTTTGTGAAAAAGCAGTCTGAAGAGGGTATTCGAGTAGATTGTGATGTGAGGGTTGTAAACGGTACCATGTCAAAGAGCATTTTCAGCACTTCTTCACTGATGAGATTCTTAGAGTAATCCAGCAGAATGTCTCCATCATCTGTTGTCAGCTGCAAACTGCGCACAAGACGAGATCACACACGCGGTTAGGATATACAAAAGCTGTATTATTATTTGTTTAATTTTGTATGGATAATCTAGAAACATCATTCAAGCGTGGTGTACATGCAAGTGACAGGATCTTAGTGATGTTTAGGCTGGGAAAGTGAAATAAACAGATGAGGAAAGATAAATGGGCCATTTGAGAAAACGTATTAGGCCCAGCAGCCACACAGCACTCTTATAATAAACAGAACTGAGGCATGCCACATGACTCTGGAAATGGAATAATACATTTTTATTATTATTTTTTCCCCTCACCACAATATATATTCCTGATCTAACAAAATTGAATTATGGCAATATAAACATTAATATTAAAAATGTTTCTTTAAAAAAAAAAAAAAAGCATTATTATTGTTGATGCATTATTAATAATACCTAGCATTTTTTCTTGGATGCTATTATTTGAATTAAACAATATGATTGAATTAAATTCATTTTATTATTGTCTGTCTGTAGACTATTCCATTTTATTTATCCATGGCACATGAATTTTTTTTTTTTATTTTTTATACGTGTTGTCCAATGACTTGTTTGCTTTATTTTGCATCGGAGTGTAAAATTCATTTTAAAAGTTGAGGAATCTTACACTGGTTCAAACTAGGCTACTGTACTGTATATGATTGATTTATGTTGAAGTATTTGGGACATAACTTTTTTTTCTTGATCAGGCTCTCAAAAAATTATATAAAAATTTGTATTTAGGATTTATTGGCAAATATATTGATTATCAGCTTTAAAATATAAAGAATTATCGGTATCGAACAGAATTTTCATATCGGTGCATCCCTACAAATTACCAGTTTACAGTAACAATAACTATTAGCACAGACTATGGCTACCATGGTAATCTTTTGAGTTTTTTTCTAATTATACTTTTTATTTACATTTTATAAACCGATATATTTTGTGTATTAACATTTTTTTGTCATATAATTTGTGAGAAGATGGATGTATGGACGGACGGACGGATGGGTGGATTGGACGGACAGACATAGACAGATGGACAGACAGACGGATGGGTGGGTGGATGGATGGACAGACAGATAGACAGATGGGTGGGTGGATGGATGGATAGACAGATAGATGGACGGGTGGGTGGATGGACGGACGGACAGACATAGACAGACAGATGCACAGACGGACGGACAGGTGGGTGGGTGGATGGATAGACAGACAAACTTGGAGATGGATGGATGGACAGACAGATAGATGGACGGGTGGGTGGATGGACGGACGGACAGACATGGACAGACAGGTGGGTGGATGGATGGACAGACAGAAAGATAGACGGACAGACATAGACAGATAAACAGACGGATAGATGGACAATCTATCAATTTGACTTTATTACATCATTAAAGCATGCCACATCACCTCCATCATCAGAAAGGTCTCAGTTAATTAAACAGATTAATACCAGTAATAAATATAAAATTGTTTAATATTATTCACTCACTACAAGTTCAGCACATAATTCACAGCACTGATCCAGCCTTGCAGTGTGTGTGTGTGTGAGGGAGTGTGTGTGCAGAGAGGCACGTACTCCATGCTGCTATAGCGCCCTCTGTGGATCAACACCTATAAACCCTCTACTCTGAGAATGAATGGATAATAATACAGACCTTTATGGACACTCAATACAGCAGAACTTAATCCAGAACAGCTCATAACATCTTACAGGAAAAGAGTTGTGTGAACATGCAACATATACAGAAGTATCGCAGTAGAGGATGTGAACCTAATACTTTATGAGATTGCATAAGCAGTGAAAGCACTTGAGAAATGCCTGATCATGTGCATTTAATGAAATAGTCCTACCAGAAACTAGTACATATATGCTTCCACATGAGAGCTGTGTAATAAGTGTATGTACAGCTAAAATACACATTAACAATTATCAATGACCTTGTTATGTGTGTTGCTGCTAAAACGGATATGTTTACACTGATTTAAAGCAAAGGCAATAGTTAAACTGCTATCAGTGCATTTATATGAGAGTAAATTAAGGGTATAAAGCAGGTGCAACAGTTCTGAGGGCGGAAGCTGGAGCTCCTGGCTATTGGCCTGATGTGGCAATAATAACCTTGCAACATCAACGTGGAAATCAAGGGTAACATGTAACGCGCACTCTCGTGATATCACACACTAATATATGCTCTCATCATATTACATGGAAAGAACATTAAGATGCTATCTTACTAAAATAGTACATGAATTGTGTTGCATACAAGAGATTTGCTCATATAGGCCTTAATAACCGAGATGTAAGTTATACTAACTGCTGATGCACTACGCATGTGATGCTGGCACGCGCTTGGTGAGATGAAACACCATCAGTGTGAATGTCTATCAGAGCTCGCGCACGTATCGGAAGCGCGTTTGGTGTGCATTTCACCTGAACTTGTTGAATCTGTCAGAGTCGGCCTCGAACATCTGCCTCATGTTGAGGTTTCCTGCGTTGGATTTGTACCATTGCTCCAGTTTGCGGTAGATCGGATCGTTGTTGAGCCCCATGACGGAAAGATCCCGCTGTTCTTCGGTCCAAAGCTGCTGAAGTGAATTACAACCGTTCAAGCACTCGTTCAGTGAAGAGAAGCGTAAGGAGGAAGTGCAATGACAAATCCTGACAGCCACGCCCCTCACGACAGCAGCGAGTCCTGCGTAGCCCCGCCCACTGTGACACTGTGGCAAGATGCTTATGTAATGTAGACAGACAGTAAATAATTAGACACTTTTGACTATTTGAAACGAATACTTTTTTTGATACTGTGTGGGATGCTAGTATGGTCATTCCTATTTCAACTTGGATGGATTTAACTACATAGGCTATAATTAATTTTCTATATCATATCAAACCTTTAACAAATCATATTTTCCCACCTCAGGCATTAAATACCTTTTATTATTCATTATTAAATCCCCCCCACCCCCCATATTTAAACACATTTTCAACCCCGTAATGGACAAAATGTAATTGGTTTAAAAAGTTTTATTTTATTTTATTATTCTACATTAAAGACACACATAAAACATTTACAACTGTAACAATACATCCAAAAAGACAACACAACTAAAAGGAAATGGGTTTACAATACATAATAAATAAATAAATAAATCAGTCAATCAATAAATAAATAAAAAGATTGTCATGTACATAATATTATCGAAGTATATAAATATGAAATAGAAGTAAGAATAAACACAAATCAATAATTCATTATTGAAAAAGAAGACAGCACATTCAATTTCAATTTTCAATTCACTTTAACTCTTTAGGGAATACATTTGTATCTCTACATTTTTTTGTTATCAATATATTGGAGAGACTCAATATACAAACAAAAATAACGACTTTATTCAACAATTTTGTTCTATCCTGTGCCAGTCTTACGTTTTTTTTTTTTTTTAAATGAAGATAAGCAGATTTACATACAAAATAGGCATTAAACATACAATATTATCAATTAACAATTTTCAAAGGGCAGACAAATTACAAGTAGATGCAAAATTACAAGTAATAGCGATACAAATCAAACAATCAAAAAAGGTAAAAAATAAATAAATAAATAAAAAATTAATAACATAATAATAATAATTAAATAATTATAAAATAAATACAATAACTACATTTTTTTTTTTGAAAGAATAACATTTATAGAAAAGCAAGTTCTTGCAAGGGAATTGCAGGTTATTGCACATAGCTCATTTAAGAAGTCAGCTACTGTGATCGCCTTTTCATTTGAAAGTGTATAAAGTGAAGTAGAAAAAGCTTTAAGTTCGTTAGTAAAATGAGGAAGAGATGGTGGGGTTTTCAAAAATCTGCACTTATGAATGAAGTATTTAGTCAGTTCAAACAGGTTATTAACCAAAAAGTATTGTGAACAATCTTTTTTAAGTACACCAAACTTAATTTGTTTGTATTCAAGGGGATTTATACATGTGATAATACATGACATTTTACTGTGTAATTGAGACCAAAACAACTTTGAATAATTACAACAACAACAACAAAAGATATGCTAAGTGGTCTCAATATCAGTTTCACAAAATTGACAGGAGTTTTCTCCCAGATCAAATTTAGATTTAATGAATTCTTTAGATGGGTATATGCCATTTATTATTTTAAAATGAAGTTCTTTCACCTTAGGGAGACTTGAAAAGGTAAGATAACTCATTCTTATTTCTATTCGGATGAAGCTTATCAATGAAGATACTTCTAATATATTTGTTGTTACATTTATAATCTCTAATAGACAGTTCACCCAGACAAGGAAAATTGAAGAGAGAATGATACAGAGTAGTGTGAAAGAATCCCTTTCACCAATAATACCGTGTTTTTTGGTATTGCATTTACAACTGTGAGAAACTCTTTAGGATGACATACAAATCCATGTTTCAAATAAAAATCATTGTAATTAAGAATATTACCATAGTTGTCCATCAAATCCAATAGGGAAAGAATGTTATATTGAACCCAGTTTTCATAAAATAAAGATTTATTATGGTGCAGAATAAAGTGATTGTTCCAAATACAAGTTTTGTGTGGACTAAAATTGTGAGAGAATGTTAATTTCCAATACAAAAGAACTTGTTTATGGAATGCAGATAATTAAATAACTCAAAGTCACATCTAATCAAAAACTCCAAGCCACCTACTTTCCCAAATATTGAAGAGGAGATAGTAAACCATAGGCTGTTTGTGTTACAAATAAATGATCTTAACCATTGAGTTTTTAAAACACTATTCATTTCTAGGTCAATAACATTTAATCCCCCTTCTTCATAACTGTGAATTAAATCATTTTTGTTAATATAATGATGCTTATTTTTCCAAATAAAGTTAAATATTGCAATGTTGCATTCTTTTAGTAAGTGGGGTGGGATAGGTAAAGAGGAGGCTGGGTAAACAAACCTAGAGAGAAATTCCATTTTGGTTAAACAAAACTCTTCCAAAAATTAAGATATCTCTTTGTATCCAGCTATTGAGAATAATGTTTGCTTTTGAACATTTTTTAACAAAATTCTCTTGGACACTTTGATTGCTATCTCTAGTAATAGTTATCCCCAAGTATTTCACGGATGTTTTTATCGGTATGTTACATAAAGAGTCTAATTCGCTGCTATGAATTGCAAATAATTCACATTTATTTACGTTTAAGTGCAAACCTGATGCTTTGGAGAAAAGATTAATTAGTTGAATGGCTTTACTAATTTGATATTGGTCTTTTAGAAATAGCCAGCATTTCTACTGCTAAGATAAATAGAAAAGGGAAAATGGGACATCCTTGTCTTATTCCTTGCGAAATGTTAAATCTTTGGGATGTTCCAAATGACAGTGAGATAGAACTATTGATGTCTTTATATAGCATTTTTATAAAATAAATAAATTTACTACCAAAACCAAATTTTTCAAGGGAGTTAAATATGAAGTTATGTTCGATCGTGTCAAATGCTTTCCTAAAATCTAGGAAAAAAATATAGCCGTTATCCTCAATCCATTCACAATAATCCAGAATGTCTAAAATTAATCTGATGTTATTGTGTATTGATCAGCCTTTTATAAAGCCAGACTGTGATTCACTAATTATTAGATGTAATTTTTTTTGAGTCTATTTGAAAATATATGAGCTAAAATTTTATAATTACAATTAAGTAGAGTGATGGGGCAAAGGTTATCTATATGTTGTGCATCTTTACCTGGTTTGGGGATGAGAACAATTAATCCTTGTTTCATAGTCGAAGATAGTGAATTATTTTGGATACATTTGAGAAAGGCTTGAAACATGAGTTCTCTCAAATCTTCCCTAAAGAATTTATAAAATTCAGAAGTGAGGCCATCTGGGCCTGGAGATTTCCCTGAAGATAATTTATCAATTGCTTTATCTACTTCCTCTATTATAATGTCAGCCTTGAATAAGTCTCTAAATTCCTGGTCTAATTGTTGTATGCTAGTGTGTATATTATCAAAGAGAGTGTTACAGTCTGATGCAGAGAAGGATGAGCTATATAATGAACTATAGAATTGAAAAATCTCTGAGGAGATCATTTTTGGGCAGGTATTTATAACTGTTATATATTTATAACAGGTATTTTTTTTCCTGTCGCCTTTTTTTTTTAAAGTTTTTTTTACAAAAATAATTATTACTTTTTTCCTCTTTTTCTATCCATCTTGCTCTAGATCTTACATATGCCCCTTTAGCTTTTTGAGTATATAAATCATCAATTTTGGATTGCAAAGATAGAATTTGTAATTTGGTTTCATTGTCCATTTTACTTTTATTACATAAATAGTTAAATTCTCTTGTTCCCTTTCAGTCGGTCACGTTCGACGTACGTCGGATGTCACAACGAATTGGGATCACTTTAGGGAGCCCCTATCAGCTTCAAGATATAGAGAACCGGCCAATGACTATTGGCATGCGAGATTTGCATCTCACGCTCCGCCCCGCAGCGTGGGTATAAAGCGCAAGCGAATGCAGCGTACTGTTGTCATTCACTTCGGAGCCGAACGACGTTGATGAAGAGTGAGACTGCCTGTCTATTCAGCAGAGAGAGAGAGAGAGAGAGAGAGAGAGAGAGAGCGTGAGGGAGACGTTACGTGCTGGTGTGACGGCACAAACAGCGCGACTGCGAGTACACTGCTGCTACAAACAAACTGCTTTTCTCACAGCAACTGTTGGTTCAGTGAGGGTGTTTGTTTATTAGTGAGTGCAGACACAGGCTGCACCTATTTCCTGTGTGCTGCCGCGGTCTTCCCCTGGGTGCTTCAGCACTTCTGAAAGAGCGTTTCCTCACAAAAAGAGCAACACGGGTGTGACACTGCGTCTTTCAAGATGTCATTCCACCCGTGCGTTTCTGGATGCGGTCGTTCCCTGTCGCCAGCTGACGGTCACAATCGTTGTATCATGTGTCTGGGCATTCAGCACGCTGAGGCAGCTTTTGTGGATAAGCCCCTGGGTGCTTCGGGAAGGCGGAGTCCCCTTACCCATACCTCGTGCTATATCTAGTGCTATTTCTCAGAATAGACCTACTTCGATGGATGGCCAGGGTGACCTGAGGATGGCCAGGGTGACGTTCAGGGCAAACCCGCCGAGCCAGCCTCCGCAGGCCCCTGATCCCTCACAAGCGCCGCAGCCGGTAGAGCTTCCGGAGGAAATTGCTGGCCCCTCCCATGGGCATCCAGTGGTGACCTTTGAGGCTCCGGCAGACAAACAGATGTCGATCGCTGCATCGGAGGGGGAGTTCCGGTCCTCAGAGGATGAAGATTCGGCTGTACTGCCTCCCTCTGGGAGAGTGGCAACAGTCGAATCGGATTTCAAGTTGACGGCTATGAAGATCGGGCTTGAGTGGAACCCTCCACCATGTACCGAACCTTCTAGGTTGGATAATTGGTTTCTCGGGGCGGGTTGCGCTGGTTCTCAGCGTCCCGCCCCGGTGCCTTTCTTTCCGGAGGTGCATGAGGAGCTCACCAGGACGACACCTTTTAGTGCCAGAAACAGACCTGGTGGCTCCTCACTCCTCACAGGCACTCATGGACATGCACGTGGGTAGGCCTGACCCAGAGCTCCTCTGGGAGCTCCGGACGGCGACAGACCTCGCCCTCAGGGCGACGAAAGTCACCGCCCGTTCTCTTGGCCAGGCGATGTCCACCTTAATGGTCCAGGAACGGCATCTCTGGCTCAACCTGGCCGACATGAGGGAGACCGATAAAGGAGGAGGGCCGGGGGAAAATCTTTTGTTGTCATTTAATTTCTGTTCCGCCCAAGTTATCAACAAAAGAGCAATTTCCGAAATCTCTGGGTGCCAAGAAAGTGTGCTTGGCGGTGTTCGGCACTTCCATGCCTTGTCACCCTCAGGCGCCTCTCTTATCGCCAGCAGGGGGTGCCGGCTGTGGTGACGCACACAAGCGGCCTTCTCACACTTGCACACCCCCTCAGCGGAAGCAGGTAAGTGTTGCACAGCTCACTCAGACCCCACTTCGGGCTGCTCTCATGCCATCCTAACCCTGCATGCTGCCTCGCTGCCCCACTGCGGGTACATTTGTGGTGCCGATGGTCCCGCTTGTACAGTCGCTGGGAGCCTGGCTAGCGCTCCCCAGCCCGTCCGGACCTCTGGAAACTCCATGTCTGGTCCCTGGACGGGACGCGGAGGTTCTAGGTGGCCTACCACAGGCTTTGGTAGACACCATCACTTCCGCTAGAGCTCCCTCTACGAGGCGCCTCTATGCGTTGAAGTGGAACCTGTTCGTCGACTAGTGTTCTTCTCGCCGAGAGACCCCCGGAGATGTTCGATCGGTTCTGTGCTTTCCTTCCTACAAGATGGGTTGGAGGGAAGGCTGTCTCCCTCCACCCTCAAAGTCTATGTTGCCGCTATCGCCGCTAATCATGACATGGTAGATGGTAAGTCGTACGTCGCTTTGTAAGCACGATCTGATCGGTAGGTTCCTGAGGGGCTGCGAGGAGACTAAATCCGCCTCGCCCTCCCTCTATACCCTCTTGGGACTTAACTCTGGTACTAACCGCACTGCAGAGGGCACCCTTTGAGCCTTTACAGTCAGCTGAGTTAAAAATTCTGTCACTGCATTGGCCTCTATCAAGAGGGTAGGGGACCTGCAGGCATTTTCGGTCGACAAATCGTGCCTGGAATTCGGGCCCGGTAACTCTCATGTAATCCTGAGACCCCGGCCCGGATATGTGCCCAAGGTTCCCACCACTCCCTTCCGGGACCAGGAGTGTTTAAAACGAGCCAATGAAGATTGGCATGCGGTCGACGCACTCCACGCACCGCCCCGCAGCGCGGGTATAAATACGGAAGCGGAAGTACCACATATCGCTTTCAACTTCGGAGCCGAACATTCATTTTTTGTTTTGTTCCTACGAAGAGTGTTCTCTTCTGACGGACACGATCGCTGTCTCACGTGTTTGGGCGTTCAGCACGCTGAGGCGGCTTTCGTGGATGACTCATGTTCCCATTGCGGGAATATGACCATCGCAGTATTAAGGTCCAGGCTCGACTACCTTAAAAAAGGTGGAGTCCCATTGCGCATCCCCCGATCTAGCGGTCCTCCTGCTCCGAAGCAGAGGGCTGCTACTTTGGCTGATGCCTTTGGTGGGGACCTGAGGGTAACCGTGAGGGCACTCCCGCCGGGCCAACAGGCTCCTCGGGCCCCTCCCCCCTCCGCTGCGCCGGTTGAGCTTCCAGAAGAGCACGCTGGTTCTTCCCGCGGGGGACCAGCTGTTACTTTTGGGGCTCCGGTTGAGGATATGGTTTCGATCGCCGCATCGGGGGACGAGCTAATGGACTCTGGAGATGACGACCCGGCTGCGCTGCCCCCTTCGGGTGTGGTAACGTTGCCCGAGTCCGATCGGGCTCAAGTGGAACCCTCCACCGCGTGCTGGTTCTCAGCGGCCCGCCCCAGTGCCTTTCTTCCCGGAAGTGCATCAGGAGCTCACGAAGTCGTGGACAGCACCCTACAGCGACTGACTCCTCCGTCCTCACTACCCTCAACGGTGGCGCAGCAAAGGGTTACGTGGAGATCCCCCCAGTGGAGCGGTCGGTTGCGATGCAACTGTGTCCTAAGACCGCTACCGACTGCCGGGGAAATCCGCGTCTCCCCTCCCGGGCATGTAAGTTCTCGTCCGGGCTAACCGGCAAGGCTTACACCGCCTGTGGAGAAGCCGCGTCATCTCTGCATGCCATGGCGCTCCTGCAGGTCTACCAGGCCAAAGCGCTCATGGAATTGCACGAGGGTAGTTCCGACCCAGGCGTTATGCAGGAACTGCGTACCGCAGTGCGCTCACGGAGCGTCCAGCTGATATGGGACCTCTTCGGAGCCGCGCAGGTAGACCTGTTCGCCTCTCCGGACTCGACCCATTGCCAGTTGTATTACTCCCTGTCCGGGGGCACCCTCGGCACAGATGCACTGGCGCACAGCTGGCCCCGGGACCTACGCAAGTATGCGTTTCCCCCAGTGAGCATTCTCGCACAGACACTGTGCAAGGTCAGGGAGGACGAGGAGCAGGTCTTGCTAGTTGCGCCCTACTGGCCCAACCGGACCTGGTTTTCCGAACTCTCACTCCTCGCGACAGCCCCTCCCTGGCCGATCCCCCTGAGGAAGGACCTGCTTTCTCAGGGGCGGGGCACTCTATGGCACCCGCGTCCAGACCTCTGGAGACTCCATGTCTGGTCCCTGGACGGGACGCGGAGGTTCTAGGTGGCCTGCCCCCTCTACGAGGCGCATCTATGCGCTGAAGTGGAACCTGTTCGTTAAGTGGTGTTCTTCCCGCCGGAAAGACCCCCGAAGGTGTTCGATTAATGTTGTGCTTTCTTTCCTACAAGATGGGTTGGAGAGAAGGCTGTCTCCCTCCACCCTCAAAGTGTACGTCGCCGCAATAGCAGCGTATCACGATGTAGTTGAAGGTAAGTCCTTAGGTAAGAACGACTTAATCGTCAGGTTCCTCAGAGGTGCGAGGAGACTGAATCCTCCTCGTCCAACCTCGATACCCTCTTGGGACCTAGCCCTGGTGCTTAGAGCGCTCCAGGGCCCTGCCTTCGAGCCTTTGCAGTCAGTCGAGCTAAACATCCTGTCCATGAAGACAGTGCTCCTGACTGCATTGGCCTCAATCAAGAGGGTAGGGGACCTGCATGCACTTTCGGTCAACAAATCGTGCCTAGAATTCGGGCCGGCCAACTCTCACGTTGTCCTGAGACCCCGGCTTGGATATGTGCCCAAGGTTCCCACCACTCCCTTCCGGGACCAGGTGGTGAACCTGCAAGCGCTGCCTTCGGAGGAGGCAGACCCAGCCCTAGCTTTGCTCTGTCCCGTCCGCGCTCTTCGCGCCTACGTGGACCGAACTCAAAGCTTTAGAACCTCAGAACAGCTCTTCGTCTGTTACGGAGGCCAGCAGAAGGGAAAGGCTGTCTCCAAGCAGAGGTTAGCCCACTGGATAGTGGAGGCTATCGTCTTGGCTTACCAGTCCCAAGACGTGCCTTGCCCGTTCGGGGTGCGAGCTCACTCCACTAGGAGTGTAGCCTCCTCCTGGGCGCTGGCTCAAGGCGCCTCGCTGACAGATATATGTAGAGCTGCTGGCTGGGCGACACCTAACACGTTCGCTAGATTTTATAGCCTCCGTGTAGAGCCGGTATCTTCCCGAGACGGGCACGCTTTCCCAGCGTTATCCAATAGTCACGCTGAGTGGGTCTTGCAGGAACAGGCCTCCCTGACCGGAGCCCTGACTTCCGCACCAACCTAGGTGTGGTCCAGCGAGCTCGGTCAGGGCGCTGGAAGGGCCAGCATCTCTGGCGTGTTAGTAGGGATCCCAATTCGTCGGTCAGTTCTGACGTACGTCGAACATGACAGACTGAAAGGGAACGTCTCGGTTACGTATGTAACCCTCGTTCCCTGAAGGAGGGAACGGAGATGTACGTCCCGTCACCAGGTGCTGTGCTTCAGCTGTAGGCCGAGTCACCTAGCTCGGCTCCTCAGTTGTAAAGCGATATGCGGTACTTCCGCTTCCGTATTTATACCCGCACTGCGGGGCGGTGCGTGGAGTGCGTCGACCACATGCCAATCTTCATTGGCTCTTTTTAAACACTCGAAGTAGATTGGTCTCTGAAAATAGATCCCAATTCGTCGGTCAGTTCCGACGTACGTCTCCGTTCCCTCCTTCAGGGAACGAGGGTTACATACGTAACCGAGACGTTTTTGTTTTTACAAAAAAGAAAGAGAGCTTTTCTTTTGATAGAATTACGAAGACCCCTTGCATTTAAAGAAATACAGGAAAAAGATGATTTCACTGAAAACATTTAACTAATAAGAAACAAAAAATAAAAATAGGTATGTGAAATAAGAAAAGAAACAAAGTAATACATCTGCTTTTCAAAGGAAAACTCAACTCGCAAACAAACAGAAAGCGATGTGCAGTTCAGGCAGATTTTCTCACAAATGCAGTTCAAACTGATTTTCTCATTTCGGGTCAGAAAGTGTTCTTTAGTGATAGGAGTAAATACACCACTTGCTAATATTACTTGTTTTATATAAAGAGGTCAATTGTTTTCTTAAAGGCACAATATGTAAGATTTTTGTAATAACATATCTGAAAGCACTTGCACAGTGTGATTTATTTCATGCAGTTGTGTACATTATCCCAAAAGTTTCCAAGGATTTGTAAACCAGATAATTTCCAATTTTGAATAACGGCTCGTTTCCGCTTGTAGAAACCATGGCAACTCACATGGACAAATGCGGAAGTGGTAGTTACACAGCATCTAGCATCATCATGGATCACGATTATTCATTGGCGAGTACAGAAAATCCCCAAAAAACATAAACGTAGATCAATTGAGGCAAGCAGGCTTTGGGACAAATAGAGAAATAAAACAAGAAGCAATATCAGCGTGGAGATGGAGAGATGGAGAGAGCTTTGTCACTTGGACTTGACAGAGACTCTGCTCTCGCAAGTGTTTTAATAGACAGGTAAGCAAATACATATATTATTGATTTTACAAGTAAGTCATGTACAGATGATTTTAATAGATATGAATGAAGTTACAGATGAAGATACAGATATGACATGAAAGCTGATAATGCAGAGGTAGATTCACTTAAAAAACTATCAAGTGTTTGTAATTGTACATAATTATGTGTGGATTATACTGATGAAATTAAACATACAGTTATTGCACTTTTTTACACATCGAACTCTTTTTATCAAGTCTGGTGACCAAGTATGGCAGTGAAATTAAATACAGTATATGTTGCACAAACAATATTTACTTGCAATATATTACTTGCAAATACTGTTGGTTCGTTCAAATTTACTTTTAGTACATGTAGTGTCTCGGCTACATATAATTACATATACATATAATAATAAATTAAATTAGCTCAATAGGGAATTATGGGCATTAATATTTAATCGTAACAGGTTATGATCAATTTATAAATCTCTAAGTCACCCAAAAGAGAAATACCTAATCTAGGTATTTATGATATATATATATATATATATATATATATATATATATATAACAACAATGGATTGCAATTAACTACGAATATATATATTAAATCAGTAGCTTACAGAATAACCTTTAGAGAATTAATCCGAAAATCGACTTATCCGTTCGTCCCCGAATCGACAGTACAATCTCCTTATAAATTCTCACAAAGTTTTATTCTTTCTTATCAAATCCTCGGGAAGGTTATCCTTCTGGCCACGAAGAACAAACTTTCCGAACTATTAGGATATTAACTAAAGTATTCAAAGATACTTATGAGAGCTTGTAGCTAGATCTGAACATTAAAGTGACTATGCTTTGTGAACGGCAACAATGACAATCAAATGTGGATACAATGGTTTTAATAATTGATACTATGAATACATACGACTAAATAAAGAATACATGTATATACAGAACAACGAAAAGTAACGAAAGAAAAAGAAAAGAAGAGAACGAAAGAGAGAAAGGAAAGGTTCAGGAATGGCAATTTCACAAACATAACCCCCGAGAGCCAGCAAAGAATAATATCACCTTAAACAGGGGTACAAATCTTAAACGCATCTAAATTTCGATGGAATTTATACTTGCATGGGTTGCTTTGTGCTGAGTATAAAAGAATGCATGTGAGTCCTCTCAGAGCGTTCTTTGAGCTGGAGCGTCCTCTCTCAGTTCTTCCGGTGACCGTGTCCCCGATCCGCGGGAGGTTTAAAAGTGGTTAGCTTGAGAGCGAATGTCTTTGCCGAAAAGGGAGGAAGGGAAGGTTTCCGTCGAAGTTGAGAAAGTTCATTGAGCGCTGAGATGTATGAGGGGTGGATTATACAAAATCTGATGATTGCTAAGCAAATTTGAGAGGAGAACTATTGTGTATACGCTCACCAGCCGTCTGGCCAAAATCCCATAGTATTCAGGCGTCAGACGTAAGATATGAGACGTTAGACATCACGGTCACGTGTCGGAGCTGCGGTCAAAGTGCGCGGCGGCGATGGCGACGTATGTGAGAAAGTATATTTTTTTACTTTGCGTCTGAATAACGTACATGTGGATAAACGCCTGGATAACGTACGTGTGGATAAACGCCTGGATAACGTACGTGTGCACTAACGTCTGGATAACGTATGTGTGGATAAACGCCTGGATAACGTACGTGTGCACTAACGCCTGGATAACGTACGTGTGCACTAACGTCTGGATAACGTACGTGTGCACTAACGTCTGGATAACGTACGTGTGGATAAACGCCTGGATAACGTACGTGTGCACTAATGTCTGGATAACGTACGTGTGGATAAACGCCTGGATAACGTACGTGTGCACTAATGTCTGGATAATGTACATGTGGATAAACGCCTGGATATGTACTACCAGTAAAAAAAGTTTGGAAACTGTACTATTTTGATTGTTTTTAAAAGAAGTCTCTTCTGCTCTTCTGTATTATTGTGAAAATATTTCTATAATTGAAAATAACTTTAAAATAACTTTTTTCTATTTTCAAATGCATTTTATTTCTGTGATTCAAATTTCTGAATTTCCAGCATCATTACTCCAGTCTTTAGAGTCACATGATCCTTCAGAAATCATTCTAATATGATGATTTGCTGCTCAAGAAACATTTATTATTATTATCAATGTTGAAAACAGTTGTGTACAAATTTTTTTCAGGATTATTTAATGAATAGAAAGTTCAAAAGAACAGCATTTATCTGAAATATATAACAATTATAAATGTCTTTACTGTCACTTGATCAGTTTAATGCATCCTTGCTGAATAAATGTATTCATTTCTTTATAATTTCTTTCCCAAAAAATGTCTTACCGACCCAAAACTTTTGAACGGTAGTACAATGTTACAAAAGCTTTATATTTCATATAAATACTGTTCTTTGGAACTTTCTATTCATCAAAGAATCCTAAAAAAAAAAGTTTTACACAACTGTTTTCAACATTGATACTAATCAAAAATGTTTCTTGATCATCAAATCATCATATTAGAATGATTTCTGAAGGATCATGTGACACTGAAGACTGGAGTAATGATGCTGATAATTCAGCTTTGATCACAGAAATAAAATACATTTTAAATTAAAGCTGCAAACAGCGATGAAAGGGCCCTCGCACACGGGAGCACCGCCACCCGGTGGCCTCAGGAAAACAGTGAATAGTGGGCGACATGCATTTAAGCCAGTAAATATAGGAGAAATATGGCAAAGTCACTACAATGTGCCACATTTCCTGCTGCCAGCAGGTGGCGCTTTGACTATAGCTGAATATTGGCATGTAGTTGTCTTTAGACCAGGACTATTATTAAACAAGTGAAGTTTGGGGCAGATCGGACATTGTATGCCTGAGTTACAACAACTTCCTGTTTGGTGGCGTTAATCGCATACGTTAGCACTTAGCCATGAGTTGTATGATTAAATGTGTTTCTAGCATGTAATTTGAAGCATTGTAAGAGTTTTAAAAGCATCGAAAAATAATGTTAGAGTTTGATGTGTTGCCATGGCAACAATATTTACAATATCAAGAAGTGCTTACCAGCTTTCAATCTGCTATGTTTTGACATCATACTGATGAAGTTTGAAGTAAATCGGGTAAAAATAAGATGATAATTTCAAAGCATTTTGAAAGTGACACACTTCCTGCTGCCAGTTGGTGGCACTATAACTTTGACTCACAATAGTCACATCCATGTGATCGGCCTCCTACAACGAACACACCACTGACGTTTCATCCAAATCAGTCAATGTTTGCAGAATTTATAACACACTTCCTGTTTCCCTTTTCTCGCCATAAATTCGTCTCCTCGCCACGACCAAACCGTTCGAGATATCAAAAATCCGCTCACAATTTAGCATCCTCGATGCCTTGACCTCATGCTGACCGAGTTTGGCACTGATCGGAACAATGGCCCAGGAGGAGTATATCAAATTCCAGAGCATGCGTTTTCTGAACAACCCATAATAGCTCACTTCCTGTTGGGCTGACGTATACCTTAGAGCATGAAAGTTGTTCTGCCCGATGAGATCTATATGTGTACCGAGTTTCATACATCTACATGCAAGTGTGTTTGATATATGGACCAAGTTTTCAGACCCCACTTAAGGGGGGCTGTCGAGCCCCCCTGCCACGCCCGGGTACCAGCTTTGGTCCGGCCCTGATGGCCGCAGATTCCGATGTGTGTGCAAAGTTTCAAGAGTTTTTGAGCATGGTAAGGGCCCCAAAAATGCCCGAATAATCAAAAAAACTAAATTGTCCTTAGAAGAACAATAGGGCTCTTCGCCCTTTCAGGGCTTGGGCCCTAATAAACGGACCAATTCCAATAGGGTTCTCACACCATCGGTGCTCGGGCCCTAATTATAATAAACAGAGCAATTCCAATAGGGTCCTCACACCATCGGTGCTCGGGCCCTAATTAAGATACAATTTATACAAAACGAAATTCACTTTAAATTAAAGCTGCAAGCAGCGATGAAAGGGCCCTCACACACGGGAGCACCGCCACCTGATGGCCTCGGGAAAACAGCGAATAGTGGGCGACATGCATTTAAGCCGGTAAATATAGGAGAAATATGGCAAAGTCACTACAATGTGCCACATTTCCTGCTGCCAGCAGGTGGCGCTTTGACTATAACTGAATATTGCCATGTAGATAACTTCAGGCCAGGACTATTATTAAACATATGAAGTTTGGGGCAGATAGGACATTGTATGCCTGAGTTACAACAACTTCCTGTTTCGTGGCGTTAATCGCATACGTTAGCACTTAGCCATGAGTTGTATGATTAAATGTATTTCTAGCATGTTTGGTACTTCATGGCATATTTAAATGAGTTTCTGGGAGTGAATTACAGTGTAACGCATGCCATTTCCTGTTGCTAGCAGGTGGCGCTTTGACTATAATGAATATTGACATGTAGATGTCTTCAGGCTAGGACTATTATTAAACAAGTGAAGTTTGGGGCAGATCGGACATTGTATGCCTGAGTTACAACAACTTCCTGTTTCGTGGCGTTAATCGCATACATTAGCACTTAGCCGCGTGTTGTATGATTTAATGTGTTTCTAGCATGTTTGCTACTTCATGGCATATTTAAATGAGTTTCTGGTAGTGAACTATAGTGTAAAGCATTCCACTTCTGACGCGTCTGCAAAGTTTTGTGAGTTTTTGAGCATGTTTAGGCCCCCAAAAAAGCGATTCATTTGGGATAATAATAATAATAATAAACAGAGCAATTCCAATAGGGTCCTCACACCATCGGTGCTCGGGCCCTAATAAAGGCTTTCTACAAAACAAAACTTAATGAAGTGGTCAAAATAATTTCTGACAAACTCAATGTCTTCTGATATATTGCGCATCAAAGGATATGTCCTTTATTACTTGTGCTGTTCACTTTTCACAATCAACATATATCAAATTAAAACCATTAGGCTATAATATTTAAACATCAATATAAAGCAAAATACGTTTTACTGGTACTATATTTATAGCATCTGAGCAGACATTTGCTAATAAAAGCTGTATTGATGTGACACTAGGCTATTTTACAGTAAACACTTCATAATCTGTCCAAAACAGGCCAAAGAAATCTTGTCTAAACAGTCTTACATCTATGACATTTTATGTTGCAGCAGGATTCATATTTAAACGGTCTTTTTGCATTTAATATTCACAGACACTAACAGAATAAACTTAACTCACAATCATTGGCTGAATCCATTGCTCTTAGAAATAAACAGCTTTTCATGAGGTAAATTATTCCAGGATTATTCCGCAACGCGTCTCAAAACAATGTAGCTAATGTATAGCACTACACTTGATGTGTTTATTTGAGTTGATGTGGGCGTTGACTCTGCTATTGCATGGATTAGTCAGTATTTGAATCTCAAAAGAATGTACGCTCCGTGGGCGTGGCGCATTAGCGGATAATGAGACGATAATGAGACACTCGCGAACGACTGACATCTCTCTCTTTTCAAACAGATTACATAAACACAGAACATTTGTTTTCGTTTTATTTATATTATTTAAAACCTGGAGCCTATACCATGAAGCCGGTTTAGCTGGCTAGCCAGATATGTTTAAGCTTAGTTTGTGCCAATCCTGGGTTTTATTTACTATGAAAGTAGCTTGGCTTTAATCGGTGTTTGTCGCCATGGTATCTTACGCTGCATGGCTAACCTGCTCCGGGGCAGGTTATGTTCTGGATTCGAGATCTCAGACTTAAGTTTGACCAATCAGCTGTGAGCAAAATATATATATATATAGATGACGTAACTAATTCCCACCGTCTGTTGCAATGGCTTCACCTTTTCTTCCAAATCCTGTGGACATCTCTGCGCAAATTGTTAGAAGAGCACTTCGTAGAGAAAGAGTTTTTAGAGACAGACAAAATTCCCTTAACTTTCCTGATACATACTTGTTGTTACGGTACAGAAGGGACAGAGACAAAGGATAAGGGGAAGTAGTGTTTATTGAGCAGAGCAGCGGCTGACGGATGTGCAGGTGGAGAGTGTAGATGATCGTGAGTGGTGGATGATGATATCTCGAGGTGATCGTTGGGAAGGTTTGGAGAGGAGATCGCTGGAGAGAGAGTTGGAGCTGAAGTGAAGATGGAGACACGCACACACACAAGGCTGGAACGCTGGAGGCTTTAAGGAATAACGGGAGAAGGTAAGTAGCATAAAGCAAGTCCTTGAAGTTTAGCATAGAGGTATGTACCAACATACAAACGAGACCGGACAGTGACTGTGAGTGTGTGTGTGCCTTAAGTACTGGTGGTGATTGGTGTGTTGATGAGGTGCAGGTGCGCGTGATCAATACTCAGGGGAAGGCGTGCGCTGTGATTGAGTGACGTGGGAGCCTGGCGGATCTGTGACATTACCCCCCCCTCCACGGCCTGCTCCTGAGGGCCGCGGACCCCGACGTCGTGGTGGTCGGCCTCTGCCTCTGGGTGCAGGCGCGTTGGGGTGAGAAGCATGGAAGGTTTCGAGCAGGTTTGGGTCAAGGATGTCGTTTCTAGGTACCCATGAGCGTTCCTCGGGACCGTAGCCCTCCCAGTCCACCAGATACTCTAGAATACCACCACGGCGCCGGGAGTTCAGGATGTCCTTCACTTGGTAGGCCGTACCGTCCTCCACGATGAGTGGGAGGGGGGTCTCTTCGGCTGCGTCAGGCTCTGTGGGAATGGAAACGGAGGGAAAGTGAGGTTTTAACAGTGACACATGGAATGTAGGATGAATGCGATATTGTGAAGGGAGTTGGAGTTGGTATGTGACTGGGTTGATCTGCTTCACGATGGGAAAAGGGCCAATGAACCTGGGACTGAGCTTCCTGCATTGCAGACGCAACCTGATGTCCCTGGTGGACAGCCAGACCTTCTGACCCGGTTGGAAGGAGGGAGTGTTGGAGCGACGAAGGTCGGCTGTCATCTTGCGTCTGCGCAGGGCCCGTTGAAGCTGGTGATGTGCAGAGTCCCAGACCCTCTCGCTCTCCCGGAACCAGTAGTCTATGGCTGGAACATCCGACGGTTCCCCGGACCAAGGGAACAATGGGGGCTGGTACCCGAGCACGCACTGGAATGGAGTTAGACCGGTGGTAGACTGCCGTAGGGAGTTCTGTGCGTACTCGGCCCAGCCCAAGAACTGGTTCCAGGAGTCCTGGTGGCCGTGACAGAAGGTACGGAGGAAGCGACCGATCTCCTGAATCTTCCTCTCCGTCTGCCCGTTGGTCTGTGGGTGATAGCCGGAAGAGAGGCTGACTGTCACACCTAGGAGAGAGAAGAACGCTTTCCATACCCGGGAGATGAATTGAGGTCCTCTGTCGGAGACGATGTCCTCTGGGATACCATAATATCTAAAAATCTTGTTAAACATAAGTTCAGCCGTTTCCATGGCCGTGGGTAGTCCTTTTAACGGGATCAGTCGACAGGACTTGGAGAATCTGTCCACTACCACTAGTACACAAGTCTGACCTCCGGATACGGGAAGGTCTGTGATGAAGTCTACCCCTAGGTGTGACCACGGACGGTTGGGAACGGGCAGAGGATGGAGTTTGCCGGAGGGAAGATGTCTTGGGCTTTTGGAGATGGCGCATTCCTGGCATCCCCTCACGTACCTTCTGACGTCCGATGCCATATTGGGCCACCAGAAGCGCTCCTTCAGCAACGAGAGGGTTTCATTGACCCCCGGGTGGCCAGTGCCCAAAGACGAGTGGGAAGTGTGAATGAGGGGAGTGCGCCGTGCTCGTGAGACATACTGTGAGCCTGGTGGACAACCCGGCGGGGCATTGGTGGAGACATTGGAGGAGGGCAAGGTCTCCTCGGACCAGGTGATGGGACTCACGAACAGTTTCTCAGGGATGATGGGCTCGGCTTTCTTGGAGTACTCTTCTGGGTTGTAGAGACGGGAGAGAGCGTCTGCCTTTATATTCTTGGGTCCTGGTCGATAGGAAATTGTGAAATTGAATCGTGTAAAGAACAGGGCCCACCGGGCCTGCCGGGGATTGAGTCTCTTTGCATCCCTGAGATATTCCAGGTTTTTATGGTCAGTGAGGACCAAGAAAGGGAGCTGGGAACCCTCCAACCAATGCCTCCACTCTTCCAGGGCCATCTTAATGGCCAGCAGTTCCCGGTTACCGATGTCGTAGTTTACCTCCGCCGGGTTGAGTTTCCGGGAGAAGAAGGCACATGGATGGAGGCGGCTGAGTGTTCCCTGCTGCTGTGAGAGAACGGCTCCCACTCCTGTGGTGGAGGCGTCTACCTCCACTACAAAGGCTTTTGTGGGGTCTGGATGCACTAAGAGGGGAGCCGAAGTGAATGCATCCTTGAGAGCGTCAAAAGCTTTCGTGGCCGCTGGAGTCCAGGACAGAGACTTGGGCTTGCAACGGAGGAGTTGCGTGAGAGGGCAGGAGATGATGCTGTAATTGAGAATGAAACGACGGTAGAAATTTGTGAATCCCAGAAACCTTTGGAGTTCCTTTATGGTGGTAGGAATAGGCCAGTTCCTGATGGCCTCCACCTTCCCCTCGTCCATCCGGATGCCACTGCTATCGATGTTATACCCAAGGAACTGCACTGAGGGCTGATGGAAGGAACATTTTTCGGTTTTGAGATAAAGTTGGAAGTCCCTCAGGCGTTGCAGGACCTCCGCAACGTGGTGGTGATGTTCGGCCAGGCTCCGGGAGTAGATCAGGATGTCGTCGATGTAGACCAGAACGAATCTGTGGAGAAACTCCCGGAGCACCTCGTGGATAAAATCCTGGAATACGGAGGGGGCGTTGGCTAATCCATAGGGCATGACGAGGTATTCGTAGTGGCCCGTAGGTGTCACGAAGGCTGTCTTCCACTCGTCCCCCTCGCGTATTCGGATGAGGTTGTAGGCGCTGCGGAGGTCCAACTTGGTGAAGACAGTGGCACCTCGGAGATGTTCCAGCGCTGTTGGGACGAGAGGAAGGGGATAACGGAACTTGACAGTTATGTTATTGAGTGCTCGGTAGTCGATACAGGGCCGCAAGCCTCCGTCCTTTTTGGCCACGAAAAAGAAGCTGGAAGCAGCAGGGGATGTAGACGGTCGGATGTAACCCTGGTCGAGCGCCTCCTTGATGTAGTCCTCCATGGCCTTCTCCTCCGGGAGTGACAATGGGTAAATCTTCCCACGGGGCACTGACTCACCCTGAAGCAGATCGATGGCACAGTCCCATGGCCGATGTGGAGGCAGCTTGGATGCTCGCTGAGGGCAGAAGACATCGCTGAAGGGGGCGTAGCAAGATGGTATATCTACCGAACGTTGTTCAACCGGGCTCTCGATGGAGGTGGAACACACGGACATCTTCCTAGAGTTTGGAGTAGGGGGAACAGGGAGAGCCCGAAAACAACCCCGGAAACAGCTATCGCCCCACTTCAGGATTTCGCCGGACTTCCAGGAGATGATGGGATTGTGCTGCACTAACCAGGGACGCCCTAGGATCACGTCAGCGGTGGAGTCCTCCAGAACCAGCAGTTGTTGTTGTTCCGTATGTAATATCCCCACTTGGAGCTGGATGGGGACGGTGACGGACCGAACTTGCCGTCGGCTGAGGGGTTTCCCCGTTACCGAGTGGATCTGGTAAGTTGTGGGTGTAGCTGTGGTCTTGAGGCGAAGCTGACGGCAGAGGGCGCCCGAGATGAAGTTGCCGGCTGACCCAGAGTCGAGGAGGGCAGAAACTGGAAGGGTAACGCCGGCAGCAGTTAAGTTCACAATAGTGGTGAGAGGCTGCATATTATGTGGAAATGGAACGATAGCACTCACCACAGGACGATTAGGACGAATAGGGCATTGAGAAATGGAATGCCCCATAGTACCGCAGTACAGGCATAGACCCTGGACCAGCCGTCTCCGACGTTCCCCCTGGGTCAGTCGTGTTTGCTGTACTTGCATGGTTTCTGGGACTGGTTCTGGAGGGCTGACGGACTCTGGCTGACGGAAGGAGGAAAGGAGTAGTTCCTGGCCCTGGTGCTCTTCGAGGCACGACTGCATACGAGTGGCGAAGCGGATAGACAATTGGATGAAGCGCTCGAGCCCGATGGTGTCCTCGTATGCAGCGAGATGCAACCGCACACGGGGATCCAAACCCTGACGATAGTTGGTGAGCAGCGATTGCTCATTCCATCCGCTGGCGGCAGCTAGGGTCCTGAACTGAAGGGCATACTCATTGATCGGCATCTTATTTTGTTTCAAATGGTAAAGTTGCTCACCTATGGAGGCATCCCAAGCAGGTTTCCCGAAGACGTCCTTGAAATGGGCTATGAAGCCTGCCCGAGTGTGGACGATGGGATTATCCTGGGTCCACAAGGTTTCTGCCCACTGTAAGGCCTTACCTCTTAGTTGCGAGATGATAAATGCCACCTTGGACCTATCGTCAGGATAGAGGAGCGGTTGCATCTCCAGGACCAGCGAACATTGTAGCAGAAATCCATTGCAGTCCTCCGCCAGGCCAGAGTAGGGCGCTGGTCTGGCCATGGGACTGGCGTAGACGGGTGCAGAGGGAGATGCGGTGTTGTTTGCGGAAGTGCTCGCTGGTGGAATGAATGGAAGTGATCGACGGACAGCGTCCACGAGTTCCTGGAATGGGTCGGTGGTGCTCATGCTGGTGCTCATCGGTTGTGGTCCGGTCTTCTGTTACGGTACAGAAGGGACAGAGACAAAGGATAAGGGGAAGTAGTGTTTATTGAGCAGAGCAGCGGCTGACGGATGTGCAGGTGGAGAGTGTAGATGATCGTGAGTGGTGGATGATGATATCTCGAGGTGATCGTTGGGAAGGTTTGGAGAGGAGATCGCTGGAGAGAGAGTTGGAGCTGAAGTGAAGATGGAGACACGCACACACACAAGGCTGGAACGCTGGAGGCTTTAAGGAATAACGGGAGAAGGTAAGTAGCATAAAGCAAGTCCTTGAAGTTTAGCATAGAGGTATGTACCAACATACAAACGAGACCGGACAGTGACTGTGAGTGTGTGTGTGCCTTAAGTACTGGTGGTGATTGGTGTGTTGATGAGGTGCAGGTGCGCGTGATCAATACTCAGGGGAAGGCGTGCGCTGTGATTGAGTGACGTGGGAGCCTGGCGGATCTGTGACACTTGTATGAAAGATACAGATTTTCCGCAGAAGGAATCTGTTATCTTTGCAAACTTCTTGAGCCGCACATAACAAATGTGACTCGTCGAAGCCATGCCCTTTCTGTACCGCAAATGGTATGTATTGCGTTGCGGTTTTTTGAAAGTGGTACATGATGCAGGTGATGCAGGTCGGTGATGCAGAGAACCTAGGGGAAAACACGGTTTGTCGAACCATTCGCAAGGTGGTCCTCGCACTGCAGGGGTACATAAATGGCTTCATTGTGTTCCCTGGACATTTATCGACCATGTCCATAAAAGAGCTTTTATAAAATTGTCGGTAAGATATATTGATAGGGTGACATATGAACAATTTAACCGTTCACATTTTTTCCCTTTTAAAAAGCAGATTTCACTTAGAGCAATTAAATATATTATACAACAGCCTACAGTAGCTACATGTTAAGAATGATTTTAAATCGTTTTATTTTTTAAATCCTATGATAGGATTCCCTAGTCATAGGAGCAATAGACTGCACACATGTTGCAATCTCCACAGCTCTAGGAGAACATGAGGCTGATTATGTGAACAGAAAGTCCTTTCACAGCCTTAATGTTCAGGTAGGGCTACTATACATGTGAGATGATTTTCAACACTTTAAAGTTTGCTGCAAACAAGTGTTTGTGATAAAATGCTCACAAAAATAATAAAAGGTTGTGGTAAATACTCACCACTTTGAATTATATTTTTATATTTTGTCTTGATCTGCTGCCAAGAACGTTTGGAGTTGGGGTTGCATCTAAAAATAAATTTTTTTTTTATGTAATAGCCTATACAGTCACATTTTACATACACAATTTTTACATACACACATTTTACATAAATATATATATTTATTAGACACACACACACATTTCATTTTAGCATTTAATACATTTTTAAAATCAAAAGTTGTAATTGTTAACATTAGTAACATTAGTTAGGCCTAACACAGTGAAGTAACATGAGTAACATGGACAATTGTTTTGGCATTACCATTAACAAAGACTAATAAATGCAGAAAAACTATTGTTCATTGTTAGTTAATGTTAGCTAATGCATTAACTTATTTTAACAAATACAACCTTATTGTAAAGTGTTACAAGCGAACACACACATACACAGGCTATAGGCTGCATTATATACATACGTTTACATTAATGGCCTATAGAATGTATTTGTTTAACTTACGCATTAATGCAATCAGCAGTCTTCCTCCAACATTCTACTCTTTCTATGGCAGCAGAGACAGTGTTACTGCGTGCTTGAAATACAGTTTTATATTCTTCATATTTCTGAAGAATAAGCTCTTGCTCCTCTGCTGAAAAATATATAGCTCTCGCTCTATCCATATCGAACGCGATTGGTTGTTCAGTGCCGACGTCACTCTTTTATGTGCATGCACGCATGAAGTAATCATAGCTTAAGGATCAAAACCTGAGTTGACAGAGAAAGTTGATGAGCTGCATCATGGTACCAATTGCATCGGTTTGGTTTTGTCAACTCGAAACTAATCCTGTAACCCTGAGTTTGTTAAACTACAATCATGTTCAACTTCAATCAATTGTTTTCTTTATTTTGCAAAAAGCACAACAATTTGTTTTTTTGTGACTGTACACAATTTTTTTTTTTATTTAACAGATTATAATGATGTATAACACTTGCCTGAATGATAAAAATTGACAGAGTTATTTGAGTCTCTTTGGCACTGATAAGAAAAAAAGCAAGTTGATCACGCCGGCGTGATTGCCAACTCCAGAGGGTTAAACAGATTTGATTCGGCTGTACAGCCACTCTGGAGAAAACAGTGATGTCATCCAGCTCAGTTCAATTACCATATAGTGTCAATGCGGGCAGATCAGTAATATAGTTGAATATTTTGTGTCCCCAACTGAGCAAGCCAAAAGCCAAAGGCGACGGTGGCAAGGAACCAAAACTCCATCAGGTGACAGAATGGAGAAAAAAACCTTGGGAGAAACCAGACTCAGTCGGGGTGCCAGTTCTCCTCGATGAGGCCTTCACAGGGGAGAGTCTAGTTGACACGGTCTCTGCAGACACGCATACATGTCTAGGTGCAGGTCCATCATCTGATCTGGATACGGCTCAGATCCGGATGACTGCAGTAAACCTCGGGATAAACAGAAAGACTAACATTACATTTACATTTAATCATTTAGCAGAAGCTTTTATCCAAAGCGACTTACAAATGAGGAGAGCAGTAGAAGCAACTAAACAAGCAAGGGGGAACAGTATGCAAGTGCTGTAAATATCCAAATACATTTAATTACTAAACTAAATTAACTATATCAACTACATTACTTAAATATATATGATAATTGAAATGAGCTGATGACATCACCGTTTTCCGCCCGTCGCCGAGGACGTCCGCCCCCGCTCTCGCCCCAGCCCAGCAGCAGCCTCCACCCAGGCGTAGGCGTGGAGCCGGCCGTGGGAAGGACGTTCAGCCCGCTCAGGCCGTTGCCAGGCCAGGTGGCAAGCGCCGTTGTAAGAGACCCTGAGACGGGCCACCCGGAGATGGAGGAGACTGCTCTTCAGGAGATGGCTGCAGCACCACTCCTTCCCCCGGAAGAGGGCCGGGGGAGAATCGTTTAATTTCTGTTCCGCCGCTGGCCCCAGCGCCAGCGGTACCCAAATTATCAACAAAAAAGCAGTTTCCGAAATCTCTGGGTGCCAAGAGAGCGCGCTTGGCGGTGTTCGACGCTTCCATGCCTTGTCACCCTCAGGCGCCTCTCTTATCGCCAGCAGGGGGTGCCGGCTGTGGGGACGCACACAAGCGGCCTTCTCACACTCGCACACCCGATGGTCCCGCTTGTACGGTCGCTGGGAGCCTGGCTAGCGCTCCCCAGCCCGTCTCGCTGGCTCATCCGTACCATCAGACTCGGCTATGCGGTTCAGTTCGCCCGGCGTCCCCGCAGGTCCAGGGCCGTTCACTTCACCTCTGTGTCGAAGGAGAATGCCCCTGTGCTTCAGGCAGAGATCGCAGTCCTACTGGCGAAGCCAGCCGATATGAAGACCGGCTTCTACAGCCCGTACTTCATTGTACCCAAGAAAGGCGGCGGGTTACGGCAAATCTTGGATCTGCGATTCTTGAACCGGTCCCTTCACAGGCTACTGTTCAGAATGCTAACGCAGAAACGCATCTTCAGGTGCATCCGTCCCCAAAATTGGTTTGCAGCGATCAACCTGAAGGACGTGTACTTTCATGTCTCGATTCTCCCTCGACACAGACCGTTTCTACGTTTTGCGTTCGATGGACGAGCATATCAGTACAAAGTCCTACCCTTCGGGCTGGCCCTGTTGCCCCGTGTATTCACGAAAGTCGCGGAGGCGGCCATTGCTCCCATGAGAGAGCGTGGAGTTCGCATTCTCAACTATCTCGACGACTGGCTGATCCTTGCCCTGTCGCGAGAGCAGTTGTGCGAACACAGGGACATGGTGCTCAGTCACCTCAGCCGGTTGGGTCTTCGGGTCAACTGGGTAAAAGAGCAAACTCTTGCCGCCCCGGACACGACCCACTGTCAGTTGTTTTATTCCCTGACCGAGGGGACCCTCGGCTCGGATGCTCTGGCGCACAGCTGGCCCCGGGGCCTATGCAAGTATGCGTTTCCCCCAGTGAGCCTTCTTGCACAGACTCTGTGCAAGGTCAGGTCAGGGAGGACGAGGAGCAAGTCCTGTTGGTTGCTCCGTATTGGCCCAACCGGACTTGGTTCCCGGAACTAGTGCTTCTCGCGACAGCACCTCCCTGGCCCATTCCTCTGAGGAAGGACCTCCTGACTCAGAGACGGGGCACCCTATGGCACCCGCGTCCGGACCTCTGGAAACTCCATGTCTGGTCCCTGGACGGGACGCGGAGGTTCTAGGTGGCCTACCACAGGCTGTGGTAGACACCATCACTTCCGCTAGAGCTCCCTCTATGAGGCGCCTCTATGCGTTGAAGTGGAACCTGTTCGTCGGCTGGTGTTCTTCTCGCCGAGAAGACCCCCGGAGATGTTTGATCGGTTCTGTGCTTTCCTTCCTACAAGATGGGTTGGAGCGAAGGCTGTCTCCCTCCACCCTCAAAGTTTATGTTGCTGCTATCGCCGCTAATCATGACATGGTAGATGGTAAGTCTCTAGGGAAGCACGATCTGATCGTCAGGTTCCTGAGGGGGGCAAGGAGACTAAATCCGCCTTGCCCTCCCTCTATACCCTCTTGGGACTTAACTCTGGTGCTAACCGCACTGCAGAGAGCGCCCCTTGAGCCTTTGCAGTCAGCTGAGTTAAAAATCCTGTCTCTGAAGACAGTACTCCTGACTGCATTGGCCTCTATCAAGAGGGTAGGGGACCTGCAGGCATTTTCGGTCGACGAATCGTGCCTGGAATTCAGGCCCGGTAACTCTCATGTAATCCTGAGACCCCGGCCCGGTTATGTGCCCAAGGTTCCCACCACTCCCTTCCGGGACCAGGTGGTGAGCCTGCAAGCGCTGCCTTCGGAGGAGGCAGACCCAGTCCTAGCTTTTCTCGGTCCCGTCCGCGCTCGGCGGACTTAATTGGACAGAACACAAAGCTTCAGGACCTCAGAGCAGCTCTTCATCTGTTATGGAGGCCAGCAGAAGGGAAAGGCTGTGTCCAAGCAGAGGATGGCCCACTGGATAGTGGATGCCATGGTCTTGGCGTATATCAAACCCAAGACGTGCCCTGCCCGCTCGGGTTAAGAGCCCACTCCACTAGGGGTGTAGCTTCTTCCTGGGCGTTGGCTGTGCGTCGAACGTGACCGACTGAAAGGGAACGTCTCGGTTATGTATGGTAACCCTCGTTCCCTGAAGGAGGGAACGGAGACGTACGTCCCGTCACCACAGTTGCTGTACCATCACTGTATGGCCGAGTCACTAGTTCGGCTCCTCAGTGAAAAACAACAGTGCGCTGCATTCGCTTCCTTTATACCCGCGCTGCGGGGCGGAGCGCGAGATGCAAATCTCGCACGCCAATAGTCATTGGCCGGTTCTCTATATCTCTAAGCTGATAGGGACTCCCTGAAGTGATCCCAATTCGTCGGTGACGTCCGATGTATGTCTCCGTCTCCTCCTTCAGGGACCATACGTAACCGAGACGTTTTTCACCATTGCTGTGTTCAGGATTTTTTGGGCGGGGCTAAAACGGTGGCTCGATGACGCACTGGAGCCACTGTGCATATGGCCCCTCCCCCAACACTATCATAACTGTTGATGACGCACTGGAGCCACTGAGCCTGGCTTCTCCCCTAACACTATCATAACTAGAGCACATTTGCATCAGTTCGATCACGAGTTACTGTCAGTACCGTTAGTTACTACAGCCTACAACTTACAAAACAAAAACGATGATATCAAGAAGAGGTGGATTAATTTTGTGAACAGCTGCCTTGATGGAGAACTGAGGGTCACCACCAACACCTGCCTCTGCAGTAACTTTACACCGGATAGTTTTACAAACTTTCATCGGAGACAACTAGGATTCACTGATAATCCACTGCAGAATGGGGCCGAACTGACTACATCCGGCAGCCGTCGTGAGCAGTATATGAGTGTTGTCTTGTGTGCTTATGGCAGCTTTCCTGCGAGTGGGTGTGGTTTCAGCCCCGATAGCGGGCACGCCCCCAGCGTTTGAGAGCAGACAATGCTGCTTATTTTTTCAAGATTTTGATAAGCTGTTTTATTTACTTGGCAGATTTTTTTATAATTCTTTTTTTTTTTGACACATGACACATTTGTCTGTGGTGTGACAAACTCAGAACACATGTTTAATTTTGACTTTACAGGGACTTTCAAGTTTTAAAATCTGAATGTCTTTGAGGAACTGATTTCAAAACTGAGACAATGATTTCAAAAACTGGTGTGTGAAATTCCGTATTATTTTATTTGTATTATTCTGAATCTGAACCTTTATTTAGAGGTTAAACTTAATTGATTAGAGACTATTACTTGATTATACTATTATACTTATCACTTACCTTTGCTCCAGTGAGATGATCCTCATCTTCTGATTCTGGTCCAAAGATCCCCACATTTAGCGTTATTCCATAGTTGTTGCTGCTATAGTGACCTAGTAACTGTAAGAGTAGTGCTATTCAACATGCGTTACAGAAGGCAAGCTGCAGCCTGACCAACGGCTGCATATGCTTTGCCCACCAATGCTGATGTTGTATGTACTGGATTAGTGGGCAATGTTGGGGCCTTTAGGGACGATGGAGACTGAGGGGAGAGATAGTTCGCAAGTGTCTCTTCCACCATAGGCATTGCCCCATAACCATGTTCTTTTTGGCCAATTATAGAGGAATAATGTGTGGGTTGTGTATTATGCACCCTATAGGAGACCGGTTTCTTCCATGATCTCGACACCTTGGTGTGGAGATCGGGAAAAAATGGCAGGCCCCGACGCATAGGTTGTGCTCAAGAAGGCAAGAAACGTTCATCTAATAGACTTTTCGGGCGAACTTCCTGCTTCTCTGCTGGCAAGTCAATGTTCAATCTGGCAACAGCCCAAGACAGAACCTCCACCAGTTCCTCATATGCTGGAGACTGAGATGGCGAGTCCTCAGTATCTCCAACACCGACGCTTTCCACATCCAATTCTTCAGAGCTGGATATGTCAAGCACCGGTGCGGAAGGAACCACAGCATGTGCTTCCACACACCCGGAGAAGGCACTGGATCTGTCAGGTGAAGGTGCTCCTTGAATAGCGTCAGACGAGAGCAGAGCGTTCGCCACGGGAGCTGCTCACAATGTACACAGCCTGCACCCTCGAATGCAGACTGTGCATGCTCTGCTCCCAAACAACGCAAAGATCGTATATCCCCATCCGTGATGTAACATGGACAGGGATGAACACACGGTCTAAACTGCTGTTTGCTCGCCATAACCAACTTAATAGTGACAGACAACAATAAATAAGACAGACGTTTCACATATAGCGCTTGCTGACACAGAAGCTAGCGTTGCATTGTTTGGCAGGCTTTATAGTTTCCTGGTTCACGACGTCACCTGCCTCTGACGTCTCATCACACTATTGGACGGATTTCACATGTGCTTCATGACGCAATCAGTATATGATCAGTATATAATTTAATGTATCGTTAAGCTGGACTGTGTTCAAAAGCACAAACATGCAGGTATTATGAAGCATAATTTATTTGTTTTCAAGTGGATACAAATTTATATATGACTTATAGTCAGGGGATTTCAGTGGGTTATGTTAAATCTTTCCACTCATGTGTGGAGTGTGTGGAATCTAGTGATAATGTTAACCTTTCAACCGGTTTTACCTTCCACTGAAGTGCCCATGTGTGTCAGAGAAGACAGCTGTCTATACCCTCCCTAGTCAGCACTTACACTGCAGTACAAACTCTGTGTTCAACAACTGGGTAACATAGAATAATGGTCTGTCATTAATAAGTAACTATGCAGGAAGTAATGAAGGACTAATGAGTAGTAGTACTACATTAACACTTCAGCTACTACTATTAACTAATGTAGAAACAAGTTTAACTAATCGGTAAGTAATATCAAATTTAGGAGAAAATCGTAGTTAATTACTTAATGAGATTAGCCTCATTAATAACTATTAACTAACTGAAAAAATTATAAAGAATATTATCCTTCAAAATGATGTATGATTTGTTTGAATCTGACAAAAAATGACTGAGCTACACGTGTTTGAAGTCGAAGGTTTCTGTAGGTTCCAGAACAAAATAACCTATAACCATAAATAACACTGAATTTGACACACCAAGTCAACACCAAATATCTATTGAAAAATATATTCAACTTTTCCCATGATACCACAATTGTTTGATTAACATTAATGAAACAGACAGTCTATATATTTAGACCTACTGTACCGGCAGGATGTTTTTCCCCAACAGTTAACCAAACGTTAATTTAAGACATTACAGGTAATGTTTACGTTAATAAACGGCAAGACAGATATTTTAAAATACTATAATTCTGTGTATATGTGTATATCGGGATCGCACGTAAGATCCGAGAGACAAAAGACAGGTACTCCTCTCAGAAAACGTACAAATAAAGATACTTATAGATGTTTAATTGCTATTTGGAGCAGTGGGATCCCGGTCCGTGCATCATATGATCATTTCATTTCCTATTTGGAATGGAATAATGAGAAAAAATAAGACGGCTTATTTATTTGGGGTTTTTTTGTTTAGATTAATAGACGGAAAATGAGATTTCGGCGGTTTATGGCTTCGATATGTCATTTGAACACGTGACGCACGTTTTGATAGTTTGTTTTCCTTTTTATAAATTAAACCAAATAATAGTCCTCTATAGCAGTAGGCTACCGCTTCTTAAACTGTACAGGGCAGGTCCAGATTGGGCTTTCTTCTGTGCAATTTAACGCGTTTCACAGAAAAATTATATCAGAAATATGAAATATTAATCAGCACCCAGCCTGTTTTATTTAGCTGTGCTGAGTTAAATCTGTGCGGTGAAGCTGCGCTAGACAGCGAAGAGCGGGTAAAGCACAGACCAATGCTCAGTCAAGTGTAAATACGCAGCAGTCATAACTTTTCTTTACAACGGATGGTCATTGCAAATACTGTCATGCAAATCGGCTGAGGGTGGGTACCGATGATGGTGAATTTAAATGTTACTGTAACTGTACTAGTAGGCTAATCATAGCGCGAGCGAGAAGACTGACAGGAGGATAGCGGAGGCAAAAGCGCAAGATAACTTTTGTTGATAATTTTTTTTTATTTGTTTAATATAAGAGTTTGTCTTTGTTTTATTGTTGTGACCCACAAATAATGTGACCCGAGCATTCGTTTTAAAGGGGGAATTTACAAATATCTTTTATTTATTTGTTATAATACGGGTAGGCTATTTTATGTCATGCTATTGTATTGCACATGCGTCCACATGAGCAAATAAAATATAGAAGCCATAAACTGATTTGTAAACCACACACGGAAAATTAGAAATCAAGCCGAAATCTCATTTTCCGTCTATTAATCTAAACAAAAACAAAAAACGAATAAATAAGCCGTCTTATCTTTTCTCACGGACCGATCGCTAGATGAGTGCTTATGAATTCATTTATGTGAAAACCTCAAAATCGACCCAGATCGAAATTTTCCACTTGTTTTGACTGTAGCTCGAAATTATCCGGCGCGCAATCTGTCTCATTTTGCTAGCATGGGTCACATATGGTAGTGAGGTATGCGATTTCGGATGCAGCCTTTGTGACCTTCCAGTTAGTAATTGTGACATTGTGTGAACATCATGGACTAGTTGTGAGTTGGTGAAGAGCAAATCATCTGAATCTTCTGACTTGGTGAAAAGTTTTTCAGTTTTGTGAGACATTTAATTACACATTTTAAATAGCAAATTCTGGTAATCAGAGCATATACTAAAGAACATGTAAATGATGCTAATGAAATTATGGGCACATTACGTTACAGATACGTTGCCAGTCATGAAATTACCAAATGTTCACAAACAGAGTACATATCTCGAATGTTCTTGGTTATCTTACAACTGTCACAGATCAGGGTGTGGCACCGGTTGGCCTCTGTTGTTTGTCTTGTCCTGTCATTTTCCTGCAGCTTGTGATTTGAGCAGGGTGCATAATCACGAGCTGATCTCCTGCACATGTTGCTCGTTCCCTCTACCCTTTATATGCCCAGCTGTGTCTACCCCTTGTTGTCAGTTGATCATTTCATGTTGCGTGGATGTTTCTTGTCTGTGCTGTGTTTTGCTCTGTGTCTTACCTGTTTGATTTTGTGCTCAGGACCCGAAGACGAAGAGTTAGTAGCAAGCTGTATTCTCTTGCTGGACTCGGGCTCGTCACCTGTCGGGTCGTCCTGTTTGCTATTTTATCGGTGGTCTCTCCAGCCTGTGTGTCTGCTGAAGTGTGTGCAGATAACACGGGAGCCACCAAACAGTTTCCTCAGACTGTCACCTTGCCACTTTTTGACTGTCCATTTTGTGTCTCAGGTTTCTCCCTGAATAAACTTGTTTCTTTTGTTCACCGCAATTTGAGTCCTCCATTTATCCACATCACGACAAAAACCTTATGAGATTGTACTGACGTTGTGAGTTGCTAGTTTGATGGTAATGAAATTACAGGCATGCAATGTCATAGTAACGTTGTCAATTAGTAAGTCATGAAATTACCAAAAAAGTACAAATAAATTATGTATGGTAGGGACGCATGTAACAACCACAAACAGAGAGAAAATAGCGGAGTAAAAGTTACATTTATTAAGAGTTACTACAAGTTCACTTAAAATGTATTTAAGTAAAAGTAGGCAACACAATTTTCAAACTACATAAAAAGTACAATTTCTGATAAAAAAACTACTTAATTACAGTAACATGAGTATTTGTAATCTGTTACTTCACAGCCCTGCTCATATCTACATGCTAAATGAGTAACATTTTATTTTACAGTGTCATTGTTACATGTAGTTACTATAGTAATTACTATAATTTGTGTATAATTACATGCAACTAACCTTAACCACACCCTAATTAATAGTTAATTATTATTACTCAGTACTTAAATGATTAATTACATTGTAACACACTGCGCTACTTATAAAATAATAAAGTATAACTGATAAATGTGTGTTTATATAAATTAAGCTTAAACGTCAATAAACATTGAAATTAAAATATTGATCTGCCTATACTTGCTAGACAGACATGCATTACCACATTTAGGTTTTATCATTCAAAGAAAGAGCAGCAAATTCTTGTACTTTCTCAACAACAGCTTTTGCATTTTCATAATTAACCATTGCTGCAGTTTTCATTGCATCATACACTGAATCAGCTTCTTCTGATGCTTTCCATCCAGTAACTGCTCCTACAACAGCTCCTGAAACAGCTGCAGTTCCAAGAACACCTGCAGCAATTCCAATTCCTGTACTAATCCCTGCTCCAGTGCCTCCAGTTGCCATTCCTGTTTCCACTGCTGCTGCAGTTCCCCCTGCAGCCACTGACTCAGCTGTCACTGTTGCTGCAACCCCAGTCACTGCTTTATCACCAGATTCTGCAGCAAATCCGTCTACTCTGCTTTTTAGTTTATTTAGAGACACTCGTAATAAAGCCAAAACTGAAGCTGATGCGACACCTACACCTAGAAGAGCACCAGCCAGTGCCCCCATTGTTGCTCCTGCAATCATAATTCTTTTATGAACAATCTTCTTTGCCTTTTCTCGCTTTGCTTCTAGAGGCAAATTATTTTCAGTTATATTCTTCATCTCTTCTTGAATTGCTTCCTCCAGAGATTTCAGCAGCGCATTGGTGTAGCAGCCGTTCTCTTGCACCATCTTGTCTATGGTGTCTAGCAGATTTTTGATCTGAACGCTGTTGCTCTTGTACCCTGAATGACAGTCATTCCAGTATTTATTGTCAATAACATGACAGCGACCTTCGAATCTCTGAATAAGCTGCTGCAGTTGTGAATTGACCTTCATAAACTCTTCAAGGGTCTGGTCTTCCAGTTGTTCACCAAACGTGAATAACATCACTACATGTTTCAAAACATTCTCTTCAAATGTGTTTAGAAGTTTCTGTACCACCTCCATTTCCTGTCTTGTGTATCTTCCGGCTCTTAGAACAATGACATAGGCATCAATACCTGGAGCACATTCAATCAGAGATTTAATTATCTCTAATTTAATTTCTGTATCATCACGATCTGTGTCAAAGAATCCAGGTGTATCAATAACTGTGATCTTCCTTCCATAAATCATCCCATCTACTCTTTCACATTTAGCTGTTTCAGAATTAGCCGAAGCTTTAACAGTGAATGCATTTTCTCCAAGAATTGTATTCCCAGTGCTGCTTTTGCCATCTCCTGTTTTCCCAAGAAGAACAATTCTTCTCTCTGGAATTGAAACAGTTAAAAGAAACATTTTGTAATGCGAGTCTTTAATTCTAAGTTACTCATTTTGTTTTTGAAACTTACAGACATATTGTGATTTTTTTCTTTTTCTTTCCTAAAGCATGTATTAACTGTATGTTTTACTTAGTACTCTTTGGCAACGTATATGCTTTAACATTTTACCATGTAGATGTGCCATTGTACCACATTGATGCAACTTACGTTCCATTATTCTTGTCTCTTGGTGACGTCAGAACCTGTAAGGTAAATAATAAGCTAATTATTCTTTGGGCATTTCTTTATATTCAAAACCCTTCATGTATATTATTCATTTATGATGTTTCTTAAAACCACTGATTTATTGGTTCTCTATTCTTAACACAAAGCTATCGTATGACTAAAGAAAACTTATAGTAAAACTTATAAGAAAACTTAAAGATAACTTATAAAAGCAACTATTTTTTTATTTTACCTTTATAGTGCTGTTTATCTCTTTACATAAGCATGCTAAGCAACTGAAATCAATCATGGTATGCATTCCTTTTTGAGGAAACTTCATGGAAATGTTGCCTTTAATATTTGTGTGGTTGTTTCCATTAGCTTCGTTGCATGCAGTTTTCTAAAGCTAAAAACAATTATAGAGACTGAACATAGTTAATAGCTTCTTTTACAATTCTGATTCTATGTCTTTCATATGGTACCTGAAATTGATTTATGAATTGTTTGTTGAAATACGTTTACAAAAATATGAGAGTATATTTCCAAGTCTTTGCTAAAAAGTTATAATCAGTTCTTGAGGACTATAGTCAACAAATGTTAAAATGTAAAATACTCACACTAATCACTGTTTCCTTTGCTTTATTCTTTAGTCCTTCATAAAAGAATCAGGATAGCAGTTGGAGAGGGTGTTGATAGCAACACAGAGACCAAAAACTAGTCAGTGGCTTGTGCTTCTTTTATATAAATGGTTAGTTATACATTCAGTTTCATTTTGGTTGTTTTGCATGTCCTGCTGTGTCACAGACAATGAGTTGCCCAACCCTATAACTAAATGTTGTCAAACAAGTTTTGATAGACACATCACTTTTTTGCATTAAGTTAATTGTATATTTGTCCCCTTATACACTTTTTTTAAGTCAAATATCTTAGACCAGGGACTTCCGGTTGGCACAAGGTGCGAGTTGGCTGCATAAAACCTGTAGCTCCCGGTCATTAAGAGGAAAAAGCCCTCATACTCTAAGAATTTCCAATTTAAATACAGGAAATGACTGAAAAATGTGTGGCTAAAAAAGCACTTGTTAAACAAAGTTGAGAAAAAATGTTGTGAAACAAAGTTGAGTTGAGAAAACAATTTAGCCAATTCAAGAAAGAGTTTAGGGAGGGTATTCAAATCGAAAAAGTTGAAAAGAGACATAAACCAGCAGCTGAAAAATATTGTTGAAGATATTAAGTTTCATAACTCGAGGCTAGATGAGACAGAGGAACAAATTACTTCATGCTTTGAAGGAACAAAAGACAATGCATGGCAAGATCATGGATCTCAAAGGTCGGTCACAGCAAAATAATATCCAAATTTATGGCAATAAAGAAGGAGCAGAAGGGGCGTTTATGTTCAAATTCATCAATGCCCTACTGAAAACGAAGCTTTCACTGGATGTCGATCTAGACCTGCAGATACAGAGAGCACACAGGTCTCTAGGCCCAAGACCTCAAAATGATGCCACCTCAAGATCGATCATTGTTAACTTCCTGCAATACAGCACTAAAGATCTGATCCTATATGCAGCATAGCCTATAGAAATATGATATGAGGGCAGACCAATTTTCTTTGCTTCAAGGAATACAAATAAGTTTTAAAAAATGCGATTGATATCCAGCTGAAGTAATTTATTCTTACTTACATTAGTTAACGTGTTAATTTTACATAAACTAACATGTTAGAATGTTTAGACAGTGTTTACTGTGAAATACCGTGTTCATGAATATATCTGCTCAAACATAGATGTTTATATTGTGCTAAAATTTTTCATAGAGTAAATGTTCTATGTAAAAGCCCGTTCACACCAAGGACAATAACTATAAAGATAACGATAAAGATATAGTTCTAAAAATCGTTCTCAATATCAATGAATAGCAGAGTTCACACCACAGCTATAACGATATCGTTGGAATCACTTTCAGAACTATTTTTTTCCAAGTGATGAACAATAAAAACATTGACAGCCAATCAGAATCCATCCTGCTGTTCCTGAGCATCATAATTAAAGTTTTCATTTGGATTTGATCTTCTGATTCTTCAGTTTGTTCCTACAATAACCACACTGTCACAGATGACTGGACCAAAACACATGGCTAAGGATTGTCTCCTCAATATCCAGCAGGATGGTTGACCTCTGGATTGGTATGTGGAGGAATTTCTTGAATATTCCTATCAGGTGAGATGGAGTGATGCTATGGTCAGTGCCTGATTTCAGATGGACCACAACATATTTCGACTTTATTAATTATGTCCTGTTTAAATGGTTCTGATTTCATAGTTGATGCTGTTTATGAGGACAATCACAATCATCGTTCAGTCCCTATCCAAAAGCACGTAGGCACTCTAGCTCACCCTAAATCTGCACCCTCCACATACCAGTCCATTGGGACAATCTAAGCCAGGTCAATCATCTTCCCTCAAGCCAGAAAGCTTTCTGTCTGCGCTGACCTGGCTGCCAAGATGGCTGCTGCCAGTAGAATGTAGTATGTTTATAATAAATTTGTATTCCCAACATGCTTATTTGAAGTGCATTAAAAATATATTGAATTGCATTTTAATATATTTCTAAAAAGTATACTAGAAGTACTTTGATATAATATATAATAAATATTATATTATATATAAGCATATAATAAATATATGCTTAATTACACTTTTAAGAAATACACTAAACACAAGCATATTTTTAATATTGTCACATGTCTGTCTGTTTGTTGATCTTTTAGTTGTGTTTTGATTCTGGTACGTGTTCCTTTGTCTTAATTTCCCGCCACTTGTCTGTTTCCTTGGTTACCCTCGTTAGTTAAGTTCTGTTCAGCTTTGTTTAGTTAAAGGTTCCATGATGTGGATTTTTTTATTATTTTATAATGTTTCCTGGGGTGTACTTATATTGTTAGTATGATTTTTACATCATAAAACGTCTTAATTTAGAAATAAAAGGCATTTTTTCTATCCTGATCTTAGCCCTCTGGCTTGAATGCTCTGTTTGAAGGGGCGTGTCTGCTGTGAGACTTCAATGTAAACGCCCACTGCTGTGATTGGCTGACATCTTTGCATTTGAAATGAGTTACATTTTGTGGCTTAGCGAGGTCTGCACGAAGAGAGAGGCCGTTTTTCAAAAACAAGTATGCAAACTTCAGACTTGCGTCCTTGTTAGTTCAGACTTGCCAAGTTCGACTCAGGAGAATGAACTCCAGAAGAAGTCTGGTAATTCTGCAAACAGAATAGCAGCGTTCTTGATAGCGTCACTCAGCTCGCTCTGGCTACTTATCTCATGAGGCTACAATAAAACGAAATATGTTATAAAACAGCACTCTGCCTCTTTTCGTTTTCATTTAAAAAAATCTTAAACATATTAATAGCCACACAAGTACATTCTCGCCTTAAAACTACATTTCGTGACACAATAACAGTAGTATTATTAAATTACGTGTGTTTTCTCATCCACTACTGACACTTGTTGGTTGGTGCGTTGTTGGTTGGTTGTTTGGTGCGAGATGCATTCTGTCTGAAGTCCACACAAGTCTCCTCTCAAAGCATTCCTCGATAAAAGGGGCGGATCAAGGACACAACCGGGGATTTGAACTGTACTTAGCTAGATGTGAACTTTGAATTGGAACAGTACTTGGGCAGTGACTGATGACGATTCACAAGTCCACGAGAACACAAGTACAGACAAGAATGCATATTGAGAAACGGCCAGAGAGTTGGGAGAGTGGCTGTGAGCACGTGTGTCTGATTGCAGTGATTAGCGCGGAGAGACGGTATATAAGCCAGAGGAAAGCAAGCACTGCCAGAGAGAGACAGATTGGCCACTCGTGGACCAGAGAGACAGAGAGCTGGAGAAAGATTGCTGAGAAAGTTATATTGTACTGAGTTGTTGAGAGCGCTGTGAGCGCAAGTTTATTTTGTTTGTATTTGAGTCCCAGTCACTTCTTCCTCCTTATTTTACGAACTTTGTTCCACTCTCGAATACTTTTACTACGTTTTTTTACTATTACTGTCGAGATTAACGAATCATGAAAGTGTTGATTATAAGATTATTTTTTAGATCCATCACATGAAAGGCTGCAGTGAAGAGCATTGAGTAGACAGACAGTCTGTTGATCGCCTGAATGCAGTGATCTCGTCATTGCAACACATTTTCTCTCACAAAATGCTTTCACCACAACTAACAGCAAACACAATATCGACATGAATACAGTAAGAACTTTGTTGTGCAGCATAACAGCGTCATTCATTATAACGGCAGTTTGGGCAAGTGTGCAACACTTGCGATGTGTGATTGACAGCTCTGAACATTATAAAGAGAGTGTTCTTTGATCGCTCTCTGTAGTTTAATCACAATTTAAATAACAGATTTGGTTCATGCTGCTAAGAGAAACAATGTGAAGTTGATCGTTTAGTCACTGGCTTGATTCACTGATGAATAAACAGTATTAAATGATTTAGAAAGAAAGTCTGTGTGAAGTCACCTCCTCTTCACCATCAACTAGAGTGGTCGTCCTTTGGAGTGGTATGTGGAGGAACTTTGTGAGTATTGCTATCTGGTGAGCTGGAGTGATCAGATGGTCAGTGCCTGCTTTTGGATGGGACTGGACGATGACTTATTCCATGTCCTTTCTCATGGCGATTGTTATAGGTCTGTAACAGACTTTGTCCAGTGTCCAGTGATGGCTCCAGCCCATGACCAGAGTCCAGTGAGGGCTCCGTCTCCTTCCGTCTCGAGTCCAGAAAGGGCTCCGTCTCCGTCTCCTTCCGTCCCGAGTCCAGAGAGGACTCCGCTTCCTGTCTCCAGTCCAGAGAACACTCCGCCTTCTGTCTCTAGTCCAGAGATGACTCCGCCTCCTGTCTAGAGATGACTCCGCCTCCTGTCTCCAGTCCAGAGAGGACTCCACCTCCTGTCTCCAGTCCAGAGAGGACTCCGCCTCCTGTCTCCAGTCCAGAGAGGACTCTGCCTCCTGTCACGAGTCCAGAGAGGACTCCGCCTCCTGTCTCCAGTCCAGAGAGGACTCTGCCTCCTGTCACGAGTCCTGAGAGGACTCCACCTCCTGTCTGCCTGAACTGACACTCTGAACTCTGAGTGTCTTCCCGAACTTCCCGAACCCTGAGCTGCCAGAGCCGCTGTGGTCCCCTGCAGCACTAGCACCACCCTGGAGGCTTCCCAGCCAGTCGGCAGCCTCCAGATCACCTGCCTTGGTCCTTAAGAACTCCAGGGTGCCCGAGTTATGTCACATGTTTGTTGATCTTTCAGTTGTGTTTTGATTCTGTCATATGTTCCTTTGTCTTAATTTCCCGCTACTTGTCCGTTTCCTTGGTTACCCTCATTAGTTAAGTTCTGTTCAGCTGTGTTTAGTTATTTATCTTGTTTCTGTCTCCTATTTAAGTTCCCTTGTTCACTCAGTCTTTGTCTAGTCACTGTTATGTTACCCTGCTATGTTGGAGTGTATTTCCCTGCTTTTCTGTTTGTTCCTGAGCATTATTAAAGTTTAGTTTGTATTTGATCGAGTTTTCAGCCTGTTCCTGTGCACCCAAACGGTAACAAATATATTTCTAAAAAGTATTATATAAGTACTTTGGTAATAAATATATGCTTAGTTACACTTTTAAGAAATATGCTAAATACAAGCATACTTTTAGTGAAGTTTTAGTGTATGTATATATGCAATATATTTCTGCAATAAATAATATAATATACAATGCAATATATTTTAAATATGTATCATTTTAATATTTTCAAAAGCAAGATATTTTGAAAAAACATTTAACATTTAAAATGTTATATAACAACTTATAATGTACCCACTAAACATTGGACGTCCAAACTAGGTCCACTATTTGGATGTCCAACCATGACCCAACTTGGGCGTCATATTGACGTTTAACATTTGACCTTTGAACTGGGTAATTTTTTTTGGACATCTATGACAGGTGCAGGAAATTTACATGAATATGTAATATTTTTTAATTTACAAATATCAGCATTGTTGTTGTTATCAACATGATTCATACGAATACAGATTATTTATAAACAAACACGATTTATTATGTGTATGCCTATTTATTTTTTCCTTTTTTTACATTTTCCTGTTTTTCTTTAACTGGTTTATTTATTTTAAATAGCCTAATCAAGTTATTTATTTATGCATATATGTATTTTTGCATGTATCTGTTTATTTATTTGGAAATGCAATTTGTGGGAAATTAGAGTTCAGAAAATAATTTCATGGTATAGCCTATATTAGGCCTTATTACTAACTTAAAAAGAACCAACAGCAGCAGAAAAGTCAAGGACAGCCGAGGACAGCTATCAAAGGCTTTGGATTTCAATTTTTTTACAGTCTATGATTTCAACCAAATTGAGTCAAAGCCAGTCAGTCACTCTGATTGGCTGAGGAAGCACATCATCATAACCCAACCAGTAAACGCCACTCTGACTGGCCAAGGCAACACGGCAGGCATTTGGCGCGATTTGCCGTTCAGCCTGCATTGCCAGTGAACCCGTCGTTTCCTGTAAATTGAAGGTAATATCGGTCAGCCTAGTGAATTAAATGTCCATGTGTATGTGTGTGTTACGGTACAGAAGGGACGGAGACAAGAAGTACGGGTTAGTGAAGTTTATTGAACAGTCCAGTAGAGTATACGGAAGTGCAGGTGAGTGGTGCTGAGGTTCGTGGGAGTTGGGTGACGAGAGAACGTGTGTAATGTAAATGTAAACTGGTTGTAGCTTGCAGATTCGAATTTGTGTGACTATCTTAGTGTTTCTAACAGGGCAGGTCGAAAGTGACTTTTTGAGCGGCAAACTTGTCATGCGCACATTAATTACTATAAAACACCTGTGTGCGATCTTGACAAATTATATCTCAATATTTTCTTGGATTTTCTCAATTATAATAATTAGACAATATTTTTCTGAGTGTGTTTGTGTCAGAGACACCTAAAGTTTTTGATATTGTTCATATTCTTTGTGCTGGTCAGTGCTAAGCAGTGACAGAAAATATATTCTCCAATCAGTTTAATTTGATTTTTACATTTTTATGGGCATTTTACCTTTACAAAGCCATTGTTTTAAACTAATTAAATGTATACATCATATTTTGTGTCAAATTCTTACATTTAATCAACAAATTATTATTTTTTTGTCTCCTAGGTGCTGTAGAGTGAGATGTCCTTCCCTTTAAGGAGATGAACCACCTAAACAAGGTACGTGTTGTGATCTCATCCTCTTTCCTTTTGTACAGGCCCCAGTCAAATAAACAGTAAAACTAATTTGGTTTAATGCCTGTGTTTACAGATGACTTTGAGAGTAAGACAGTGGCGAAAACGCCAAAGAGAACTGGATCAACTGTTATGTTATTCTGACAGAGATGAAGAGGGCATTGAAAATAATTGCAACAGTGTGCCTGGGACTCGAAGTAGTTTCAGCAGTGACGGTGTGCCTGGGACCCCAGATAGTTAAATGAGTGACAGTGTTCTTGGGACATCAGATGATTTTGACTTTGACACTGATGTGGACTATTGCTCTGCTGACTCGGAACAGGAACCAAATGAAGCTGGAGTGACCAGCTTTGAGGACGAACTGAGACTGTGGGCCTTAGAGTACAGATTGACACACAGAGCGCTTGGTCTTTTGTCCATATTTAGAAAGCAAGGGCACCTATTGCCTGTGGATTGCCGGACATCCCTTGCAACACCACGGCATAACACAACAGAGCATAAATGTGGTGGGCAGTACAAGTACTACGGCTTAGAAAAGGGTATCTGTCGTTATTTAAGTCAGATGGAGAGTAATGATGTGCACCTCACCGTAAACATTGATGGCATCCCACTTTTCAAAAGTAGTGGTGTCCAATTTTGGCCAATACTGGTGAAGTGTGGCCATTTTGATTCATTCATTGTAGCCATGTTTAGTCGACAAAGTAAGCCAAGTCCTCTTGAGGAGTATTTAGAAGACTTTGTGACTGAATACAAACATCTCAAGGACAATGGACTAGTTTTTAAAGGCCAGACTTACACTGTTGCTCTGATCTGTGATACGCCAGCAAGGGCATATCTGAAATGTATTAAGGGTCATACTGCCTATGAGAGTTGTGAAAGATGTTTAATCAGAGGCACTCGTGTTGAGAGAAGAATAGTTTTCAGTGAGAAGGAATGCAATTCTTGAACAGATGATGTTTTCTCCAGAGTGGAGTACAGTAACCACCAAACTGGTATCAGCCCCTTCATTGCTGCTGGAATCCCCTGTGTTAGCTCCTTTGTCCTAGATTATATGCATGTCGTCTGCTTAGGAGTAGTTAGGCGCCTGTTAATTTACTTGACTCATGGCCCAAAAGTCTGTCGTTTATCTGTGAGGCAAAAGGATGCAATTTCTCAAAAACGAATTGCACTGAGAGGGAAGATGCCAAGTGAATTTGCTCGACAACCGCTGGGTTTGCATGAAATTGATAGGTGGAAAGCCACTGAACTAAGGCAGTTTTTACTGTACACAGGTCCTGTGGTTTTGAAAACTGTTGTCCCCCAAAAAATACAAATATTTCTTGTCCTTGACAGTCTCCATTTCGATAATGCTGGAGTCAGATGAGCGGATTCGAAATGCCTATCTCCAGTATGCTCAAGAACTAATCAAACATTTTGTCTCGTGCTGTGCTGACCTGTATGGCAAGACCTTTCCTGTATACAATGTACATGGACTAATTCATCTCCAAGAGGATGCCAGCCACTTCAACTGTTCCTTAAATGACATTTCCTGTTTTCCATTTGAAAACTACCTGCAACAAGTCAAGAAACACGTGAGGAGTGGGAGAAGTCCCTTGGAACAAGTGACTAGGCGTTTGTCCGAAATCGAGCAATCAGCAGTGGACAATAGCCAAAGACACCCTAAAGTGTTTGCCTCCGTTAAGGAAAAGGACAATTGTTTTCTTTTAAGGGACAACAGCTTTGCTTTTGTTCGACAGAAAAATGCAGATGGGACATTTGCTTGTGAAATTCTGCGCCAGCATCACACTTCACCATTATTTCACCAACCATGTAGCTCTGGACTTCTGAACATAGTGTGCATAGGAAATGGTCCTGTCAAGATAAAAAATGCACTACTGCAAGAAGGGGATCTGTTCCGGAAGGTGGCCTGCCTCCCACAAGAAGCTGGTGGTTTTGTCCTCATACCACTTCGCCATGGTTTGGAACACACATATTAAGGATTCTTTTAGCTAGATTCCATCAGGGATCATCATAGCTGATCACCTGTTTCCATCCGTTTGTTTTCCTTATTTTACTCGGTGACTCCTGCATGTCCTTTCTCACTGCATCCATAAACCTCCCCGGGCTGCTCTCTGTCCTCTTGCCACAATATCCTACTCCCAATGTAACCCTCATCGCTCTTCCATTCATGTCCAAACCCTCTCAACCTCTGAACTTTGAACTAAAATGTTAAAAACTTCTCCTTTCCAGGTCATGTACACAAGGTCTGTTTGGATGGAAGGTACCCAAGAGGAGGAGGGTGTAGTTCCTGACAGTTGGATCAACAGAGAAATGAAAACCGTCAGATGGCCACGTAAAATGAGCATTACAAAAACAGAAAAAGCTATAAAGGATAAAATCAACCCCCAGGATGACATTCTCATTAATCAAGATAAAAATTAATTCAGGCAAGTTTTGTGTAGATGAATAGAAAATGTAATGCATTACCATGTCAAAATATTGTTGAATTTTTTTGTTTTAAGGTGAATTGTCTAATTTCTAGATTAAGCGTCGTGAATGTGACACCTACAACCTGACCAGGCAGAGGAGGAGAATGATGACGATGAGGTGATTAGATCGACGAGGAAGCACACTAAAAAAGGAATTCTGGAGGGTTTTGTTAGAAATGGTATGTTTCTCATTCTCAAATACTTTATACATTTGAAATATAAAATCGGTTGATACAAATTGGGCCTGAAATTTGAGACATCAATGTTAATGAACATTTTTTGCAGAATTAACGGATTCGGATGAGAGTGTCAGGGGTAATGGTTTTCTCTTAATGAATTTATAATTCCAGTTTCAAAATGAATCAAATTCTTTAAGATTATATATTTTTGGAGATGGATATGCTTAGTTTTACATTACCTCTGTATAGGCGTCAAGCTACCACCCTTCCCTACTGCACCAAGGAAGCTGCAGCCCATTGGGGACACCAACATGTTGCACAATATTTGTGAGTACTGATGACAACTTAAGAAGCATGATAATGTGTTGTACTAATGATAATGATAACATTAGTCACAGGCTCATTCATGTGTTTTAGCCCATGAAGATGGAGCCATGTCTGGCCAAGTGGAGCATGCGGACAGTCCCCGGGGCAGTGAAATGTCCGCTCCTAGTGAGTATTTACTTTTCCCCTAGCACCAGCCATCGCATTGCACAAAGTTATAGTACATTCAAGACGAGTAGTTTCTCACTGCTTGTGAATTAAGCATAGTAATGACTCAAGTATTTAATTATTAATTTAGTATATGCAACATGACCGTACTTACAGGCTGACTCATGTGTTTAAGGCTCTGTAAGTCAAACCTTGGATGGCCTTGTGGAAGCCTTCTCTGGTCCGGAGAAATGTGCTGCCAGATCTCCGCACAAGGAAATGCCCTGTGAGTATTCACTTTATCCGTTGCATCAACCAAAAGTCTATTCAGGACAAAGTGTTACAAAAAAGTACAGTCTGTTTAGTCCCTTCTTTTAGACAGCCTATAGTTGCTGATATGCCTTTGTATTAATCCAGTAGTAGATGCACAGGAAACATATTTTTGCTTACAAATGTGGGAACTTGGGTGTATGACTGCAGATTGCCTTTGCATATATCTAAATCATTTCTGTTTTTCTGCTTGTGCAGAAGGGCTCATGAAATTTGATTCTGCCACAACTGAGGACTACATCAAGGCGAACGTGTCTGAGCACCTGAAGCACGCACCACAAAGACTTGGAGGTGGAGGATTCACTTTGCCCTGATGAGTTAAAAGAGTTAAATTCAATTAAAAGAGTTCAATTAAATTACAATCAAATTATTAATTATTACAATTTTATTTTTATTTACATTGTACAATTTGATTGTCTCAGCAGCAGACACATACACTCACCTAAAGGATTATTAGGAACACCTGTTCAATTTCTCATTAATGCAATTATCTAATCAGCCAATCACATGGCAGTTGCTTCAATGCATTTAGGGGTGTGGTCCTGGTCAAGACAATCTCCTGAACTCCAAACTGAATGTCAGAATGGGAAAGAAAGGTGATTTAAGCAATTTTGAGTGTGGCAGAATGAGAACATGGATCCATCATGCCTTGTTACCACTGTGCAGGCTGGTGGTGGTGGTGTAATGGTGTGGGGGATGTTTTCTTGGCACACTTTAGGCCCCTTAGTGCCAATTGGGCATCGTTTAAATGCCACGGCCTACCTGAGCATTGTTTCTGACCATGTCCATCCCTTTATGACCACCATGTACCCATCCTCTGATGGCTACTTCCAGCAGGATAATGCACCATGTCACAAAGCTCGAATCATTTCAAATTGGTTTCTTGACAATGAGTTCACCGTACTAAAATGGCCCCCACAGTCACCAGATCTCAACCCAATAGAGCATCTTTGGGATGTGGTGGAACGGGAGCTTCGTGCCCTGGATGTGCATCCCACAAATCTTTATCAACTGCAAGATGCTATCCTATCAATATGGGCCAACATTTCTAAAGAATGCTTTCAGCACCTTGTTGAATCAATGCCACGTAGAATTAAGGCAGTTCTGAAGGCGAAAGGGGGTCAAACACAGTATTAGTATGGTACCCTCTTGAAACATGGGACTACAGTTATAGAAGTTGTATAAAAACGACGTCTAAAATTAGTCTAAATTTGATGTTGAAAAGACGTCCAGAAACGACCACATTTGGACTATAAATAGCCCTTACACGGAGGTCCCACGGACGTCAACATTAGACGTGCGGTAGACGTCGAAAAAAGACGTCGCCTGGCGTTCCAAAACAACCCCTTCAGTGGACCTAAATTGGACGTCCAAAAATTACCTAGAAAAGACATCTCTCCGACGTCACATGGCGCAGTGGGTACTATAACATTTTTTAATAGCATTGCTTTTTGAAACGTGAATAGTTCTGGTGAGTCTTCTTTCATCAGAGGGGTATAGATCTCTCATTATTTTGTGACTCCAGGGAGGATTTGTATTTAATTAACGTTACTTTCTGTGCCAGTCATGTCAAGTGACAAGTCAAGTGTCAAGTCAAGTCAACTTTATTTATATAGCGCTTTTTACAATGCAGATTGTTTCAAAGCAGCTTCACAGTGTTAAACAGGAAAATAATGCAACCGAATTTGATTCGGCTATAGCCGCTCTGGAGAAAACGGTGATGTCATCTAGCTCATTTCAATTATCATATATATTCAAGTAATGTAGTTGATATATTTAATTTATTTTAGTAATTAAATTTATTTGGATATTTATTTGAAAATTTAGTGTCCCCAACTGAGCAGGCCAAAGGCGACAGTGGCAAGGAACCAAAACTCCATCAGGTGGCCTAATGGAGAAAAATAAACCTTGGGAGAAACCAGGCTCAGTCGGGGTGGCAGTTCTCCTCTGGCCAATTAACAAACAGTGTATGTTTATTATTTTGGCAGCCTTATAGGTCAGAAGTAATATTAGATCGAAATATTTAAAAGATCGGAGGCATCACGCCGCAGACAGGTTTATTGAGGATGGCGTGTCGATTAAACAATTATTAAATAGGAATAATCGAAATATCGGAGTCATCACGCCGGAGATGGAACCATTGAGGATGCCATGTCGATGAGCAATTTCAGAGGGTAGACTAATTGACACGGTCTCTGCAGACACTACAGGGATGCGTTGGTAATGTCTGGGCGCTGGTCCACCATCTGATCTGGATACGGCCCGGATCCGGCTGACTGCAGTAAACCTTAGGATAAACAGAGAGACTAACATTAGCGTAGATGCCATTCTTCTTATGATGTAACGAGTACATCAGGTGTTATGGGCAGTGTTCCCGGTTCCGGCTGACCTAGTTAATGCAGCCTAACAATTTGAATAAAATATTAATTAAAAATGTTTTATGTGTATGCCATAGTAAAGAGATGCGTTTTTATTCTAGATTTAAACTGACAGAGTGTGTCTGCTTCCCGAACAATGCTAGGAAGGCTGTTCCAGAGTTTAGGTGCTAAATAGGAAAAGGATCGACCGCCTGCAGTTGATTTTAATATTCTAGGTATTATCTGGCCAGAGTTTTGAGACCGCAATGGACGTGATGGAGTATAATGCGTTAAGAGCTCGCTCAACTACTGGGGAGCTAAACCATTTAGTGATTTGTAAGTAAATAGCAAGATTTAAAAATGTATGCGATGTTTAATAGGGAGCCAGTGCAGTGTTGACAGAACCGGGCTAATATCGTCATACTTCCTGGTTCTAGTAAGAACTCGAGCTGCTGCGTTTTGGACCAGCTGCAGTTTATTTATTAAGCGAGCAGGGCAACCACCCAGTAGAGCATTACAATAATCTAGCGTTGAGGTCATGAACGCATGAACTAACTGTTACGGCATATGCCGTAATTTAGATATATTTTTAAGATGGCAGAATGCAGTTTTACAAATGCTAGAAACATGGCTTTCAAATGAAAGATTGGTATCAAAGAGCACACCCAGGTTCCTAACTGAAGACGAGGACTTGACAGAGCAGCCATCAAGTGTTAGACAGTATTCTAGGTTACTACATGTGGAGTTTTTTTGTGCAATAATAAAAAATTCAGTGTACTTTTTCAGTGTAGCTACATTCAATTTGACCAATCAGAGCCAAGCTTCTACATTAAGTCGAAGCAGACGCGAAGAGATGAAGATACTGCCCGCTGAAAATCCCTTTCAGTCGGTCACATTCGAAGTATGTCAGACGAATTGGGATATTGCATGAGAACCCTTTCACCTTCGTGTGTGTACTAAACGAGCCAATAAACATTGGCGTGCGAGATTTGCGTGTTGCCAAGAAGGCACTACAGCGAACGGCCGCCGCGAGCTCACGTGTCTCTACAGCTGTTTACAGCACATTGTGTTGGCCGGTCTGAGAGAGTGAGAGTGCGCTGTCAGGCTGCACTATATCCTATAGCAGCGTCGCGGCTGTTCCCCTATGCACTCTCAGAAATGAAGGGTCGGACAGCACATCTAAAAGAGCGTTTTCCTTCCTCTAAAAGAGTATACGGGCAGACACTGTGTCTTTTTCAAGATGTCATTCCGCCCGTGCATTTCTGGATGCGGTTGTTCCCTGATGCGGCTGATGGTCACAGTCGCTGCATCACGTGTTTGATCATTCAGCACGCTGAAGCAGCTTTTGTGGATAGTTTATGTTCTCACTGTGGGAACATGAGTATCACAGTGTTGCGGTCCAGGCTTGCTTACCTCGGTTCTCAAGGCGAAACACCCACCCCTATCCCCGATCTAGCGCTCCCTCTGGTGGAAACTGGGCTACTTCGTCAAATAGGCTGGGGGACCTGAGGATTACGTTTAGGGGATTACGTTGCTTCCTTCTGGGAGAGTAGCGTTGCCTGACAGCTATGCTATCCTATGCTGCAGAGCGGGTCAGGCTCGAGTGGAACCCTCCACCGTGTCCCGAGCCCTCTCGGTTGGATGAGTGGTTTCTTGGGGCGGCCCGTGCTGGTTCTCAGTGCCCCGCCCCGGTGCCATTCTTCCCGGAACTGCATGAAGAGGTAACCCGGGGGTTCCTCTTCCGCCTTCACCACCCTGGATGGCTAGGAGGCCAAAGGGTACGCGGGTATCTCTCCGGTTGAGCGCCATTGCTATGCAGCTGTCTGACAGTCACCAATTGGAGGGGTAATCATGAGGGAAACTGACAAGTATCGGTTCCTGGACTCCCCCGTGTCGCAGGTGGGCCCATTCGGCGAAGAGGTTGAGAGCTTCACCCAACAGCTCTCTACCGCACAGAAGCTGATGGAGGCGATCCGGCACATCCTGAGGGCTCCGGCACATCCACAGGTCCTTGTGTTCCACCTCGCTGCCCCATTGCTGGTGCATCTGTTGTGCCATTGGTCCTGTTGATGCGGAGTCTGGGCATCTGTTCACCCGCGTGCTAGTGGAGAACGCTCCTGTGCTTCGGGAGGAAATCACAGTCCTACTGGCGAAGGACGTGATCGAGTCGGTCCCTCCAGTCGAGATGAGGTCAGGGTTTTACAGCCCTTACTTCATCGTAAAAAGCGGTGGGTTACGGCCTATCTTGGACCTGCGAGTCTTGAATCGGTCCCTTCACAGGCTGCCATTCAAGATGTTGATGCAGAAGTGCATTTTCAAATGCATCCGTTCCCAAGATTGGTTTGCAGCAATAGACCTGAAGGATGCGTACTTTCATGTCTCGATTCTCCCTCGACACAGACCCTCTCTATGGTTTGCGTTTGAGGGGCGGGCATATCAGTACAAGGTCCTGGCTCATTCTTGCCCAGACGAGAGAGCAGTTGTGGGAACACAGGTACATGGTGCTCAGTCACCTCAGCCAGTTGGGTCTTTGGATCTCGGTATGGAGTTGGACATAACATAACCCCCGAGAGCCAGCAAAGAAAAATATCACCTTAAACAGGGGTACAAATCTTAAAACGCATCTAAATTTCGATGGAATTTATACTTGCATGGGTTGCTTTGTGCTGAGTATAAAAGAATGCATGTGAGTCATCTCAGAGCATTCTTTGAGCTGGAGCGTTTTCTCTTTTTGGCCCTTCCAGAGAGTTCTTGATCCGCGGGAAGTTTGAAGGTGGTTATGCCGAGAAGGGAGGAAAAGAAGACTGTCTCATCGGAGTTTTGGAGAGATGACTGAGCGCTGAGATGGCGCGTGTTGCCTGTCCGCCTGGCCGCCTGTGGCCAGGGACTGAGTCGCGGAGCGAGTCGATTTCAAAGGAACCAACCAACGTAACTGAGCCCCCAAGCCAGGGCAGAGGCCGCCTGGCAAGGGGATGAGCCGAGTTGAGATGACGGGAGAAAGGTGCGAAGAAGAGGTTGAAAAAGCACTAGAGAAATGTGTCCATGTGTTGATAGGGGGAGAGATTGTGTCTTATAGGGGTTGTCTGTTCTACCTCGGCCAAGCCATAGAAGTGACAACGGAGCAATTTAGTTCAGACTTCTCAGTGCCAGGACCTTGAATTTATATGCAAAAATCAAGAAGATAAGAGCATCTCTGTTGTTCAGTGGAATCGACTCATCTTTGATCCTGTCCAGAGAGACTACAGATGCTAAAGCACCTCACGGAGGAGGGCGTCTAGTCAGTGTTGAACTGCCTGAGTACGCTCAGCAGCAGGACAGCGGCCCCACTGAAATTATTTCAGAGGCTCCTGGAGCATATGGCATCCGCAGTCGCAGTAACGGCGCTCTGATTGCTTTATATGAGGCTGCTTCAGCACTGGCTTTACAGCCGGGTCCCGAGATGGGCGTGGCAACGCGACATGTTCGTGGCTGTCACACCGAGTTGCCATCATACCCTCACTCGGTGGTTGGACCCTTCATTCCTGAGGGTGGGTGTTCACTTAGAACAAGTGTCCAGGCACCGTTTCGGGTCTGTGGACGGGGCCTCAACTGCAGTGGCACATCAACTGCCTCGAGTTGCTTGCAGTACGTCTTGCTCTGGGCCGCTTTGTGCCATTCATATCCCAGGTGCCATTCATATCCCAGGCATGCTCAACCATGCAGCCGACGAGCTCTTACGGCAGCCTCCACTTCCGGGAGAATGAAGACTTCATCCCCAGGTGGTCCAGCTGATATGGGAACTCTTCGGAGCCGCACAGGTAGACCTGTTTGCCTCTCCGGACTCGACCCATTGCCAGTGGTTGTACTCCCTGACCAAAGGCACCCTCAGCACGGACACAATAGCCCACAGCCTACGCAAGTATGTGTTTCCCCCAGTGAGCCTTTTCGCACAGACATTGTGCAAAGTCATGGAGGACGAGGAGCAGGTCATGTTGGTTGCGCCTTATTGGCCCAACCGGACCTGGTTTCCGGAACTGATGCTCCTCACGACAGCTCCTCTTTGGCCCATTCCTCTGAGGAGGCAGACCCATCCCTGGCTTTGCTCTGTCCTGTCCATGCTCTGCGACTGTACGTGGATAGAACACAAAGCTTCAGGACCTCATAATCAGCTCTTTATCTGTCACAGAGGCCAGCAGAAGGGAAAGGCTGTCTCCAAGCAGAGGATTGCCCACTGGATAGTGGATGCCATCGTCTTGGCTTACCAAGCACAAGGTGTGCCCTGTCCGCTCAGGGTGCGAGCACACTCTACTAGTAGTGTTGCATCCTCCTGGGTGCTGACACGTGGCACCTCGCTGTCAGATATCTGTAGAGCTGCAGGCTGGGCAACACCCAACACGTTTGCTAGATTCTATAGCCTACGTGTAGAGATGGTTTCCTCCTTTATTCTCACATCAAACGGATAGATGCACTGAGAGGCCCAGGCTCTTGTCGGCTTGCTGCGCCCTGTACTGCGGCACTTATTCTCCAGAAGCAAACTCTGTCAAGTCCTCCATCCTCCTCTGAGCCGGACGTGGCGGTGCGTCTGGCATCAGGCCCCTTACCGCTGAATCCTTGAGAATCGGTACTGGGCTGGGTATATATGAGTGACATTGCGGGGATCCCATATGTTTTTCCACGGTCACTCCTAAATGGAAGCCGTGTCTTTCCCCTGGAGCCCCCTCTTGCTTGTGGGCTATGGCTAAGCAGCTGTACTCCATAACTCCATACGATGTGGATTCTGCAGCATTCCCTCCTACTAGAAGGCACGCTTTCCCAGTGTTATCTATTAAGTCACTGAGCGGGTCATGCGGAACAGCAGTTGTGGACTTCTATTTGAATCAATGTTAAAATTTAACATTGATTTTACGTCCGGTTTGCACCCTGAAATAATGTTATTTCACTGATGAAAAATAGATCAAGATGGACATAAAATCAATATTTTTTCAACCTTAATTAAATCACTTATTTAACATTGAATCAACATAAAACAATATCAAATCAATCTTGCTTTTTGTACAGCAGAATTCTATGCCAGTTAATTGTCTGTTTTTTTTTTTTTTTTTTTCAATCAAAGACCACGTAGGATTGCAATTAATATGGTTTTGAATCAAAGAGTCACTCAAAGTAAACAACTTCCTTCAGTTTACATGCAAACGTGTTTATTTATGCCCCCACACTGTTTGAACAGGAATCAACATCACATTCAGGAAAAACAAGTGGCTCTAAAATGGCATTTCATGGTGACTAAACATTTAGGCCTGGTTTCACAGACAGGGCTTAGATTAAGCCAGGATTATGCCTTCATTAAATTAAGACATTTAAGTAGCTTTTATAAACATGCCTTAAAAAACATTACTGATGTGCAGCTTGAGACAAAACAATGGCACTGACATATTTTAAGAGCAGTGTGTCAGTGCAAGTTTTTTCAGTTAAGACAGCTCGATCATGCATTTTAGTCTGGAACTAGCTTAAGCCTTGTTTGTGAAACCAGGGGAAAGAGCTTAAAATACAATTTAAGAACAGAATATAATAAAATGGATGACAAAGTGACTTAAAACAATTACATGGAATTGATTCTGACTTTATAAATCAATGCCAGGAGAAAAGCCTGGAAAACCATGACAACATAAATGCAACCTGCATCTGTAAAATGAAAGTAAATGCAAATGGAAACTCATCAACAAAGACAGAAACACAGTACCACAGACTGAAACACTACCACAGTTCACTGGTCAGGACTGGAAGCTTTTCAAGGATTGAAGCTCTTCTGATGCCAAAAGGATGTCCTTATTAAATTGATACTCTGATGAACTCAGGGGTTTCCACCACAAGCAATGCCCCAAAGCAGTTCAGAGGCATAATGGAGCCATTTTTGCAGTAACAGCAAATACAAACTTTGAGGCCTCCTTTTTCTCAGGCTTCACTTGTTGTTGTAAGGCATCTAAAGAATACAAAAACAAGAATACGTTCTAAAACATTTTATCTGTAGTAGTATATGACTGACAGAAGGTGGGTCATAAATATTTGGAGATGTGACTGTTACAAATGTACTACAAAATTAAGTGCAACTTGAAATGATTAAATATTGTTTAAGTTAAAACACATTGAATGCAAATGTATGACTAGTTAATGAATTTTAATACAAACCTTTTAGGCTGATATTGAAGCAGGGCACAAGCTGATGTAACCCAGCAGGCACTGGACGTCAATGTGACGTCAGATTGACATTGGACCCCAACATCAGACAGACGTTGTATTTTGGTTGAAAATGAAAATCGTGTTGACGTCAGAACCCAACATCAGATTGACGTTAGGGTTCTGACTTCAACTCGATTTAAATTTTCATCCAAAATGCAACGTCTGTCCAATGTTGGATGTTGAAGTCAAACTGACGTTGGGTTCTGACGTCAACCTGATCTTCATTTTCAACCAAAATGCAACGTCTGTCAGACATTGGGGTCCAATGTCAATCTGACGTCATATTAACGTCCGGTGCCTGCTGGGTTGTCCCAAATTTGAGCCTTTCACATTTGAAAATTATTTATTAAAATTAACTTGAGCTTGAAATTATTTCTTAAATTTCAGTCAGCTTTGCATATGAGACAAATGTGTTAAAACCAACAAAATAGCAGCATCTAATGATGTTAGAATTTGATGTTGTGTGGATGTTACCATTATGATGTTGTGTGGACGTTGGGTTTTGGTCATCATACCTCATGACTAAATGTCAGCATTTGACGTCAATATGACATTGGCTTAAGACATTGGCTCAACGTTGGATTTTGGTTAGTTAATACCACAACCTAAAACCAAGAAAATATCAACGTCTAATGATGTTAGAATTTGACATTATGTGGACGTTGGGTTTTGGTCATCATACCTCATGACTAAATGTCAGTTTTTGATGTCAATATGACATTGGCTTGAGACGTTGACTCAAGGTTAGATTTTGGTTAGTTAATACCACAACCTAAAACTAACAAAAGATCAACGTCTAATGATGTTACAGTTTGACGTTGTGTGGACGTTACCATCATGACGTTGTGTGGATGTTGGGTTTTGGTCATCATACCTCATGACTAAATGTCAGTATCTGACGTCAATATGACGTTGGCTTGAGACGTTGACTCGACGTTGGATTTTGGTTACTTTACAACACAACCTAAAAATAACTAAATATCAACGTCAGCTGACGTTGGTATTGGACGTCAAATTAACGTTGGCATTAGACGTTGAGCTGACGTTGAATTTTGGTCACCTGACGTCACAACCAAAATGTAACCAAATATCAACATCTTATGATGTTGTGTGTCTGCTAGGAACTGAACCCAACACTGAATCAACGTTGAATCAATGTTAATGCATCAACTAAAATATCATTGAATCAATGTTGAAATTTAATATTGATTTTTCATCAGGTTTGCACCCTGAAATAATGTTATTTCAACGATAAAAAATAAATCAAGAAGGGCATAAAATCAATATTTTTTCAACCTTAATTAAATCACTTATTTAACATTGAATCAACATAAAAACAATATCAAATCAATCTTGTTTTATGTACAGCAGGATTCTTTCAGTTAAAACGGCTCAAACATGCATTTTAGTCTGGAATTAGCTTAAGCCTTGTTTGTGAAACCAGGGGAAAGAGCTTAAAATACATCTTAAGTACAAAATATAATAAAATAGATGACAAAGTGACTTAAAACAATTACATGGAATTGTTGATTCTGACTTTATAAAGCAATGCCAGGAGAAAAGCCTGGAAAACCATGACATACATAAATGCAACCTGCATCTGTAAAATGAAAGTAAATGCAAATGGAAACTCACCAACAAAGACAGAAACACAGTACCACAGATTGAAACACTACCACAGTTCACTGGTCAGGACTTCAAGCTTTTCAAGGATTGAAGCTCTTTTGATGCCAAAAGGACTTCCTTACTCATTAACCCTCTGCACCCTAAGGATATTTTGTGGCCCTGAAGAAGTTTGACATGCTCTGACATTTGTGTTTTTATCATTGTGCATATTAATGGCTAAAGATTACACTGTATTCAGCACAAACAGGGCTACAGTAATATGTGAGCAACATGCACATAAAAGTTTGTAGTTTTGAGAAAATAATGTTTATGCATAGTTTTTGAAAAAACTAAACTGTTAAAACACTGAAATAAGGCCATATAACAAACTTTAAACATTTGTTCACAAGGCTTTTCAGAACTGGGTGTTATTGCCTAGACTTTTTTCTTCAAAACAATGTGAAAACCATTTTGATCACTCATTCATACAAAGTCATTTGACTTTTGTAAGACACTTATTGTCAGAATAGCTGTATGCGGGGAGGGTGTGGATCATCATGAATAATGCTGTGATTCACACCTGAGGTGTCAACGACTCCTCCCCTGAATATCAATGAGGAATGTGACAGAGGGAACTATAGAGAATGAATGTGAAGAGACTTAATGATTGAATGTATTGTTTGTAGCTTATTCACAAAATCACGTTTAATTTAAAAGAAGTAATCTGACTTTAGACCTACAGTGCCGTTCAAAGGTTTTAGATCTGTATTTTTATTTTTTTTAAATAAGTCTTTTCTGCTCACCAAGGCTGGATTTATTTGATCCAAAATAATAAAAACAGTAATATTGTGAAATATTTTTACAATTTAAAATAATCGTTTTCTATGTGAATACATGGTAAAGTGTAATTTATTCCTGTGATCAAAGTTGAATTTATCATCATTACTCCAGTCTTCAGTGTCACATGATCCTTCAGAAATCACTCTAGTATGATGATTTGATATATATTGTAGGGACTCTGTATGAGGGAAACAGGTCTATTTCGCTCAAATTAATTAATTAATTAAGTCATAGGGAATTTTCGAAAGAGTCTATCTTACAACTTAAAAATTATGAAATCCCAAGTTTCTAGCCATAAATGCATTTATAACATGTGACCTAAATTAACCACCAAGCATTAATTTAACTCTCCTATCGTTGCTTAGGCGGGGTTATTAAATTTGATATCAATTGCACCAGTTCAGTTTAGAATCTAGAGGTTACTTGCGTTTGTGTCTCGTGTCATCTTTGAATGGGGAATCCCCTTTTCCTTGGTCCCGGCTGCAGGGGTTCCCCGGTTCTTTGATTCGCTGATGGTCTGGTCGTGTCTTTTGATGGACGTCTTGGGAAGCCAATCATGTGGCGTGTTGGCGGACAGATGGAAGTCTCATGAGCGGTGTTCGAAGTTGAAGCGTGCTCTGCTGTAGATTCGTCAAGAAAAACTTTGCGGCGAAACTTAACTTAGAACATGAGACTCAACGGAAAGAAAATAAACTTAAGTAAAAGAAAGGAAAGTGAGAGGAGAGTTTTAGATGGCTTGAATGAAATTAACCCATTTCTCAGATCTTTGGTCTGCCTCGATCGTCTGATCGTCTATTTCTCCTTTAGACTGACTCGAACATTCTTGAACTGATTGAGAACTTCAACTGATTTCTTTGTGTTCTGTGATTAAAACTCAAATTTGCTTGCCCATCCTCCTGGATGGATTGACCAATTGGGAATCATCTTTGGTTCAGAGGTGACTGCCTCTCCACCCCCCCCCCCCCCCCCCCGCCTTTCCTGCTCTGAGCAGAGAGTAAATTTAGACCTGATTTCTTCTTATAAGAACAAAATTCAATCAAACCATCTCTTAAAATATAAACAAACAAACAAAAAGATACCAAGAAAGGTACACTTTCGACCACTCATTCAATACTTATACAATTACATGAATTGGGAGTGATATATATGCATAACGGTCACGTATATTGGTTATAGACATGATATAAAATTATGCAGTAGAAGGCTGTTTGAATGTAAGTTTGACAATCATCATTTTGTGGTTTGAAGCAGTTTTTCCTGTGGATTTAATTGTCAGTCAGAGTTCATCTAAAGGTTGTTGAGAAATGGAGATCTGGTTTGTTTCTTTGTCTTGTGATCAAACAAAGTCTGTTGTTATCTTTGGTGTTGCTCAGATTTGCCAAAGTTTGCAAGGCAATAAAGTACTTAGCTGAGTCTCTGTCAACCTGAGGCAGACTGACTGGCGTCCACTTCAATTAAGGCCATAAATTGTTGATTTGTTGAGTTGAGTTTTGTGTGGAATTATGCCCGAATGAATCATCTGGAAGATTAATTTGTGTCTGATGCGTCTACAATTCCTACACTCTACTCTTGATTGGGGATTATCTTCTTAATAAAGCTGTGTTTGGATCCTCAGCCTTTGTGTCTTGGAGCAGTACGTTTCAGAAGACTTCGCCAAACATGTATCCAGCAGAAGATATACTAATCCTGCGTCAAGGTACCTGTAGTGTTGAGAATTACACCTCTCAGTTCTATGCTCTGGCTAATCGTGTAAATTGGAAAGATACTGTTTTGAAGGACTTTTCACAGATTAAACAAACCGATAAGATCTTTCATGCCAAAAGGTCAAAATGACCTGACTTTAGAACAATTTATGGACTATGCACAGTTATTGTCTGGTTCCTCCTACACTGTTGGGGAAGTAGAGGAGGATGCTTCCCCTAAACATTGTTTGGGAGGGGGCACCGTGCATCAAGCTCCGGAGCTTGGTCCATCACAGTGTTTACCATGTTCAGTGCTTTTGATTGCTAGTCCCATGTTTTCTGCACCTTCATGTCCTGTGGTTGCCCCACCTGAACTTGCTCACAAGATGGCCGCCACACCAGTGTCTTCCGACAAGATGGCTACCACACCAGTGTCTAGACATGATGGCCGCCACACCAGTGTCTTCAGGTCTTCAGTGTCTTGATTGGCTCCTGGGCTCTTGATCGATTTCTCCTGTCTGCCTCCTGTTTGTCCTGCTGCTGTTGCTGGTGGGCTCACGTGCGCTCTGCTTGCTTTTGAATCTTTATTTGATATCATTCCCTGTTGTTTAAACTGCTAAATATAACTTACCCATCTCCATATATTGTCTAATGTTGCCTACCACATTAAATCTGACATTGCTAGCTTTCAATCTAAATCACTATCACGTGTTAGCATTTCGCTAGCCTGTTAGCTTGCCATCTCTAGCTTGCCATCTCTTAGCTTGCCACCGGGTCTCCTGTTTTCTGAGTTCATCAAACAACTGCGGTAAGTTGGATTAGTAAATAGACTCCATCAGACAACTGTGGTAAATTGGATTAGTAAATAGACTCCATCAAACAACTGTGGTGAGTTGGATTAATCAACAAATACGGTAAGCCGTATACAGGGCTTCACATGTGATAAATGTAAGGAGATAGTCAGGCTGACGGAGAAGATTTCAGAATTAGAGACACGCATCCAGACTTTACCTAAAAGTAGTGAGAATGTAACCGCTTTAGACACTGCTTTGGATGCGACTAGCTTAGTGAACTCTGTACATTGTTCGGTTCCCTTTCAGTCAGTACACTACGAGTTACGTAAGTTACTGACGAAATGGGGGTTTCGCTTAGAAGCCAATCGCCTTTGAGCTCTACAAAACGAGCCAATGGCATGAAAATGCCATGGGTCTGCGGAATTTGCATGCCGCAACCCCGCCCCACCGCGTGGGTATAAAGGGCGTTGCGTGGCAATCTCGCATTATGTTTCTGCTTCAGAGCCGAGTATTATTGCCTGAGCGTTTTTTCTCTTTTAGACGAGTATCTCTCCTGAGTGTTGGTGTGACAGTGCGTTCCAGCGGGTTCCGCATTCCTGTCTGATCTGTGCAGTGATCTAGCACAGCGTGCGTGTTTCCCTGGGTGCTTCAGCATTTCTGCAGAGTAATATCTCCTCTCTAAAAGAGCTGCACGCGGCACGTCTTTTTCAAGATGTCTCGCCCGTGCTCCGTTTCTGGGTGCGGTCAGCTGGTGGCTCCGTTTGATGGGCATGATCGCTTTTTGGCGTGCTTGGGCCTCGTGCACGCCAAGCGCGCGTTCATGGATGAGTCATGTTCCCACTGCGGGAACATGGCCATCGCAGTGTTGCGATCAAGACTTAGTGATCTCCGTAGTGGAGGGAGGGTCCCCTCTTCAACACCCCAATCTATTTCCTCCATGAGAGGGAATACTTTGGCTGGTGGTCAGGGTGATCTGAGGGTGACGGTGTGGGCCAACCTGACGAATCCTCCTCGGGCCACACCCCCCTCTAGCACACTGCAACCTGTGGTGTTGCCAGATGAGGGCGGAGGACTCGATGTCAATCGCCGCATCACAAGGTGGGCTGGATTCGGCTGTGTTGCCTTCCTCGGGAGTTCCAGCATTGCCCGAGTTCGATCCGGAGCTCACAGCCATGCTTTCCCGGGTGGCCGAGGCTCTTGGGCTTGTGTGGAACCTTCCGCCATGTCCCAAGCGTTTTTGGTTAGATGATTGGTATCTGGGGGCGGCCCGTGCTGAAGGCGCCCGTCAGCCCCCAGTGCCCTTCTTCCCGGAAGTGCATGAAGAGGTGTCGAAGTCTTGGAAGTCTCCCTTGACTTTTCGCGATCGTTCGGCAGCCACTTCCGCCTTCACTGCCCTCGAAGACGGCGCGATGAAAGGGTACACTGGGGTTCCCCCTGTTGAGTGCTCTGTTGCGATGCAACTGTGTCCACAGAGCGCTGCGACGTGGCGTGGTGACCCAAAGCACCCATCCAAGCCTTGTAGATTTACGTCTACTTTGGTGGCGAAGACCTACAGAGCTGTGGGCCAGGCCGCGTCTGCCCTGCATGCGATGGCCACCCTACAGGTCTATCAGGCCAAGGTGCTCTACGAGCGACGAAGGTGACCGCTCGCTCTCGGTCAGGTGATGTCCACTTCGGTGGTCCAGGAGCGGCATTTATGGCTCAACCTGACTGAAACCAACCGTTTACTCAATTCTCCCATTTCCCAGGATGGGCTATTCGGCAGGGCGGTCCAGGACATTGCCCAACAGTTCTCGACCGCTCAAAAACTGAGGCGATCAAACATATTCTGCCCTCCTGCGGCTCCCTCCCCTCCCGCCCGGCCCCAGCAGCAGCCTTCACCCGGGCCGAGGCGCGGAGGACGTCGTAGGAAGGCATCTCCGCCTGTCCCAGCCCCCCAGCCTGCCAAGCAGCAGTCTAAGCGGTGGTCCTGAGACGGGCGGCTCGGAGATGATATTGGTTCTTTCCCAGGAGATGGTAGCAGGACCACTCCTGGCCGGGGGAGAATCTTTTGTTTTCCCCTTCCGCCGCTGGCCTCACGGCCGGCGGTACCCTATCCTTGGTTAAAGAAAGAACTGACATTTTCACCTCCGAGCCCCAAGAGGGCACGGCTGGCAGTGTGCGACACCCAGCAGCCTCGCCACTCTCGGCCCCCTCTGTCGCCAGCCCCCTGGCAGACGAGACCCCTGTGGAACGCAAGTCCTTCCCTGGTCTCCTCTGTCAGGGTGCGGAACTCGACCCCGCCCACACCTCGGTACGCTCCCATGCCTCCCAAGTCTGGGCAGGTCGTTCCGCCTCGCTGCCCCAACACATTCACAAGATTTTATAATCTCTGAGTGGAGCCTGTGTCCTCTCGTGTACTCGCCCCAAGTGGCCAGTAACTGGACAGGCTCAGGTGTCTTCACTTGCTGCGCCATTCCACTCCACGGACTGGATGCGTGCGCATTTCTTCTCAGGTGAGCTTCCTAGTAAGCCCTGAGCTCCTCCAGCACTGTTGATGTCGACACCAGAGTGCATGCCCACTTGGTCAGCCCTCGTGTTCGGCTAGGTGCCTCCGTGGGCATGGTTCCCCCGTTGGGTAACCCCCACATGTGTATCTCCACGGTAAGTCTCTCTGAGCGCGTGTTTCTTCCCTTGGCAAGACACCTTGCCACACCTGGGGTTGAAAAATTCCACCTGCGGCTGGATACCCCAGAGTGTTCCATATGCAGTCCCTTCGGGGGTCATATGTGTATTCTTGAGTACTCCCTGCGGGCAGGCATTGTGTTGCATCTCTCCACGTGGGATATGCTTCCCAGTGTACCTTGGTAACGTTGAGCCTAGCCCCTTGTTCGTGCCAACACTCACGGCAGGGAGCTCTGGTCAGCGCAGGACGCTGGAAGACAGCCGTTGTGGCGAGATTGTATTGGGACCCCCATTTCTTCAGTAACTGACGTAACTCATAGTGTACTGACTGAAAGGGAATGTCTTGGTTACGTTTGTAACCCTCGTTCCCTGAAGGAAGGGAACGGAGACGCTACGTCCCCATGCCACTTCCGCTGTACCGCTGGAACGGCCAGGTGCTCATGCCTCGGCTCTTCAGCAGGTAACATAATGCGAGATTGCCACGCAATTTTCATGCCATTGGCTCGTTTTGTAGAGCTCAAAGGCGATTGGCTTCTAAGCGAAACCCCCATTTCGTCAGTAACTGACGTAACGTCTCCGTTCCCTTCCTTCAGGGAACGAGGGTTACAAACGTAACCAAGACATTCTGGCTGTAGAGCCCGTGCAGCAGGGCAATTGGGTGACTGTGAGACGGCATAGTCGTGGATCAAAAAAACACTCTTCCGTTCCGATTAGAACATCAAACAGGTTCTCCCCACTCAGTGACACACCCACTGAGAATCCTGTTGAAAGTGCCCTAGTTATTGGCGATTCTATTACACGGAACGTGAAAATAGAGACACCAGCCACCATAGTCACATGTTTACCGGGAGCCAGAGCGCCTGACAATGTCTTTATTTAAAATTTAAAAGTGCTGGCTAATGCTAATCGTAAATTCTCTAAGATTATTATTCACGTCGGCACTAACGATGTTCAACTTCGCAAGTTGGAGATCACCAAAATTAACATTAAAGTGTGTGAACTCGCAAGTACGATGTCACGTAAAAATTTTTGTTCTGGTTCCCTCCCCGTTAAAAGGAGTGATGAGATACTTAGCAGACTATCATCACTCAATGGCTGGTTGTCTAATTGGTGTCTGCAAAATAACATAGGGTTCATAGACAATTGGAAAAGCTTTTGGGGCAGACCTGGGGTCTCATTTATAAAGCGTGCGTACGCACAAAATGGGGCTGGAAGCGTACGTACGGCAGTTCCCACGCAAAGGTTGTGATCTATAAAAAACAAACTTGACGGGAGAATGTGCGCACCTTTAAGCAAACTTTGAGCCGTGCGTACGCACATTCTGGAGACAAAGGGAAGCGACACAGATGGTGAGGTCGTGAACTGAAGTTAGATTGTAGAAAATAAATGTGAGAAGAACGATTATTCCATACGTTATATCCACATTATCATGAAGATTAAATCCAACAGTGTTATTTGTGCCGATTGTTTTAGGCTATATACATTTAGTAAAATCCAATTCAAAATGTATTAAAAAAAATAAATAATAATAATCAGCGCTGCCATACAGTCACATTGTCCACAACGGGAGCGCAGGAGGAGATGGCGCGACTACATGTGATACAGAATAGCATGAAATACCCTTTTATTAGAGAACTGCAGAACACAGTGTAAAAAGGAAATATTTTCCTTAATGTACATGTATCATAAAATGTCAAAGTCTGCAAATACAGTCATGAAGCACAATCGCTACTCATCATCGGTCCTAACTATTACGGTGTTCATTACAAAACCGTCAAGAAGCATGTGTTCACTATAACATTTTTTTGTCTTAAATTTTCGCCCACAAATTAATTATGTGATTTTGTCAAGGTGTTAACGATCAGTCTATTTGCTAGAAACATATAAATCCTCTGGTGACCCGGGTATGTAATGCTTCATATGGGATTCCATTCTCATTTACATGCCGATCAGCAATCATGAGGTGATTTGCATTGACTATTTATGGTTAAAAATGGGCATGTACAGGGCGGGATATGAGGCTGGTTCACGTACGCACATCTGCGGGTGATCTGTGATTTATAAAGGGAACATTGCTTACAGGTGTGTGTACGCACGGTTTTATAAATCAGAATATTTTTTGCCGTACGCCATTTTTGGCTTTTGGGCGCACGTAAACTTTTAGTAGGGATCCTACGCACAGTTTTATAAATGAGGCCCCTGACCTGTTGAAAAAAGATGGTATCCATCCTTCCTGGATCTCACATCACAGAAGTCAGATAAATCCCAACACATAGAGACTCTTTCACCTAGATATTATCACATAGAGACTGTGTCTGTTCCACGAATTGGTAAATACAAAAAAACATCTAAACCATTCAATGGTAAAAATTGAATTGATGTCCAACAAATAAACAACAGATATAATACAGATGATCAAATGATAAAGCTCGGGCTGCTGAATATTCGATCCCTTTCCTCAAAAACGCTTATTGTTAATAATATGATTACAGATAATAATCTAGATGTGCTGTGTTTGACAAAAACCTGGCTAAAACCAGCCCTCAAGATTATTGTTATAAACACAAGCCACGTTTGAAAGGTAAAGGGGGAGGTGTTGCTGTAATTTATAATAATATCTTCGTTATTACTCAGAAGTCTAGTTTCAAATATGATTCCTTTGAAGTTTTGGTGCTTTATGTAACGTTATGTAGTGAAATTGATAAATCCCGTTTGATATTTGTGTTGGCCACCAGGGCACAATACAGACTTTACCAAAGAATTTGCTGATTTTCTATCAGAGTTAGTACTGGCTGCAGATAAAGTCCTAATTGTTGGTGTTTTTAATATCCATGTAGACAATGAAAAAGACGAATTGGGATTGGCATTTAGAGACATTCTAAACTCCATTGGAGTTAGGCAACACGTGTCAGGACCCACTCATCACCGTAATCATACTTTAGACCTAATATTGTCACATGGAATAAATGTTGATACCGTTAAAATTCTGCAGCAGAGAGATGACATCTCAGATGATTACATAGTATCATGTATACTTAATTTAGCTAAGGCTGCAAAGCCGTCCCCTCGCTTCAAATATGGCAGGACTATCACTGCTGCGACTAAAGATTGCTTTGTAAATAATCTTCCTCATCAGTTTCATCTCCTTAGCATCCCAAATAGCCTAGAGGAACTCGATGTTGCAACAGAAACTATTGACTCTCTCTTTTCCAGCACTTTAGACACAGTTGCTCCTCTGCATTTAAAGAAGATTAAAGAAAATAGTCCAACGCCATGGTACAATGAGCACAATCAGGCCCTTGAAACAGCAGCCAGAAAAATGGAGCGCAGCTGGAAGAAAACAAACAAAAATGGAAGTTTTCCGCATTTCGTGGAAAGAGAGCATGATTGCATACAGAAAGGCCGTAAAAACTGCTAGATCTGCTCATTTCTCGACTCTCTTAGAAGAAAACAAACACAACCCTAGGTATTTATTTGATACAGTGGCTAAATTAACCAAAGATAAAGTTTCAACTTCTGATGTTTGTAAACAGCACAACAGTAATGACTTTATGAACTTCTTTACGTGCAAGATTGATAATATTAGGAAATAAATTATAACCATGCAGCCATCTACTACAGTATCACATCAGACAGTGCATTGTAGTGTCACTGAGGAAAAATTACATTCATTCACTGCTACAGGAGAGGAAGAATTGGCTTGTTAAATCATCAAAATCAACAACATGTATGCTCGACCCTATACCGACTAAACTACTAAAAGAGATACTTCCAGAGGTCATAGATCCTCTTCTTAATATCATTAATTCATCCTTGACATTAGGATATGTACCGAAAACTTTTAAGTTGGCTATTATTAAACCACTTATTAAAAAAACGCAACTTGATCCTACAGAATTAGTCAATTACAGGCCAATCTCAAATCTACCCTTTCTGTCAAAAATACTAGAAAAGGCAGTATCCTTACAATTGTGCTCCTTTTTAGAAAGAAATGGTATCTGTGAGGATTTCCAGTAGGGATTTAGACCGTATCATAGTACTGAGACTGCTCTCATTAGAGTTACAAATGATTTACTCTTATCATCTGATTGTGGTTGTATCTCCCTATTAGTGTTACTCGATCTTAGCGCTGCATTCAATACTATCGACCAAAACATTCTTTTGACTAGACTCGAAAATTATGTTGGCATTGGTGGAATTGCATTGGCATGGTTTAAATCATACTTATCTGACCATTATCAGTTTGTAGCAGTAAATGAAGAGATCGGTGCGTACAAGCGACTTGTCCTCTGTTCTCCACGTCACAGCAATGGCCATTTTGTGTGTTTGGGCCACACACTGCTCTCCAGCCCTCTCCAGTAGGTACCTGGCTAAGGCCATGGAGGCTGTGCCTCTCTGGCCCCCTGAACTGCCTGCACTGCCATGGACCCCGGAACTACCTGTGCCACCATGGGCCCCTGAACTACCTGCACTGCTGTGGTGGTTGTCTACTCCGCCATGAGGGTCTTCAAGCCCGTTTGTACTGCTGTGGTGGTTTTATTTGAAAATGTTGTGTCCTCCAACTGAGCAAGCCAGAGGCGACAGTGGCAAGGAACCAAAACTCCATCAGGTGTCCTAATGAAGAAAAATAAACCTTGGGAGAAACCAGGCTCAGTCGGGGAGCCAGTTCTCCTCTGGCCAGTTAACAAACAGTGTATGTTTATTATTTTGGCAGCCTTATAGGTCAGAAGTAATATTAGATCGGATTATTCGAAAGATCGGAGGCATCACGCCGGTTTATTGAGGATGGAGTGTCGATTAAACAATTATTAAATAGGAATATTCAAAATATCGGATTCATCACGCCGGAGATGGATCCATTGAGGATGCCATGTCGATGAGCAATTTCAGAGGGTAGACTAATTATCACGGTCTCTGCAGACACTTCAGGGATGCGTTGGTAATGTCTGGGCGCTAGTCCACCATCTGATCTGGATACGGCCCGGATCCGGCTGACTGCAGTAAACATTGGGATAAACAGAGAGACTAACATTAACGTAGATGCCATTCCTCTTATGATGTAACGAGTACATCAGGTGTTATGGGAAGTGTTCCCGGTTCCGGCTGACCTAGTTAATGCAGCCTAACAATTTGAATAAAATATAAATTAAAAATGTTTTATGTGTATGCCATAGTAAAGAGATGCGTTTTTAGTCTAGATTTAAACTGACAGAGTGTGTCTGCTTCCCGAACAATGCTAGGAAGGCTGTTCCAGAGTTTGGGTGCCAAATAGGAAAAGGATCGACCGCCTGCAGTTGATTTTGATATTCTAGGTATTATCAACTGGCCAGAGTTTTGAGACTGCAATAGACGTGATGGAGTATAATGCGTTAAGAGCTCGCTCAAGTACTGGGGAGCTAAACCATTTAGTCATTTGTAAGTAATTAGCAAGATTTTAAAATGTATGCGATGTTTAATAGGGAGCCAGTGCAGTGTTGACAGAACCGGGCTAATATGGTCATACTTCCTTGTTCTAGTAAGAACTCGAGCTGCTGCGTTTTGGACCAGCTGCAGTTTATTTATTAAGCGAGCGGGGCAACCACCCAGTAGAGCATTACAATAATCTAGCCTTGAGGTCATGAACGCATGAACTAACTGTTCAGCATTTTGCATTGAAAGCATATGCCGTAATTTAGATATATTTTTAAGATGGTAGAATGCAGTTTTACAGATGCTAGAAACGTGGCTTTCAAATGAGAGATTGGTATCAAAGAGCACACCCAGGTTCCTAACTGACGACTAGGACTTGACAGAGCAGCCATCAAGTGTTAGACAGTATTCTAGGTTACTACATGTGGAGTTTTTTTGTCCAATAATTAAAAATTCAGTTTTTTCTGAATTAAGTTGCAGGACATTACTAGTCATCCAAATTTTTATATCAGCTATGCATTCCGTTAATCTTGTGAATTGGTAAGTTTCGTCAGGGCGTGAAGAAATATAGAGCTGAGTATCGTCAGCATAACAATGAAAACTAACGCCATGCTTCCTAATGATATCTCCCAGTGGTAGCATGTACAGGGTGAAAAGCAACGGTCCTAGCACTGAGCCCTGCGGTACTCCATATTGAACTTGTGATCGGTGTGACATCTCTTCATTTACTGCTACAAACTGAAAACGGTCAGATAAATATGATTTAAACCATGCCAATACTATTCCACTAATGCCAACATAATTTTCGAGTCTATTCAAAAGAATGTTGTGGTCGATGGTATCGAATGCAGCGCTAAGATCGAGTAACACTAACAGAGAGATACAACCACGATCGGATGATAAGAGTAAATCATTTGTAACTCTAATGAGAGCAGTCTCAGTACTATGATGCGGTCTAAATCCTGACTGGAAAACCTCACAGATACCAGTTCTTTCTAAAAAAGGAGCATAATTGTGAGGACACTGCCTTTTCGAGTATTTTTGACAGAAAGGGTAGATTTGAGATTGGCCTGTAATTGACTAATTCTGTAGGGTCAAGTTGCGGTTTTTTAATAAGTGGTTTAATAATAGCCAACTTAAAAGTTTTCGGTACATATCCTAAAGTCAAGGATGAATTAATGATATTAAGAAGAGGATCTATGACCTCTGGAAGCATCTCTTTTAGTAGTTTAGTCGTTATAGGGTCGAGCATACATGTTGTTGATTTAGATGATTGAACGAGTTTAGCCAATTCTTCCTCTCCTGTAGCAGTGAATGAGTGTAATTTTTCCTCAGTGACACTACAATGCTCTGTCTGATGTGATAGAAGTAGACGGCTGCATGGTTATAATTTTTTCCCTAATATTATCAATCTTACAAGTAAAGAAGTTCATAAAGTCATTACTGCTGTCCTGTTGGCAGACATCAGAAGTTGAAGCTTTATTTTTGGTTAATTTAGCCACTGTATCGAATAAATACCTAGGGTTGTGTTTGTTTTCTTCTAAGAGAGTCAAGAAATAAGCAGATCTAGCTGTTTTTACGGCCTTTCTGTATGAAATCATGCTCTCTTTCCACGAAATGCGAAAAACTTCCAGTTTTGTTTTCTTCCAGCTGCGCTCCATTTTTCTGGCTGCTGTTTTAAGGGCCCGGGTGTGCTTGTTGTGTGACTGCATCTCCCATAATCCTTTGCCCGGACTCATCAGGCATGATTGTTTTCAGCTGTGTCTCATTGGCCTATATAAACCATGATAAATATTTAGTAGCCCTCACCTGACTAATACCTTTAACAATGAGGTCCCATTATTGCTTCATAAACTCTTTGTGGCCTATTTAACAGCCCATATTTATTTGGAGTTAATCATATAGTCACTTGAAATGAAGACCGGTATGTACTATTTAACATTAGCTAGATGATTGGTTAATTCTGAACACATCCACATACCAATTATAAAAGGGTGTGCACATGGTTAGGATATTTTGTTTTTATCTTTCCTGACAAGTGTCACTTTTTTGTTATCTAATTTTTACATTAAAGTGTCACGGTTCGCAGGTTCATCTGACTGGTTCGCAGTCTTCCATGCTGACTGTTGTTTTCGTGTTGTCGGTGTCTGAGCGCCTCAGCGTGTCGCAGCACTGATTGTGCTGATCAGTTTGCTGATAAACCGCAGGTGCTGATGATCATGTGTCCTATATGTAGTCTTGTGTTTGCTGTTTTCCTTGTCAGATCGTTTTGGTGTTCATGCCTTGTCGTTTGCTCCCGCCAGTCATCTCTCATATCCAGTCTCCTGTCTGCAAAAGATTTGATATGATCTATTATTGTTTCATTTATATTTTATCTAAACAAAAGTTTTAACAGGGAGTGTAGACTGTTATTATCCTAAAGTTAAATGACTATGTTTATCTACTCATGTTTACTTATCTGTCATATCTGCTTGCCTTCAATAAAGCTTCCTGCAACTGCGTTAATCTTCAACCTGCTTGTTTGTTTGCCCTGACAATAGTCATAAGGTAATAGCCGTCATAAGTGAACAATGAAAAATGAGCTGTTTAGGTTCACCATATAAATATTAGCAAAAAATTAGAGATATTGTCACACTGTTAAGACAAATAAGAAAATGCTAAGCTATGTCTGAACTATTCATCTAAGAAATTCTGATATCTCAAATTTATTTCAGTGTCTTACATTTTTTGATTTTTCAAAAAACATGCATAAACGTTATTCTCTCAAAAATACAAGCATGTACATACATGTTGCTCACAAATAATGGTAGCCCAGTCTGTGCTGAATACAGTATAATTACACTTTTGCCATTAATGTGTTTATAAGCAACTGAAAAAAGCACAAATGTCAGAGCATGTCAAAACTTCTAAAGGGCCCCAAAACTGTGCTGACTCATAGGGGTTAAAAGGCAACAAATGTACAATGAACTTGATGCTGAAAAGTGGTGGCACATCAAGTCAAAAGTCTATCCATTGTCTATAAAACTTGTTTGACAACATTTATGTACAGGGTTGGACAACTCATTTTCTGTCTAATTCTATCTGTGGTCACACAATGGGCTAAAACAACTCCTCCCTGAAGCAGCAGGGCATGCAAAACAACCAAAATGAAACTGAATGTATAACTGCACCATATATGTGAAAGAAGCAGAAGCCACTGAATGTGTCGAAGGAATTAAGAATAAGAAAAAATTTATGTGAGTACTCTACATTGACATATGCGTGAGTTCACGTGAAATTTTTTTTCTGCTCTAAATGCACTAAGTGGCAGTACTGGCTTAACTTTGTCTGGTTACGGATTATCTTTTTACGGGTTATCTTATTGTTAATGATCTGTAGTATTATTTTTGACATTTTATGACATTGATGCCAAATGTCCCTCTGCTTTATTTTTCTGATGTACAGTGAATACAATTCATATTCACGGTTTTAAATGTAGAATTGATTGGTACATTGCTGGCTGAAGAAATGTCATAAATGAATAATATGCATACATGGTTCTGAATATGAAAAAGGGCCCAAATCTAAGAATAATCTGCATATTATTTATTTTACAGACACTGATCACCAACACACAAGGATAATGGAACGTAAGTTATGTAATTGTGGCGCAATTATAAAATCTAAAAGCATTTTGAGTAAAATGTAAAAGCATTAACTCTCTTTCCCTGTCATTGACGAGATTTTTCCGGCAATCCATGTTTTTGTAGAGGGCACCATTTTTATTTGTTTTATTCATTTTTTTTTTTAGCTGAGGCTCTGCTCTTTATTTGATAAAATAATATATTCATACAACAAAATATCCTGTGGCCCATAAATGTTTTGTGAAAATGATCAAAAATGCTGGTGCTGGCAGGCAACTTTTGTTTAAATGCCAGTGAGGAAATATTTAATGATGTAGAAAAAAAAAATGGTTTCAACATTAATAACTGTTGAAAATAATGAAATGTTAAAAAAAAAAAGGAGGATATTTGAATTAAAGACTATTATTAATTATAAAAATGTATTATACATGTATTGTCCATTATACAATTTTTCTTTTAATGTGTCAGTGCCAGAGAGAAGAATTGTCCTTTGTGGGAAAACAGGAGATGGCAAAAGCAGATCTGGGAATACAATTCTTGGAGAAAATGCATTCACTTTTAAAGCTTCGGCTAATTCTGTAACAACTGAATATAAAAGCAAAGATGGGATGATTTATGGAAGGAAGATCACAGTTATTGATACACCTGGATTCTTTGACACAGATCGTGATGATACAGAAATTAAATTCGAGATAATTAAATCTCTGATTGAATGTGCTCCAGGTATTGATGCCTATGTCATTGTTCTAAGAGCCGGAAGATACACAAGACAGGAAATGGAGGTGGTACAGAAACTTCTAAACACATTTGAAGAGAATGTTTTGAAACATGTAGTGATGTTATTCACGTTTGGTGAACAACTGGAAGACCAGACCCTTGAAGAGTTTATGAAAAACAATGCAAAACTAAAGGAGCTTCTTAAGAAATTCGAAGGTCGCTGTCATGTTATTGACAATAAATATTGGAATGACTGTCATTCAGGGTACAAGAGCAACAGCGTTCAGATCAAAAATCTGCTAGACACCATAGACAAGATGGTGCAAGAGAACGGCTGCTACACCAATGCGCTGCTGAAATCTCTGGAGGAAGCAATTCAAAATGAGATAACCAAAGATTTACCTCTTGAAGCAAAACGAGAAAAAGCAAAGAAAATTGTTCATAAAAAAATTATGAATGCCAAAGGAGCTAAAACAGGGACAATCATTAAGGCTTTTCTGGGCAGTGGTGTAGCAATAACTTTACTTCTGGCTTTAATTAAAGCACTTGTCTAATTACAGTTAAATGGCAGTTAACAGACAGGGTACAACGTGTTGCAAATACAAGAATTTGCTGGGTGTGAAGTGTAATTCATGTATATTCAGTAACCTGTTGTTATTGATGTAATCCTTAGACTTATTAATTGCCTGCAGTAAAAGTTGTAAAACACATATTCGACAACAGAATGTAGACATTTGACTCCTGGATTTATACATATTCAATTGTGGGGGGTTTTCTCAGTGACCTAAGAATGACGTTTTTAAATATTTGATAACCTGATATTATATGTGCTGTATTCTGTTGTCTACATAAACTTCTTAATATTTTAATGCAGTTTATATAGCATGTACATTTACAGTAATACAATAATTTCATTGTAAAGACATGTTTATGTTTTCTTTACATAAACACGCTAAGAGTTCCATTTTATGTTGTACATTTAGCATATACTGTAGATATGTGATGGGTTTCTTAAAAACATCTCATAAACAGAAATGTCTTTTTTTGTTTCCCCATTTATCCTGAGACAAACATACACAATATAAATTATAGTAACATGTTTGATTATTACAATACACAATAAATGAGAATAAAGAATGGTGAAAATTTATGTTTTTTATACTCGTCTGTTACCCCTCTACCTATGAGAGGCTCACATTTAAAAGGATAGTCCACCCCCAAATTAAAATTCCCTCATCATTTACTCACCCTCATGCCATCCCTGATGTATATGCTGTGTATGACCTTCTTTATCAAGAGAATCACAAATGAAGATTAAGGAAATAATCCATCTCTGTAATAAATGAATAAAAATGAAATAATATATTTGTAGTGGGTTTTGTTTTGCGTTGTGTTTTTTATTTATTTTTTAAATGGGTAATAATAAAAGAGATCCCACATGATGATGCAGTTGAAACAGTCTTTTTTTACTTTTTTCTGTGTCAAAACAAAACAGACACCATCAGACACAATCCATCAACATCTCTGGTCTAGCTGTGCATGTCAATCATCACATAATGTCTCAATGTAAATCCATATAAAAGAAAATACATTTAAACATTGCATGGATCATTAAAGATAAACAAATACAATACACATTTACAAATGTAAAATCATAACTCATGCTCATGTAACATAAATGAAACTAACTAGAATGCAGAGTTCTATAACGAACCGCATCAGCATATCGCACATGCAACAGCGGCCATTACTAAACTTCATACGTCGATTAAATGTACCCTTAGAATGTTCACACTTCAAATTAACAATCTCTAATTAAAGAAAAGTTATTAAAAAAACACATTTTACACAGAGAATCCACAACATTTACTTAACACAATTCAAGCACTTTTAAAAAAAAAACATACCTCTCTCCATGACATCCAACGAAAGAGAGCGCGCAAGGAAATTGCATCAGCTTCCCCCTCACACTTGACCATGATGTCACTTACATATAGTGCTTTCTTAACTTTTTACAATTTAACAAATTAATAAAAACAGTAAAACAAAAACACAGAAATAAAGATATACAAATATAAAGAAATGAAATACTTTGTAAATTATAAGCATATTATGCTTATGATCACATGACTATAGATCGTAAATTTCTTCCAATACAAATTTCAAAATAAAAGATCCCAAAATTAATAGCCCACAGTTAATTACTAATTTCAATAATCTAGATTATTGGACAGGCCGTTACAAGCACGCCAGGCTCCACCCTCTCCCAATCACAGCGCACTCCATCTCCGGAATACTGATCACACGCACATGCATCTCATCATCACCGCATTCACTGCCTGCACTTAAGCCTCACGCTCACATTCAGTCACTGTCCGGTCTCGTTTGCATATAGCCACGCTACTGCTTACCTCAAGGACTCACTCTCGATACTTACCTGTCTCCAAAGTGTTCCTGAAGTCTCCATCGTGTCTCCTCGTCTCGTTACCTGTCTCCAGCGTCTCCCACGATCCTCTCGCCAGTCTCCAACGTCATCTGCAATATAGCATTAAACAGTGATCTGCATATTCTCCGTTCTTTCTCTGCATTTACTCACCTGATCGCCTCACATCCTGGTTCTGCAAATAAACTCTCTCATTTACAATCACCTGTTCTCCGTGTCTGTCTGTTTGTAACAGAAGACCGGACCAACACCGCACAGCACCAGGATGAGTACCCCGGATCCCTTCTAAGAGCTCGTTGATGCTCTCCGCCGAGCTCTCACCATCAACCCGCCTGCACCTTCACCAGTGAGCACTTCCGGTAACAACACCACCGCTTCTTCGCCACCGGAGTACGCCAGTCCCATGGCCAAACCGGCGCCCTTCTCTGGTTCGGCGGAAGATGGCAACGGATTTCTCCTACAATGCTCGCTGGTCCTGGAGATGCAACCGCACCTGTACCCGAATGACCATGCTAAAGTAGCGTTCATCATCTCTCAGTTATCCGGTAAAGCGCTTCGCTGGGCAGAAACACTCTGGTCCCAAAACAATCCGATCACCCAGTCTCTCTCCAGTTTTACCAACCACTTCAAGGAATTTTTCAGAAAGCCCTCATGGGATTTAGCGATAGGTGAGCAGCTACCATCGGGCTTGAACGCTTCATCCAACTCTCCATCCGCTTCGCCAGCCTACGAACCCATGCAACTTGAAAATTCCCGTTTGTCGATGGCTGAGCAGCAGAGGCGGCTGACCCAGAACCTGTGCTTATATTGTGGATCTCCTGGGCATTTCATCACCGAATGCCCCGTTCGTCCTCCTCGTTCCATGGTGAGTGCGATCATCCCTTCTTTTAGTAAAATGCAACCACTCACCACGACTGTAAACCTTACTGCTGCTGGGTTATCTCTTCCAGTTGTCGCTCTCCTCGACTCTGGGTCAGCTGGCAATTTCATCTCGGGCACCCTCTGCCGCCAGCTCAAGCTCCGGACGTCTGCCACCCCGTCAGTCTACCAAATCCAATCGATAACGGGAAAACCTCTCAGTCGATGATGGGAATGCTCCTCCGTGGGTCCGATTCGTCTTCAAGTGGGTCTTCTCCATGTGGAACACCAACATCTGCTGGAGGAATCCACCACTGACATCATCTTAGGGCGCCCGTGGTTGGAGCAGTGTTATCTTGTGGAAGACTGGAGAGGTCCTGAAGTGGGGTGACAGCTGTTTCCCGGACTGTTTCTCTGCTCTCCCAGCTCGTCCACCTCCGAGTTCCCAAGATCTGCATGTCTGCACCATGTCCATCGAGAGTCCAGTGGAGAAACGTTCGGTGGACATCCCTTCCTGTTCAGTGATGTTTTCTGCCCCAAACGAGCTCCAAGCTGCCTCCTCACCGGCCATGGGACTGCGCCATTGATCTGCTGCCGGGTGAGCCAGTGCCCCGAGGAAAGATCTACCCTCTGTCACTTCTGGAGGAGAAGGAGGAGTACATCAAGGAGGCACTGGAGCAAGGCTACATCCGTCCGTCTACTTCCCTGCTGCTTCGAGCTTCTTCTTTGTGGTGAAAAAGGACGGAAGCTTGAGGCCCTGCATCGATTACCGTGCCCTCAACAACATCACTGTCAAGTTCTGTTATCCCCTTCCTCTCGTCCCAGCTGCCCTGGAACATCTCCATGGTGCCACTGTGTTCACCAAATTGGACCTCCGCCAGGCGTACAACCTCATCCGAATACGTGAGGGGGGCGAGTGGAAGACCGCCTTTGTGACCCCTACAGGCCACTACGAGTACCTTGTGATGCCTTATGGATTGGCCAAAGCCCCGCCCCCTCCGTATTCCAGGATTTCATCCATGAGTTGCTCCGGGAGTTTCTCCATAGGTTCGTGCTGGTCTACATCGATGACATCCTGATTTACTACCGGAGCATGGCCAAACATTGCCACCACGTTGCAGAGGTCCTCCAACACCTGAGGAGCTTCCACCTCTTCCTAAAAGCCGAAAAGTGCTCGTTCCACCAGTGCAGTTCCACCAGTTCCACCAGTGCAGTTCCTGGGATACTACATCGACCGCAGTGGCACCTGGATAGACGAGGGGAAGGTGGAAGCCATCCGGTCCTGGCCCATTCCCACCACTATTAAAGAACTGCAAAGATTCCTTGGCTTTGCCAACTTCTACCGTTGCTTCATCCAAGGTTACAGCTCCATCTCCAGTCCACTCACCAACCTCCTCCGTAGTAAGCCCAAGTCTCTGTCCTGGACTCCATCCACCACAGTAGCCTTCGAGACCCTCAAAACCGCCTTCACCACCGCTCCCCTCCTCGTCCATCCCAACCCGGAACTCCCCTTCATCGTGGAGGTGGATGCATCAACCACTGGAGTGGGAGCGGTCTTGTCGCAGCAGCAGGGGAACCCCAGTAGACTCCACCCATGTGCCTTCTTCTCCCGCAAGCTCAACCCGGCGGAGGTAAATTACGACATTGGCAACAAGGAACTCCTCGCCATCAAGCTGGCTCTGGAAGAGTGGAGGCACTGGTTAGAGGGCACTCAACATCCCTTCCTCGTCTTAACTGACCACAAGAATCTCCGTGAAGCCAAACGACTGAATCCCCGCCAGGGACGATGGGCGTTGTTCTTCAACAGGTTTCACTTCACGATTTCCTATCAGCCTGGATCCAAGAATGTCATAATAGAAATTAAAAATGTTTTATGTGTATGCCATAGTAAAGAGATGCGTTTTTAGTCTAGATTTAAACTGACAGAGTGTGTCTGCTTCCCGAACAATGCTAGGAAGGCTGTTCCAGAGTTTAGGTGCTAAATAGGAAAAGGATCGACCGCCTGCAGTTGATTTTGATATTCTAGGTATTATCAACTGGCCAGAGTTTTGAGTGATGGAGTATAATGCGTTAAGAGCTCGCTTAAGTACTGGGGAGCTAAACCATTTAGTGATTTGTAAGTAATTAGCAAGATTTTAAAATGTATGCGATGTTTAATAGGGAGCCAGTGCAGTGCTGACAGAACCGGGCTAATATGGTAATACTTCCTGGTTCTAGTAAGAACTCGAGCTGCTGCGTTTTGGACCAGCTGTTTATTTATTAAGCGAGCAGGACAACCACCCAGTAGAGCATTACAATAATCTAGCCTTGAGGTCATGAACGCATGAACTAACTGTTCAGCAGATTTTGCATTGAAAGCATATGCCGTAATTTAGATATATTTTTAAGATGGTAGAATGCAGTTTTACAGATGCTAGAAACGTGGCTTTCAAATGAGAGATTGGTATCAAAGAGCACACCCAGGTTCCTAACTGACGACGAGGACTTGACAGAGCAGCCATCAAGTGTTAGACAGTATTCTAGGTTACTATATGTGGAGTTTTTTTGTCCAATAATTAAAAATTCCGTTTTTTCTGAATTAAGTTGCAGGAAATTACTAGTCATCCAATTTTTTATATCAGCTATGCATTCCGTTAATCTGGTGAATTGGTAAATTTCGTCAGGGCGTGAAGAAATATAGAGCTGAGTATCATCAGCATAACAATGAAAACTAACGCCATGCTTCCTAATGATATCTCCCAGTGGTAGCATGTACAGGGTGAAAAGCAACGGTCCTAGCACTGAGCCCTGCGGTACTCCATATTGAACTTGTGATCGGTGTGACATCTCTTCATTTACTGCTACAAACTGATAACGGTCAGATAAGTATGATTTTAACCATGCCAATGCAATTCCACTAATGCCAACATAATTTTCGAGTCTATTCAAAAGAATGTTGTGGTCGATGGTATCGAATGCAGCGCAAAGATCGATTAACACTAACAGAGAGATACAACCACGATCGGATGATAAGAGTAAATCATTTGTAACTCTAATGAGAGCAGTCTCAGTACTATGATGCGGTCTAAATCCTGACTGGGAAACCTCACAGATACCATTTCTTTCTAAAAAGGAGCATAATTGTGAGGACATTGCCTTTTCTAGTATTTTTGACAGAAAGGGTAGATTTGAGATTGGCCTGTAATTGACTAATTCTGTAGGGTCAAGCTGCGGTTTTTTAATAAGTGGTTTAATAATAGCCAACTTAAAAGTTTTCGGTACATATCCTAAAATCAAGGATGAATTAATGATATTAAGAAGAGGATCTATGACCTCTGGAAGCATCTCTTTTAGTAGTTTAGTCGGTATAGGGTCGAGCATACATGTTGTTGATTTAGATGATTTAACAAGTTTAGCCAATTCTTCTTCTCCTATAGCAGTGAATGAATGTAAGTTTTCCTCAGTGACACTACAATGCTCTGTCTGATGTGATACAGTAGTAGATGGCTGCATGGTTATAATTTTTTTCCTAATATTATCAATCTTACAAGTAAAGAAGTTCATAAAGTCATTACTGCTGTGCTGTTGGCAGACATCAGAAGTTGAAGCTTTATTTTTGGTTAATTTAGCCACTGTATCGAATAAATACCTAGGGTTGTGTTTGTTTTCTTCTAAAAGAGTCGAGAAATAAGCAGATCTAGCAGTTTTTACGGCCTTTTTGTATGCAATCTCTCTTTCCACGAAATGCGAAAAACTTCCAGTTTTGTTTTGTCGCCTCTGGCTTGCTCAGTTGGGGACACAACATTTTCAAATAAATATCCAAATAAATTTAATTACTAAACTAAATTATATCAACTACATTACTTGAATATATATGATAATTGAAATGAGCTGATGACATCACCGTTTTCTCCAGAGCGGCTGTACAGCTGAATCAAATTCTGTTCATTATTTTCCTGTTTAACACTGTGAAGCTGCTTTGAAACAATCTGCATTGTAAAAAGCGCTATATAAATAAAGTTGACTTGACTTGACTTGACTTGTTTTCTTCCAGCTGCGCTCCATTTTTCTGGCTGCTGTTTTAAGGGCCCGGGTGTGCTCGTTGTACCACGGCGTTGGACTATTTTCTTTAATGTTCTTTAAGCGCAGAGGAGCAACTGTGTCTAAAGTGCTGGAAAAGAGAGAGTCCATAGTTTCTGTTGCAACATCGAGTTCCTCTGGGCTATCTGGGATGCTGAGGAGATGAAACTGATGAGGAAGTTTATTTATAAAGAAATCTTTAGTCTCAGCAGTGATAGTCCTGCCATATTTGAAATGAGGGCACGGCTTTGGAGCCTTTGCTAAATTAAGTATACATGATACTATGTAATCATCTGAGATGTCATCGCTCTGCTGCAGAATTTCAACGGTATCAACATTTATTCCATGTGACAATATTAGGTCTAGAGTATGATTACGGCAATGAGTGGGTCCTGATACGTGTTGCCTAACTCCAATAGAGTTTAGAATGTCTCTAAATGCCAATCCCAATGCGTCTTTTTCATTGTCTACATGGATATTAAAATCACCAACAATTAGGACTTTATCTGTAGCCAGTACTAACTCTGATAAAAAAATCAGCAAATTCTCTGATAAAGTGTGTATTGTGCCCTGGTGGCCTATATACAGTAGCCAACACAAATGTTAAACAGGATTTATCAATTTCACTACATAACGTTACGTAAAGCACCAAAACTTCAAAAGAATTATATTTGAAAGTAGACTTCTGAGTAATACTGAAGATATTATTATAAATTACAGCAACACCTCCCCCTTTACCTTTCAGACGCGGCTCGTGTTTATAACAATAATCTTGTGGGGTGGAATTATTTAAAGTAATGTAGTCGTCAGGTTTTAGCCAGGTTTCTGTCAAACACAGCACATCTAGATTATTATCTGTAATCATATCATTAACAATAAGCGTTTTAGAGGAAAGGGATCGAATATTCAGCAGCCCGAGCTTTATCATTTGTTCATCTGTATTATATATGTTGTTTATTTGTTGGACATCAATTAAATTTTTACCGTTGAATAGTTTTGGTGGTTTTTTGTATTTACTAATTCATGGAACAGACACAGTCTCTATGTGAAAATAGCTAGGTGAAAGAGTCTCTATGTGCTGGGATTTATCTGACTTCTGTGATGCGAGACAGCTAGCAGACGGTCGGATAAGCCAGTCCGTCTGCTTCCTGACCTGGGCCCTAGTTAGTCAAGGTTTAGCTTTAAGACTATGTGCCAAATTACTAGAGAGAAGAGTGGCACCACCCCAGGAGGGATGGATACCATCTCTTTTCAACAGGTCAGGTCTGCCCCAAAAGCTTTAATAATCTAATTAATTTTAATAATAAGCTAATAATAATCTTAAAGAATTTACGATTAGCATTAGCCAGCACTTTTAAATTTGCTTTGATGTCAAGCGCTCTGGCTCCCGGTAAACATGTGACTATGGTGGCTGGTGTCTCTATTTTCACGTTCCGTGTAATAGAATCACCAATAACTAGGGCACTTTCAACAGGATTCTCAGTGGGTGCATCACTGAGTGGGGAGAACCTGTTTGATGTTCTAATCGGAATGGAAGAGTGGTTTTTTGATCCGCGACTATGCCGTCTCACCGTCACCCAGTTGCCCTGCTGCACGGGCTATACAGCCGGAACCGAACAATGTACAGATTTCACTAAGCTAGTCGCATCCAAAGCAGTGTCTAAAGCTGTTTTGTTCTCACTACTCTCAAATAAAGTCTGGATGCGTGTCTCTAATTCTGAAATCTTCTCCGTCAGCTTGACTATCTCCTTACATTTATCACATGTGAAGCCCTGTTCACCAACGGAGACAGATATACTAAACATGAAACATGTAGTGCAGGTGACAATAAAAGGAGAAGACATGGCTTACCGTATTTGTTGATTAATCCAATTTACCACAGTTGTTTGATGGACTAGTAAAGGCACGAGAGACAAAAACAGGAAACCCGGATGCACAAATGGCAGGCTAACAGGCTAGTGAAATGCTAACGCGTTGTGAAATGCTAACACGTTGTGATAGTGATTTAAATTAAAAGCTAACAAGGTCAATTTTAACGTGATAGGCAATATTAAACAATATATGGTGATGAGTAAGTTATATTTAGCAGTATAAACAACAAGGAAAGATATCAAATAGAGATTCAAAAGCAAAGCTGTACAGAGCTGCAAACACTGCAACCGGCAGACAGGAGGCAGACAGGAGCAATCGATCCAAACTGGTAAGCTCCATCTTCTGCCCGTTCATAACCGACCCTGGTCACACCTCGGAGTGGACTTCATCACTGACCTCCCTGTCTCTGATAACTTTACATGCATCCTCGTTGTGATAGACAGATTCTCCAAGTCTTGCCGTCTTCTCCCCTTACGTGGATTACCCACTGCCATGGAAACTGCTGAGTTAATGTTCAATCACATCTTACGCTACTATTATCCCCGAAGACATCGTGTCGGACAGAGGGCCCCCCCTTCCTCTTATCCTGGAGGACGGCGCGGCCTACCAAGTACAAGAAATCCTGGACTTCCGGCGTCGTGGTGGTCTCCTGGAATACTTGGTGGACTGGGGGGGCTACGATCCCGAGGAACGCTCATGGGTACAGAGAAATGACATACTCGATCCTAACCTGCTTGACACCTTCCATGCTTCTCACCCAGACAGACCGGCTCCGCGAGGCAGAGGCCGACCACCACGGCGTCGGGGTCCTCAGCCCTCAGGCACGGGCCGTGGAGTGGGGGGGGTAATGTTGAAAGCACGCCAGGCTCCACCCTCTCCCAATCACAGCGCACTCCATCTCCGGAATACTGATCACACGCACCTGCATCTCATCATCACCGCATTCACGGCCTGCACTTAAGCCTCACGCTCACATTCAGTCACTGTCCGGTCTCGTTTGCACATAGTCACGATACTGCTTACCTAAAGGACTCCCTCTTGATACTTACCTGTCTCCAAAGTGTTCCTGAAGTCTCCATCATGTCTCGTCTCTTGTCTCCCACGATCCTCTCGCCAGTCTCCAACGTCATCTGCAATCAAGCAAAGTATAGTATCAACCAGTGATCTGCATATTCTCCGTTCTCTCTCTGCATTCACTTACCTGATCCGCTCACATCCTGCAAATAAACTCTCTCATTTACCATCACCTGTTCTCCGTGTCTGTCTGTTTGTAACACAGGCCAACCACTTAACATATCAGTGATGTCATTTCACATAAACCACCTTAGGTTATACAGCTTTAAAACCATCTTGTTAAAGATTCAGATAAATCAGGGGTAGCTAATTCCCAATCTACCATTTGACAAACCATGTCATATACATACATATACATACAATTATGACACACTAATAATCACTCTCTATGCTTATTTTCTTAAGCAAACTCATGTATCTTAAAAGATCACTTCACCCATTACTAATTGACAGATGTACATTCAGTCAAATACTACACTTTGAAACAAAAACAAAAGAAACAACCATAAGAAACAAGTTCAACTCTTTGAGTTGACATTGTATCAGTCTACTCAGGTTTAATAAATCTACCAAATCTTGTGCATATTCTCTGCTGCTCATCAGATTCTTTTGCAACGTGACAAGAATCTGCACCATGTTGAAACGAACCCACAGGTATCTCCTGCACTACTGTTGAAACATCACAATCCTGATCAGCAACAGGCATGCCAATTTGGGATACAGAGTCTTCATTCTGAACATCTGAAACAAGAGATATCTCAGCTGTTCAGTTTGTTGCCCCACCTCATGATCATAAACCTCATGCTCACCACTGTTAATCACATCATTTTTCAATTCACCATGACCCATCCCTGCAACTTCGTCTAAATAAGCAATCCATTAAGAGGTTCGGTCTGCAGTATCACTTCTTTTACAGTCAGTGATGAAGTGATGAATCACAGTTTGAACTCCAGTCACACTCCGAAGTCACAGAATCATCCCAAGCAGGCAATGGTAATAATAGTTTACAGGCATTAACAGATTTCGATGAACAGTTTTGACATAACCATTAACAGGGTGGCGGACCTTGTATGTGTTTAAAGAGCAGTTCTTACTGACCACAATATACACTGTGCTTTCCCAACGATCTGCTTATTTACTTTTTCCCATCTCTCCTTTGTTTGCAAGTAGGACTCTCGCCCAACTCCAATGAATGCGTTACGATTAAACCTTTCAGTTTGACCATTACTTATAGGGTATAGGAAGGGCGTGGTATGAGATTTGACAATTTCAACATTTCCGCAATCAGAGAACTTTCAAAATGTGCACCCTTGTCTGAATGGATCTGTTCTAGGAATCCATATATACAAAAGAAATTGTTCCACAGAACACGGGCAACAGACTTTCAGATTTCAGTTTGATTCGGACAATGTGTCATCATGCACCCTGTAATGTATTTGTGTTATGCGATAATACCTTGTGGCCACTAGAGGGCACCCCCGTGCTGTTGGTTGTTGTTCGTTGCAGTGTGCCGAGTAAAACAGTGCATAACAGTGCAGTCAATGTCTCCGGTTCTTTCCATGCATGCTCTGAAACAAAACAGAATGTTATTTTGCCCTATTGTCTGAGTGTTCGTACAGTTTATTTTAACTCATTAACTTTTTCTCTCCTAGAAGGCCGTCTACCTCACTCTACAAAGAACCTCACCCTACTAATGACTGGGTCATGACATTGCTTGTCAAGCAAATCTGCATGGGTAAGTTTACTGAGTGGACACTGCACCCCTCAAATGCTGTTCATAAGCGACTCCTCGAACAGCTGCACCTTCCTCCCAGCTGACTTCTCCTCACAGGATACTTGACACCCAGCAGAACTCTGAACCAGGTGAGTGACCTCATGACATGTCTGTGCCCCAGATATGTCCTCTACAGCCTCCCCTTCTGTAAAGTCACAGGACAAATGAAACATACCCTGCACCTGCTCAACCTCAAGTGCCCCTGCTTCATGCTTCAAGATGTCATATGGTGTTCTGGTAAGTCTTAGAAGTAGAAAAAGGTTCGCGGCTCAAGGAATCAGCCACCACGTTTTTCGGGCCAGGTATGTATTGTATGTCAAAGTCAAAAGGAGCCAACTTCGCAACCCACCTCTGCTCACAGGCATCAAGTTTCGGTTTTAGTCAAAATATACTTGAGCGGGTTGTTATCTGTCCAAACCATAAACCTGTGCCCACGAAGCCAGTGGCTGAATTTATCGCATATGGCCCACTTCATTGCCAAAAATGTAAGCCTGTGAGCTGGATACTTAGACTGAGCATGATTAAGAGACTTTGATGCAAAAACGATTGGCCTTGCAACCGCATAACCCTCCTGAACTTGGGAAAGCACGGCCCCAAGCCCGCTCGTTGAAGCATCAATAGATAGTATAAACGGTTTTGAAAAGTCGGGAAGGGCAAGCAAAACTTGCTTTACCAGCGCAGCCTTCAAATTCTCCTCCGTTCAATCATCAGGAGTAAGCTTTCGGCTAGCCAACTTTTTTCCTACACCCCTCATCTTCCCCTTCACCGTCTCTTCTGACCAGTCATCAGTTGAAAAAGAGGCCTCACAATCATGAAGCAATTCTCAATGAAATGCTGATAATATACAACCTTGCCCAAAAATGAATGTCTCGGTTACGTATGTAACCCTCGTTCCCTGAAGGAGGGAACGGAGACATATGTCGGAACTGACCAACGAATTGGGATCTGTTTTCAGAGACCAATCTACTTCGAGTGATTAAAATAATGGGGTTATTTTACACATATGGGGTTGCCGTTAGGGAGCCGCTTCATATGGAACCCAGCCTACACACACGTTCCACAAGCATACGGGTGCAGGCCTGGTGTCAAACGGCCGCAACGTCTGACACCGAAGGGGTGACGGAGGAGCTCGACAGGGTTAGCCATTTCCGGGGAACACAACTGGAGACAATAGACGCACGTATCCGGTCCGGAGGCGGGAGTGGCGTATGCAAGCCGACACTAGAATGGGTACTTAGCACTACTGGCCACTGGGGGCGAGGATGCGGGAAGATACTCTACACAGAGGCTATAGAATCTAGCGAACGTGTTAGGTGTCGCCCAGCCCGCAGCTCCACATATATCTGTCAGCGAGGCGCCTTGAGCCAGCGCCCAGGAGGAGGCTACACTCCTAGTGGAGTGAGCTCGCACCCGAACGGGCAAGGCACGGGCAAGGCACGTCTTGGGACTGGTAAGCCAAGATGATAGCATCCGCTATCCAGCGGGCTAACCTCTGCTTGGAGACAGCCTTTCCCTTCTGCTGGCCTCCGTAACAGATGAAGAGCTGCTCTGAGGTTCTAAAGCTTTGAGTTCAGTCCACGTAGGTGCGGAGAGCACGGACAGGGCAGAGCAAAGCTAGGGCTGGGTCTGTCTCCTCCGAAGGTAGCGCTTGCAGGTTCACCACCTGGTCCCGGAAGGGAGTGGTGGGAACCTTGGGCACATATCCAGGCCGGGGTCTCAGGACAACTTGAGAGTTGGCCGGCCCGAATTCTAGGCACGATTTGTTGACCGAAAGTGCATGCAGGTCCCCTACCCTCTTGATTGAGGCCAATGCAGTCAGGAGCACTGTCTTCATGGACATGATGTTTAGCTCTACAGACTGCAAAGGCTCAAAGGGAGGACCCTGGAGTGCTCTGAGCACCAGGGCTAAGTCCCAAGAGGGTACCGAGGTAGGACGAGGAGGATTCAGTCTCCTCGCACCTCTGAGGAACCTGACAATTAAGTCGTGCTTACCTAAGGGCTTACCTTCTACTGCATCGTGATACGCCGCTATTGCGGCGACGTACACTTTGAGGGTGGAGGGAGACAGCCTTCGCTCCAACCCATCTTGCAGAAAAGAAAGCACGACATTAATCGAACATCTTCGGGGGTCTTCCTGGCGGGAAGAACACCCCTCAACGAACAGGTTCCACTTCAGAGCATAGAGGCGCCTCGTAGAGGCCATGCACCATGCAGCTAAAGCGATGGTGCACCATGCAGCTAAAGCGATGGTGTCTACCACTGCCTGCGGCAGGCCACCTAGAACCTCCGCTCTCGAACGTGTTTCCAGAGGTCCGGACGCGGGTGCCATAGAGTGCCCCGCTCCTGAGAAAGCAGGTCCTTCCTCAGGGGGCTCGGCCAGGGAGGGGCTGTTGCGAGGAGTGTGAGTTCGGAGAACCAGGTCCGGTTGGGCCAGTAGGGCGCAACTATCAAGACCTGCTCCTCGTCCTCCCTGACCTTGCACAGTGTCTGTGTGAGAAGGCTCACTGGGGGAAACGCATATTTGCGTATGTCCCGGGGCCAGCTGTGCACCAGTGCATCTGTGCCAAGGGAGCCCCCGGGCAGGGAGTAATACAACTGGCAATGGGTCGAGTCCGGAGAGGCGAACAGGTCTACCTGCATGGCTCCGAAGAGGTTCCATATCAGCTGGACGCTCCGGGGGTGGAGTCGCCACTCTCTCGGAGGTGTCGACTGATGAGAGAGCTCGTCGGCTGTCTGGTTCAGCGCACCTGGGATGTGAATGGCCCGAAGCGACCTCAGACGCTTCTGACTCCACAGGAGGAGATGGCGGGTGAGCCGGAGCATGCAACGGGAGCGTAGACCACCCTGATGGTTGATGTACGCAATGGCCGCAGTGCTGTCCGTACGGACCAGTACGTGTTTGCCCTGTAGCAGCTTTTTGAAGCGGCCCAGGGTGAGACGTACCGCCAGTAACTCTAGGCAATTGATATGCCAACGCAGTTGGGGCCCCGTCCACAGACCCGCAACTGTGTGGCCCCCCAGCCCGTGGGAAAGAGGCATCCGTGAAGACCACAGCATGCCTGGACACCTGTTCTAGGGACACTCCGGCCCGTAGAAAGGCAGGGTCCGCCCACGGGTTGAAGGTTTGGCGACAGTAAGGAGTAACTGAGACCCGGTACTTGCCGCGCTGCCACGCCCATCTTGGGACTCGGTCGTGAAGCCAGCGTTGAAGCGGTCTCATATGAAGCAATCCGAGTGGCGTTACTTCGGCTGCAGATGCCATATGCCCCAGGAGCCTCTGGGGAATATGCCCCGCCGCCCTGCCTTTGAACGTATTCAAGCAGTTCAACACTGACCGAGTCTCGATCCTCCTCGAGACTCGTCTAAACACTCTTTGTAGAAACAGCTTGATACAGCAAACCGTTCGGCTCCGAAGTTAAAAAGCAATGATGCGGTATTCCACTTCGTATTTATACCCGTGCTTCGGGGCGGTACGTGGAATGCGTGAACTGCATGCCAATGTCCATTGGCTCGTTTTTAATCACTCGAAGTAGATTGGTCTCTGAAAACAGATCCCAATTCGACGGTCAGTTCCGACGTACGTTGAACGTGACCGACTGAAAGGGAACTGATTTTACCCACAGATGGGGTAAAGTCAGTGCACAACCGCATGTCAGTATTCTTCTTCCAAACTAACACTAACGGTGATGCAAATTCACTGGACGATTTCCTGATGATCTCCTTCTGTTCCATTTCATCAAGTGTCTCCCTCAACTTGTGATAGTGCACTGGAGAAAGTCTAGGGCTGGACTGGTAATTGGGCATACCGGGCATTTTCCCGGTGGGCCGACACACTTTGGGGCTGATACAAGGCTATTTATGTCCTGTCCTAGATTTACTTGAATTTAAGGCCCTAACCCCAGCAAAAACATTGACGGGGTACTCATGGGCCGTATGGGCTGGGTTTGTCCAGGGCCGAATTTTCGCCCCAGTCCAGCCCTGAGAAAGTCTACGATAAGGTAAACGAAAAGGAACCCTTTGCTTCACCACAATCCAACGAGTGCCTAGAGAAAAAAAACTCATATTTTTTTATGAGCTCAACAAGCTTGTTTCTCCAAAAAAGGCGACACCTCACAGTCATTCACATTTAAATCTTTGAGACCCAGTTCATACAACCGCTTGTCACTGACATGTCTAACACCAGACACTGAGCTCTTTGCTGATAACTGATCTTGTGACTTGACTTGATAAGCTACCGCAAGAACTCATGGCTACATTCTGGGAAACTCTTTGCTCTGGCATATGATCAAAATCTCCCAAAGCGATGCACGGATAGACATCTGCCAGTTTTGCATTCCTGCGCAACACAATTTCGGAGTTTGTTTAGTTTATCATTTTTACCGTGAGCCAACTGTCACCCCATAAAGGCAAGATCACTCTACCGACAAGGATGTTATATATATATATATATGTATATGTATATGTAACTACCCAAACCAAACGGTGTTAGCTTCTGATAGACCTGAAGCAAGTCAATCACGGGCATGCCGTATGACAGGGCAATGCAGCGTCTTGTTCCCTCTTCAGGGAACGATGGTTACATACGCAACCGCAACGTTCCCTTTCAAGGGAACTCTTTGCTCGATCGGATAGCTATGGATGCCCTGGAGTCGCAGCGGAGCCAGAGCTGCATCTGCACACTTCGTGAAAGTGCGAGGTGACAAAGCTAGGCCGAAAAGGAAGAACTCGATATTGGTATGCTTCCACCCTGAAAGCAAACCTCAGAAACTCTGTGTTGTGGAAGGATGAATACGTGGAAGTATGCGATCTTGAGATCTATCTTGACAAACCAGTCCTCAGACCTGATTTGTGACATGATTTGCCTGAGAGTAAGCACTTTGAATTTGAGCTTCCTACCAGTGCGATTCACTTGGCAAAAGTGAAACAAAAGTTGACAGTACTGGACATTAGGAACTCTAGACATAGAAATATTTCTTATAAAACAAAGCAGAGAGACAAACATCCTATGGTCAACTGCAGAAATGGGAAACTCCAAGTAAAGAGCCGCACGACTCACTTTACACTGTAATAGAAGGGCTAATATAATAATAAACAAAACTTTAGGTTGGCCACTGGTAAAGGATAGGATGTTTGTCTCTCTGCTTTGTCTTATAAGAAATATTTCTAGAGTTCCTAATGTCCAGTAGTCAACTTTTGTATAGTAGTACTAGTCATATTTTTAACACCAGGCATGCATCAAAGGGGCGTTCAACGGACTGTAATGAACAGAGGAATGAAAATATGTTATGATATACCATCGGATATTACATATTTTTTAACAAGTAAAACGAGTTTTAAAAAATCTTTAAAGGAATATTTCATATATATATATATATCGATGCATTACAAAAATACAACAGTACCAGTTTTTCCACAACTTAGACTGATGTAGTGTAGTGCTAAACCTTATATTTGATAGGCAGCAGATGAACTTGTAAAAAAAAAAGTGTAATGTCTAGGGTGTTGGTTCTGTTTCATGTTCTTATCTTGTTTTCCCATTGTCATGTTTTCCTGGTTTGTCAGGTGCCCTCATTTGATCATAGGCTTGTTCGACTTCATGCAGCGATGCGCAGACCGATCGGCGGCTGACTTGAAGCAGTGTATGCCGATAAGAAATTTCTAATCACACCATGTGATTGTGACGTATGTCCACAAAGTGCCGTGAGAGCGATTCGAAGACAGCCAGATGGTGCATTTTGCGCAGCTTCTCCACTTTATTCTTGTACAAAAAAACGCTGTATTAAGCAGTGCATAAAGTATTACATGACAATAATGAAACATTTTTTTATTGTGTTGTATTACATCTGTGTATTGACATTTATTTCACTTCAGCTGTGATAAAGTATGCAAACACAGATTGAGCGTCACTACGGGAAGCAGAAAGTGTCCGACTTCACGTCTCCGTTTGCAGCTCCTCCCCGTCTGTACGCGGCTACTCTCGCCGATCGGTTGCATCCAGCCGCAGCCGATGTCGAACACACCTCATGTGTTTTCCTAGTCTCTTGTGTTATGTTGTCATTGGTTGATTTAGTCATGTGGGTTCGTATTTCAGTTCTGTCGTTGGTTAATTTTCTTGATTGTTCACAGGTGTCTTGTTAGTCATTAGTCTTTGTGTATTTAAGCCCTCATGTTTGCCTTGTTGAGTATTGTTTTATGTAACCCACTGTTGGTGAGTGTCCGTTTATGTTTCTAGTCAAGTCTGTTCAAGTCAAGTCTGGTAGGGATGGGCAGACCGAGGCTTTGTGAAGCACTCAAACAGTTGAAGCAAATGTGCCATATTGTTTCGACGTTTCGAAACAATCTGACACCCGTCTCTACGGCGACACCTAGTGGTCACTTGCATGTGTTGATCTGAAATAACCTTGACAATGATCCATGTAAAAAAAATAGTTTTTAACATCTCTCTCAGCTACATGATCTTGGTTTTGTAACCTGTAGCCTCCTCAATGTGAATAACTATGTTTTTTTGGTCATGAAAAATGAAGATTATTAAAATAAATAAAGCCACAATGTGTCACATTTGTTACATAACATTTTTATTCAAAAATATAAATTGCTCTGCTATTGAAGGACTTCTTTTTTTACATATAATTTCTCCAGCCTTTGAAAAAAATCCTCTAACAAGGGACACTTGTTGCTGGCATGCACAAATATTTTTTAGCAAGTACATACAAATGAGGGAAAATTACTTCTCTCTCTTTCCAGTAAATTAATGGATCATGCGTTCTGGGCAAAAACGCATCTTTGAGGTACTTTTTCACTTCTACTGTTGCATCAGCTGTAGCACTGTGTGTCGTCTGGGTTTCATTGATACGACTATCAAACAGTTCCCATAAACTCTCCTGGGTTTCTGCTGGTGTTGTTGTTGTTGTTGTTGATGATGATGATGATGATGATGGGCCTGATGTTGACATTTGTGGCTCTGAATGAAAATTAAAACAACAATTAGTTACAAAACTAAAAACTGACAGCATATATGAAGTGTAAATTACATAATTATTCAGATTACCTATCTCCATAAAGTTAGATGAAGACTGAAACTGCTCACCAGGAGTTGCTGTGTTTGAACGCATCAGCGAAGCGCACTCCAGTGTGATGTTCTTTTCAGCCTCCTGGGCTTTGGCAGGATTTCCAAAAGCCACATTTTTTAACCTTGGGTCTAGCAGTGTAGAATGGTCATTGTGGCCTACCTAATTGTAAAGTTGATTTCTGTGTTGCATGTCCTTTTTTCTGTGCAAGCTTGTGCTGCAACATCCTGTACAGTGGTATAAGTTTTGAAGCTGACACACTCTGTTCCTCTGACAACTCTGTTGTTGCTAGTTTAAACGGTTGCAGTAGTGACAATGATTCTTGAATAATGTCATACTCAAAACTTGTCAGCGGAGCAATATCACTCTTTAAATTGGAAAGTGCAACACCCACTGGCTCTCGTTGCTCATACAAGCGTTGCATCATGTCGAAAGAGCTGTTCCATCTCATCTCAACCTCCTGTATCATCTTCAGAGTTGGTCTGCCCATCAAACCCTGTATCTCCACAAGCTTGTCCTTTGCTTTGCAGCTGGATCTAAACAATCCCACAATCTTTCTGGCTTTCTGCCATATTTCATCGATGACTGGGGTTTGATCTAGGGCCTTCTTCACAATCAAATTCAAAGTATGGGCAAAACATGGGACACGGCGAAGGTTGAGTAGCTGGGCACTTAGAATCATGTTGGATGCATTGTCAGTCACCATTAACTAAACTTTGGATGTTATTCCCCACTCAGCCATTAGCAAGGATTTAGCCTCCGTGAGATGCTGGGCTGTGTGGGTTTGGTAAAACCTCCTTACATCCAGTACAACAGTTGCCAGCTTTGCCTCTTGGTGTTATGTAGTGGCAAGTTATACCAAGGTATCTGTCCATATTAATGGAGGACCACATGTCAGCCGTAAGGCTAACAAATTCTGCCTTTTTTAGGTCCTCCATTGTCTTCTCCTTGGTGTTGTTGTACCTTTTGGTGACCATTGTTTTAAGCGCCTTCCGGGATGGGAGAACATAGCTTGGATCAAGCTTGTTCACAAAGGCCATGAAACCCTCATCCTCCACGGCGGTGAAGGGCTGCAAATCCTTCACCACCATATTAATAAGAGCCTCATCCAATTCCCTCTGTCTACCTTTTAAAAGAAGATAAATATAAAAGATGAAACCTATTTTCAGACAGATATATTGAAAAAAATATATAGAAATAGTGTACAGCTGTTAAAAGTAGCCTACAGGTTCATTATTTGGTAACCTTTCTAAACAAACAAGTTATGTTTGGTAAAGTTTATGCTCAGACAGAGACAGATCAAACTGAATATAGAACTACAACAATTAGGAAAACCAAACTGATATCTTCACTGGTTGTAGATGGGTTAATTTGTAGGCCTATAAATGTTTTTCATTTAATACAGTGGCTAAGTTTGTGAAGTGTTATATTTAAATATTCACAGTGAAGCTGTGTTTAACACGATTGGGAGTTGTGATTGGGACTTTAGTTTTTAGGGGTGGTTACATACTACGTCATGACGCAACACCAATCAGGATTTGAATAGTTTCAATCATACTTCAGATACGCTGTTGCTAAGGGAGCGTCCCCAAAGAGTCGTTACCGACGCAGTGCGAGTTCCCTCGCAAGGGAACTTCCCTTTTAAACTGTAGGGAATTAGGTTCATACAGATGTGTGACTGTGTGGTTTGTTCCCGCCCCTTTCAATAAAACGCAGTTTCGACAGGCGCCACCTGATTAAACACTTCGAAGCTTCATTTAGCCATAGTCACGTGACATGGGTGTTTTGAATCACAGTTCGGAGCAGTGTTTCGAAACATCTGCGCTTCGGGATCTCGACAAAGCTTCGAAACGTCAGTTTCGCGTCAGCCATCCCTAAAGTCTGGTCAAGTCAAGTTTAGTCCTTGTTTATTTTGTATCTGTTCATGTTTTGCTCACTTTGGATTTATAAATAAAGCTGCACATTCATCTACGCTAGTCATGGGAAGAACGAGACTTCATGAAACACTGAAACAGTTGAAGCAAATGTGCCGTATTGTGTAATATTGTAACAAAGCCTTGTTTACTATAATCACGTAGGCAGTTCGATACGCACTCTGAACCAAAGTTCAGAGTCCAGCCCCTGACCAGCATCCAGAGGGGACTTCATCTTGTGTCCAGCGTCCAGAGGGGACTTCGTCTCACGTCCACCGTCCAGAGGGGTCTTCGTCTCACGTCCACCATCCAAAGAGACTTTGTCTCACGTCCAGTGTCTAGAGGAGACTTCGTCTCACGTCCAGAGTCCAGAGACGGCTCCATCCCCTCACCAGGGTCCATAGACGGCTCCAGGCCCTGACCCCATAGCACTGCCCAAGAATTTTTTTTGGGGGGGGGGGGGGGGGGGGGTGTAGGGGGCAGTAGGTACCTGGCTAAGGCCATGAAGGCCATGCCTCTCTGGCCCCTTGAACTTCCTGCACCGCCATGGTCCCCTGAACTGTCTGCGCTGCCATGGTCCCATGAACTGCCCGAGCCGCCATGGCTCCCTAAGCTGCCCGAGCCGCCATGTTTCCCTGAACTGCCGAGCCACCATGGCTCCCTGAACCACTCCATGGCCCAGGTCCGGCCACACTCCCAGGTCCCCCTGCACAGGCCTGGCCCACCATCCCTCCCCCATGATTTCCTTCGCTCCACCACCCTCCTGGAATCTTTTATGTTTTGTGATGGTTCTGTTTCATGTTTTTATCTTGTTTTCCCATTGTCATGTTGTCCTGGTTTGTCATGTGATTCCATTGTGCCCTCATTTGATCATGTCATGTGCTTCCCTAGTCTCTTGTGTCATGTTGTCATTGGTTGATTTAGTCATGTGGGTTCTTAGTTCAGTTCTGTCATTGGTTCATTTTCTTGATTGTTCACAGGTGTTTATTGTTAGTCATTAGCCTTTGTGTATTTAAGCCCTCATGTTTGCCTTGTTCCCTTGTCGACAGTGGTGTAATGTAACAAAGTAATAACACTTTGTTACAGTACTTGAGTATTTGTTAAGAGAATCTGTACTTTACTTGAGTTTTTATATTTCTGTCAACTTTTACTTTTACTCCACTACATTTCCTACATAAAATGTATACTTTTACTCCGATACATTTCCCCAAAACATTTTCGTTACTTATTACAAAATAAATTTGGAAGACTGCAAGCAAGCATGTGCAAACAAGTGCTCACGCAACCGCGGTTGATTTCATTTTGATATAGAGACTGACACGTGAGGCTGCGCGCTGCACAGAGTGGGTCACTCTTGAACAGATTAAAAACATAGACAACAAAACGGTTTGTTATACACTACAGTACATGTTTTCCTATCACTAAAAGTAATTAATTTGTTGACTAGATGCTGTATTAATGCCATCGAGGCTGAGAGGATGCTAACATTAGTACCTCAAGCGGTTAAAACAATGTGACAAAAACACACGCAAGTCTGACCCAAATGTTTAATGTCACATTTGTTACCATCTAGTCTATTTGCATTATTTTATACCCATCTGGACACTTTTATGCAGTCGTTATGCAGCGAAGTGGCATATTTGAAGCTAGTGACATGAGAAACCAAACTGTATCCTCATGCAGCCAAGAGAAACATATAAACAAATCAGAAACTTATTCGATTTCAGTTTTTTTATCGTCACTGTAACATATTTTGATTAGATAACCATCAAGTGTTCTAAAGAAGAAGCAAATAAAATGTGAAATATACATAAAATAAATATACATATACTGTGTCTAATTTCAATGCTATGAATATGTGTGAAGATGGCCATCGTTAAGCATGACTGTTTGGATTTATCTGAAATGGTAACATTTTACATAAGAGTCAATTTTTAACATTAACTAAGGTTGATAAAAGTATTGTTCATCAACATTTACTAATACATTTTAAAATGGTCTCTTACATTAGTTACTGTACTATGAAGTAACATGAATGATCAAGGTATAATTAATATATTAATATTTTTTATATGTAAAACTTACAATAAACAGTTTGCCATTTTTTATTCAAAGAAAACAAAATGGAAGAAACAGAGTTAAAACTGATCACAATCTTGCACTTAAACTGTATAGAACAATCTTTAAAAAAAATGTTGCTTCATTTGTGTTTTACATTTACTTTTACTTTCAATACTTAAGTACGTTTAATATGAAAAAAAATAAGTAATATTCTAAACAGCGACTTTAACTTTTACCAAAGTCATTTTCTGGCAAGATATCTATACTTTTACACTGCAAAAAATGCTTTTCTTACTTAGTATTTTTGTCTTGTTTCTAGTCCAAACATATAACAATTCTTAAAACAAGAAGAATTTACTAGACAAGTAAAAATTATTGTCTTGTTTTGGGGAAAAATAACTCAAAATTAAGTACGTTTTTGCTTAAAATCAGCAAAATAATCTGCCAATGGGGTAAGCAAAATAATCTTAATTCAAACAGAAAACAAGATTATTTTTCTTACCCCACTGGCAGATTATTTTGCTTATTTTAAGCAAAACAACTCACTTAATTCTAGTAAATGCATCTTAATGTAAGAAACAAGACAAAAATACTAAGTAAGAAAAGCATTTTTTGCAGTGTACTCAAGTATGGCTTTTGAGTACTTTATCCACCACTGCTTGTCGAGTATTGCTATATGTAACCCGCTGTTGGTGAGTGTCCATTCATGTTTCTAGTCAAGTCTAATCCTTGTTTATTTTGTATTTATTTTGTATCTATCTTATTTTGTATGTATTTTGTATCTCTGGATTTATAAATAAAGCTGCACATGGATTCATCTATGCTTGCCTCCAATGGATAAAACGTTTGCGTAAGATTGCGTAACACAGCTTTAAATGTGTGAACGCCCATGCTTACAAACATTTCACTTGCACTTTGCCATCTTGGTCTCCTTAATAAAATTCTCACTTCATCATTGTAAGCTACTTGAAGCCTCTGTAAGATGTTCTATAATTTGTCCACAAATGGGCAGTATAAAGTGGTGTACAATATGCTTTAAACAACATGCGAGGTTGCCGTTCAATGTCCTCATCATCTGTCATATGCTCAGTTATAAAATGACCAAGATATTTCACTTTTGCACACACAGCAAGATCCTTATCAGACTGAATTTTAAAATCTGAATTTAAAAACTGGAAAATTTAGATTCTTGCTCTCCTTACTTCTGCAAATCATCACAACACTCTTACTAGCATTATATAAAAGATCATGCTCAAGACCATAAACAGAACATATGGTTAAAAGCTGTTGGAGACCACCACTACTAAGGCAAAAAAAAACACACAAGATCATCTACATACATAATGTGGTTCACCAAGATGTTCCCAACCATAAAACAAGTTTTACAGGCATTCAGGCATTTAGATAAGTCATCCATGTAAAGATAAAAAAAAGAACAGGGGACAAAATTCCTTCATGTTGCACACCATCGCTAACCCCAAAAGGCGCAGAAACTTTATTGCCCCATTGTACTCGCATCATCTGGTGGACATACCAATAAGCCAGAATTTTCACCTCTCTTTGTCTTATTGAGAAAAGAAAGAAAAAAACCTTTACATGATTAACTCGATCAAAAGCTTTAGATGCATCAATAAAACATAAGAACTGATGAGTTTTTATCTCTATACTTACTTACTATTTTCTTTGAGGCATAAATGCACAGACTGGTAACGTGTTTAGCTTTGAAACCAAACTGGTTATCTGTAGAGTTAATGAACACATTTATGCTATCCAACTACATTTTCTCTAGAACTCTAGACAAAATGCTGGTTACAGCTATGGGCCTATAATTATCTAGTAAGCTACCCACCATACCGGCTTTGTCCATGATAACTGGTACTAATAAAACAGACAACATTGAATCTGGTAACACACCATGAATCATAAAACCATAAAAGCAGTGAGCTAAAAGGGGAGCTATCCCCTTACTTCCATATTTAAGATGATCAGCGGAGAGATGATCTAGACCACTTGCTTTGACAATTTTCTTATAGCTTGGTACGCCTCGTGTGACAATAATTATTGTATCATTACCTTTAATGTGGTCAACATTATATAATTTATTTTGCACACAATTAAAAAGATTACAATAATACAATACAATAATATGCAATATTTTCTGCTCCAGAAACTCCATCCAAAATACATGGAAGATATCCTACAATATCCTGCAATTATTAACAGTTCCCACTTCTTTCCAAAAATCAGCAATATTATTTAACACTGTAAAAAAAATCCTGTAAAAAATATTTTTAAAAGTCTGGAAGCAGAGTTTCCAGACAGGTTAGGTTCAATTACAGCACATAAACATTTCACAAAATTACATGCAAAAACATTTTGATGAACAGGAATCTCGCTAGAGAGGCCAATCTACTTTGAGTGTAACTAAAACAAGCCAATGCACATTAGCATGCAATGATTGCAACAGCTGTGCTGCCTCACACCACGGGTATATAATGAGCAGCAGGTGCGTTGCACTTAAGCTTTTCGCTGAGGAGCTGAGTGTACAGCAGTTATGGCGACGGAACATGGTGTCTCCATTCCCTCTTTCGTAACCGAGACATTCCCTTTCAGTTGTTCACTCTCGATGCCACAAAGGAATCGCTACCAAAACACAATGGCAGATGTCCCCTTCCAGTGACCCCTTTCAAAAATACAGACCATTACCTGTAAAATTACATTTATTTTTAACAGTGAACTTCATGGCCATAGAATAAGCCCTCAGGGTTTGTTCATTTTTAGATAGAGCGAATAACATACTCTAGCATTAGCAAGTTTCTTATACTCAAGCTTAGGCCCTTGTCTGTGTCTGCCCGCCATAACCCATAATGTGGAAACTTCCCGGGCTTCAGCATGGTACACTGCTACATACTTGCTCCAACCAGGCTTAATATTATTCACCTTACTCTTGTATATATGGCTACAATCATACAAAACATTTACTATATCATCATACATAGATCAGATATCCCTCCCATGGTTTACATCTTTACAGTTAAGTTCACTACACATTATTGCATCCTTATCCTCAGTTTTCAATGTTTCACCAGGGACACAGATTCACACATAGAGCGCTTGCTGAAGGCACAGAAGCTAACACTGTTTAGTTTGGGTATGCTTTATAGTTTCCTGGTCAATGACATCACCTGCCTGTGACGTTCCGTCGTGCCATTGGACTGATTGCATACGTGCCTTCATGCAGAGGTGTTCCCAAAGCGTTTCGACACTGCACGAGTTCCCTTGAAAGGAAAATTTGGATTTCGTCAGAGGAGCACCTCTACTACAATGTGCTTATGTCAACTTTATTGCAAGAAGCAAAATAGGCTGATGATGCAATTGTCGGCTCAGTGTGTATTGCCAAATATAACAATTTAAAGGTCAAAAATATTGGTACCGTAAAATATGGGGGAAAAAATGGTGAAACTTGTGAAATCAGCCTCTGAATTGGCTATTGTGTCAAATGACGGAAAATCTTGTCAATGGAGGGAAAAGAGTTAAAGTTGTATTATTGTATTTTATTGTATTATGTTTACATTTTATTATATACATTTTGGCTAGAGAGTTCAATCTTGCTCTCATCAGACCATACCACATTTTTGGATTTTCTTTTCTTTCTTTTTGTTTTGTTTTGTAAGAAAAGGCTTGCATCTTGCCACCTTGCCCCATAGCCCAGAGAGATGAACAAACAATAATCCACAAAAAGCAAGGTTTAACCATAGACTGTAAAAAAATATGGACGTAGTGTCCATGATGTCACCCATAGGTTTCTGAAGAGAGTTTTTGAAGAGTAAAGTCGGCCCTTGCCATTTTGGCGGGACGTGGCTGGAGCTGAGGTGACGTGATGACTAACAGACAGCAGACATATGACAGACTCAAAGTGACCACGCCCTTAATTATGCAGAACTTTAAAGCTTATATAATGTAAATAAATGAGTTATAAAAAAATTCACCCCCCTCACATTTGTCATGAAGGGCAAAATCAGCTTTATAGACCAAAACCACAATTTGTACCAGGCTGTAAACATGTTTTTGTTCTGCTGTAAAGTTGGGCATTTTAACATGGGACTCAATGAGATTCTGCTCCCTTTTGGCCAGTCGATGAATTGCAGTTTAATTCACTTCTGTACTGGCTTCAAGAGAAACTGGGGGAGGTTGCTGCTTGGGCTTGACACAAGGTTAAATAGCTAACTAAAACAATAACAACAAGGAACACCTGGAGCCAATTACAAAGAGCAAAAGAACTACAAAGACCATGGACACATGAATGGCAAAATTCAAAATAAAAGACAAGACACAGGATCCTGACAGCAACCTGAACTTGCTGGAAAGAGCTGCAGCTCTTTTAATGTAGTTTCAAGAGGGTCCCTGACCAGTTTTCTCTTTAATTTTGGAGGCGCAACCTGTTCTTGATAATGTCACTGTCATGCCATACTTTCTCTACTGTTTATATTGAATGCCTTGAAAATATTTTGTAGCCCTCACCTGACCAATACCTTTAAACAATGAGGTCCCATTATTGCTTCATAAACTCTTTGTGGCCTATTTAACAGCCCATATTTATTTGGAGTTAATCATATAGTCACTTCAAATGAAGACAGGTATGTACTATTTAACATTAGCTAGATGATTGGTTAATTCTGAACACATCCACATACCAATTATAAAAGGGTGTGCACACTTATGCGGTTAGGATATTTCGTTTTTATTTTTCCTGACAAGTGTCATTTTTTTGTGTTGTCATCTATTTTTTACATTAAAGATGCAAAAGCTCTGATATGATCTATCATTGTTTCATTTACATTTTAACTAGGAAACAACTGTTTTAACAGGGAGTGTAGACTGTTTGTCACATGTCTAGTCTTTCTCTGTTGTGTTTTTGCATTTGTCACATGTTCCTTTTGTCTTAGTTTCCCGTCACTTGTGTGTTTCCTTGGTTACCCTCGTTAGTCTAGTTTCTGTTCAGCTGTGTTTAGTTAGTCTTCACCTCTATCACCTGTGCCCTTCATTTATTTAGTCATCTGTGTTTGTATTTAGTTCCTCTTGTTCATTCACTTGTGGTCTGGTCACCGTTATGCATTGTGTTTGTACCTGCCTGTACTTTGAAAGCTTCTTCAGTAAACTTTGTTTGAGCTACGTATTTATCTGTCCTTGCCTTCCTGCCTGAGTGACTGTAACACTGTTATTATCCTAAAGTTAAATGACTGTTTATCTACTCATGTTTACTTATCTGTCATATCTGCTTGCCTTCAATAAAGCTTCCTGCAACTGTGTTAATCTTCAACCTGCTTGTTTGTTTGCCCTGACAATAGTCAAAAGGTAATAGCCATCATAAGTGAACATTGACAAATGAGCTGTTTAGGTTCATCATATACACTCACCTAAAGGATTATTAGGAACACCTGTTCAATTTCTCATTAATGCAATTATCTAATCAACCAATCACATGGCAGTTGCTTCAATGCATTTAGGGGTGTGGTCCTGGTCAAGACAATCTCCTGAACTCCAAACTGAATGTCAGAATGGGAAAGAAAGGTGATTTAAGCAATTTTGAGCGTGGCATGGTTGTTGGTGCCAGGCGGGCCGGTCTGAGTATTTCACAATCTGCTCTGTTACTGGGATTTTCACGCACAACCATTTCTAGAGTTTACAAAGAATGGTGTGAAAAGGGAAAAACATCCAGTATGCGGCAGTCCTGTGGGCGAAAATGCCTTGTTGATGCTAGAGGTCAGAGGAGAAAGGGCCGACTGATTCAAGCTGATAGAAGAGCAACTTTGACTGAAATAACCACTCGTTACAACCGAGGTATGCAGCAAAGCATTTGTGAAGCCACAACACGCACAACTTTGAGGCGGATGGGCTACAACAGCAGAAGACCCCACCGGGTACCACTCATCTCCACTACAAAAAGGGAAAAAGAAAGCTACAATTTGCACAAGCTCACCAAAATTGGACAGTTGAAGACTGGAAAAATGTTGCCTGGTCTGATGAGTCTCGATTTCTGTTGAGACATTCAGATGGTAGAGTCAGAATTTGGCGTAAACAAAATGAGAACATGGATCCATCATGCCTTGTTACCACTGTGCAGGCTGGTGGTGGTGGTGTAATGGTGTGGGGGATGTTTTCTTGGCACACTTTAGGCCCCTTAGTGCCAATTGGGCATCGTTTAAATGCCACGGCCTACCTGAGCATTGTTTCTGACCATGTCCATCCCTTTATGACCACCATGTACCCATCCTCTGATGGCTACTTCCAGCAGGATAATGCACCATGTCACAAAGCTTGAATCATTTCAAATTGGTTTCTTGAACATGACAATGAGTTCACTATACTAAAATGGCCCCCACAGTCACCAGATCTCAACCCAATAGAGCATCTTTGGGATGTGTTGGAACGGGAGCTTCGTGCCCTGGATGTGCATCCCACAAATCTCCATCAACTGCAAGATGCTATCCTATCAATATGGGCCAACATTTCTAAAGAATGCTTTCAGCACCTTGTTGAATCAATGCCACGTAGAATTAAGGCAGTTCTGAAGGCGAAAGGGGGTCAAACAGTATTAGTATAGTGTTCCTAATAATCCTTTAGGTGAGTGTATATATTAGCAAAAAATGAGGGATATTGTCACACTGTTACTACAATGAAGAAATTGGAAATTGTGATATCTCAAACTTTAAAAGGCGACAAATGTACAATGATTTTGACACTGAAAAGTGGTGGCATATTTAAAAGTCAAAAGTCTATCCATTGTCTATAAAACTTGTTTGACAACATTTATGTACAGGGTTGGGCAACTCCTTTTCTGTGTAATTCTATCTGTGGTCACACAATGGGCTAAAACAACTCCTCCCTGAAGCAGCAGGGCATGCAAAACAACCAAAATGAAACTAAATGTATAACTGCACCATATATGTGAAAGAAGCAGAAGCCACTGAATAGTTTTTGGTATCTGTGTCGCTATCAACACCCTCTCCAACTGCTATCCTGATTCTTGTGTCGAAGGAATTAAGAATAAAGAAAAGAGGAAAAAAAACTAATTGAGGTGAGTACTATACATTTTAAAACCATTTTCTGACCTTAAGAACCGATTATAGATATTTTTATCCAATCTTTTTTGCCACTTGCTTATGTGCAAAGAAGATATACTGTCACATAGAAACTTAATTCCATTAACACTAACAAACTAATTCATAAATCAATTTCATTAAATCAGAATTGTAAGAGAGGTTATTTAAGGTGACCAGGAAGAGACATGTTCGGCTAACTGTTTCAGTTTTGGGCCCATGTATGTTTTGATAGTTTGTATTTCAATTTGAAAGTAAATAAGCAAAAAGGAGAAAATGTATTTATTTATTCATCAAAATGTAAAAAAAAAAAAAAAAAAAAAAGGATTTTGGTTTTATTTTTCGTTTTTAAGTTCAGACATAAAAGCATGATATTAGAGTCTACCCGACAATGGATAAGGAAAGGTAACGGAATATATGTGCAAAATCAGATGTGTTTCCATCCAAGATCCAACTTTTTTCCCTCCAGCCTGTTTTATTTATCTGTCCAACTATCAAAATCTGTGTGGCAAAGTATAATTAGTTGGTATAAAAAGTATAATATTAGGACTGGCAAATTGGTTCTCATTTTCAGAGATTGTCAATAAAATGTTTTCATTTGCAAACCCTCACATTAAAAAAAGGGCTTGAGGGCCTGGGACCAATTATAATGTGCTGGTTATAAATATGTTCAAGAGTGGTCTGAATTAATGACATATAAAAAGTTCTTGCTATGGTGAGACAGATTGCGCAGTCGTGCACAGTTGCTCTCCACCGACTGCGCTGATCAAAAGCCTGATGGGAAATTACTTGCTGATGACACAGCTATATGCACATTGGTTTAAATAACCATGCTAATGATCTCTTCTGAAATGTTTGATTTTGAAACTCTGATATCATGTTTTTATGTATATAAATTATGTGTGAATATTCCCAAACTCTCTTACAGTGCAATCCCTCCATAGCATATGTGATTGTTGTCATATTTATAAAATAAATAAATAAATAAATAAATAAAATACATATCTGTATTAAAGTAAAAATGAATGGAAAACCCCCCTTTTGGATATAATTAAATAACAAGTACATTTGGGTGTACCATTCATCATATTTATTTTAAATAAAAGCATCATGTGGTATCCACCTTTGATCTAATAGGTGTCTGATCCACTTCTAGAAGAGAGAACTGTCCCTCCTGCACTTATTTCACTCCTCTCCTCATTGCATCCGAGGCACATCTTAAATGAGCCTATTGTTTAATCCCTACTCAACTAGAGCAACATGTATCATTATGAAATAACTGTGATTGTAACCTACACAAAAAGTGAGGCTGTGTTTTCTAGAAAATCAACATGCAACATGCTTAGCCTAGTCAAAGTTTAGGGGTAATGTTAGATAGCCATTATAATACATTATAATATAGAGCAAGCTTTCTCAGTTGTCAGAAGATATCAAAACCAACCTTGAAAATATAGCTGCAAGCAGCCATTAAGGGGCCAAGCACAAACAAGGCACAATAGGTCATGCCAGCATGGCTGGGAGCATCAGACAAATTGCAACAATGAGCAATTAAAGACATATTAACATGATTTTAGCAAAATGGCTGAAAAATCATAAATGCAGTCACTAGTATGGCTAGTTTCTCGATTAATCGATTAATTTACAGATTAATAATAAAAAAAAATAACTGTAACTAATCTATGTATGAACTTTTACCCAATTATATTATTTATCACAAAAGATAAGGTTTATGCAGGGTAGGCCTAATTGGGAAGGTGTTTACTATGGCTTTGTTCACAGTATTTTTTTTGGAATTTACAGCAGAAGCTGCTTGAAGTGTGAATCCTGAAATATGTTGTTCATTCAGGAGATTAAAGTAGCTGCTTGAATATGTTCATTCAGTTGTATGATCAAACAGCTGAAGTCACAACCACATTCTAACTAACCATAGCGACAGTGTTAAACATGGCGGTGTCCATAAAACTGTGAAGTTTTACAACAATTGACAGAGCATTATTAAATAAATGAGTCCAATCTAGACATGAGTTAGCCTATTAGATATTATACATAACTAACAAGAGTGTTAAATGCTGAGTATGTTTGAGCTGCACGTCTTGCAGCCACAGTTTGTATTCAAATAAAAACAAAATATGGGACTGACAACCTTATTCTAGTGCTGTGTAAAACTTCTCTGTGATAATCAAAATACTTACTCTGCTGTCTCATCGTTTTTAGGTAAGCCCAGGATGTTTTATTTAGATGCTCCTGAATTTAATTTCAGTTCTACAGCGCTTGCAGAGCACCATTTTATTCGGTCTCTGTTAAAAAAATTCCCAAACTTTAGATCGGGCTCAATATTTTTGTAATAACGGCTGATTTTCAGCATGCCCAGGAGCCACCATCATTGGGAAACATAAACAGCACGACGAATCGAGGCATTACATGCAAAACAACAAATTTACGTAATAGACGTAATAGATCACATCAACGCATCATTCCAGCCCTAGTCACTAATAATATGATTTAATGGTTTATCACTTTCGACCAATAGGTGGCGCTGTGACCAAATTGATGTGGTGTGGTCAGTGTAATCACCTCTGAGAGTATCAGAAAAAGCCCATTCATAGTTTTCAGTCACATGACTGTCGCAGAGCCCTGGAGGGCAAAACAGCCATAGAACTGCAGCACAAGCCTGTCAATTTTTCACAAATATGTGATTAAGATGCAAGTTTTTGGCACTTGTGATCCATATATAGCATCTGCTGCAGTATTGCAGTATTTCAATCACTAAAAACAGCAGGACGTTTTTAAAACGCTTAACATGACGCACCAATAAGGATTAAATTAAGCAAATTTTACCACTAATCAAGGATTTATTGATCTGGGTTTTATTTTAAACCGAGTCGTGTTGCACCACGTAACTGTAAACACAGATTAACTATGCAGAAAGACCGTTAGAATTAAAGGGCTGATCGAGAAGCATAGGCGAAGGGTGAACCGATGCCATGCTAAAGAATCCTTATTAGTGCAACCCACTGTAAGAATATGTATGAACAAGCAGCGAGTCGACACAACAAAGCATTCCAGAGACCCCCTCTCCGAACCATGAACGAATCAAAAAACGAATCCATGGAACCAAATGGCCGGAAAAGATGCCTCGACTGCCTCATCTCAAACCCGTAAAGACCACAGGGGTAAGGACCCCTGTAAGGAACCCTCACACATGAAACCAAAGTTTTATCTGGAAGCAAAAGGTGCGCCCAAACATCAAACAGGGACACTTTGCCTCCCCCCTCCCTGTCGGTCGACACAGTCCAGAGACTCTCTGAATATCACATCAAAAGACCTCACAGGACTCATGATTCTGAGCCAAAACCTCTGAATTCATACCAATAATGTGAATTAAACCACCAAACGGTGCCTTAAACATATACCAAGGTATTATGTGTATTTTCATGTAACCTGTGAAGTTTCTCTGTATGCTAGACATTTATCACATATGAATCTTTATTATCTTCTACTCCAATCATGGGAAACCATAGGCTGTTTGATATCTGTGCGATGCATAAACGATTTCCATCGTTTTGATGCAAGGTAGATTTGTGTAAAATGCACCATAATCATACTATGAAAGTTGGTTTCTTAAAAGTATTTAGCCTAACTCGCAAAGAATGGCAGCACGTGATAATGTGGACATTATGCTAATGATATACCAGGACAGCAGAAGTGGGCGTAAGACACGCCCAAAACAACAGCCGATTGGTTGGTGACACTTTCAAGGACGGACTTTGAAACACGCTTAAAAACTAAGGACAAACAAGATGTCTTTGCTTTTTGCTTTGCTTCGTGCTTATGCTGACTGCCATGGTTTTGTGGTGATTTCTGCTTTGGTTTGTGCTGGCCTTTTCATCTCACTGTCTGCACGTTTCACTGCCCTTCAAGCTACCAAGAGCTCTTCACAAACTCAAACTCTGTTTGAACCTCGACGAAGAAAACTTCCTGGAGTCCGCGCAGCCGCTCACCGTGACTCAGAGAAACTCCCGTCGCATAGCAACCAGCTAACGCTATCCAGGATCCGGCACTATGAGGCTACCCTGCAAAACCAACTATCCATCCAATCACCAAGTGTCCCTCCGAACACAACGACTGACCGCCAGCCAAGCAACTCCGTCCCGAGAGGAACCCATGCTCACAGGAGCATCCAAACGCAAGTACATAACTCTCCATTTTGGCTGAACTGGTGAAAATCGTATCTAAGCGAACAAACTAAGGTTGAATTGCTAGTATATTGATTCTCTCAGGCGTGGTTAAGAAATCGTGTCTGAACGAGACACTTGGGACTCCATTCCTTTCCGTTAACAAACATCACTTTTCCTGCAAACTGTATGAATGGATGTGTGCTTGTGTGTCTTAGTAGATTAGATTGTGTGTTAAGAATAGTTCAATAAACCCTTGTTTACCTTTTTATCTATACAAGTGTCTTGTGCTTTGTGTTTATAAGTTATTGCCTTAAACTGATTGATTGTGTTACCTAAGCTCACAAACAGTGAACATAAAGTTAATGATATTATTACTATGTTCGAACGTGACCGACTGAAAGGGAACGTCTCGGTTACGTATGTAACCCTTGTTCCCTGAAGGAGGGAACGGAGACATACGTCCCGTCGCCAGGTGCTGTGCTTCCGCTGAGCGGCTGGCTCCTCAGCAGAAAAGCAAAGATGTGGTATTCCACTTTCGTATTTATACCCGCGCTGCATGGTGGAGTGTGGAATGCGTGAACCGCATACAAATTTCCATTGGCTCATTTTTAACACTCAAAGTAGATTGGTCTCTGAAAATGATCCCCAATTAGTTGGTCAGTTCCGACATACATCTCCGTTCCCTCCTTCAGGGAACGAGGGTTACATACGTAACCGAGACGTTTCACAGCATCACAGTATTAAACAATTATTAAATAAATCAACTGTATTATTGAATTATGGTTATTATTACCATCAGTTAAAATGGCCGTTAAATGAATGAAAAGGTTTTTTTGGTTGAACAAATGCTTTATTATAACAAATGTGAAACCATTTGTTTGTTTTGTTTATTAAAATTTCAATAAAACATGTTTAATCAACTAAATTCAATAAATGATTATGAATTAGATTAACAACAAATTTTTATCATTAATTTATTAAAATGTTTAAGAATAATAAATTCCTATGAAATTTATATATTTATATTGTAACGATCCACTGGAGGCAAGCATGATGAGAACCCAAGTGCAGTTTATTTAATAAACAAGGACTATACTTTACTTGAACAGACTTGACTTGAACAGACTTGACTAGAAACATGAAGAGACACTCACCAACAGTGGGTTACATATAACAATACTCGACAAGGACTTAAATACACAGAGACTAATGACTAACAAGACACACCTGTGAACAATGATCAAGACAAAGAACCAATGACAGAAATGAACTAAGAACACATGACAAAAACAACCAATGAGAACATAACACATGAGGACAAGGGGATCACATGACAATGAAAAAAAACGGGACATATCCCCCCCTCTATGGGCGGCTCCTGACGCCCAACAAAAACAAAACCTACAACATTCCAGGAGGGTGGTCTTCGGGGAGGGATTGTGGCCCAGGCCCGTGCAGGGGGACAGGACATGGACCCTGGCAAGGCAGAGACAGGCCTGGGAGCATGGGCGGACCTGGGCCATGGGGCATGGGCGGACCTGGGCCGTGGAGCAATTCAGAAAAAGCCATGGAGGCTCAGGCAGTTCAGGAAGCCATGGAAGTACAGGAAGTCCAAAGGACCATAGTGGTGAAGGAAGTTCAAGAAGCCATGAAGGTGCAGGAAGTTCAAGAGACCATGGCAGTGCAGGAAGTTCAGGGGACCACAGAGGCGCGTCCTCCATGGCCTACTCCAGGTACCTACTCCAGGTACTACTAATGAAGTCAATATACTGACATAGGGTACAAGGGTGTTCTACTGAGGGCGTGAGTTCTGCAAGGTCAGGGTCCAAACCAAACCACCTTTTCAGTTGAATCTCATCCCAGGGCAAAAAATCCATGAAACACACAAAATCCTTAACATATTCCTCAATGGCTCTTCCTGCTTGAAGATTCAAAATCTTGGAAACTGCTGGGTCCATTGTGTTAGTCGAGTATTCTGTAACATTATCCACTGGAGGCAAGCATGATGAGAACCCAAGTGCAGTTTATTTACAAATATGAACAGATACAAAATAAACAAGGACTAGACTTGACTTGACTTGACTTGAACAGACTCGACTAGAACCATGAAGAGACACTCACCAACAGCGGGTTACATATAACAATACTCGACAAGGACCAAGGCAAACATGAGGGCTTAAATACACAGAGACTAATGACTAACAAGACACACCTGTGAACAATGATCAAGACAAAGAACCAATGACAGAACTGAACTGAGAACACATGACAAAAACAACCAATGAGAACATTACACAGTGCTGCAAAACAGAGATTTACTAAATTAAAGCATGGATTAAAAAATATATTCTTAAATAATGTTTAAATTATGTATTATTATGTTAAGTACATAGGCATACAATAGTAAAATATTTCTGTCATAATTTCTTCTAGTTAAACCAAACTTTTATTTTGACGGGTTGTAGTTTCAGAGTGTATTTGACAATGGTTTTTATTCTAATAAAAATGCTCATTAGGGGTTCTCTCAGATCAGCTCTGGAAATGTTCATGTTCAAATATGGTTTGTGAGACGTTAAAAACACCATGAGCAGTGTTTAATATTCACAGACCATGACGCAATTTGATTTATTGTACAGTTCTACTATTCATTCATCCATCAGTTTGTGTGTTTTACGTGACATCTGCGTTATACTGTAAATTCAGTTTTCATGACTGGATTCCAGTGTTGGGGAAGCTACTCTGAAACTGTAGTTTGACAAGCTACAAGCTACTTATAAATTAAAGTAGTTAAACTACAGTCAAGCTACCCTTCTGAAAAAACAGTTAGAGACACTACAAGTTACTACCAAAAAGTAGCTAGCTACATTGAAACTACTTTGAATTTTATTTAATTTTTTAATTTTTTATTTTTTTTACAGTTAAATTGCATATTTACAACTGAATAATCGTTAATGAAGAATGTTTTAAGTTAAATGTTTGGGGTTTAAAACAACACAATGCAATACAATTATGATGAGTAAAATTTTATTTTGTAAACTATCCAAATATACAATACTCAAATGTAGTCTATATCTCAAACGGACTGTCAAAGTGCAAAAAGCGCTACAAATGTCATGTCACATCAATGCAAAAACCAAATATAAGCAACTTGGATACACAGGAGTAGACAAAAATGCAGGTAAACTCACAGCACATGCAGTGATGCGTCATACGGTGTGTGAACAGAGCCGCTCTGAGACGTGAATCATGCGCTGGTTGCGTGAACATAGAGCACTTCATTCTGAAACCCGCGCGATAAGTGCATTAAACTATATTGCAATATTGTTTTCTGTTCAATTGACAGATGCTTTGCCAGTGCAATGACGCAAAACACCACGTTAGTGATCTTTCAGGTTCTTTATAAAACTGGTGGGACAGATTAAACTATGATGGGACACCACTGTAATTAAATTAGAAGCAGACATTTGATATAGAGTGCAATAAAGCAGGATAATCAATTAAAAAAAGGCTATTATTCACCTGTATGTGCTTGAAGTCTTCGACGCAGAGAGCGTTTTAATCTTTTGTTTGTGTAAATCAAGTGTAACCTTTACTAGTCGATTCGTGTGAAGTATCAACCCACTCCTGTACGTCCTTTACATAATCATCAGAAGATCTCTTCTCTGTGAACCATAAAGCCGCAAGATGCGCGATGAAACAATAGATGGCGGTAATGCGCAATTTTAGTATGTGATCAAATAAGAGGAAAACGCTGTGCTGCTTCAATGCATTGCAGGCTCGTCAAAACAAAATGAAATGCGCTACACCGCTACTTGCTGAAAAAAGTAGTTGGCTACTGGAAAAGCTACATTGTTTTAAAAGCAACTGAGCTACTGACAAGCTACTGAAAAATGTAGTTCCGTTTCAGTCAGTACACTACGAGTTACATCAGTTACTGACGAAATGGGGGTTTCGCTTAGAAGCCAATCGCTTTTGAGCTCTACAAAACGAGCCAATGGCATGAAAATGCCATGGGTCTGCGGAATTTGCATGCCGCAACCCCGCTCCGTCGCGTGGGTATAAAGGGCATTGGTGGCAATCTCGCATTATGTTTCTGCTTCAGAGCCGAGTATTATTGCCTGAGCGTTTTTTCTCTTCAAGAAGAGTATCTCTCCAGAGTGTTGGTGTGACGGCGCGTTCCAGCGAGTTCCGCATTCCTGTCTGATCTGTGCAGTGATCTAGCACAGCGTGCGTGTTCTCCCTGGGCGCTTCAGCATTTCTGCAGAGTAAACAACTCCTCTCTAAAAGAGCTGCACACGGCACGTCTTTTTCAAGATGTCTCGCCCGTGCTCCATTTCTAGGTGCGGTCGGCTGGTGGCTCCGTTTGACGGGCATGATCGCTGTTTGGCGTGCTTGGGCCTCGTGCACGCCGAGCACGCATTCATGGATGAGTCATGTTCCCACTGCAGGAACATGGCCATCGTAGTGTTGCGATCAAGACTCAATGATCTCCGTAGTGGAGGGAGAGTCCCCTCTACAACACCCCAATCTATTTCCTCCACGAGAGGAATACTTTGGCTGGTGGTCAGGGTGATCTGAGGGTGACGGTGTGGGCCAACCCGACGAATCCTCCTCGGGCCACACCCCCCTCTAGCACACTGCAACCTGTGGTGTTGCCAGATGAGGGCGCTGGGGCTTCCCGTCCGGGGCCATGCGTTTCATTTGGCGCACCGGCGGAGGACTCCATGTCAATTGCCGCATCACAAGGTGGGCTGGATTCCTCCGGAGATGACGATTCGGCTGTGTTGCCTCCCTCAGGATTTCCAGCATTGCCCGAGTCTGATCCGGAGCTCACAGCCATGCTTTCCCGGGCGGCCGAGGCTCTTGGGCTTGTGTGGAACCCTCCGCCATGTCCCGAGCGTTCTCGGTTAGATGATTGGTATCTGGGGCGGCCCGTGCCAAAGGCGCCCATCAGCCCCCAGTGCTATTCTTCCCAGAAGTGCATGAAGAGGTGTCGAAATCGTGGAAGTCTCCCTTGACTTTTCGCGATCGCTCGGCAGCCACCTCCGCCTTCACTGTTTTTTCTTTTCAAGAAAAGTATCTCTCCAGAGTGTTGGTGTGACGGCGCGTTCCAGCGAGTTCCGCATTCCTGTCTGATCTGTGCAGTGATCTAGCACAGCGTGCGTGTTCTCCCTGGGCGCTTCAGCATTTCTGCAGAGTAAACAACTCCTCTCTAAAAGAGCTGCACGCGGCACGTCTTTTTCAAGATGTCTCGCCCGTGCTCCATTTCTTCACTGCCCACGATGGCGGCGCGGTGAAAGGGTACACTGTTGAGCGCTCTGTTGCGATGCAACTGTGTCCGCAGAGCGCTGCGACATGGCGTGGTGACCCAAAGCACCCGTCCAAGGCTTGTAGGTTTACGTCTACTTTGGTGGCGAAGACCTACAGAGCTGCGGGCCAGGCCGCGTCCACCCTGCATGCGATGGCCACCCTACAGGTCTATCAGGCCAAGGTGCTCAGAGACATGCACGAGGGCAATGCTGACCCTGCATTAATGCAGGAGTTGCGGACGGCCACCGACCTCGCTCTACGAGCAGGTGATGTCCACTTCGGTGGTCCAGTAGCAGCATTTATGGCTCAACCTGGCTGATATGCGAGAATCTGCGCAAACCTGTTTCCTCAATTCTCCCATTTCCCAGGATGGGCTATTCGGCGGGGCGGTCCAGGACTTTGCCCAACAGTTCTCGACCGCTCAAACACATTCTGCCCTGGCGGCCAGCTGCACCCAGCCGCCGGCTCAGAAGCCTCAGTCCGTTCCCCGCCGAGGCCACCCACCCACGGCTCCCGCCCCTGGCAGATGAGACCCTCGTGGAACGCTGGTCCTTCCCTGGTCTCCTCTGTCAGGGCGCGGAATTCGACCCCGCCCACACCTCGGGACGCCCCCACGCCTCCCATGTCTGGGCCGGTCATTCCACCTCGCTCACACCTCGGGACGCCCCCATGCCTCCCATGTCTGGGCCGGTCATTCCGCCTCGCTGCCCCATCGGGGGTACGGCTGTGGTTCGCATGACCCCTCTGGTTCAGTTCTTGGGAGCCTGGCTAGCGCTTCCCAACCTGTCCAGGTGGCTCGCTCGCACCATCACGTTCGGCTATGCGATTCAGTTCGCCCGGTCTCCTCCTCCCTACTGGCGAAGGGTGCGATCGAGATCGTCCCTCCAGCCGAGATGGAGTCCGGCTTCTACAGCCCTTACTTTATTGTACCCAAGAAAACCGAGTTTCCAGGCATGTTGTTGTTACAACAGATGCCTCTGCCACGGGCTGGGGCGCCATGTGCAATGGACATGCTGCCGCGGGCTTCTGGAGAGGACCCCAGCGCCTTTGGCATGTCAATTGCCTCGAGTAGCTGGCCGTGCGTCTTGCCCTGCACCGCTTCCGAGCCCTGCTCAAGGACAAGCATGTACTGGTCTGGTCAGACAGTACGGCGACAGTAGCGTACATCAACCGACAAGGTGGTCTACGCTCCCGCCGGATGTCGCAACTCGTCCGCCATCTCCTCCTATGGAGTCAGAAGCATCTGAGGTTGCTTCGTGCCGTTCACATCCCACAGCCAACGAGCTGTCACGCTTTCAGCCGCTTCCGGGGGAAGGAAGACTCCATGCCCAGATGGTTCAGCTGATTTGGGAACAGTTCGGCGACGCACAGATAGATGTTTGCCTCCCACGACTCTTCCCATTGCTGCTGGTACTACTCCCTGACCGAGGGGACCCTCAGCCCGGATGCACTAGCGCACAGCTGGCCGCGGGGCCCACGCAAGTATGCGTTTCCCTTCACAGAGGTTCTGTGCAAGATCAGGGAGGACAGGTCCTTTTGGTCGCCCCATATTGGCCCGGCCGGACCTGGTTTCTTAGAACTCGTACTCCTTGCTACAGCCCCTCCCTGGTCGATACCTCTGAGGAAGGACCTCCTTACTCAGAGATGGGGCACCATATGGCACCCACGTCCCGACCTTTGGAACCTCCACGTGTGGAACCTGGACGGGACGTGGTAGGTTTGAGTACCCTGCCACCTCAGATGGCGGCTACCATCACTTCCGCTAGGGCCTTGTCCACGAGACAGGCCTATGCGTTGAAGTGGAACCTCTTCGTCACCTGGTGCTCCTCTCGCCGAGAGGACCCCAGGAAATGCCTGATCGGGTCCGTGCTCTCCTTCCTCCAAGAAGGGTTGGAGCGAAGGCTGTCTCCCTCCACCCTGAAGGTCTATGTGGCCGCTATTTCGGCCCACCATGACCTGGTGTACTTAAAAACGGTAGGACAGCACGACCTGGTCAGCAGGTTCCTTAGAGGCGCGAGGAGATTAAATCCTTCTCGCCCGCCTCAGGTACCCTCTTGGGATCTTGCAGTGGTGTTATCTGCCCTGCAGAAAGCTCCCTTTGAGCCACTGCAGTCTGTGGAGCTGAAGTTCCTTTCATTGAAAGTGGTGCTCTTGATTGCTCTGGCCTCCATCAAGAGGGTAGGGGACCTGCAGGCATTTTCGGTTGACGAAGCGTGCCTGGAATTCGGCTAATTCTCACGTGATCCTGAGACCCCGGCCTGGATACGTGCCCAAGGTTCCCACCACTCCCTTCAGGGACCAGGTGGTGAACCTGCAAGCGCTGCCCGTGGAGGAGGCAGACCCAGCCTTGGCACTGCTCTGTCCAGTACGCACCCTTCGCGCTTACGTAGAGCGGACGCAGTGTTTCAGGACCTCAGACCAGCTCTTTGTCTGTTACGGAGGGCAGCAGAAAGGGAAGGCTCTCTCCAAGCAGAGGTTGTCCCACTGGATAGTGGATGCCATTGTCCTGGCATATCAGGCTCAGGGCTTGCCATGCCCCCTTGGGGTAAGAGCACTCTCCACCAGGAGTGTTGCTTCCTCTTGGGCTTTAGCACATGGCGCCTCGCTGACAGACATTTGTAGAGCTGCAGGCTGGGCGACACCCAACACATTCGCAAGATTTTATAATCTCTGAGTGGAGCCTGTGTCCTCTCGTGTACTCGCCCCAAGTGGCCAGTAACTGGACAGGCTCAGGTGTCTTTGCTTGCTGCGCCATTCCACTCTACGGACTGGATACGTGTGCATTTCTTCTCAGGTGAGCTTCACAGTAAGCCCTGAGCTCCTCCAGCACTGTTGATGTCGACACCAGAGTGCATGCCCGCTTGGTCAGCCCTCGTGTTCGGCTAGGTGCCGTCGTGTGCATGGTTCCCCCGTTGGGTAACCCCCACATGTGTATCTCCACGGTAAGTCTCTCTGAGCGCGTGTCTTCCCTTGGCAAGACACCTTGCCACGCCTAGGGTTGAAAAATTCCACCTGCGGCTGAATACCCCAGAGTGTTCCTTATGCAGTCCCTTCGGGGGTCATAGGTGTATTCTTGAGTCCTCCCTTCGGGCAGGCATTGTGTTGCATTTCTCCACGTGGGATATGCTTCCCAGTGTACCTTGGTAACGTTGAGCCTAGCCCCTCGTTCGTGCTAACACTCACAGCAGGGAGCTCTGGTCAGTGCAGGACGCTGAAAGACAGCCGTCGTGGCGAGATTGTATTGGGACCCCCATTTCGGCAGTAACTGACAGAACTCGTAGTGTACTGACTGAAAGGGAACGTCTCGGTTACGTTTGTAACCCTCGTTCCCTGAAGGAAGGGAATGGAAACGTTACTTCCCCATGCCCTTCCGCTGTACCGCTGGAACGGCCAGGCGCTCATGCCTCGGCTCTTCAGCAGGTAACATAATGCGAGATTGCCACGCAACGCCCTTAATACCCACGCGGTGGGGCGGGGTTGTGGCATGCAAATTCCGCAGACCCATGGCATTTTCATGCCATTGGCTCGTTTTGTAGAGCTCAAAGGCGATTGGCTTCTAAGCGAAACCCCCATTTCGTCAGTTACTGTCGTAACGTCTCCGTTCCCTTTCTTCAGGGAGCGAGGGTTACAAACGTAACCGAGACGTTAAGTTAGTAGCGTCGCTACTTGAAGTTAACTACTCCCCAACATTGCTGGATTCCAGGATTCCCTCTGCATCACAGAAATCATTCGGCCTTAAGTTATAAACACACCTTTATCTGCACAGAGGAATGGTGTTCCCGAACATGTTCTATGTGTTTCCTTCTTTTGCAGCCACTTTGCATCTACATTTTTTGGCAAATTGGATATCCTCCAGGACAACCACACGTAATTTTTTTTCCTATATCCAAAGTATTTCCTTACTAGCCAGGGGTTTGCGAAAGCGTTTCGCTTTCAGCTAGATCTGCATCACTGACATCTGTCTTGTCCGTCTTCATCTTTTTTTGATTTTTGCACGTTTGTTCTCCCACCCTTCAATTCAATACAGTAGCTTCCGGAGCACGATTTTCCCCCCTTTGTATTATTTATTTATTTTTACTCAGTAACAGATATGGTTTAAAATGTAGCGAAGTACAATACTTCAAACAAAACATACTTAAGTAAAAGTAAAATTACATTTTTAAAACTACTTAAAAAAGTAGAAGTACACAGAAAAACTACTCAATTATAGTAACGCGACTAAATGTTACTTTCCATCTCTGTCAAGTGTACTTGAGCAACAGCTGTTTCAAAGGTTTCAAATGGTGACCACACTAAATATTGATTTGTTTAGTTACTATAAGTTAATATATATCGAAAATCTGGAATTTGACATTTAAATTTAAAATTTGCATTTCGATTTTTCAAAAATGTTATGATTTATATGCTATATTATGATTTATGACTACTTCTAAATGTATCTCTGCCTTACTTTGTGTGAATACAATTTACAATTTTAACTTAGTACAATTAGTAAAAAAAAATGTGCACTTAAATGTGCTCATGCTTTGGAACAAATTAATTGGTGGTTAAATAAACATCATAGATTAATAATATACAAAATTTATTGTAAATGTGAAGAAAATGTAATAACCTGCATATTATTACATTACAGACACTGACGTCACCAACAGACAAGAATCAGGGCACGTAAGTTATATAATTTTCTCATTGTGGTTGTGTCAAACTTTTAATACTTTTAAAGCTTGAAGAGCTGTCAAAAAAATCTGATTAATTTTTTCAGTTTAACGCAATTAACACAACATCCTTTTTTTCCTCATCCTTTAGCAAAAGTATATATATATATATATATATATATACACTCACCTAAAGGATTATTAGGAACACCTGTTCAATTTCTCATTAATGCAATTATCTAATCAACCAATCACATGGCAGTTGCTTCAATGCATTTAGGGGTGTGGTCCTGGTCAAGACAATTTCCTGAACTCCAAACTGAATGTCAGAATGGGAAAGAAAGGTGATTTAAGCAATTTTGAGCATGGCATGGTTGTTGGTGCCAGAGTATTTCACAATCTGCTCAGTTACTGGGATTTTCACACACAACCATTTCTAGAGTTTACAAAGAATGGTGTGAAAAGGGAAAAACATCCAGTATGCGGCAGTCCTGTGGGCGAAAATGCCTTGTTGATGCTAGAGGTCAGAGGAGAATGGGCCGACTGATTCAAGCTGATAGAAGAGCAACTTTGACTGAAATAACCACTCGTTACAACCGAGGTCTGCAGCAAAGCATTTGTGAAGCCACAACACGCACAACCTTGAGGCGGATGGGCTACAACAGCAGAAGACCCCACCGGGTACCACTCATCTCCACTACAAATAGGAAAAAGAGGCACGAGCTCACCAAAATTGGACAGTTGAAGACTGGAAAAATGTTGCCTGGTCTGATGAGTCTCGATTTCTGTTGAGACATTCAGATGGTAGAGTCAGAATTTGGCGTAAACAGAATGAGAACATGGATCCATCATGCCTCTTGGCACACTTTAGGCCCCTTAGTGCCAATTGGGCATCGTTTAAATGCCACGGCCTACCTGAGCATTGTTTCTGACCATGTCCATCCCTTTATGACCACCATGTACCCATCCTCTGATGGCTACTTCCAGCAGGATAATGCACCATGTCACAAAGCTCGAATCATTTCAAATTGGTTTCTTGAACATGACAATGAGTTCACTGTACTAAAATGGCCCCCACAATCACCAGATCTCAACCCAATAGAGCATCTTTGGGATGTGGTGGAACGGGAGCTTCGTGCCCTGGATGTGCATCCCACAAATCTCCATCAACTGCAAGATGCTATCCTATCAATATGGGCCAACATTTCTAAAGAATGCTTTCAGCACCTTGTTGAATCAATGCCACGTAGAATTAAGGCAGTTCTGAAGGCGAAAGGGGGTCAAACACAGTATTAGTATGGTGTTCCTAATAATCCTTTAGGTGAGTGTGTATATATATATATATTATATATGGTAACACTTTACAATAAGGTTCATTAGTTAACTACATTAGTTAACTACATTAGTTAACATTAACTAATAATAAACTGCACTTATAAAGCATTTATTTATCTTTGTTAATGTTAATTTCAACATTTACTAATGCATTATTAAAATCTTGTTAGCATTAGTTAATGCACCGTGAACTAACATGAACAAACCATGAATAGCTGTATTTTTATTAACTAACGTTAACAGAGATTAACAAATACAGTAACAAATGTACTGCTCATGGTTAGTTCATGTTAGTTAATACATTAACTAATGTTAACAAATGAGACCTTATTGTAAAGTTTTACCATATATATATATATATATATATGAGCATGGTCTAAAACATATGCCGCAAGTGCAAGTACACACAAGTCCGAATCCACTTTTGCTAGTTTAACGATGGGAAACCTTGTTTTCAGACCATGGACGAACAGATGGGACGCAAACACATTTGCTATTTTAACTGGACATGAAAATGATAAGTGTGTTGGGCTGAAACTAGCCACACTGCACCGGGTGTATAATAGAGCCCAATATCTGTACCTGTAACAATTGCAAAATTATTTGTAAAATTATTCGTAACATACGTCGGAACTGACCAATAATTTGGGGATTGTTTTCAGAGACCAATCTACTTCGAGTCAATAAACGAGCCAGTAAACATTGGCATGCAGTTCACATATGACGTTCCCTTTCAATCAGTCACGTTCGATATACGTCCAAACTGACCGACAAATTGGGGATCTACCAACACGCCATTGCTACTGGCCCTTCCAGCGCTTTGCCTGAGCTCCCTGAGCTCCCTACCTGTTGAAGTGGGAAGTCAGGACTCTAAGCAGAGAAGGTCAGTCACTGCTGTTCTGCAAGACCCACTCAGTATGACTATTGGATAACGCTGGGAATGCGTGCCTGTTTCGAGGAAGGGAACGCTGCGGAAGCCACAATCTTTCCATGGGAAGGCTTTGCGCTACTGGCCACTAGGGTCGAGTACACAGGAAGATACCGGCTCTACACGGAGGCTATAGAATCTAGCGAACGTGTTAGGTGTCACCCAGCTCTCAGCTCTGCAAATATCTGTTAGCGAGGCGCTTTGAGCCAGCGCCCAGAAGGAAGCAACACTTCTAGTTGAGTGTGCTCACAACCCGAATGGGCAAGGCAGACTGATACGCCAAGACAATAGCATCCACTATCCAGTGGACTAACCTCTGCTACCCCTTTTCCACCAAGGCAGTGCTGGTGCTGCTACGGAGCCAGAGCCTAGTTTCAAATCGTTTTTTTGTCTTTCCACACCCAAAGCACCAGCTCCGAACCAGGAAAAGTGGTTCTTAAGTAGCACCAAATCATTGCTGGTCTAGAAGTAAGACCGGCTGGGGGTGGGGTTACCGTGACCAACAAGATTAACAGAAACTTGTGACCGCCATTTTTTAATTAGCAGCTAATCGAGCTAATAGCTGCTCGATTGTAATCTCCGTCTATACAAATTACGGCGAGCTGCACAAATGCGTTGGATTCGCTGTGTTTTGATGTTGATGTAGGATCGTAATGCCATGTGCATCAATAGTAATGCAATGTTCGCCATTGTTGATGGAAGGCTTGTTCGAGATGCATCGGTGCTGTGCAGACCGATCGCCGTATGACATCAAAGTACAACGAGAACATACGACTCCTTATGCTTTTGAATCGCTCATGCAGTATTTTAATATCATACGCTGAACGGTCTGCCCAACGCCAATGCATCTCGAACAAGCCTGGTGTGTTTGTGTCTCCCGCTGCCTCGCTAGAGTTGCTGAGAAAGATGAGACGTATACAGTGACGTAAGACCTGGCTCTGTGGTGGCTTCTTTAGCCCATGGAAAGGCAACCCCGTTCTTAGAAGGTTCGTAAGTCGAACCAACTCTGAACTGGCACTAGCACTGGCTCTGAACTAGGACCCGGTTCATTCTGGTGGAAAAGGGGTATGCTTAGAGACAGCCTTTCTCTTCTACTGGCCTCCGTAACAGACAAAGAGCTGCCCTGAAGCTTTGTGTTCTGTCCACCGCAAAGCACGGATGGGACAGAGCAAAGCCAAGGCTGGGTCTGCCTCCTCCTAAGGCAGCACTTGCAGGTTCACTACCTGGTCCCTTAAGAGAGTGGTAGGAACCTTGGGCACATATCCAGGCCGGGCTCTCAGGACAACGTGAGAGTTGGCCGGCCCAAATTCTGGGCACAATTTGTCGACCGAAAATGCTTGCAGGTCCCCTACCATCTTGATGGAGGCCAATCCCGTCAGGAGTACTGTCTTCATGGACAGGATTTTTAACTCTACTGACTGCAAAGGCTCAAAGAGAGGTCTCTGAGGTGCTGTGAGCACCAGAGACAGGTCCCAAGAGGGTAACGAGGTAGGATGAGGAGGATTCAACCTCCTCACACCTCTGAGGAACCTGACGATCAGGTTGTGCTTCCCTATAGACTCACCTTCAACTGCATCGTGATAAACCGTGATTGCTGCAACATACACTTTAAGGGTGTAAGGGAGCACTTTAAGCTCCTAAATAAACCTATTTCATGGTTTGCGTTCTCCGGCCACCAAGTGCTGTTGCCATGCAGATGGGTGTCCGGAATGCATTGGTTTTCTATTTTAGTTGAGGATGGTGTTGTTTAAGTGGCACCAAATTAAATAACTAATCAGTTTTTACAACAGAAATTAATCAATCAAAAACGCCTAGGTTACGACTGTAACCTCGGTTCCCTGAAGAGGGAACGAGCATTGTATCGAATGACGCTATGGGAACGCAATGCGTGATGACGTCTTGAAGCACATGTAAAATCAGTCCAATGGTGTGACGGGACGTCAGAGCCGGTGACGTCACGAACCAGGAAGCTATAAAGCCAGCCCAAAACAAAGCCGCGCTAGCTTCGCAAGTCTGAAGTAGTCGCTTTGACAGGCACATAGAAGATATGGTAGGCCGATGCAACGCTCGTTCCCTCTTCAGGGAACCAAGGTTACAGTCCTAACCTAGGCGTTCCCTTTCAAGGGAACTCTCGTTGCATCGAATGACGCTATGGGAACGTCTATACCAACGCCCCCCATAGTGAGAAGTGACTGTCCAGTGTGAATCCGAAGAGCAGCACTAGGACGAGAGCACCTGGGACCCTGGTGTAGAGTCCAAGTCCATAGAGTAAAATCTCACAAATGTGTGCGGTGAGGACCACCCTGCCGCATCACAAACGTCTTGAAGAGCAACTTCTGACATAAGGGCCTTAGAGGCCGCCATACTCCTAGTAGAGTGGGAACGGACAGCCATAGGAGAAGGCTGTCCAACCAAGCCATAAGCATCTAAAGCCCTAACAGGGCACAACAAATTATTATTTTCCTGGTCCGCATTTTGAAAAGGTGGAGGACAAAAGGCCTGCAGTACAATAGATCTGGCTACATTAGTAGGGACCTTAGGAATATAACCTGGCCTCGGATGAAGGAAGGCCTTAACCATACCAGGTGCAAATTCCAGGCACGAGGGTGCAACCGACAGTGCTTGCAAATCTCCTATCCATTTAAGAGATGAGATAGCGAGGAGGAACAAAGCTTTTAAGGTTAAAAACTTAGCAGGAACTTCCTCCAATGGCTCAAATGGAGCCAGGGAAAGGCCCTGAAGGACAGTAGCCAGATCCCAAGTCGGTACCCTAGCACGAACTGCAGGCCTCAGCCTCAGAGTACCACAGAGAAAACGAGATACCAACGGATCTTTACCCAAAGACATACCACCCAAAGGAATGTGGTAAGCACCTATGGCCGCCACATAAACTTTTAAGGTGGAAGGGGATAGCCCTGCAGTGAACCGATCCTGCAGGAACTCCAGCACTGTACCAACCGGGCAGTTAACCGGGTCCCACTGGCGGTCACTACACCATGAAGTGAAGACTTTCCACTTCAGGGCATAAAGTTTTCTCGTGGAAGGAGCTCTGGAGTGTAGAATGGTCTCCACAACCTCAGTTGAGAGACCAGTCCCTATGAGCTGTGCCCCCTCAGAGGCTAAGCCCACAGGTTCCACAGTTCTGTACGGGGGTGAAATATCGAACCCCCTGCCTGGGACAGAAGGTCCCTCCTGACGGGTAACTCCAGTGGAGGCCCATCGAGGAGAGATACTAGATCGGAGAACCATACTCGGACCGGCCACCGCGGGGCTATCAAAATAAGGCGCAACTGGTCCCTGCGAACTATCTCCAGAACTCCCGGGAGCACCAGAGTGGACAGTGAGTCGTCTCTCGAGACGCAAACAAATCCACCTGAGCCTGGCCGAACACCCTCCATATCTGCTCCACCACCTCGGGGTGGAGCCTCCATTCCCCGGGCCTCAGCCCCTGTCTCGACAGGATGTCTGCTCCTATATTCTTGGCCCCAGGGATGTAAGCTGCTTTGAGTGAAAGTAAATTCCCCTGGGACCACAGGAGGATCTGGTGCGCCAGTCTGCAAAGCGGACGCGAGCGCAGACCCCCCTGATGATTTAAATAGGCGACCACCGACGTGTTGTCTGTATGAACTAACACATAATGGCCCCTGAGATTTGTGAGGAAATTCTTGAGAGCAAGAAATACTGCCAACATCTCCAGACAGTTGATGTGCCATGAGAGATGGTGGTCCCTCCACAGACCTTGAGTCGAGCGTCCCTCTAAGATCACTCCCCAGCCCGTGAGAGAAGCATCTTCGTTAGCATTTTGCGACAATCTGAAGCTCCCAACACGGGACCCTGGGACAGGGACCAAGGTTTCTTCCACAAAACCAGGGCACGTAAGCATCGCCGTGTGACCCTGATCATGCGAAAAGGGTTGACCCTCGGGGAAAACCCTTTGGTCCTGAGCCACCACTGCAGGGGTCTCATGTACAGCAGTCCAAAAGGTATCATGTTGGATGCTGCTGCCATCAAACCCAATAGTCTCTGAAACTGTTTTACAGTGAGTGACTGGCCTAGTTTTATTTTTATTACAGCCGAAAGGATGGACTCCACACGTGCCGGTGACAGGCGTGCCTGCATCGACGTTGAGTCCCATACCACGCCTAAAAAGGTGGTCCTCTGTAGTGGAAAAAGCACACTCTTTTTGGCATTTAGCCGTAACCCCAACTCCTTCATGTGGGCGAGAACGACATCTCGATGCCGAGCTGCCAACTGATTCGACTGAGCTAAAATCAACCAATCGTGTAGGTCTTTATGCGAATACCCTGAAGGCGCAGAGGCGCCAGAGCTGCATCTATGCATTTAGTGAAAGTGCGGGGTGATAATGCTAGGCCGAATGGAAGAACTCGATATTGGTATGCTCTGCCCCCGAAAGCAAACCTCAGGAACTTCTTGTGATATGGAAGGATGGATATGTGAAAGTATGCGTCCTTGAGATCTATCGTGACAAACCAGTCCTCGGACCTGATCTGTGGCACCATTTGTCTCAAGGTTAACATTTTGAACTTCAATTGCATGACTGTGGCATTCAGCACCTGAAGATCCAAAATGGGACGCAACCCCCCATCCTTCTTTGGAACTATGAAATACCGGCTGTAAAACCCGGTTTCCCTGTCTGAGGGAGGTACATAATCTATGGCCCCTTTCTCTAACAGAGTTTTCACTTCCTGTTCCACCACCAGAACCTGCTCGGGGCCCACCACTGTGGATAGGACCCCCATAAACCTGGGCGGGCGAGACCCGAACTGTATTTGATACCCTTTTTCTACAGTCTGCAGGACCCAACGAGAAACATTTGGCAGTAGCTTCCACGCTGCCAAAAAATCTACTAGAGGTACCATCCTCTCGAGGATGGCTTCTGGTTTTTGTTGTGCTGTCAGTCCGGTGCCCTGTAACGGCGAACTGGCAGGGAACAACCGAACTGACTGCTCTGGAACCCTCCTGGGAGGGGGCGGGCATCCCAGGGCCACTACGTTTCCGGGTGGACCCTGAGATATGTGCTCGCGGGAGCCCACTGCGCCCTGTAACACCAGAGGTGCCAGGGTTAGCAGAACGGCCCCCTGAGGGCACCGAAGGGAGATGGGCACCAGATAATGAGGTGTTGACCGCTCTGCTTCGGGGGGGACTGCCCTCATTGGCCTGACCCTTCGGGCGTCAGGACCTTTTCCCCGTAGCCTTCTTGGACATAATAATGGTCCTCAGATTTGTTTTACCCCTTGAAGACTGCGGTTGAGCCTGCCTCCCGCGTCCCCAATCTTTCTGAGGGGGAGCACGAGAGGCCACGCCCTGTTTTTGTGTGTCACGGTGGGAAGAGCTGGATTTTGCCATTTGGGGCTGCCCCTTTTGACCGGCAGCCCCGGATATATGTGAGCGGCGGGGGAGGAGTTTCTGGAATGCAGCCGCCTGCTTAGCAGCCTCCTGAAACCTATCGACGACTGAGTTAACAGCGTCGCTGAATAGGCCCGAAGGTGACAGGGGTGCATCCATAAGAAAACTCTTATCTTTCTCCTATATATTACTCAGGTTGAGCCAGAGATGCCTCTGCCATAGAGCGGTCGATCGATTTAGCCATCTCCTTGGTGGCCCTGAGAGACAGGTCTGTGGCCCGACGTAGTTCGCAAACCACGTCAGGGCCAATACCCCCGCCCTCATCCAAATCTCCAAGCAACTCAGCCTGGTAGGCTTGCAGCAGCGACATTGTGTAAAGGCATGCTGCAGCCTGACCAGCCGCTGAGTATGCTTTACCCACTAGCGCTGAAGTTGTTCTCACTGGCTTAGTGGGTAATGTCGGGGCCTTTAGGGAAGATGCTGACTCAGGGGAAAGATAACTAGCTAGTGTATCTTCTTCTTTTGGCATCTCCCCATAACCGTGATCTTTATAGTCTAATATAGAGAAATAGTGTGATGTTTGTGCACTGTATACTCTATAAGAAACCGGTTTCTCCCATGATCTCGACACCTCGGTTGTGACCGAGATGGCAGGAAGCGTTCGTCTAGTTTACTTTTGGAACGAACATCCTGCTTATCTGCGGGCCAGTTAATATTTAATCTCTCTACGGCCCGCGTCACAACCTCTACCAGCTCTTCATAAGCGTGTGACTGAGGTGGCGAATCCTCACTTTCTCTGATACTAACACTCTCCAGATCCTCAGAACTAGAGAGCTGCATCAGAGGTGCCTCAATCGGGGCGGAAGTAACCGCAGCGCATGCTTCCAAACCCAGAGAGAAGGCACTGGATCTATCAGGTGAAGGCAGAGATAAGGCTGGGCCCGTCTCTAACCCCGCTGATAGATCCATTTGCGAACCCCAAGGCTGCAATCGCCGCTGTGCCTCGGCAGCAGCGGGACCAGAGCCCTGGGGAGCGCGAGCCTGAGCGTCCTCGCGAAAGAACGCCAGGCGGGATCGGAGTGTCCGCAATGGAAGCACTTCACAGTGCTCACAGCCAGCGCCCTCAAACGCTAGCTGTGCATGCTCCTTTTTTCCCAAACAAGCAACACACAAAGTGTGTGTGTCCCCACTCGTGAGAAAACGGGGGCAGGGATGCACACACACTCTGAACTGCTGCTTACTCGCCATAGTGTTTTTGTTAACGTTATTTTACTGACCTAGAAAAAACACTTGAAAAACCACTGAACAGATATCACACAGAGCGCTACTGAAGACACAGAAGCTAGCGCGGCTTTGTTTTGGGCTGGCTTTATAGCTTCCTGGTTCGTGACGTCACCGGCTCTGACGTCCCTTCACACCATTGGACTGATTTTACATGTGCTTCAAGACGTCATCACACATTGCGTTCCCATAGCGTCATTCGATGCAACGGGAGTTCCCTTGAAAGGGAACCTACTTTAGCTTTTCTTCTAAAGCAAAATGAATTTCCTATTATCACTGTAAAGCTGCTTTGAAGCAATCTGTGTTGTAAAAAGTGCTATATAGGTGACTTGACTTGGCTCCAACCCACTTTGCAGGAAGTATAGCACAACAACTCCAACCGAACGATTTCGGGGGTCTTTCCGGCGGAAAGAACACCATTCAACGAATAGGTTCCACTTCAACGCATAGAGGTGCCTCATAGAGGGGGCTCTAGCAGAAGTGATAGTGTTTTTTCTTGTAACACAGTCACTCCCACTAGCCTCTTTGCCGGGTTGAATTTTATATATAATATAGCCTATCCATTTTTCAATTGTAGTCTTTTAAAAAGGCATCTGAGATAATAAACGTCTAGGTTACGTATGGTAACCCTCGTTCCCTGATGGAGGGAACAGAGACTTGTGTCGAAACCAACATGTGGGGTCCGCACTTGGGAGCCCCAATCACCTCTGAGAATATCAGAAAAGCCCAATGAAATTGGCATGCAGAATTTTGCCAGGCCACATCCGTACATACGGGTATATGCAAGTGCACTTCAGTTTTGTTCTGAGGAGGCAAGGTACAGGCCACTTCAGCGATCATTACAGAGTTGTGGCCAGACCAGGAACAAAAGTTACCATACGTGGCCGAGACGTTCCCTTTCTGACGGTCACTTTGATGTGTGTCAAAACCGATATATGGGGTCCCCATACTAAACGCCACAACAACTGTACCGTGTCACGAGATGTGGGCAGCCCCTATGCATGCCAACAACAAGTGCAGCAAAGCTCACTAAACCTTCCAATGCCCAGTGTAAATGACCTCAGGTCTCCTACAAGGATCACTACTCACACTACTCACTGCAGCTGTAGGGCCTCTTCTGATTCTTTTAAGTCAGTAAGCCCAAGCTTATAAAATGTACAGCTGTGTACGCCTGGTTGATAATGTTGGGGGAAAGGAAAGCTACGGAGACCACATCCTACTCAAAGGGGAGGTACCCATGTGGAAAATACATTCTAAGGACTCACCGGAGGGGAGTGCTACATAGGAAAAAGTCTCTGTGGTGGGCTCCACCAAAAGAGGGAGGCTACCTTTCTCTCAGTGACCGGTGACAGAGCTAGCTCTGTCGAGGGAAAGACACTGGGTTTGCCGACGGGGAAACTGAAAAGTGTAAAACATTGTATGGGGTCACCGAAGGGAACCACTACATATGGAGCACTAGCCACATTACAAGGGCTCACCTGAAAGGGGAAGCTTCATGAGTAATGGGCCTGGTAATGAGTTCCTCTGCCACACTCATCTACCGGAAAGGTGCTAAAATGATGGAGAGAGGTGGCTCACCATTCCAGGGGAACTGAACTAGACCTCGGAGAGGGGAAAGGTGTAAATGCAAGCACTACACCCAGCCAGTTTGTTGAAACTTACCTGAACTCACTGAAAACTCAAAACGAAACTGGCTCCATTCGAAGATTATAGAATCTCAAAAATATGTTGGGTTGAGCCCAGCCTGCAGCTCTGCATATGTCTGCTAGCGAAGCACCGTGTGCCAAAGCCAAAGTGGCAGTGACACCGGAAGTGAAGTGAGCTCGCATTCCAAACAGGCATGGCACACCTTGGGCCTGATACGCCTGGAGAATGGCATCCACAATTCAGTGGGCCATTCTCTGATTGGAGACATGCTTCCCCTTCTGCTGACCTCCAAAGACTAAAGTTCAAATTGTCTGAAACTCTGTGTTCGGTCCAGATATATGTGCAAAGCACATACTGGACACCACAGAGATGGGTTTCCCTCATCAGGAGGGAATGCTTGCCGGTTCGCCACTTGGTCCCTAAAGGGAGTAGTGAGAACTTTGGGCACATATTCAGGCCGGGGTCTCAGGATAGAGTGAGAGTAGGCAGGCCCGAATTCCAGGCACGAATCATTAACTGAGAGGGGCTGTAGGTCCCCCATCCTCTTGAGAGATGTGAGCGCAATCAGGAGGGCCATCTTCATAGAGAGGGCATTAAGCTCCATTGATTGCAAGGGTTTAAATGGATCTTTCTGTAGGCACTGCAAGATAAATATCCCAAGAGAGGACAAGGCGCGGTCTCAGGGGATTCAAACTCAGAGCACCTCTCAGGAACCTAACTATCAGGTTGTGCTTTCATAAAGACCACAGTGTGGTAGGCCCCGGGACAGCTGTGCACTAGTGCATCTGTGGTCCCCTCAGTCAGGGAGTACCATAGAGTACAATGGGAGGATTTATGGGAGGCAAACAAATCTACCTGTGCCTCGCCAAATCGACTCCATATCAGTTGGACCATCTGGGGATGTCTCCGTTCCCTTCCATCAGGGAACAAGGGTTACAACGTAACCAAGAAGTTCCCTTTCAGTCAGTACACTACGAGTTACGTCAGTTACTGACGAAATGGGGGTCCCAATACAATCCCGCCACGACGGCTGTCTTCCAGCGTCCTGCGCTGACCAGAGCTCCCTGCCGTGAGTGTTAGCACGAACAAGGGGCTAGGCTCAACGCCAATACCAAGGTATACTGGGAAGCATATCCCACATGGAGAAATGCAACACAATGCCTGCCCGAAGGGAGGACTTAAGAATACACATATGACCCCCGTAGGGACTGTATATGGAACACACTGGGGTATCCAGCCGCAGCTGGAAATTTTTCAACCCCAGGCATGGCAAGGTGTCTTGCCAAGGGAAGACACGTGCTCAGAGAGACTTACCGTGGAAAAACACATTTCCAAAGGGGGAACCATGCACACGGAGGCACCTAGCCGAACACGAGGGCTGACCAAGCGGGCATGCACTCTGGTGTAGACATCAACAGTGCTGGAGGAGCTCAGGGCTTACTGGGAAGCTCACATGAGAGAATGCGCACGCATCCAGTCCGTGGAGTGGAATGGCGCAGCAAGCGAAGACACCTGAGCCTGTCCAATTACTGGCCATCTTGGGCGAGTATACGGAGGATACTGGCTCCACTCGGAGATTACTCAGAATCTAACGAATGTGAAGGGTGTCACCCAGCCTACAGCCCTAAGTTTGTTAGTGAGGTGCCAAGCCTAAGCTCAAAGGGGGTCACACTCCAGTGGAGTGTGCCTTAACCCCTTGGGGGCATGGCATGCCCTGAACCTGATATGTCAGAGCAATGGCGTCCACTGTTCAGTGAGACAACCTCTGCTTGGAGAGAGCATTCCCTTCTGCTGCAGACAAGAACTGGTCTGAGGTACTGAACGCTGCGCCTGGTCTCCGTAAGTGCGAAGGGCACGTACTGACCAGGGCAGTGCCAAGGCTGGGTCTGCCTCCTCCAAGGCAACGCCTCCAGGTTCACCACCTGGTCCCAGAAGGAGTGGTGGGAACCTAGGGCACATATCCAGGCCGGGGTCTCAGGATCACGTGAGAGTTGACCGGCCCGAATTCCAGGCACACTTCGTCAACCGAAAATGCCTGCAGGTCCCCTACCCTCTTAATGGAGGCCCAAGCAACCAGAAGCGCTGTCTTCATAGACAGGAACTTACTCGACTGATCGCAAAGACTCAAAGGGAGCTCTCTGCAGGGCAGATAAGACCACTGCGAGGTCCCAAGAGGGTACGAGGGGAGAGCGAGGAGGATTCAGTCTCCTAGCCCCCCTCAGGAACCTGATGACCAGGTCGTGCTGACTTACCTGTTTTGTCTCCACGAGGTTGTGGTAGGCTGCTTAGATAGCGGCCACATAGACCTTCAGGGTGGAAGGAGACAGCCTTCGATCCAACCCTTCTTGGAGAACAGAGAGCACGGCCCGATCGGGCATTTCCGGGGGTCTTCTCGGCGAGAAGAGCACCAGGTGAAGAAGAGGTTCCACTTCAACGCATAGGCGAGTCTAGTAGACAGGGCACTAGCAGAAGTGATGGTAGCCACCACCTGAAGTGTTAGGATACTCAAACCTTCCATGTCCCGACCAGGAGCCACACGTGGGGGTTCCAAAGATCGGTACGCGGGTGCCAGAGTGTGCCCCGTCTCTGAAAAGGAGGTCCTTCTTCAGAGGAACCGACCAGGGGGGGCTGTCGCAAGGAGTATGAGTTTGGAGAACCAGGTCCGGCCGGGCCAGTACGGGGCGACCAAAGGGACCTGCTCCTTGACCTCCCAGATCTGCACACAATCTGTGCGAGAAGGCTCACTGGGAACGCATACCTGCGTGGGCCCCGTGGCCAGCTGAGTGCTAGTAGGCAAATGGGAAAAGTCGTGGGAGGCAAAACAGAACTACCTGTGCGTCGCCAACCTGTTCCCAAATCAGCTGGTCAACAGGGGAGTCTCCATTCCCCCGGCAGTGGCAAACTCGTGAGAGCTCATTGGCTGCACGACTCAGGTCTCCCGGGGCAAACGTCCACGAAGCAACCTCAGATGCTTCAGACTCCAAGAGGAGATGGCGGGCGAGTTGCGACATCGGGCGGGAGCGTAGGTCACCTTGTCGGTAGACGTACGCTACTGTCGCCGCGTTGTCTGGATGGGCCAGTACGTGTCTAGCCTAGAGCAGGGCTCGAAAGCGGTGCAAGGTGAGACGTACGGCCAGCAACTCGAGGCAATTGACAGCCAAAGGCGCTAGGGTCCTTCCCAGGAGCCCGTGATAGCACGTCAATTACGCATGGCACCCCAGCCCGTGGCAGAGGCATCTGTTGATACAACAATATGCCGGGAAACTCGTTCTAAGGGAACTCTGGCCCATAGAACAGTGAGGTTCGCACAGGGTGAGGGAAAGATGGCAGGCCCGAGTCAATGGGACCCGGAGCGTGCCCTGTTGCCATGCCCATCTCAGGACTCGATCGCAAGGCCAATGCTGAAGCGGTCTCATATGAAGCAGTCCGGGTGGCATTAGCATGGCCACGGATGCCATATGTCCCAAGAGCCTCTGAAATAACTTCAGTGGTACCGCACTCTTACCCTCGAAATGACGGAGGCAAGTCAGCATTGACTGTGCACACTCGCACTGCGCACACAAAGCGACCAAGCTGAGAAAAGAGATCCTCATCCCAGGGGAGAGTTTGCTCTTTTCCCAGATGACCCGAAGGCCCAAACGGGTGAGGTGCCGGAGCACTGCCTCGACAGCTTCGAGAAGCCGCGAAGTGACAGGGCTACCCGAATGGGAGAGCCACGTACTGGGATGCCCGCCATCCGAAGGCAGACCGAATGGGCGGTCTGGGTCGGGGAGAAGCGGGGACAAAGAGTACGGGTCCTTCAGGTCAACGCTGCAGACCAGGCCGTGCAACATCTTGGAAGAAGCCTGAGAAGGGTTCAGTTCAAGACGTGCACCAGGGCTAGCCGTGACCCATCGCTTCTGCTAGGTGCAATGAAGTCAAGGCTGTGAAGCCGGACCTCATCTCGGCTGGAGGGACGACCTCGACCGCACCCCTCGCCAGTAGGGTGACGGCCTCCGCACGCATGACAGGGGCGTTGCCACCCAACACGGTATAGCGGACCAGAGAGCGGGGAGGAGATCGTGCGAACTGAATCGCAAGCCGTAACCTGGCCCCCAGAGCCGAACCAGTGGTCGTGCGAGCCACAGACGCACCCACGATGGGGCAGCGAGCAGAATGACCGGCCCAGACATAGGGAGGCGTGGAAGCGTCCCAAAGTGTGGGTGGGGTCGAATTCCACGCCCTGACAGAGGAGACCAGGGAAGGACTAGCGTTCCACGGGGGTCTTGTCTGACAGGGGCTGGCGACAGAGGGGGCTGAGAGCCGCGAGGCTGTGCGTCGCACACTGCCAGCCACGCCCTCTGGGAGCTCAGAGATGAATGTCAGTTCTTTCAGTTAAGGAAAACAAAGATTCTCCCCTGGCCCTCCACCAGGGAAAGGAGTGGCCCTGTCACCATCTCCAGAAAAGAACTGAATTAATCTCGTGTTAGGCGTGTTAGGCGTGTTAGGTGCGCCACTTAACCTGCTGTTAGCAGGGCGGGGGGCCGAGACGGGTGAAGGCTGCTGCTGGGGCAGGGCGGGAGGGGCGGGAGCCACAGGAGGGCAGCCCTGGCGGGGAGCAGGCTGAGGCGTCTGTGCCTGTGGCTGGATGGGGCCAGCAGCGGGCCGCCGGGGCAGAATGTTCAATCGCCCCAGTCTGCTTTGGTGCAGTCGAGAATTGTTGGGCAAAGCTCCCAACTGCCCCACCAAATAGCCCAGCCTGGGAGATAGGGGAGTTGAGGAAACGTGTTCGCTCAAACTCCTGCCCATCTGTCAGACTGAGCCATAAATAGCGTTCCTGGACCACGGCAGTGGACATCACCTGACCGAGAGAGCGTGCAGTAACCTTCGTCGCCCGTAGGACGAGGTCGGCAGCCGCACGCAGCTCACGCACGAGTGCAGGGTCAGTACTTCCCTCGTGCATGCTTCCGAGCACCCTGGCCCGATAGGCTTGAGGGATGGGCGAAGCATGCAGGTGGACACGGCCTGGCCCGCGGCTCTGTGGTTCTCCGCCACTAAGTAGACGTAACCCACAAGCCTTGGACGGGTGCTTTGGGTCCCAGCGTGCTGCTGAAAAGCTCTGCAGGCACAGTTGCCACGCAACAGAACGTTCAACAGGGGGAACCCCAGTGTACCCTTACACTGTGCCACTATCGAGAGCAGTAAGGTGGAAGAGGCTGCCGATGGGCCGTGAAAAGTCAAGGGAGACTCCCACGACTTCGACACCTCCTCATGCACTTCCAGGAAGAAGGGCACTGAGGGTTGGCGGGCGCTTTCAGCGTGGGCCGCCCCCAGATACCAATCCCTGGGAAAGCATGGCTGTGAGCTCCGGATCAAACTCGGGCAGCGCTGAAGCTCCCAGAGGAGGCAGCACAGCCGAATCTTCATCTCCAGAGGAATCCAGCCCACCTTGTGATGCGGCGATCGACGTGACGTCATCCGCCGGCGTCCCAAATGAGACGCTGAGCCCAGGATGGGAACACCAGCACCTTCATCTGGCAACACCACGGGTTGCAGTGTGCTAGAGGGGGGTGTGGCCCGAGGAATATTCGTCGGGTTGGCCCACACCAACGCCCCCAGATCACCCTGACCACCAGCCAAAGTACTGCCTCTCGTGGAGGAAGTAGATTGGGGTGTGGTAGAGGGGACTCTCTCTCCTGTTTTTTTTATTTTTTTATTATTTTTAAACGGAGTCTCGATCGCAACACCGCAATGGCCATGTCAGCGTGCGCACCCAAGCACGCCAAACAGCGTGAGACGGACTAATCAGCCGACCGCACCCAGAAAAGACGTGCAGCTCTTTTAGAGAGGAGTTTTGCTCTGCAGAATGCCGAAGCGCCCAGGGAGAACACGCACGCTGTGCTGGATCACTGCATAGATCAGACAGGAATGCGGAACTCGCTGGAACGCGCCGTAACACCGACACTCTGGAGAGATGCTCGTCTTGAAGAGAGAAAGCTCAGGCAAGTAACACTCGGCTATGAAGCAGAAACATAATGCGAGATTGCCACGCAACGCCCTTTATACCCACGCGGTGGGGCGGGGTTGCGTTATGCAAATTCCGCAGACCCATGGCATTTTCATGCCATTGGCTCGTTTTGTAGATTGGCGATTGGCTTCTAAGCGAAACCCCCATTTCGTCAGTAACTGACGTAACTCGTAGTGTACTGACTGAAAGGGAACTCGGTGCAGTAGCTACTGGCACACTGTCTGTCTAAGAGCAGAATTGTTTTAAAAAGTTAAAAAAGTTTCAGACAACCACTTTTTTTTTTAAGTGTTGATATTCACAAGATGTTCAAAAGTTTCAAAACAATATAACCCATATTATAAAATGTTTATTTTTCAAATAGTATGTCAGTCCACGAGAGAAAAATTGTCCTTCTTGGAAAAACAGCAAATGGCAAAAGCAGCGCCGGGAATACTATTCTTGGAGAGAAAAAAATCACCACCTTTCATCATCACCATTCTGCAACAGCTAAATGTGAAAGAGTAGATGGGATGATTTATGGAAGAAAGATCACAGTTATTGATACACCTGGATTCTTTGACACAGATCGTGACGATACAGAGATAAAATCTGAGATAATTAAATTTCTGATTGAATGTGCTCCAGGTATTGATGCCTTTGTCATTGTTCTAAAAGTCGAAAGGTACACAAGTCAGGAAATAGAGATGGTACAGCAACTTCTGAGCATATTTGAAGAGAATGTTTTGAAACATGTAGTGATGTTATTCACTTTTGGTGAACAACTGGAGGACCAGACCCTTGAAGATTTTATAAAGGACAATTCACAACTACAGACACTTGTTAAGAAATTCGAAGGTCGCTATCATGTTATTGACAATAAATATTGGAATGACTGTCATTCAGGGTACAAGAGCAACAGCGTTCAGATCAAAAATCTGCTAGACACCATAGACAAGATGGTGCAAGAGAACGGCTGCTACACCAATCAGGAAGAAATTGCAGAGGAGGCGAAGAATAAAAACCAGATAAAACCAGGAATATTGAAGAAGATTTTTACTATTGCAATTCAATTTGCAGGACCAATAAAAGGGACATTGAGTTTTGCTCTTCTAGGCATTGGAATAGCTTCAATAGCAATAGCTTCAGGCATAATGATAAAATTATTTTTACTCAAATATCACAAATGAAATGCGAGGGAGCAGGTGTTGCTGCAGAGGTCCGTTTTGGATCATTAGTTGAGGTTATAGTAACAACAGCAGTTAATGTGTTAAAGATGCTGCAAGCAATGTTTTTAATTTGAGAACTTAAAGCAGAGTTTGCTGAATTAGACAGTTTACTATTGAATTAAAACAGTTTACTGTTGAATTAAAAAGTTATAGGCGAGTACAATAATCTTCTCTATCTTTTCAATAAAAAGTGGCAAATCAAAATGTTCATTTAATTAAAAACCCTGATGTGTATCCAGTAAGCTGTTTATAGTATAATCTTCAGCCATATCAGTCAGTCTGCAGTTAAAGTTTAGCTTAGCTTTAAGCTTGTTATTAAATTGCATTGCAATTATTAATTATTTTTTTTGGACAATGTGAGATGTATTCTTATTTGTATAAATAACACAATTACTACTTACTTTTTGTAATACAGTTTATATGAACACATAATGTAGTTATGGGCTGGATAAAATTAATTTAAGAGCTTGATTTGCAGTGTCCATCCTGATTTATTATCTGCTGCTGGATGAGATGTTGTTGTTGTCTGCAGAGCCGGTCCTTCCTATAAGCAAATTACCCAAGTTTTGTAGGGTCCCCAAACTGCCAGAGGGCTCTCTTGCTCTCAAAGATGATTTAAAGTTGAAGCATGTAAGATTTGTTAAAATACATTCTTAACCCGGTTTATTGTTCATTTACTTCCATTAGTATGCCATTCATTCATTTTACTCACCCAAAAGTGTACACACGGAGCCTCCCAGGCACCATCAAGACATTGACAGTGGTCTGCTCAGATCCATGAATCTCATTCCAGCTCAACCTATAAAGTTCCACAGTTGGGTTCCAGAAATAAAAACTAACCAATAATTTTATCCATAGGGAAACAGATTTTTAACAATACCATATAAATCTTTAAAGACAGCCCTAATGTAATCAACTAGGTTGTTATTCAATGGTATTTGCTGCTGTTGAAACTGTTAGCCCGCATTATTTCAACATATTTTTAAAATAATTGTGGTGAAAAGTGTCTCAGTTATGACTGTAAATCTTGAATTTATGGTAACGTTAATAACCACTACGCCATACTGACAAATGTCCGTCCTAGTGTGAATCATGCCGAGCACAACTTAGGACATAAGCCCCTGAGACCCTGGAGTGGAATCCATATCCATCACTGCTTTGACCCTACGGTGACCAAGTTCAAGGAAGGCAACAGACAGGTTCTGCAGATCTCCTACCCATTTAACCCTCTGGGGTCTGAAGTGTTTTGACATGCCCTGACATTTAGGCTTATTTATGTTACTTTATGTGTTATGTTATTTATGTGTGAGTGTATCATTGTTGCTGTAATGAGTGTGTACGCAGAGCGGCCTACATACTCCTTGCTGACTTCTGCTGATGAAACTGCAAACTATCCTTAAGTAAAAGTTTTCTGCAATTGATTATATTTCTGACTCCTGGTCTTCATTCATCATATCTGGTCCTTGAGTCTTTAACTGTAAATTCCCCTACACAAGATTTTTGAGAACTGCACCTTGAAGAATTTTTGCTTCAAAACGATGTGTAAATCATCCTGTCCACTCATTCACATAACACAATCTTTTGATTTAAAACTTGTAATAGAAGTTTTGTGTCACAAAAGCTGTATGCAGGGAGGCGTGAATCATCATGAATATTGATGTATTTCATACTTGGAAAGACATGGTCCCCTCCCCTAATGTCCCTATCATCTGAATGGGTCTAGAATACAGAATGTGAGGAGATTAAAATAATTGCTTTTTGTTTTTATTTTATTTACAACACAACATAACCCAAATATACATAAAGGGCAAAAGGGCACATTTTTGGTGACACTAATCTAAACACAGAGACTTGAACAGTCACACACCTTTGTGCCATTGCTGAAACAGTTCATGTTCAACATACCTGTCAGTTACCCTGTCATCATAGAAAAACAGTTTGAAGAGATTTGTGTTAAAGTTTGAGTCTGTGCAGGACTCATCAAGGGGATCTGTTCCCTGTAAAAAAACAACAACAAAACAACTGTGAACATGCTGATACCAGGAACAACAAGGGTTGCACGATTTAGGGGGGAAAATCTAATAGCAATCTGTCATTTTCCCAATAAAAATTCAACAGTAGTAATTATTAGGTCCACAGATGACTAAAAACAAACAAATATGCAGCAAAAAACAAATAAGTTGCAATATGGAAATAATTGTGCAGGGCTTTCACTGTGAGGTTGAGTAACCAACTGATGAGCATACTGATGAGCATACCAACTGATGTGTGTGTGTGAGAGAGAGAGAAAGAACGCAGTGCTTACAACCACTGTGTTTATGTGAATACTCAACTTGGCATTTTGATATATTTCTGTGTTTATTTGGCCGTTTAGGTTGCACTCGGAGCACGCGCACAGCATCCTGTCAGTAGAATTCAGTTCTCTTTTGTGATTTATCGCACTTTTAATATAAATATTTAATTGAAATTTATTTTCAATATAAAGCACATCCTGCTCTTTTCTTTCTCATTCATTCATGTTTCGTTGTTAATAACTTTATTTGCGCGGATTATCATAAATAAGACACATTTATGGTCTCTGCGGCAAAAGCAAAAGTAGCCTACCAGCGGGTGAAATGTTTGGAAATGTCTCTTTGCACAGCAGAGCACCAGATTCAATAAAATGATATTAAAGTTTAGATAGCCTACTTTTAAATTTTTGCTGCTGTTCTAAAAATTGTTTCGCCATTACCTTAAACAAGCTACGCAGCTGCTTGAATCCCAGTGCAGGAGCTGTAGGTTTTACCACAGAAACCTGAGTGGTTGCTGTCGTGACTTGTGACACTCGCGAACAGCACTGAAATACGCGCGGCCGGTACAACTTGAATATTATAATAAACTTTTCATTAACTTTGGTAGGCTGTACAACAAGGGAATTGTAATTGGCTGCCTTTCTGTAGAGAGCGGATCTCTGTTGATGTGTCTAATTTTTTTATCGATCATTTGTTGGTAAAGGGTGAGAAACCTGGCGAGCCACATGATTTTTGTCAAAGAGCCAGGTTTGGCTCGCAAGCCATAGGTTCCTGACCTATACATTTGTTTTATGCATATTTCATGATAGAACCAATGGTCAATGTATCATCACCGATACCATATTTGGTCTCTATAAATTTGTACTTTGAAGATTGAAATGATTGTGTACATGGTGTGTGGATAGCTACTCAACATATTAGTATTACAAGAATCTTCAATAGTTTCTTCATCTGCAACCAATCCAGCTGCACATGCAAAGGGACACACTTGAAGCAAAGAGCCATAAAATCTCCAACAAAAGAATCTTGGAAGATTTGGACTTCCTCATTGGTCAAGTCATCCCTGAGGGGTGTGACCTGTCCCAGACCTTTAAAGAGAGACGCACAGACCCGCCCCTCTCTCTCTCTCTTGACTGATGACCAACACGTCACTTCTGCTGTCCCTCACCTGGCCAAGCCGGCCAGGCCTATACACAACTCAAGCCATGTGCAGCTTCCTCGCCCACAACAGAGTCGAAATAACCATGCAAGTTCATCATATCTTCTTCAGTCAATGCAGAAGAAATTGATTGCAACTTCAACACCATCGGACCGAACTATCAAGACTTTCTCCTGTGACTGTACATTGGACGCTCTTCAACCGCTCAGGCAAATGCAAGTAACGTACGATATACAAAAATCGCTGTGTAGTTAGTTAAAGCTGTAAACCACTTTGTTCAGACTTGTAGTCACTGATGGTTCTCTCAGGTGTTTTTCTTAGCTTCATTTCTCTGTTCCGATCCAGTTTTTATTCTGTCACTTTCCATCTTACCTATGTATGTGTAATGTGTATGTATGCGCTTCTGTTAGTTTAGTGTTCGTGATTTAGTTTATAAACAAATTGTAACTTAAATAATTGATTTTGTTACACGCTCTAAGTGCTGTAAATGCTAAGGAATAATTATTTTTCTGTGGCCATGAAAAATACCCTTCTCTTTGAATTAATTAATAATTAATACTGAGTGTTCACAGGATGAACTGATTGATTGATTGTAATGTTAATGTAGCTACATCAAGTTCATCTCATTAACTGATTCAAATATTCATAATTAATCATAAGGAATAATCATAATGAGTTATGAATAATTATTATTAATTATTATAATTATTATTAATATTTCCCTTTTGAGCTAACTTTTTAGAGTTGAGAAAGTAAATCATCATCCAGTCCATCCCGAAAACATCCATCGACCATAGGATCCCTCCAGCTCACCAGGTGGGAATATTCCAGGAATTCCTCCACATACCATTTCAGCTAACGACCACCCTGCCGGATGTTAAGGAGACGATCCTCGGCCATGCCCTTAATTATTGGTCCGGTCATCTGTCACGGTTGTGTTGTGGCAGGAAGACGAAGACAGAAGGATGGATCAAATGCTCAGTGTTTTAATGTCCAAATACAATGCAGACAGGCAAACAGGGTAAACACAACGTATCTATACAGTGACCAGACAAAGACTGAGTGAACAAAAGGGACTTTCATAGCAAACAAACAAGGGTAATTAATGGAACACAGCTGGGACAAAATTAACTAATAACTGTCGTATTCTCAAGTTTATTGTGTGAGTAAATAGCACACAAACACCTGTAGATTCTTAATCTAGCCTTGCATTTATTCTATCCCCCACAACGCCCCCCTGTGGGTGGAAACAATATTCAGGATTCAAACCATGTAAAACATTGTTATGTAGTTTCACTACATAATTATCCCACATCTCCCCTTTTAACAGAGAAAACAATAATAAACATAAAGCATTGAGTCGTTGATATCTTATTCTTAGTAGACATCGCTTAGAACACACCTCAACAATAAGCAATAAACAATCTTTTGTACCGATGAACATTATCTGAAAACGGTTCACTTCAGACTACAAAAAGTTAAGAAAAACACATTTTTACTATTTACAAACATATACTTTTTTCAACATCACAGCAACATTTCCCCCTTTTTTTCAACTGGGATAAACTGTTGGACTACTGTGAAAACTACTCTAAAGCTACAGTAGAGTGACTATAAATCCAGTCTTTTAGGTCTTATGACTGGCCTCCCAGATCTGGTTCTGCTCCTTTTGGACTGACAGAATGTGTTTGAGGTGCCAGTGCATTTTGACTCTCTGTAATGTTCTCAGTCAACTGGGAACCAGCCTGGGTGTCACAATCACTCTCCTTAACATCCATAGGAATGAGGAAATGGCGGTTCCTATGAACAGTTCCATGAGGCACATCCACCTGGTAAGAACGTGGTGTTGGATGTTCCTCCACCACAGTTCCCGACAGTTGATCCGTGACCCAGACCTGATCTCCAGGTGAGAGCTTGTTCAGGTCATGCACTCGATGACGTTTGTTGAAATATCGCATGTCTGCACTTCTATTCTCTCTCTCCCGAACACTTATGGTGGTGCTATCAGGTAACAAAGGGTCCAGCAGTCTAGGGAGGGTTGGTACCGTAGTATGAATACGGCGTCCCATGAGCAGCTGGGCTGGGCTGTACCCATTGTGAAGAGGAGTTGACCTGTATGACAGTAAGGCAAGGTAAGGATCTTGCTTAGGTTTTTTACAGTCTGTACAGCCCGCTCGGCCTCTCCATTGTTGCGTGGATGCTTCTGGCTACTAGTGACATGTTTGAATCCGTAAGTAGCTGCGAAATCCGAGAAAGTTCTGGATGAGAACTGTGGCCCATTATCGCTCACTAATGTCTCTGGGATGCTGTGATGTGCGAAGATAGACTTTGGGTGTGTAGTGACATCTGCAGAGCTGGTGAGTGAATGATTTGCCACCTCGACATACCGTGAATAGTAATCACAACTCAAAAGTTGGTTTTCCCTTTCAGGACAAACAGATCTGTCCCTAACTTTTGCCAAGGCCTCTCAGGAGGATCTGATGGGATCAGTGGTTCAGTGTGATTAGTGCGCTCCTTAATGCAAGCATGGCATTTCAGAACCAGCTCATTCAACTGCTGGCTAAGTCCCGGCCAACACACACTTTGACGCGCATGTTCTCTGCATTTAACTACACCTTGATGCCCTTCATGCAGCTTGGCAAAGATATCATTCCGCAATGCAGAGGGAATGACTAGTCTTGTACCTTTTAAAAGATCAGGCCACCCGTCTTGACACATTTTCATGTCATTTGAGCAAACACTGTCTGATTTGAGGTGCTCTCTTAGGTTGTTTAGGAAAGATTGGCTTGCTGGGAGATGCTCCACAATGCTGTCCACGTAAATGTTAGTGCTTTCCATGAGCTCATCATTCATGTTCTCTTTGTCGGCAGGTAGTGGAGCACGTGACAGAGTGTCTGCAGTCCATAAGCTCTTCCCTGGAACATGAGAAATCTTGTATGAATAACACATCAGTCTCATTCGGAAACGTTGGATGCGGGGATGTAGGGCATCCAGTTCTTGACCACCTAAGAGACACAACAATGGTTTGTGATCAGTTTCCATTTTAAAATGTTGACCAATCAAAAAGTCACGACATCTCTCACATGCCCAGGTCAGCCCCAATGCCTCCTTTTCTACGCATATCTTTGTTCAACAGGAGTAAGAGACCGTGACACGTAGGCAACAGGTCTCCAATCACCACCCTCATTTTGCAGCAGGACTGCTCCCAGTCCATATGATGATGCATCTGCAGATAACTTGAGCAGCTTGTTTGCATCGTACAAGGTCAGCAATGGTGCAGATGACAAGTCTTCCTTCAAGTTCCTAAAAGCTTTGACTTGTTCCTCCGCCCAAAACCAACAATTTTTTTTGGAGAGAAGATCTCTGAGGGGTTCATCTTTTTCCGCCAAACGCAGAATGAATTTTCCCAGCTGGTTGACCATACCAAGAAAACTCCTGAGCTCACTAATGTTTGTTGGCTTAGGAATCTCCTGGACTGCTGCTGTCTTAGCTGGGTCTGGTTGCACTCCTGTGTCTGAGATAATGTGGCCGAGAAACTTGACTACACACAAGGCCCTCTTTTAGAGCACTGCGTGAAGGCGCACATCATGCACATCGTCCATGGTATACGATTTTGGAAGTGCTCAGGTGCCAATGCAATACCGAAGGGCAAACGATTAAAGAAGTACCGCCCAAACGGTGTGATAAAGGTGGTCAGCTTGGCGGACTGCTCAGCTAGAGGAATTTGCCAAAATCCCATGTTTGCATCTAGCTTGCTAAAAACACTAGCTCCTGCTAACATTTCAAGAGTCTGTTCAACCGTGGCATATATGAATTTCTCCCTTTTCACAGATTTGTTAAGCTTTGTTAAGTCAACACAAATGCGTAGAGCACCGGACTTTTTAGGCACCACGACAATGCCTGCACACCATTCTGTGGGTCCTTCCACCCTGCTTATGACCCCCATACGCTCCATGCGTTGTAGTTCATCCTTAACTTTTGGCATGAGTGGAAATGGAATGCGCCGTGGAGTTTTGAGGGAAAATGGAACCGCTCCTGGGCTCAGTTTAATGGTGTACGGCCGCTGTAACAGTCCTAGCCCACTGCACAGCTTTGGATAGCTTTCCTGTAGATTGTGAATGCTTATGCTATCAACACGTGTGACAAGACCCAGTTTGGTGATGGCGGGTCTGCCTAGCAGTGGCGAATGTAAATTCTTAACAACATACACTTGTTCCATTGTATGCTTGTCTCCTTTCTGGAGCAGTATGTTTGAGACTCCAATCACACTAAGTGGTGAGCATCCAGGTCCAAGTAAAGGCTTGGTCACTCTCTGGAGTGCTGGTTTGTTGCAGTCTTTGAATATCTCATGGAACATGTGGTCTGGCATAACAGTGACATCGGCGCCTGTGTCGATTTTGAACTGTACTTAACAGTCTTTTATTTTAATATCAATCAGCCAAGGATCACCCTCGGCAACCACAGTGCCTAAAAATATGTCTGGGTCCTCTTCTTGAATCTCATTCACCTTTCTGGATGAAGCACACACTTTTTGGTAGTGACCCCTTTTTCCACAGGCATGACACAGTATTTGCATGGCAGTGTGCTTTCGGATGAGATGGGCTTTTACCACACTTGTGACATCTTGACTGTGACTGTTTAAATTTTTATTTTGCTCCATGTCCACTTTTGACTCTCTGCCTGCTATGAGATGGCTTACTTTTGCTTATGACTCTATCTACGGAGTCAGACGTTTATTCTATCCCCCACAACGCCCCCCTGTGGGCGGAAACAGTATTCAGGGTTCAAACCATGTAAAACATTGTTATGTGTTTCACATGGTGACAGACAAGTAGTGGGACAAAAACTAAGACACAGGAACATGTGACAGAAATCAAAACATAACTGAAAGAACAAACAACTGGACAGACATGTGACAGTTACAGTGTTAAACACTTATATTCATTTTATATCGTACTGATTTATATTATAGAGCATAAAAACATCCTTGTGTCATAGATTTATATTTATTTAGCATTGAAACATTGCCTACATGCCTATATTTCATATTTTATTTCAACATTTTAGTCTGGCAATAGTTCAACTAGTAAAATGTGTACAAGCATATGTAACAATAACACTTTAACTAATGTACGTGAGAATAGATGACTTACTGATAATACCCTCCTCTGGATCAAGCCGCGCATCGCATTGCATTGCATTCTTCTTCTTTTGCCATAAATTCAAGACTTATCCCTCACACGTCTTCTTCCAAACTCAATGACAAGCAGATGAATCTAAAGAATCTTGATGCGTTGTTCATCGAGGTGGTGGGGGGCATTTACAAGTTTGTGTGGCTCATGTGGACGATTACAGTATGAATAGCTTGTGTAGAGCATGGGTGTGGCCACATTAAAAATAGAAAAAAGTTCACAGAGATTGAGATGCCAGAAAGTGCACCCTGTTTATTTTCTTTATTTTACATAAGCACAAAGTTTTTTTGTTATTGTAAGTGTACACAAATAAAAGTAAACCCTTTACAGTTTAGAATGATATATCTGTATGACAAAAAATGAGGAGTATTTTAGTCGATTTAGCTGCTATGTGGAAAAAATAGTGTTAGGGGTGGGAATCTCTAGACATCTCTAGGAATCTCGATTCAATTCCGATTCAGAGGGCTGCGATGCGATGATGAAACGATTATCGATGCATCTTTTTTTCTATACAGATTTTCTTTTTTCTCACTTGGTATTTTTAAATCAAAGTATTTGTAATGACCCATAATGAATTTACTTCCAATATCTTTTATTAATAAAACAAATGGAAGTGATTTTACAAGTCAACAGGAAGGTTACATTTGCCAGAATATGTCCCAGCATTGCAAAGAACCAACAGGAAAAGTGTCTGTAGCAGCATAGGCCTTAAATTAATTTAAGACTTCAGCATATTCTGAATCACTAACATAAAGTAATAACCAACACCCTCCTGTTATGTGCAATATAATCCTTCAGAAAAAAAAACAAAAAACATTTTGCTGTACCAAAATCACAGTTTTTATACAAAAATATAGAATTCTGTACCAGCAGCTCTCTTACAAAAGTAATGCTTGTGGACTTCAGCATATTCTGAATAACTAGTTAGTGCTTCCATACGTGCTTTTAATGCAGAGGCTGCCGGTCGGAATTCTCGCTCAGCCATCATGCATCTCTGTTATGTGCACTTCCCGTGCTTCCAGTGGCAGTTCTAGACCACGTTAACCTAAAAAATTTAATTCTATCACCATTTACTCACCCCCATGTCGTTCCAAATATGACTTTCTTATGTTGAACACAATATTAACTTATTTATTTTATTAAACTGTTGTATAAGATTAGTATCACATTTGCACTCTTGCTATTCTAGGTAGAAAAACAGAACTCGTGTGATATTGCACTCGTTACTCATGTTATATTGCTTATACTGTATATCATTTGAAAGCCACGTTTCTAGCATCTGTAAAACTGCATTCTACCATCTTAAAAATATATCTAAATTACGGCATATGCTTTCAATGCAAAATGCTGAACAGTTAGTTCATGCGTTCATGACCTCAAGGCTAGATTATTGTAATGCTCTACTGGGTGGTTGCCCCGCTCGCTTAATAAATAAACTGCAGCTGGTCCAAAACGCAGCAGCTCGAGTTCTTACTAGAACCAGGAAGTATGACCATATTAGCCCGGTTCTGTCAACACTGCACTGGCTCCCTATTAAACATCGCATACATTTTAAAATCTTGCTAATTACTTACAAATCACTAAATGGTTTAGCTCCCCAGTACTTGAGCGAGCTCTTAACGCATTATACTCCATCACGTCTATTGCGGTCTCAAAACTCTGGCCAGTTGATAATACCTAGAATATCAAAATCAACTGCAGGCGGTCGATCCTTTTCCTATTTAGCACCCAAACTCTGGAACAGCCTTCCTAGCATTGTTCGGGAAGCAGACACACTCTGTCAGTTTAAATCTAGACTAAAAACGCATCTCTTTACTATGGCATACACATAAAACATTTTTAATTTATATTTTATTCAAATTGTTAGGCTGCATTAACTAGGTCAGCCGGAACCGGGAACACTTCCCATAACACCTGATGTACTCGTTACATCATAAGAAGAATGGCATCTACGCTAATGTTAGTCTCTCTGTTTATCCCGAGGTTTACTGCAGTCAGCCGGATCCGGGCCGTATCCAGATCAGATGGTGGACCAGCGCCCAGACATTACCAACGCATCCCTGAAGTGTCTGCAGAGACCGTGTCAATTAGTCTACCCTCTGAAATTGCTAATCGACATGGCATCCTCAATGGATCCATCTCCGGCGTGATGACTCCGATATTTCGAATATTCCTATTTAATAATTGTTTAATCGACACGCCATCCTCAATAAACCCGGCGTGATGCCTCCGATCTTTCGAATAATCCGATCTAATATTACTTCTGACCTATAAGGCTGCCAAAATAATAAACATACACTGTTTGTTAATTGGCCAGAGGAGAACTGGCACCCCGACTGAGCCTGGTTTCTCCCAAGGTTTATTTTTCTCCATTAGGACACCTGATGGAGTTTTGGTTCCTTGCCACTGTCGTCTCTGGCTTGCTCAGTTGGGGACACTAAATTTTCAAATAAATATCCAAATAAATTTAATTACTAAACTAAATTATATCAACTACATTACTTGAATATATATGATAATTGAAATGAGCTGATGACATCACCGTTTTCTCCAGAGCGGCTGTACAGCCGAATCAAATTCTGTTCATTATTTTCCTGTTTAACACTGTGAAGCTGCTTTGAAACAATCTGCATTGTAAAAAGCGCTATATAAATAAAGTTGACTTGACTTGACATATCCACACTGCCGCAGGTGAAGTGTCATTTGGTCTACTAAACGGGCAGGTGAAGTCTGTTGTGATGCCGTTGATTACCGCCATGCAGTTTCCTGTTGTTCCATTCTTCATGTCAATTCTGACTCTGCAGTCAGACCATCCTGTTTTCAGGTTCAGTTTCAGTCTTTGTGAGCACATGCACACATCCCCCTGCACGTGCATCACTCTCAGTGGTGGAATCAGCATTCCTGCATGATCATACCTTTGTTCTCTCTTACAGTCAGTTGTTTGATGTTTTGTTGGGATCCTTCCCTTGCTCGAGGTCTGCTGCAGCTCTAAGCACTTCAGTCATGTGTTGTGGTATCAGACATTCAGTTTGATTTATTGTTGCGACAGTCAATGGTACTACTTACCAGGCGTGAGACATTTGCAGACAAAGCCAGCAGCTGGTGTTTATCTGTAGTTGTTGTTTCTGCAGCAGGGCCAAGGTGCAGGCTTTGTTCCCTCGGCACTTCATCATCACTTTCTGCACCTCTGGCTTTGCTCCTGCTTTACTTCTTCCGCTTCCCATCCACGCCGTTTCATCCCAGCTCGGAGTGTCTGGTTTGAAAGCTGGTATCACTGGAAATTTCGCTGGTTCTGCTGTTGGTGCTGGTTTGCTCACTGTAAAACTAAGAGCCTCATACCAATCAGTCCCACCTTTGTCAATACCACAGTAATACTTGCCTTGATCTGTTGCTTTCACATTTCTCATCTCAATGACCATTCCATCTCTGTTGTTACCCTGCACATTCTTCTTCAGCACTCTGAATCTTTGATCCATTCCGTAGTACGGAGGGTTGGTGTAGGCTGGGAGGGTGGGTCTTGACAAAAATAAGCTTGTGCATACTGCACGTTGTTACCTTCATAGTTAATTTCTTTGCATCCTTGGCAGTTCCTTGTGTACGGGTTACATTCAAATCTCACGCTATCTCCTTCCCTCAGCGAAATGATGTGGACGGGACGTGTGTGCCATATGGTGCCCCGTCTCTGAGTAAGGAGGTCCTTCCTCAGTGGGATCGACCAGGGAGGGGCTGTCGCAAGGAGTATGAGTTCTGAGAACCAGGTCCAGCCGGGCCAGTATGGGGCAACCAAAAGGACCTGCTCCCTGTCCTCCCTGATCTTGCACAGAACGTGTGCGAGAAGGCTCACTGGGGAAACGCATACTTGCGTGGGCCCTGCGGCCAGCTGTGCGCTAGTGCATCCATGCCGATGGTCCCCTCGGTCAGGGAGTAGTACCAGCGGCAATGGGAAGAGTCGTGGGAGGCAAACAGATCTATCTGTGCATCGCTGAACTGTTCCCAAATCAGCTGAACCATCTAGGGATGGAGTCTCCATTCCCCCGGGAGCGGCTGAAAGCGGCTGCACGATTCAGGTCTCCCGGGATGTGAACGGCACAAAGCGACCTCAGATGCTTCTGACTCCAAAGCGGCTGCACGATTCAGGTCTCCCGGGATGTGAACGGCACAAAGCGACCTCAGATGCTTCTGACTCACTGCGGTGATGCCATATGCCCCAGGAGCCTCTAAAAAAGTTTCAGTGGAACTGCACTCTTGTCCTCGAACTGGCGAAGACAAGTCAGCAGAGACTGCGCACGTTCGCTCGTAAGCTGCGCGTACATGGCGACCGAGTGGATTTCCATACCGTGAAAAGAGATCCTCTGTACTGGGGATAGTTTGCTCTTTTCCCAGTTGACCCGAAGGCCCAGACGGGCGAGGTGCTGAAGCACCAGGTTCCTGTGTTCGCAAACCTGATCCCGAGAGTGGCCTAGAATCAGCCAGTCGTCGAGATAATTCAGGATGCAAACCCTGTGTTGCCTGAGCGGCACAAGGGCTGCTTCGACGACCTTCGTGAAGACGCGAGGGGACAGGGCTAGCCCGAAAGGGAGAACCGTGTACTGATATGCCTGCCCCTCGAAGGCAAACCGTAGAAACGGTCTGTGTCGAGGAAGAATGGAGACATGAAAGTATGCGTCCTTCGCTGCAAACCAGGTCGATCGCTGCAAACCAATCCAAATATACAAATATCCAGGCATACAATGTCCTATCTGCCCCAAACTTCATATGTTTGATAATAGTCCTGGCCTGAAGACATCTACATGGCAATAGTCAGTTATAGTCAAAGCGCCACCTGCTGGCAACAGGAAATGGCATGCTTTACACTGTAATTCACTCCCAGAAACACATTTAAATATGCCATGAAGTACCAAACATGCTAGAAACACATTAAATCATACAACACGTGGCTAAGTGCTAATTTATGCGATTGACACCACGAAACAGGAAGTTGTTGTAACTCTGCCCCAAACTTCACTTGTTTAATAATAGTCCTGGCCTGAAGACAACTACATGCCAATATTCAGTTATAGTCAAAGCGCCACCTGTTGGCAGCAGGAAATGTGGCACATTGTAGTGACTTTGCCATATTTCTCCTATATTTACCGGCTTAAATGCATGTCGCCCACTATTCACTGTTTTCCTGAGGCCACCAGGTGGCGGTGCTCCCGTGTGCGAGGGCCCTTTCATCGCTGCTTGCAGCTTTAATTTTGTAATTGTGTTTTATATTGTATGCTGATCAGTTGTGTATAATGGATTCTTTTTAATTCCTTTATTTGGTTTTTGCCTGGCTAAAATAAACATTAATCTTGATTTATCTTGTATTTTACTGAAATCATTATTCTAGTATGGATCAATGTGGAGTCCTTTATTTCCGCAAATCTTTTGCCAGAATAGATCAAACCGAGGACCCCATGTCTGAAGCATGGAGCACAGCTTGCGGGATAATCCGATTTCTGACTATTACTGTATTAGCAAGTTGCAGCTTCCGTGTCTATTAATCAAATTACACTTTTGTTGAGTAAGCAGATGCGACCACTTAAAGGTAAAATATTCACTCTGCAATCCTCTGACTAATATCAGAACTGGAAAGTTTGTGTCTGTGAGCTGATGTAATTCGCGAGCATTAAGTCTCTGAGTGATATTGAGTCCCTCGATGAACGAATATTTGAAAATAAGAGATACTAGGAAAATCAACGCTCTAAATTAAATCACAACTAATCCTTTGATCAGCCGTTAATTTATAAATGTAACAAACTTAACGAAATTTTCAAGGCTCCGTCTGAGCGCCTCATTGTAAATTGTTGGTAATTCACAATAGCCTTGACACAATCTTGTAAATGTGTACCCCTTCCCTTTAAAGTTAAATGCAAACAAATATGCACTCTCTTTGTCTACTGGTATGCTAAAAAATGCATTAGCCAATTCCACCACAGACAGGAATGTGGCACTCTGTGGAATTTGTGACAAGATTGTGTATGGGTTTGGAACTGTAGCAGCTCTCGTTCTGACAGCTGAATTCACAGCCTGCAGGTCCTGTACAAAACGGCATTCAGTGGGTTGACCCTTATCTCTTATCTTTTTCACAGGGAAGATAGGAGTTCACACCGGTGAATTTTCACATGGCACAATTATGCCATCTTTCAACAATGATTCAAAAACTGGTTTTATGCCCACAATTGCCTCTGTTTTCAACGGATATTGTGGTTGACAAGGTCTATAATCAGATTTTGGAGTTATTATCACCGGTTCGCACCGTTTTATCAGTCCCACATCATATTTGTGCCTTGCCCACAGCTCAGAGGGCACCTCTGCTAAAGCAGGGTGTATGTTGTGGTGGAAAAATTTAATCATAGAGGAAGATTAATTAAGACATATATTTGATATTACACAGGAGCTAACATGTGTTTCTGCCATGCGGGACACCTTATTTGAGGGCTCTCCAGTACCAAAGGTTTTGGGCAGAACTAATTCTAAATCTGTGTGCTGTGTTTCTTACTTTTACCATGTGTGGAAAACTACTGAGAAGGATTGTTTACACATTGGGGGGTATAAGAGATTGTGGCTTCTGTTATGTCTTCAGTTAGCACTCTACAGACATTCAGGATGGCTTTATGACTGTGACTCTTTTCTTGCAAGAAAATAAATCTTTATAAAGACAATTGGCTAAGGTTTGTCTCTTATTCAGTGATGCAACTGAGAGTTAATTTTTGCCATGACAATGTCCAAAGCACAAATATCTGTCATGCATTTAGTTTTGTTTGTGTGTTTGTCAATGGTGGTCACAATCCGCTCTACCCCAATTTCATGTTTGAATTCAGATTTAAACGCCCTCAATTTCTCACTGCACTGTACAGTCTCATCAAATTCCCTCCAGTCAGTTGTTTGAACACAAAAAAGTTTTTCACAAACACCCCTACTTCTTCCCATGCCTGTTTGTTTTCTTTAGAAACTGGTATGTGAGGCACACAATCTCCTACTATCAAATAGAGAGAAAGCTGTTTTTCTGACAAGCAGACTGAAATCGCACACATTTTCCCAGTCCAAAATAATTTGATCAGGTTTCAAAGTGTCTTTCTCTTCCCCAAACCACTCTTTTTCATAGTCTCGCTCTGTTACGACATGTGACGTGCAATGCAAATTGTCAGGCATCATAAAATCTTTATCAAACGACAAAAATTTGGAAATTTTTCCCCAAATCACATACTGTTTTTGCCCAACCACTCTTGGTTATGTGCCATTTGTATGCCCATTGTGGCTCTGTTTTCAAATACATTGGTTCCCCCTCCTTCACAATAATGCCTGAGGGGCAATTTAATTTGCACATTAAATCTCGACCCAGAAGTGGCATTGGACATGTCGCTAAGGTTAAAAATGCATGTCTCAGCACGCGGCCCTCTTCCGTTTTACATTGTACTGGTACAGTGAACCGTTCTGTTATATAATGCCCTGACACAGACACAGAGCCATGTGTTTTGTTTGTTAACACTGGTTTGCATGGCAAGTCACATGGTCACAATACAGATCGTGTCGCACCTGAATCAACCAAAAATTTAATCATCGTTCCTTCAACTAGCATGGAATATTTAGACATGTTCAAAAATCCCTTACTGCTATACATCATCAAACATTTATCAAAATCATCTCTGTCTTTTTCAGAAACACACAAAGAGGTGCAAGCCTTTTCTTCATTGCAAAGAGCATTATCAGTGTATTTGTATGTGCATGGATGCGTGTGTGTGTGACATTAGTAAATGTTTACTTCCCTTTGCAGCGGTTGGTACTCGCTCAGCCGTGGTCCCCTCAATCTCCCGCTCTCTGCTCTCACCGTCTCAGTTGGCCTTTCGATCCTCAGGGCAATCTATAGCCCAATGTCCGTCTTTCTTGCAGTTCCTGCATATCGTGCAGTCACGAAGAAAGTGATGACCTCCACACAGCCTGCAGCCTTGCTTGGTTGTCCTTCTCCAGTTTCTGCTGGGTTGTCCTTTTCCCCATCCGCCTTCATTCGAACTGAATCTCTGTGGCCCTTGCACGGCTGCCAGTTGCAGCTCCTTTTTTCTTGGCTTTTCTTTCTTTGCCCTTATCTCTTCTTCCGTGTGCAAGGCATGTTTCATGATGGTGCTCACTTGTCCTTCAGTCCATTCAACATAGCCAAATAGCTTTCCCACGTGGTCGGTCTGTCCCCTCAATCTGCCGGTTCTCTCAACCCGCTGTGCTTGCAAAACATTCCGTAAAGACGCTCGTAGTATATTTGAACACTTTCACCTGGCTCTTGACGGCAGTGACTCACTCTGGACATATCAATGCGTGCTGGGAATGCTCTTCTCACAGTGTCAGTCAGTCCTGTGATAGCTGCTCGATATCCGTCATTCGTGACGTGTCCAGTCGACGTGCATTCGTCCACAATTTGCTGCTGGCAGTTCTGCGCTCACCTTGTGCCAGTTCATTCCGCCCAGCTTCGCCATCATGAGTCTTTTCAGTTTGTTTAGCGTTGGGCTGAACTCTCGGCAGAATGTCATCAGCTCGGTGGTGAACCAGTCTCCCGCGTCCTCGGGATTCGGCAGATGGGCCATCGCCTCTTTCATATCGTTGTGGGTCCAAGGACAGAAAACTAAATTGATGCCCACTGGGCCTGAGATTTCAATCATAGGGCCAGTGACACTGACTTGTTCCTCTTTTACATCTCTCTCCCAGGCCTTTCTTTCCCCTGCGCGTGCAGCTCTGAAGTCTAAGTCCTCCTCTTGCTCTCCGAGAGGGTATCAGGAATCTCTTCAAAGTTTCCATCTGACTCTAGCATTCTCGCCCGTGCACATGTGGAAGAATGCAACACGTATGTGCATGGATGCGTGTGTAATAAGAGACAAACCTTTACCAATGGTCTTTATAAAGATTTATTTTCTTGCAAGAAAAGAGTCACAGTCATACAGCCATCCTAAATGTCTGCAGAGTGATAACTAACAGACATAACAATCCCCTGCTCTCTTATAGGTTTTCTAACCCAAGGTCTCAAACACCCTTCTTCTGTAGTTTTCCACACATTGTAAAAGTTAAAAAGCAGTACACAAATAACAGTCATCTATCTTGCATTTTTACACCTGGACCCTCAGGTCAAGAGAATCCTCAATTTAGGTGTCCAGCGACCTCTAAGGTCACAAGCTAGTCGTTCTATCTGCTAGGGCCTAAAAATGTGTCTTACAGATATAATGATTCTTTTCTTTATGGGTATATGTAAAACAATAAAATCAATAAACATCTCATGCATAATGATACATTTTCTTCTATGATTAAATTTTTCCACCACAGTTTCAAGCTTTTTTTATCCAAACTTTCTATAAAGATGATTCTCAACTATGTTATGAAAGATATAACAGAATGATTAGTTAAACCATTTTGCTTTATGCAATGAGGGTAAACATGGCCATTCCCATTCTATGCAATGCAACTATACACTGTATCTAATTAGCATATTAATGTGATTTGGGGGCAACGTGTAATGAAAAAAGATGTGTAATAATGGGAGTAATAATTGGGAATATTTTCATAAGAATATCTCATATTTCATAAGAATATCCAGACTATAATCCAGACCCAAAATCAGTCAAATGCCTTGTGAAAATCAATAAATAAAATACAGTTTTTTTTTCAATCACTATGACCATTTTTTTTTATACTTTTAACAAATTTAAAAGTATTAGCGCAACATTTGTCTGTGTAGGCTATACTATTAACACATTTATTGTTGCTTTTAAACAAAATGCATACAGTTAACACAAATTTAAAATGCTTGAACTTCTTTTACACACAAGCTCAACCAAGACCAAAACAATGGATTTTTACTGCCAGATTTACCAATGCTTTAACACTGTATGTCAGAACAGATAACACTATGTTTCTAAACCTAACTTTATAGGCTAAAGTCAAGGTAAACAGCTGTTTATATTGTGAATTGAAACACAAATATATCCCCTGTATTTTATTCCATTGTTACTGAGAAACAGCTGATTGAAGTTCAAATATATAAATCACAGCAGATTCCCGTCTAGGAATTGTTCAGGTGTTGATGTTCTTTCAATGACATGACCATATGGTATACAGTAAAAGAGGGCCTCTTCGGGCCGATTTTTTGTGAAAAAGGAACAATATAGAGCAACACAAAGAAAGTTAAAAAAAATGCCTTCACGAGGGAGAGGATGATGAGTACCAGGTGTTACACCCCCTTGACTCAAGGAGCAGCAACATGAATGGAGAGGCCATACACGTAATCAAATTTGCATAATAAGTGTTTAATCAAGAAGACAGACATAACTACATTTAAGTATTAAAATAACAAAGCTACAAAACAACAACATCAAGCCTTGGACTGGAGAGGGTGAGAAAGCCAACAGGACAACCAAGTTTCTAGACACATATACCCCTTTTCCACCAGAATGAACCGGGTGCTAGTTCAGAGCCAGTGCTAGCGCCAGTTGGTTCTACTGACGAGCCCTCTAAGAACCGGTTTGCCTTTCCACATGCTAGAGAGCCACCACAGAGCCAGGTCACTGTATATGTCACATCTTTCCCAGCAACGCTAGCGCGGCAGCACCAAACACAAACACACCATCAACAATGGCGGACGTTGCGTTGCTATTGATGTTCATGGCTTTGCAGACCTACATTGGCATTCAAACATGGCGGATCCAACGTGTTCGTGCGCGCTCGCCGTAATTTGTACAGACGGAGATTACAATCGAGAGTAACGGTATGTACATAACATTTATTTTTAACAATAAGATGTCAACTTTAGCCTCAGCATGTTGCTACCCTTCTAGCATCGACTTTGCTGATAATTGATCACATTGCAGTTAAATAAAAATTTATTAAGCATTGGTGTAAGAAGTATAACAACACTGTTTTGTGAAAACTCTACTAGAAGTACAATTTACCTTAGTAAAAGTATGTCTGTATTATAAGCAAAAACCACTCACAGTATTAAAATCAAAAGTAGTTAATCTGCAGAAAAATGTGTCCACTGAAAAGACAACATAACAAGCAGTTATACCAGCCCATAATTGTTGCTCATACATAAAATAAAGTAGCCCTGCTTTTTAAGTGGTACTTATATATATATATAGATTAATTAATAAATGTGTAACCCAGGTTACTAAGAGCCCTGTTAATGTAAAATAGAAAAGGGAATAAAAACTATAACGCTTGTGAATCAGTACTTTATTTTAATAACATTTGTGAAATAGAAAATAGGAAAATGCATAAATACAAAAAAGAAATAAAGCTCATTTGAAAAATTGTTATTCAAATAAAACAAAGTGAAGATTGGCCCAATGAGGAGAGCGAAGAGTTAGCCCCGCCCTATGATCGGCGCTTTAAGAGAGAGATGACGAAGTGAGAACGCTCGATGCGAGGGAGAGAAGCAGCAGTTCCGATGTGGTCCTGAAAAAGAAGAAACAGAATTAGAACACATAAATTAGCAGTTGTGTCAAGAGAAATAACAGATTTTGTGGAAAAAAATGTGAATTGAACGTCATCAGTCGATTATCACAGTTGATGTTAGCGCAAACTGTTACAGAGGAGAGGAGAGAGAAACATCCAGAGGTTGGAGTTTTGCCTGTCTGAAAACTTCATAACTAGATTAAAGCTGCAAGCAGAGATGGAAGGGCCCTCGCACTGCACCGTGACCCGGTGGCTTTAGGAAAAAAGTGCACGGTGGGCAATGTGCATTTAAGTAGGAAAATATAAGAGGAATACGTCAAAGTCATCTGTACTGGCCATGCTTCCCGCTGCCAGCTGGTGCCGCTACGATGTCTTCATGCCAGGACTCTTATCAAACATGTGAAGTTTGGGGCAGATTGGACATTGCATGTTTGAGTTAAAACAACTTCCTGTTTCATGGCATTAATAGCATGCATTAATACTTAGCTAAGTGTTGCTAGCTTGTTGTAACATGTTTCTAGTATATTTAACACTCGCTGTAATATTTTAGTATGCTGATAGGAGTGCATCAAAGTGTTAAACATGTTATTTCCTGCTGCCAACAGGTGGCACTGTAATTTTAAGTGAATATTGTTATGTAGATGTGTTGGGGACTCTTATCAAATGTGAATTTTGGGGCAGATTGGGCATTGCTTGTCTGAGTTACAGCAACTTCCCGTTTCATCGCAATAATATCATGCTTTAACTATTAGCATTATCAAACATGTGTAGTTTGGGGCAGATTGGGCAGTGCATGTCTGAGTTAAAGCAACTTCATTACAATTATACCATGCTTTAACACTTAGCTAAGTGTTGCTATAAAGTTTTAACACATTTCTAGCATGTTGCTAGCCTATTTAACACTTGATGACAGTTTTTAATATGTTGTTAGGAGTCCATAAAAGTGTTAAACATGTCAGTTCCTGTTGCCAGCAGGTGGCGCTATGACTGTAACTGAATATGGGCATGGACATGTGTTCAGGACAGGACTCTTCTCAAACGTCTGAAGTTTGGAGCAGATTGGACATTGCAAACATGAGTTACAGCAATATCCTATTTCATTGCATTAATAGCATGCTTTAGCATTTAGCTAAGTGTTGCTAGCATGTTTTGTTATGTTTATAGCATGTTGTTAGCTGGTTTAAAACTTTTTGACACACAATATATTATTATAAGTCCATAAAAGTGTTAAACATGTCACTTCCTGTTGTCAGCAGGTGGCGCTATGACTGTTATTGAATATGGGCATACAATATGCAATATGCATTTAAACAGGAGAGTAATTTAAAATTGCTCGAATATGCCACATTTACCGCAGCAGCTGGTGCCACTATGACCACAAGCCATGATGGAATTTAAATATAGATTAATTTTAATGTCATAGGATATAATAGGTCACTTTCAAATATGTGCGAAGTTATATTTTTTTTGTAAGTCCAGAAGGCCAGTATTTATTTATTTTTTTTACTTATTTTTCACACTAAAGTGATAGTTATTTGTGATAGCCTTTAATATGAAATTATTAAGTTATCACCATCAAGAGAGAAAGTGACACAAAGAGTGAGAGAGTTATTCAAAACTTCCACATCCATACCAAAATATCTGACTTCCTGTTGGTCAGAGCTATTGACTGTAAATTAGAAAGTTGTCCAGCTCGATGAGAACAATATAATGTACTGAGTTTGATGACTGTAGGTAAAACTAACCCCCCACTTTTGTCAAAAGGTGGCGCTACAGAGCCCCTCATTCCCGCCCGTTTCTGAGGCTTTGCCCATGTCTACTGACTGACATCTCTGATGTGTGTGTCAAGTTTCATGCATTTTCAAGCATTCTAAGAGTCTCAAAAACACCCAAAAAGATTATTAAAGTTTGACACATTGCCATGGCAACAGTATTTAACATATCAGGAATCCATTCATATGTCTATATCTGCCATGTTTTGACATTATACTGATAAAGTTTGAAGTAAATCGGGTGAAAATAAGACGTTGTTTCAAAGCATTTTTGAAAGTGACACACTTCCTGCTGCCAGTTGGTGGTGCTATAACTTTCACTCACAAAAGTCATATCCATGTGATTGGCCTTTCAACGAACACACAGCTGAAGTTTCATCAAAATCAGTCAATGTTTGCAGAAGTTATAACACACTTCCTGTTTCCCTTTTCTCGCCATAAATTCGTCTCCTCGCCACCGCCAAACCTTTCGAGATATCAAAAATCTGCTCGCAATTTAGCATCCTCAATGCCTTGACTTCATGCTGACTGAGTTTGGTGCTGATCGGAACAATGGCCTAGGAGGAGTATATCAAATTCCAGAGCATGCGTTTTCCGAACAACCCATAATAGACTTCCTGTTGGGCGAAGTTTATGACTATGAGTGCGGAAGTTGTTCGGCCCGATGAGATCTATATGTGTACCAAGTTTCATACTAATACATGCAAGTGTGTTTGATATATAGACCAAGTTTTTCAAGGGGGCGCTGTTGAGCCCCCCTGCCACACCCGGGTACCAGCTTCAGCCCGACCCTGATGGCCGCACATTCCGACGCATGTGCAAAGTTTCAAGAGTTTTCGAGCATGGTAAGGGCCCCAAAAATGCCAAAAAGGCGAAAGAAAAATAATAATTAAAGCTGCAAGCAGCGATGACGGGCCCAAGCCGGTGGCACCGCCACCCCGGTGGCATCAGCTTAAATGTGCACGGCAGGCAATATGCATTTAAAATGGGAAAACATAAAAGGACTATGTCAGTCATTTGAATTCACCACATTAACTGCAGCAGTTGGTGCTGCTATGACCACGAACCTTAACAGCCAGATCTATGAGATCAATTAAATTTTATTAATTAATTTCATGTCAGATGATGTCGAATGTCAATTTCAAATGAGTGCAGAATACCGTCCGAATGCTAATGTTGTATTATCCTAACATTTTTCTTCGTGTTTTTGACCTACCTTAGCTACTGTTTGTTCACCAATCTTGTGCACCAAAAAGCGCACTTTCATTTCAATATGTGTGGCATCCAATAAAAAATGTTAATTAAAAAATTAATAAATGGAGCCAAATCACAGAAACCGCAACAATAATTTTATTATCAGTGTCAGGTAAAAGTAAGATGCGTGTCTAAATTTTATGGAAGTTTATTATAAAACAGCCACTTTTATAAAATCATGTGAAATTTACTTTTTTAATACATTTGAATTATATCAGTAAATAATTCATTTAAAGGCATATGCATCATACGTGATCTTTGCAAACACAGGACATGACCTTCTGTAAAGCCCATGTATAGAAAACACACACTCACTCCTCTGTAAAAAAAAAAGAGTACTGTCTGAATGAGTACATGAAATCACAGATGTCAGGTGATAAGAATTGTAACTTAAATGTAATTTAGAAAACGTCTCGGTTACGTATGTAACCTTAGTTCCCTGAATAGGGAACGAGGCGCTGCGTCACCGCTGTGGGAACGCCTCTGCGTGATTGCGTCCTGAAGCACGTGTGTAACCAGTCCAATGAAGTGACAGAACGTCATAGGCGGGTGACGTCATAGACCCGGAAACTATAAGGCACCCGTGAACACAATCAGAAACTAGCTTCTTGAAGGGATGCCCACCACAGACTTCTTGAAGGGATGCCCCTGACAACAAAGCTTTAGAAGCCGCTATACTCCTGGTAGAGTGGGCCATAGGAGAAGGCTGACCGCCCGCCTCATAAGCAATTGAGATAGCCTCGACCACCCACTTGCTCATTCTCTGTTTGGATGCTGGGCCCCCTCTCGAGGGTGGCCCAAAACACACGAACAGCTGTTCAGATTTCCTCCACAGGGCAGCTCTATGGACAGAAGCATCTAAAGCCCGAATCGGGCAAAGCAGATTAAGTGTTTCCTGGTCTGACGTCCGAAAGGGAGGAGGACAAAAGGACTGCAGTATCACTGGTCCTACAACATTAGTAGGTACCTTAGGAATATAACCCGGCCTAGGATACAAGAAAGCCTTAACCATGCCGGGCACATATTCCAAGCACGAGGGTGCCACTGACAAAGCTTGAATGTCTCCAATTCTTCTAAGAGATGAAATAGCAAGCAAAAAGATAGCTTTTAGAGTGAGAAATTTCAATGGAGCCAACGAAAGGCCCTGCAATACAACGGCCAAGTCCCATGGCAGCACCCTGGTGCGAACTGCCGGTCTAAGTCTCAAAGTGCCACGAAGGAAACGAGTGATTAACGGGTGTCGCTCCCAAAGAAACACCACCCAAAGGCGTGCGGTAAGCTGCTAAGACCGCCACATACACCTTTATTGTGGAGGGGGCTAGCCCTGTGGAGAACCTATCCTGCAGGAAGTCCTGCACTGCACCCACTGGGCAGTTAACTGGGTCCCACTGGTGATCCCCACACCATGAAGTGAAGAGTTTCGACTTCAAGGCATACAGTTTCCTCGTGGAGGGAGCTCTAGACTGTAGAATGGTCTCCACAACCTCAGTTGAGAGACCTGAACTCATGAGCTGGGCCCCCTCAGAGGCCAAGCCAACAGTTTCCACAGCTCTGGGCAAGGGTGCAGGATTGCTCCCCTCGCCTGAGAGAGTAGGTCCCAGCTTTCTCATGTGTGCGAGAAAAACATCTCGATGTTGAACTGCCATCTGCGCTGACTGCACTAAAATCAACCAATCGTCGATATAATTGAGAATTCGGATTCTCTGCATGCGCATGGGAACCAGAGCTGTGTCTACACATTTCGTGAAGGTACGGGGTGACAATCGTAGACCGAATGGAAGAACCCGATATTGGTACGCTTCTCCCCCGAAAGCGAACCGCTTTCGATCTTTTCGACGCAGCCTTCTTAGAAGTAATAACGGTCCTCAGATACGTCTTACCCTTCGAAGGCTGCGCCTGAGAGCGCCTTCTGTGGGGGAGTACGAGTGGCGACGCTCTGTTTCTGTTGCGCTCGGTGTGAGACCTGACACATAAAATAATGCAGTTTCTGTAATTCCATCTAGTGTTAGTGTTTTTATGACATTGTGCTATGATTGACTAAATGTTCCTGTTGGAAGAGAACATGTGTTTAGGGTTTTGGTAGACATAGTGTATTGTGTTAATGTATTATTGTATTTTAAAAATTAGTGTTGGAGTTTAGTTTATAATGTGTGATTTTGAGCATGAAATTAACCGTTTTGCCTATTTTTTCTCCCTGTTCCAACCATTTATATCTTGATCTGATAAATGCACCCTCTGCTTCTTGTTAATTGTATCCAGTTGTACTTGCAACAGTGATAAATCCATTAGTTCCTGCAAGTTCAAATTACCTTTACTGGACAGATGCATTATTTATTTGATCACACTATATTCTTTTTGTCTTTTATCTGAAGCAATCAATTTCCCCATTGAAATAGCTAGATTCCTAATTTTGTACATTATTTCCCAATGTACCATTTGTTATTTTAGCCTGAGACCAGTGCTTGTCAATTAACTTTGATACCATTATTTTACACTTATGATCATCTAATAACTTTTTATTCCATTTCCAATAACCCCTTTTCAATTTAAATTCAGCTGGACCATATACAGTTGCAAGAAAAGTATGTGAACCGCTTGCAGAATCTGTTAAATGTGAATAATTGTAACTAAATAAGAGGGATCATACAAAATGCATGTCATTTTTTATTTAGTACTGTCCTTTAGTAGTTGTTACCTGGATGATCCAAGGATGTGTGTGTGTCTTGTGATGTTTGTTCATGAGTCCCTTGTTTGTCCTGAGCAGTTAAACTGACCAATGTTCTTCAAAAAAATACTTCAGGTCCTGCACATTCTTCAGTTTCCCAGGGACTCAAACACAACAATTAAAAAATGTTGAAACATTCACTGATGCTCCAGAAGGAAACACGATGTAAGAAAAATATCTATATTTAAAACTTTAAAAACTAAAATAACTAGCTGCTGGCAGACGGCATTCGCAAGTTGACTGCAAAAGAATAACCCCTGATGCGATATATGACGCAGGATGTAGGAGTAGCGTAGGCGGTTTAAAAAAATATGGCTGGGAAACAAGCTCCTCTTCTCTTATATTCTAAATCCTTTGGCATTTCTCTTTAAAAATTCTCGTTTTAGATTCTAATTCATGACCAGTGTTTTGTTTTGCTCAATCCTCTGCTCTTCCGTGTTCGTCAATACGTCACGCGTCAGGTCAGGGGTTACTCTTTCAACGTAAAACGATGTGTATGGCCGTCTGTCAGAAGCTAGTTATTTTTGTTTATAAAGTTTTGAATATGGATATTTTTCTTACACAAACGCATGGCTTCTCTTCATAAGGCCTTTATTAACCCCCCGGAGCTGTGTGGAGCAGTTATATGATGGATAGATGCACTTTTATGATGGATAGATGCAGGGGTTAAAGTGGGCCGGAACGGTCCGGAACTGTGTTCCGGCACCTCAGATAAATTAACAAATAAATAGATCCAGCAGTCGCAGCTGGATCGTCTCACGCACAGCGCTGACAAATTCGCTCTGCGCTTTCGCCGCTCTATTTAAGTGATAATGAGCGTCAGACAGTCGCTTTATCCATTTGAATTTAATACAAGCGCAACATAATGTGTACAGTATAAGGCTCTGTGGCGAAACTAGCTGAACCAGAATGAATAGCTCTGACCATGTACACTGAAGTGTTTACCTGAAGAGGTAAACTATAGGCTGCCTACACGACTGTAATGATTTGAGCTTTAGCAAGAACCAATGAGGTTCTTCCTTGTGTTACGCAGCACATTTGAGCTTCCTCAAGAACCAATGAGGTTCAATCTCGTGTAATCAGGTGTAAATAATAAATGTTGTGAAATAATTTACCAATAGAGTAACACTTCTAAGCTTTATAATGGGAGTGAATGGCTGTTTCTGTTTTGAAGTCCAAAATCTTCTTTCGGGACCATGCCCCCCGAACCCCCCTAAATAGCTCAAATTTAGGACCTCACTGGTTTTAAAACTCCTTAAGGCAGTTGCATGCTTAAAAGTTGTTGCTGTTTCTGGAAACCTGTTTGCTTTGACCTCATATCTGGAGTTAATGCATTTATGCTGTTAATGTGTTGCAGCCTAGAATAATTATATATATGCATACTTAATATTAAAATTGAGTATTCAGACAGTATATACTCATTGTATCTCTGTGCTTTGAAGATCTTGTTTAAAAAAAAAAAATAATTTCTGTGGTAGAAAACGGTGTGGCACCAAAATAGGCTACTATGGGGGCCCTTGGGTTTGTTATAGCCCCAGGGCCCCAGGGCCCCACGTGTTCTTAATCCGGGCCTGGTTGCAGTGGATTTAAGAGGACAAATCAAGTCACAATACCAGTTAATATGGGAGCTATATGTGAGAATAGCCTATTTGGACCGTCATATATTTAGGGCCCGAGCACCGATGGTGTGAGGACCCTATTGGAATTGCTCTGTTTATTATTAGGGCCCGAGCACCGATGGTGTGAGGACCCTATTGGAATTGCTCTGTTTATTAGGGCCCGAGCACCGATGGTGTGAGGAACCTATTGGAATTGCTCTGTTTATTATTATTAGGGCCCGAGCACCGATGGTGTGAGGACCCTATTGGAATTGCTCTGTTTATTAGGGCCCGAGCACCGATGGTGTGAGGACCCTATTGGAATTGCTCTGTTTATTATTATTATTATTATTATTATTAGGGCCCGAGCACCGATGGTGTGAGGACCCTATTGGAATTGCTCTGTTCATTACTATTATTATTAGGGCCCGAGCACCGATGGTGTGAGGACCCTATTGGAATTGCTCTGTTTATTAGGGCCAGAGCACCGATGGTGTGAGGACCCTATTGGAATTGCTCTGTTTATTATTATTATTAGGGCCAGAGCACCGATGGTGTAAGGACCTTATTGGAATTGCTCTGTTTATTATTATTATTATTATTATTAGGGCCCGAGAACCGATGGTGTGAGGACCCTATTGGAATTGCTCTGTTTATTATTATTATTATTATTATTATTATTAGGGCCCAAGCACCGATGGTGTGAGGACCCTATTGGAATTGCTCTGTTTATTAGGGCCCGAGCACCGACGGTGTGAGGACCCTATTGAAATTGCTCTGTTTATTAGGGCCCGAGCACCGATGGTGTGAGGACCCTATTGGAATTGCTCTGTTTATTATTATTATTATTATTATTATTCTCCCAAATTAATCGCTTTTTTGGGGACCTAAACACGCTCGAAAACTCACGAAACTTTACACACGCGTCAGAAGTGGCGAAAATTTACGTCTGTTATGAGTTCCAGAATTAGGCGTGGCAAAATGACTCGATAGCACCACCTACAATATTTCAACGAAGTGCCCCACCCGCTATGTTTCACGTACAGGTTTGAAATTCGGTAGACACATGTAACAGCCCAATGCCTACAAAAAAGTCTCCTGGTACGAAATCTCAAAACCAACAGGAAGTGAGATATTTTTTATATTCTTTGCAATATTGTTGCAAATTTTGCCATTTCCACACGTTGTACTTTAACGAACTCCTCCTAGAGATTTAATCAGATCATCATCATATTTGCACAGTCTAATCTAAAGGCCTTTGCGACATTAAATTGCGAAGATCTTGAGTTTTCCCTGGAGGGCGTGTCCGTGGCGGCCTGACAAACTTCGATGTTTCGCCATAACTCGGGCATACAATGTCCGATCTGCCCCAAACTTCACATGTTTGATAAGATTCCAGACCTGAAGACATCTACACACTAATATTTGGTGACAGTCATAGCGCCACCTGCAGACAACAGGAAATGTCATGCTTTACACTGTGATTAACTCTTCATTGAAATTTAACCAGAACAACACCATATTAGGTCAGTCTAATCTTAAGGCCTTGGTGATGTTAAACTGTGAAGATCTTCAGTTTTCCCTGGAGGGCGTGTCCGTGGCGACCTCACAAAGTTTGTTGTTTCGCCATGAAACATGAAGTTGTTGTAACTCGGACATACAATGTCCGATCTACTCCAAACTTCACATGTTTTATTAGAGTCCTGACCTGAAGACATCTACACGCCAATATTCAGTTACAGTCATAGCGCCACCTGCAGGAAACAGGAAATGTCATGCTTTACATTGTGATTAACTCCTCATTGAGATTCAATCAGAACAACATCATATTTGGTTATTCTAATCTTAAGGTCTTGGTGATGTTAAATTGTGAAGATCTTCAGTTTTCGTGTACATCGCGAGGCTCGGGGTCTCTCCAGATTCTGCAATGTTGCGGTATATTTGTTGCTCATTTCGGGTCTGTTCGTGCAGAACAGTTGTGCCTTTACATCGTACACCCGATGTGAGCTTATGGATATTGGTTTGCGAATTTCCGACAGTTTTATGGACAACCTTCGACTCCTTCCTGAGATCACCAGAACACCCGATGCTATGCACTCTACCCGTCCAGGCGGAAGTGCTCGCAGGCGGCGTCGAGATCGTAAACAAAGGCGGGGGAAGCGCGGAGGACTAAGAGCTAAGCTAAAGCTAACACCACACCGGCTCTCTTTACCCAGCATTTTCCTTGCCAATGTACGGTCGCTGGTGAACAAAATGGAGGAGATTCGACTCAGTATCACACACAGCAAGAGATTTTTGAACTGTAACGTTTTAATATTCACGGAAACATGGTTAAACAGCGGAATACCGGACAACGCTATTGAGCTAGCGGGACGCCACACACTCCGAGCGGATAGAACATTAGATGGCTCCGGTAAGACCAGAGGTGGTGGATTGTGTATTTACATTAACAAAGCTTGGTGCACAAACTCTGCTATTGTTGGGAGACATTGTTCAGCTAACCTTGAGTTTCTCATGGTTAAATGTAGACCGTTTTATCTACCGCGGGAGTTCACTTCCACCATTATAACTGCAGCCTATATTCCCCCGGATGCTGATGCTAAGCTTGCTATGAAAGAACTTCACACAGCCATCAGTAAACAACAGTATGCTCACCCGGAAGCTGCGTTTATTGTTGCTGGTGATTTTAATCATTCAAACTTAAAGTCAGTGCTACCGAAATTTCACCAGCATGTTTCCTGTCACACCAGAGGAAACAAAACTTTAGACCATGTTTACACAAACATGGCTGGAGCTTACGTTGCGACACCCCTCCCCCACCTGGGACAGTCAGATCACCTTTCTTTGTTCCTCACCCCCAAATATGCACCCCTCATCAACCGTGTGAAGCCATCAGTGAAGACAATCAAGGTGTGGCCTGAGGGGGCAGATTGCATACTCCAGGAAAGGTTTCTACACACAGACTGGAGTATGTTTGCTTCCCAAGCCACCAGTGGCTCTCACAAAGACACTGACTGCTACACCTCCTCTGTACTGGATTATATCAATACCACCACTGACAGTGTTACAACCCAGAAGCAGATCACCACATACCCTAATCAGAAGCCATGGATGAACAGGGAAGTGCGACTCCTGTTGAAGACACGCAATGCTGCCTTCAGATCAGGAGATGCACAAGCCTACAGCACATCCAGAGCAAACCTGAAGAGGGGCATCAAAGAGGCCAAGCACTGCTACAAGCTAAAGATAGAGGGACACTTTTCCAACTTTGACCCTCGACGCATGTGGCAGGGCATTCAGGCCATCAGTGACTACAAACCCACCCACTCCACCCCCGCAGCCACTGATATCAACTTCCTGAACAAGCTAAATTACTTTTATGCTCGCTTTGAAAGGGACAACAGAGAAACTGCCACCAAGGCCAAACCCTCAGCTGACCACTCGCCAATCACACTCTCCTCCACAGATGTCTGCAATGCACTGTGCCAAATCAGCCCGCACAAGGCTGCTGGACCAGACAACATCCCTGGACGCGTACTCAGGGCATGTGCAGAGCAGCTCGCTGGGGTTTTTACAGACATTTTCAACTTGTCTCTTGCCCAAGCAACTGTACCAACATGCTTTAAATGCACTTACATTGTGCCAGTGCCAAAACACTCTAGCCCGATGTGCCTTAACGACTACCGCCCTGTAGCACTCACACCCATCGTTATGAAGTGCTTTGAGCGGCTGGTCTTGGCACATCTAAAAGACTCTCTACCATCCACATTGGACTCACACCAGTTTGCCTACCGTAGCAATAGGAGCACAGAGGATGCAGTTTCCTTGGCACTGCACTCTGTGCTCACACATCTGGACAATAAGAACACGTATGCACGTATGCTGTTTGTTGACTTCAGCTCAGCATTCAACACTGTTATCCCAACCAAGTTAATAGCCAAACTTGGAGACCTGGGCATCAACACCTCAATGTGCAACTGGATATTGGACTTCCTGACCAACAGACCCCAGAATGTTCGATCAGGCTCCACCTGCTCCACCTCCATCACACTTAATACTGGTGTACCACAGGGCTGTGTGCTAAGCCCATTTCTCTACTCCCTCTTCACCTCCAATTGCAAGCCTGCGTATGGATCTAACTCCATCGTCAAGTTTGCGGACGACACTACGGTGATTGGACTCATCAGCAACAACGATGAGACTGCCTACAGGGAGGAGATCCAGCACCTGGCCACATGGTGCACTGAAAACAATCTGCTCCTCAACACCACCAAAATGAAGGAACTCATCGTGGACTTCAGGAAAAGAGTCAAGAGGCACACACGACACCATCCACATCAATGGAATGGCTGTTGAGCGTGTCTCCAGTTTCAAGTTCCTGGGGATCCACATCTCGGCGGACATGTCCTGGACAACCAACACCTCCAGCCTGGTCAAGAAGGCTCACCAGCGTCTTTTCTTCCTGAGGACACTGAGGAAGAATCAGCTATCCTCGGCTATACTGGTGAACTTCTATCGCTGCGCAATAGAAAGCATCCTGACCAACTGTGTTACAGTATGGTATGGGAGCTGCTCTGTTGCAGAGCGCAAGGCACTGCAGCGGGTGGTGAAAACCGCCCAGCGCATCACAGGGACTCCACTACCTGCCATCGACCACATCCAGAGGAAACGCTGTCTGCATCGAGCTCGCAGCATCCTTAAGGACTCCTCTCACCCAGCCCACAAACTGTTTTCTCTCCTGCCCTCCGGTAGGCGTTTCAGGTGCCTCCGGACCAGGACCAGCAGAATAAAGAACAGTTTTTTTCCCAGAGCTGTCTCTTTATTGAACTCTAACCCTCGTTGATCCCACTCCCCTTATATACTGCTAACCTTCCTCTCCCCCCTCACATCTGCCTTCACTTTGTTATTTGCACTACTGGATGTTCATTTGCACTATCGACTGTTTATTACAGTAACACCTGTACATATATGCATCTTGCACTACTATACCTAACTGGAATATGCTCATTTGCACTATATCGTCCATTGCTATACTGCCCAACTTAGCCTAACATATCATTATATACATCTATCTGTAAATTCTGTTTATAGTAATATCCATCTGTATATTATATTCAGTACATATCTATCTGTAAATTCTGTTTATAGTAATAGCCATCTGTATATTATATTCAGTACATATCTATCTGTAAATTCTGTTTATAGTAATAGCCATCTGTATATTATATTCAGTACATATCTATCTGTAAATTCTGTTTATAGTAATAGCCATCTGTATATTATATTCATAGTGCATATTAACCTGTAAAATTCTATTTATAGTAATAGCCATCTTTATATATATTCAGTACATATTCATGTCCTGCACTTATGAAACCACTGTATATCCTGCACTTGCTGCTATTGCACTTCTGGTTAGACCTAAACTGCATTTCGTTGCCTTGTACCTGTACTTGTGTAATGACAATAAAGTTGAATCTAATCTAATCTACATGGCAATAGTCAGTTATAGTCAAAGCGCCACCTGCTGGCAACAGGAAATGGCATGCTTTACACTGTAATTCACTCATAGAATGACATTTAAATATGCCATAATGTCCCAAACATGATAGAAACACATTAAATCATACAACACATGGCTAAGTGCTAACGTATGCGATTAACGCCACGAAACAGGAAGTTGTTGTAACTCAGGCATACAATGTCCGATCTGCCTCAAACTTCACTTGTTTAATTATAGTCCTGGCCTGAAGACAACTACATGCCAATGTTCAGTTATAGTCAAAGCGCCACCTGCTGGCAGCAGGAAATGTGGCACATTGTAGTGACTTTGCCATATTTCTCCTATATTTACCGGCTTAAACGCATGTCGCCCACTATTAGCTGTTTTCCCGAGGCCACCGAATGGCGGTGCTCCCGTGTGCGAGGGCCCTTTCATCGCTGCTTGCAGCTTTAATTATTATTATTATTAGTCTTCTCCCAAATGAATTGCTTTTTTGGGGACCTAAAAACGCTCGAAAACTCACGAAACTTTGCACATGCGTCAGAAGTGGCGAAAATTTACGTCTGTTATGGGTTTCAAAATTAGGTGTGGCAAAATGACTCGATAGCGCCACCTACAATATTTCAACGAAGTGCCCCACCCGCTACGTTTCACGTACAGGTTTGAAATTCGGTAGACACATGTAACAGCCCAATGCCTACAAAAAAGTCTCCTGGTACGAAATCTGAAAACCAACAGGAAGTGAGATATTTTTAATATTCTTTGCAAAATTGTTGCAAATTTTGCCATTTCCAGACGTTGTACTTTAACGAACTCCTCCTAGAGATTTAATCAGATCATCATCATATTTGCACAGTCTAATCTAAAGGCCTTTGCGACGTTAAATTGTGAATATCTTGAGTTTTCCCTGGAGGGCGTGTCCGTGGCGGGCTGACAAAGTTCGATGTTTCGCCATGAAACAGGAAGTTGTTGTAACTCGGGCATACAATGTCCGATCTGCCCCAAACTTCACATGTTTGATAATAGTGCGGACCTGAAGGCATCTACATGACAACATTCAGTGACAGTCATAGCGCCACCTGCAGGCAACAGGAAATGTCATGCTTTACACTGTGATTAAATCCTCATTGAAATTTAACCAGAACAACATCATATTAGGTCAGTCTAATCTTAAGGCCTTGGTGATGTTAAATTGTGAAGATCTTCAGTTTTCGCTGAAGGGCGTGTCCGTCACGGCCTGACAAAATCTGATGTTTCGCCATGAAAGAGGAAGCTGTTGTAACTCAGGTATACAATGTCCGATCTGGCCGAAACTTCACATGTTTGATAAGAGTCCTGTCCTGAACACATCTACATGCCAATATTCAGATAGTCACAGCGCCACCTGCTGGAAACAGGAAATGGCATGCTTTACACTATAATTCACTCCCAGAAACACATTTAAATATGCCATGAAGTACCAAACATGCTAGAAACACATTTAATCATACAACACGTGGCTAAGTGCTAGCGTATGCGATTAACGCCACGAAACAGGAAGTTGTTGTAACTCAGGCATACAATGTCCGATCTGCCCCAAACTTCATATGTTTGATAATAGTCCTGGCCTGAAGACATCTACATGGCAATATTCATTATAGTCAAAGCGCCACCTTCTGGCAACAGGAAATGGCATGCGTTACACTGTAATTCACTCCCAGAAACTCATTTAAATATGCCATGAAGTACCAAACATGCTAGAAACACATTTAATCATACAACACGTGGCTACGTGCTAACGTATGCGCTTGGCGCCACGAAACAGGAAGTTGTTGTAACTCAGGCATACAATGTCCGATCTACCCCAAACTTCATATGTTTGATAATAGTCCTGGCCTGATGACATCTACATGGCAATAGTCAGTTATAGTCAAAGCGCCACCTGCTGGCAACAGGAAATGACATGCTTTACACTGTAATTCACTCCCAGAAACTCATTTAAATATGCCATGAAGTACCAAACATGGTAGAAACACATTTAATCATACAACTCATGGCTAAGTGCTAACGTATGCGATTAACGCCACGAAACAGGAAGTTGTTGTAACTCAGGCATACAATGTCCTATCTGCCCCAAACTTCATATGTTTAATAATAGTCCTGGCCTGAAGATATCTACATGGCAATGTTTAGTTGTAGTCAAAGCGCCACCTGCTGGCAGCAGGAAATGTGGCAAATTGTAGTGACTTTGCCATATTTATCCTATATTTACCGGCTTAAATGCATGTCGCCCACTATTCGCTGTTTTTCCGAGGCCACCAGGTGGCAGTGCTCCCGTGTGCGAGGGCCCTTTCATCGCTGCTTGCAGCTTTAATTATTATTATTATTATTCTTCTCCAAAATGAATCGCTTTTTTGGGGGCCTAAACACGCTCGAAAACTCACGAAACTTTGCACACGCGTCAGAAGTGGCGAAAATTTACGTCTGTTATGGGATTCAGAATTAGGCGTGGCAAAATGACTCGATAGCGCCACCTACAATATTTCAACGAAGTGCCCCACCCGCTACTTTTCACGTACAGGTTTGAAATTCGGTAGATACATGTAACAGCCCAATACCTACAAAAAAGTCTTCTGGTATGAAATCTGAAAACCAACAGGAAGTGAGATATTTTTAATATTCTTTACAAAATTGTTGCAAATTTTGCCATTTCCAGATGTTGTACTTTAACAAACTCCTCCTAGAGATTTAATCAGATCATCATCATATTTGCACAGTCTAATCTAAAGGCCTTTGCGACGTTAAATTGCGAAGATCTTGAGTTTTCCCTGGAGGGCGTGTCCGTGGCGGGCTGACAAAGTTCCATGTTTCGCCATGAAACAGGAAGTTGTTGTAACTCGGCATACAATGTCCGATCTGCCCCAAACTTCACATGTTTGATAATAGTGCGGACCTGAAGGCATCTACACGACAATATTCAGTGACAGTCATAGCGCCACCTGCAGGCAACAGGAAATGTCATGCTTTACACTGTGATTAACTCCTCATTGAAATTTAACCAGAACAACATCATATTAGGTCAGTCTAATCTTAAGGTCTTGGTGATGTTAAATTGTGAAGATCTTTAGTTTTCGCTGAAGGGCGTGTCTGTCCGGCCTGACAAAATCTGATGTTTCGCCATGAAAGAGGAAGCTGTTGTTACTCAGGCATACAATGTCAGATCTGGCCCAAACTTCACATGTTTGATAAGAGTCCTGTCCTGAACACATCTACATGCCAATATTCAGTTAGTCATAGCACCACCTGCTGGAAACAGGAAATGGCATGCTTTACACTGTAATTCATTCCCTGAAACACATTTAAATATGCCATCATGTCCTAAACATACTAGTAACACATTAAATCATACAACACATGGATGACAAACATGGCGGCGGCGCGAGTACATCGCGAGGCTTGGGGTCTCTCCAGATTCTGCAATGTTGCGGTATATTTCTTGCTCATTTCGGGTCTGTTCGTGCAGAACAGTTGTGCCTTTACATCGTACACCCGATGTGAGCTTTTGGATATTGGTTTGCGAATTTCCGACAGTTTTATGGACAACCTTCGACTCCTTCCTGAGATCACCAGAACACCCGAGGCTATGCACTCTACCCGGCCAGGCGGAAGTGCTCGCAGGCGGCGTCGAGATCGTAAACAAAGGCGGGGGAAGCGCGGAGGACTAAGAGCTAAGCTAAAGCTAACACCACACCGGCTCTCTTTACCCAGCATTTTCCTTGCCAATGTACGGTCGCTGGTGAACAAAATGGAGGAGATTCGACTCAGTATCACATACAGCAAGAGATTTTTGAACTGTAACGTCTTAATATTCACGGAAACATGGTTAAACAGCGGAATACCGGACAACACTATTGAGCTAGCGGGACGCCACACACTCCGTGCGGATAGAACATTAGATGGCTCCGGTAAGACCAGAGGTGGTGGATTGTGCATTTACATTAACAAAGCTTGGTGCACAAACTCTGCTATTGTTGGGAGACATTGTTCAGCTAACCTTGAGTTTCTCATGGTTAAATGTAGACCGTTTTATCTACCGCGGGTGTTCACTTCCACCATTATAACTGCAGCCTATATTCCCCCGGATGCTGATGCTAAGCTTGCTATGAAAGAACTTCACGCAGCCATCAGTAAACAACAGACTGTTCACCCGGAAGCTGCGTTTATTGTTGCTGGTGATTTTAATCATTCAAACTTAAAGTCAGTGCTACCGAAATTTCACCAGCATGTTTCCTGTCACACCAGAGGAAACAAAACTTTAGACCATGTTTACACAAACATGGCTGGAGCTTACGTTGCGACACCCCTCCCCCACCTGGGACAGTCAGATCACCTTTCTTTGTCCCTCACCCCCAAATATGCACCCCTCATCAACCGTGTGAAGCCATCAGTGAAGACCATCAAGGTGTGGCCTGAGGGGGCAGATTTCATACTCCAGGAAAGGTTTCTACACACAGACTGGAGTATGTTTGCTTCCCAAGCCACCAATGGCTCTCACACAGACATTGACTGCTACACCTCCTCTGTACTGGATTATATCAATACCACCACTGACAGTGATACAACCCAGAAGCAGATCACCACATACCCTAATCAGAAGCCATGGATGAACAGGGAAGTGCAACTCCTGTTGAAGACACGCAATGCTGCCTTCAGATCAGGAGATGCACAAGCCTACAGCACATCCAGAGCAAACCTGAAGAGGGGCATCAAAGAGGCCAAGCACTGCTACAAGCTAAAGATAGAGGGACACTTTTCCAACTTTGACCCTCGACACATGTGGCAGGGCATTCAGGCCATCAGTGACTACAAACCCACCCACTCCACCCCCGCAGCCACTGATATCAACTTCCTGAACGAGCTAAATTACTTTTATGCTCGCTTTGAAAGGGACAACAGAGAAACTGCCACCAAAGCCAAACCCTCAGCTGACCACTCGCCAATCACACTCTCCTCCACAGATGTCTGCAATGCACTGTGCCAAATCAGCCCGCACAAGGCTGCTGGACCAGACAACATCCCTGGACGCCTACTCAGGACATGTGCAGAGCAGCTCGCTGGGGTTTTTACAGACATTTTCAACTTGTCTCTTGCCCAAGCAACTGTACCATCATGCTTTAAATGCACTTCCATTGTGCCAGTGCCAAAACACTCTAGCCCGATGTGCCTTAACGACTACCGCCCTGTAGCACTCACACCCATCGTTATGAAGTGCTTTGAGCGGCTGGTCTTGGCACATCTAAAAGACTCTCTACCATCCACATTGGACTCACACCAGTTTGCCTACCGTAGCAATAGGAGCACAGAGGATGCAGTTTCCTTGGCACTGCACTCTGTGCTCACACATCTGGACAATAAGAACACGTATGCACGTATGCTGTTTGTTGACTTCAGCTCAGCATTCAACACTGTTATCCCAACCAAGTTAATAGCCAAACTTGGAGACCTGGGCATCAACACCTTAATGTGCAACTGGATATTGGACTTCCTGACCAACAGACCCCAGAATGTTCGATCAGGCTCCACCTGCTCCACCTCCATCACACTTAATACTGGTGTACCACAGGGCTGTGTGCTAAGCCCATTTCTCTACTCCCTCTTCACCTCCACCAAGCCTGTGTATGGATCTAATTCCATCGTCAAGTTTGCGGACGACACTACGGTGATTGGACTCATCAGCAACAACGATGAGACTGCCTATAGGGAGGAGATCCAGCACCTGGCCACATGGTGCACTGAAAATAATCTGCTCCTGAACACCACCAAAACGAAGGAACTCATCGTGGACTTCAGGAAAGAGTCAAGAGGCACACACGACACCGTCCACATCAATGGAATGGCTGTTGAGCGTGTCTCCAGTTTCAAGTTCCTGGGGATCCACATCTCGGCGGACATGTCCTGGACAACCAACACCTCCAGCCTGGTCAAGAAGGCTCACCAGCGTCTTTTCTTCCTGAGGACACTGAGGAAGAATCAGCTATCCTCGGCTATACTGGTGAACTTCTATCGCTGCGCAATAGAAAGCATCCTGACCAACTGTGTTACAGTATGGTATGGGAGCTGCTCTGTTGCAGAGCGCAAGGCACAGCAGCGGGTGGTGAAAACCGCCCAGCGCATCACAGGGACTCCACTACCTGCCATCGACCACATCCAGAGGAAACGCTGTCTGCATCGAGCTCGCAGCATCCTTAAGGACTCCTCTCACCCAGCCCACAAACTGTTTTCTCTCCTGCCCTCCGGTAGGCGTTTCAGGTGCCTCCGGACCAGGACCAGCAGAATAAAGAACAGTTTTTTTCCCAGAGCTGTCTCTTTATTGAACTCTAACCCTCGTTGATCCCACTCCCCTTATATACTGCTAACTCTCCTCTCCCCCCTCACATCTGCCTTCACTTTGCTATTTGCACTACTGGATGTTCATTTGCACTACCGACTGTTTATTACAGTAACACCTGTTCATATATGCATCTTGCACTACTATACCTAACTGGAATTTGCTCATTTGCACTATATCGTCCATTGCTATACTGCCCATCTTAGCCTAACATATCATTGTATACATCTATCTGTAAATTCTGTTTATAGTAATAGCCATCTGTATATTATATTCAGTACATATCTATCTGTAAATTCTGTTTATAGTAATAGCCATCTGTATATTATATTCAGTACATATCTATCTGTAAATTCTGTTTATAGTAATAGCCATCTGTATATTATATCCAGTACATATCTATCTGTAAATTTTGTTTATAGTAATAGCTATCTGTATATTATATCCAGTACATATCTATCTGTAAATTCTGTTTATAGTAATAGCCATTTGTATATTATATTCATAGTACATATTAACCTGTAAAATTCTATTTATAGTAATAGCCATCTTTATATATATTCAGTACATATTCATGTCCTGCACTTATGAAACCACTGTATATCCTGCACTTGCTGCTATTGCGCTTCTGGTTAGACCTAAACTGCATATCGTTGCCTTGTACCTGTACTTGTGTAATGACAATAAAGTTGAATCTAATCTAATCTAATCTAAGTGCTAACATATGCGATTGACGTCACGAAACAGGAAGTTGTTGTAACTCAGGCATACAATGTCCGATCTGCCCCAAACTTCACTTGTTTAATAATAGTCCTGGCCTGAAGACATCTACATGGCAATAGTCAGTTATAGTCATAGCGCCACCTGCTGGAAACAGGAAATGGCATGCTTTACACTATAATTCACTCCCAGAAACTCATTTAAATATGCCATGAAGTAGCAAACATACTAGAAACACATTAAATCATATAACACGCGGCTAAGTGCTAACGTATGCGATTAATGCCACGAAACAGGAAGTTGTTGTAACTCAGGCATACAATGTCCGATCTACCCCAAACTTCACATGTTTTATTAGAGTCCTGGCCTGAAGACATCTACATGGCAATATTCAGTTAGTCATAGCGCCACCTGCTGGAAACAGGAAATGGCATGCTTTACACTATAATTCACTCCCAGAAACTAATTTAAATATGCTATGAAGTAGCAAATATGCTAGAAACACATTAAATCATACAACACATGGCTAAGTGCTAACGTATGCGATTGACGCCACGAAACAGGAAGTTGATGTAACTCAGGCATACAATGTCCGATCTGCCCCAAACTTCTATGTTTGATAATAGTCCTGGCCTGAAGACAACTACATGCCAATATTCAGTTATAGTCAAAGTGCCACCTGTTGGCAGCAGGAAATGGCATGCGTTACACTGTAATTCACTCCCAGAAACTCATTTAAATATGCCATGAAGTACCAAACATGCTAGAAACACATTTAATCATGCAACTTATGGCTAAGTGCTAACGTATGCGATTAACGCCATGAAACAGGAAGTTGTTGTAACTCAGGCATACAATGTCTGATCTGCCCCAAACTTCACTTTTAATGATAGTTTAATAATAGTCCTGGCCTGAAGACAACTACATGCCAATATTCACTTATAGTCAAAGCGCCACCTGTTGACAGCAGGAAATGTGGCACATTGTAGTGACTTTGCCATATTTCTCCTATATTTACCGGATTAAATGCACGTCGCCCACTATTCGCTGTTTTCCCGAGGCCACCGGGTGGCGGTGCTCCCGTGTGCAATGGGCCCATTCATCGCTGCTTGCAGCTTTAATTATTATTATTATTATTATTCTCCCAAATGAATCACTTTTTTGGGGGCCTAAACACGCTCGAAAACTTCATAAACTTTTCAAAAAAATTTTGTCTTGTGGATGTTGTCAATGTCGACATGTAATATTACCAATCTTCCCAAACTATCAATTTTGTGGCTAAGAAGCCGACCCTTAAAGTTTTCTTTTAGTATAGCGACCCCTGCAGATCTAGTGCTGAAATGTACACATGGCGCAACCCCCATTTGGCCCGAGCCCATGCCAGCGAAGCCTCGCTTCTTTCGTCTGTCAACGGAGCCAACCGCTGAGGCTATGCCATGGGCACATGCTCTAAAAGGTTCTTGGAGGCTCAGAAACAGTTCTAGGCCATGAGCCACTTCCTGCCCAGACACACTGGAGCTGCTTAGTCTGCGCATTCAAGGTCATCGTCTGACCAGTGCCCGTCTCTGTGGCATGTCAGGCACACCACCACTACTTCCCCAGCCCCTAGGAAGGAGCCTGAGCCAGTGATGAGACCCAAAACTTCAAGGCACTTCCACAAGCAGATGGGACCGTACCCCAGCAAGCCAACGGAGTCCCTGCCACACTCCAGACAGGTGTGGCGTGAGGAGGAAGGTGCTGCCCAGCGCAAGCGATGAGCCAGTGTTCCCACAGGTGGCTCATCAGAGAGGCTGTTTGTCTGTCCTCCTGCATGTTGCGTGTTGCATTTTCCACTCCGTTAGGAAGGAGTCTTTCAACAACTGAGCGGCGAGCCATCTTAAGTGGTTTGCGAATGCATGGCTCGCTCTGCGTCTGTGTTGCTTTGGGTGGTGAGTATGATAGAAAAAGTCTATGCACGTTCATTTGCTCGCAGTCCACCCCGCTTTGCCAGTGTGGTGATGTCAGCGGTTTTGAACCAGGAGGCGTTATCGCATGATCAGGTGGACCAATGCGCGGTTGGGAGGCATAAGTTAGTGACTGGCTTTTTGAAAGGAGCGAGGTGGTTAAACCCCCCTCGCCCTTCTATGTTTGGGACATGGTGTTAGTGTTGAGGACACTCTTTGAGCAATCTTTTGAGCCGCTTCACTCTGCCCAGCTGTGAGTGCTTTCATTAAAGACATCGCTCTTGCTGGTTTTAGCATGTGGAAAGCGTGTGGGAGACCTGCAAGAGCTGTCTGTTAAAACCGCTTGTCTGGAGTTTGGGCAGGATGACTGTGGTTAGGCATGGCTATGTGCCTAAGGTGCTTACGATGCCCACGATGAAGTCCAAATTATAACATTGCAGGAGGAGTTAGTAATAGAGGCTGCAAATGTTACATTGAGTGCTCCAGCTAGTTTCATCTATCAGAGGCCGCACTAAGGGTCTGCCGTATTGCTCTTGGGCTTGAGTGTTATTAAGAGTATTGGGTTTACAGCCCATGCTTACAGTCTTTGGCATGCTGCTGTTTGGCTTCTGACTTTTGCCCGCTTTGTCGCCGGGCAGTCACTGTAACGGCAGGATATCTCCATAGTGTCAGCTACTGATGCAATGCAGAGTGAACCGATCTCGAAAGGGAACGTCTCTGGTTACCTAAAGTAACCATGGTTCCCTGAGAGGAGGGAACGAGACTGTGAACGAGAACGAGTGTGCGCCGTGTTACAGTCTACAGAGTCTTATAGCACCGAAATTGTCAGAAATCCCACCTACTGAAGCTTGATTGACATTCCTTCCTTAGCATGTTGCGCAAAGGAACAATAAAAAGGCAACTACATGCAGAAATAAATGAATCATTTAAGAAAAACAGAAATATAGAATAAAAATAAACTTTAAAATTTGCATCACCTTTAACATTTTTTCATTTCCCCAACCATTTTTTAATGTTTTTATGTTGTATTATTTTGAATTGATGGGTGCATTTATTTATTTATGCATTTAATTATTTGTTTATCTCCTGGCACATTATTTATGTATGCAGGAATATGTGAATCCATTTATTTATTTGCATATTTATTTGTTTTTGCATGTTTCATGCAACTAAAGTTCTAAAGGTTGGCATCATGAAACCATAGCATCGTTTACCATTAAGTTTCAGTTTTTAAAAATGTATTTCTTTTTTATTATTATTACATCACAGTGAACGTTTTCTGGTTTATGTCAACACAAGATGGCACCAATCACCAAAAAATGTTGTAAGACAGCTAGCTTCTTTAATATTATTAAAACTGAAAGTATTTACTTAAGATGAGGTATTAATCTAAAATTAATTCTTATGGTCAAAACTATTCCATAAGTGCACAGAATTTTAAAAGTCTAGCCATTGTGAAAAATAAGTGCACTTGTAGTGTTCTTCAAATATAAAAGTACATTAAAAAAAAACTATACTTGAAGATAATATAATATAAATGGAATAAAAGGCAATGTAACTAAAGAGGAATATTTCCATTACTATTTTTAACACACTTAAGCACACTATTAAATGTGCACTTTGTAATGTCAAATTAAGTTTTATAGAAGGGTTATTAACTGAAACTTACAGCCATTAAAAAAACCCCCAAAAAAACCATTTGTGTTGCTTGAAATAAATGTTATCTGAAATTATTATATATAATTATTTACACTCACCTAAAGGATTATTAGGAACACCATACTAATACTGTGTTTGACCCCCTTTCGCCTTCAGAACTGCCTTAATTCTACGTGGCATTGATTCAACAAGGTGCTGAAAGCATTCTTTAGAAATGTTGGCCCATATTGATAGGATAGCATCTTGCAGTTGATGGAGATTTGTGGGATGCACATCCAGGGAACGAAGCTCCCGTTCCACCACATCCCAAAGATGCTCTATTGGGTTGAGATCTGGTGACTGTGGGGGCCATTTTAGTACAGTGAACTCATTGTCATGTTCAAGAAACCAATTTGAAATGATTCGAGCTTTGTGACATGGTGCATTATCCTGCTGGAAGTAGCCATCAGAGGATGGGTACATGGTGGTCATAAAGGGATGGACATGGTCAGAAACAATGCTCAGGTAGGCCGTGGCATTTAAACGATGCCCAATTGGCACTAAGGGGCCTAAAGTGTGCCAAGAAAACATCCCCCACACCATTACACCACCACCACCAGCCTGCACAGTGGTAACAAGGCATGATGGATCCATGTTCTCATTCTGTTTACGCCAAATTCTGACTCTACCATCTGAATGTCTCAACAGAAATCGAGACTCATCAGACCAGGCAACATTTTTCCAGTCTTCAACTGTCCAATTTTGGTGAGCTCGTGCAAATTGTAGCCTCTTTATCCTATTTGTAGTGGAGATGAGTGGTACCCGGTGGGGTCTTCTGCTGTTGTAGCCCATCCGCCTCAAGGTTGTGCGTGTTGTGGCTTCACAAATGCTTTGCTGCATACCTCAGTTGTAACGAGTGGTTATTTCAGTCAAAGTTGCTCTTCTATCAGCTTGAATCAGTCAGCCCATTCTCCTCTGACCTCTAGCATCAACAAGGCATTTTCACCCACAGGACTGCCGCATACTGGATGTTTTTCCCTTTTCACACCATTCTTTGTAAACTCTAGAAATGGTTGTGCGTGAAAATCCCAGTAACAGAGCAGATTGTGAAATACTCAGACCGGCCCGTCTGGCACCAACAACCATGCCACGCTCAAAATTGCTTAAATCACCTTTCTTTCCCATTCTGACATTCAGTTTGGAGTTCAGGAGATTGTCTTGACCAGGACCACACCCCTAAATGCATTGAAGCAACTGCCATGTGACTGATTGATTAGATAATTGCATTAATGAGAAATTGAACAGGTGTTCCTAATAATCCTTTAGGTGAGTGTATATTATATAGGCTTATTTTGTTTCAGCTAGTTCGCAAGGCAACATTTATTATTTTCATTTAGATTAACTTAACTAAAATAACTAAAACTAAAATAAACATTAATAATACTTTTTTAAAAAGCTTCCAGAGCCTCTGAAAGGACATGGTGACAGAAAATGTATCACTGATTCTTGAGGTAAGGGACAAAACATGTTTTATATGTTAAAAAATAAAAACATTTTAAATTCATTATTAAAAACTTGTATTTTTGTAGACAAAGGTCTCAGATAATGAACCATGTAAGGGAACAGGCTTATTTCTAAATGTTTTTTTAATTTTTTTATTTAAACCATCCAAAAACAATGTAAAATCTTCAGTTATGTAATGTTGGTGTTCAGTAAAGGATTATTATGCTATTATGAACAACCCAGCTTCTAAATTCATTAATTCTCCTCTCTCCTTTTAATATTAAACATATATCACCAATGTTCTGAGGTAATTAAGACATAATATCATGTAGTTCCATTGATGTTTTAACATTTTTACACAATAAACTGAAAAAAGAATAAGACATTTCTTTCAAAATGAACAAAAACCTTCACCTGACGGTGTAAAATACTGACGGAGTTGACAAAGGTCGAGCTGAGGCCAAATATACAGAATATGTAAAAAGAATCATGAAACAGCATTAGAAGAATTCCCCATATGCAAAAAAACATATTAAATCACATTATACAGACTTTTTGAGAGCACTTGTCATAAAACCTGACGGAGTTGACAAAATATAATTTCTTTCCACCTTAACCACGTGTTGTACAGTGGAGCTAATTAGTTTTTTTCCTCAGTTGTAGATGCCTCAAACATTAATAAAAATAAAATGGCAAGATTTATCCCACAACTATTTACAGAAACTATTACACTGCGATGACGGAGTTGACATGTTAAGGCTGTGACCGCAGACACTTTAATATTGTTTGTTTAAAATATAAAAAAAATCTATAACTTCCAGGACTTTGTGTCCAACTGTGAGCTCCACAATGAGCAGGAAATAGTGAGTGCTCTTCAGAGTTAAAGCTGCCCATGACACTGCCTGATTTAATCACAATTATAAAAAATCCTGACGGAGTTGACGCAAAGTGAGGACACAACTTGTATAGCTATTTTTTAATGGCAATATAATTCAATATTTACTTGTATTGTTTGATATCTTAAAGCTCTCCGCCTTTTAATGCAACCGTGTATTTTTTAATTGGTTGCATTTTTAAACACTTTGTTACATTGTGACCTCATGCTGAGGACCGGTTAGATTACACAAGTGTGCTTTTAAAACAATACTAAAGAAATTATTTAAAAGTATAAGCAATAAATGTCCTGAGTATACAAATTTCCCTTAGATGTAACTTTTAAAGTATTTTTAGTGTTTAGTTTTTTTTTAACATAAAAAGGGCTTTTGTGTTTGGGACAGGTTTTGTCCCTTATCTCAAGAATCAGTGATATGCAATAGGAAGAAAAAATATATTTTGATGCTTTTGCTTTCTCTCGTGTGTTCCCCTGAAAAACCTTGCATTCCCTCGCAAAGCTTTTGCTTGCAACATGAAAAATAAACCAATTCCAAATGTAAAAAAAAAACCAAATAGCATTGCAGTGATACTAAAATGACACCGTTTTAAAATTAATTTTAAATCAATGTTTTTATATTTTGTCATGCTTCAAAGTAGACTCATGTTACTAACACACTAAAGCACAAGTACTTGATTATAATTTTAACTGTAGTGCGTTTTGATATTTCATTTAAAGTTACTATATTTTAAACATACTAAATTGCAACTTCATTACAAATGTAATAAACATCAATACTTGAAACAAGAAGTGCTAGTTTACCATTTTGTTAGTTAACGTCAGTATACTTTAAACATACTTCAAATACAACTGAATTAATTCTGTTCAACTATTAAGTTCAACTGCATTTACCTTTCAATTTCCAAACTAAAATCACATTCAGTACACACTCAAGTATACTATTTCCGTACTCATTTTAAAAATATGCACAAGTATAGAGCATAAAGTCCGCTCAACCCACAGAAGTAAACAAATCACACAACAGATATTAAACAGTTTATTCTTGCATCTAGTAAAAACCTCTTTACATGTAGTTGTGAACAGATGCCATGCTGAGATTCAAAAGGAAAGCGTGTCGACCCTGATGGAAGGATTGTGTGTTTATCACAAGACATTTCCATACAAGTATTTGCCTCACAAGCATTGCCTAAGATTGCTGGCTTGTGACAAGACCTGCATGCAGCAATTTCCAGTTTACACGCGAGTATTACCATCCCGACATTGAACAAACGCACAACTGGGATTTACACAACTGTAATACGCTCTAAAAGGGGGGGGGGGCTTACATGAACGGACTAATAATACTAGCTGGATCCTTTTGCTATAACGTTCTCAATTATATATATATATATAATAAAAAAAAGGTGAAATTTTAGGACATGGACTTTTATTGTCCCTGGGTAGTTATACCTTCTTTGTTTATATTGACCAATTAATTATGCATAGCTGCATTACGGACCATGTGCTTTAGACGATTCACTAGTCGAAATCAAATGAACGTATTACTGGAACAAAGCGTCTGTTCTGTGAATTTAAGAGCTTGAAAAGTGCAAGAGGATATTTGACACAGGATCCAAAACTCAAGAGTGTTTGAGGTCTTACAGACTTGTACTTCAATATATATATATATATATAATCTGAAAACAAAGTTTATTTCATTATCAACTTTCCCAAATATCCCAACAATTTAAACACAAGACAAAACATTTTTGCAGAGATGTCATAACCATACGCTACACCACCAGATCAGAAGTGAACAGAATCAAAACTGGCCAGTTAAAATATCAAACCTTCAAAATTTAGTGACGTAAATCCATAAAAGAAAATGAAATGTGATATTCTGGTGCAGTCACTGCGAGGACAACACAAAGATGCCAAAACAAATTTGATTTGAAATATCCAGTCAACACAGAGACATCTTGAGCGATCTATAGGTGTGGATATGACATCGCGATGAGCACGTCAGGTAAAGCTGCAGGAGGCTACGTGTCACTATGACATCATGCTAGTGCAGTCAGTGATTATAAAACACACAGTAGCTGAACGAGGAGAGGTGGGAAAAGCCAAACAGCGTCTGCATAATACTACACACATTCTGGCTTTTCAGCGGCCCAGCTTTCCATCACATTAAAGACAGAAAGCAGAAGAAACGACCCACTGGATAATAGAGCAAATGAACAACTTCTCAAATATCTTGACAAATAATCGCAAGGACTCACTTCCCAGTGAGCTCTAGGCTCAGTGTAGATATGTCAGTTTCAAGACGCGTATACGATTTTAATGTTGAACGACAGTCATATAACGGTTAGTGGTGAAAAAACGCATCGTTTAAGTGACTGCAGCATAGATTTCTGTAGATTCACAGAGTAGCATTATTTTCCTAGTAAAGATGGGACATTCACTCTTCAGTAAACATCTGCTACAAAGTGCTACATACTGCAAAGTGTACCTCAAATATAAATCCATATCATATATAAACATATCGCTGAGTCACTTTGCATTGTTTGAGCATATCGTGTCATTTTAGTTTCAATTGTCTCATTTCATACTCAAACTAATTGTTTCCCTCAAAGTCAGCATTTGTGTTTTTTTTTTTTGTTTTTTTGTTTTTTATCTAAAATGTCCTTTAGTGAAATACTGACACTCTCCTCCAAACGCAAATCCCAAACAGCTCGAGGAATCTCATTATAAACTTTGGAGGTGTTACAAGGGATGAATACATCCAAAGAAATCCAAGTCAAATGTACCACGTTTGTATATATATATATAAAAAAAAAAAAATAGAGAAAAAAATCTTCCTACAGGAATAGTGACGTTGGGGTTGAAAATGAAATTACATTAGAAAAATATGGTAATATATAACTTAGTTCCAGGCGGTCTATTCTAAGTATACTAAGATAGCAAAACAAGTGAAAAATAAAGCTCATTCAGTGATCAAAATCATCACAATGCGTTATTATAGATCATCCGTTAGCTGTAAGCAGCAGTATATCAAATTCAGGTTGAGCATGGAAGGTCAACACAACAACAGAAAGTCCCTCAGAAACCATAATATAGTTAAATCCATCTGGAAATATTATTCTCAAATTAACAATTCAAAAAAAAACTGCATTTGTTCCACTCCTCGGGAAGAAAGAGAGTAGATGTTTTGATTAATATCCAGGTTTCAAGCAGTCGAACCCCAGTGCTGGTGACAGATTTACAACACGTACATTAGCTCCTCGTGTGACCCGAAACGCAGTTCCCACACATCCATTACACAGCGATTTTGTTGTCCTTCTGGAGAAACAAATAAAGAGGAAAAACAGTGACTGGTTATTCATAATGTCAAATTGTATTATTTTATCTATATTTAACACCCAAGTCTAAGAATAAACATTAAATATTACAACTAAAAACAGAAGACAGACATGGTTGTACACTCAGTAGGGGCTAGCTAATCTGCTACCAAACGTTAGCTAATAGTGCTTATAGGGGTGGGCGATATACCGGTAGACATGGTTAACCGGCAGAGGCTTTGGACTATCGTCTCTATTGCAGTTACGCTCACATGATGTTGCTGTCATGAAAGCTTATCTTTTGCATGCATTTAAGCATCACCAAAACAGGTGATTTTAAACCACTGAAGCACAATAAGCAGCGAAAGACAACTCATTTCAGTAGATGCGCTGTCTGAGAGGCGTGTGCCATGAAGCCGCTGCTCAGAGCACCTGAGAACTGAACTGAAGTAGTGCTTTTATGCACTAATTGGGCTTGAACGGTTAAATACACATACCTGTGTGTCAGTGACCTTGTATTTGACAGTAATTTGTGTCTTATGTGAACTGAACTGTTGAGAGAAAACGCATGGGTATATTTGATCCGTGCAGTCTGTCTTAAAGTGACAGCGTCCCAGATTTACCTGCTGTCGTTATTAATGCTAAAATCAAACAAAAGAGAAAAATCTCACTGCTCTTGAGTGAATCACTTTAATAAGAAAACATGTATATTTAATTTTCACAGTAAAGCCTATGCTTTGTTTTTTATACATTTCTTTAATACATTTTATGTAGTATTTCTAGCGCTTGAGGTTTTTCAGGTGCATTTCATTTGTTTTTGTTCTATTATAGTTTGTTTTCTTTACTCTTTCATCACTATTTGTCTTCAGTAAGCGTGAGTTTTTTAGGCTATAGTATTAGTTTAAATTATATGGAAAAATGGTAAGAATTATGAAATTTCAATGCTTAAAAAAAAACTTTAAAGCAAAAATAACTATATTGTGATATCTTGAAATAAAATTACGCATATCGTGATATGAGATTTTGGTCATATCACCCACCCGTAAGTACTTATATTCCCCATATACACTCACCTAAAGGATTATTAGGAACACCATACTAATACTGTGTTTGACCCCCTTTCGCCTTCAGAACTGCCTTAATTCTACGTGGCATTGATTCAACAAGGTGCTGAAAGCATTCTTTAGAAATGTTGGCCCATATTGATAGGATAGCATCTTGCAGTTGATGGAGATTTGTGGGATGCACATCCAGGGCACGAAGCTCCCGTTCCACCACATCCCAAAGATGCTCTATTGGGTTGAGATCTGGTGACTGTGGGGGCCATTTTAGTACAGTGAACTCATTGTCATGTTCAAGAAACCAATCTGAAATGATTCGAGCTTTGTGACATGGTGCATTATCCTGCTGGAAGTAGCCATCAGAGGATGGGTACATGGTGGTCATAAAGGGATGGACATGGTCAGAAACAATGCTCAGGTAGGCCGTGGCATTTAAACGATGCCCAATTGGCACTAAGGGGCCTAAAGTGTGCCAAGAAAACATCCCCCACACCATTACACCACCACCACCAGCCTGCACAGTGGTAACAAGGCATGATGGATCCATGTTCTCATTCTGTTTACGCCAAATTCTGACTCTACCATCTGAATGTCTCAACAGAAATCGAGACTCATCAGACCAGGCAACATTTTTCCAGTCTTCAACTGTCATATCAGCTTGAATCAGTCGGCCCATTCTCCTCTGACCTCTAGCATCAACAAGGCATTTTCGCCCACAGGACTGCCGCATACTGGATGTTTTTCCCTTTTCACACCATTCTTTGTAAACTCTAGAAATGGTTGTGCGTGAAAATCCCAGTAACTGAGCAGATTGTGAAATACTCAGACCGGCCCGTCTGGCACCAACAACCATGCCACGCTCAAAATTGCTTAAATCACCTTTCTTTCCCATTCTGACATTCAGTTTGGAGTTCAGGAGATTGTCTTGACCAGGACCCCTAAATACATTGAAGCAACTGCCATGTGATTGGTTGATTAGATAATTGCATTAATGAGAAATTGAACAGGTGTTCCTAATAATCCTTTAGGTGAGTATATTTACTCTTTCAGTAAATTTGGTAACAGGGTTGAATGGTTGTGCTTAATAAATGCCATCAGCCCTACAATGGGGAAAAATACAGGAAAACAGACATTTTTCTATCCACCACGCTGTAAAAGGGTCTAAATGATGTCACTTCCTTGGTGTCACAATGGAACGCTAAATTGTTCAAAAGGGGTAAAGTCATGCGGTAACAGGGTTGCACATTCTTTTAAATTAAAGCTGCAGTATGTAACTTTTTTTGGTTAGAAAAAAAAAAAAAATCAGTTAGTGAACAAGTAGATAACACATCAGTGTTCAAAACGGTCTCCCTACCTTACCCTGATTCACGGTAATCTAATCTAGTAAGGCATAATTATGTTGATGTGCAATGATCGATGCGCACTGACGTGGAGACAAAAAAAACCCTCTGCTAGTAACCTGCAATTGTATGTTTCAAACAGAGATGGCGATAGAGTTCCGTACTGCAGCTTTAAATTCAGTTATGTAGGGAAAAGTGTTTTAATTGTTCTATACATTTGTGATGCTCAATGTAGGTTGATATCCAAGTCCAAAGCCCTTTTTTGTGGATTGAAGGGAACAGACATTTGATGCATTTAAAACTAGCTCTTGCTATGTTGTGTTAGATATTTAAAAAAATGGGCCAACAATGTGTGCCCTAAAGTGGAAAGTGCCATATATTTTAAAAGTGCACTTATGTTAACCAATCTTTATTATTTTTGGTTCATTCATTACCCGGTATTCAAAATCAGAGAACTCTCTTCCTCCTTGACTTCCTCTGAATCCTCCTCTAAACCCACTTCCACCAGAGTATGATCCAAACGACCCCCGGCTGAATCCACGGCCCCGGCCCCCTCTGAAGCCCATGCCGCCGCGACCTCTGAAGCCTCCACGCCCCCGCCGTAACGGGATGCCAAACGTCTCTGCGTTCATCCTCCGCTCTTCCGCCCAGGTATTTCTCCTCTCTCTGATTGGCGACGAAATAAAAACAAGCTCAAATACATTTGACAAAGTTTCTGAGGCTTACATCCTCTGCCGTACAGCAGTTTTGGCTTTTGTTGTACTCACCTGGGGAAACTAGATAGTCCAGACCTCTCGGCTGCCTTCCTGTTTAAAATCAGGCACAATGATTTCACAATCAGATCATGACTGTTGCATCATGTAACAAAAGTGACATTTTACACATGGAGGCTCATATTAAAGTGGTGTGAGCTGACCTTGTATCATCACAGGAGATGTTGTCAAAAAAGGACTTGGTTTTATCGTAGTAGCAGTTTGGTCCGAGAGGCTCTTCCTCATCAGCGTTTCCTTCACTGTTCTGAGTGTCGACCCCCGAATCACCCTTATCCTCACCATTCAAAGCTTTATCGGACTTCTCATCTGAACAAACATGCACAATTAATACACAGAAGTACACCTGCATATATTATTTGTTTGCATGAGAATGTTCTTTACTCTCCTTTGCAAGTGCACATTCAATACAATTAAGCACACCTTTTTACAGTGTACTTCAGATCCTAAAACTATATAAAATAATATAATATTCATGAAATAAAAGGCCACTTAAGTGCACTTAAAGAGAGACTCATGCTTCACGTGATTGTTTCTTAACATTTATATACGCTTTCAAAAAGTACACTTTGTAATACAAAATTCTTTTGTTGTGCTTTAAAGTCCTCGTGAAATCAAAATCGACCTTATTTACTTTGTTAGCACACATTACTGGTCTTAGGGTGAACAATTAATCCGTGCAAGTTAATACACAGAAAAAATGGTTTGCCGTGGTAATCTTTCATCAAAATCTGAAAAGTAACTTCCGGTCTGGAATGGCGTTCCTTCTCAGATGATGTCAGTTTGACAGCTTGGGTTTGAATATCCTTAACCACTCCCCTCCAACCGTTGGAGATGGAGAGGAGCGCTGAAGTAAAACCCTGCCCTCTATTCAATATCCGTTTCACTTGGAAATACGTCACAGCACTGAAATAAAATCAGTTGCAACTTCTGGTTCACTGGGACTTTAAAGTACACTTATTCTGATGTGCTGACTAACATACTAAAGCACAAGTACTTGATTATAATTTGAACTCTAGTGTTATTCAATATTACATTTGAAGTAAATACATTCATTATAAATATGCAATTATTTAAATACATGACATACAAGCTTCAACAGAAATGACATTCAAGTATATTTAGTCTGCCATAAATGCTTAGCAGTACACTAACCATATTTTAAACAGCAGTTAAAATTAAATTACAAATACTTAAGGACTACTTAAAAAGTTCAAGAAAAGCACTATAAAAAGTTCAGCTTACTGCATTTAACAAACTTAAGCTAGAATACAATTTCCTTGCAATTAACAAGCATTTAAGTGTCAAATATTACACTGTTTACAACATATTCTTTTATTTCTATAAGAAATAAGGCTCATCTTGCACATTAAGTACAAACAGATTACCTTTCAGTTTGAGTTTGCTCTGGAACTCTTTGTCAATCTCATCTTTGTTGAACTGAGCATTGGCGCTCTCAAAATCAAAGTCTTTCTCAAACTTCATAGGTCCTTCTCTCCGCACAGGGAATCGACCTCTACCACGATGACCTCCACCGCGACTGCGGCGAGCAGCAGGAGGGCCACCAGCTGAGCAGAACAAAAACACAGGGTTATTGCTAGGGCTGCATAATTAATACAAATTGAAACCGCACACGATTTGGCAAAGACTGCAATTATTTTATGCGCAGCTTGTAAATAAGGCACGACTCTGTGATCTGTAAATGCATCTGAAAGCCAGAGGGCGCTCTTGTGCAGAAACTCCAAATATGCCCCGCAGAAGTACGATAACACACGTCATTCCAGGAAATCGCTATGGGCATCATACTACCACTGTAGCTGCATAAACAGAAGATTGAAACAATTTGATTGATTAAACATGACTAATAAACACACGACTGCGACAATATATGGCTTAATTGAGTTCCTCAAGCCTTCTCTGGTATTTTCATAATAAAGTATATTTATACTTCAATGCTAATTGACATAGCCTTTATCACTGTATAGAATACTATAAAATATGTTGTGTGCCTTATTCTGTGTAAGTAAGGGTGTGATGAGATTTCTCGTCGAATGAAAAGCTGTCTCGCGATATCACCATGACAGAGCGTGAGGGTGAATTTCGCATAGAATAAGCCACCGCTACGTATACATTACATCCTCCACTGTACACAACAGAGCATGATAGTGTCTCTAATAAATGTCTTATCTTGTAGAATGTGCACTCAGAGTACGTGCAATCACGAATCAAAAGCACAAGTAAATACGAGCTCCCTAATTTGCGCAAACTAGGCGAAATACAGCCTGTCTACCAATATCAAAGATATCTTAGGCTGGGCTGTGTAGTTGTAACCACCTCTTAGCTCTTGTCTCTGATGGCACTTTAAATATTGAGAGTACTATTTTAATTATGGTTGCACTTGACTAAGAAAAAAAACTTATTTTTGTTATGTATACGGTTTTTATTTCTATGTTCAATTTGTGCCTCAACCAGAAGTTCTGGAAGCTCATAATTCATGTACAGTAAGGTCTGAAGAGACTTGTGTGAAATCCTACAGGAGAGAAGCCAGTCAGTTGAGTTTGTTTGTTACAGTGCCTGAATAGTCGTCTTTCATTGCATTTGATTATGAGTATGAATTATGAAAGTAATTTCTGTTCTACTTTCTAAGATGAGTTAAAACATTTAAAAATGCACCATTTTGTCATTGAGAATTTCTTTAAAAAAATACTGTGCAAAAGTCTCGTTCTCGTGAACCCAATCTTGTGTCTCGTCTCATGAGCTAAGTGTCTCGTCACACCCCTAGCAAGAAGCCACATCAACAGAAGGACGCTCAACTGTCGTTATAAAGCGAGTTTGAAGTAAAAACATGTTATTAAATGTTGTCTCTTGTTGGACAAGAGGTTCATAAATGCTTCTCATGTTTGGAAAGATGTGACGCGTGTTGCTTTTTCAAATGCACGTTATAAGCGACTCAAACTCGCAGTGCTTTCAGATGGAGCAGCATTTACTACTGATCACAGGGCTGTGCTTCACTGACTTTAAGATTTCATAAATCGCAATGAGCCAAATCGGTTTAAGCATGTTTTCAGGTCAGTGGCGATTAATCGTGCAGGCCTAGTTATTGCTCTAGAAGACACATTACACCATACATATATTTTTAATGTGGGCCATATACGAAGTAGAAAATAAATCAAAGATTGCAAAAAAAAAAAAAAAAAGAGGAAACAGTCTAAGAAGCATGCTCGGTGACATCCAGTTGCTAGTAAATGTAAAAGAACGTCTATTACCGCCTCATAGAGGCCTGACAGACATCAGTTACATTTTGTCGTTGGTGTAGAGAAAAAGGCAGTCATTCTACTGAAGAGGAAGTAAATCAAGCAGATTAAAATGAAAGCAACACTAAAACAAACACAGCTTGTGTGAACACTTAACCAAGCATAAGGACACAGCAGTGCAAACACATTTTCTACTGTGTCTGGGGTGTAGAAACCCTTTAAACCAGCTGTTTTCCAGACATGTCTGCTTAAAGCATTTAAACATGTGTAAATACAGCAATTTGAGTGAATCTCATGAAAACTTAGGTCAGCAAAGTAAATAAATGCACATTTTGCTTCATTTTCTTTATGCATTTTTTCTTTGATTTTGGGGTGAAGCATGTTCTCATCAGGTTGCATGAGATTCACCCTTTCACAAGTTCCTATATATATATAAAAGGAGCTTGCTAAAAGTCACTGTATGGGCGCATGTGATACACAGACGGGCGAAGCTCTTATAAGAATCATGCAATTTTAGCATCCAACAGCACATGACCGCAGTGAGGGGCTTTTCAGCAGATGTGTTATAACCTGCGAGCCGGTTAGTAGCGTCCCTGTTCCCTCCTTTGGACTGACTGGACTCTGGTACGCTTGGTTTCGGGACATCAGTACCTGGGAGAGTATAGCTCTTTAGGACTATGACACATTAAGCTTCACTGAATCCTTGTAGCAGAACCTGTTTTGACACTTGCTCAAACGGTGTCATATCTCTATTCTTAATATGGTTCCTTTTCTCAGCAGCGCTACTAAAAGTCCTGTTTTTTTTTAGGAATTACTACAGGCTGTACAAAATCCATCATGTTTGTCAAGTAACTAACAGGCGGTGTCTTGAAACAAACTACCTACCTGGACAGCATTTTGGGGCATCAGAGGCCCAAACGTTATTGCAGTAGTACTAAAGGCCCGATCACATCAAGAATAACTAACTGGAACTATATTAGCGTTCACACCAGCGGAAGATATCGTTCTGTTCATTATAAGCGTGTGCTGCAGCTTTGTCGTCTGCCCCTTTAAAGCTGGAGCTCTTTAAGGTTGGAAAGATTCTGATTGGCTGTCACCAGCTGGAAGTAATCGTTCTGAAAGGGACTCCAATGATATCATTTCTCTGTGCCGCTATTATTGTAGTTGTGGACTGATATTCTTTGATATGTTAGAAACCTATCATTCGTTCTTGGTTTGAACGGCCTAAAGGCTTGTTCCCACCTGGACGATTATCGCGCGTGTTTATTGCCGACATTTAACGCCTCAAGACTAAACAAAGGGTGCCAATGTGAGTGGGCATACCGACGTGCAAAACGGCAGGTGGAAAAATATCATTAAAAAAAAAAAAACACACATTGGGTTCGTTTTTTTGGTTTGACGCGTCTCGTTAAAAACTAGCCGACCAATGAGAATGCCGCTTTTGTTCACGTGCCTGGAGTTGCTGAAGCTACAGTAAAACACAAATTTGGTGGCTCTCAAGCACAAAACGGTCTTGTCGAGCACACATTGACGAAGATAATGCAATGAGGCAAGATGAATGTAGAGCTGCTGGTCTCTTTGGTGTCTGAACAAAGAACTTTATGACAAACGCCAAAGCGACTACAAAACTCTTGATAAGGAGGAGAGAAACTGCAAATCAGATAGGATTCCATGGTGAGTTTCCATCGAACCCTATTTGATCTGCAATCAAATCAAAAGCACCATCTACTGTTATGGAGTGAATTTGCTTGGGTATGAACACAAAGGCGTGTCGAAAATAGTCTCGAAAAACGCTGGCGATAAGTGCACGCAATAATCGTCCCGGTGTGCACGAGACTTTAAGGACATACATTCTCAATGTTAATTGAACAACAGTTTGGCTAGACTGACATGACAAATTAAATTATCTTAGATGTTAAAACATGTTCTCCAAACTAGGAGTAAGACTCTTAAATACATGTTTCACTACCGCTATTCATAGTTTTCACGTGACGTCACACGCTTATAGGAACGCCCACCTGGAGGGCAAAACAAGGCTTTCCTCCATTGCCTGCCAGTCATTTTTACCAGGTTTGTAGTCAGTATTAAGACCGAATACCAAATTCAATATACACCTTATTGACGTTGCATACTTTGTACAGGAAAGCACATGAACAATATTAATGCAACAAGGTTTCTCGTTAAGCGTATTTTTCCATCGAAACCCATTAAGAAAAAGCCTTGCGTTTATATTCTTGGCTCATCTGCTAACCTGTATATAGTATGCATCATCAAAAAGGTGTAAACGGCCTGTGATCTTTTAATACCACTGTTTTAGTACATTACGGCACTTTAAGGGTGGGTTGCACTAATATTCTTTAGCCTGTCGTCAGTTCAGTCTGCTGCTTGATCAGCTCGTCTAACGGTTTTACTGCATAATTAATCTGTTTAAAATTAAGTGGTGCAACAACTCAATTTAAGGCGAGACACGGCAGGTGAAAACATCGTTTTTTTCATGCAGTGGTCAATTTTGAGATTTTGGGCCAGTTTGCTCCCTTAACATGTAAGCTTTCATGTCAAAATAAAAAAAAAAGTCAATATTACACATTAAAGTGGATATTTCATTATATTTTGTCAACTTGCGCCTTTAGATTTCTACCCGAATCATCAAAAGTTAGCATTCTAACACGAGCTCATGTGCCGTCTCCATTCAGAGAAACATGTCATGCCTGGTATTATAAAGCTCTCAGTCTCATACACAGCGCTGTCTAATCCAAATATGGGCATTTCCTTTGTAGAACTAACCAACCGCGACAGTTTGCAGCCAAAAACCACATCTGAATGGTCGATGTGAATTTCCAACTACGTGATACAAGCTGCCGCTTCCTTGTGTATTCTCCGCCTGAGAGAAAACGAAATCAGCTCATAAACGTTCACAGAAAAGACCAAGTAGCAAGAGCTAGCAAAAAGAAAGTAAACAACAACAGATTAGACGATGAAACCCCATCAGAATTAGATTCAAATAGTTATAGATGGACACACAACAAACAGGGACAGTTCGTGTGCAGTTTTTGTGACGGTTATGTGTTTGTTGAGGTAGTTCTCTTCAGCTTAAGGCTATTGCTATTAATAATTTATTCATTTATCAATTTCCATGCGTTTTAAATATTATACACTACTGATATTAATGAACTGAATATATATTTTGTTTGTAGGTTGGGGATTTCATAGAAATATACAATATAAAACTTTAAAGGCTGTTTTCTCAATGAGTTTTTCCTCACACTCAGAGTCAGACATCCACTTCAGTAGCACCTACAAGCACCAACCTTTCCAGTCTTATACTTAACTATACTCTGAAGGCTTTTACAGAGGGGTTTGTTGATATTCCCATCCTGAGTTATAGGTCCTTTTACTCCAAAAAACATGGCGAAAATAGATTTAAGGCTATTGTCAGTTTTCTCCAATTTACTAAAGCACACAATAAGATATCCAGAATCCCCTCTGTAAAAGCCCTCTCATCTAATGTCAACAAATAGAACCAAGAAATTTAAACCTGGTCCTTTCCAATTTCCAGATTTTGTTTTTGGAAATGTATGCAAATGAACGTATATTTAAGTATATAAGACCTCATTTGCATATTAAAATAAATTTACACAACTTGTAATACATTTTTCTTATGTTTATGCTAGTAATAAACTGGAGAAGTTTCACAGTGATATCTTGTCATTTAAAAAAATTCCCTAGTCACCTGTAGTGTCTCGCCTTAAAATAAAACCCATATCAACAAATCCTAGATTAGCGTTAAACTTTGCTTAATTGAATCCTTATTGGTGCAGCTCACCCTATATGTTTTTCAAGTTAAGCGTTTTAAAAACTAGGGCTTTGCCGGTAAACGTGACAACCACACCACTGCGGTGGCTGAGTAGCACCAAAAAAAACTTGTAAACACACTTTGTATGTGAATGCTGTTTTTTACGTGAATATTATGACATGAATGCAGCACAAAGCTTTATTTACAAAATAAATAGGTTCGCAGCCATGGAAACATGGATTCATGCCGAACGAGAGAGGTAGGCTTTGTGAGGCGAGCAAAATTTAAGCTTTGCGTTTTGCGATCTGGTCACTGGATTAGTCTTACTCCATTTTATTCTACTGGACATGGAATCTCTTATTTTCCCAAATCTTCATTTACGTCTCTCACAGGGGATTATGAACATTTCTTCCTTTTATGTGCTTTTAATTAAGAGTATATTTGCATAATTACTGTGGTAAAGTAGAAAACGGTGTAGGACAGATGCATTTGAATTCAAATTCTATTTAACACAGTTTGTGCTTGTTATTAAACTTAAGGTGCATCAAGTTTGTGTGTATAGCGCATTTCATACATGCCGGAGATTTTTTGTTTCACTTTCTCTCGCAGCGCATAATCAAACAAAGTTCTTGACCCTGCAGAAGATAAATTCACTCTTCACACCTTTTACTACAAGTGTCAGTTTTGGAACATCAGGAGAAAACAAGATATTAGAAAAACATGCTCTTTCCTGCTCGTGTCCCACATCCCTTTCAGTGCAAAGCGGCATATGAAGCACAAATATAAAGAATATCTTTTTAACTAATATTTAACTTTCTTATATTTTTTAGATTACCATTATTTACTGATATTTATTTAAATGTTTCACAGGCTGTAGTATGTTTTTTTTACTGACGGAAGTACTAAAATAAACACACATGCTTAAATGAGCCTCATTTATATATTTTTTATTTTCAAAATGTAGGCTATTTAATTGAGGTGTAATTTAATTGAGATATATATAAATAAAAGACACCTCAAAAATAAATATATCTGTCTGTGTTCCCCCCAACCACTGCGCCACCGCCGGTAGTTGGTCCATTACCACCGCGGTGGTAAAAAAGAAAAAAAAGAAACTGCCACCGTCACAGCCCTATTCAAAACTTGCCGCTGTTTTTAGTGATTGAAATACTGCAGCAAGTGCTGTATATGGATCATAAGTGCCTAAAACAAGCATCTTGTTCATATATTTTTGTTTTAAGATGGAAATTTGACAGTCTTATGCTGCAGTTCTATGGTGGTTTTGCCCTCGAAGGCTCCACGACAGTCACGTGACTGAAAACTATGAATATGGCAGATGAAGTCTGAGGTGGGAACACCCAAGTCAATATTTCCCACTTTCGACCTGATTGTGTTACAGTCAATCACACCTCACTGTCATGTGTACAGACCACAAGAGGGCACCATGACTCATTTCATGTTCTGTAGGGCAGTTCACAAACCAATGAGCACAAAGTCTTGGTTGACCATTTGGAAAAGTGATAACGCTAAATTGCAACAGGCCAAAATTTCACAGTTCTGTCTTGAGCAGCAAGTTTGTGGCATCTAGACTTTTTCCTCACCCCTCATGTGTTCCACGAGGTCCACAGGCATCTGCGTATTGGTGGAAACTGCACGAGTTAAGACGGGGCTCTTGCGGCCCAATGTCGTAGGAGCATTGGTGGTGACCGCAGGTGCTGATGGCTCCACTAGGGGGCTTTTTCGGAGAGGGTCCAGAGCTGGACTGGAGGGACCTGATTAGACAAATGGCAAAAGTTAAGACAAGATGAACAGTGAAATAATCTGACTGTTCACAGCAAAAATATTAAGTACTGCAGCCACCCTGATGTGAGGAAATCAGTGCTGGTTAGAAGACAAATTCTGGTGAATTGTGTTAATGGAATAATTTGATTAAACAACAGAGATCCCCACAATCCAGTCACACACATACAAAACTATAAATAGTCAGCAGAATTTCAGGAGACAGCGTGGCCATGTACACACAGCAGCTAAATAAAGTGGTCGCAGAGATCTTAATCCTGAAGAACTAGTTGTAAATTACAATTAGAGTAAATCACTCGCATATGCGGCTAAATCTTCACTCTGGGAGACTAAATGTCTATCATTAGCTAATAAATTCTTAGATTTTACTCACCTGTGTGTGGTAGAGGCTAAGTTTAGCATACAGTGAATCCGGAAAGTATTCACAGCACTTCACTTTTTCCACATGTTATGTTACAGCCTTATTCTAAAATGTATTAAATTCATTAGTTTCCTCAATTCTACAAACAATACCCTATAATGACAATGTGAAAAGTTAGTTTGAAATCTTTGCAAATTAATAAAATTAAAAAAAAAAACGTATTCACAGCCTTTGCTCAATACTTTGTTGGACAGCCTCCTGTTTGGAGTCTCTTACAGCCAAGGTAAAAGATCTTGACTAGTGTCCCAAACTAAGAGAGGGGGAAGGTGGTCATCTGATGTACTCATAACCACACCTTAAGTGACGGGTGATCCAAAAAAAAAAAAAAGTCAGCAGTGACGCGAGTACCAATCACTACCTTACTTAGCGTCCTTGGATGGACGAAAGTAAAAATCACTACACATCTCTCCCTCGATCCTGACTAGTCTCCCAGTTCCTGCTGATGAAAAACATCCCCACAGCATGATGCTGCCACCACCATGCTTCACTGTAGGGATGGTATTGGCCAGATGATGAGCAGTTCCTGGTTTCCTTCAGACATGACGCTTGCCATTCAGGCCAAAGAGTTCAATATTTGTTTCACATGGTCTGAGTGTCTTTCAGGTGCCTTTTGGCAAACTCCAAGTGGGCTGTCATGTGCCTTTTACTGAGAAGTGGCTTTCATCTGGCCCCTCTACCATACATATAAATCATGTCCAATCAACTGAATTTACCACAGGTGGACTCCAATAAAGTTATAAACATCAGGATGCAAACAGGATGCACCTGAGCTCAATTTTGAGTGTCATGGCAAAGGCTGTGAATACTTATGTACATGTGATTTTTCATTTTTAATAAATTTGCAAAGATTTCAATGCCTCAGAACATATGCCTCGCGCTCAAGCGCACGCATAAAGTAGCCTAATGATTATAAATGTAAAAATAGCAAAGATACATTAATTGTTTCTTAATAAACTTGTTTTTCCGAGTCCGTGTTGGCTGCAAAGATGAAGTTGACGATGCCGTCTCATCTCCGCAGTAATGAACATGAGCGCGCATATAGAGGGAAATGCACCTTTCATTTTGGATTACATATGTTTTTTGTTTTTTTTATTCAAATTGGTTTGTTTAAAATAATTTATCGTGTTGCCGGTCTTGGCAGCAATGATCTTGTCGCAAATATTGCATTGCGTGCTGTTGGCAGCCTGGCGAAATGTAGTCAAACTTGATCTTTTCCACATCTTTTACATCCATGTGGGTTGGGACACTTACCCTCTCATTTACACTGACCACATCTGCAGCTCATCACAGCATCCGATTTTGTTCCGTCCCCGTGCCACACTGGTATAAACACAAGCATTGACAAAAGTGGCCGCAATCAGCTCCGGTGGCTGTGTCAGAGCCGTAAAGCGCCATAGATGTGGTTACACATTAAAGCCTCACGTGCAAGCCTGGGCATAACCGGCGTAAACTAGTGTTTTTCCACCACAGCCAATCATGCTGCATGCTTATTGGCTCACTGACGTTGACGAGATTAACCCCTTAGGTATCAATATTTGGTATAAGACCTCTTACGATACATGATAGTATTGAGGCAATTCGGTCAGAAGCATAAGTGAGAAACCTGGGAAGGTATGATGGAAAGTTGGACCTTCAAGGATGCTGGGCAAGGAGGGCCCCTCCTTAAGAAGAAAGATAAATTTACTCCACGAGGCTAGAGCCATTTTGAATCTTTTCTGCTGAGGGTGGTCTGTAACCCCCTCTTATCCCTGGGGAACTGGCACAGGTAGTAATTTTGAAAGGTCCCACTGTGTCAGCTCTTGGTCGAGTGACCTCAATGACACCTGACATCCTTTAGGGCTGCAAGGCAGCAGTGACCCTGGGAAAGAACAGGTGTTGCCATGATAGTGCTCACAGGCATCTTGGAACAGGAAAATACAAAGCACCCAGTCAGGCCATAGCCAGCATATGCAATTTCATTAATTAAGGAATAGGACAGACACTCATCCCAATTTCACACCAAGGCCAAATGTGTTGCACTATTGCCAAGGAAGTGGACATGGACCTAGGTGGAAGGTTTCAGTACTCTGGGTTCCAGGATTGTGGACAAGATTAGATCAGAGGAAAAGAAAATTGTTCTGATGAAGCTGGCAGAACCCTGGAAAAAGAGTTGCCAGGAGGCATCAGAGAGGAAAGCGTGTTCAAGGAGCTAGATGACGGGTGTTGCCAATAGGGAGTTCCACCTAACAATTATGTTGCGTTCTAGCTTGGGGGGGTGGGGTTTGCAAGAAACATGCAGCAGCGCATAGTTTGGGGAATCACTAGAAAGAATCTACTGTTATGGAACCAGAAAGAAGTTGGCTAAGAGACAGAAGATGAGCAGTGAATTGCCTGATACTACTGACCCAGTAGACTTGAGAGTCATAGGAGCTGAGGGTCAAAACAGTCAAGGAAGGTTAGGCTGGACAATCCAACCAAAAGAGTCTGGACAGCAACCAAGGAAATTGCCTTCCTCAGTGAAACAGAGGGAAGATTTGCATGGACCTATTGGGCTGGTACACACTGCAATCACAAGGAAGCACCAAGCAAGTCACAAGTTTAACAAGCTTGAGTCTCCTGAGAAGATGGGCAATGTTTATCACCAGACAATATGTCTTTGGTCGGCAAAGTTAGCTTGCTCAAGCAAATGGGTTAAAACGGAATTCATATTTCCTTTTAACATTATATCAACTCCTGTATTCTGTACACACAATTCACTCCCCCATTTAAATGTGATTATTATTCCCAAAGATTTGCAGTGTGTATGTGGCCCATAAGTTATGGTAATCAAAACTATTAGACCTCTTAATTTTTCCTCTACATGCAGGTGCCATAAAAATGCCTCAGATAGCCATTTTCCACCAGTATGAACCGGGTGCTAGTTCAGAGATAGTGCCATTGCCGGTTCGCAGTTGGTTTTACCGACGAGCCTTCTAAGAACCGGTTTGCCTAGAGAGCCACCACAGAGCCAGGTCTTACGTTACTGACGTCTCATCTTTCCTAGCAACACTAGCGCAGCAGCTCCAAACAAACACACCATCAACAATGGTGGACGTTGTGTTACCATTGATGCTCATGGCTTTGCAAACCTACATTGGCATCCAAACATGTGAATCCAACGTGTTTGTGCTAATCTGGTCAACGTTCCTGTCAAACCCCGCTGCAGCCACCTTGGGCTAAAGATGCTGTAACACCGGTTTCGTCCGTGAAGCTCCCTTCAATTTACTCTGGACTTCTGCCGAGGACCAGAGTGCAAGAAAGCAGTGTTTGCTCCACGGAACACTGTTGTTTTGGCTTAATCGAGGCAAAAATGGCAGTTACAAGTTTCTGTTTTCTGTTACAGTCCCTTGACCTTGGTCCTTACTTCTAGACCAGCAATGTTTTGGTACTTACAAACCACTTTTCCTGGTTCAGAGCTGGTGCTTTGGGTGTCGAAAGACAAAGAACTGATTTGAAACTGGCTCTGAACCAGCACTCTAACTGCCTTGGTGGAAAAGGGGCATGAGACTGAGAAATGAAACTGTTATATACGAAACTTTCAAAAGACAGAGACAAGAGACACAAAAGACCACCAAACTGTTAGGATCTTGCTGAGTTCTAAACACAAGGCTTTATTTTACACTGATCAATTGTTAGTAAAATTGATTTCATTTGACGGTTAGATGAACCCAATCATTCGGTTTATAAACCTTAAACACTTTGTTTTTGGTCCCCAGGGAATGGTTTACCTTCTGCTACGAATGCACACAGAGTGTCACTGGTGAAAGCAGAGGCAAAAGCACTGCGCTGAGACAGTGCTGCAGGCATGCCAGTGTCACTACCAAACAATCCCAATGTACTTCCTGTGAGGAAAGGAAGAGCAGGCACACACATCAGAGGTGCCACACATGGACTCAAATATCCTGTTCTGTCACTTCTGCTCAGCACCTTGTAACAAATTAATGATGTCTTGAAGTATTTTGCAGCTGTGTGTTAAAAATTTGTTCCTCAGTTTAGTTTGAACAAACACCTCCAGTACAGAGCTGTGAGAGGACACTTACCGACTCCAACGGTCCCAAACTGTGGTGAGACCAGTGGGGCAGGGTTGAACGGGGTGTATGCTGTGACTTGTGGACGGCTGAACAGTCCGTAGGAGTTCCCTGACTGGAAAGATGATGGTGGGGCAGTAGAAGATCCCATAGAGGACTAACAGAGGAGAAAAGAATGAAGCATAATGAGATCAACTGCTCAAGAACTGCACTACAAACTGAAAACCAGCACCATTCAATCTGAGAATTATGTACCATGAAACAAGACTCTATGGCCCGTTTTCACAGACAGGGTTTAGACAAAGCCAGGAAGATTAAGCCTTAGTTTCCATCCTTCGGATGAGACGTTAAACCGAGGACCTGACTCTCTGTGGTCATTAAAAATCCCAGGATGTACTTCGGAAAAAGAGTAGCCAAATGACCTGGCCAAATTTGCACATAGGCCTTTGTCCATCATGGCCTCCTAATCCTGCCCATATACTGATTGGCTTCATCACTTGGTCTCCTCTCCACCAATCAGCTGGTGTATGGTGGGCGTTCTGGTGCATGGTGGGCGTTCTGGTGCAATATGGCTGCCACACAAAGGCTAGTGGAACTTATTTACCTTAATATATCTTCATTTTTGACAATGTCCTGTTTAACATTACAGTAAGGCGTTGCATATTATTCACGCTATCTAGAGAGAGGGACTGAAAAGATTTTTTAAATTAGCAGCTTAAACACTGCATTTTAAAATAATAACTATATATAGTATGTATATATGCTCTTTTGTCCACCTTCTGGATGAATGGTTTTCATTCTTTGCAACAATCTTTGCGATGAAGAATGTTGTTATATTCATTAACATGACGACATCTGCAGTCTGGGTCCGTGTACTTTTGCGTCCATTCGTTTTTCTTTTTTTAAACCAGAAGTGAAATATGGAAAATGCGGTTTCTTCCTTTTTTATTTTAACACTGATGAATAAAATTAGCAGATAGCCTACAAGATAATTTTCCATATGCAAGATAATTATTTCATTGAAAATAATATAAATGATATACAACCTGTTTTTTAATATGTAAAAATGCTAAATTTAATTTCTAGTGTTTTGCGTCACGCTGAAGCGCCCTCTAGTGCCTTTTTCCTCTGGCGTCAATAGAATGACTCGCATCAAAAGCCTAAAAAGATGACACTGATTAATTTTTATTCATTAAATTATTATTATTACTACATTTATATTTTAACCTAAACATGACCATTTCTAAACCTTATAGCCTCTTGTTTAGTGCTCCAACACATTATCGAGTTCCCGCTTGTGGTCTCGATCCCGTCCGTCTGCTTTTTACTCTTTTATATGAAAAAAGGTACATTTCTGTGACTTTTTTTGTCTGGCTGTTAGGCGTTTTATATTGTTTTATATCCAGAATTGTTTAGGATTAGGAGTCACTTTATATGCTATAGCCTATGTCTAGCTGTTCAAATTGAAAATATACCAATGATGACAAAATTATACCCCAATATGTAATTTTCATGAAAACAAAATTCCCATACCCTTTGGCAATCAACAGCATATACTGCTGAGACAATGGCAATGTAAACAAAGGGGAAGGACAATATTTTTAAGTTAAGTGTGAAAAACGCTGAACATTTAAGTGTGTTGCCTTCATATTCGGCCTGACCTGCTCGTCTGTATAGCTTTATTGGGCTTTTAATATCACGGTCTTAATTTTCTTCATATTTTATTTTCTAGGAAAACGCTTAACGTGTTATTAATTGTGTTCATGGGCTCATCTGTATATATTTTATTTATAAGGTGTGTACTAAATTTGCTCCTCTAATACCACTAGCACATTAAGCCGCATTAAGGGTTTACGTTTTTCACGTTATGTGCTTATAATGTCCCGCTTCGCTGGGCGAGTTTGCCGGCAGCATTCTCTTGGACATACGGCAGTATCGGACCCCTCGTGAGTGACAATGGGTTGACTTTTTTTTTTACAGGAACAAAAGGGGAGCAATCTCGTCCGTCACCATTTTGGGACAGGTGTTCTGCATCTGCAATGCCCGTTTTTAGTTTTAAAATCAAGCATGTATTATGATTTCCGGCTATCGAAAGTGTGGGAGAAACAGTAGGCCTAATTTACAAAAGGAAACTTTTAAATTGACATTTTTTCGACTTTAATCCGTCCATTTTTAATTTTGGTTTAAAGATGCAAAATGTAATAAACAAAAATCTGAAAAGAAGTCATTTTATTTCATGCGCATGAAATTTGTGTATACCGTTTTAATTTAAATGTTGGTATTCAACATAGCATTTAAAAATACAACAACCGTTAGTTTTTTGTTTTTCTCGCCGTGGTTGAAAAAGGAATGGATGCAGAAGTACACGGACCAGTCTGTTCTTGTCAGCCCTTTATTCATTTATAATGTTAAAATCAGCTTGTTTCGTTCCTAAACGTGTGTGTTTTGAACAAATTGGGTGAGTAAATTGTTAAATGAGCCATACACTAAGTTTCGTGTGAGTAATCACTTGCTTCATTCCTGCTCCGTGTATCTTTTGGCCATTTGATTTTCCTTTTAGAAACGGGTATTAAAAAAAATAAACACGGCTCCTTTTTCGTTTTTTCCCATTTAAAAAAAAAAAAAAAAGAATTCAGTTTGATTTTTCCTTCAGAGGTAGAAAAATTCATAAACGGCTTGAATATTCGATTTCAAAATTATACATTTTACCATTTCGAGGATGATTATGATGTCCTAATCATCTGTAGCCAATGATAAATGACTGAGTATAGGCCAAGTTATTTCCCGAAAAATCCAAGGTGGCGCCGGCGCCTCACGCGTTCACATTATTATCAAAATAAAACAGACAACCAACATTTAAAAAAATATTCTGCTTAATTTAATTGGTCTTTTGTACAATGGTTACAATTGGTCTGTTGGGCAAGTAGAATGTGCATGTTAGTGTTGTTGTATTTTATTTACCAGTATTTTATACCAATTCTGAATGTAGGCCAATAATGAAATGCCGTTAACAACGGTGCGACTTATTTTCCGGCAAATAGCGACGGTCGATTATAAAAGTTGGTGTAGGCTATTAATACAAAAATCATAGGATGGAGACCATTTGCACACAGGCACACACAACAAAAACAGTGTTCATTGCCCCCACCCACGTTAATTTTGGGCTGAATCACTGTTATATTATATTTGGCCTGTTTTGTTTGGATGGCCAACTCTCAAAATCTGTGAGAAAGCTGCGGGACACAGGACAGCGTGGAGAGAACGCACATGATGTGCTTTGGAAGTTTAATTGGCAAAGAAAACGCGCACCGTTTTGTTTGACATCAATTAATACTCACCATTAATGAAGTAAACTCAAAAATAAAAAGGTAGCTATAACTACTGCGTATAACACTTCAACAGGCCTACTGGTCTGCGCTTGACTGTTGGTGCGTTTATCTGCTTATTTAACCCATCGCAATTTAGGCTATTGGAACTGTCTGAACTGTTGTTCTCCGGTTGTCAGTTAGTCAGAATGACAGTTCTTGCGTGAACGTTATAGGCCCACCATACCCAAGTCAATGCATTATTTTTTCCTTTTTGTATTAGTGTTTAAAATATTTAATTTACAACTAACTATATTAATATTTCAGTTAATTATTTTTTTTAAACACTGGGCAATATATGTGGACAGCCGTCATGTATCCTGCCATACCCATGTGAAGTGTATGAGAATATATATCTACACAGAAGAAAGCCCTGTCTAGGCTCTGCCCCGGGACGGGTTGTGTCGAGCCATTCGTTAGTCTGGTTGTTTTATGAATAAAAGATTAAATGTAGCTGCACTAAACGCATTAAGAAGCCATTCAGCTGTAGCAGCGCAGGACTATTATTCTGCTGTGCGGAACGGAGGAAGAACTGATGACGGAACAGTGTGATCTTCGGCTGACCAATCAGCAGAAAGGAGCGTATAATTCCACCCCACGTCTAGAAATCGAATATTCAAGCCCTTTATTAATTTTTCTACTTCTGAACGAAAAAACGAAAAACAAGAATTCAGAAAAAGGAGACGTTTTTTGTTTTTTAATAACCGTTTCTAAAAGGAAAAAAATCGAATGGCCAAAAGATACACGGACCATTCCTGAAGTGACCAGACGTTTCTTTTGAATGGCTCGGTTAATAAATCACGAAGAACGACCGCCACCTACTGGATGTTGTAGTTTCCCATTTAAAGGTAGTCCATAAATGATATTTTTTTCAACATTTCATATATTTGTATTTGGCATTTTATATTTAAAACTTCATATATAAAAATAAATACTCATTATTTACGCAGTTGTAATTGCAGTATCACTTCAAGTGCAGCTTCTGTGCCAATTCTGCAGTTCTAAAATGCATTTCGCTTACACTGATTTCATTTGAGTAATAAAAAAAAAAGTCATCACACTGTTTATTTTATTAAATGTACAGTACTAACATACAATGTAAATGTAAAAACTATTTTCTGTATTGAAAAAAATATGAAATGGGCCATTGAATATATAATTTATTTTTTATATTCAAAATTTTAAAATTGTTTATGCATTTTTACAAACAGAATCCAAGTAATTAATTTCATATCGTTTCTTATTGTTGTTTTTTTTCAGGATCAGAACCATGCTGCCCTAACTGCTGCCCAAAGCCACACAGTAAACCGAGTTGTGCATCAGAACGCATTTTTAGTTTATCAGGCAACACATGTACACCTCTCCGTTCAAGGGTGACCTCACATCATTTGGATATGCTGGCGTTTCTTGACAAGAATTTACACCAGGTCAAGAAATTGGGCACATAAACTGTAATGGCAGCAGCATTAATTTACTCAGAAACAGCAGAGTGTTCTCTAATGAACTTTTCAGATGAATATATGAATTATTCTTATTTTGCTTCTTCAATTTCATTCTTCACTGAAATCCAAGTTATGACTTTGCTTATCCAAATTCAATTCTTAAATGCAGTGTTTATACTTAGCACACTGAGAAGAGTTTCAATTTGCATGACTTCATTACTGTACAGATGGAGTACATGCATGGCACATTTTAATTAGTTGCTTCATGAGTTTTTCAAAGAGCCAGTTATTCATTCTCATTAAAAAAAATTATTCTGAGGACAATTTGGTCTGTTTTCATTTATATCTTAGTACTTCTGACATTTTGCTTCATTTTGTAGATGTGAATTTTGAATTAATACAATATGGCATGGTATTGTGATACTTCAGCTAGTATAGTATCGTAATAGGGCTGCAACTAACGATTATTTTTCAGATTAATCGGATAAAACGCCTCTTTTTTTTTGATGACAACACACTATTCCACATCCTGTCCAATGCTGTCCTTCAAGCAAATGTGTCAGCTGAGTGCTATGAAAATGAACCATGGTTTTACAATGAACAAAACAAACAACAGCAATAATAATGATAATAATAATAATAATAATATTATTAATAAATAAATAACAGGGTTATTGTAGTTATTCAATGTTAACCACAAATTAACCATAGTTTTGCTTCAAATCCATAGTTTAACTATATGGTATTTGTGTGGTTATACAAATGGTAATCAATACGGCAAAAACATGGTTTTACTATCTAATAGAACCATGGTTAATTTCCATAAGTGTATATCTGTGCTATAGACACACACAGACACACACAGACACACACAGACACACACAGACACACACAGACACACACAGACACACACAGACACACACAGACAGACACACACACAGACAGACACACACAGACAGACACACACAGACAGACAGACACACACACAGACAGACACACACACAGACAGACACACACACAGACAGACACACACACAGACAGACACACACACAGACAGACACACACACAGACAGACACACACACACACAGACAGACACACACACACACAGACAGACACACACACACACAGACAGACACACACACACACAGACAGACACACACACAGACAGACACACACACAGACAGACACACACACAGACAGACACACACACAGACAGACACACACACAGACAGACACACACACAGACAGACACACACACAGACAGACACACACACAGACAGACACACACACAGACAGACACACACACAGACAGACACACACACAGACAGACACACACACAGACAGACACACACACAGACAGACACACACACAGACAGACACACACACAGACAGACACACACACAGACAGACACACACACAGACACACACACAGACAGACACACACACACAGACAGACACACACACAGACAGACACACAGACAGACACACACACAGACACACACACAGACACACACACAGACACACACAGACACACACACAGACACACACACAGACACACACACAGACACACACACAGACACACACACACACACAGACACACACACACACACACACAGACACACACAGACACACACAGACACACACAGACACACACAGACACACACAGACACACACACACAGACACACACACACACACACACACAGACACACACACACAGACACACACACACAGACACACACAGACACACACACACAGACACACACACACACACACACACACACACACAGACACACACACACAGACACAGACACACACACACAGACACACACACACAGACACACACACACAGACACACACACACAGACACACACACACAGACACACACACACAGACACACACACACAGACACACACAGACACACACACACAGACACACACACACAGACACACACACACAGACACACACACACAGACACACACACACAGACACACACACACAGACACACACACACAGACACACACACACAGACACACACACACAGACACAGACAGACACAGACAGACACAGACAGACACAGACAGACACAGACAGACACAGACAGACACAGACAGACACAGACACACACACAGACACACACACAGACACACACACACACACAGACACACACACAGACACACACACACACAGACACACACACACACACAGACACACACACACACACAGACACACACACACACAGACACACACACACACAGACACACACACACACAGACAGACACACACAGACACACACAGACACACACACAGACACACACACAGACACACACAGACACACACACACACACAGACACACACACACACACAGACACACACACAGACACACACACAGACACACACACACACAGACACACAGACACACACTATGGACACAGTAGGCTACCTGTTACTGTCATTTCTTTATCCTGTAAATAAACTATAAGAAACGTCTTACATTTATATTCAATTGCATGCTGTTATCCCTTTACAGTTACTACTCTTATAAAATACTTGAATTACATGTTGATTTTTAAACCTAAATTTAGCGTCCAACAGCAGATATTTCAGCTAAATGAATGTTTTTGCGCTGAATATTAATTGTCTCCCTCTCAACCATAGACTCGACTGCGTTCTGTCTGTTTGACGCGCATGTGCGCGCCCGTCCCAACGGCACCCGTTCAATGAAGTTTGAAGTTTAACACAGACTGTCAGGACGCGCTTTCATGCAAAATGGAAATACTCGCGTGAATTAGTAGCATTTACAGATGTGGACATAACTACTGTTCTCTAAAATGAACGTTTTGCGCATGCCAGGGTATGTTAAACACTAATACATTCGCTTGAAGCTTAAAATAAACAATAAAATAAAAATGCGTTATTCAGTGCTATAATTTGGCGCGACTGGTAGAAGCTTTGCGTACAGAGAGCAGACCCGACTAATCGATAATGAGAATCGTTATCAATGATTTTCATTATCGATTTTATCGACTAGCTGTTGCAGCCCTATATCGTAACATTTGTTTATGGCATCGTGAAAACCCTACTGTATACTTTAGATTGGTCGTGGGCCCTGTGTCTCACCTGGTTGCCTGTTGGCGGCAACATCGCTTAAAGTTGCCCCGTGTATCATCACCTTAACAGTAGACAGCTCACTAGACTTTGGCCTACGTGCGCCAAAAACACATTATTTGTATGTCAAGCCCATTATAAACCTTCATTTTTTCATTTCATTTGTACATGAGTGCATTCTTATCTATACCTGAACGATGGCGGGGTCCTGAGGCAGAGAGCATGTCGGTTTGGGAGGTTCACACACTGTCAGGTCTTTGATGTCACTTCCTCTGAATATAATGTACTCAAATGTCTCATCTCTGGGTGCGATGGGACGGTCCGTGGGTCGGTCCTCAGTGCCAAAGGAGCGCACTGCAACAAGAATTAAGAGCCAACAGTTTTAAATGAGCTTTCATCCAAGTAATTCGTAATAAATTAGTCGTCTCTGAGATTTGACTCTAATCTTCTTAAAATTGGAGAGCTTTTGCTTGGCATGTAGCCTAACCCTGTCGAGTTTGACGTCACGCGTCACAGCTTCCAAAACAACAAAATGGTCCTAATAATAATAATACCAAAAATCATGATCCTCACATTCATCTTCATATCAAAATCTCAGTTGGCCAGACAGTGATTCATCTTTTCTGAAGGGTTATAATATGAGCATTTAAAAGTTTAGCTTAAATGTGTGCTATATTAATAGCATCAATAAAAGGCTGTTGAGACAGTATTAGCACAGAAAAGACTGGCAATAAATTATTCTAGAGCCCTGAAAGCAGTCGATCTGTGAATGTCAGGTATAAAGGTTGGACATCTATCATTTAACATGGGGTCCATAGTTTCAGCCAAAATATTATAGGCCTAAGTGGCTATCATTAACATCATAAAACTGTGGTAACTTTGTAAGCAGTCTAATCAGAATCTTATTTGATGCTAGTGCTGATACACTGTTTGACCCCACCAAAGATTTGACAGTAGCAACAACTACAGTATCTGTGGTATTTTCTGTGGTTAGCACGGTAAAGTTGTAAGAGAATGCATCACTTCGACAACATCGATGAAACCGCTGGACAGAATCATACATTAAACACACTACTAACATGCTGAAGTCCTAGCGAGCAGACAGATTTGGTTTTTTGAGCCATAACACGTTTATTTAACTTAGATGTTATGCTGGCCAAAACTACAGCAGGTGAATACGGTGCACAAAACTAGAGCAACACGCGCTTATAACGCGCAAACCTGCCGCACGAGGCTAGTGCTCGACACTGCTGTCTGTTTAGGGAGCTTGCTACATTTTGAGACACCGCCACGTTGCTAAATACAACGCGTACCCACGAAATACCAACGCGTAACGCGAATTAAAGAGCATAAGGAGTGTTTTCTGACCTTTGGCGAGCGCGACGGTGGAGTTCTCGGTGTCGATGGTGTAGAGAATGCCCTCATAACGGATCTCCGCTTTGCTGATCAGGCTGATCTTACTGCCGATATACGGCGTGCCGCCGCTCATCCTCGCACGAGCACCTGAACTAAACCGAGAGAGTTTTGTTGAATATTTATCTGCACTTCACAGCGTAAACAAACTGCTGCTGCTGCTGCTGCGTGGATGTGTTTTGCTAAAATAATATGGCCGCCTGCATTTTCAGGCCAACGGGCGGAAATGACGTTGAACCGCCTACACTTCGTCTACATCAGGGTTTCCCAACTTTTACATGTTGTTGGAAATGTTCGGGAACCCACAACAGTTCTTTACGGTAATAGCAGCCATCCCACAATTCATTCAATTAAATAATATTTATGAAATGTGTGTATATATATAAAACTGAGTCGACTGAGTTTATTAGTGAAACATGTTCTATAGTTATACTGGATGAGTTCTCTCTTTTATTATTTACTTATCTTTATTTTTTTTTTATTTGTATTTATTTTTTGTTTGTTTATTTATTTTTGTTTATTTTATTATTTATTTATTTATTATGTATCTTAATTTATTTGTATGTATCTTTATTTATCTTTATTTATTCATCTTTATTTATCTTACTTTTTTATCTATAATATTATTTATTTGTTTATTTTTATTTACTTATCTTTATTTTTATTATTTATCTTTGTTTTTTTATTTACATATCTTTAGTTTTATTCTTTATTATTTATGTATCTTATTTATTATTTATTTATTTACTTTTTTATTATTTAATTATCTTTATTTATGTTGTTTATTTTATTATTTATTTACTTTTTATTTATTTATTTGTATGTATCTTTATTTATTTATTTTTATTTACTTATCTTTAGTTTTATTCTTTATTATTTAATTATCGTATTTATTATTTATTTATCTTTATTTCTTTATTTATTCATTTACTTTTTCTTTTTTCTTTATCTTAATTTATTTGTATGTATCTTTATTTTTATTTATTCATCTTTATTTATCTTACTGTTTTATCTATAATATTATTTATTTGTTTATTTTTATTTACTTATCTTTATTTTTATTATTTATCTTTATTTATTCATTTACTTTTTCTTTTTTATGTATCTTTATTTATTTGTATGTATCTTTATATATTTTTTTATTTACATATCTTCAGTTTTATTCTTTATTATTTATGTATCTTATTTATTATTTATTTATTTACTTTTTTATTATTTATCTTTATTTATGTTGTTTATTTTATTATTTATTTACTTTTTATTTATCTTTATTTATTTATTTTTATTTACTTATCTTTAGTTTTATTCTTTATTCTTTATTTATCTTTATTTTTATTTATTCATTTTTATTTATCGTTTTTTTATTTTTTTATTTACTTACTTACAATCAAATTGGGTCATAGTTCTTGGGGGGTCCCCCCATCACCACACTAACTATCCCCCAACACCCCCAGCCCCCTTTATTTTGCTTTCCCTTGTGTAAATAAGTGCATTTTAAGACGTTTGAGGGCCAAAGCAATAGCTTTAAAACCATGTCAGTATAGCATACATTATTTGTCAAGCACATCCTGATAACAGATACTTAAACATGAGAATCTGTTGCAATGAATGATCCACAATACAAACTGGAAATTGGAATTCGCACTGGAATTCATGATCAGCTTTCAGCAGCTTCTGTGAACATAAAGCCTGCCTACTTTGATTTGATTATCTCAAACATTTTGATGTTAATGAGCGGTGATAGACCAGAAGGTCGGTTATCTTGGCATTGTGCAATATATCCGTGCAGCACCAAAGTAGAGTTAATATTAGGCAGTTATTTCACAACCTTTATACACCTCGGAAAAACGGGGGCGGACCATCGTGAAAATGAGGATCCACTCTGCCATTGTCACACAGCGACGTTGATGTCTGTAAATTCCTTCAGAAAGCAGCATGTGGCACACTTAAAGGGCATATTGCAGGTTAAACATTTTTTTTCAAATGAATATATAACCTTGTATGAAAATACCATATGAAAAGGTAATGCAGGATTTAAAATGTTTTAAAAAGACATGAGCACAAATTTAGTAGATAAAGTGGCCGTGTCAACATTGCGTCATATTACGTCACGAGAGGGAGTCGTATGCCGGGCTCTGCGTTGGCTCAGTGCAGAATAGGTTGGTATTCAGTGCGAGTCAGTGTATTTTCGGTAGTTTTTCTATTTCAGCCTGTCAGGACATCGAGTCCACAGGTTTCCTAAAAAAAAAGTTAGAAAAACCTGCATGGTGGCGTTTTGTGCAGGTGAAGAGACGGGACTTCACATCTGCATCTGCTTCGAAACACACTGTGGTGTGTATAGTGTTCACTTTAGACCGGAGGATTATCATCCCGGCGATATGATGGAGTCAAACATTGTAATACTCATGTAAAGGATGAATAAACATCCACACGCGATGCTTCTTTGCCGTTGTTTTTACGTGAATCAATTTCAACATTGATGAATACAAAGTATGTACATTAACACAAATGCATACAGTCTCACACTTTTCAAAACAGTTTGGAATTATGTGCTGGCAATGTAAATATTTTATTCATGCCATGTATCACACTATCGGTGAATCGGCACGAAATAAAGACATAACACAGAATTAATGAATAAAGGATAACATGAAACACACACAATAACACTATAATGTCTGTGGTTCGGCCGCCGGCGGGAGACGTGACGTCACGGATCCGTCAGAGATGCAGCTCGAAGAAAACGTGAACTGTGCACCGTAAGTCTTGTTTTTTAAACATTTGCTAACTACCAAATCAATCGTGATGAGAAACCGCTAACGTTATATCACGTAACGTTTAGTGTGGACGGATATTAACGAGTGTGACTTATGCCTGATGGTCAAAGCTTATTAGTTTCTGTTATTGGTAAGTATCAATACGACAATTCACCATGACGTCACAACAATAATAACCGTTCTTCCGGATGGCAAAACCCGAAGCGTTCCTATGGCACTGCTAGTAAATTGCTTGGAAGGGAGACCCACCGTCGGCACTCGGCAGTAGCCTCATCTACATTTCAACAGTTGATTCAAAAACAGACGTGGTGGAAATTCAGACATAGTTAACATGATCATTGAGGGACTGATTAACTAATTCAGGAGACAGCAATACATGAAATGCCTAACCATGGTCTAGTAGATGTAGCGCTATACTACCATCATTTTTAAATGAGCCTCAGCCTACCATTGAGTAGTTATTTTAGTGACTGTTGCTGTTTGACTTACAATATGTTAGCAGCTATGGTAGATGGTCTATTTCCCTGTTATCTAACTAAAAAGGCTATGATCGTTTTCTGTTGCTCGGATTTGACAGTGAAAAGGATAGCGCGCTGTAGACTAGTGCTACTCAGCTAACGTTAGGCATTCACTCAAACTAAACTCGTGGTGATGATGAAACCAATGTGGTACACGCATCAATCATCCATCAGCAGTACAACTATGTTTTGCTTTTCCTAATTCTTCCATTGACATTTGATCAGTAGCCTACATGACACTAGAAGTTCTGTCTCTTCCAGGCAGTGACTGGCAATAAGTTTGATCTTCAAACGAGACCTTAAGTTTACTAATATTAGTCTCGAATTTCCCCAGCTGAAGATAATTATGCTCTGCTATGATTTTGGAGATGGACAGTTTTGAAGACGTCCACTTGCTTTAACCTCCTCACCCACAGGTTCCGCTGGATATATTTACTTTTTTCTGAAGGAAATTGATAAAATCCTACACCTTTTGCTGTATATCTTGCGGCGCAACCCCAAACACAACACGTTTCCGTCATAGTTTCAACTTTGATCAACAACAATGTTTTTAACTATGTAACTATGTTACAGTAGCCGGCTGGATCTCTTCAGTTGGTCAGTGGAAGCCGCTCGCGTTCTGCCACCCGGAAGTATCTTGGTGCCTATTGTTTACAAACATTCTGAAATGCCGTATACTCCTAGATGACCAATACCAGCTTTCCTATTGCCTGATACATGATAATAATCTGTAAAAGTATTGTAATCTGAGCACAGTGTTCATATCGTTAGCTAGCGTGTATATATCTGTAGAAGAGGAAGTTAAGCAGTGCCCTCTGCTGGACACCATTATACATTTCACAACCATATAGGACGAGCTTACGTAGCGATCATGCACTGATCACGCGAACGGACAGCCAACAAACACACAACATTGGTCGGGTGATCATGCACAGAACTGTTTAGTTTTTCGCTCTTCATAGAGAGATGGTCTGTGTGTTGTTTCCTCCAAATTCCTTGTGTGCGTCAATGATAAAAAAGTAAGTGGTTATTTATCTTGTATATTGCTGTTACTGCTGAACAAGATTATTTACAGAGATGTTCATATGTAAAATGATGCACGGAAGACCCGCATGAGCGAATGTTTGTGTAATCATAAGCAATTTCAACTTAGTATGTATATTCAGAATCGTTTTATGTGAACTTGTTAATGCCATTGTGATATTTCCGCCTAAATTCGAATGATAGTTAGTTTGTAATTGTGGTTAACCTGTCAAATGTACACTTAATGTAAATTTACCTATTCATATAGATGTGTATTTGGTTCATAAAGCTTACAAGTTTAAGGATGCACAGTATTTATGTATATTGTATTACAGTGCTGTGTACAGCTTTACATTTGTAATGTTATCTGGCCATTTATATGTGGTAATATTATCCTGTTTATTCTAGATTCACTTAATTTATGTGTTATTTCTCCTTTCCTTTGTATAGACCACACACACACACACCAATGTAACCAGTAAACTTGATGGACATTAAAGTCATTTAAATGGGGTTCCTGTCTCCGTGTCCTTACCGACACACCATGGCGATGAACAAATCTACCTAAAACCAGTCCACCTTCATTACTACATTGGTCCTTCGAGCCGGATATGGGTCGTTACCATGGCAACCCCAGAGTCTGTAACGTCAGAGTCTGCCCCTGCCTCATCCCGACGTCCACGCAGAGCAATTCAGAGGCCTGTCTACCTAGATGACTACGTAGTTGACTATGCTGGGAACCCATCAGGACAGACTGTTAGACGAAAGGATAAGGCAATGGTGACTTCTACCCCCATCTCCTCTCACCACCCATTTGGAACAGCTGGTTCATCAGATGACTTTATGCTGCAGATAATGGAAATTACCAAGTCCTGCTACACAGCACTCCTCAAACTTCTGCCCACTCCTCACAAGCATCATCCCGGCATCAGACACCTAAGACCCATGTCCTGAAATCAGTGGAGAAGGGACAGCTTAAATCTGATGCTAGCCCTGATGATGTCAGCCCAGACCATCATCCTTGGCCACAGCCTGCCAAACCCCAAACCCCTTTCATTGAGGAGCTTTCACGAGTACTGAGGAAAACCCAAATCAGTGACACTCATTTACAGTCACCACCTCCTGTGAGCAGAGAGACTACCCTGTCGGCACACCAGTATGCCTCACCATGCTGCAGCCCTCTGTCAGACCCAATCAGAACCCAAGCGTGCAACAGAGCAGAGCCCTGGATGAAACCATTGCCTCCTCTCCCTGAACAGAGACCAAGCCAAACCACCCAGCTTCCTTTCTATCAAGTATCAACCCCCGAAGCTTATCCAGCACACAGTCAGTTTGCTTCAGAGACTGAGCCAATGCCAAGAACTTTGTTCCCAGTTACAACATCTCAGCTTAGGCCTGAAGCTCTACCCTACACACCCCATCCATCGTCATGCTGGCTTCCAACAGTAGAAGGCCCCACCTTCCCAGATTTCATTAAAGAGGACAGAGCCCAGTATGTGGAACTTAGGATCGCTTTGGACAACCTGCTCCACCCCCAATTACCAGAACATTATAAGTACTCCATCCTTCTTAAGCATGTGAAGGTGCCTAATGCTCACAGACTGGTGTTGGCACATGCAGAGTCTGTCATGCCTTACACTAATGCCCTGCAGGCCCTTGATAGAAGGTATGGCCGGCCCTACCAGTTTGTGCTGAAGGAAATAGAGACTTTAGAGAGCCTGCCGCCTATCCGTGCTGGTGACGAGCGGGCATTTGATGACTTTTCCTTCAAAGTTCAAGCCATAGTCGGCATGCTCAAAGCCCTAAAAGTGGATGGGATTGAAGAACTGCACAGTGGGTCAAATGTGAAAACGCCTTCTGAACCGTCTACCTCGTTCATAACAAACCCAATTCAGGAGGCATCAACTCAAGAGAAACCCAGATAAGACTAAGTTCTCCCTCCTCGAGGCTGCAGCTAGAATTGGAATTTGACCCAACTGATGAGATAAGATCCACAAAGCGAGATCAAAGGGCAGCAATACGGGGACAAAGTAAACAGACCACCATACTGCATGGCTTGGAGCACAGACAGGTCATAGAACCACTAACCAAACCCAAGGCAGTTCATCCCAAAGTACTGACCAAGCCCAAAGCTATCTGTCCATACTGCAGTGTAGAACATTACCTCAGTCAGTGTACTGCATTCACAGCATTAACCGAAGAGCAAATGGTTGGCTGGATCAAAGACAATAAACATTGCTGGAAATGTGCACGCTCCCACATGGCCAAAGACTGTGACCTTGTCACCTTTGCCAAGCCAAACATCTCTCCATACTCCACGGCATCTACCAGTGAGAGCAATAGCCTATACAACTCCACCACAGAAACGCTTTACTTAGACCTACCTCGCTGCGGTGGTAAAGTGTTCCTGAAAGCTGTTAAGGTTACCATCCATCACCAGCACAAAGCTTTGGACACATTTGCTGTACTTGATGATGGCTCTGAGCGCACCATTTTGCTTGCCACAGCTGCAAAACACCTCGGTTTAAAGGGCAAACCAGAGCAACTAAATTTATGGACGGTGCATCAAGACATCAGGTCACTGCATGGCACTTCCGTGAACTTCAGCTTATCCACCCCAAGTAACCCCAGTAAAAGGTTCAGCATTCAGGAGGCCTTTACAGCAGATCAATTTGGACTAGCAGAATATACCTACCCGGTGAGTACCCTGCAGGAAAGGTACAGACACCTCAGAGGGATACCAATACCCCCTCTGATCAAAGCATGTCCCCTATTACTTATTGGTTCAGATCACACTGAGCTCATCACCCCAATTGAACCAGTGCTATTGGGTCCACCTGGGGGACCAGCCGCTGTCAGAACTCGTCTTGGCTGGACATTGCAAGGCCCCTCCAAACTTCTGCAGGATAAACTCCCAGCCTCGCAGTGTCTGTTCACGTTTAACTGCTCCCCATCCTCAGAACTATTTTGTCACGTTGAAAGGTTGTGGCAGATGGACATCCTGCCGTATCGCAGTGAAAAGATGGTGATAAGGTCACAACAAGACCAAGAAGCACTGAACATGCTGGAGGCACAGACAGTGCGAGTAAAAGTGGATGGAGTTGAACGATACGCCACCCGCTTTTGAGAGTTAAAACCATGCCTGTGTTACATGCTCCGAAGGATGTGGTGATGGGCCACCTCCGTAACACTTAACGTCGGTTAGCTAAGGACACGCCATTAGCTAACAAGTACCAAGAAGAGATCCAAAAGCTGGAGAAAGCAGGTTACGCCACTAAAATACCACCTCAAGAAGCAGCCGTGTCTACAGAATCATGGTATCTGCCCCACCATATTGTGACCCACAATGGGAAACACAGAGTGGTATTCAATTGCTCGTACACCTACAATGGGGAAAATCTGAACAAGCAGCTGTTACCTGGACCTACGCTGGGCCCCTCTCTTCTTGGGGTGTTAATCCGCTTTAGAGAACATCGAGTAGCCATTAGTGGAGACATAAAGGGGATGTTCCACCAGGTCCGCCTGCTCCCCAAAGACAAACCCCTTCTAAGGTTCTTGTGGCGGGACCTACAGCCTGAGAACCCACCGGACGTGTACGAGTGGCAGGTCCTTCCATTTGGCACAACCTGTAGCCCCTGTTGTGCGACATTTGCAGTACAGCAACATGTTTTCACCCATTGCCAGCAGGGTGATAAGATACGACAGTCAATTGAACACTGCTTTTATGTCGACAACTGTTTACAGAGCACTGCATCCTCAGTTGAAGCCCGTGAGCTAATCGATGGATTAAGGTCCCTACTGGCTTTAGGCGGTTTGAAATTTGTCAGTGGGCGAGCAACGAGGCCTCGGTGATTAGCCATCTCCCCAAAGAGGCTAGATCAGAGAACACTGAGTTATGGATTTCCCGCAGTCAATCAGACCCTCAAGAAATGACCCTTGGATTAAACTGGCATTGTGTACCAGACACCCTCCATTACCGCCATCGTCCGCTATCCTACCATGAGGTAACAATGAGAAACATCTAGAGAGTCCTCGCCAGCCAGGACGACCCTTTGGGTTACATAATACCTTTCACAACCAGGGCTAAAATTCTAGTAAGACAATTGTGGGAGAAAGAAAGAGAATGGGATGACCCTCTTCTTCCTTCTGAGCTGCTGCAGGCCTGGCAAAAATGGGAACAAGAACTGGAACGTCTACCACTAATCACCATACCTCAGTGTTATGTGTCAGCCATACTAGATGTCCCAGAGGTGGAACGAGAACTTCACATCTTCTGCGACGTCTCTGAGGCAGCCTATGGGTCAGTAGCATACCTCCGTACTGAACACCAAGGTCAAGTTGAGCTGGCATTTGTCCATGCCAGATCTAGAGTATCTCCAAACAGGCAACAATCAATGCCTAGGCTCGAACTCTGTGCCACTCTCACTGGAGCACAGTTAGCCAAGCTACTCAATAATGAGCTCTCACTGGAGATCAAGAACACATACTTGTGGAGCGACTCAACAACAGTACTCACCTGGCTAAAATCAGAGTCCTGCAGATTCAAAGTTTTTGTAGGAACCAGAGTAACCGAGATACAAGAACTTACCGAAGGTCATTGTTGGCGCTATGTAGATTCAGAAAACGTGGCAAAACCTTGCTTGAATTATCCCAACCCAGTCGATGGTGTAAGGGGCCCAACTTCCTCTACCTACAACCTGAATCATGGCCAGAATGTCCTGCCATTAGATTGAATGAGGACCCTACTGAGCTTCATAAAACAAAGTTTTGTGGCCTAACGTTGACTAATCCTGGATCACCACTGCCAGACGCTACCCAGTTTTCAACCTTTGAGGAACTCCTTGAAACTACCTGCATATCCATGGACGGGGCGGCGGGAAACACAGCTGACCCAGGAGCACCGGAGTACCAGCAGGCTGAAACAAGTCTATTGATGCAAGCCCAATTAGACAGTTTTCCCACAGAATTACAACTTACAACTGGTAAGCCGATCCCGTCATCCAGCCGTTTGCTCACTCTGTCACCAGAGCTGGATGAAACAACTAGACTCATCCGTGTAGGAGGATGGCTATGTCAAGCTACCCACTTAAGTTATAGTACTGTACATCCCATAGTCTTGGACCCAAAACACCCTATAACCCGCCTCCTCATAAAACAATATGATACCAAACTCTGCCATCCTGGGCCAGAAAGGGTCTTTGCAGAAATGCGAAGATATTACTGGATCCTCAGAGGGAGAGAAGCAATACGGCGCCATCAACATTCCTGTGTTGAATGCCAAAGGTGGAGAGCTAAACCTAACATTCCAAAGATGGCAGAACTTCCTTCCGCCAGACTTCGCATAATGAAACCAGCCTTCTACTCCACAGGGGTAGATTGCTTCGGTTCCATTACAGTTCCATTACAGTTCCATTACAACCCTCCAAATGCTCCACATTTCGGAGGTATGTGGGAGCGCGAAATCTGCTCAGTTAAAACGGCTCTACATACCATAGTAGGGTCTCAGATTCTTTCAGAGGAAGAACACTCCTTATAGAGGTTGAGGCTATACTCAACGCTAAACCACTGGGATATGTCTCCTCTGATGTAGCGGATCCAGATTCGGTAACTCCAAACTACCTGCTGATGGGGCGGCCAGATGCATCACTACCGCAAGTGATTTACCCAGAATCCGAAATTCTTAGTCGGAAAAGATGGCGACACTCACAAGTATTGGCAGATCAGTTCTGGACGAGTTTCATAAAGAATTACTTGCCCAGCCTGCAACCACGTCAGAAATGGATGAGTGACTGCAGCAACCTCACACCTGGGACTGTTGTGATGATAATAGACCAGCAACTTCCTCGAGCTCTGTAGCCGGTTGGCAAGGTAATAACCACATACCCTGGATCGGATGTCCGTGTCCGCTCAGCAAAGATTGAAGTAAAAACCAAACACTACCATCGACCCGTGTCTCGTCTCATCACACTGCCCGCCATCCCAGATAACGAGCCTTCAACTGACTAACAAGGAAGATGGAAAGTACATTTGCGCAGCAAAAGTAGGGGCGGCTGTAGAAGAGGAAGTTAAGCAGTGCCCTCTGCTGGACACCATTATACATTCCACAACCATATAGGACGAGCTTACGTAGCGATCATGCACTGATCACGCGAACGGACAGCCAACCAACACACAACATTGGTCGGGTGATCATGCACAGAACTGTTTAGTTTTTCGCTCTTCATAGAGAGATGGTCTGTGTGTTGTTTCCTCCAAATTCCTTGTGTGCGTCAATGATAAAAAAGTAAGTGGTTATTTATCTTGTATATTGCTGTTACTGCTGAACAAGATTATTTACAGAGATGTTCATATGTAAAATGATGCACGGAAGACCCGCATGAGCGAATGTTTGTGTAATCATAAGCAATTTCAACTTAGTATGTATATTCAGAATCGTTTTATGTGAACTTGTTAATGCCATTGTGATATTTCCGCCTAAATTCGAATGATAGTTAGTTTGTAATTGTGGTTAACCTGTCAAATGTACACTTAATGTAAATTTACCTATTCATATAGATGTGTATTTGGTTCATAAAGCTTACAAGTTTAAGGATGCACAGTATTTATGTATATTGTATTACAGTGCTGTGTACAGCTTTACATTTGTAATGTTATCTGGCCATTTATATGTGGTAATATTATCCTGTTTATTCTAGATTCACTTAATTTATGTGTTTTATTTCTCCTTTCCTTTTGTATAGACCACACACACACACACACATACAAAGACACCAATGTAACCAGTAAACTTGATGGACATTAAAGTCATTTAAATGGGGTTCCTGTTTCCGTGTCCTTACCGACACACCATGGCGATGAACAAATCTACCTAAAACCAGTCCACCTTCATTACTACAATATCATTAGCTAACACTGGTCTCTTACCCAAACACCTGCTCTTATCTCCACTTGTTCTCTTCACACAAAAACCCCCCAAGGTAATTTTTTGGGCCTTATGGGGGGTCCCTTAATGCTTATGGGAGGTCCGGGACCCCCCCCCAGCCGTCCCCTCAATTCGAACACTGCTTACAGGTAAAATGTTTAGTCCCGGTAGCGACTCCGTGCTCACGCATAAGGTGTGTGTGTGAGGTAAACAGTGTGTGACATCGCGGGACAAACTGTCGAATCTTAAAGGAACTTTTGCTATTTGGGGCATATTCATTTATGGTAACTTTTTTTTTGTTTTACATGTTTTCAACTTTACATTTGAGACTTGTTTAACCCTTTCACATACAAGTTTAAATTATTCTGGCTGACCCCCTCAACTTCAGTGAGTCGGCTAACTCAAACATGCCTACGGCTGACTTCTATAATACTGTCCCAAAAGCAGATGAAAGTCCCATGGATTACTGCAGCAGTGGCTCGCCCATAAAGGGCGCTGGGGCGCTGACCTCCCGCCGACCTGCCTGCCTGTTTTTATTATTATTTTTATTTTTTTTATAATCTCTCATTTTGAAACATAACCTGTGTTAATTATATGCTAATAATGGTTTTACTTTAGAATGTGTTTAGAACTCTCCAGAATGATATTTGCATTCACTTTCAACGTCGTTACGTTTATTGTGTTGGTGTAGTAGTAGCCAATAGGCTGTCTTCCCTGGGCTCCAGCTCAGCTCGCTACAGTGCTGGAATTTAAGCCAATGGTTCCCCGGTTGCTACGCAAAAAAGTTTATATGTCGCCAATCATCGTCGTTGAATTTTATGGTTTGGGGTCTCTGAAAATATCGCCCGTAGTACCAAGATTAGAGCAGTGCACCTGCTGCACCACGGGACATTTATCATGGTGGCGCAGGCGACGTCGAGTAGCACTAATGTAGTCGTGGGAGTTGAGCTAGCCCCAAGTTCAGTTAAATCTCTACGAAAGAAGCGGAAAAACTCATTGTAAAAGAACTCTGACCAGACAAGCCAGAAGTGAATATAACCCAACAGGCGCGCAATCTTTTGCTTCCCTTGCTTACTGTTTAAAACAAGTGCTTGTGATAGCTCGTGGACACAGACAGGGGTGAAAGACCTGAAACATATATCTCTCCATCTCACTTACTTTGAACCACACACACACACACACTCACACTCACTCACTGTCATTCTCTCTCTCTCTCTCTCTCTCTCTCTCTCTCTCACACACACTCACACACACACACACACACCTGCTATCTCAATTCAATAAGGTTTATTGGCTGTCTCTGTCACTCTCTCTCACTCATTCACTCACTCACTGACACATACATGCCATGTTTCACACACATTTGCCATTAAAATAGTGATCTCAATAGGAATGTAACTATGTTTGCTTTGCTTTTTTTGTTGTTTCTAAGTTCTGAGCTGGATTACTGTTTCATACTAATTAAAATTTTAATCATCTTTCTTCTCATACTTGGTGTTCACTTCAAGAATGTTGTCCCACCCTCTCTTTGAGAGCCTTCTCTCTCTTTTTTCTCTAGTATCAACGCAGACTGTTATCCATTATCCAATTGTAAATGTGTCTACAGTGAACTTTAAAGATATGTAGTCTACAGCTGGGGACTGATTAAAGAACTAGATTGTTGTATTCCCCATTATAATTTATCGTTATGCGTTTGCACTTTTTCTATCTGGACACGGAGCATAATAAACATGCAACTTGTTCATTATCATTACCTGTGAAACTATTGATTTCTACATGGCAGTTCAATTAATATTGTCTTTTTAGACTATTGGTATTGACTGATTTAAGTTCTTTAATTGGTATAGGCAAGGGACATGGCCTCAAATGCACCAGAATGCAGGAAATCACATCTACAAAATTAAAATTTTTGTGGGGGAGGACCCCCAGACCACCCCCAAATACAGCCCAACCTAGAATATTTTTCACCAGCTGCCACTGGATTACTGGATACGGCTTAACAAGGCCATATATGTTGCTCAGAGTGCTTGCGCAGACGTAACAAGAGTGTTGAGGATCCCACTGCTGAAGCTGTCATGATGTTTATTTTACATTACCTAGAACCAAGTCTTGCTATGTCTTTTCAGTTTAAGCCAGCTGAGAAGTGGAGCGCCGCTGGGGTCCAGGAGCGGTTGGATAGTCATCAGAGTGATCTAAAGAGAGTCTCTTTGAAAACAGCACACAATGTCATAACACAATGTTATGGCATGCCCCAATTCTGTGGCCAGTTCTCCTCAGAAGCCTGCTTACATGCCAGCCCAGTTGCTGCCTCCTGTAAGTCATCTTAATCCTAATGCTGTTCCATTCTCTCCAGACACCAATCTTCAGCACATAGTTGGCATGATGGACACAGACCTGTCATTGTGCACTGCCTCTTTAACTTCATCCAGTAAGGTTCATGCAGGTGTAATGGGTTGAGAATTTAATTTATAAGTTGATTTCCCATCCATTATGTATACATTTCCTCATGTTTTCTTTTTTTTTTCCTTTCCACAAAAGGAGAATTTTTTGAGTTAAGGTAAAACATCTTTGTGGCACTACGCTGCCACACCACTAGATTGTGCATTTTGCGCACATGAAAGACGCGAGAGATTTACTTCCCCCTGTTCAGCGAGCTCAGTAATAAACTGACTGCCGCTGTGGAAAGACGTAACTTCTGTCCTCTCATGTTTTTCACAGTTTATTCACCGATCCACAGTGCACACTGCCTGTGTATCATTTGCTGCCGGCCCGGATATCCCCTAGGTCTGAGGCCGGTAACACAGGCAAAACTTTGCATGAAGGGCCTGTAGATCCAAGGAACACACTACACACATTCTAGATGTTAGCAGTCACTGTCCTAGCCACTTTAAGAGTAACTGTCCTAAAGCAGCATGCCCTGCGACTCCCTCAGATGCTGCTCCGTTAAACTGAATGCCCCATGTGATGAAAGGGGTAACATGGTGTTACGGCCATAACCAACTAATAAGGCTTGTTAAACCAAATTAATCAAATAGTGGATACTGACCGAACACATGAGTCAATCACAAACCCTGGATAAGGTTTAAAGACGCCATGCACGCCTTCTTTTACTATTTTAGAAACGGAAAAGACAACTTTCATTCAACAACAAAACATTCAACTCAGAATTACATAACAAATCACATAAACTATTAACGAAAACACAACAAATAAAGAAGAAATAAAACCCAGTAAGCTGGTAGGGCAGCTCAGAAAGCAACAGAGAATGCCTGCCTACGCCTGTTCTCAGCAGTAGTTCTAACCTGGCTTCCGACAAAACAAAGACAAGTGAATCGTCCGGGCCTCTGCTTATCTCGCTACACTAAATAAATAACCAAAAGAGTGAACTAGTGAAGCAATCCGCTACCAGTCACTGAAATCAAGAATAAGTAACACTAAATATAAGAATAGTTACGTTCAACAAAAGCACAAAGAAACACAAGTTAAACTAATAATGAAAAAAAAGTGAAAATACTCCAAGAGGCGAGGAGAGCTGCAGCCATGGTGATAATGGGACACGAGACGAGAGACAAGAGAGACCGCCATGTCGCCGCCAACGCCCTTTTATCCCGGGTGACGTCATGCTTTCCCAAAGGTTGGGGGAATCCCCCTCAACGCCACCTAGGGACTCACAAATGAATTAACACAGATTCACGTAACACATGGGTAATTTTAAAACCCCCCTCACAGAAGAGATAGATGTGCAAAATATTTTTGTGAACAGCTGCAAGCTATTGTCAGAAGACAAAACTGTGTTCTATGTGGGATCTCAGAGAGTTGATGGAGCAAGTTTTATGCTCCTGTGACAGTTTGCGACTGTTACACATTAAAGGGGTTACTGGTGTCAGGGTTGGGGAAGATGAAAGGAGCGAGGACTCAATGATGCAGATGAAATGGGTTTTTAATGATAATAATAAAATAAAACAAGACAAAAAAAACTACCCAGAGGGGGAAAAACAAGACTTTACTTTACTGACACAGGGAGCAGGGAAACGCAAGGCACGTTCGACGACGATACAGCACAGGACTGCAAACTCACCAGTAAAAAACACCAGCTGCGTGCTACACAACACAAAACATAACATGAACATAAGAGCGCACGCTCACACGACAAGACAGAGCGCACAAGAACGAGCGAATGCTCATTCCATGCGCTCACGACAGAAGACAAACACGCAGAGCATGAATGTCCGAATCCCAACACAAAACCGAAACCAAATTACACCGAAGTGCTAGGACACCATGCCCCACACACCAAACTCACAAGGACAGAAGAGCATGCTCGAAGCTGCACGCTCACACAAGACAAGACAAACAATACAGGAGTGTCAGGGCTCTGTCACAAACCCAAGAGAAAGCTAGACCGAAGTGACAGAACCCTGACAACTGGTTTCTGGTAGTATGTCCTGCATGCTTAGTGAAGAGGATGAGTCCAAGCTACAGTCTGATGGTCTTCTTCTACATCCTCAAGCGATTCCAAGTAATGTGGTGCTGGTTATCTGTGGTGGCCTTACAATTCAGCCAAAGTGTACATACGACTTGGAGATTGAAGTTTATGGATTTAAATTTGTCATTGCAACTCTTGTGGTGCCTGGACAAAGATATGAGTTCATATTTGGATGCAATGTGATCAAATGTGTTCTGCAGAAGATGAAATTGCATGGCAAGTAATGGGAGCTTGTTTCCTGCAATAACAGTGATTCTAAGTGTGAGCAATTCCTTGAGCTTTTGAGCTGCATCACTCTGCTTTCCAAATGTGAGTATCTTGTTTGGGTCAAATTGACAGCTAACGCCCTGTTTCACCCAGGAAGCACTATAATTGTTGAGCCAACCACTGCATGTTCAGCACCTAGAAATATCCTTGTCAGACAAGTAGTAACACCAATGTGGGGCAATCGATGGGTGCCAGTGATAATACTAAACCCTAATCCAACATCAGTGATGCTTCACAGTAACATTAAAACTGGCGAACGTTTCTTCCTGTCTGTGGAAGATCTCACTGTCATGCAGGGTTTAAATAGAACCCATTGTCACGTTCCTAATTCAAATCCCTTCAACACTGCTTCATCCTCTGATCCTGCACAATTGCTGAAAGACTTAACATGGATGTGAGGTTTCTGAGGTGTGGAAGAGGAAATTGGCGGATCTTTTTCTGTCTTATCATGATGTTTTCTCCAAGGATAAGCTGAATTGTGGAGAGGCAAAGGATTTTGTGCACAGGTTCCATATTTATGATAATTTTCACTGACTCAATGCTAAAACCATCAAAGATGCCCACCTTCTTCCCCATCAAGATGACTGTCTCGCAGCCTTGGGAGGTAATGCCCTTTTCAGCACAATGGACTTAACTTCAGGATTTTACAACATCCCACTCCACGTGTCTGACCGACGACTGCCTTCACTACACCAATGGGCTTGTACAAGTATAATAGTCATCCTCAAGTCCTTTGCAATAGACCTGAGTCTTTAAATCCGTTTTTTCTAAAAGTGTCACTTTCTAAGAAATTCCGTAAAGTTTCTGGGCCATGTAATAGATGACACTGGTGTTTAAGTTGATAAGGTGAAAGTGAAAGTCATATCTGCTTTTCAAATGGAGGATCTAATGAAGAAAGACGGAGCCACACCTTCACACAAAAAAAAAATCAGATTGTTTCTTGGTATGGTCCTGTACTACCAAGCCTTTATTCCAAGTTGCTCACATATTGCTATACCCTTATTCAACTAAACAGCTATCCAGAAATGCTCAGTGAAAGTTGCTGAGGGTCACAAGAGAGTGGACTTGGCACTTTTCGGTAGCTGATGCCCCAGGACTGGACCTCAGACTGTGATGTGGCCTGTAGAGAATTGAAAAGGGCCCTTGTTGACATTGTGGTGCTGGCTCATCCAGATTTTGAGTGTACTTTTCTTCTCTGTACTGATACTTCTGATACTACTGATAAATGTCTTGTGCAGTGTGCACAGATTGGAATTTTTGGCTCTTAAATGGGTGACAAGTTCAGTCACTGGCTTAAAGGCCATAAGTTTACCATGTGGACTGATAATAATCTGCTTACATTATGACCAAGGTGGATGCATGCGAGTCTGGGACTTGAAACTTGCTCTATATATATATATATTTAAACACCGATCAGGCATAACATATATTGTGTTGGTCCCCCGTTTGCTGCCAAAACAGCCTTGACCTGTCGAGTCATGGACTCCATTGGACCCCTGAAGGTGTGCTGTGGTATCTGGCACCAAGATGTTAGCAGCAGATAGTTTAAGTCCTGTAAGTTGCGAGGTGGGGCCTCCATGGATCGGACTTGTTTGTTCAGCACATCCCACAGATGCTCGTTTGGATTGAGATCTGGGGAATTTGGAGGCCAAGTCAACACCTCAAACTCGTTGTGCTCCTCAAACCGTTTCTGAACCATTTTTGCTTTGTGGCAGGGCGCATTATACTGCTTAAAAAGAGGCCACAGCCACCAGGGAATATCGTTTCCATGAAAGGGTGTACATGGTCTACAACAGTGCTTAGGTAGGTGGTACGTGTCAAAGTAACATCCACATGGATGGCAGGACCCAAAGTTTCCCAGCAGAACATTGCCCAAAGCATCACACTGCCTCCGCCAGCTTGCCTTCTTCCTATAGTGCATCCTGGTGCCATGTGTTCCCCAGGTAAGTGACGCACACGCCATCCATGTGATGTAAAAGAAAACGTGATTCCTCAGACCAGGCCACCTTCTTCCATTGCTTCTTCCAGATGCTCACATGCCCACTGTTGGTGCTTTCGGTGGTGGTCAGGGGTCAGCCCGTTTCTTCCTTGGACCACTTTTGATAGATACTGACCACTGCAGACCAGGAACACCCCACAAGATCCGGCGTACACTGCACACTGGCGCGAAGAAGAGTGAAATAAACTAATGTTTTCAGTTCATTCATATGGAAGTTGGGCGTGAGCGCATCCATGCGCAAGCGTGTAGTTTATGTTGACTCATTCAAATCGGAGGTGTGGCGGCATTTTGACTTTCAATAATTTGTTGATTATTATGGCATATTTATCTAAATGTGTTCTGTTTTTCTCTTGCAAGTGTAATGATACAAATTATAATTAAAATCTTGCCTTTATAACAATGTGAAACCCCTGTCACTGTTGTAGTATTTTTATTTCTGCTATTCCTAAGAAGCTGAAACAACCTCCTCCCAAGAAAACATTGAAGGGACTTTTTAAGGATTTGTTTTCAAATTTCAATTGAGTTATTATTTGACATCAAATATATATTTACATTTTACAAAGAAATATGCAGAATTTTGTCTGAGAAATAAAAGGACACTTTTATTTTATAATTTGTCTAAAAAATCTCATTTTTTATTAAAAAAATAGTGAGAAAATCGTATCGTGAAATTAGTATCGTGAATCGTATCGCATCGTGAGTTGAGTGAATCGTTACATTCCTAAGAGGGAGAGAGCATGAAGGGGAGATAGAGGTGCTTGAAGATCTCCTATATGCCGCCAAATGGTCCTCCGCCAGCTGGATGGCTGTCTCCAGGGATGCTGGCCGGTGGCACTGGACCCATTCGGCCATCTGTTTCGGAAGCTGTATGGAGAACCTTTCCAGCAACACCACATCCACCACCCCCTTGGCGTTGCAATTCTCTGGCAATAACCATTGTCGACAGGCTTCCCGGAGCTGCTGGGCAAAGGCAAACAGGTGGCGACACTCCTGGAGGATCAGCGATCAAAAGCGCTGACAATGCTGTTCTGGGCTGTGCTGCAGAATGGCCTTCATGAGGACTTTGTAGGTGAGGAGGCTTTTTTGTACTGGTAGCTGTTGAGCAGTGAGCTGGGCCTCTCCTGATAGCAGTGGAATCAATCGTACTGCCTAATGATCCTCTGACCAATGGAACACCTCCGTGGTGTGCTCGAACAGTTAAATGAATGGACAGGGCAATGCTTGTTGGAGAGGTGCCAGCAGCCTCCTTGGCCAGCACACTCCACAGAAGCTGTTGATCCTCCTCGAGAAGAGACCAAAACCTCTTGCCCTGCTCTTTCCAGAGTTCCAGGAGAGCCTGATATTGTGCATTGTGCGCAGACTCCATGACAGCGTACTCCCTCAAATTGTCCTGGGTTTCGGCACCACTGTGACAATTTTTTGTCTTTCTGGTCTGGAAATGAGGGAGGCAGGGTCTGAGAGTGGCTGTGCAACAGAATTTGTCTTTTTATTAACACACTTCTTTATAAACAAACAAAAAGGAAGCACAAGGGCTTTTTAGCAATCACTTAAAAAACTGTTTCAAACCAACAATTGTTTCTTCTGGGCACAGCACAGCACACTCCTTGTCTCTTGATTCACTGCAAAATGAGAACATGCTTAGATTTCATTAACAAGAGGCGTTTCCTTTCCCTTACGAAAATTAACCATGGTTTTTTTGTAGTAACCATAGTTTAACTATGGTTTTTGTAGTAAAACCATAGTAATTACAAAATGAACTATAGTTTAACTATGGTTTTTGCAGTAAAACCATAGTAACTGAAAATGAACCATGGTTTTACTACAATAACCTTGGTTTAACCATGGTTTTTTTGTAGCAACCATGGTTTTTTTTGTAGTAACTATGGTTCGCACCAAAATACCACGGTTACTACAGTCATAGTTAACTACAGTTTTACTATAGTAAAACTATGGTTAATTTTCGTAAGGGTTAACCATCAACTCTCCCGCTCTCATTCTCAGTCTGCAACGGCCTCTAAACCACACCCCACTTTCCACATGTCTTCCATTCTGTTCTCCTGTGATAAATGGAAAACAGGAACTGAATATAGAGCAACATCATTTGATGAAACATCTGAACTCTTAAAAGCTGAAAATTCACCTTATATAGACTTGAATCTCTTTAAACATCACCAAATAGCCATTTCAGTCACTTTCTCATAAACACAAGAGGTGTATTCCTGTCAGAGGTTGCGTTAATCTGAAAATTTTCCGTCATAAAATCAAAAATCTGAAAGCTGTCCATCATTTTGACAGATTACACTAAGGATGATTTATTGTAACTTGTAGCTGTAATTCTCACCCCTGTCCACTTGGTGGCGATTTAAGCAATTGCTGCCCCAGAATTGCCGCTAATTGTGAAAGTAAAATGTGCAAGGCCGCCTTTGAGCATTCATAAGTGATTTAAAAGCAATGTGGAAAAGAGGGAAAAAACTCTAACATCCCCTGAAGATCCTCACGGCAGAGCAGAAGACCACCACAGCAAAGCAGATGGGACTGAAGATCCCCATGGCAGAGCAGACGGAGCTGGTGACCACCAAAGCGGAGCTGGTTGAGCTGATGACCACCACGCCGGATCTGTATTCACAAGCGGAAGCCCATTTTCCAACTCCCCTAGAGTTAAATAGTTGAGTTTTACCGTTTTCGAATCTATTCAGCCAATCTCCGGGTCTGGCGGTAGCACTTTTAGCATAGCTTAGCATAGATCATTGAATCTGATTAGACCGTTAGCATCTCGCTCAAAAAAAAGAGTTTCAATATTTTTCCTATTTAAAACTTGATTCTTCTGTAGTTACATCGTGTACTAAGACGAAAAGTTGCTATTTTCTAGGCCGATATGGCTAGGAACTGTACTCTCATTCCTCTCATTCCTGTGTAATAATCAAGGAACTTTGCTGCCATACCATGGGTGCAGCAGCGCAATGATATTACGCAGTGCCTGAAAATAGGCTAACTTCCGTCAACATAACCAATGTGACACCCTAACTTCAGTGTATTCCGGTTCAAATAGATCCGGTTCAGGATCTGCACCAAAGTAAATATCTTCTGAATCGTCTCTCAGAAAGTGTAAGACATGCTGCCATCATGCAGAAGGCAAAGGAGATGACGATTGTGTATGCTAGTAATGTGTGCCTGGTCCTTTAGTTTTGTTTGAGTAAAAGAAAATGGGGCATATGCTTCATCTTGGCAGACTAGATCTGCCTTCGCAGTATTCCCCAAGACATGTGTTAGACATGTGGGCTGCCATGAGGTGAATATAAGGCGCATGAAGCATCTCGCAGTGTAGCTATATGAGTAGCTACTCTTTTTTTTTTTCAAAAGGGGTGTCTCTAGTGATCTACCAATGTGGTGTTAGCTACATATGTGGCTACATACTAATGCATGCGTGCCACTAAACTAAGTAGTTTCTTTTTTTTGGCCATATGGCTTGACTCTAGTGACCTATTAGACTATAGGCCCTATCATATACCCGGCGCAATGCAGGTTTTTTGCTAGTTTTAGCCCGACGCACTTATCATTTTCACATCCAGCGCCACGTTGTTTAAATAGTAAATGTACTCATGCCCATCTGTGCCCATGGGTGTGCTGGTCTGAAAATGAGGTGTGTTCAGGCACATTGTTGCCACGTTGCTATTTTGAGGCAACTGAAACATGATAAAACATCAATAGCGTAGTATTTTTTGTGTTATTTAAAGGGCTGTTAGTAATATGCACCTATAGGCAGGTGCACAACGCGCGTACACTCTGCTTATTACACACACAGGGACGCGCAGAAGCACACAAACATTTTAAAATATTAAAAATAAAAGGATTCCTCTCTGGAGAAGCGTTCAGTCTTTCTGCCCGCAAACTCGCTTAAATTACGTTAAAAAGCATAGGCTACATTTCAGGTTGCTCCAACTAACGCGCATGTGCAGTCTCAAGCGTGTGCACTTCATAATAATATCATGAATTAACCGTCTTGTTATATTTATATTTCTGGTCAGACTCGGCTCAGAGATGATTTTAAATAAGTAATGCTACCGTCCACGGCCATGGCTCTGAACGAGCAATCATTATTACATTTCATTGGCATTTAGAGACATTCTAAACTCTATTGGAGTTAGGCAACACGTATCAGGACCCACTCATCGCCGTAATCATACTCTAGACCTAATATTGTCACATGGAATAAATGTTGATACCGTTGAAATTCTGCAGCAGAGCGATGACATCTCAGATCATTACCTAGTATTATGTATACTTAATTTAGCAAAGGCTGCAAAGCCATCCCCTCGTTTCAAATATGGCAGGACTATCACTGCTGAGACTAAAGATTTCTTTATAAATAAACTTCCTCATCAGTTTCATCTCCTCAGCATCCCAGATAGCCCAGAGGAACTTGATGTTGCAACAGAAACTATTGACTCTCTCTTTTCCAGCACTTTAGACACAGTTGCTCCTCTGCGCTTAAAGAAGATTAAAGAGAATAGTCCAACGCCGTGGTACAACGAGCACACCCGGGCCCTTAAAACAGCAGCCAGAAAAATGGAGCGCAGCTGGAAGAAAACAAAACTGGACGTTTTTCGCATTTCGTGGAAAGAGAGCATGATTTCATACAGAAAGGCCGTAAAAACTGCTAGATCTGCTTATTTCTTGACTCTCTTAGAAGAAAACAAACACAACCCTAGGTATTTATTCGATACAGTGGCTAAATTAACCAAAAATAAAGCTTCAACTTCTGATGTCTGCCAACAGCACAGCAGTAATGACTTTATGAACTTCTTTACTTGTAAGATTGATAATATTAGGAAAAAAATTATAACCATGCAGCCGTCTACTACTGTATCACATCAGACAGAGCATTGTAGTGTCACTGAGGAAAAATTACATTCATTCACTGCTATAGGAGAAGAAGAATTGGCTAAACTCGTTAAATCATCTAAATCAACAACATGTATGCTCGACCCTATACCGACTAAACTACTAAAAGAGATGCTTCCAGAGGTCATAGATCCTCTTCTTAATATCATTAATTCATCCTTGACTTTAGGATATGTACCGAAAACTTTTAAGTTGGCTATTATTAAACCACTTATTAAAAAACTGCAACTTGACCCTACAGAATTAGTCAATTACAGGCCAATCTCAAATCTACCCTTTCTGTCAAAAATACTAGAAAAGGCAGTGTCCTCACAATTATGCTCCTTTTTAGAAAAAAAATGGTATCTGTGAGGTTTTCCAGTAAGGATTTAGACCACATCATAGTACTGAGACTGCTCTCATTAGAGTTACAAATGATTTACTCTTATCATCCGATCGTGGTTGTATCTCTCTGTTAGTGTTACTCGATCTTAGCGCTGCATTCGATACCATCGACCACAACATTCTTTTGAATAGACTCGAAAATTACGTTGGGATTAGTGGAATTGCATTGGCATGGTTTAAATCATACTTATCTGACCGTTATCAGTTTGTAGCAGTAAACGAAGAGATGTCACACCGATCACAAGTTCAGTATGGAGTACCGCAGGGCTCAGTGCTAGGACCGTTGCTTTTCACCCTGTACATGCTACCACTGGGAGATATTATTAGGAAGCATGGCGTTAGTTTTCATTGTTATGCTGACGATACTCAGCTCTATATTTCTTCACGCCCTGACGAAACTTACCAATTCACAAGATTAACGGAATGCATAGCTGATATAAAAAATTGGATGACTAGTAATTTCCTGCAACTTAATTCAGAAAAAACTGAATTTTTAATTATTGGACAAAAAAACTCCACATGTAGTAACCTAGAATACTGTCTAACACTTGATGGCTGCTCTGTCAAGTCCTCGTCGTCAGTTAGGAACCTGGGTGTGCTCTTTGATACCAATCTCTCATTTGAAAGCCACGTTTCTAGCATCTGTAAAACTGCATTCTACCATCTTAAAAAAATATCTAAATTACGGCATATGCTTTCAATGCAAAATGCTGAACAGTTAGTTCATGCGTTCATGACCTCAAGGCTAGATTATTGTAATGCTCTACTGGGTGGTTGCCCCGCTCGCTTAATAAATAAACTGCAGCTGGTCCAAAACGCAGCAGCTCGAGTTCTTACTAGAACCAGGAAGTATGACCATATTAGCCCGGTTCTGTCAACACTGCACTGGCTCCCTATTAAACATCGAATACATTTTAAAATCTTGCTAATTACTTACAAAGCACTAAATGGTTTAGCTCCCCAGTACTTGAGCGAGCTCTTAACGCATTATACTCCATCACGTCTATTGTGGTCTCAAAACTCTGGCCAGTTGATAATACCTAGAATATCAAAATCAACTGCAGGCGGTCGATCCTTTTCCTTAACTCTGGAACAGCCTTCCTAGCATTGTTCGGGAAGCAGACACACTCTGTCAGTTTAAATCTAGACTAAAAACGCATCTCTTTACTATGGCATACACATAAAACATTTTTAATTGATATTTTATTCAAATTGTTAGCCTGCATTAACTAGGTCAGCCGGAACCGGGAACACTTCCCATAACACCTGATGTACTCGTTACATCATAAGAGGAATGGCATCTACGCTAATGTTAGTCTCTCTGTTTATCCCATGGTTTACTGCAGTCAGCCGGATCCGGGCCGTATCCTGATCAGATGGTGGACCAACGCCCAGACATTACCAACGCATCCCTGAAGTGTCTGCAGAGACCGTGTCAATTAGTCTACCCTCTGAAATTGCTCATCAACATGGCATCCTCAATGGATCCATCTCCGGCGTGAGGACTCCGATATTTCGATTATTCCTATTTAATAATTGTTTAATCGACACGCCATCCTCAATAAACCCGGCGTGATGCCTCCGATCTTTCGAATAATCCGATCTAATATTACTTCTGACCTATAAGGCTGCCAAAATAATAAACATACACTGTTTGTTAATTGGCCAGAGGAGAACTGGCCCCCCGACTGAGCCTGGTTTCTCCCAAGGTTTATTTTTCTCCATTAGGACACCTGATGGAGTTTTGGTTCCTTGCCACTGTCGCCTCTGGCTTGCTCAGTTGGGGACACTAAATTTTCAAATAAAAAAAACTACATTACTTGAATATATATGATAATTGAAATGAGCTGATGACATCACCGTTTTCTCCAGAGCGGCTGTACAGCCGAATCAAATTCTGTTAATTATTTTCCTGTTTAACACTGTGAAGCTGCTTTGAAACAATCTGCATTGTAAAAAGCGCTATATAAATAAAGTTGACTTGACTTGACTTGACTCAAAAGGGCAAACAGTTGAAGTTATCTTATGTGAGTTGACTCGAGATACAAAAAAAATGCAAAACTGCAAAAGTTGCATTTGTCATCCGTCACCATGACAGCAAGTGGACTTTTGAAGCTGGAATAATGAATGGATTAAGCATGCTCGGCAAGAGAGGAATAACATGGATGGAACTTTCTTGGCAAGGAGGACAGGTACAAAGGAGAAGACTGCTAACTAGAGGCAAGACATAAAGTTGGGTAGGTAAGACACATTTTCATGACTTATTTATTGACTTGTTAATAACAGTTTGCTGTGGAATATGATCGGGTCCAGTCGGGTCTGTGCCTGCATGGACCCAGCTTTCAAATAATAGACGGTCTGCGCCGGTTCCGGGTAGTACATTTATGGAATTTCTCGGTTTTTCTCGGGTCCGGGTCCAACTTTTGAAATAATAGACGGGTCCGGGTCGGTTCCGTGTATCACATTTACGGGTCTCTTCTGGTTCGTGAAGACCTCTACTTCAGACCATGCACACAGATCGTAAAAATAGGGCCCTCTGTGTGCCTGCGCTACCACGCCGAATGGCTTAGCTCTAATGACCTATATGACTATGTTTGCCTACCACACCAAATGGCTTAGTTCTAGTGGCCTAGACCAGGGTTTTTCAAACTTTATTATGCCAAGGACCCCCAAGTACGATGAACTTTTATGAGGGACCCCCTTCCTAAAATCCATCTATTTTTATTTAGGCCTATGAAAAAACATTTAAACTCTTAGATAAATTGTGTGACATTATAAATACAAAATATTGTTTCCAAACTTAATAAATTGGCTATAGCCTACTTAATGTTGGATATAAAACATGAAGAACATTTTTACATTTTTAAAAATTATTTGTATAAGCATCTTTCACAATAAATGTATGTAAGCAGCTTTACGTACTGCCTTACAACCCCAGTGAGCAAGATAAAGGGGACTCACTAGGAAAATACAAAGCAAACATATACAATTCTGGAAAGTAGCCTATGTGGCAAGAAAGGAGAGAAACATTTAGAATGAAACAGAATGTTCGGTAGACTTTATCCATTTTTGCTTTGACTTTTTATTCTCTGAAATTTTCTGGGGACCCCATAGAACCTTCTGGAAGACCCCTGGGGGTCCCCGGACCCCAGTTTGAAAACCCCTGGCCTAGACTGTGTGCCTGAGCTAAAAAGACTCAAACATACTCAATTAGAATGTGCATTATGTGTGGCTTTAACAAATTATATCACGTTGCAGGCTAAGAAAGAAGATGAGAAAAGAAACCCCCCGCAAAATAACAACCTGAGCAAATAGTATGATGTTTAGTGTCATTTGATCATCATCGTTTTCAAAACCCTCTATTCTCTTATTTGTATAGGTGGTAGTCATTTGGAACAATAGATGAATAACGGAGCATGACTAACACACGTGCAGCTGTAATCAGCCCGAACACATGTGTGTAGGCTAAATGAAAACATCACCCTTGGAAAATGATGAAGGTGTCATTGGAGGTTTTGAGTAAATAAGGTGAGCCCCGGTTAAATGTGTACATGCAAAGCCCATTTCACTGAACATTTTCTTATCTCCGCGATGCTAGTCACAGTATCTCACATAAATTGCTTGCTGCTGCTCTATAAACATAACACGTGAACACTGCTGCTTATACTTGTAATTTACTTGTACATCAAATGCAAGACTGTAAAACATTAAGCTTAGTTTGTAAAACAGTTCCATTCACTTTAGCGCTATAAACACTCTGCTGATTAGGTTATGGCATTAGCAGGTATGAATGTGCCATTGGACCAAAGGATGAATGAACAGGAGGGCATGACTCTGAACTGCCTCACAGCAATGTCCCTTTAAAGCAGGACATTTCGCTAGACAGCCACTTTATAATGGCTCCTGGGCAGCTATTTGAGTCCTGCAGGTACTTAAACTCTTTTACTTAGAAGACGGACTGTCCCGTCATATTTCATGTAAAACGAGAGCACATCTTTGTACATGTTCGTTTGTATGTTCATTCATTCATTATTTTTGTTCATTCATGTAAAGTCTTTACGCACAGCTGACACGGCCCGCACACGCTTGTTTCAACTTTAAATGCACCGTACTGCCACTGTTTCATCTTGAAAATTAGACACATTATCCTCTCATTTTACCAGAGAAACTTTCTCTTTCTTAGCTATGAGAAGACTTCGCCCGTACGGCTATAAAGGTGAATTGTTTGCATACTAAATGTTCACATTGCACGATCGACTCGTTAGCCAACACATGACTCAACTCAATTAAGCAAGAAACAGTGTCTACTTTACCACAACGTTTGCTAGCATGCTGTTGCTGTTAATAATATTTGCTAACATTGCAATCTGAATTTGTTATACATGCTGCTGCTTCAGTACAGTGCAAGGAATTGCTGTAGCTCCATTTGATATGCGAATACAAAAGGGAAAGCCTATTTCATTTTGAAGAGTTCACATGCCAGCATCTCTGTATCCTCACAGCACTACATAGTCTGCTTGCTGCTGCTGTTGCATAAACGCAATATTGCATATTCACTAGCTGCTAATATGCTTAGTAATTCACTCTAAGTATTAAAATTTAAGGACTTTTAACATTTTAACATAATATACATGATTGTGAACTTCGTGTATGGTTACTTAATAAGCATTCAGAAAGGGATTATGGGCACCTTCTCCTCCTCCCTAAACAATGACCAATGCTGGAGTATTTGGGCTGGATGCTCCAGCACAGAGGAGTTTCAGTTACAGCTCATGATCCTTGCTTTGAGCCTAATGCAGACCAGGGAAATCGGCCTGCCACGATTGATGAGCTCAAGCCTGCAGAGAGAACGGGAAAGGACATTGCCCTCGGAGCTTAAGCTCCTCTGAGTGTCTGAACAGGTGCGTGAGCCAGAAACACTGTGTGCTATTGGAAATCGAGGGAATGGAGGAAAGCCCCGCTCAGAACCTCACCGCTGTGGTTGTGATGGACATGGCCTCTGGAAGTTATGTGGAGGATTTGTTGGAGGTATTTGAGAATGGTTTTGAAGAGGATGTTGCCCTGCAACTCCCGTTTCCACTGGTCCCGTCTAGCATGAACTCTCCTGGGGTCCCGCTAGTCTTCTTCAGCATGAACTCTCCTGTGCACCCACTGGTCCCGCCCAGCCCAGAGTTTCCTGTATCTCCTGAGTGCCTGCCCCGCCTCACTCTCCCGCCTCCTCTTACAGCTAGTTCCTCAGCCCCATCTCTGCTGGTTCCCTTCAGTCCCTCAACATCTCCTCCTACACATTGCTGTGGGGATCTGCTTTGGTCCCTCAGGCCACTAGCTCTGCCTAGCACAGAGGATCCCACCTCCAGCCTCTGCACTCATCACTCCACCTCGGCCTTTCAACATATCAGCTCTGCTTTGGCTCCACCAGAAACCATCATCCTGGTGGCTCCACCTCCTGCTCCTGGCTCCCCGCCCCCTTGGACAGTATTGCCGGATGTATGCTGCCTTTACGTGCTATCGGAATTATTGTAAATACGAGAAAAGACTATCAGCCAGAGCTCAGCTTTAGGAGGGGAAGAGACAGGGCAAGAGAAGAGAGAAAAAGAAAGAGTGATAGAAATGAGAGTGATAAAATGAGGAGAGGGCAGATATGACAGATAATCTACTGCCCACTAACATGTTTTTTTTTTTAGCCTTCAAACATCTTAAAATGCACATATATAGAATTTTCTTGGGGGACCATGCCCAAAGCTTAAATTTGGGACCTCACTGGTTTTAAAACTCCTTAAGGCAGTTGCATGCTTAAAAGTTGTTGCTGTTTCTGGAAACCTGTTTGCTTTGACCTCATATCTGGAATTAATGCATTTATGCTGTTAATGTGTTGCAGCCTAGAATATTTATATATAGGCCTACTTAATATTAAAATTGAATATTCAGACAGTATATACTCATTGTATCTCTGTGCTTTGAAGATTTTGTTTTTTAAAAATACAAATTATTTCTGTGGTAGAAAACGTTGTGGCACCAAGATCGCCTACTGTGGGGGCCCTTGGGTTTGTAGCCTCAGGGCCCTACGTGTTCTTAATCCGGGCCTGATCACGATGCAGTTGACGGTACATTTTTGGGAAAGCACAATCTGTTCGTCAGGTTCCTGAGGGGAGCGAGGAGATTAAATCTGCCTTGTTTGCACTCTGTACTTTCTTGGGACTTATCTCTGGTGCTTATGGCACTGCAGAGAGCACCCTTGTAGCCTTTGCAGTCAGTAGTGTGGTGGAAAAATTTAATCACAGAGAAAGATTAATTATTTAGACATATGTTTGAGATCATACAGGAGCTAACATGTGTTTCTGCCATGCAGGACACCTTATTTGAGGGCTCTCCTGTACCAAAGGTGTCGGGCAGAACTAATTCTAATTCTGTGTGCTGTGTATCCTTTCTTTTACCATGTGTGGAAAACTACTGAGATGTTTGCACTTTGGGGGTATAAGAGATTGTGGCACTCTTCAGTTAGCACTCTGCAGACATTCAGGATGGCTGTATGACTTTTCTTGCAAGAAAATAAATCTTTATAAAGACAATTGGCTAAGGTTAGTCTCTTATTCAGTGATGCAACTGAGAGTTATTTTTTGCCACGACAATTTGGTGTCAGGAAAAGTGGGATTCCTTGGATGTGCCTTCTGGACCCCGAGAGCGGATGGTGACTGATCATCCTGGACGTTAGAGTCACAGCCCTACCCCGACAGATTGAGGGAGAGGGGCCGACCGATCAGGGGGTCCGGGAGTCCGACCACTGGAATTAGAGAAAACGACCCGAGGTGGCAACTGGACGCTTCTGGTAAAAGACAAACTTAAAATTCGGGGAAGAATTTTAAATTATTTTTGGTTGAATTGAAAATTTAATTAAGGGAATAAACCATGGGGGGGGTCTGTCTCTGTGGCAAATGCAGCGTGGTTGGCCTTTTACTGTGTAGAAAAAGAGGCTGCAATCACGTGGGCTGGGCAGCGTGAAATGCTTACTGTGTAGAAAAAGTAGTCACGTGGGCTATTAAAATGCAGCGGGGTTGGTTTTTTACTGTGTAGAAAAAGAAACTGCAATCATGTGGGCTGGGCAGCGTGAAATTCTTACTGTGTAGAAAAAGTAGTCACGTGGGCTATTAAAAATTGGGATGCTATTGCGAGTGTCCAACCTTCTGGTCTTGGGTGAAGAAATCAGATCTGAACGGAGACGTCCGACAGATTATAGCGCGCGCGCGAAAAAGACACAGAGACAGACTGCCAATATGGGAAAATCTCAAAGCAAGCTAGCTGAATATGATACACCGGTATTTTGTCAAATGAGAAAATTATATGGCCAAAAATGCATGCAAGGTATACACTCACCTAAAGGATTATTAGGAACACCATACTAATACTGTGTTTGACCCCTTTTCGCCTTCAGAACTGCCTTAATTCTACATGGCATTGATTCAACAAGGTGCTGAAAGCATTCTTTAGAAATGTTGGCCCATATTGATAGGATAGCATCTTGCAGTCGATGGAGATTTGTGGGATGCACATCCAGGGCACGAAGCTCCCGTTCCACCACATCCCAAAGATGCTCTATTGGGTTGAGATCTGGTGACTGTGGGGGCCATTTTAGTACAGTGAACTCATTGTCATGTTCAAGAAACCAATTTGAAATGATTCGAGCTTTGTGACATGGTGCATTATCCTGCTGGAAGTAACCATCAGAGGATGGGTACATGGTGGTCATAAAGGGATGGACATGGTCAGAAACAATGCTCAGGTAGGCCGTGGCATTTAAACGATGCCCAATTGGCACTAAGGGGCCTAAAGTGTGCCAAGAAAACATCCCCCACACCATTACACCACCACCACCAGCCTGCACAGTGGTAACAAGGCATGATGGATCCATGTTCTCATTCTGTTTACGCCAAATTCTGACTCTACCATCTTAATGTCTCAACAGAAATCGAGACTCATCAGACCAGGCAACATTTTTCCAGTCTTCAACTGTCCAATTTTGGTGAGCTCGTGCAAATTGTAGCCTCTTTTTCCTATTTGTAGTGGAGATGAGTGGTACCCGGTGGGGTCTTCTGCTGTTGTAGCCCATCCGCCTCAAGGTTGTGCGTGTTGTGGCTTCACAAATGCTTTGCTGCATACCTCAGTTGTAACGAGTGGTTATTTCAGTCAAAGTTGCTCTTCTATCAGCTTGAATCAGTCGGCCCATTCTCCTCTGACCTCTAGCATCAACAAGGCATTTTCGCCCACAGGACTGCCGCATACTGGATGTTTTTCCCTTTTCACACCATTCTTTGTAAACTCTAGAAATGGTTGTGCGTGAAAATCCCAGTAACTGAGCAGACTGTGAAATACTCAGACCGGCCCGTCTGGCACCAACAACCATGCCACGCTCAAAATTGCTTAAATCACCTTTCTTTCCCATTCTGACATTCAGTTTGGAGTTCAGGAGATTGTCTTGACCAGGACCACACCCCTAAATGCATTGAAGCAACTGCCATGTGATTGGTTGATTAGATAATTGCATTAATGAGAAATTGAACAGGTGTTCCTAATAATCCTTTAGGTGAGTGTAGTTAATTAAATATGATGGGTTCCCAAAAGAGGGAACGCTGAGTGTCACCAGACTGAAAGTGGTGAAAGAGTCAGTTGAAGAGGGGTATAATTTCAGAAGGGCTGTTGTGGGAAACGTGTGTGAGAAATGCGAACAAACATTCAAATGTTGGGTGAAAGAGGCAGATAACAGGGAAAGGAAAATGTAGTATTATCACGCAGAAGCAACCGCTGTGTTTAAAGATCACCGCTTCCATCTCTGCTGGTATAGTTTTAGGTGAGTATGAACTTTGACTAAATTATGGCTAACAATTTGAGTGACATGGTCAGTAACTTGATCAGTCCGGATAAAGATTTTGAGACGAACGAGAGCAAACGCTGTAAGCAGCTCTGCTCTGAAGCCCTCACTTCAAAGAAATTTGTAGGACTTATTAAGGAAATGGGCAGCAATGTTTTAATTTTGACTGGAAAGTAAAGACAATGGTGATAAAAATCTGAGTGGTAAAGATATAAAAATAGTTTCATAGAGGGCTTTAAATGACAAATTTATGAGAAAATTCCTCTAACTCTGAAAATGTATTGTGTTAATATGTTGAAAACCTAGAAGATGATGTTTAAAAATAAAACAGTCCGCTTATCTGAATCCGGCTCCACCATGTCATTTCTGGTGCGGTGGCCTAACTTGCTGTGTAGCAGAGACTCAATCTGAGTGGAAATTTATAATTTTCTAAATTTATAAGTTTCTAAATTCATTGTATGGGCAAAAGACAAATGTAAAATTATGTTTATTTAAAAACGAATGTTTATGAAAATGCAGTGCAAGTCCTGAATGCCTCAGAGTCTCTCTCTCATTCAAAACCAGCTCAAAGCTGTTATCTGAGCCTGTGTCATAGGTGATGAGATATTTATAGCAAAGCACAGGGCATCAGTGAAAATAATAGTCAGTGATTTGTTAAAAGAAAGAATTGCCATTAAAAGGGCAATGATAAATATTTCAGGTAAAACGAAATGTGATGTCTTTAAATACAGACTTTAAATGAACTTAAAGTTTTGACTAATTTATTCTATGACCAGTAACATCTTTGTCTGATCTTAGCCTCCACCATGTACAGAACCGATGGCTTGGGTTATAGAGATAGCCAAACATTAAATTGAATGGACAGTTGTTATGATTAAATTCACTGAGTATAATCTACACACTGGTTGCGGCTTTGAAGAGGTATGATGGATTTTAGTGATTAAGTTATGTTGTAATTAACCTGTCTCCATGTTTTACCAATAGTAAGCAGACCAAATGGCTCTGGTGACTCTTGAATGCACTTTCCCCAAAGCTCCAGAAAACATCTGATCCTGTTTAAGGAAATGGTCAAAGATCTCGAGCAGTTACCAGTGGGCATGAGGTGATTTCTCGAAGACAGGTAAGATCCTTTTTGGCCAGATAGAGGACAACCTAAGACAGAGGGTCACCGCTGCTACTGGGCACCTCCAAAAGGGGGGTGTTTTTATGTGAGGTGTGTATGTGTGTGAAACAGATGTCGGTGAGGCCAGCAGCATCATAAGGGGGGAGCTGTGACAGATACAGCAGTCTGCCCCAGAAATGTTCCTCCATACCACTCACCCAGGAACCGCATTTAGTGAATAGCTTGTCAGGGAACACCCTGAGGAAAAGAGTGGGAAAGGGCTTTCAAGAGCCGGCTGGGACCATGTGGGGATTGTCATTAACTTTTGTGGAGACCGGAACAAAATGTATTAATTGGTATCAGTAAAACTGTGTGATCAGGAACTAATGTTATTATGAGTTTTTTACTCCTGCAGGTCATTAGATATGACATGAGACATGGTGGCGCCTAAAGATGAGGACAGCTTTTGAAGTTTAAAGAGAAGGTCTGGATAACAAAAGGTATTTAAACTAAAGCTCTAATTTGAAAAGTTAAACATTTTAATTTTCTAAACGTTGTCAAGGAATTTAATACTATAGTTTGTCTGAGTAAAGTCTTAGGAGGCTATGAAAAGATTATTTGGTTTGGAGAGAGAGAGAGAGACTGCATGAGTGGAAGCAGGGATTGTACTGTGTCTGCTATCGCCCTGTTAAAGCTGAGATAAAACAAAGAACCAAAACAAACCAGATGACTGTGTGAAGACAAATTAATAATGAACAGACATGATTTGAAATTGTTTAAGAGACCATGTAAAAGCTAGGGTTAAATAATTTTTAGAGTTTAAACTAAAAGGAAAATTTGGTGACTGAACTTTGTTTTGTATGTGTTGGTTAGTGAAACCGTTCTGTCCTGATTGAGTGTATGGGGTCATTCACCTCTGGAATGAGTGTTTATCATTACAGATGGGTTAAGTGAAACGACAAACTTTAAAGAAGCTTATACTTCTGAAGGAATCTGGTGAAAAGACGATCCAGAACATGGGACGAGCTTTAAGTGGATTGGGTATCCAGCTCTGTCTGTCACTGGTAATTATGACTACTTTTGTCATTTATGATATGATTTGAATTACTCTCTGGAGCAGTAGAGATAAGACTGCCGTCCATCATGGGGTTAACACCCTTGTCTAAATTCAACAGAGAGTCTGAAGTAAATTTTATAGACTGGACGGCAGAGACAAAGTGACAAATTAACTAATGTCACTACCCAAAATATCCAGAGACTCCCTAATATGTATGAAAGGCCAGAGGGCGAACAAAGGGATAACTTCTAAAAAGAAAAAGTTTTATTTTATTTTATGTTTCCTCCTTTAAATGGAGGCATGACCTTTGATTTATATAGAGAACTACAATTAATGTTGAAGAAGCAAGTGGCTATAAGGCTTTCTGTGTGACTGGGATTGAGAAATAATATTTTGGTGTCTGCAGAGCAGTAGAGATAAGACTGAAACAATAATGATTATATGGTGCATCTGCAGACTGACTATTTGATAGAGGAATAATGTGACAAGTTAAATGTTAAAGAGTAAGTTAAAGATTAATGTTGTGAAAATAAAACTTCTGTTAATATACACTCACCTAAAGGATTATTAGGAACACCGTACTAATACTGTGTTTGACCCCCTTTCGCCTTCAGAACTGCCTTAATTCTACGTGGCATTGATTCAACAAGGTGCTGAAAACATTCTTTAGAAATGTTGGCCCATATTAATAGGATAGCATCTTGCAGTTGATGGAGATTTGTGGGATGCACATCCAGGGCACGAAGCTCCCGTTCCACCACATCCCAAAGATGCTCTATTGGGTTGAGATCTGGTGACTGTGGGGGCCATTTTAGTTCAGTGAACTCATTTTCATGTTCAAGAAACCAATTTGAAATGATTCGAGCTTTGTGACATGGTGCATTATCCTGCTGGAAGTAGCCATCAGAGGATGGGTACATGGTGGTCATAAAGGGATGGACATGGTCAGAAACAATGCTCAGGTAGGCCGTGGCATTTAAACGATGCCCAATTGGCACTAAGGGGCCTAAAGTGTGCCAAGAAAACATCCCCCACACCATTACACCACCACCACCAGCCTGCACAGTGGTAACAAGGCATGATGGATCCATGTTCTCATTCTGTTTACGCCAAATTCTGACTCTACCATCTTAATGTCTCAACAGAAATCGAGACTCATCAGACCAGGCAACATTTTTCCAGTCTTCAACTGTCCAATTTTGGTGAGCTCGTGCAAATTGTAGCCTCTTTTTCCTATTTGTAGTGGAGATGAGTGGTACCCGGTGGGGTCTTCTGCTGTTGTAGCCCATCCGCCTCAAGGTTGTGCGTGTTGTGGCTTCACAAATGCTTTGCTGCATACCTCAGTTGTAACGAGTGGTTATTTCAGTCAAAGTTGCTCTTCTATCAGCTTGAATCAGTCGGCCCATTCTCCTCTGACCTCTAGCATCAACAAGGCATTTTCGCCCACAGGACTGCCGCATACTGGATGTTTTTCCCTTTTCACACCATTCTTTGTAAACTCTAGAAATGGTTGTGCGTGAAAATCCCAGTAACTGAGCAGACTGTGAAATACTCAGACCGGCCCGTCTGGCACCAACAACCATGCCACGCTCAAAATTGCTTAAATCACCTTTCTTTCCCATTCTGACATTCAGTTTGGAGTTCAGGAGATTGTCTTGACCAGGACCACACCCCTAAATGCATTGAAGCAACTGCCATGTGATTGGTTGATTAGATAATTGCATTAATGAGAAATTGAACAGGTGTTCCTAATAATCCTTTAGGTGAGTGTAGTTAATTAAATATGATGGGTTCCCAAAAGAGGGAACGCTGAGTGTCACCAGACTGAAAGTGGTGAAAGAGTCAGTTGAAGAGGGGTATAATTTCAGAAGGGCTGTTGTGGGAAACGTGTGTGAGAAATGCGAACAAACATTCAAATGTTGGGTGAAAGAGGCAGATAACAGGGAAAGGAAAATGTAGTATTATCACGCAGAAGCAACCGCTGTGTTTAAAGATCACCGCTTCCATCTCTGCTGGTATAGTTTTAGGTGAGTATGAACTTTGACTAAATTATGGCTAACAATTTGAGTGACATGGTCAGTAACTTGATCAGTCCGGATAAAGATTTTGAGACGAACGAGAGCAAACGCTGTAAGCAGCTCTGCTCTGAAGCCCTCACTTCAAAGAAATTTGTAGGACTTATTAAGGAAATGGGCAGCAATGTTTTAATTTTGACTGGAAAGTAAAGACAATGGTGATAAAAATCTGAGTGGTAAAGATATAAAAATAGTTTCATAGAGGGCTTTAAATGACAAATTTATGAGAAAATTCCTCTAACTCTGAAAATGTATTGTGTTAATATGTTGAAAACCTAGAAGATGATGTTTAAAAATAAAACAGTCCGCTTATCTGAATCCGGCTCCACCATGTCATTTCTGGTGCGGTGGCCTAACTTGCTGTGTAGCAGAGACTCAATCTGAGTGGAAATTTATCATTTTCTAAATTTATAAGTTTCTAAATTCATTGTATGGGCAAAAGACAAATGTAAAATTATGTTTATTTAAAAACGAATGTTTATGAAAATGCAGTGCAAGTCCTGAATGCCTCAGAGTCTCTCTCTCATTCAAAACCAGCTCAAAGCTGTTATCTGAGCCTGTGTCATAGGTGATGAGATATTTATAGCAAAGCACAGGGCATCAGTGAAAATAATAGACAGTGATTTGTTAAAAGAAAGAATTGCCATTAAAAGGGCAATGATAAATATTTCAGGTAAAACGAAATGTGATGTCTTTAAATACAGACTTTAAATGAACTTAAAGTTTTGACTAATTTATTCTATGACCAGTAACATCTTTGTCTGATCTTAGCCTCCACCATGTACAGAACCGATGGCTTGGGTTATAGAGATAGCCAAACATTAAATTGAATGGACAGTTGTTATGATTAAATTCACTGAGTATAATCTACACACTGGTTGCGGCTTTGAAGAGGTATGACGGATTTTAGTGATTAAGTTATGTTGTAATTAACCTGTCTCCATGTTTTACCAATAGTAAGCAGACCAAATGGCTCTGGTGACTCTTGAATGCACTTTCCCCAAAGCTCCAGAAAACATCTGATCCTGTTTAAGGAAATGGTCAAAGATCTCGAGCAGTTACCAGTGGGCATGAGGTGATTTCTCGAAGACAGGTAAGATCCTTTTTGGCCAGATAGAGGACAACCTAAGACAGAGGGTCACCGCTGCTACTGGGCACCTCCAAAAGGGGGGTGTTTTTATGTGAGGTGTGTATGTGTGTGAAACAGATGTCGGTGAGGCCAGCAGCATCATCGGGTGGAGCTGTGACAGATACAGCAGTCTGCCCCAGAAATGTTCCTCCATACCACTCACCCAGGAACCGCATTTAGTGAATAGCTTGTCAGGGAACACCCTGAGGAAAAGAGTGGGAAAGGGCTTTCAAGAGCCGGCTGGGACCATGTGGGGATTGTCATTAACTTTTGTGGAGACCGGAACAAAATGTATTAATTGGTATCAGTAAAACTGTGTGATCAGGAACTAATGTTATTATGAGTTTTTTACTCCTGCAGGTCATTAGATATGACATGAGACATGGTGGCGCCTAAAGATGAGGACAGCTTTTGAAGTTTAAAGAGAAGGTCTGGATAACAAAAGGTATTTAAACTAAAGCTCTAATTTGAAAAGTTAAACATTTTAATTTTCTAAACGTTGTCAAGGAATTTAATATTATAGTTTGTCTGAGTAAAGTCTTAGGAGGCTATGAAAAGATTATTTGGTTTGGAGAGAGAGAGAGAGAGAGAGACTGCATGAGTGGAAGCAGGGATTGTACTGTGTCTGCTATCGCCCTGTTAAAGCTGAGATAAAACAAAGAACCAAAACAAACCAGATGACTGTGTGAAGACAAATTAATAATGAACAGACATGATTTGAAATTGTTTAAGAGACCATGTAAAAGCTAGGGTTAAATAATTTTTAGAGTTTAAACTAAAAGGAAAATTTGGTGACTGAACTTTGTTTTGTATGTGTTGGTTAGTGAAACCGTTCTGTCCTGATTGAGTGTATGGGGTCATTCACCTCTGGAATGAGTGTTTATCATTACAGATGGGTTAAGTGAAACGACAAACTTTAAAGAAGCTTATACTTCTGAAGGAATCTGGTGAAAAGACGATCCAGAACATGGGACGAGCTTTAAGTGGATTGGGTATCCAGCTCTGTCTGTCACTGGTAATTATGACTACTTTTGTCATTTATGATATGATTTGAATTACTCTCTGGAGCAGTAGAGATAAGACTGCCGTCCATCATGGGGTTAACACCCTTGTCTAAATTCAACAGAGAGTCTGAAGTAAATTTTATAGACTGGACGGCAGAGACAAAGTGACAAATTAACTAATGTCACTACCCAAAATATCCAGAGACTCCCTAATATGTATGAAAGGCCAGAGGGCGAACAAAGGGATAACTTCTAAAAAGAAAAAGTTTTATTTTATTTTATGTTTCCTCCTTTAAATGGAGGCATGACCTTTGATTTATATAGAGAACTACAATTAATGTTGAAGAAGCAAGTGGCTATAAGGCTTTCTGTGTGACTGGGATTGAGAAATAATATTTTGGTGTCTGCAGAGCAGTAGAGATAAGACTGAAACAATAATGATTATATGGTGCATCTGCAGACTGACTATTTGATAGAGGAATAATGTGACAAGTTAAATGTTAAAGAGTAAGTTAAAGATTAATGTTGTGAAAATAAAACTTCTGTTAATATACACTCACCTAAAGGATTATTAGGAACACCGTACTAATACTGTGTTTGACCCCCTTTCGCCTTCAGAACTGCCTTAATTCTACGTGGCATTGATTCAACAAGGTGCTGAAAACATTCTTTAGAAATGTTGGCCCATATTAATAGGATAGCATCTTGCAGTTGATGGAGATTTGTGGGATGCACATCCAGGGCACGAAGCTCCCGTTCCACCACATCCCAAAGATGCTCTATTGGGTTGAGATCTGGTGACTGTGGGGGCCATTTTAGTACAGTGAACTCATTTTCATGTTCAAGAAACCAATTTGAAATGATTCGAGCTTTGTGACATGGTGCATTATCCTGCTGGAAGTAGCCATCAGAGGATGGGTACATGGTGGTCATAAAGGGATGGACATGGTCAGAAACAATGCTCAGGTAGGCCGTGGCATTTAAACGATGCCCAATTGGCACTAAGGGGCCTAAAGTGTGCCAAGAAAACATCCCCCACACCATTACACCACCACCACCAGCCTGCACAGTGGTAACAAGGCATGATGGATCCATGTTCTCTGTTTACGCCAAATTCTGACTCTACCATCTGAATGTCTCAACAGAAATCGAGACTCATCAGACCAGGCAACATTTTTCCAGTCTTCAACTGTCCAATTTTGGTGAGCTTGTGCAAATTGTAGCCTCTTTTTCCTATTTGTAGTGGAGATAAGTGGTACCCGGTGGGGTCTTCTGCTGTTGTAGCCCATCTGCCTCAAGGTTGTGCGTGTTGTGGCTTCACAAATACTTTGCTGCATACCTCGGTTGTAACAAGTGGTCATTTCAGTCAAAGTTGCTCTTCTATCAGCTTGAATCAGTTGGCCCATTCTCCTCTGACCTCTAGCATCAACAAGGCATTTTCGCCCACAGGACTGCCGCATACTGGATGTTTTTCCCTTTTCACACCATTCTTTGTAAACTCTAGAAATGGTTGTGCGTGAAAATCCCAGTAACTGAGCAGATTGTGAAATACTCAGACCGGCCCGTCTGGCACCAACAACCATGCCACGCTCAAAATTGCTTAAATCACCTTTCTTTCCCATTCTGACATTCAGTTTGGAGTTCAGGAGATTGTCTTGACCAGGACCACACCCCTAAATGCATTGAAGCAACTGCCATGTGATTGGTTGATTAGATAATTGCATTAATGAGAAATTGAACAGGTGTTAATAATCTTTTAGGTGAGTGTATATTGAACTATGAATGCTTTTCAAAATACAGCTTTAAAAGAAACTGATGATGCCTCATAGTACAAATTTAAAGTGATAGGGGAGATTATGAAAATTTGTAAGTTCTTTGTAATATTATAACAATTTTGGTGTAAGTGGCAAGGTAAGGCTAGTGAGGATTTGATGATAAGTATCACTGCCAAATTACATGAATTAAGAGATTCACAAGACATTGAAAGAAAAATTTACTTTAAAGGAAATCCTAATGAATTGATTAAGCATAATGTCACGAGATAAAGATGAGTGAACGAGCTGATTGAAGTTAAATATGATGTGGGCTATGAGGATTGTTTTAGTGGAAATAATGATTGAGATGGATGATATGAATGTATGTTTTCTAAAGTGTGTATTTGGTCTCTGAGGAGTGACTGAGGGTCTGGCCTAGGGATGTGTGATGTGTCGCTAAACACTTGATAGCGACAAGTTGTCGGGTGTTTTGGATTTTGGAGGTATCACACACCCCTAATATGACAGGAGTGCAGTGACAGTGCTTGCTCACTTAGCCCGGCTTCCAGATATGAAATATGGATTTGCCTTTCATTTTATAGGATATTTTCAGTATGTTTTGGGAAACTTTCTGATTAGGACTAGAGCTCGTAGCCCTAATATGACAGGAGCATGCAAGCTGATGGAGGGTAAAAGTGTAACGATTTACACAGACTCGCGGTATGCGTTTGGGGTTGCACATGATTTTGGGGTGCTGTGGAAACACAGAAAATGTTTGAAATCTGATGGAGGCCCAATTTTGAATGCTTCTCTTGTGTCTAATCTGCTAGACGCAATTCTCTTGCCTGGCCAGGTTGCTATCTGTAAATGCGCAGCGCATACTAACAACAAAGATTCCATTTCAACAGGAAACGTGAGGGCAGACGCAGCTGCGAAGGCCGCGGCAGCGCAGCAGACAAAAGAACCAGAATGTCTTTTAGTATCTGAAATGCTTTGTCTTCTTTACAGACTATGCGGTCTTTCGGCACAGGGCCAGAGAAACAACGATGGGAACAGTGTGGCATGCACTGTTCAAAATGGCGTTGGGAAAGTGGTGATGGCAAGCCTTGGTTACCCAACAATTTTTTCGTTAATTATGCTAAATGGCTTTGTGACAAAAAGTGATGTTAAAATCAATTCTGTTCATTATTTTCACTTTTATATCACTTATATATTGCCCAGTGCAGTGTGTTTTGTGGTATATTGCACATTTTAGCACATACTCTTGATAGGTATATCAGTCTTGATCAGTGTTATAAGGAGGAAGTTCCTACAGGTTTAAGGAGTTGATGACTTTCCATTACTACTGCTTTAATTGTAGGCTGTGCCTTTAAGAGAACGTTTAGTTCATTATGGTTCATTGGGGTAAAGAACTGTAGTAGAACTGCATTCCATTTTATATAACAACAAGAGGAAGTTGACAAGAAAATAATACTCACAAACAGTTGGAAAGCAGAGAAATGGGAACCTACAGGGAACTAAAATGTTTTCATAAGTAAGCAGAAATTTGTATTGTGTGGTGAGTAATAAAATATGATTGCAATTTATTTAACATACATAGAGTTATAAGTGTCATGGCTCTTTTAAAACTCAGACAGACATACTGACCTGCATATGTTCAGTGTAATTCTGCATTTTATTTTAATTTTTAAACATATATTTTTAAGCAATCAAGGTACTTTAAAGTATGTGTCTTTCACATGTGCAACTATTAAACTATTAAAAGTAATTTGTTGTCACGCAAAAAGCCTCTTTGTGTAAAAATTCTGTCACTGTGGAGATTTACATCAGTGCAGTCTGCCGAAATCTGTTGTTGCAGGTTGAAGGATGTCTAAACGATGCCTGTATATTAATCTAGACTAGTCATGACTAGTTATTCCAACATTAAAATGAGTGGAGACAGAGGTCCTGCTGTTGAACTGGATGTTTTAAGGTTTGAGCTGTTTCCTGTTCATTCTTTTGATTGTATCTGCACTTAATTCAACATATAAGTATAAAACATATCATAAAGTGCCAGCTCTGGATTTGTTTTAAAGCTTGAAAAAGCCAAATAAATCTGCTTCACCGGGACCAAGTCATGTGTGTCTAGGAAATGAATCTTTGTCTCGTCTGATAACGCTGAAGGAGAAACCTGCTCAACACCAGTGAGCATAGACCCCATCTCTGATAAACATGTGGAAACTGCCTCATGTCATGAAATTCTGTTTCCATTAAAACATTTCTTCATTTTAGATTGATTAATCGTGAGGACTCTGACTTCTCTTTGCCCAGCGGTTCAATGAAGAGTGAGCAGTCGATGGGTGATCCTTGTAACCTCAGTGGAGCACCGATCCGTACAGAACTGAAGTATGTTAGCAATGCGTTAAACCATTCTAATTATAGTAATTCTAAATGTAACAGCTTTTGATGCATTATATATTTATATTAGTTCATGTACCTCACTCACACAGCAAATTGTGTTAGCGACAAGTTTTGCCTCACAAGAAACCCGATGGCCCAACATATACACAGCTGACTATTATATTACAAATTGCTTGTGATGCACAGAAATTGATTTGTTTTTTTAAAACGTTGAACTTATCTAACATTATCAACAAATATGAATAATGTTGCAAAATTAAAGGAATATATAGGAGTATAATTTCTGTCATGCCAAACCCGTTTTAATATTTTTCTTCCGTAAAACACCAAGGGAGACATTTTGAGGAATGTTTACGCTGGTCAATACAACAAAAGTAGACAGGAAGTTGGTGATTTTGTATGCATTTGTACTATTTGATTTGTACCAATATGCACTTACACACCTAACTCTCAGCAGTAAGCAAATCGTAAAGACATGAACTGTATGAATGATGTCATATGAATTCATACACCAATTATAAAAAGTCAAATAGTTAAGAATTCCCTTGCCAAAATAAGTATACTTCAAGTTCATTTTGTAACACTTTACAATGCGGGTGCACTAATTATACATTAATTCATGCTTAACTAATGCACAGATAATCATGAGTTAATGTATGACTCATGAAGAACTAAACCATTTATTAATGATTACTGCATCAGCAACTAATGAAGATTATATATGATTAATAGATTAAGTAATATATGAATTGCTATTAATTAAATATGACATCATGTATTAATTCCCTAATAACATATTATATTAACTAATAATGTAAAATAATGCTTTAATTACCACAATGGGTCAAAGCCATGCATTTCAACTTCCAGTCGTCTGCTTTAATTAATCATTAGCTAACGATTTGCAAATGTATCATTATGTTATGACTTTACTTGTTGTGGCACATGTGCCTCATCAAGTAAAGTCATAACATAATGATACATTTGCAAATCGTTAGCTAATGATTAATTAAAGCAGACGATCATTAATATCATTAATAAATGGTTTAGTTCTTCATGAGTCATACATTAACTCATGATTATCTGTGCCTTAGTTAAGCATGAATTAATGCATATTAGTGCACCCGTATTGTAAAGTTTTACCGTTCATTTTATTAAGTATACTTAAGTAAAGTTCAGGTATATATTTTAAGTATGTTTCAATACTACTTGGGGCTAAACTGGCCCACTTTTTAGTGTATAAAAGTATACTTTTAAAGGAGTAGTTCACTTCAGAATTAAAATGTCCTGATAATTTATTCACCCCCACGTCATTCAAGATGTTCATGTCTTTCTTCTTCATTTGAAAAGAAATTTGAGGAAAACATTCCAGGATTTTTCTCCATATAGTGGACTTCAATGGGGTATAATAGGCTGAATGTCCAAATTGCAGTTTCAATGCAGCGTCAAAGAGCTCGACCCGATCCCAGGGTCTTATCTAGCAAAATGAGCTGTCATTTTCTAAACATGCGATGTGCCGTGCATTACGTAATCACGTTGGAAAGGTCATGTGTGACTTTTTTTTAATGAAAATGGCCAATCGTTTCACTAGATAAGACCCTTATTCCTCAGCTGGGATCATGTAGAGCCTTTTGAAACTGCATTGAAACTGCAATTTGGACTTTCAACCCGTTGTACCCCCATTGAAGTCCATGATAAATGTAAATTTTTAGGTGAAAAATTTATAAATTGTATTTATTTATTTATTCATTCATTCATGCTTGTTTTTTTTAGTTTGAACAAGCCAAATGAACCCGCTGAACTGAGACAAGTCTCTCTCGGGAATCAGGCTTCCCCGTTTTGCTTTAAGATGGAAATCCCTGAACAGAGATCATAGACCCTTACTCTAATAAACATGTGAATACTGCCTCAAACATGAATTAAGTAATAAGTGATAAATGATTTTGCCTCCTATTAATAATTTCTTCATTGTAGGTTGATTGATCGTGAGCAGTCGATGGATTACCCTATCGACATCAGAAGAGAACCAATCCGCACAGAACTGAAGTATGTTAGTAAGACAATTATAAACAATTTAGTGCATTTGTCTGATTGACAAGCAAACACAAATGATTTTGATGCTTTTAACAGCATATATTAATATCATGGCTTGTTTCCACCGAGTGGTACGGTACAGAACAGTTTAGTACGGTACGCTATTTTTTCTGCTTCGATTGTCAGAAGTTTTTAATGGTACCAAAATACCGAACTGTACCATACCACTTTTTTGGTATTTTGGTACCGACCTTTCCGTTGGGGTACCTAAAGGGTGGAGCTAGACTCACTGCAGAACGTTGATTGGTTGACAGAGAATCGTCACTTGCGTTTGCTACAAAGGGAATGATAACACAAGAGGCGGCATTTTTTAATATACAGTTGATCGCTACTTTATGGCATACACTACGCCTATCAAGTGACGTCGATCACTACTTACCGTCATACACCACGCCTATCAAGTGACGCCAATCGTTACTTACCGCCATACACCACGCCTAGCAAGTGACGTTGATCGCTACTTTCTCTCATACACCACGTCTATCAAGTGACGCAGATCGCTACTTTATGGCATACACCACGCCTATCAAGTGACGTCAATTGCTACTTTATGGCATACACCACGCCTATCAAGTGACGTCGATCGCTACTTTATGGCATACACCATGCCTATAAAGTAAGGATCAGGAAACGCAAGCCGGATAGGGTTTACCGCCCCAAATCGTACTGTACCGCTCAGTGGAAATGAGCCATTAGTCTTCAGAAAAGCATGTCTGCTTTACTCACATGGCAAATGCTTGTGGCAAAATGGAAGAGTTTCAAAAGAGCCTCAAAGGTTGACATCATCAGTTGACATCATCAAAATTAAAATCATATAATACCATGTTGGTACATAAGACTTTTGTGCTATATTATATTGTAAATCTTCAGAAGTCATACAATAGTTCCCTTTCATAGGTTCACTCGACACTGCGAACCGTCGCTAAGGGAACGCCTTTGGCGTAACGAATGTCTGAAGCCCTTATACCATCACGCCAATTGATTGGCTAGTGATGCTTAGCCCCGCCTTAGGAATGCGTCATGTATGCTTATATGCGCACTAGGCATCATATCGTCCTTAGCGTCCTAAGCGGATCTTTCTGTGCCTGTTGGAAAGCTTCTCTCGTGTTCTTACCTACCCCTTTTTCAGAGCAGTTTTCACTCCTCTAAGCGGACACAATGAGCTACAGGAGATACATTGACCTGTGCGGCAGGTTCATCGCAGGAAGAGACACTCACGACAGGTGCGTGTTATGTTTAGGCATTAAGCATGCCCAGGACTGCATGAAGCAGAAGCATGCACTTAACGGCCTATTTGACTGTCAACACTGCGATAGCCTGCGTCTGAAAGTGCTGTGCTCGAGGCTCGCCGCCTTTACTAAAGGCCGCCCATCTAATCCCCGCCTTTCCGTTTCTGCGGCCGCCGAGGCACCGCATGAGATGGATGCTTGAGATGATTATCAACTAATAAAACATGGCAGCATTAAACATCAGGATTATTTTTTTTGTCTTTCAGAATTCAGCAAAAGGAATCAAGTTCAAATGTTCTAAATGGTATTCTTTTCAATGGTTTCATATGATTTTTTAAAATCTAGATTTTTAAATCTTTAAATGATCTAGTAATTTTTCATTCTAACTACATCTTATGTCAAACTTCACAGAGGATCTGATCTGGACATGTCAGCTTAAGAGGATGTTGAGGAACAGGTGTCAGTGTATATTCGAGGGGAATGAAGAGCACGGCAGCCCGTCTCTGCTTGACAACATCTATACAGAGCTCTATATCACTGATGTCGGAAGCAGTGAGCACAACGGTGAACATGAAATCAGACAGATCGAGATGGTATCTAAACATCCAGCCACAATAGATGCACCAATCAAGGCTAATGATATCTTTAAAGCTTTTCCTGGATCTACTAAACAAATCCAAACTGTGCTAACCAAAGGAATCGCTGGCATTGGGAAAACAGTGTCCGTGCAAAAGTTCACACTGGACTGGGTTGAGGAGAGAGCCAACCAGGATGTCCAGATGATATTTCCACTTCCCTTTTGTGAAATTAATGGATTTAAAGAAAGGAAAATTAGTCTGATACACATTCTTCAGCGCTTCTTCAATCTAAAAATAGATGCAGAAGTGTTAAATTTAGACAAATACAAGATAGTCTTCATCTTTGATGGACTTGATGAATGTCGGATTCCTTTGGATTTTCAAAACAACAGGAGTTACTACAGTGTGACAGAATCAGTCTCAATTGGTGTCCTACTGACAAACCTCATCTGCAAGAACTTGCTTCCGTCTGCTTTGGTCTGGATAACTTCACGACCAGCTGCAGCGGGTCAAATACCACCTGACTTAATTGACCGGGTAACCGAGGTACGAGGTTTCAATGACTCCCATAAAGAAGAGTACTTCATCAAAAAAATAGGTGATCCAGACCTGTCCTCCCGGATAATCTTACACTTGAAGTCTTCAAAGATCCTTCACATCATGTGCCACATCCCAGTGTTCTGTTGGATATCAGCTACAGTTCTTGAAAAGATGTTTCGTGATTCTGAGGGTGGTGAAATTCCCAGGACCCTGACACAAATGTACGCACACTTCCTAATTTTCCAGATCAAGCAAGGGAGTCACAAATATGATGGGATTTCCGAAGAGGGTTTGAAGTGGGATAACCAGACAACATTATTGCTTGGAAAACTGGCATTCAAACAGCTTGAAAATGGCAATTTATTGTTCTATGAGGAAGATTTGAGGGAATGTGGCATTGAATTCAATGCTGCATCTGTGTTTTCAGGAGTTTGTACCCAAATTTTCAGAGAAGAGGCAGGACTGGTTCAGGAGAGGGTCTTCAGCTTCGTACACGCAAGTATACAGGAGTTTTTGGCTGCATTGTATGCATTCCTTGTGTTTGTCAACAACAAGCGAAATGTCCTCAGTCAGACGACAAACGCTAAAATCATAAGTACTTTAAAAAAACTATCAATGCATGAATTTCTGAAGTGCGCTGTGGATAAGGCTTTAGCAAGTGACAATGGACATTTGGACCTTTTCCTTCGCTTCTTGTTGGGACTGTCACTTGAGTCCAACCAGACTCTTCTTCAGGAACAGCTGACTGAGGTGCTGAGCGATGCTGAAAGCAACATGAAAACACTTAAATACATCAAGGAAAAAATCAGGGACCTCCCTTCAGCAGAGAAGGCAATAAGTCTTTTCCATTGCCTAAGTGAACTGAAAGATGATTCTCTGGTTGAGGAAGTGCAGGACTTCATACATTTTTTGTGATGGAAAGCTGTCCCCTTCACGCTTTTCTGCTTTGGCTTACATACTGCTGACATCTGCTGAAGAACTGGATGTTTTTGACTTGGCAAAGTTCATTCATCCGAGAATGACCTCGAATGAGGGACTGTTGAGGCTGTTGCCTGTAATCAAAGCATCCCGATCAGTTCTGTAGGTATCTCACGCTACTCAAGTATGCAAACACAGATGTATACGCTTGTCCAGCATATTTCAAGCATGCAGTCCTGTTGTACATATTTAATATGCTTTCTTGTATTACTGTGTGTGTTGATAACAACCACAGTGTCAGGTTGCGATAAAATTACCTTTAGGTGTTATTAAACTGGACGTGCTATTATTTATATAGCTAATTGTAAATGTCAACTAACTTAAATGAACTTGCTCTGGAAGATTCTCTTCAACTTATTCCTTTACCATGACAGTTGACTTCCTAAAGAAACTCTAGTACCCCCTGCAGCAAAGCTGAGAATACAGTGCATATTTGCATTGTTATGAGTTGCATTTGGACAAATTTCAGTTGCATGTGAAAGCAAGCTCATGTAACTTGATACATTCACATACTATGCAGAACAAGTTAGGACTTAGATGAGATAAAGAGTTGTGTTTTTTTTGTAATGTAATTTCAAATATAGTTGGTGAATCTTTTGATATGTGTTTTTTTCCCCTTCAGATTGAGGTGTTGTAATATGACAGAGAAAGGCTGTGCCGGCCTGGCCTCTGTTTCTTTCGTTCAAGTCTCTCATGTCTAAGAGAGCTGAATTTAAGTTCTAACAATCTTCAGGATTCCAACTTGCTGCCGGACTGGGGAATCCTCAGTGTAAACTAGAGTGTCTGAGGTAGGAAGTAGACTCAAAGTCATGGTATACACGCAAAGAAATTTTTTTTTTATGGCAGTCACAGACCAGGACATTAGGGATCAGTTTCTAGATGGGTGAAGGGCAAAAACTGCATGTGAACCAATGGGAAGTCCTGTCCTTCCTGGGCTTGGTACCAGAGGTGATCTTCTTGGCCTCTAAGAGGTGTCTGGCTGTTGTCCTAGCATCTTTATCTGATGGCATTGGACAGTTTGTTTGTGTTAGTTCACCAAGATCCAATAAAAATGTAGCAAACCTTTGTCCACTGTTATGGGCAGAGAGGGGCCCGGCCATAAACTGGGCCCTAGAATGTGCTGTCCACTACAACTGGCACAGGGTAGAGCTAGTTAAGAAGAACGCATCTTCTGTGCATCTGCCCACAACTCTTAAGGGAAGGGGGGCAGAGCGATGTACCCGTTATCCTAAACGTCCAAACCCCAAGCCATAGCTCTCAGGGGTAACATGCCAAAGCGAACATAGAATAAGCCTTCCATCTTTTAGGGCTGGAAGAGGCCTCAGAGCCATGCCTTCTCAACCTAAGGAAAACCGCAACGTTCTTTCGAGAGTACTAAGAAAAGAGAACATTAGGAAGTTTCCATATCCTCTTGCTCTTTATCACCGACCATCCAAAAAGGGGTGTGTCAACCCTGTCTGACAACATTTGAAGGGAGCAATGGGGAAAGAGTGTCACACATGGCGATAAGAACCACTTTTTTCTCCACCAAGTGGCCCTGCGGCTAGTGGTCATCCAGTCCTATGGTTTTAGTGGCAGAGAAGGCAGAGAATTATTCACATTGGCAATGTCCACCTTTATGCGCTGTCCTTCCATTGCTCCTCATGAACTAACTATGAACATTACTATGTCCACACTATCAGCTCCAGCCATGCTGGAGGGGCAACAGATGAGGGAGTGAGACACGAGTGGCAGCTATGCCCATTCTCCTCTATTGTACATGGGGAAACAAAATGCAACTTTTGCATTTATCGGAGGGGTCGACTAATGGGAAAGAGGGACGCTGCTAGCAGTTATGCCCATTCTTTACTACCCACTTTCCTCTTCTGTAACAGCCTATATACACTGATCAGGTATAACATTATGAAAGGTTAAGTGAATAAAACTGATTATCTCTTCATCACGGCACCTGTTTGTGGGTGGGATATATTAGGCGGCAGGTGAACATTTTGTGCAAGTGTAAGGATTTGAGCGAGTTTGACAAGGGCCAAATTGTGATGGCTAGACGACCGGGTCAGAGCATCTCCAAAACTGCAGCTCTTGTGGGGTGTTCCCGGTCTGCAGTGGTCAGTATCTATCAAAAGTGCTCCAAGGAAGGAACAGTGGTGAACTGACGACAGGGTCATGGGCGGCCACAGCTCATTGATGCACGTGGGGAGCGAAAGATGCCCGTGGCGATATTGCCCACAGTCTTTGAGTGAAGCGCAATATCGAGCATGCCCTCTCACATCTTCAGTCCTGCCAACGAACACGGAGAGAGCATATTGACCTCCATATTCTCAGTACCAAGAGGCAACAGGAGAAGAGTGGGACACGAAAAGTGAAAAGTGGTGACATTGCTCAGTCTCTTCGTCTGTACCTCTGTAATACATCAATATCAACTTTGCACTGAAAAAGGCAGTTGATGAGAAAGTGGGCACAATAGCTATATTCCCTTTTATTTCCAAACGCAGCACTTACTATGTCCATAGTACTTAACAGCCCCATACTAGTAAAAACCCATACAGATGAAAAGAGTGGGAAGTGAGACATAGCTGTGTGATACAAGAGAAACACAATTATATCATCTCCATTCGTACTTGTTACGGTGTGTAGTGCAGCAGGGAAGAGAAGATCCAGGGCTTCCACAAAGATGGGTTTTTATTTACAAAGGGAAACAGAACACGACACACATAGGCATAAGAACGGACAAGGAGTGCAGGGAAGTGAGATCAATATAAAGGGAGTGCTAATGACGATGACCAGGTGCAGGGAATCCAGGGAGAGTGGGAGAGATGAGGAGTGAGTGATTTCAGGTGTGAGACAGGGAGGATCATAGGAAATGGAGTCCAGGACAGGCGTGGATTGTAACAGTACTAGGGGTATGAGATGAAGGAGTGGTATATAATTACCACTTCAATCTCTTCTGTAACAGCCCAGTTACAGAGGAGACATACACATATCACGACAGATAATGGAGCACAGCAATTTATAGCGAACCAACCACTCCACCATCTGAAAAACACAATACTATCTCTATCAGGAATATGGAGAAGGCAACAGATAAAAGAAGTGGTGCAAAATTAAAACAAGCAAAATTATCTGCCAATGGGGTAAGAAAAATAATCTTATTTCTGTTTGAAATCTCCAAGTCCCAAACAGAAACAAGATTATTTTTCTTACTCCATTGGCAGATAATTTTGCTTGTTTTAAGCAAAAATTCACTTTATTTTGAAATATATTATGTCATTTTACTTATCTAGTAGAATCATCTTGGTTTAAGAATTTTTAGATATTTGGACAAAAATACTAAGTAAGAAAAGCATTTTTTGGATCAATGGCTGGATGTGAAATGAGCTTGGTTCAGAATGGGGAGAAAACACTGTGAAGTTCAACTTTACAGCATTATAAAGGAGCAAAGTCCTTTTAAAACACAGAAAACAAAGAGGTTGGAGAGGGGGGTGGGGGGCGGGGAGGAGTCTTAGGGTGTATGCCTTGCCCACAAGTCGTGATATGAACTGGCAGGGTTTTGAGGGCAAAACGGGAGCCTTCCAGAATGACACTGCACCAGAAGAGAGGTCCAGCAAGTGATTCCTCCATCTGAGGCATCCTCACACCCAATTCCCTCACATTAGAATAACTCGATGTAGAGGGAGGATAAACATGGGCAGAATATGATTTCCTTCATATCTCGAAACATCCTTGTGGAGATCAGGAAGAAACAGAAGGCTTGAGGGAGTTAAACGTTTATGACCTGCGAGGAAACGTCTAGCCTGCTGGGAGCAGTTCTCTTTATCTACTGACCAGTTTAAATTAAGTCTGGCCGTGGAGCAAGTCATCACATCCAACAACTCCTCATAAGTGGGTGCTAGGGTGGAGGCGGGCTCACTAACAACATCCGCCTTGACTCCCATCATATCTAATCCTCAGAACTAGAGCAGGCTTTCTGATCCGGTCTTAGAGCATTGGAGCTATCGAGTGTAGCCTGAGAAAGGAACAAGCCCATCTCAAGCTCCTCAGCTAGCGCCACCTGTGAGCCCCACAATCAAAGTCGCCATTCTGCCCCAGCAATAGTGTAACCCAAGCGGAGTTCCACAGAGGAAAAATACACAGAGGTGGGTGTCATTGTAATGGGTGAAAGGGACCAGATCCAAATATCTCTCTGTCTAGGCCTTGAGGGACAGATCCCCCTGGGAGAATCCTGCTGCCAGATCCATTGTAAAAGGTCTGTTGTTCTGTCACAGCTTGTTGAAATAGCACAGGTGAAAAAAAAGGATCCAAACGCAGCAGCTTAACTACACAAGAACTCAAAACACTACATTGGAACAGAACAGCAAAACATGATGACAACAGACAAAGAACTGAAATTAACCAATCTTAATAGACCAAACCAAACTAATTAACTCTATGCATCCCAGGTGAAAGACGTTGTTGTGAATTCTTTAATTATATGGCTTTCAGTATTATATACGGCTGTATCTGATATCTATTCATTATGTAAAATACTTTAATACACAAGGAAAGAACGTACTACGCAATTTCTAGTGGATACGATTTGGGCGTAAGTGATGCGTTCTCTGTTACGTATACGGAGCTGTCAGAATATGACACATCTTTCCACCCGTGCAGCATCTCTGAGTGCAGGACAAAATTATTGACACAGTAAGTTTATTTCCTGATTTTATGTTTGTAATACTGGATGTTTATACTGCTGATAACTGTCTCTAGCATTAAGCCTCTTATTCGCTAGCGTTGCGGCTTATCTTACTAATATTGGCTATACCTCGTTTAGCTATGTTTATGATTCTCAGATATTCTATATTTGTTATACTTTAATACCATAATGAGAATGGTGTAATGTACCTTAAGTTGTTTATATGCTCATTTTATATTCAGTTTATTTCCTTGTTTCTTATTCTGCCAGACAGAATATGAGAGAGCTGTTAATATTGTTTAATTTGTAATTTTCTGTTTTATCACAACAGTATGTGGACATTTAAGTTTGACATTTAGTTATTTACTTCTGTTTAATTTGTTTATTACAGAAACTACCTCAGTTGTATACTGTCATGTGTACAAGGTTGAAACTTGCACTATTAAAAGGTGGAAATGAAATCTGATGACTCCTCCTCCCTGATCAGAGTGCTGAAGTGGTTAATACCATTAAAGAACAGGCATTCAGTGGGGTAATCCCCAACAACGTGAATCAATTAACATCCAAGAAAACCAACAGAAAGCAATGAAACTAAACACATCACAAACCCACCCTAAAAAGAAATAAACACAGATAACCGTAGCAATTTTGCCTTTGCATTTGGAATTTCAGTAACAATCCCATTTCTGTGGGATTGTTTCATTTTTTATGAAATGCCAGAAGCAGATGCCACAATTTGGGTAGACCATATGAATGTTTTATCAAACATGCAAATATGAATGTTTTTTTTTTTGCACTAAAAGTTAGCAGTACTTTCAACCACATCAAGTAAAGTTGTAAAGTCTACAAATATAAACTGAGGGCTTTTTTTTTTAGGTTGATGGGCTGTGAACTGACGAGAAAAAGCTGTGCTGCACTGGCCCAAGTGCTTCAGTCCTCCTCTACAAGCCTGAAACATTTAGATTTAAGTTTGAATGACCTCGAGGATTCAGGAGTGGAACTGCTCTGTGTTGGCCTAAAGAAGCCTTCCTGCAAGCTTGAGACATTGAGGTATTACAATTAATCAAGTAGACTAATCAAGTAGAGTACACACAGCCCACAGGGCAATAGCATGATGCGGTTAGATGACATCTTATTCTGAGGAAATAATGTCACATGCTGTGAATCAAATGACACTAGTTCATGTTTGGTTGCCTTTACTATTTGCAGTCTATCAGACTGTAAAATTACGGCCAAAGGATGTTCTGCATTGTCATCTGCTTTAAAGTCAAACCCATCACACCTGAGAGAGCTGGATCTCAGCATTAATAACCTCACAGGCTCAGGAGTGACGCATCTGCTGCCTGTGTTTGAAGACCCACGTGTTCGTCTAGAGAGATTATGGTAACAGGCCTCTAGATTCATGTTAACATCTCACAATTAACATCTGAAACTGGATGGACATTTAAAACTTGTTGTTTGTTGTCTCAGGCTGAATAATTGCAATCTCACACATGAAAGCTGTCAGATGGTGGGTTATGTAGACACATCCAACCACTCGGGTTTGAGAGAGCTGAACCTCAGTGCTAATGACCTGCTTGACTCAGGTTTAAAGCAGCTTTCAGTGGGAGTATGTCATCTTCTATCAGGACTGCAGTCACTGAGGTAATAAAGATTTATTTAACCCAATAATGATTCTCCAATCATTTACACACCCTTTGTAATGGTCTGGATTCTGCATTCATTAGGAGAGTGAAGGAGGTGAATATATGCTGCACCAATCTGTTTCGGTTCTTTAAACAAAAATACTTTAATTTTCAAATTGAACCATGTGTTGAAAGGTAGATGGATCTGTACTCTACACAGAACATTTGACTGTTTTTACTTGTTCAGAAAATGTGATTTAAAGTAATCTTGGTATAATTGCACAACTCTTTGCAGTGTTACATACTGTGGGCTTACGGCACAGGGATGTGCTGTTCTGGCATCGGCTCTCAGCTCTAATCAATCACAGCTAAAAGCACTGGATCTCAGAGGAAATAATCTGTCAGATTCAGGAGTTAAACCGCTCTCAGATCTGCTGGAGGATCCACACTGTAAACTAAAACAACTGGAGTAAGTTTTTGAAACTTAGTATACAGACAGTATACTCCTTGTGCTACTGCATAAAACATCCCATAATAATTTATTCCTTTGTAAAAAATGTTGTTATTATTTAAATAATAAGACAGGATTGGATTAACCTATATTTTTTATTGTTTGTCACAATATTCAGGTGAATTATAAGGCCATATTTTAAAATATGCAAATGTACATGTATATATCTAGTCTACATATACCAGTATCATTAAAATATAAAAAAAATAATAATAATTTTACCATTATGTATAAATACTTTATGGCCCGGTTTCACAGACAGGGCTTGGATTAAACCAGGATTAGGTCTTAGTTCAATTAGGACATATATAAACATGCCTTAGAAAAAAAACATTACTAGTGTGCATCTTGAGACAAAACAATGACATTGACATATTTTAAGATATGAATAAATGCAATTTGCTTTCAGCTAAAACAGCTCAAACATGCATTAAGTCTTGTCTGTGAAACCGGGGGTATAATTGAAATAATATATTTATGTTTTACATTGCATTAATGAGAATGGCATATTGGAAACAAATATAAACCATTACAATTGGCACATTCTGTCTCTCCACCTCACAGATTCATGGATGGAACAATAACTCAGACGCCAATGAATGTCCCCAACAAACAGGATGTTCTACCTGTAAATCCAACAAAATCACCAAAACGAAAAACAGAAAACAAATGTGTATGCTTTTAAGAAAATAATTTAGTGCTTTGAGTGAGTTGGACCCAGCTGTGTTACATTAGACCAGTCAAAGAGACCTGAAAGAGAGCTATATATTAGATCATCGTTCTAAGTGTGACATCTCAGTGACATTCATTATCTGAATTACTCAAAGCAACAAGGAAAGGACATCATGGAAACGGCTATTAGAATAACAGTATGGAACATGCACCATGTGCTTGACAATAGCATCACTGAATGAAAATGTCATAAGATGGTTGGAGATAAGGTTCGAGAAATGAGGACTAGCAGGTTTGATGAGTTAGTCAGATGTAGGACAGGTGTTTTAAGACTTTTCTTTCAAACAAACACATTTTTTGTATGCATTATTATGGTATATTTATGTTGTATATAGTCAGTTTTATAGTAAAAATTAGTTTGATTTTTTTTTTTGCTTATTATAGTGTGATAGCTGCTAAATATGTTGACTTGGCAAAGTGTGAATATTTATACAGTATTTACTGTAAACTACTACCTCTTCTGAGATCCTTGAGGTCCGACTCTATTTTATTTATCCATCTGTCCGTCCGGTAACCACCTAGAAACCAGCCACAATACCATAGCAAAGTTATAACAACAGAACAATCACTCATCAAACCTCTACAGTTTTTAAGCTTCATAAGATATAACCTTCATACTTCAATCTAATATTAAATCTAACACTAAAATGTTGTTATCAGGCAAGGATTTCCTTGTGAAAAAGAAGTAAACTTTAGAATACTTTTCAAAGTAGTTTTTTTTTGCGGAAATAATATACTTTAATTACTTTAACATGGCCTTTGCAAGTGTACTGTTGAATGTACTGATAGGCAGTTATAGTAAACTAAAATATACTTTAATGCAATTTCTATTGAAACATGCATGTCATGCATTTAAAAATGTAGTTCACTTTAAAATGAAAATTAGCCCATGATTTACTCACCCTCAAGCCATCCTAGGTGTATCTGACATTCTTCTTTCTGATGAACACAATCTGAGTTATATTAATAAATATCCTGACGTGTCAAAGCTTTATAATGGCAGTGAATGGGGTCCATTGAGTTTGAAGCTCAAAAAAGTGCATCCGTACGGCTCCGGGGGTTACTAAAGGCCCCCCGGTTTTGGGGTTTTGTAAGAAAAACATCCATATTTACTTTATTAAGTTTTAAATATAGATATTTTTCGTACAAAACTCGATCGATTCGCTTTAAAATGTGCTTAGGACAGTGATGGAATGTTTTTCCTTTGCGTTTTTCGCGTACAGACATCAAAACGATCCCAGTTCAGGCGGATCTGCGAAAATGACTACCCCATGATCATGCCAGGCTAGTAGATGGTAATGTCACTTTGTAAAGAAACACTACGCGCCTATAGACTGAACACTTAATACATGCGCATGGCGTCACCGTTTTCACAAATTTGCATTTTTGTAATTTACACAAAGACGATAACGGTATAGTTTTAAAAAAACGTGCACTTTGAAACCAGTTTCAAAAGTTTTTGTTTTTAGGCTATAAATTCAGGCCGCTGTAAATTAACGACCAAAACGCATGCAAAGTTTTCTGTTTTTAGTTTTTAATGGCCCTAAGTAACTTAGGGTTTATTAAGTCATCATCAAAGTTTGTCTTTACATTCCTTTTGTAGTTGTATTAATAATTGTCATTGTGCCACATATTGATTTATTGATAATAATACCCTCAAATAATAGTCATTGTAGAATTGCATTATCAGTATTTAGTTGAAAAATGGAACTAAGAAAAATGATGCGAGTCTCTGTATGAACAGCAGAGGGCAGTACAGGATCTGTAGGAGGCTTGCTGCATAGAATAAAGACATCATGCTTTCCAGTGGAAATCATATTCTTTATGTTAAGGTTTGTCAAACCTGCCTTTGTTTCTTCACGCTGTAATGTTGCTCTCACATGTTTAAAAGTGCAAAAAAGATACAAGACTGTGAAAATGTAAGAAGGTAACATATTGGAGTAAAGACGGAAAAATGACTCGGCATCATCAAGTGTTTCATCTGAATGTTTATTTATGAAATAAGAAAGGGGCATCATTTCATTAATAGTCATTATAGTCATTACAGCATGTCTTATAACATGAAAACATGTTGATATTCAGAGATGACCAAATCTTTCTCTGGTAGGTCATAGCAAACCATTTTCTACACAATACTTTCAATCATGGAAGCAACTATATAATTGGACTTTGGTCAAAACTGGGCCTTTTTGTTTTGGATATTTCATTGCCAGCTTTTGACAATAACATTTTTAATTAATTAAGTTATTTGTGCTACAATTGATTTATTTGTGAGTGCATTTAATGCCAAACTACACTGGTTTAACAGCACCTGCATGCATCTCATTCAAGAAACAAACCGCTTTGAACCTCGAGTCAATGCACAAGGAGAATTTAAAAAAAGGAATAAATTGGAAAAATACAACAATAGAATATAGTATATTTGGCATAACAAATAAATGGTCTATTAAGGCAAACTTCATTTCTAAAACAAACAATCTACAAAATGAGTGTATTTCTTTTTAAAACACTGCTCATGCAAACATGATGCAGGCAATACTAAACTGAATTTATAATTAACAAAGGTAAACAATATCTGTGTTTATATGATTCGGGGACTTCTATTATCCCATCTAAATTCATGCTGTCTAGCCAGTGCTGTAAACCAAAGAAAAAAATAATAACTAACACAAGCTCTAACCCTTTGAGGTGCGTAATGAGCAGGTTAAACTGGTCCTAACTAAGCAACACTGGCACCTGTCACCACTTTTACAAATAAGAGTCGTCACACCTGAGATTAAACGCACAATATCTGCTACTTGTAAACAATTCATTAGCCATGCAGTCAAAGATAGAATTAGTTTTAAAACCAAGAAATGGACAAGAAGTTGTTCTATTGTTCATCTCAAGTTATTTAGCTAATTAGCAAATTTCTCATTCATGATTATCAAGCTGAAATTATAACATCAGTAAGACATGTTCAATGTACAAATAATCTACGGAAGTGGCTCAACTTGTAATCATTTTAAATATAAATTGAGGATAAACGAGGAAGAGTGCGATTACAATGCCTGGATCCTAACCATATGAAAAAACATTCCCATCCCATACATGGTTAAGATTTGATGCATGTTTTGTGCATGATTTATATAGATAATACAGCATAGATGCAGCATGAGTGGGTGTGAGTTTGAAGTTGACATACTGTCATGTTAAATAAATGAAGTCGGCGCTCTGTGCCTGTGTTTGAGTTATTTTTTTCCGGGGTTGCTGGGGTAAAGGCTGGATAGTGTATTTTCTTGCTGAAATATGAAGGGTTTAGAGCAGAAGGAGCACATCTGAGCTCTTGATCTCGAGAGTCACGCAAAGTGCAGTCAGTAGCTTTTTAAAGGCAGTTTGACCAGGTGGCACTGAACATTGTTTGGTTGAGAACTGAGCAGTTTTATAAAAAAAAAATTCTGGATTATCCATGATCCACAATTTTCTGCCATTTAATTGGGTCATTCTACAATTGTGATCTCATTTACAGCTCATCATTAAAGGGTTCTATGTAGAATTCAGAAACCCTTGTTATTAGCGACATCGGTGGTCGTTAAGTGAACTGCAGACATTAACTTGAGCTCACACTCGTGCACACGTAACATTCAATAGACTGAATAAACCCAGATATATTCACGGGCGAAGCACTTTTTCTTTCATCACTTAGAAGTAAAAAGAAGTTAAGAAAACCTTTGCAGTGATATACTGTTAGTGAACATCCTAACACCGTCCACTCTGATAAGAGCGACGTTTACATAATTACATAATGTGCTGCGCATTTTCTCTTGATTTGAGACTACAGACTATACTATAGATCTGGCTGAGACTATTATTTATTCCAGAACAGAATGGCTTTTTCAGCATTATCCTGAACATTGTAAGCATTCATTTCATGTCAATCAATGGAAGAGAGGCTCTCGGACAAACTGCCCACGAGTCCTTCACATAATAAGCAATCTTCATAGACAACCTAGAAAATCGGGGAAGGTCTTGTTCCCTTTCGAATGGGAACTCATACTATGTCCTCTAGACTAGAGAGACGCAGTGTCTCATTCCCCTTCTCAGGGAACCATGGTTACATGGTCATGCAAGTCATGCAAAAGCATCTGCCACGACAATTGTAGAATGACCTAATGAAGAAATCTCATTGCTTCGAGCCCAGAATAACAGTGTGTGCCTCAAAACGGCATGCAATTAAGACTAATGAATGCAAACAAAGCATATGCTACTTCTGTTTGAGGCTGTGCTTGCATTTTTGTGCTTGGATACAGATATTGAGAGTAGCTACAGTTCTGTCTTTACAGGAATTGTTCAACCAAAACTGAAAATTCAGACATTTACTCAGTCTCATATAATGTCAAATGCATTAAAAAAAGAGACGTTTAGCACAACGTTCATGCTGCTCTTATCCATACAAGGGAAGTGAGTGGGGACTAGAGCTGTTAAGCTCCAAAAATGACAATAAAATCATAAAAGTAGTAAACAACACAGTCCAATCACAATTTTCTGAAGCTTTGTGTAAGAAACAGACCCCGTGTAACCACTATGTTCAGCATTCCGTTCAACGTTCTAAGAACATTCTTTTTAGGTTTTTATTTTTAGTTCAAGAACAGTTTTTCTACAAAAGGGTCATTCCTACATTTTGGTGTTTTTTTTTTGGGGCTGAGCAGGTTTGATGATTTCTTCTTTTTTTTTTTTGTCTTGTCAGAGGGAGAAAATGCCTGTCTATCATAAAACACACAGGTCAAGCTCTGGCCAATATCACCTAATAATTCTGACCAATTTCCATTTCAAATTTCACATTCTATTAAACTGTTCATCCTGTTAGATGTGTAACAGGGTGGACCATAACAGGGTGGATGTTTTAAACTGATAAAGCCCATTATTACCTAGGACAGAACAACATGCTAGCAGAAGATTACATTAAGGAAGAATTTTAATATATAATTTCCAGTCCAGTATAAATTGGCACAACAGGGTGGATATGTTATGGTTTAAGGCTAAAGTATAGCTACTTCACTTTTTACGCGTACACGAGGGTCAGCGTACAGTGTGCGAATTTCGTCATCACAAGAGTATGCGCGTACTGAACACGCACCGCCGGATTTTTTTAACTGTACTTTGTACGTGTAGGGTGCACATGCGCATTTAATTTTTTTGCAGTATTTACATGGGTTGTAACTCGTGGTGAGAGATTGCTCAAAACTTTGCATGCGTTGAACACCTGTGTACGCGTATGAGTCAAAAGAAGTATACTTTCGGCTTTAATCTACAAGACAAGACTTCTAAAAATGATGAAAAGAGAAAACTTTGTTCTTGGAGCTGCTTTCCTTACAAGGAAATGATGTCACCTCTAGCAAGTCATGTGATTTAGGGTACACAATTAAGATTTAAAGAGCAAGTAATTGAATGGTTTTACACATAAAAAATAAGTATCATAATAAAAAAATGCATTTTACGTCAAAGAGAATAGGTAAATGGACATAGTAATATGCAAAATTACTAATTTAGAAATAAATATATATATAATATAATATATATGTAATATGCCAAGTGCTTCAAAAAGTTTTGTTTTTTAAATTATGGTTTAATGGGGACATAAAATCGATCAAACTGTAGGAATGACCCAAAAACTTCAAATGTTCATTTATTATTTTAGGTTTCAACTAATGGTTATTTTAAACATTCACTAATCCTTGTTTTTTATTTTATAACCATAAACCAACTAACAAATATTTCTCTTTCCATGATCATAACTACATTTTGCAGAATTGCTCAATGACTGACATTAGTGTAATATAGCATTTAATTAAATGTAGAAATTAAGATCACTGTCAAAACATGTAATAATTACATGTTATAAATCCAACGACTTGGGGGTAAATAAATAATGACAATTTTCATTTGGGCTGAACTGTTCCTTTAACGTAGAGTAAGGCTTTTCTTGTTAAATCTCTGTGCTGTGCTAGTGCCGCGAAAGCTAAGCACAAATTCTTTACAGTTTGAGGCAGTCAAATGACCAAGAATACCGAAATAGTAAAATAATTTAAAGCGAATACTGTACAATAAAATGAAATCCAAGGCCTAGCACAACTGGGTGAAAGTTTCTCTCAGTTTTGTACCACGGGTGGATTCATGCTTTTTCTAAAATCACTCTCGCTCTATATACAACGTCACGTAATAAAATGAGTAAATTCCATTGTTAAGCAGCTCAGAGTTTTCATGAGGTACAAAAAAACATCCATTTGTAAAAAACAGTACAATTGTAAACATCTGCTGAAGTTTGTCAGACACAAGAACAGGAGATAATATGTGAGACAGAGACTGTGGAGTCATATCTGATGTTTGACTGACTGAAGAGGCCACTCGATACTTAAAACAGTCTACAACACCTTCTGAAACCTTACTACACCCGACAAAAGACAGTGCCGGGTGTAAAGTTCCCTAACGTCACTCTACATACTGAAAGACAGCATGTGCAAGAGCAGCGTTTCACTCAGACAGTGTGTGATCCTGAGAGTGACAGTGAACTGAAGAGAGGACGTATGGTGTGTGCGATCACTCAGATCTGCGTCTGCAGCGGGTGGACGGGGTGGACGAGTGTCGACGGGGGTTTGGAGGAGGTGGAGTGGGATGAGTGGGACGAGTGGGAGGAGTGCTGAGGTTTGATGCCTCTGCTCCTCATGTACTGGAGGAACTGATCTGGGATTTCCGCAAGAACGTCCTTGGCCAGACGGGCCATGCTGAAAATGTGATTCCCTCTGCGATCAATGTAGTCTCGGAAAGGAACAAACTGAGGAGAAATCAGACCGAGATTTAGGAATAATGTTGTTAAAATCATTTTGACATCCTTTAGTTTGTAAAAGTAAGCTCAAATTACATCTAATGGAAGTTTAGATTACTTCTAATGTCTCAGCTTCTAATTTTCTCAGCAAAGACCACAAGAACCAGACAGGTCCTCCACAAAAACCTAAGGCCAGGGCTATGGCCAAATATGTAATGACAAATATACTTAAATACATGACACAAGTTTCAATAGAAATTTAAAAAATGTTTCAAAGACAATAGAAGAGATGTAATTATGAAATTAATTACATATAAAGATGTTCTTATGTTCTACTTACGTGGGTCAAAAAGCTCTCTAAAGTTCAGCTAATTGCATCAAATATAAATTTAAACCATAATAATTTATTTAAAAAAAATAGTTCATTTAATTGCATTTAACATACAAGTGTCCAAAAATATTACATTCAGTTTTCACACAAAGTAAATTCTTTTAAAGTATATCATTTATCTCTTTCAATTTGTGTACTTCTTTTTTACAAGGGCAGTAGACATTTAAAAGCAGAAATGTTTGTTGCCCTTTTAATTTGATATGTTGTCACAATACCTAATCTCCAAAAATTATCGTCCAGTTATCACCAAAATAAATTTTCTTAACACAATTTTGCAATGCAAAAATCGTCCCATTTATGTCTTAAAGGTGCAGTGTGTAGTATTTATGAGGATCTATTGACAGAAATGCAATATTATATACATAACTATGTTTTCAGTGGAGTATAAAGACCTTACATAATTTACCGTTCTGTTTTTGTTACCTTAGAATGAGCCATTTCTATCTACACACACCGCGCGTCCCCTTACAGTGAAGTCGCAATTTTGCGTTTTCATGTTTCTACAGTAACCCTAAACGGGCAAACTTCTCTACAGAGCACTAGCCACTCTCTGCTGTATCAGACGACGACATCTTTGTCCTGTGTGGGCCACTGTAGCTTCTCTATGTGCTTCGAAAGGGAGGGATGAGCGGTGGGTTATTGCAATTCACAACCTCACCACTAGATGCAGCTAAAATTCACACATTGTACCTTTAAATGGTTAGTTTACCCTAAAATGATAATTAAGTCATAATTTACTCACCCTGGTGTTGTTCTAATGCCGAATGCCCATCTTTCTTTTTCGGACCACAAAATGAGAATTTGTTCAAAAGAAATTATGAATAGAAACTTTTTGCATCAAGCTTTGAAAAAGATGCAAAAGTATCACAGAATGATCCCATGTGACACGTGTCGTATACTCCAACTATTTTGGCTGTTTACAATAGGGTTTGGTGAATAACAAAAATCTAAATTTAATGTATTATTTAACAAAAATCCTGACCTTGGCTGTTGGTCTTCTGTGCTCGACTGTGTGTTCATGAGACTCTATTAGCTCCTCATTTTACTCCGACTCTGAGAAAGACTAAGAAAAATGCAGCATGAAATACAATCATTGTACCTTCATCTCTGAGGTAAATATATCCGTTGTGTTCGCCACAACTAGAAGTTATCGCTTCAACATCTGTGAAATGTCAATCTGATTGTCATCTGACAAACTGAGTTCTGGTCTGGAGATCTTCAACTCAGTGAAGAAAGGGCACGGATACTTTTTTGGGATTTCTAATAGAGTCTCATGAAGACGCAGTCGAGCACAGAAGACCAACGGCCAAGGTCTGGATCTTTGTTAAATAATAAATTACATTTCGGTTTATTATTCACCAAACCCTATCGTAAACCCTCAGAACACTTAGTATATACGACACGTGTCACATGGGATCATTGTGTGACACTTTGCCATCTTTTTTAAAGTTCAATGCTGGTCGCTATACACTGCCATTATATGGCATTATATTTTAATTTCTCCTTTTGTGGTCCGAAAAAGAAAGACGGGCATACAGCATTAGAACAACACCAGGGTGAGCAAATGATGAACTATCCCTTCAATACATATTTCATTGTGCATAATTCATGAGCACATATTACTGTATTACAAATAATAATAAAAAAAATATATATAAAAATGTTCTGACTTTGCTTCTGAAACAAATTTTCTTGTCAGTTGATGTTACCAAGCTCTTTTATTTTTGAATCCCTCCCGTTTAACCATGTAAGGACCATTTGCCATCCACTGAATCGCCCATGAATAAAGTTAATTCCCACACAAATTTTCTCATAATATTGATTCACTCAGAAGAACATCACATTATGGCAGTAGAATTTGTTGGGAATGTTAGAACTTGGAAACCAAGAAAAATCCCCGGTACTCTTGTGGAAACAAAGACGAATAGGAGACCGACGAATAGGAATCTCGCTAGCGAGAGCCAATATACTTTGAGTATAACTAAACGAGATGGACATTGGCATGCAATGTTTGCACCAGCTGCTCAAGCCACGCAGCGTGGGTATAAATGAGGCACAGGTGCTTGCATCAAAACAGTTTTTTGCTGAGGAGCCGAGTAGGTGAACTGGCACCCCAGCAGGGTACAGAGGACATGTCCCTCCTTCAGGGAACGAGGGTTACATACGTAACTGAGACGTTCCCATTCATTCTGTCACTTCCGACACCACGTCGGAGACTGACAAATAGGAATCCCTACCAAAGTGCCATGGTCTCTGCCCCCTTCCAGTGCCATGAGACGGGGCTCACACAGAGAAGTCTATCACTGCTGTTCCACATGACCAGCTCAGTGACTTACTGGATAACACTGGGAAAGCGTGCCCTCATTGTACTCTGAAGGAGTTATGTGGAGTACAATGCTGAGCAACCAAGAGGGGGAGGGGGCTTTCCCAAGGGAAAGACATGGGCTTCCGTTTAGGAGGGACCATGGAAAAATATATGGGATCCCGGAGGGGCACTCATATAACCCCAGCCCAGTACCCAAGGGACCACCGGCATACCCACCGTGGGGCAGCGAGGTGGAATGCAGATACCGGGCTGGGGCGGCTGTCTCGTGGAGGGGGGCCCACAGCGGGGTGTGAGTGTGCTGTGCAACACTTACCTGATTCCACGAGTGGGCAGAGGGTACGTGAGGAGGCCTGGCTGCGTCCTCGAGCCGTCCACTGCTGCCTGCTGGCAAAGGGGGAGGATGAGTGTGGTCCGCCGTTTGACTGGCCACAGCTCTCTGGGTCCTCAGGGGGCTCGGAGAGCTGTGGCCAGTCAAATGGAGGAAACTGCTCTTTTATTAAGAATTTGGGTACCGTTGGGTACCCAGCAGCGGAACACAAACAAAACAGAACAAAAGATTCTCCACCCGGCCTTCCTCCGGGGGAAGGAGTGGTGCGGTCATCATCTCCTGAAGAGCAGTCTCAGCCCTTGGCTTGGGTTTTCCGACCCTCTTGGCGGGGCGGCCTGCTTACGCCCGGTTCCTCAACGCCGCTTAGGTGGAGGCTGCTGCTGTGGTGCGGAAGTGGAGGCAGACGCAGGCGGCCACCCTTGGTGACGAGCAGGCTGAGACGCTGCCGGCGGTGGGCCTGATGAATCTGCAACAACGCCATAGCGTGTAATCCCCACAAGCCTGGTAGGCCTTTGTGATCAGATCGGAGGAGTACCTCCAGGCCCGGGAGGGGAGACACAGGTTTCCCCCTTGCATAGCAATTGCCTGTTCCACGGGATGAACCTGCATGTAACCCTTTGCAGCTCCCGCCATCAAGGGTGGTGAGGGAGGAGGAGCCACCTGGTCGGTTTCTGGCAGTAAAAGGTGCTGTCCATGACCTAGTGAGCTCCTCGTGCACCTCCAGAAAGAAAGGACCCCAGATGGGGTGCTGAGAACCAGCACGGGCCACCCCGTGAAACCAATCGTCCAGCCTCAAGGTTTCGGGACACGGTAGAGGGTTCCACACGAGCCTGACTCTCTCAGCAGCCCGGGAAAGCATGGCCATCATCTCTGGATCCGTATCGGGCACAGTGGATCTTTCTGAAGGAGCCCCCTGCGCCGACACGTCATCTCCAGAGAAGTCTGATCCTCCCTACAATGCAGCGATGAACATCTGGTCATCGAGAGGAGCCCCGAAGGATACGCATGGTGCACACCTCGTGGGTGGCCCACCGCGTTCCGACGGCAGCTCTACTGGCTGCGAAGTGTGGGAGGAGTGAGGGTTCCCCAGGGGTTGGTTCCCTGTGGGAAGCGTGCTCACCGTCACCCTCAAATCACCCACGCTACTGCCAGAAGTAACCCTCTGTGGAGGGTTAGATCTAGGCAGAGGCATGGGGACTCCTCCCCTTGCGAGATGGAGTCTCGACCGCAACTCCAAGATGGTTATGTTCTCGCAGTGAGAACATGAATCATCCCCCTCGGTGACAGATAACCACCGCATCCAGAAACACACAGATAGAATGTCATATTGAAAAAGACGCAAGCTCTATCTGTGTAGCTCTTTTAGAAGGACACTCTCCTTGGTGCTGAGGCCACGCAGGGGGAACGGTCGCGGCGTCACAGTCAGGGAAGTAGTGCAGCCTGACATGCGCGCTCTCTCACACGAAGGGACTCTCTTACCAGCCGTAAGAATGCCTTTTTAGCGCTGTCCACCTAGCGCACCGAAACCAGCTGTGAGAACAGCCTTTGTGTTTTGCTCTTACAAACAAACAGAGACAGAACGAATACCACGTGATCCGCTGCTGTGCCGTCATACCAACACCGACTGAAGAGATCCACTTCCAAAAGGCAGGCTCAGTCAGTTCCACTGCTTTGTAGAGAGTGATTTCAGGATGAACCATCCACCACTCGGCTCCGAAGCAAAAAGCTGATTTGATGCAAGCACCTGTGCCTCATTTATATCCGCACTGTGTGGCATGAGCAGCTGGTGCAATCATTGCATGCCAATGTCCATTGGCTCGTTTCGTTACACTCAAAGTAGATTGGCGTGGCGTCGGAAGTGACTGACTGAATGGGAACCGGGTTAACCATGGCCTCCTAATAATCCCCATATACTGATTGGCTTCATCACTCTGTCTCCTTTCCACCAATCAGCTGGTGTGTGGTGGGCGTTCTGGCGCAATATGGCTGCCGTCGCATCATCCAGGTGGATGCTGCACATTGGTGGTGGTTGAGGAGATTCCCCCCTTCTATATATAAAGCGCTTTGAGTACCCAGAAAAGCACTATATACATTTTTTTATGAATGAATACATGTAATGTTTAAGGATAATGGTTATACCCTTCAAAAATGTGATGCTTATAATTTAAACATTTATTTTCAGTTCTGTACACTTGCCTGCTAGGCCTTCATTGCAAGTGCATTTCCTGTTTGCTTTTACCACACAAACTGAGATGAGTCAAAAATATTGTCATTAGGTTAAAAATAACCTGGAATATTGTTTTACTATTTTGGTCCACAGATACATGTACAGGGCTGGATATCTCACCTGCACGATGTCTCTCTCCGCAAAGCGACCCCTGGATGATATCCTGACCTCATCTCCATCTAGCTCAATCATCTCTGTCAAATGGAAGAAAATGCCACAGGAAAAAGCGATTATGTGGTGCTTCCACACGGCTCAGACTGTTATAGTGAAGTGTGCTATCATTGGATTTCATATCAGTTCAAATACATCCTTTAATGCTGCAGCAGCTACGAAATGAGTTCAAAGAGCAAATCATGACTGCTGTGAGATAACGAGAACACTAGGAGCTGCATATAAATGAGGTTTTATCTTCATTAAAGGAAAAAATGTATCAAACATTATACAAATTGTGAGCCCAGCAGAGACCAAGGTTTATTTTATTTTTTTAAATGTGTGACATAAAGGCACTATTTAATGGAAATCTGGATTTTTCACACTGTTTAGCTGCGCTTGAGAACACCACTAATCCTCTGATTTCATTGGGGATGGTGAGTCACATGAACGAACGCAAGGGTTTGTGAGAGTAACACTCTGTCATGTGACCAAAAGCACACAAATTGTTCAAATTCACTGAATCCCCACTTGAATAAAGCTTCATTAGAGCTTGGTTTAGTGTGTAGGAACCCTAACTTTCAGAATGCAAAACATCTACCCCAGTACAGAACATTTATTAGAATTAAACAGCAAAACTATCGATACAGCAGGTTCATAAGGTCATTTACATATAGAACAGACTATTTAAATGTAACGGTCAGAAATGGGGGTGGAAAAAAGGAGGGAAATTGGAAATGATGGCCGTGTTTAGAAACGTTGGGGTTTATGTAAAATAAATAAAATAATGTTTTGGAAAAAAAAACAACAACTAAAAACAACTGAAAAAAATTAGGACCAATTTCTACTAAACGTTTGCGCCATTTTAGCATGAGAAAATATTCATTAAACAAAGTTTTTTTTTTTTTTTTTAAATGTTCATGTCTTTAAATGTGTTAATATAAGTGCAAATATGCCTCCTATGCAATTGAGGGTCAATATAAAATGCTCTGGATCAGTCAGTAGTTTAATTTAATTGAACATAAATATACACATAAACAAAAATATTCAGAGATATTAAAAAAAAAAGAGACACTATGTAACTTTTTTTGTACAAAATCTACAAAATGTATATAATGAGTGAGTACATCATGAATCTGTCTTATCGTGAATCACTACGGTACGCCTATAATAAGCGTGTAACGATCTGGCTGCGTAGATACATTGCACGACGAAAGAGAATAAACAGAACAGTCTTTATTAAATCCACTGACAAAAACACAGGAGTTCGCTGGAGAATAATAAAAACACAACCACTTAAACATACACAATGACTGACAACAAACTGAACCAAACAGGAAATATTTATACACAAGGAACTTGAGGGAACTAAATGGGAACAGCTGGAGACTAACGATAGAGACTAACAAGAACTAATACAGAAACGACAGGAACGAACCAAACAGAACATAATCGTGACAGTACTCTCCGCTCCTGGAAGCCGTGTCCTCGCTCCGTAACTAAAACTTCCACTGCGGAGGGAGGAAGGGGGCTTTGGAGGTGGGCAAGAAGCTGGCAATGGACAGGGACCTGGAGGAGCCAACAGAAACAGACAGGAAGGAAGGAGCCAGGGTGGAGCTTTGACAGAATGTCGATGTGGAACCCGGGGACCGACTGACTGAGGCGGAACCAAGGTGCATGGATACCTTGGCGAAGCATAGAGGCCGACGGATCAGGGAAGCCCTAGCTGGAGCTGCTGGCTCGCAGGACTGAGGCAGAGACGGGGATCGGCAGACTGGGGCGACGACGGAGGGAGCGAGGATGACGGGGAAGCCGGAGGGAAGGGGAAGCCTGGTGAAGCCGAAGGGGTGGAGGGTCAAGTGTAGCTGGAGACGCAAAAATCCGTGGCTGAGGCAGAATGCCGACTGACCGAGGCTGATCCGGAGAGACGAGTGAGCACAGAGGAGTCCTAGGACTGACAGACCATGTTGGAGTCGAGGGAATGTAGAGTCGGGGCGAAGCCGACAGGCCGAGGTGGAGACATGGAGGCCCAAGGTGCAGCCGGAGACTCAATCTCATGTCGAGCTGGTGGAGGGGAAGCCTGAGGTGCCACACGGAGCAAGCGGCAGGGGTACAGCCGAGGAGCAGAAACCAAGAAGTCAGGCAGGTACATTGGAGGAGGAAGATCTCATACTGAGATACGAAGACTCAAGGGTGGGGACTCGGGAGGGAAATGGATCAACGGACCACAGATCTATTAGGCAGAGGTCCGCTCCAGGCTCTGGGATGGACTGGGCAGCTTGCGTCAGCTCCGTGATGAGCCAGGTAGCAGGCTCTAGTTCGGGCTCCCTCTCTGCCCCGCTGATGGTGAACGGGGATTCTCCCTGTGGCAGCATCCACCACCTGTACTCCACCAGTGGCCTGTTCTGGCAGGTGACGAGCCTCTGCAAGACCAGTGAGTCCATCTTTAAGATTTTTGTTAGGTCGGTCATTCTGTAATGATCTGGCTGCGTAGATACATCGCACGATGAAAGAGAACAAACAAAACAGTCTTTATTAAATCCACTGACAGAAACACAGGAGTTCCCTGGAGAATAATAAAAACACAACCACTTAAACATAGACGATGACCGACAACAAACTGAACCAAACAGGGAGTATTTATACACAAGGAACATGAGGGAACTAAATGGGAACAGCTAGATGAGAATGAACTGATTAGAAACCATAGAGACTAACGAGAACGAATACAGAAATGACAGGAAAGAACCAAACAGAACATAATCGTGACAAAGTGTCTATGTACATTCAGGCTATTTTAGACCGGGGCGGGACGACAACTGCTGCGTAGTATCCCAGTACCTGCGTGACTCATATACTGTACATAAATGGAGAGAAGTAGCTGTGGCTACAGTGTTCTTCCTCAAGACACATGCAGTTTTGTTTATTTACCGCTAGAGCGCCAAAAGTTACATAGTGTACCTCTACATCTTACATAGTGTTTTCAGTTTTTAACACTTTCCTGCTTTTAAATTATTGTTCAATCATAAAGCAATTTCAAAATAATTTAAATTAGTCTGCTGTCCAATTATTTTATCTTGTGAAAAAATATTATTCCATAAATAATTCAAATAATTATTACAAATGAAAGGTTGATATCATAACATATAATATTCTGTCTATTGTTGCACTTTTATTGTCTACAAAAAGTTGTTTTTTCATGGCACATAAACAACAATATCAGTGCAAAAAATAATTCTCATTGAATTGCACTAAATAAGAAATTAAACAAATCCACAACAGGCAGAGAGAAAAGTTTAAACAAAAGTAACTAGATCACACATTTACCAGATGAAAGGAGAGGTGCAGGGTTAGTTAAGAAATGAACTGATAAGCCAATGGAAATTTCAAAGATCTTGTAGTACATAGCTACTAATGACGTTTTGAAAAATGTCTGATTGGTCTCACTGGAACATGTTTGAAACAGGTTTCTCTTTTGATCTGATTTCGGTCTGCTGAGTCTCTGATGGACTGGACTGATATCATATCACATTTTCACACATCCTCAAAGACACACACATCTCTCTCATCTTACCGTCAAATTCGGCCGGCCCGACTCCAACGATTATAATTGACATGGGAAGACTAGAGGCCTTGAACAGAAGGGAAGAGTTCATTAAAACAAAACCCCCAAGAATACACTCCTCATATATTCAACATTTGCATAATGAAACATGCACAAAACAGACTTGTAGTCATAGTATTACCATGTTGCCTTTAGATCTATCAGAGACATTTGAGGCACTTTCCTCTAATAGAGTACAAACTGTTTTTTATTTTCTTTTTTTAAAGCAATGGCTAATTTTAAACACTTGAAATGACTCTAACCCCTGTGATATGTTGATTTTTTTTTTTTAATTATAACTAATTTTAATGATCAAAAATTTTACATTTAGCTTTGTCCCACATTTTATGTTCAACCCTGTTACCATATGATTATAAAAAAAGGTGCATTCCATTGTGACATACAGGAAGTGACATCTTTTGGACCTGCATATAGAATTATATGAATAATATATAGAATTATCTCAATTTTAACACACATTATTTGTTGAATGTATATCAAAGTCAAACATTCAACCCTGTTACCAAGTTATTTAAAAAAAATTATAAAAAATACCATTAATGTTTCATATTTATCATTAACTACAAAGTTTCAGGCCACTTCTAAATGATGGCTATTTTAGTTAAAATATACAAATATGTAACTGTTACTTGCAACCCTGTTATGTATTCAGGAGTATATTTTTAATATCTTATAAATGTGGTTGAACTTTTATGCTTATTTAAAGTTTGAGCCTTACTTTATACCCTATTTGAGGAAAGTGTCATGGGGTGGCAGCCACTGGGATGTAATTATGGAAATATGAGGCACATTCATAAAGCTCATGTAATGTGCTTTGCTCATCTGCACACTGACACATTATGAACGACTCCTGCCACTGTTCAAAGAGTCTCTGCCCATAACAGTCTGTACAATATATCACATTTCAATGTCTCGGTTGACGTGTTTTGAAGGAAAGACAAATGGATTCAATTTAAGACACTTTTCTAATTCTGTATACTTATTGTAATAGTATCCACAAAGAGGAATCAACAACTTTTGTAAGTGGGCGTAAATTCTTCTGTTTTATTCGGTGCACTCATTCTTCATCCAATAATCTCTTCTAGTGATTAGAATGATGAATGGTTAGGCTTGTTGTTTACAAAGTAAACAGACTTTTTTTATTAAGGTTCATTTTGTGATATTTCCAGTTTCAAAAGGTAATTTTTTTTTAAATTCTATCAGGTAGATACAATAATGTGTTTCAGTATTAATAAATTTGCATTGTTCTATATACAAAATATGCTTGGGACATACTTATGCCTTCAAAAAGGAAACAGGGTTGACAGTAACAGGGTTGACGATTTTACAGTTTAATAGGCTTTATGTCGAACGTCACATGAACAGAGTCTCATCACATCCATTTGCATTTGCGATGGACATCGGTTATGCTCATCTTTGGTAGCTCCTTTGAAGGCATCTTGAGTAAAACAGCTCTATATTTAACGAAACACATACAAAAGACCTGAACCGGAAGCAATGCAACCCGTTTTACAGAATACACAAGTTTTTTGCACATAACCCTCATTTGACATTAGAAATGTTGTGCTCAAGGCAGGAAAACTTACAAGGTTCTGTTTAAAAACAATTAGCAATTGCCTACTACAAAATCATGGTAACAGGGTTGACATTTTAAGATCGTAAATAAGTTAGAAACATAACATTACATTTGGACAAATAATTCAGTTCTGTAGGATGTCTTGATACATTCATGGATTTGTTGATTTATGTTAACTGGGATGTTAAAGGAATAAACTAAATCATGATCTATGCGCAGTCTTTATTAATAACAAAATCAAAATAACAAATCGGGGTCCGTTCTTCGTACGTCGCTAACTCAGTTAGCTGGATTTGATTGTTGACGATTTGACATGATCTTGGATTGTTTGGTTCTTCGAAGCTCATCCTGGACTTGCTGTCATAGCAACAGGTCCGTAAGCTTAAACCTGCTCGGGAGCAGTTTATTTCATGTAAACGGGATTAGATTGCATCTTGAGGTGATACTTAAAATCTGTCCCAGCCACTGCTACTTTATTACAAGAGTTCATTACTGAACCAGGGGCAATAATAATTTTAAATAATAATAATAATATAAAAATGTATTTGAAAATAATATTACAATGTTGTGTATAATACTATAGACACAGCCACTTGATTGAGAGATTTATTTGTGATGGAATAATTACTTTATAATTTTATTGGAGGTTTACACACATGTTGTACAGTTATTCTTAGCCCTGCACTAATTTGAGTGATGACGGATATTATGGGATGGCTTGATGCAGCGCAAGAGCTGCAGATAACTTGATCTTGACCCTTAAGAAACTTTTATACTGTCATGTAACAAATCTGCTTCAAATTGAATGAAAAAATTAAATGAATTGCTAATTACAATATTGAAATAAAAATGTAAAGGGTGTACAAATACTATAAAATCGTGAATATAAATAATTGGGAATCATGTTTAAAAAAAAAAAACAGTGCACATTTAATTTATCTATTATAACTTTTATGTTGGTTTTATCGTTTGGTTGTTTCCTTATAAAGGTCCAGAAATTCGTGTTTTTTTGTTTGTTTATTTAATTTGTCAAGTTGTTTGCCAGGTGTCTTTTTTAATTACATGATGTCATTACGTTGCTGTCTTGCCGCCAGCCAATCACTGCACTGCTGATCGTGGTTTCGAGTATCGATGCATCTGCCCTCTTCAGGGAACACAGGAATGCGCAGTAATCTCAGATAACTTAATCCAGATATTTTAATCCAATCCGCAAATTCGTTTGAAGAACCAAATGAGCCAGAGATCAGTTATCACGATTAAAAGATCTGGGAACTGTCAAATCATCTCAGATGTATTAAGCGAGGTACAAAGAATATAGATATAGAAGGTATCTCAGAACTTATCAGAACACAAACAGAACAACCAACATACATTGACAATAACAGACAAGGGACAAACTGTCCACATACACAGGCAAACACCAGGGACTAAACGAGGTAATTAACTAGAAACAGGTGTGACACATGAGGGCAAATCAAACACTATGGCAGCAGATGAACAGAGACAAAGGAAACTGAACTGGGAGCAGTGCAAAACTAGCTCAAAGTCCAACTCAACAAACACAAACAGATCAAACGAGACAGTAACAGGGTTGATGCATAACTAAGGCTACGTTCAGACTGTCAGTCCAAATCTTATTTTTTGTGCATATTCGATTGATTTAGCAAGTGTGAACAGCAAAACAAATCACATGAAATACAATTTTTACAAAATCCGTTTCGAGCTACATTCATGTGTGGTTTGAAATCCTATTCAAATGTAATTTCTGAAAAATTGGCTTCAGTCTGACTGCTCTGATCGGATTTTGCATTGTTTATGTGATTTTCTCACACCACATAATACATAAATGTCAGACGTTGTTATAGGAAACATGCTGAAAATCACAGCAGAAACAAGGTTGTGTTGTTGCAAAGTGCCCGAGGAGCAGAAAATGTAAATATAACGGAGACATGTTTTGAGACCAGCGGAGACAACAGCATTGAATAAAGCTGCTCATACCAGCCTTATACATTTCTGCTGCTGCCTCATAAGACACAGTAGTCCAGCGGCTACACATTGTCATGTTGTAAATAAGACCAGACAACATCTGTAATGCAAACCTCTCCATGTTGCGGTTGTGGTTGGTTTTGCCGTATACCTACCAAACGCAACATCATTGCCATAGAAATCAATGCAGATATTCCACACATCGAGTCATTATGTCAAAATCTTGCTGTATAGAAAACAGTTGGTGTCAGCTGTTCATTGTCATTTTTTATAAAATATGGCACACTCGTCTTTTCCTTTTTGTTTTCTGAATGGTGTAAAGATTGCAAGGAACTGTGTTTTCGTACTTACATTTACGATGGATTCTTTAGTTTGAGCCATGTCGGAGATGACCCCATCAGAGATGATGAGGAGGATGAAGTATTCTGAACCATCCTTTACTAATGATGCATATCTGCAAAGAAGAAAGCTGATTACTTCATACCCTTGTAACAGACACAGGGGCTGTCACAAAGAAAACTACATTAGAAAAATAGTCAAAAGTACCTGGATGGTGTACTATTTGTGGTAGATTTTCCAAGTATGCACTTTTGTCTATTGCCTACAATTGGTTCTCCAATGAGGCACCAGGATGCAATAACATATCATTGTAGTGTCAAATTTAAATAATTGTAGCCTAAGGCTGCAACATATCAAAATGTGAAAAAAATGAAGGTGTCTGAATACTTTTACTGTAAAACACTGTCAAATGTATGGTTTCTGAAGGCAAAAACTATAAATTACCATATTATTTACAGTGAAAAACAGGACATTCCTAAATCACATTCCTATATCACTGTCATGATCCCAGCCTGTTCCCCTGTCTTGTGTGAGGACTTTTGTTATTTCCTGTCTTGTGCCATGTTTTGTAGTTCTTTGTAGTTTTTCATGTTGATTAGTCTCCCCAGGTGTGTCTTGTTAACTTAAGCTTGTTTGCCCCTGTGTATTTAAATCTCTGTGCTTCAGTTGTTAGGTGCCGGTCGTTGTTCTTGCAAGTCTCTTTGTAAGCTGTTGCATTCCTGGTTTTCCCTTGTCTGGATTATGTCTCTGGTTCTCCTGTTTGGATTATGTTCCTGTCTCTGTTTTAGATTATCTGGATTTGTGTTTTTTTAATAAACTGTTACTGCACTTGGATTCTCACCTCACCTCATCCCTGCTAAAACGTTACAGAACGACCGACCAAAATGAATTCAGCAGCACAGTCAGAGAGACAGGCCTATTGAGGAGTACATCATGGACTTTATTGAGCTGGCACATCTGACTTTTTTGGATGGTGTTTGACTCATGTTTTTTTTTTTAAAGGGGGGGCTATCGGAGCCGCTTAGTTCAGTCATGCCATTGCACAAACCTAATTGGACTCTGAGTGGTTCTGCATTCACTATGTTGAGTCGCAGAGGATTAATGTAGCACTTCCTTCATGGCTGCCACACCAGTGTCTCATCACAAGATGGCCACCACGCCAGAGCCCTCTGCCAAGATGGCCGCCGCCACGCCAGAGCCCTCTGCTGAGATGGCCGCCGCCACGCCAGAGCCTGTCCCCGAGAGAGAAGTTCCTGAACCTGAGCCTGATGTCTGTTCCTGTCAATGAAGCACTGACTATAATGGCAACAGCCATTTTGTGTGTGTGGGCTGCACACACATCGGCTTCATCTCCCGACCAGCATCCAGAGGAGACTCCAGCCCCTGCCCAGCGTCCAGAGGGGATTCCAGCCCCTGCCCACAGTCCAGAGAGGACTTTGTCTCCCGTCCAGAGTCCAGAGATGGCTCCATCCCTTGTCCAGAGTCCAGAGAGGACTTTGTCTCCCGAGATGGCTCCATCCCTTGTCCAGAGTCCAGAGAGGACTCTGTCTCCCGAGATGGCTCCATCCCTTGTCCAGAGTCCAGAGAGGACTTTGTCTCCCGAGATGGCTCCATCCCTTGTCCAGAGTCCAGAGAGGACTTTGTCTCCCGAGATGGCTCCAGCCCTTGTCCAGAGTCCCGAGATGGCTCCAGCCCTTGTCCAGAGTCCCGAGATGGCTCCAGCCCTTGTCCAGAGTCCCGAGATGGCTCCAGCCCTTGTCCAGAGTCCCGAGATGGCTCCAGCCCTTGTCCAGAGTCCCGAGATGGCTCCAGCCCTTGTCCAGAGTCCCGAGATGGCTCCAGCCCTTGTCCAGAGTCCCGAGATGGCTCCAGCCCTTGTCCAGAGTCCCGAGATGGCTCCAGCCCTTGTCCAGAGTCCCGAGATGGCTCCAGCCCTTGTCCAGAGTCCCGAGATGGCTCCAGCCCTTGTCCAGAGTCCCGAGATGGCTCCAGCCCTTGTCCAGAGTCCCGAGATGGCTCCAGCCCTTGTCCAGAGTCCCGAGATGGCTCCAGCCCTTGTCCAGAGTCCCGAGATGGCTCCAGCCCTTGTCCAGAGTCCCGAGATGGCTCCAGCCCTTGTCCAGAGTCCCGAGATGGCTCCAGCCCTTGTCCAGAGTCCCGAGATGGCTCCAGCCCTTGTCCAGAGTCCCGAGATGGCTCCAGCCCTTGTCCAGAGTCCCGAGATGGCTCCAGCCCTTGTCCAGAGTCCCGAGATGGCTCCAGCCCTTGTCCAGAGTCCCGAGATGGCTCCAGCCCTTGTCCAGAGTCCCGAGATGGCTCCAGCCCTTGTCCAGAGTCCCGAGATGGCTCCAGCCCTTGTCCAGAGTCCCGAGATGGCTCCAGCCCTTGTCCAGAGTCCCGAGATGGCTCCAGCCCTTGTCCAGAGTCCCGAGATGGCTCCAGCCCTTGTCCAGAGTCCCGAGATGGCTCCAGCCCTTGTCCAGAGTCCCGAGATGGCTCCAGCCCTTGTCCAGAGTCCCGAGATGGCTCCAGCCCTTGTCCAGAGTCCCGAGATGGCTCCAGCCCTTGTCCAGAGTCCCGAGATGGCTCCAGCCCTTGTCCAGAGTCCCGAGATGGCTCCAGCCCTTGTCCAGAGTCCCGAGATGGCTCCAGCCCTTGTCCAGAGTCCCGAGATGGCTCCAGCCCTTGTCCAGAGTCCCGAGATGGCTCCAGCCCTTGTCCAGAGTCCCGAGATGGCTCCAGCCCTTGTCCAGAGTCCCGAGATGGCTCCAGCCCTTGTCCAGAGTCCCGAGATGGCTCCAGCCCTTGTCCAGAGTCCCGAGATGGCTCCAGCCCTTGTCCAGAGTCCCGAGATGGCTCCAGCCCTTGTCCAGAGTCCCGAGATGGCTCCAGCCCTTGTCCAGAGTCCCGAGATGGCTCCAGCCCTTGTCCAGAGTCCCGAGATGGCTCCAGCCCTTGTCCAGAGTCCCGAGATGGCTCCAGCCCTTGTCCAGAGTCCCGAGATGGCTCCAGCCCTTGTCCAGAGTCCCGAGATGGCTCCAGCCCTTGTCCAGAGTCCCGAGATGGCTCCAGCCCTTGTCCAGAGTCCCGAGATGGCTCCAGCCCTTGTCAAGAGTCCCGAGATGGCTCCAGCCCTTGTCAAGAGTCCCGAGATTGGCTCCAGCCCTTGTCAAGAGTCCCGAGATTGGCTCCAGCCCTTGTCCAGAGTCCCGAGATGGGCGCCTGCTTCGCCCTGTTCTTGCAAGTCTCTATGTAAGCTGTTGCGTTCCTGGTTTTCCCTTCTCTGGATTATGTCTCTGGTGGATTATGTTCCTGTGTCTGTTTTAGATTATCTGGATTTGTGTTTTTTTAATAAACTGTTACTGCACTTGGATTCTCACCTCTCCTCATCCCTGCTAACACATTACAATCACACATCACATATTTTACTTTTACTTAATTTGGTTTATTTTTATCACATCGGTAATATACATTAGGAGAATTTATATTAAATTTTCTGTTACTGAGTTAATGTTTATTGCACTATTTTAGTCAATGTGATTCTTCATGTTGTTTTCTATTGTACCACCTGTATTGTCATGGTCAGTACATTTTAGGGTACAAAGCATAATTTGATAGTTCAAGTAGCTTGGTATATTAATCGAATATCACTTGTAAAATACACCGATCAGGCATAACATTATGAGGTGAAATGAACAACACTGATTATCTCTTCATCACTGCACCTGTTAGTGGGTGGGATATATTAGGCAGCAGATTAACATTTTGTCCTCAAAGTTGATGTGTTAGAAGCAGGAAAAATGGGCAGGTGTAAAGATTTGAGCGAGTTTGACAGGGGCCAAATTGTGATGGCTAGACGACTGTGTCAGAGCATCTCCAAAACTACAGCTCTTGTGGGGTGTTCCCGGTCTGCAGTGGTGGAGGCAGTGTGATGCTTTGGGCAATGTTCTGCTGGAAAACCTTGGGTCCTGCCATCCATGTGGATGTTACTTTGACACGTACCACCTACCTAAGCATTGTTGCAGACCATGTACACCCATACATGGAAACGGTATTCCCTGGTGGCTGTGGCTCTTTCAGCAGGATAATGTGCCCTGCCACAAAACAAAAATGGTCCAGGAATGGTTTGAGGAGCACAACAATGAGTTTGAGGTGTTGACTTGGCCTCCAAATTCCCCAGATCTCAATCCAATCGGGCATCTGTGGGATGTGCTGAACAAACAAGTCCGATCCATGGAGGCCCCACCTCGCAACTTACAGGACTTAAAGGATCTGCTGCTAACATCTTGGTGCCAGATACCACAGCACACATTCAGGGGTCTAGTGGAGTCCATGCCTCGACGGGTCAGGGCTGTTTTGGCAGCAAAAGGGGGACCGACACAATATTAGGTCATAATGTTATGCCTGATCGGTGTATACAGCTTTAATATTCCATCCCATTAACCCTGAAACATTGTCAAAAATTTTTTTACAGTGAATTTCTGACAACTGCTGTTTTTTTAACTGTAAATTTAATAGGATATTTCACAGTGTTTGGTTATAATTGTAAAATGTGTAGAGTACATATTATGTAGCTAGGTTATTTTTGTTATTTAGTATCTGTTTTCTCATTTCCTGTGTTTAGTTCCTGTTTTCTTGGCGTCCTAGGTTTCTAATTTCTTGTTTGTTACCGTGGTTACGGATTGGGCTCATTATCTTGATCATTATCCTGTGTTTTTATATGCATGTGTTTTTTTTTTTTTACATTCTTGCTTTGTTTCTGTCATGTCTGTTTTTGGTTTCGTTTTATTTTGAAGTTTTCCCATTGTCATGTTCCTGGTTTGTCATGTGATTTCCCTGACGCCATCATGTGACCCTGTCATGTGCTTCCCCTGTTCACTGTTTTCATTGGTTCTTTGTTCCTTGTGTCACTTTTTGATTGGTTCAGATGTTTCTTGTTGCTCAGTTGTCTTTGGCTGAATCCGAAATCACCCCCTAAACCCTCATTCACTATTCCCTACATTAGTCCACTAATACAGTTCACTTGAAGGAGTGAATGAAAATGAGTGAGCGAATTCGGACAGCCGTTGAGTGTACATCAGTTGTACACTCGCTATTGCGGTGCAATGTGGGACAGAATGAGTGCACTCGATAACGTCCACTATGGTTTCGGACACCACTACAAATGGCTGTTCCCTCAAATAATGTTTGAAGGTATAGGGGGCGATTTTGGATTTGGCTTTGTTCCCTGTACCGCTGTTGGTGAGTTTATATTCAGTTCATGTTTCGTGTCAAGCCAAGTCTTTGTTTATTGGTTCATGTTTATTTGGAATAAAGCTGCACATGGGTTCTTAGCTTCTTGCCTCAGTTGGACTCCCCAATGTGACAGATTCTCTCCTTCACATCCATGGCCAATACGTTACAAAAACAACTAAATAGTGTGATAAATAGTGTTTAAGAATGTTTAAATATAATTGGCCTCACCTTGCTACATGATTAATGACAGGGGAGAAGTATGTTGGTCCATAGAGACGAACAGACTTCAGACTCTGATAATACGCTTCTAGAACGCCCTCTATACCGCTGCAGTATGGGTTATCTGGGTTCCCGTTCTGTAAGTACACATATAAATAAACACATATACACATATGCATAAGTTTATAATACTAGCATCCCAGTGAAGGATGCATACATAAATGTACAAATGTATGCCTTGTGAGCACATATGAGCCTTGTGAAAAAGTTTGCTTAATTATATTAAATGTGCACTTGTAGAATACATCAAATCTATTCATATATTTTTAATAAAACTTGCATATAATATAATAATAATGAAATAAAGTGTACTTAAAGAGCACACGTTCATTACTGTTTCTTAACAAACTTAAGTAGCCTTTTAAAAAGTGCACTTTCTAATAATGTCAAATTAAAATGTTGGTTACACTTTATTTTAAGGTGTCATTGCTACAGTGTAATTATACATTTACTGAGTATTAATTAACTACCTGTATAGTACCACTTTATTTTAATAGTCCACTTTAGACATTTTACTAACTACTGTATAAGTAACTTTCACTGGCCGGGTTTTTGATGGTGCACATTGGTGGTGGTTGAGGAGATTCACCCCCCTTCCACGTAAAGAGAAAAGTTTTTTTCTGTCTTTCTTCTTTTGTTCACACTTTAGATTAGGGTCCAATTCTCACTATTACCTAACTTATGACTTTTAATAATAATTTGTTACATTTATATAGCGCTTTTCTGATTCCCTCTTCTTATCCATAGCAATTTGACTGATTACAGAGTTTTTTATTCTCTAATCAGGGTCAGGGCTATTAGGGTTTAGAGTCTCAATCTCCATGAGAGGTTAGGGTGCAGTTCAGATACAGGGTTAGATATGCAATAGGGTTACTCCTCTAATTAAGCCCCAATCCCCTGTAAGGGTTAGGTTTAGTGTTTGGTTCCAGTACACATCCCAGGGTTATATCCCTTAAGGTTAGGTTAAGCTCCAATCGCCTGTAAGGGGTATGTTTTGGGATTCAGTTTGGGTATACGACTATTATATAATTAGGCGAAAACAATTGTGTGGCAGAGGGGGTGTGGTTTAGTGAGGTCTGCACGGAGAGAGAGAGCCGGGGGAGTGGCGGTGAGTAAGTAGGTCAACTGCAAATGATGAACACCTGTGTTTGATTGCAGTGACTGGCGTGAAGAGACGTATAAAGCCAGAGGGAAAATAACCATGGAGAGAGAGAGACTGACTGGGAACTCGTGCTGACACTGGCAGTTTGGACATTGGAGAACATATTGTTGGAAACAAGTTATATTGATCTGAGTTATTGAGAGCACTGTAAGTGCGACTTTATTTTGTATGAAACAACAGAGTTCTGAAAAGCACGAGTCTCAGTCATGCTGACCCTTGTCATCTTCCTCCTTGCTATACAAACTTTGTTACAGTGGTGCCGAAACCTGGGAGGAAGAAGAGTGCCGCCGCCAGAATGCAGAATCCGTCAGGTTCGCCATTTGCGGAGATCATTACATCTCCCGTGGGCCTCCACCAGAAACAACATCAGGCGCTTATGGACATGCGTCAAGAATGGCGGTTCCAGATCCTTGTCCGCGCCCAACAGGAGGACCGCAAGGCGTTCTGGAGCTGGATGGGACAGGAGGTTCGGACCGAAGCAAAACCATCAGCAGGGCCACCCACACAGCTGCCTCTCACAAAAATGGGCGTTTCTGGACTTGTTTGAGAGGACGGCGGAGGCCAGTGGGTGGGAAGAAGAGCATTGGCCGCTGTGCCTAATCCCCTTGTTGACAAGGGAGGCGCAAATAGCGGCCCAGCAGCTGCCGGTCCCGAACCTCCTCGTGTACCAGGACTTAAAGAAGGCCATCCTTCAGTGGGTCGGCCTCACCCCCGAGCAACATTGCCAGCGATTTCGGTCACTGGATTTGGGGGAAAGTGGCCGGCCCTTCATAATGGCACAACAGCTCCGGGACGCATGCCGCAAATGGCTAATGTCTGAGGGAAGCAACGCGGACAAGATCATTGACAAGGTGGTACTGGAACAGTTCATAGCCCGACTGCCCACGAAGACGGCGCAGTGGGTCCAGTGCCATCGTCCGACGTCACTGGACTCAGGATCAGATGGTGGCATGCCCGGGAGTCAGCGGACCCCTGCCAACGGTCTCTGTCTCCACCCCTTCTTCTCTCTCTCTATCCCTTCTCCCTCTAGACCTGTCCCTGTGCCTCGGACCCGCAGGTGCATACCTCCGGGTGTTCCACCCAGGTGGAGGACTGGTGGATTCGGGGAGGCACCAAGTGCTGCAGCTGTCCAGCCCAGGGGGGCGGGGCTGACGATTCCGGGGCCCTCTAATAATCCTCTTCCTTCCCTCTCTCCACGCCAATACCTTGACCCACTTCCCACCCCTAAAGCACCCCTTTATCGACAGGTGCCCGGTGATGGAGGTTGGGACTCTGGTCCGGATCCCGGATGCGCCGCGGGTTGTCCTCGATCAGGCTGGGTTGTACCAAATACCTGTGAGTATTGAGGGGGGTACTTATCAAGCTTTGGTGAATTCGGGTTGTAACCAGGCCTCCATGCACCAAAGCTTGATTCCGCTGGAGGCACTGGATAGTGGCCGCATGGTTCCGGTACGGTGTGTGCACGGGGATGTAATGGAATATCCATTGATGCCAGTCGCTATTCAATTTCGGGGACAAAAGCATAAAGTGGAGGTGGCAGTTAGTCCGCACCTCAGACATCAGCTAATTTTGGGGACAAATTGGCCAGGTTTTAGTTTATTATTGGGAACGTTATGTGCGGATGTCTCTTGGGAAAACAGAGAGCGTGGAGGAGGCGCGGTGGTGCAGGTGGGGGAGACTGAACTGGGACCCCTGGGGATGGCTTCAGGGGAACAGAGCGCTGTTGAAAGGCTGAACCTTTCGGAGCGCAATGACTTTCCTCTGGAGCAATCACATGATGAATCGCTGAAACATGCATTTGAACAGGTACAGTCCATCGACGGTCAGCTTGTCCACCTTGCACGGCCGCTCTCCTATCTGTAGTTTGCTATACTAAAGGATAAGTTGTATCGAGTGACCGAAGACGCTCAGACAAAGCAGGATACAACTCAGTAATTAATTCTTTTCCAGGAGGCTCATTGTAATCCTATGGCTGGGCATTTAGGAATGGTCTCCACATTAAATCATCTAATGACCCGATTTTGCTGGCCGGGCATTCACGAGAATGTGCGCAGATGGTGTGCCGTATGTTGTGAATGTCAACTGGTGAATCCACCGGCCGCCCCAAAAGCGTCCTTGCGCCCTCTTCCTCTCATGCAGGTCCCCTCTGAGAGAATTGGTATGGACCTCATCTGGCCATTAGAGCGATCTGCACGGGGACATTGATTTGCATTAGTCCTAGTGCAGGCATTTTCAACCCTGGTCCTCGAGGCCCACTGTCCTGCAGAGTTCAGCTCCAACCCTAATCAAACACACCTGAACCAGCTAATTAAGCTCTTCAGGATTACTAGAAAGCTACAGGCAAGTGAGTTTGATCAGGGTTGGAGCTAAACTCTGCAGGACAGTGGGCCTCGAGGTTGAGAACCCCTGTCCTAGTGGATTATGCAACTCAAGTGTGGCGGACGCACTGTTTAGCCTAATCTCCTGAGTAGGAATCTCGAAAGAGATCCTCACTGATCAAGGCACGGCGTTTATGTCACGCACGTTACGCAAGCTGTATGAATTATTGGCCATTAAATCGATTCGCACCAGCGTCTATCACCCACAAACTGACGGGTTGGTGGAACGATTTAATCATACTTTAAAATCCATGATTCGTAAGTTCGTTCAGGATGACGCCAAAAATTGGGATAAATGGTTGGAGCCCCTGTTATTCGCTGTATGTGAGGTCCAACAAGCCTCCACTGGGTTTTCCCCCTTCAAGCTTCTATATGGACGTCATCCGCGCGGGGTGCTTGACGTCATATGGGAGGCTTGGGAGGAGGTACCCTCTGAAAGTAAAAACGAAATTCAGTATGTGCTGGACCTGAGAGCAAAACTCCACACTTTGGGGCGGCTCTCGAGGGAGAATTTGCTACAGGCTCAGGACAAACAGTGTCGGTTGTATGACAGGGGAACTAGACTGAGAGAATTTGCACCGGGAGAAAAGGTACTTGTATTACGTAGTGCGCAACCGGCCATATAGGTTACCTGAACATAAAAAGAAAATAGTTCAGAAAGAATTAGAGGCAATGCTGGACATGGGCGTGATAGAAGAATCCCACAGTGATTGGGGGCGAGCACGATAGTTTTAGTTCCTAAAACGGACGGCTCTATTAGATTCTGTGTGGATTATCGTAAGGTGAATGCTGTGTCAAAATTTGACGCATATCCAATGCCTCAAGTGGACGAGTTGCTTGATCGGTTTGGCATGTCTCGCTTTTATTCGACATTGGATTTAACAAAGGGTTATTGGCATTGGTTATTATTATGGCATTGGTTATTAACGACATTATCCAAAGAAAAAACAGCCTTTACAACGCCGTTTGGATTACACCAATTTGTGACGCTTCCTTTCGGCTTGTTCGGGGCACCGGCCACCTTTCAGCGTCTCATGGACAGAATTCTGAGACCGCATGCTGCATATGCTGCGGCTTACTTGGATGACATTGTCATCTATAGTAATGACTGGCAGCAGCATATGCAGCATTTGCAAACTGTCCTGGGATCGCTGAGAGGGGCTGGCCTGACGGCCAAGCCGAAGAAGTGTGCAGTTGGCGTGTGGAGGTTAGGTATCTGGGTTTCCACTTGGGTCATGGACCAAACCTTCTTTATCCTAGACTTTATCCTAGGTATGTGTCCCCAACTAAAACAATCTATTAGACCCACTATTTCAAGATCATTAAGGTCCAATTCCACTTGGGCCTAAGACCAAAAAGGAGGTGAGGCAGTTCCTGGGGCTAGCGTGATATTATAGAAGGTTTGTACCTAATTATTCGGAACTCACTAGCCCGCTGACTGACTTCACTACCGTCTAGTGGACGGAGCCATGCCAGCGGGCTTTTACCCAGGTGAAGGCTGCTTATGTGGTGGACCATTATTGCACTCTCCTGATTTTTCTCTTCCATTTCTGTTGCAGAATGACACGTCGGACAGGGGGCTAGGGGCGGTCCTATCCCAGGAGGTGGGGGGGTGAGAAACGGCCGCTGCTGTACATTAGTCGTAAGCCTTCTAAGAGAGAGACTAAGTACAGCACCATAGAAAAAGATTGTTTAGCCATCAGATGGGCCATCCTCACCCTCAGATATTATCTCCTGGGGCGGGAGTTCACCCTCTGTTTGGACCACGCTCCCCTGCAGTGGCTTCACCGCATGAAGGATACCAACGCGCGAATCATTTAAGTTCAAGGTGGTCCACAAGCCGGGGGTGCAGATGGTTGTAGCCGACATCCTCTCCAGAAATGGGGGGGGGGGGGGGGGGGGGGGGCTGCAGGCCGGATGGCTCCCCGTCCTGAGTCGGGCGGTGGGGGGTATGTGGCAGGGGGTGTGGTTTAGCGAGGTCTGCATGGAGAGAGAGCCGGGGGAGTGGCGGTGAGTAAGTAGGTCAAGTGCAAACGATGAACACCTGTGTTTGATTGCAGTGATTGGTGAGGAGAGACGGTATAAAGCCAGAGGGAAAATAACCATGGAGAGAGAGAGACTGACTGGGAACTCGTGCTGACACTGGCAGTTTGGACATTGGAGAACAGATTGTTGGAAACAAGTTATATTGATCTGAGTTATTGAGAGCGCTGTGAGCGCGACTTTATTTTATGAAACAACAGAGTTCTGAATAAAGCATGAGTCTCAGTCACGCCAACCTTTGTCTTCTTCCTCCTTGCTATAAGAACTTTGTTACAAATTGCTACCCATATAATCTCCCAAATAAGACTCCATTTGGGAGAGATATCCTAAAAAACACATCTTCAGTATGTACCTCAGGATAATTGGGTGTTTCGGTACTTTAAACACTAGACGTCCTCCTCTGAGGCGACCTGCCTTAGGGGATCAGTCCTAGGTATGTGTCCCCAACTAAAACAATCTATTAGACCCACTATTTCAAGATCATTGAGGTCCAATTCCTCTTAAGACCATTCTTGCCCCATCTCCATCCATTATAATGTGACCACCTTGCTTCCCCTGTTTCCTGGGTCCAATGGACCAGGTCTACCTCTGTGTGGAATTGGCAATTAAAAAGGGTCTCTATTGCTTTTCCAGATGTCTTGATATGTCCATTCAACTTCTTTAATAGGAGCTTTTGCTTCAGCGGTAAACTGCCAACTTAAATTGATTGTGGGCATGTAAATTTCCACATTAGGAAAAGTTTTTTTCTGCTGCCCCCAAAACTATTTTCAACATTCTCTCTAGCAAAGCTATCGATGTATGCTTTCTGTTGTTCACCCCAATTGATAACAACACTTTTGTCACCTTTGGCAACCCTTGTTGGTTTTCTGTGCTTCAAGAGCTACTCTAAAAAATACTGGGTTAAAAACAACCCAAGTTGGGTTGAAAATGGACAAACCCAGCAATTGGGTTGTTTTAACCCAGCAATTGGGTTGTTTTAAGCAAACATTTAACCAAACCACTGGGTTAAAACAACCCATTTGCTGGGTTAAAACAACCCAATTGCTGGGTTTGTCCATTTTCAACCCAACTTGGGTTGTTTTTAACCCAGCATTTTTTAGAGTGTGGACATGTGCAAGATGTGCCTCTGGATTAGGACTGTGGTTCGGGTTAGGGTTAGTAGAGTCATTTGACATGTACTTCCAAAGTTACTTCTAGTCAGTAGAATGTACGTTGGGGGAGCATCAAAATAGAGTGAGCAGATATTAAGCAGACAGTCTACTAAAAATCTATTGAGAGTTAGATGACATGTACTTGCAAACTTACTAGTTAGTACATTATCAAGTGTTTTTATTATTATGTATTGTTGCATTTATTGTTTATGGATCCAACATATTGTCAATGTAAACACACCTTGAGTCCAAGACAATTTTCCACTTGGGGATCAAAGTGTATTTCATTTCATTTTTAATAGAATATCTAAAGTGGACTATTGAAATATTGAAAGTGTTACCACATACTTACTATAGGCTCAGATTAGGGTTTGGTTTAAGGTTAGTTTCATGTAGTTATGCATAATTTATAGTTATTACTATAGTAACTACATGTAATGTGTAACAATGACACCGTAAAAGAAAGTTAATAAAGTACATTTTAAATCATTACGTTTTAATAATCTTTTGTCATGCTTTAAAGTACACTTATTTTGATGTGTTGACTAACATACTAAGCACGTGTAAAGTTCTATAATTTTAACTGTAGTGTGTTATTCGATATTACATTTAAAGTTAATATATTTTAAATGTACTAAATTGCAACTTCATTATTAAACATGTGTAATTCCAAATATATTTAAATACATGACATACATGTTTCAATAGAAATGACATTAAGTATAGTTTACCGTAAATGCTTATCAGTATATTTGGCAGTACACTTTACAACCATTTTTTAAATACAATAGTATTATGACATTATTTATTTCTGTAATAAGTGCTCTTTTTAAAATGTATGCTAAAGTGCACTTGCTTTTCACAAGGGTAGGATGTTAAAATACTCCTTTTAATAATATCCAACAGATAACACAACTTGGAGATAGTACTGTATAATCGGCAATGTTTACAGAGAGCAAACATTATCACAGCAAAATGACAACAAGAATCAGCCATCAAATGATTGATCTTGGTCATGTGAGCTCACATCCCAGAAGCTTCCTGCAGTAAGAGGCACGTTTAAAGAGTGCTATTCATTCAAGTAAAGCTTTAATGCTCTGCTGAGTGCATATGGAGTCTCCCGTGTTCAGCCCTGAGGAAAAGTGTGTGTGTTTTAGCTGTGTGTGGGCAGCTGCAGCCGCAGGCAGTGCATCTGTTTGGTCCAATAAGAAGGATCCGTGTCTCACTGTATATGGGATTATGTGATAGATTCTCTGTGACGGTTTTGTGGGTGTGGAACAGGGAAAAAAATAGAAAAAAAAAATAAAGAAAATAAATTCTGTCCTCTTTAGAAATGTGAGACAGCTGTGGGTAATCTCCATTTGCTAATGTCTATGAATCTTTTTCAATCTCCTTTATGAACTGTCTCATCCATATTTATCAGTTAGTCACCCCTCCAGAGCCCTTATTTGGATACCAGTGGTGTGGTTGTCTAGGGGGTGTGTGAAATCAAAATTTCACTTTAGAGCTTTTTGGCTTTCAGTTCATGTTTGTTAGCTCATCTATATGCTAATGTACTCCTGAAAGTTGACAAAATTATCTTTTAATAAATGAACACATTTAAAATGGACAGTCTCTTTACGGCTAATATTCATACTTTAATTCCTTCCCTAATCAACAACTGATTAGATTGCCCTTTATTTTACACCTTATTGTGCTTGTCCAAGGTACAATAACTGAATAGACAGGGCCAACTGCCTATTGAATAAAAGATAAGCACACTCAATATGTCCCAACCAATATAAGATATGTCAACACAGGAACAAAAGTTGCACTTAGTCTTTAAGTGTAGGTTCTAAGGGTCCTGCTGGAGAATAGGTTCAGAAGTGGATCTGAAAGAGATCCTCCAGTTTTCATGTGACGCATAATGGTGGACTAGATCTGCTACGCACACTGTAACTGCAGCTATCACTGCTCCTTTTCTTATTGTTGCTGCAGAGAAAGTACAGGGACTTGCTACTGCCAAGACATACAGAGACATGCTGCTGTGAGCATGTTGGACACACTGCTGCTGCTGCATATATAGACATACATAATATCCTCTGTAGCAGAGGAACTCTGATAGGACGCCGCAGGAACGCTTAGAGCAAACACTGAACCAGACTATTTCAATGTTGAGCAAGGAAGCTCACTGGCTATAGATACAGCAGAGGCCAATCAGTAAGAGCCATGTAGTATGATAAGATTGCTAGCAGATTACATGTAAAGCATAATCAAGTGTAAGACGGTGCATGTAATACTCTCACTGACAAATAGACACCTAAGCTACTCAAAAAAATACTTGTTGTTTGAGAACAAATAGTTTGCAAATACAATACAAGCAAGTACTTTCTTAATAATCTTAATAACAGACTGAAAAATAATTGTCCTCACCAGGGGAAATTCGTGAGACACGTGGCCATTGGGTGGCAGTTTTGCACCAAACCCCAGTGCAGGGAACAGCTTATCACTGTCATAGTCCTGAATAATCTCCCCCACGGCTCTGAGTGCCAGTGCATACGCATTCAGATGATACGGGCTCATGTAGTGTAGAGAGGTAGGCTGGGAAGGGTTGCCTGTGATAAATAGAACAGACAGTAAAAAGACATTTAAAAGTATTTAAATATGTGAATTAGAATGCAAGACTTCATGCTGTACCAGTAATGATTTAGAATTTTGGGTAATTCTAATATAATAGTGCCATCTTTGTAACGTGTACCCATGATGATCTACTCACATTATTTGATCATTTGATGTTTTTGTCCCTGCAGTTCTCTTTTGAGTGGAACTTGACTCTGCGCCCTAGCATTGACGGCGGTGTCTGAAGCACGTGTCTACACACGGTAATTCCTGATTGGCGTGATGATGTAGTGATGTAGTGTAGAACGTCACAGAAACCATAAACCGATGCCTGATCTTCTTTGTCTGTAGAAGACGCATGTTTGAGCATGTGTTTGTTGTTTGTGTGTGCAATGTACTTTCTTTAGACCAGGAGTTATACTCAAAATGTCAGGTCTAAGATTTAGGAAATATATGCTTTATAATGGGGGACGATTAACACGAAATGTGTGTTCTTTGCATGGGTGAGGAGCATGCAAGATTAGCATGCGAGGTCAGTCCTTGAGGGGGCTGATTGTGTTCTTTGAGAGAAGTTTAACATCAGCAAGCTTCGATCTCGCTTGGCTCTCTTTTAAAGAGATGAGATCCAAGATCCTGCACCCCATGGCTCAGGTCCCGCAGCTGCCAAGGCGGCTTGACGACTTTGGTCATGGGGCTCACAGGTCAAGTGGCTGGAGGCGGAGCTTGATACGGGTGACAGAGCCTTTTCTTTTGTCCTCTCCACCAGCTCTGAGGACCCCGTTCTGAATCTCGAAATTCGCTCTGCGATATCTTCAGACCAGAACAAGGAACTTATGCTGTCTGTGTCTGACTCTGAGGAGTTGGATGCAGACAAACAGGAGGGTTAGGGTTAGGGTACGGGCGACTTTGGTCATGGGGCTCACAGATCAAGTTGCCAGAGGCGGAGCTTGATACGGGAGACAGAACCCTTTCTTTTTCCCTCTCTACCAGCTCTGAGGACCCCGTTCTGGATCTCGAAGCTCGCTCTGTGACATCTTCAGACCAGAACAAGGAACTCATGCTGTCTGTGTCTGAGGAGTTGGATGCAGACAGACAAGCGGGTGCTTCAGCAGAGCAGTCCTCTCAGTCTGTCGCGTTCGAGGAACTGCTTGAGGTTGTGACTCGGGCCATGGCCAAATTAACTCTAGACTGGCCTGATGAGAAGAAAGTCACTTGGTCGAAACTGGATGACTGTTATTTAACATCTGGCTGAGAGCAACCTCCCTGCCAGCATCTTCCGTTCTTCCCTGACCTCCACACTGAGATTTTGAGGTCTTGGAGGAATCCGTACTCAGTGCATAATCTGGCCACCTCAACATATCCCATGGCAAACGGTATGTGCGAGCACAGGTACGAGGTGATGCCGACAGTGGTAGAGACACTTGTGGTCTATCACATCGTTGTGGTGGAAACCTGCCTTACCCACCAAGCCTTGTCAGGCGGTCTTGCAGGCCTACCAGGCTGACCTGCTTAAAGACTTGGATTATGCTAAGGGATTAACCCCTAAGGGCGGTGAAAGAGCTACACAGGGCCACAGATCTCACCCTCCATGTGACCAAGCAGACGGCCCGTGCCATTGGCCATTCAGTGGCTGTTGGGTCGTAAAAGAAGCGGCACCTGTGGCTCAACCTTAAGGGGATAAAGGAAAGAGACAAGTCTTTCCTTCTGGATTTCGCCTACTGGCCTATTCAGTGGCGCAGTCAACACCATTGTCGACAGGTACCAGGAGGCCAAGAAACAATTGCCGATATTCAAAAAACTGATCCCTCTGTGAATTCAGGAGCCGGCTTGATCCAGCAGCCGTTCCAGGCCAAGGCCCAGTGTTAGGAGAGAAGCCAGTGTTCCCCCCATAAAGACAAGGGGGGCGATAAGAACTCTCAGGCACAGCTGTCCAGGGGGAGACAGGATTTTAGATGTTATCTCCTCCACTGAAGCTAAGAAAAAGCCCTGACAACCATAGGTCCTGGCCCCCTGGGGCTGGATAGTACAGATGGGCTGAGGTAAACAGACATGGGCTGAGGCTGTGTCTGTATGCCTTTCCTTCCATAGCTCTGCTCCCGGCGTTTCTAGCAAGGGTCTGCCAGGACCGAGTCCACCTCGTAGTGGATCAATTCTGGACAGCACAAGTATGGTTCTCTGACCTGTTATCTCTCCTAGAGCGCATTCCATGGGAGATCCCGGTTCGGAAAGATCTTCTGTCTTAAGTGCAGAGGGGCGATCTACTACCCCAAGCTGGAGAGCTGGAGATTTGGAAACTTAGACTTTGCTCCAAGTGATGTCAGAGCTATGCTGCACCCCAGACCAGACTATATTCTAAAAGTTCCTTCTATGGCTGGTCAGCCAGTGGTCTTGCAGGCTTCCTTCCCTCTGCCTCATGAGATGCAAAAGCCAGAAATTCTGCACCTTTTACGTCCGGTCCGTACTCTGAGGATCTATGTCCACCCCTCAGGCCAGTGGCGTAAATGCTCTCAGCTTCTGGTCTGGTTTGTTGGCTGCAATAGAGGCAATGCGTCACCAAGCAGAGTATCTCACATAGGATCACTGACGCTATCTCCCTCTCCTACGATGTATGCGGAATGGCTTCGCCTCTAAGGGTTAGGGTCCACTACACCAGGAGAGTTCCAAAGCTCTTGCCAGGGGTGCATCCTTACAAGATGTCTGTGCTGCGGCAGGATGGTCCTCTCCACACACATTCATCAGGTTTTATAGTCTGGATGTGGATTCAACCCCAGGGTCTCAAGTCCTTCAGGGTTGATCTGGATTCAGTCTGCGCTCAACAACTGTCTGTGCAGATACACAATCTTGTTGGTGCAGGTACTATCCCGTGGTGTGGCAGCATTGGTATTGAAGTTCTGCCATGATGCGGCGATGAGTTCCACTCGAAAGGGAACATCTCAGGTTACGTATGTAACCCGGTTCCCTGAGTGAGGAACGAGACGCCGCATCCTGTTGCCACACCCCGGTTATTCCTGTGCATCTTCAGACAATTACAATCTGACGATGTGCTGTTCAGGTGTCGATTTATGGTTTCGGTGATGGACTATAGCGGTGTGACGCAGCATCTCATTCCCCTCTCAGGGAACTGGGTTACATGTGTAACCTGAGATGTTTCTGTTCAACCTTGTTATGCTGTGAAATTTCCCCTTTTAAAAATAATGATCTACCATTATCTTTAAGAGTGTATTTTGATCACTTGGTTACAACAAAGGGTATTTAGTAGTAATTCATTATGTATACCCTTAAGTTAGCTCTTTTAAGTTGAATAGTTCAACATTAGGGTAAATAATCTGTGATATTTTTGGTTTTACTGCACAAAGCATAATAATATTGATAATGCAGTATGATTAGATGATATTTGCTAGCATTCTAATACTGATCTTCAACCCTGTAATATTCAACCACAAAGATTTTGAATGCAATCAAGTGAGTACATTCAAACATGTTTTGAAAAAGAAATGACTTGTAATTTAATGTGACTTGTAAATAAAATATGCAGGTAACATACTTGAGGATATTGCTTTTATTTTAACATATGCTGTGTCTTAGATTTTTACAGTCAGAACAATGAGAAAATAGTGATTTTTGGCATGAGACATTCTCTACTGCCTACTGTTTTTAAAAGTCAATTAAAAAAGCTAGAAGAGGTGTTTCATTTTAACTTTTAAATACTATTTTTGACATAGTATCTGTAGAAATTCTCTGTACTTTTAACACAACTGTTAGAACTTTGGAAGGTTACAAATTTATAATTGGAACTTTGGTCTAGGGTGGGATAATGATCTCTTGAAAGTTTGGCAGTAATAAAGCTTTCATTTTTAGAAGTTAAAAAATAAAAAATATATTCATAAATAAAAAGATTGAATTTACATACACACATATAAAAATAATCCATTATCATAACATACATGATGTTAGAAATCATTTTTATTTGAAAAGCAATTGTTCTGTAATGTAAATAAGCTCACCGTTTGAAGCAGTAAAATCAATCGCCACTGTGAAATTAATTTGAGTGCTGCAAGAGAACAGAGCAAAAACACTAATTTGAGCACATATGTATCATAACATAAAATATATGAGGCTTATCAAAGCATAATAAAGCTCCTGAGTCAAATCTCCAGTGAGCTGACTATGTGAAACTGTGTCTCAGCTCAATTTAATCTGTGGGCAGAAATGAAGGAAATTATTCCTGAGAGCATCTCTTTGTTTATCTAATATTCTCTCTGCCGCTTTCTGTTTTTTCTGTCTGGTCAACAGAATGCATATACAGCTTTGCAAAGTGTCTGTAAGAATTTTCCACAGTAGTCTTTTTGCAGATCCTTCCAATTATTCTGCCGATATTTCCAGTGTTTGCTTGACTGTTTGAAGGCCAGGTCATGTGCCTGGGGTCTCTGTGTCTCTCAGAATAGAGCGGTCTATTTATAGCTCAGTTTATTACGGCATCATAATGCAGTGCGCACCCTGTGAATATGGGTGTGTGACGTGGAGAGAAGAGAGGGGAAGGGGAATTATTAATGGATGGTGAGGCACAGCAATATGTTTCCAGTCTCAGTAGATGAGCTTGAGTATGTTCGTACATACCATGGAATACCCGGATGATGTCACATTTGCTAAATATTTCAGATACTGAATTCCACAATTTCTAGAATGACGTATCGGTAACACTTTATAATAAGGTTTCATTAGTTAACATTAGTTAATGTATTAACTAACATGAACTAACCATGAGCAATACATTTGTTACTGTATCTTTGTTAACGTTAGTTAATAAAAATACAGCTGTTCATGTTAGTTCACAGTTCACTAATGTTAACAAGATTTAGTAATGTTAGAAGTATTAGTAAATGTTGAAATTAACATTAACAAAGATTAATAAATGCTTTATAAGTGCAGTTCATTATTAGTTCATGTTTACTAATGTAGTTAACTAATGTTAACTAATGAACCTTATTGTAAAGTGTTACCGACGTATCTATTAATTCTAGATGCCACTTGCCAAATTAAACAAACGGTAATAAAATCTCTTTGACTTACTCATTGGCATATAATGGACATGTGACAATGTAGCATTGCTACTGTTTAAAACATTTAGGTTACTTTATTTTAAGGTGTCATTGTTAAAGTGTAATTATATATTTAAGTACTGAGTAATATGAATTAACTACATGTACTTACTATAGAGTTAGGGTAGTTTGGTTGAGGGTTAGTTGCATGTAATTATGCGTAATTTACTGTTATTACTATGTTAGTACATGTACTATATATAATAAGGACACTGTAAAATAAATTATTTTTGCATAGTATTTCATATACACAAAAAGTATTAGTACTATTTACTAATTTAACACTACTTTACTGTTAAACAGTAAATATATTCATTTTGACTGTCATTTATAAGCATTATGGAAGCTTGTTTCCGCCACAGAAACTTTTTTCTTGTCAGATTTGTGAGTTTATATCTTGCTTTTTTTCTCTCAGAGTATTAGATATAAACTCGCACTCGCAAATTATAAAGTTATAATTGTGAGATATTAAAAAGTATTTTTTCTCAGAATTTCTCTCTCAGAATGATCAGATATAAAACTTATAGCACATATATAAACGAGATAAAACTAGATATAAATGAGATAAATATATAGAGATATTTTTTATTCCAGGGAGGAAAAAACTTCCAAATGCCTATATATACACTCACCTAAAGGATTATTAGGAACACCTGTTCAATTTCTCATTAATGCAATTATCTAATCAACCAATCACATGGCAGTTGCTTCAATGCATTTAGGGGTGTGGTCCTGGTCAAGACAATCTCCTGAACTCCAAACTGAATGTCAGAATGGGAAAGAAAGGTGATTTAAGCAATTTTGAGCGTGGCATGGTTGTTGGTGCCAGACGGGCCGGTCTGAGTATTTCACAATCTGCTCAGTTACTGGGATTTTCACGCACAACCATTTCTAGAGTTTACAAAGAATGGTGTGAAAAGGGAAAAACATCCAGTATGCGGCAGTCCTGTGGGCGAAAATGCCTTGTTGATGCTAGAGGTCAGAGGAGAATGGGCCGACTGATTCAAGCTGATAGAAGAGCAACTTTGACTGAAATAACCACTCGTTACAACCGAGGTATGCAGCAAAGCATTTGTGAAGCCACAACACGCACAACCTTGAGGCGGATGGGCTACAACAGCAGAAGACCCCACCGGGTACCACTCATCTCCACTACAAATAGGAAAAAGAGGCTACAATTTGCACGAGCTCACCAAAATTGGACAGTTGAAGACTGGAAAAATGTTGCCTGGTCTGATGAGTCTCGATTTCTGTTGAGACATTCAGATGGTAGAGTCAGAATTTGGCGTAAACAGAATGAGAACATGGATCCATCATGCCTTGTTACCACTGTGTAAGGCATGGTGGTGGTGGTGGTGGTGTAATGGTGTGGGGGATGTTTTCTTGGCACACTTTAGGCCCCTTAGTGCCAATTGGGCATCGTTTAAATGCCACGGCCTACCTGAGCATTGTTTCTGACCATGTCCATCCCTTCATGACCACCATGTACCCATCATCTGATGGCTACTTCCAGCAGGATAATGCACCATGTCACAAAGCTCGAATCATTTCAAATTGGTTTCTTGAACATGACAATGAGTTCACTGTACTAAAATGGCCCCCACAGTCACCAGATCTCAACCCAATAGAGCATCTTTGGGATGTGGTGGAACGGGAGCTTCGTGCCCTGGATGTGCATCCCACAAATCTCCATCAACTGCAAGATGCTATCCTATCAATATGGGCCAGCATTTCTAAAGAATGCTTTCAGCACCTTGTTGAATCAATGCCACGTACAATTAAGGCAGTTCTGAAGGCGAAAGGGGGTCAAACACAGTATTAGTATGGTGTTCCTAATAATCCTTTAGGTGAGTGTATAATCATATCATATTTATACCTTTCATATGGTATAAAATGTAATGTTGTTTAGAAGGATAGTTATTGATGTACAAGTGCACACACACACACAAATACTCACCCTCCTTTGATGTAGTCCAGGAACGTAACCTCAACATCAATGAAGCAGGACAGCAGAGTGACCTGTCGACATGAAAGTTTGGTAACACTTCCTATGTAGAGTCCTAAAGGGCATCATCACACTTTCGATAAGCAATGCATACTTTAATCATAAATGTCATATCAATATTCATGCTCGGGGTGATGATGTAACTCTCTAGAGTCACGGCATCAGGGCAGACCAATGATGAGCTACATCAACATTTATGAATATTTATATGCACAGCTTATGAAGGCATTGTGCATTGCTTATGAAGATATAATGTAGGACCTTCTATAAGAAGTCTTACCAATAAGGATGTTTGTTTGTTAGAACAAACAGGTATTGCTTTCTTTTGTTCTTCTTTGGAACTTTTTTTTTCTTTGTTAATTAAACTGGAAGATCTAGTTAAAAATGCACTCACGGTTCCTGAGTTTAGATATTTCTTCTTCTTTTTCTTTTTCTTGGGGTTCAGCACCTGCAGAAATGCAGCAAAATCAGACACAGGAAGTTGTTGAAATGATGAATCTCAAAAAATGGTGAAACATTGCATATAAATTTCCATTCATTTGGTTTACACAGTTTTAACATAAACACATTTAAAAAACGTAATGTGACGCATATTTGTCAGTCATACATAAAAGAAACAGGTAAGACTTCTGCACTCAAAAAAGTCTATTATTAACTCATTTGATCAATTTGATTTATTAATAATCATATTATCAAAATGCATTTATTCAAATTTCTTAAAATCAGAACAAATTCATTGTGTTTTTGTTTCATTGTTCATTGTAAAATCCTTAAAATTTATTCAGTTAAAAAGTATGAACATGGTTCGAATGTGTCTAGCTGTGGAACAAGCAATTTTCATTTAATAAAAATGTATGAGATTGAAACTAACTGGATTCATTGATGATAAATATATAAACTTGGTTATTGTGTATTTAAAACACATTCGATTTAATAGTACTTGTTACAGAAATGTTTCTCGTTTCTAAATGACTTTTTACTCATTTAAAAAACGTACTATTTAACTGTATTTAAAATATACAGTTGTATGTGAAACGCTTAAAGAATCTGGGAAAAGTGAATAATTTTAACTAAATAAGAGGGATCATACAAAATTTTATTTTTTATTTAGTACTGTCTTGAACAAGATATTTTACATAAAAAAATGTTTACATATAGTCCACTAGACAAAAAAAATAGCTGAATTTATTAAAATGACCCCGTTCAAAAGTTTGTGATCCCTTGAGTCTTAATACTGTGTGTCGTTCCCTGATGATCCATGGCTGTGTGTGTGTTTTGTGATGGTTGTTCCCTTTCGTTCAGTCACTCCGAGTAACGTCAGTGACTGATGAATGGGGGTTTTGCCTAGAAGCCTATCATCTTCGAGATCTAGAAAACGCCCAATGGCAGTGCCAATGCCATGGGCATGCGGAATTTGCATAGCGTAACTCCGCCCCACAGCGTGGGTATAAAAGGACTCTGGCAACATCGCATTATGTTTCTGCTTCAGAGCCAAGAGCATCTATCTCTTCACTCTTTAAGCCTTCTGAGTATATCGTCAAGCTTCTTCGAGACAAGCAGCTCTCCAGTCGGTGTTGGTGTGACGACGTGTTCCAGCGATCTCACATTGCCTGCCTGCTGATCTGTGCAGTGATCTGCAACAGCTGTGTGTGTGCTTCCCTGGGCGCTTCAGCACTCTGCAGAGCTTTCTCTCACAAAAAGAGCTTGCGCGTGGCACGTCTTTTTAAAGACGGTTCGCCTGTGCACTTCTGAGTGCGGTCGATCTCTGTTGCCATCTGATGGGCACAATCACTGCTTGACGTGTTTGGGCTTCAGCACGCTCAAGCAGCGTTTGTGGATGAGTCATGGATGAGTCATGTTCTCACTGCGGGAACATGACCATCACAATGTTGCGGCCGAGACTCAATGACCCCCGTAAAGGGAAGAGAGTACCCTCTGCCACACCCCAATCTACCGTCTCCGAGAGAGATGGTACTTTGGCTGGTGGCCAGGGTGACCTGAGGGTTAGGGTGTGGTATAAACCCCGACGATCATTCCTCGGGCCACCCCCCCCCCTCTCGCACACTGCTACCTGCGAGTGGTCGGACTGAAGGAGTGGGACCATCTGCGGACGCCCCGCGTGTTTAGTTCGGCGCTCCAGAGGACGACGAGACGTTGATCGCCGCATCTCAAGGTGGGCTGGAGTCCCCTGGGGATGAAGATTCGGCTATGCTGCCGCCTTCGGGCTCAGTTGCAATCACGGTCGAGACTCAATGACCCCCGTATGGAGGTAGAGTCCCCTCTGCCACACCCCAATTATCCTCTCCACGTGATGGGATGCTTGGCTGGTGGCCAGGGTGACCTGAGGGCTGCGGTGTGGCATAAACCCCAACGATTATTCTTCGGGCCACACCCCCCTCTTGCACACTCCCTTGCAGCACCCCTCCAAGGCCTCTAGGTTCTCATCTACTTTGGTGGCGAGGTACTACAGAGCTGCGGGGCAGGCCGTCGCCTCTCTGCATGCCATGGCCATTCTTCAGGCCTACCAGGCCCGGATGCTCTGTGACATGCACGAGGGTAGAGCTGACCCAGGGCTCAGAAATGAGCTGCGTGCCGCCACCGACCTCGCCCTCCGGGCGACGAAGGTGACCGTGCGCTCCCTGGTTCAGGTGATGTCCACAGCTGTGGTCCAGGAAAGACATGGTTCAACCTGGTCGATATGAGAGAGGCTGAGCGAACCCGGTTCCTCAACGCTCACATGTCCCAGGCTGGCCTCTTCGGCAGCACGGCTGAGAACTTCGCCCAACAGTTCTCGGCCGCCCAGAAGCAGACTGAGGCCATGAAACATGTACTGCCCTGGCGGCCAGCTGCTGCCTCACTCAGCCGCCGGCTCAGTCGCCTCAGTCTGCTTGCTGCCGAGGGCGCCCTCCTACGGCTTCCACCCCTCCCGCCCGGCCCCAGCAGCAGCCCGGGCCGCGCTGTGGAGGTGCTCACAAGAAGACGCCCCTGTCCGCTCCCAAGCACTGCAGCCCGCCTTACGCCAGGCTAAGCGGCGCTCCTGACGCGGACAGCTCAGGGATGGGCAGTTCTTTCAAGGAGATGGTAGCAGGACCACTCCTTCCCCCGGTGGAGGGCCGGGGGGGAATATTTGCAGCTGCTGGCCCCCGGGTTGGCAGCACCCTATATGGTAAAGAAAGAACTAGCTCACCCATCCCTGAGCACCCAGAGACCGTGCACGGCAGTGTGCGCCGCCCCCGGGCCACGCAACTTTCGTCCCTCTCTGACGCCAGTCTCCTGTCGGAGCAGACCCGAGTGGAACGCACATCCTTCCCTGGTCCCGCTCCATGATCCAGGTCCGCCCACGCTCCAAGGTCCAGGTCTGCCCACTCTCCAAGGTCCAGGTCCGCCCACGCTCCAAGGTCCATGTCCGCCCACGCTCCAAGGTCCAGGTCCGCCCTCGCTCCATGGCCCAGGTCCGCCCACGCTCCATGGCCCAGGTCTGCCTACGCTCCATGGCCCAGGTCCGCCCATGCTCCCCCATGACCGCCCCCCCTAGACTTTTGTGGGTGTTGTGGTTTTGTTTGGGCGTCTGGGGCCGCCCATAGAGGGGGGGAACTGTCACAGTGTGTTTTGGGTTATGTTTCATGTTCTTAGTTTATCATGTTCACTGTCATGTCATGACATTTCCATGCCCTCATGTGTTCTTGTGTTATGCCATTGGTTCATTGTTTAATCAGTGTTCACAGGTGTCCCTTGTCTTGTCATTAGTCCTTGTCTAGTATTGATGTTGTAACCTGCTGTCGGTGAGTCTTATGTTTAGCTATGCCACGCCAAGTCTTTGTTTTGCCAAGCCATGTCTTTGTTCTATGTTTTGCATTTTGATTTAAGTTTAATAAAACTGCACTTGGGTTCAGCAAACTTGCCTCCAGTGGACCGAACATTACAGTTTATATCTCACAATTTTTTTCTCTCAAAGAATGAGATATAAACCTGCAAGTTATAAAGTTATAGTTGTAAGTTATAAACTAACAATTGCGTGAAAAAAGTCAGAATTTAATGAAGATTCATTGGTGATAAATATATAAACGTGGTTATTGTGTATTTAAAATACATTCAGTTTAATAGTACCTGTTTCTTATTTGCTTTTATGTATCTATGATGACTGACAAATATGCATCACACTAAGTTTGTTAGTTTGTGTTAAAACTGTGTAATCCAAATGGATGGACATTTTATATACAATTGCTCTAACTAAACTACATTTTAATCAAAATATTGCAAAATATATTTATATCTGTAGCATATCAAGCATTTTGCCACAATATGTGAATATGGGCACACTAGGTATGCATGAATTCAGTGGCAAGAAATTCATCCACTGTGAAGAGTTTCTGGACAGAGATGATGGATAATGGTTGTCAAAAAACTAGATCATCAGAAGCTCTTGGTGGAGATGAACATTTGAAGACGTTTGTTAGACCTCTCGCTGTTATCTAAGGTTCTTGTGCCGTGGCCGGTTTTGATAAGTGTTCTTGTCATGGGTTTGATTTATGCTTCAGTGATATGGAGGTCATACAAATAACGAAAAAAGATGAGATTTCAAAGGGATGGGGGACAAAATGTCACAGTAAAGCCAGAAACATAATTTATGCAAGTAAACGCAGTTCTCAAGGGGGCAAAAGAGTTACTGTATGTCAGTACATTTAGGGCCAGATTTACTAAACAGAGCAAATTGGCATGAGAGTACAATTCCAAAAATGAGAGTGGAAAGTTCAGCGTGTGATCTACTGACGACAGGCAAATTAAAGAATCATTTCCATAATGACCAACACAATCTACCAGAGCAGTGCTAGTTAGCGTCTGGTTTAAGACATGCTTTTATTGGGCATTAAATAATGGCGCAAACACCAGTAAATTGACTAGCGCAAACCTTAGTAAAGTAAATTATTCATTTAAATCCATAAATTTCTCCTCCCATAATTTTTTTTTTAAAGGGAAAACTCCTACAAATGCATATGCAATAAGATCAGCCGCAAAAATAACCCTGTCCACGCCTTTTTTGAAGCTAATTTTTCACTGCGTGTCTTTAGAAAATCCTGACAGTGGTTTTATAACACCAAAAGAGGGATTGCGCTGGTGCAAGATCAAAATACAGCAAAAACAGTATTATTGTGAAATATTTTTACAATTTAAAAAAAAATTTTTTAAGTGCAATTTATTTCTGTGATTCAAAGCTGAATTTTCAGCATCATTACTCCAGTCTTTAGAGTCACATGATTCTTCAGAAATCATTCTAATATGATTATTTTGAAACATTTATTGAAACATGATTTGAAACATTTATGATGTTGAAAACAGTTGTGTAAATTTTTTTTTCAGGATTATTTAATGAATAGAAAGTTCAAAAGAACAGTATTTATCTAAAATATAAAGCTTTTGCAACAAGCTTTTGTCTACAGTCACTTGATCAATGTATTGCATCCTTGCTGAATAAATGTATTCATTTCTTTAAGTTCTTCCCCCCCCCAAAAAATAAATAAATTCTTACTGACCCAAAACTTTTGAACAGTAGTACAATGTTACAAAAGCTTTCTATTTCAGATACATACTGTTCTTTTGAACTTTCTATTCATCAAAGAAACCTAAAAAATGTTTTACACAACTGCTTACAACATTGATAATAATCATAAATGTTTCTTGAGCAGCAAATCATCATATTAGAATTAATTTCAAGGATCATGTGACACTGAAGACTGGAGTAATGATGCTGAAAATACAGCTTTGCATCACAGGAATTAATTACATTTTAAAATATATTCAAATAGAAAACAGTAATTTTACATTTTAATAATATTTCACAATATTACAGCTTTTTTTGTATTTTTAATAACATAAATGCAGCCTTGGTGAGCAGAAGAGACTTCTTTCAAAAACAATCAAAATAGTACTTCCAAACTTTTGACTGGTAGTGTATACCAAAACATTTAGACAATTTAAACTTACAGGGTTTTATCTGGTGAATAACTGTCTGACGAATCAGATTTTCTAATGCTATATATGAAATAAGTAGCTTCTTTTAGTTACTTCCTGAAGGCTCAACCACGCACTTATGAAGTAATGTTAATGTCTGCGTTAAAGTCTTGGATAGTTCAAGAAGACATTTATATTTTAGGCAGGCGTGTGTGAAAAATACATGGGGAAAAAGAAAGTGGCTTACCTCCCACACAGTAAACTGAGAGTGGCCTTTAGAGAGCTCCCTGTAGCTGGTGCTGAACTCTCCGATGTAGTCATGACTGAAAACAAACACACACAGTCTCATGCAATATCTTGATGCTTCTTATTTTAGTAATTACAGAATGGCTGTTTTTTTCTTACCCTCCATCTCTGTCCCAGTCATACACTTCGATTTTTATTGCTCTGCAAAAAAAAAAAAGATAAAAAGAAAGTTCAGTCATTGAAAGCATTGGTGGTATTATATAGATCACTCTATTTTGATGAGATTTGTAAAGTCATTTTTCTATAGATTTTAAATATTCTATCAGACAAAGAATGTCTTTAAGTGTTGATATACACTCACCTAAAGGATTATTAGGAACACCATACTAATACTGTGTTTGACCCCCTTTCGCCTTCAGAACTGCCTTAATTCTACGTGGCATTGATTCAACAAGGTGCTAAAAGCATTCTTTAGAAATGTTGGCCCATATTGATAGGATAGCATCTTGCAGTTGATAGAGATTTGTGGGATGCACATCCAGGGCACGAAGCTCCCGTTCCACCACATCCCAAAGATGCTCTACTGGGTTGAGATCTGGTGACTGTGGAGGCCATTTTAGTACAGTGAACTCATTGTCATGTTCAAGAAACCAATTTGAAATGATTCGAGCTTTGTGACATGGTGCATTATCCTGCTGGAAGTAGCCATCAGAGGATGGGTACATGGTGGTCATAAAGGGATGGACATGGTCAGAAACAATGCTCAGGTAGGCCGTGGCATTTAAACGATGCCCAATTGGCACTAAGGGGCCTAAAGTGTGCCAAGAAAACATCCCCCACACCATTACGCCACCACCACCAGCCTGCACAGTGGTAACAACATTTTTCCAGTCTTCAACTGTCCAATTTTGGTGAGCTCGTGCAAATTGTAGCCTCTTTTTCCTATTTGTAGTGGAGATGAGTGGTATCCGGTGGGGTCTTCTGCTGTTGTAGCCCATCCGCCTCAAGGTTGTGCGTGTTGTGGCTTCACAAATGCTTTGCTGCATACCTCGGTTGTAACAAGTGGTTATTTCAGTCAAAGTTGCTCTTCTATCAGCTTGAATCAGTCGGCCCATTCTCCTCTGACCTCTAGCATCAACAAGGCATTTTCGCCCACAGGACTGCAGCATACTGGATGTTTTTCCCTTTTCACACCATTCTTTGTAAACTCTAGAAATGGTTGTGCGTGAAAATCCCAGTAACTGAGCAGATTGTGAAATACTCAGACCGGCCCGTCTGGCACCAACAACCATGCCATGCTCAAAATTGCTTAAATCACCTTTCTTTTCCGTTCTGACATTCAGTTTGGAGTTCAGGAGATTGTCTTGACCAGGACCACACCCCTAAATGCATTGAAGCAACTGCCATGTGATTGGTTGATTAGATAATTGCATTAATGAGAAATTGAACAGGTGTTCCTAATAATCCTTTAGGTGAGTGTATATGATGTGTGTCTCGGCGGATGGTGGGACTAAATATCCTACACAACCTACTGCAAACTGGCATTCAGATCTGCCTCCAATTTAGTCAGCAACGTCCAAAGTCCCACTATACAATCAATTCCCGAAGGACGAAATCAAATCCCACACTACATTTTCTGTTTCACTCGGATATACACAAAGCTTTTGTTTTTCAACATGTTTTTTAATTTTCCACCTTTATTCATAAAATTACTCTAAAGATTATTTAGTTTTTATATGTTGTCGAATGTGGTTTGTGACTTTGAGAAATTAATATACACTTTATTGCCAAAAGTTTTGGGACGCCTGCCTTTACATGCACATGAACTTTAATGACATCCCATTCTTAATCCGTAGGGTTTAATATGGAGTTGGCCCACCCTTTGCAGCTATAACAGCTTCAACTCTTCTGGGAAGGCTTTCCGGGAACTTTAAACAAAACACTATGGCGAATAGGCAGCAGCAGTTTAGAGTGTGTGTGCACCCCTGCCCACGCTTCCTTACGGGTGGGGACACACACACTCTTTGTGTTGCATGTTTGGGAGAGGAGCATGCACGGTCAGCGCTCGAGGGCGCTGGCTGTGAGCACTGTGAAGTGATTCCATTGCGGACGCTCCGATCCTGCCTGGCGTTCTTTCGCAAAGATGCTTAGGCTTGCATTCCCCAGGGCTCTGGTCCCGCTGCTGCCGAGGCACAGCGGCGATCGCAGTCCTGGGGTTCGCAAATGGATCTATCAGCGGGGTTAGAGACGGGCCCAGCCTTATCTCTGCCCTCACCTGATAGATCCAGTTTCTTCTCTCTGGGTTTGGAAGCACACACTGCGGTTACTTCCTCCCCGATTGAGGCACCTTTGATGCAGCTCTCCAGTTCTGAGGATCTGGAGAGTGTTAGCATCAGAGAAAGTGAGGATTCGCCACCTCAGTCACACGCATATGAAGAGCTGGTTGAGGTTGTGACGCGGGCTGTAGAACGTTTAAATATTGACTGGCCCGCAGATAAGCAGGATGTTCGTTCTAAAAGTAAGCTGGACAAACGTTTTCTGCCGACTCGTTTACAACCTCAACGTCGGGGCCTACCGTTTTTTTCCCTGATCTCCACACCGAGGTGGCGAGATCATGGGAGAAACCGGTTTCTTATAGAGTTTACAGTGCACAAACATCTCACTACTCCTCTATATTAAACTACAGAGAACACGGTTATGGGGAGATGCCAAAAGTAGAAGATACATTAGCTAGTTATCTTTCCCCTGAGTCTGCATCTTCCCTAAAGGCCCCGACATTACCCACTAAGCCAGTACGAACAACATCAGCGCTAGTGGGTAAAGCATACTCAGCGGCTGGTCAGGCTGCAGCATGCCTTCACACTATGTCGCTGCTGCAGGCCTACCAGGCTGAGTTGCTTGGAGATATGGATGAGAGCGGGGGTATTGGCCCTGATGTGTCTCTCAGGGCCACCAAGGAAACCCAATCGGCCGCTCTATGGCCTTGGTGGCTACTGAGAGGCATCTCTGGCTCAAACTGAGCAATATAAAAAAAAAGGACAAGAGTTTTCTGATGGATGCACCCCTGTCACCTTCTGGCCTATTCGGCGACGCTGTTAACTCAGTTGTCGATAGATTCCAGAAAGCAGCTAAGCAGGCGGTTGCATTCCAGAAACTCCTCCCACGCCGCTCACATATCGCCGGGGCTGCCCCTTTGGCTTGGCAAACATCTAAATCCAGCTCTTCATATCGTGCTACACAAAAACAGAGCGTGGCCTCTCGTGCTCCCCCTCAGAAAGATTGGGGACGCGGGAGGCAGGCTCAACCGCAGCCTTCGAGGGGTAAAACGGATCTGAGGACCGTTATTATGTTCAAGAAGGCTGCGGGGAAAAGGTCCTGACGTCTGAGGGGTCAGGCCAATGAGGGCAGTCCCCCCAAAGCAGAGCGGTCAACACCTCATTATACGGTGCCCGTCTCCTGGTACCTCTAGTAGAATTTTTGGCAGCGTGGAAGCTACTGCCAAATGTTTCTCGCTGGGTCCTGCGGACCATAGAAAAAGTGTATCAAATACAGTTCAGGTCTCGCCTGCCCAGGTTTATGGGGTTTATGGGCATACCAATATCGAGTTCTTCCATTCGGCCTAGCATTATCACCCCGCACTTTCACGAAATGCGTAGATGCAGCTCTGGCGCCTCTGCGTCTTCAGGGTATTCCCATTATGAACTACATCGACAATTGGTTGATTTTAGCTCAGTCGCATCAGTTGGCGGTTCGGCATCGAGATATCGTTCTCGCCCACATGAAGGAGTTGGGGTTACAGCTAAATGCCAAAAAGAGTGTGCTTTCTCCACTACAGAGGACCACTTTTTTAGGCGTGGTGTGGGACTCAACGTCGATGCAGGCACGCCTGTCACCGGCACGTGTAGAGTCCATTCTTTCGGCTGTAATAAATATAAAACTAGGCCAGTCACTCACTGTGAAACAGTTTCAGAGACTATTGGGTTTGATGGCAGCAGCCTCCAACGTGATACCTTTTGGACTGCTGTACATGAGACCCCTGCAGTGGTGGCTCAGGACCAAAGGGTTTTCCCCGAGGGGCAATCCCTTTCGCATGATCAGGGTCACGCGGCGATGCTTACGTGCCCTGGTTATGTGGAAGAAACCTTGGTTCCTGTCCCAGGGTCCCGTGTTGGGAGTTTCGGTCGTCGCAAAATGCTAACGACAGATGCCTCTCTCACAGGCTGGGGAGCGATCCTAGAAAGGACGCTCGACTCAAGGTCTGTGGAGGGACCACCATCTCTCATGGCACATCAATCGCCTGGAGATGTTGGCAGTATTTCTGGCTCTGAAGAATTTCCTCACAGATCTCAGGGGCCATCATGTGCTAGTCTGCTCAGACAACACATCGGTGGTCGCCTATATAAATCATCAGGGGGTCTGCGTTCGCATCCGCTTTGCAAACTGGTGCACCAGATCCTCCTGTAGTCCCAGGGAAAGTTGCTTTCAGATCAGATCATCACGATCAGATGATAAGAGCAAATCAATTGTAACTCTAATGAGAGCAGTCTCAGTACTATGATACGGTCTAAATCCTGACTGGAAATCCTCACAGATATCATTTCTTGATTCTCTTGATTTGAGATTGGCCTGTAATTGACTAATTCTGTAGGATCAAGTTGTGTTTTTTTAATAAGTGGTTTAATAATAGCCAACTTAAAAGTTTTCGGTACATATCCTAATGACAAAGATGAATTAATGATATTAAGAGGAGGATCTATGACCTCTGGAAGCATCTCTTTCAGTAGCTTAGTCGGTATAGGGTCGAGCATACATGTCGTTGATTTAGATGATTTAAAGAGTTTAGCCAATTCTTCCTCTCCTATAGCAGTGAATGAATGGAATTTTTCCTCAGTGACACTACAATGCAGTGTCTGAAGTGATACTATAGTAGATGGTTGCATAGTTATAATTTTCTTCCTAATATTATTAATCTTGCACGTAAAGAAGTTCATAAAGTCATTACTGCTGTGCTGTTTGCAAACGTCAGAAGTTGAAGCTTTATTTCTTGTTAATTTAGCCACTGTTTAAATACCTAGGGTTGTGTTTGTTTTCTTCGAAGAGAGTCGAGAAATAAGCAGATCTAGCTGTTTTTATGGCCTTTCTGTACACAATCATGCTCTCTTTCTACGAAATGTGAAAAAGTTTTGTTTTCTTCCAGCTGCGCTCCATTTTTCTGGCTGCTGTTTTAAGGGCCCAAGTGTGCTCGTTGTACCATGGTGTTGGACTATTTTCTTTAATCTTCCTTAAGCGCAGAGGAGCAACTGTGTCTAAAGTGCTGGAAAAGAGAGAGTCAATAGTTTCTGTTGCAACATCGAGTTCCTCTAGGCTATCTGGGATGCTGAGGAGATGAAACTGATGAGGAAGATTATTTACAAAGCAGTCTTTAGTGGCAGCGGTGATAGTCCTGCCATATTTGAAACGAGGGGATGGCTTTGCAGCCTTTGCTAAATTAAGTATACATGATACTAGGTAATTGTCACAGGGTGTTTTTGGTTATGTTTCATGTGTTTAGTTTGCCATGTTCACGGTCTATGTTTCTAGTTTGCCATACACTTCCTGGGTTTTGTCATGTGATTCCCATGCCCTCATGTGTTGTGTCATGTCATTGGTTCATTGGTTTATCATTGTTCACAGGTGTCCCTCGTCTTGTTATTAGTCATTGTGTATTTAGCCCTCATGTTTGCCATGTGTCCTTGTCTTGTATTGAATGTGTAACCCGCTGCTGGTGAGTTATGTCCATGCCATGCCATGCCATGACATGCCATTGTGTCAAGTTTAACCAAGCCAAGTCTTTGTTTTATGTTTAGGATTTTTGATTTATGTGAAGATTTAAGTAAATAAAACTGCACTTGGGTTCCTTCAACCTGCAGTGGATTAATGTTACAGAATACAAGACCGCCCATCATGAACCCAGCAGTTTGTTTACTTCGCCTACGTCAAGGTAACCGTCCCATTGAGGATTATGTTCAGGATTTCTGTGGACTGTGCTGCAAGGTGGAGTTTAATGATGCTGCCTTAAAGGGCATTTTTCTCAACGGACTCAATGACTTTGTGAGTTATCTGATGCCTGAGAGCACAGTGGCGTGGACTTTGACTCAGTACATAGACTTTGCACTGTAGTTGGATGGGTCATTGTTTACGGTGGGTTTTGCGGATGAGGACCTGAGTCCAGCGAACACGCCTCCTGTCCATGTCCAGAGCTAAGCCACATCTCCTGTCCACGTCCAGAGCCAAGCCATGTCTCCTGTCCACGTCCAGAACCAAGCCATTTCTCCTGTTCACGTCCAGAGCCAAGCCATGTCTCCTGTCCACGTCCAGAAACAAGCCATGTCTCCTGTCCACGTCCAGAGCCAAGCCATGTCCCTGTCCACGTCCAGAGCCAAGCCATGTCCCTGTCCACGTCCAGAGCCAAGTCATGTCTCCTGTCCATGTCCAGAGCCAGCCTCCTGAGGTGGCTTCAGCCCCAGACCAGTCTCCTGAGGTGGCTTCAGCCCCAGACCAGCGTCCTGAGGTGGCTTCAGCCCCAGACCAGCGTCCTGAGGTGGCTTCAGCCCCAGACCAGCGTCCTGAGGTGGCTTCAGCCCCAGCGTCCTGAGGTGGCTTCAGCCCCAGACCAGCGTCCTGAGGTGGCTTCAGCCCCAGACCAGTGTCCTGAGGTGGCTCCAGCCCCAGACCAGCGTCCTGCGAGGGCTCCAGCCCCAGACCAGCGAGGGCTCCAGTAGTCCTTCCCAAGAAAGGGGGGGGGGGGGGTATGGGGTGGCAGTGGATACCCTGAGAAGGCCTGGAAGGCCGCGCTCCAGGATCCAGGTCCACCCATGCTTCACAATCCAGGTCCGCCCACGCCTCATGGTCCAGGTCTGCCCACGCCTCATGGTCCAGGTCCGCCCACGCCTCATGGTCCAGGTCCGCCCACGCCCCAGGGTCCAGCTGTCCCTCCCCCATGACCGCCCCCCCCTAGACTTCTGTTGGGGCTTTGGTTTTGTTTGGGCATCTGGGGCCGCCCATAAAGGGGGGGGGGGGACTGTCACATGGTGTTTTTGGTTATGTTTCATGTGTTTAGTTTGCCATGTTCACGGTCTATGTTTCTAGTTTGCCATGCACTTCCTGGTTTTTGTCATGTGATTCCCATGCCCTCATGTGTTGTGTCATGTCATTGGTTTATCATTGTTCACAGGTGTCCATCGTCTTGTCATTAGTCATTGTCCACGTCCAGAGCCAAGCCATGTCTCCTGTCCATGTCCAGAGCCAAGCGACGTCTCATGTCCGCGTCCAGAGCAAGGCCATGTCTCCTGTCTACATCCAGAGTCATGCCCCAGACCAGCGTCCTGAGGTGGCTTCAGCCCCAGACCAGCGTCCTGAGGTGGCTTCAGCCCCAGACCAGCGTCCTGAGGTGGCTTCAGCCCCAGACCAGCGTCCTGAGGTGGCTTCAGCCCCAGACCAGCGTCCTGAGGTGGCTTCAGCCCCAGACCAGCGTCCTGAGGTGGCTTCAGCCCCAGACCAGCGTCCTGAGGTGGCTTCAGCCCTAGACCAGCGTCCTGAGGTGGCTTCAGCCCCAGACCAGCATCCTGAGGTGGCTTCAGCCCCAGACCAGCATCCTGAGGTGGCTCCAGCCCCAGACCAGCGTCCTGCGAGGGCTCCAGCCCCAGACCAGCGTCTTGCGAGGGCTCCAGCCCCAGACCAGCGTCCTGAGGTGGCTCCAGTAATCGTAGGTCAGGTAATCGTCAGGTTTTAGCCAGGTTTCTGTCAAACCCAGCACATCTAGATTATGATCTGTAATCATATCATTAACAATAAGCGCTTTTGAGGAAAGTGATCGAATATTCAGCAGCCCGAACTTTATCATTTGTTCATCTGTATTATATCTTTTTTTTATTTGTTGAACATCAATTACATTTTTTTTCGAGAGTTTTTAGTATTTACTAATTCGGGGAACAGACACAGTCTCTATGTGATAATATCTAGGTGAAAGCGTCTCTATGTGTTGGGATTTATCTGACTTCTGTGACGTGAGACAGCTAGCAGACGGTCGGTTAAGCCAGTCCGTCTGCTTCCTGACCTGGGCCCCAGTTAGTCAAGGTTCAACTCTAAGACTATGTGCCAAATTACTAGAGAGAAGATTAATGAAGCATTACGAGTTCCTTTCACTGGAACTAAGGGGCCACGCCCAACCCCTGAAAAACAACCCCACCCCATAATCCCCCCTCCACCAAACTTTAAACTTGGCACAATGCAGTCAGGCAAGTACCGTTCTCCTGGCAACCGCCAAACCCAGACTCGTCCATCGGATTGCCAGACAGAGAAGCGGGATTGGTCACTCCAGAGAACACGTCTCCACTGCTCTAGAGTCCAGTGGTGGCGTGCTTTACACCACTGCATCCCACGCTTTGCATTGCACTTGGTGATGTTAGGCTTGGATGAGCTGCTCGGCCATGGAAACCCATTCCATGAAGCTCTCTACACACTGTTCTTCGTGGCTGAGTTGCTGTTGTTCCCAATTGCTTCCACTTTGTTATAATACCACTAACAGTTGACCGTAGAATATTTAGTAGAGAGTAAATTTCACAAATGGACTTATTGCACAGGTGGCAACCTATCATGGTACCACGCTTGAGTTCACTGAGCTCCTGAGAGCGACCCATTCTTTCACAAATATTTGTAGAAGCGTCTGCATGCCTAGTGCTTGATTTTATACACCTGTGGCCATGGAAGTGATTGAACACCTGAATTCAATGATTTGGAGGGGTGTCCCAATACTTTTGGCAATATAGTGTATTTTAAGAGCTGATCTTGCGTGTCAAAAATGTTGTTACAACGCTGGTTGAGGAGTGTTCCAACCCTATGGTTTGTTTTGTTATATCTCTGTTGTTTTTTGAGTGTTTTGTGTGTCTGTCTAGGAACATCATCTGATTGGTTCCTGCTGGCTGACTGATGCTATGTCCTGATTGGTGCACAGTACTTTAAAAGGCACGTCATCACTTCCTCTACAGAGAGAGATCTTAGTTGCGTCCCAAATGACGCGCTATACACTATGCACTTATACACTATGTACTTATGCAGTGTATGAACTTTATATGGTTATTTTGTCATTTAACATCGGAGTCTGATCCTATGGATATATACGTCAAAATAGGGAAGAAAAGACTATTGCAACTTCCGTTTCATGCCGACTTTAATACTTTTATTGAGCCAAAGTGCATAAAATTTATCAAAAGTGACAGACTATTACATTACACATTTGAATGGCAGTGTATGTATAAATAATAAAGGTGTCCATTTATTTATATTTGTTTTTGATCAAAATGTGCATATTTGCTAACACAGTGAGGAGAAGTGAACGAAACCAAAAAGATTGAATGTGTTTGAGTCCTCTCATTCCTGAGTTGAAGCTCAGAGGTCAAATATTTGACTCACCTGTCATAATCCCCATTACACAGTGCTCTGACTGGGATCTTGAAGGCCTGCCATACAGGGTCCAGTGTGTTTTTCACCACCTCTGTCTTATGACAGATGGTAAATCTGACAAACAGAACACGTCAAAGAGGAGGAACCACAACATTGGAGATGAGAAACAGTCAGTGTGAAAAGGGGTCTGAAATAGGTCATATCACACATGCATCATTTACTGGGAATCAAAAAGTGTCATAGAAGACAGAGGCCAGGTTCAAAGACAAGATATTAAATGAGGCATCAAACATTAAACCACATAATTAGACTTCAATCTAATGTAGCATTGAAATGCATCTGATATAAGTAGGGCTTAATTTGCACCACATTTGGGAGATAGTGGGATCATACTCATACACTACTGAAATATATTATACTGTGTACATTTGTTCAGAAAGATTAACTATAATAATGATAATGCAATAACTTGCTATATCCATGTGAAATGTATAAAAATGATTAAGAAGTAGAAGAAATGCAGCTACAATTTGACTGCTATTCGCATTTCCAACGCATAAAGTTGTACACGCGCTTGAGGGTGGATAATTTGACTAAAAGAAATGCGCATAAACTGTGATTGAAACACATTTACAGAGGAAACTCCTCGTGAATTTATTAGGAATATAAGATAGCATTAAAAAGTATGCGACTGATAAATTTTTCACGTTTTGTATATGCTCTTTTCTGAATAATCGACTAAAGAAAAGCTGAATCACATTTCCCTCTACTACGTAATGCTTAAGGGAACCTGCCTTGTGATGTCCATTGTTTCGGAGAGTGTTATTTGTGTTGTTGGGCATTGATTTATTAAATGCTGTGAGGAGACACAGAAGAATTTATGAAATATCTCATATGGGGCTTAAACGGCACTATGCCCATATGCTGGCAGCCTCCGTAAATACATGGAAGCGCCTGCGCACAAAATGATATGACTAGAGTTTAAACTTCTGAATACTGTATGAATGCCAATGGATATGTTGGAAAAATTGTATGCCAAGGTCAGACCCTTTGTTGGTCTTAATGCATAATGCCATGGTGCTTTACATGCACAAATGGTCACAACACATCATCAGTATGCGAATAAACTGTTTCCATCACCTTAATGCGCATTTTAACTAACACAAAACTCAAGAGAATCTGTGACTAGTGCATTAAGGGCCCTATCATACACCTGGCGCAATGCGACGCCAGGCACGATGCAAGTGTTTTTTGCTAGTTTCAGCCCGACGCAGTTATCATTGTCACGTCCAGCGCCATGTTGTTTAAATATCAAATGCACTGGTGCCATCTGTTCGCCCATGCCCACGCCACAACGTGCGTACACTCTGCTTATTACACACAAAGGGACACGCAGAAGCACACAAACATTTTTAAATATTAAAAATAAAAGGATTCCTCTCTGGAGAAGCGCTTAGTCTTTCCTCTTGCAAATTCTGCCATGTAAATAGTGAATCCGACATAGTGCAAGCGCAAATGGCTTTTAAAGGGAATGGGAGATGAGACTCTGATTGGTTTATTGCACGTTACATCCAAAACACACTCATGATTCATTAAGAGACTAGGGTATAACCCTTTTGGACCATGTACCTGGTGCGCCGACCGTTTTTTCCGTTGTTAAACTAGCAAAAGTGGACTCGGACACACCCTAAGTGCACCTGCGCCATGAGCTTCAGACCATGTGCTCAGATTGGTAAAATAGGGCCCTAAATGTTAATTCTGAGTGTTTATTCACGTCAACTGTTTCCATTCAGCACTTCACATATAGTGTAGTAGTTGGATGGAAACCTGAATGCGATTGGGCATATGTTCCATTACCTTTCACTACCCCATTAACTTGCCGGATCCATTACCTCCACAACCACCCCCCCACCCACCCACCCACCCCTGTTCCAGGACATCGGAATTAAGGACTGGATATAAGTACTGCTTTAAATAAACAAACATTCCATTGTCTGTTCATTATGAACCCAATGGTAAAATGGGGAGAAAAATTAAAAACTTACGTTCCATCTTCATTGCTACGGTAAAAGACCAGGAAAGGGTCTGACTTTCCAAAGAAATCTTTCTTGTCCAGTTTGTTCCCACAAAACTGCATAAGTACTGACTCCTGATCAACAAAAAAAAAACACATTAACAACTAATGGTGGCATATAGTATCCGTTTCTAATAACAAAATCCACACACATACGCACAAACTGCATGATTCTGTTTCTGCAAAGAGAAGAGACAAAAAGAGATAAGAAAAGAAGACGAGACGAGACAAGATGAAAAAGGAAAACAAGAAAAGAAGAGAATATGACACATGAAAAAGAGATGATACTAGAGTCAAGAATAAATTAGGAAGAGATCAGAAACGAGACAACAAGAGATGAGATGAAATTAGAAGAGAGGAGACAAATCAAGAAATAAAGAAGAGACTAGATGAGGACAAACATCACAGACAGAGACAAATAGTGCCTAAAAAAACTAGATGAGAAGAAATGAAACAGGAAGAGGAGGAGACAATGCAAGACATGTAGTGAAGAGAATAAATGAGACAAAAAGAGAGAAGAGACGAAAAAAGACTAGATGAGAAGAAACAAGATGGGAAGAGAAGACATTAGAAAATGCAAGATGTAATGAGAAGAGAATAAACAATATGAGAGGAAACCAAACAAATGAGACAAGAAGACAAGAACAGATTAGACAAGAAGAGACGAGACAACATTAGACATGAAGACAAGGGATAAGAAGAGACGAGATGAGACTATTGGAGAGAGGAGAAAAAGATGAGATGAGACGAGAAAGACATTCCAAGTCAGATGACATACCCTGCAATTTCCAAGTTCTTCAGCTTTCACAATAATAGTTCCACAGCTCTTCCCAGGAATGCCTCTAAAGTCAGAAGGAACAACAATGACAACATTGATCTTGACACACAGTTGACCAATTCTGAAAAGGGTTCAAATCCTACAAAGGAACGTCCTTGACACTTAACCTTAATCCAGGAGGACTGATTCTGTAGTAAGTGTCCTAATAAATATATATTTGCCTTGGATGTAAGTGCCTATTAAAGGAGTAATTACTAAATACTGTATGCCGACTGTTAAATGAATGGGTATGTACAGCCCATGCTGTGTGAATGAGTAAACCTTAAAGGGTTAGTTCACCCAAAAATGAAAATTAGCCCATGATTTACTCACCCTAAAGTTATCCTAGGTGTATATGACATTCTTCTTTCAGACGAATACAATCTGAGTTATATTAAAAAGGTCCTGGCTAATCCAAGCATTATAATGGCAGTGAATTGTTGCCTCGTTTATGAAGTCGACTTGCGCTAAAAGAGTAACCCCCGACGCTAAGTTTTGTTTTGCTTTATCCTCTGTGCTTCTGCGTTCGTCAATACGCATGCGTCAAGGGTTCAAGGGTCAAGGGTTACTCTTTCGCCGTAAATCGATGCGTACGCCAATCAGCCGGAAGTTAGGTATTTTAGTCTATAAAGTTTTAAATATGGATGTTTTTCTTACACAAGCGCCACTTCGCTTCTAAAGGCCTTTATTAACCCCCCGGAGCCGTGTGGAGCAGTTATATGACTTCAAAACAGTACTACCCTTTCACTGCCATTATAATGCTTGGATTAGCCAGGACTTTTTTTAACTCGATTTTATTCGTCTGAAAGAATAATGTCATATACACCTAGGATGACTTGAGGGTGAATAAATCATGGGCTAATTTTCATTTTTAGGTGAACTAACCCTTTAATAAGAGATCATAGACAGCCGACAGTTATGAATGCATGTATCTGTACTGCATAAATAAATGAGTGTTTGTAGAAGCAGACAGGCAAATGCATGAGTGTTTGCTCTTATATAAGACTACACTCAAGAAGCCCAAGATGGAATTGAATTTAAATTGTATGGACCCAACACTTCAACGTCCTGCACAAGTGCCTGACAAAGATGAACAATGAAAGATTTTGAAGATAATTTGATGAGAGAAGAAACTCTCCCTTACTTAAGGGTTGGCAGTGTTGCCTTGATTTCTTGTTTCAATTCCACTAAGTAGTTCTGGGTTATGTTATAAAGGTTAGAGAAGCAGATCCATGCTAACTGAAGACATGTCTTTAATCTGCTCTGAATCTACAGATGTCCTCTGAGGCACTATCCTAAATTAACCTGAATTGTGCAGCCGTCTAACAGGAATTACTTACAATGAAGTTGAAAGAGAAAGAGAGAGAGAGCAACAAAAAGCGTGCATAATCTACAAGCTAATCATATTTAGAACCAGTTCAAACGACAATCAAAGTGTGAGAGATCACAAACATGACAGTAAAAAAAATCATAGATTTAACCATTTTGCTTCTATAGTGTGTGGAGCCTGTGAACTGCGACTGTGAACACCGGAAATCTCGCAAAATCTCTCGCGATCAAACGTGACTTCAGAGTAAACAAATATGCAGACGACGGGCAAGAAGAAAGGGTGATAATAGTGTTTGTGTCACGATCCCTGTGCTGTGTCTTGTGTTTTGTAAGGACTTTAATGTTGAAGTGTATTCTTAGTTCCCATTATTTGTGTGTTCACTTCCTGTGTTTGGTTCCTGTTTTGCCTTGTACCTTGATGTCACCATAGCTACCCTCATTAGTTCCTATGACATCAAATCACCAACACCTGTCCCTCATCAGCCCCTTGTTAACCTGTCTATTTTAACTTCTGTGCTTTAGTTGTTTTTTGTCGGTCGTTGATCCTGTACGTGTGTTCCTGTTGTTGCACTCCTGCCTTCTCTGTGTGGATGTATACTCTTGTTCTTGGATTGGATTATTCTATGTTTGTGTTGCTCTAATAAACTTGTGCTTGCATCTGGATTGTCACTCTCTGCCTAGTCCCTGCTCACACGTAACAGAACAAGGTTGTGGGATTTTTGGACTATGCCCTTTTGCTAGTTGGTTCCCCTCTCACTGTAGGGAAGGTCGAGGAGGACGCTACCCCAAAATATTTTTTTGGGAGGGGGCAGTAGGCAGCAAGCTCCGGAGGCCACAGAGTTTGACCGACCATGGATTCCAGCATGCCCTACACTAAGGGTCACGAGCCCAGCTAGTGCTTGTAGCAACTTCCACACCAAAGTCTTTTCACAACATGGCCACCACACCAGAGCTTCTAGCCATTATGAATGTCACGCCAAAGTCTTCAGCCGTCACGGACACCACACCAGTTTTCTGATCATCGTGAATGTTGCACTTGAAGACACCCAGGCGTTCCAAGGGCATCTGAGGCTGATCTCCAGCTTGGCGGATCCACCGCTGATTTCAGCAAGAGCAGCGGGCAACCCAAGACCTGCACCCTCAAGACTGTCACCCGCACCACTGCCTCTTTCTGAGGCTGTTCCTTTATCCTGCTTCCTGGTATGGCAGTGGCCGTTTTGTGTGTTTGGGCTACCCAGACTGTCTCTGCTTTCATCGAGGCGAGACAATACCAGCTATAGTGCCTGTTCCAGTCCAAGAATCTGCTCCAGAGTCTGTTCCAGTCCATGAGCCCACTCCAGTTGATGAGTACAGTCCAGTGTCAGTTCAAGCCTGCCCTGAGGGAACCACTGAGGTCATCCCTGAGTCTCCTGTCTGCCCTGATGTGACCACTGAGGTCGTCCTTAAGTCTCCTGTCTGCCCTGATGTGACTACGGAGGTCGTCCCTGAGTGTCCTGTCTGCCCTGATGTGACTACGGAGGTCATCCTTAAGTCTCCTGTCTGCCCTGATGTGACTACGGAGGTCATCCTTAAGTCTCTTGTCTGCCCTGATGTGACTGCGGAGGTCATCCCTGAGTGTCCTGTCTGATGTGACCACTGAGGTCGTCCCTGAGTGTCCTGTCTGCCCTGATGTGACTACGTAGGTCATCCCTGAGTCTCCTGTCTGCCCTTACATGTCCATGGAGGTCGTCCATGAACTCCTTGTTTACTCTGACACGACCCCAGAGGTTGTCCCCCCATTTCCTATCTGCCCAGGCACGACCACAGAGATCAACATGGAACACCCTGCCTGCCCGGTTATGGCCACGGAGGCCATAATGGGGGTGCTGTCCCTGTGCTGTGTCTTGTGTTTTGTGTTTTGTAAGGAGTTTTATGTTTAATTTACTCACCCTCAAGTCGTTCCGAACCCATAAGACTTTAGTTCATCTTCGGAACACAAATAAACATATTTTTAATGAAATCTGAGAGTTTTCTGTCCCTCCATTGACAAAAACTACACTTTCAAGCCCCAGAGAGGTAGTAAAGACATTATTAAAGTAATCCATGTGACTCCAGTGGTTTAACCTTAATTTTATGAAGCAACGTGAAACATAATTTACCTTTACTTTATTTACAAAATATGAATCTCCAACACGCGTTCACACAACAACGTCTGTTTGCTTCAACGAGCATGTGTCATGATGCTCTCATGAATGTGCGTTGGAGATTAATATTTTGTAAATAAAGTGGTAAATTATGGTTCAGGGATAGAATATACCCATGTTGCTTCATAAAATTAAGGTTAAACCACTGGAGTCACATGGATTACTTTTATGATGTCTTCACTACCTTTCTGGGCCTTGAAAGTGGTTGCGTAGCTGTCAATGGAGGGACAGAAAGCTCTCAGATTTCATAAAAAATATCTTAATTTGTGTTTCGAAGATGAACGAAAGTCTTACAGGTTTGGAACGACATGGTGAGTAATTAATGACAGAATTTTCATGAATTCAGAGTTACATGAGCAATTCAGTGTAACTTATGGCTGTAAACGCTTCTAAATGTATTTATTTACAACTACACTATACTGCACATGAATAAATGAATGTTCAAAGAGGTCTGAATGAGTGAATGAATGAGTGCAGGCAGCTCGGGTTATAGAACACTCAGGGAAACATAAATATACTTCATGGCAGTTTGTATATGGGCAGTTGACCAATAGACTTGGGCATATACATGTAGACAATAGGACATGAACATCAAGATTTTAATGTTAATGTAAATTTATTTTATATATTTGTGTAAGGGAAAGTATATTTTAGATGTGACTTTTCCCTTCACAAGTTCATTTTAAATGGTCCTACGGTATGGCAAATATTCTGTGTAGTCTCTCAATAATGTGAGTCCATTAAAAAGTGTACAATTTGAAATGTGCAGTTTTGTCTTTGATAATATTCAGCTATTTTGAAGTTATGTAAATTCAGAGAGAGTCATTTTTGAAAAAACAGATTCTGATTAGAATTGTTTGCAGTTTAGCTAGAGGACATAATACATATGCAGAAAAATGTATATGAAAATGTCCTTCTTTGAGGACAGTAAAATAAACTGAGATAGCAGTGCTAGGTAAGAATTGAAATCATATTTCACATCATGTTTCAGAGAAGAGTGAAGCTTAAATGCAGGACCTACATGAGTGGTCTTTCCTTACGACTTCCCAGAGAGCCCACCACCTCTCCCAGAGTACAGTACATCTGGCCCAGGAAGTCCTGCAAACACATATACGCATTAGGAATGGGAGCTTTATTCACATTTCATGATTTTTGGCTGTTTGAGTAAAAGATAAGGTGCCGGATATCTCAACATGAAATAAAATGTACCCTTCTTTATCATGAAAAATAAGCTATTGTATTAATGCTTAATAATATTATAAAGCATTAGTTACATTAGCAGAAAAGAAAAGTTGTTTCAGGGGCAGAATTATTATAATGTGCACAAATTAATCATTCACAATAAGATCAGGAATGTGTAATAAAGACCCTAACAAGCTCCACTCAGAAATATGTCACAGAAATATGAAAGTCACATGGGTTGTGAACTCATGCCTGTAATCTATTTGTTCTCTAAAGGGAAATGGGAATGATAGTTAACTAACATTCTCTCTAAACAAATTTCTCATGCGAAATTTCTCATATTTCATATGCAATGTATTCAATCCTAAATAGACATAATTAAATTAAGTCTTTACTTTTTGTTTACACATTTTAGTTTACATCATAAGTTTACATATATATTAATAACTCTATTAAAGAAACACACTATAAGTCTCATATTGCATAAATAAATATTAGAAGCAAAATGGCAAAATTGTTGGTTGCGAAGCAAATTAGACCACTATATATTTTTATATTATACTTTTTTAGTGTGTGTGTGTGTGTGTGTGTGTGTGTTGAAAGTCTTGGCCTGGACAGGTGTAAAACAGTAAGGCATTTTACAATTAATAAAAGTAAATAAAAAAAATTTAATATAAAAAATACAGAGACAGTTTTAATATGACTAGTGTGGGGAAATAAAGAAAATTAATGCATTTGTTTCAATACTAATCAACTCCTGGGGCATAAAAGTGCCTAAAAAAACAAGAATGTGGATGAAAATATGACCATGTTTTAGATTAGCTCATGACAGGCTGCATGTGGGCAAAATGTTGTGGCAGAAAGGTTTTGCAGATGGAAAGGCAGGACAGCAAAAAGCAGACATTCTCCTGAGAGAGCTGATTAGAATGTCTGTGCTCAGCATCTCTGAACATCAATTCCACAGGTGCATTCTGGGATATAGAGTGACCCATGGTTCTGACCCCACAAAATGCTTGAATAAATCACGATAAAACCCCCCATGATGAGGGTAAAACAAGGTAGGGCCACATACATAAACGTAACACAAGAAAAAACACAACAACTCTTTAAATTCAACCAACACACAAACACAGCGTCTATCAGTTTTACATTTACAAGAAAACACTTACATGTTTGGACAGGTTTTCACTCTTTGAGTCAAGATCATACCTAGAAATAAAAAGAAAAAAAATGTGAATGATACTGAATGAAACACTTAAAGATTAAATGTGTATTTTCTGTGAAACCCAACAGATAGAGTGCTGCTGGAATAGGTCCTAAAATACTTAAACGCATTTCCATCTTTGCACTTTCAGTACCATCATCCCAAAGACAAAGGATTTTTAAATGGATTTTTGGTTAAATGCCTGAAATAAAGTCCATGTTTAACACAATTTCAAGAAACACTATATGGCCAAAAGTTTTGGGACGCCTGGCTTTACATGCACATGAACTTTAATGACATCCCATTCTTAATCTGTAGGGTTTAATATGGAGTTGGCCCACCCTTTGCAGCTATAACAGCTTCAACTCTTCTGGGAAGGCTTTCCACAAGGTTTAGGAGTGTGTTTATGGGAATTTTTGACCATTCTTCTAGAAGCGCATTTGTGAGGTCAGGCACTGATGTTGGAGGAGAAGGCCTGGCTCACAGTCTCCACTCTAATTCATCCAAAGGTGTTCTATCGGGATGAGGTCAGGACTCTGTGCAGGCCAGTCAAGTTCCTCCACACCAAACTCGCTCATCCATGTCTTTATGGACCTTGCTTTGTGCACTGGTGCGCAGTCATGTTGGAACAGGAAGGGGCCATCCCCAAACTGTTCCCACAAAGTTGGGAGCATGAAATTGTCCAAAATGTTGTGGTATGCTGAAGCATTAAGAGTTCCTTTCACTGGAACTAAGGGGCCAAGCCCAACCCCTCAAAAACAACACCACACCATAATCCTCCCTCCACCAAAATTTACACTTGGCACAATGCAGTCAGGCAAGTACCGTTCTCCTGGCAACCGCCAAACCCAGACTCGTCCATGGGATTGCCAGACAGAGAAGCGTGATTGTTCACTCCAGAGAACACGTCTCACTGCTCTAGAGTCCAGTGGTGGCGTGCTTTACACCACTGCATCCCACGCTTTGCATTGCACTTGGTGATGGAAGGCTTGGATGAGCTGCTCGGCCATGGAAACCCATTCCATGAAGCTCTCTATGCACTGTTCTTGAGCTAATCTGAAGGGCACTGAAGTTTGGAGGTCTGTAGCTATTGACTCCACAGAAAGTTGGCGACTTCTGTGCACTGTGACCCTCAGCATGCGCTGACCCCGCTCTGTGATTTTACGTGGCCTACCACTTCGTGGCTGAGTTGCTGTTGTTCCCAATTGCTTCCACTTTGTTATAATACCACTAACAGTTGAGCGTGGAATATTTAGTAGTGAGGAAATTTCACGAATGGACTTATTGCACAGGTGGCAACCTATCACGGTACCACGCTTGAGTTCACTGAGCTCCTGAGAGCGACCCATTCTTTCACTAATGTTTGTAGAAGCGTCTGCATGACTAGTGCTTGATTTATACACCTGTGGCCATGGAAGTGATTGAACACCTGAATTCAATGATTTGGAGGGGTGTCACAATACTTTTGGCAATATAGTGTATTTTCATGTTTTTTCTACAACATAAAATACATCAGTAATACCCCACTCGTGATTTTTTTATGTGTCTTGAGAAAGGTTGTTGCTAACAAGTGACTTTAAGGATAATTCACTCAAAAATTAAAATTTTGTCATCATTTACTCATGCTCATGTTGTTCCAAACCTGAACGACTTTTCAGGAAATGTAAAAAAAAATTTTTTTTAAAGTTAAAAAATAGTAACGTTAAATAATTTTAAAAAAATAATTAACCAATGTGTTGTCAAAGTTAATATTGTGGCTTTATATATGATCATATAATTGCATGTATCATTATATTATTAACATTTTACCAAAAGTTTAAATGAAGTTACAAAGTTTTTGCTTTTTGACCAGCGAATGTGGTGTTTTTTTTCTGTCATCTGAGGCCAAGTGCATCACATTACGCTTTCATCAACTTACAGGTTATAAAGTTTACTGTAGCTATGTGGGCGCTCATTTTTCTCTGCAATTTGGCCAAAATCTCAAGTTATCAAAGATGAAGTGCTATGCATGGGCTATTAAAGACAGTATGGTCTACTTGCACAACTACATCTACCTATTATAACTCATGAGTTTCGGTAACTACATACATGAGAACGCAGATTATTACTACGTTTTATGGCTGTCAATTGAATAAAACAATGACTCATGTTCTCTGCGTCATTTTTAAATGAATTTGACTGATAAAAATGATTGCTTGTGTGCGCTGGTGCTTTTATTCCAGTCTTTTAAATTAGTCGAATGAATGAATGTGCTTGCCTTAAATACATTTAATGATGTTATATATTTAATTAATCTTAAACAGTAACACACACAGCATAGAGGAGAATAGTTTAGGCCACTAGTTTAGACGAGCACTGACACCCTGTGGTGAAATAATTGCGTATGTTGAACAGCCGCTGCTTTCTCAAATCGGCTTGGGTTGATTAAAACTTCATGATGTAAATTCTTTACACTGTAATCATCAGAATATCTCTTCTCCTGTCTCTGAAAATGTCCAGATTTTTAAATCTTCTTGCGGAGGCTCATTTTAGGTGGTGTTTAGTCAACTAGGTGACTACAGCACATTGAAAATATACATAACGGAAATAAATGAGTTGTACTATTTCAAAATGGAAGTGCAAGTTCAGTGCAAGTAGTCCATTGGCTAGACTGACACTCTTCTCCGCTCCTCAAATACATAAAACATTAGCTTTATACAGTATATAGTGTTTCTTGAGTAAAGAAAACGCTGTACTTATTCAAATAACCAGTTCTTTATTTACTTTTGCATTGCAAACAAGCAGAGACGCTCCAAACTGTGCAGCACTTCATTCACGATAGAGGTGGAGCGGAGTTATGAGGTTTGACTGACAGAATGAGGATCCAATAGAGTTACGAGGTTTAGTCACAAGCTTTTTTTAATACGTTTCATTGGTTAAATATTTGCAAAAACCACATACAGATGTAAAGGGTGACCAATAGTAATAATCAATGAAAGAAAAAATGCCTATGCCTAATCTGCAATAATCCAAAAGCCAATGGAAAAATCCTATTGGATTTTTTGTCGAGGCAACCAGGTGAGTTGGCCTACAAGAATATGTCATCCCTGCAGCACTCTATTGCAAAAATAACTAGATTATTTTTTCAGAAGAAAACTGGTCCATAGAAATGTCATCACCGCAATGTGGTGACATTATAAAATGTGGATAGTATGAGTGATTCTAACACACTCTCATAGCAAGTCAATTCTTTGTCAAATTGGTGGAGAATTTGAAAGAATTTTGTAGGAATCTCATTTGTATTCATTTTCTGATTACGCCAGATAATCAGCGTTCTGTTCTTTTTTTGCAAATATTTACTCCGATACATTGCAAATATTACTGGACGGAGGTTTTAAAATAACTCAATGTTCTGATTGATTTCGTGAAGCTATTATATGTAGCTAGGATATAAGTAACAAAATGCTTTCTGTGTGTCCAGATTTGACTGTAACAATAATGCAAAACCTGACACGTCAAACTAGAGGCTCTAGAGGACTGTGTAGACTTTCATCCGCCCCTGGATTACGCCCTACTTAGGGTTAGTTTTAGAATGGTGCTGAGGTTTTTTTTGTTGTACATTTTTGTACAAATCAAAATGTAAAATACAAAATCGCTAACTCTTAAAATAGTGACTTTTTTCTCATGAGATTTGGTTGGTGTTTCCCAGTGTTATTAGGGTGTTTTGGGTTGGTTGCTAGGGAGTTGCTAGGTGGTTGCTCACTGAAGTCAGAAGAGCCAAACCCTAAATTATTATAGGCATGACTTGTATCCTTCCTTTAATATAAGTCTATTAAACACAATCCGGTTAAAAAGTAGTACTTTTAAAGGGATAGTTCACCCAAAAAGTAATAAATGGAAGCTCAAGCATGTTCGCTTGACATGCAAGAACCAATGAGGTTCATTCTCATGTTACGCAGCACGTTTGAGCTTCAGCGAGAACCAATGAGGTTCATTCTCGTGTTACGCAGCACGTTTGAGCTTCAGCGAGAACCAATGAGGTTCATTCTCGTCTTGCGCAGCACGTTTGAGCTTCAGCGAGAACCAATGAGGTTCATTCTCGTGTTACGCAGCAAGTTTGAGCTTCAGCAAGAACCAATGAGGTTCATTCTCGTGTTACGCAGCAAGTTTGAGCTTCAGCAAGAACCAATGAGGTTCATTCTCGTGTTACGCAGCACGTTTGAGCTTCAGCAAGAACCAATGAGGTTCATTCTCGTGTTACGCAGCACGTTTGAGCTTCAGCGAGAACCAATGAGGTTCATTCTCGTGTTACGCAGCAAGTTTGAGCTTCAGCAAGAACCAATGAGGTTCATTCTCGTGTTACGCAGCACGTTTGAGCTTCAGTGAGAACCAATGAGGTTCATTCTCGTGTTACGCAGCAAGTTTGAGCTTCAGCAAGAACCAATGAGGTTCATTCTCGTGTTACGCAGCAAGTTTGAGCTTCAGCAAGAACCAATGAGGTTCATTCTCGTGTTACGTAGCACGTTTGAGCTTCAGCAAGAACCAATGAGGTTCATTCTCGTGTTACGCAGCAAGTTTGAGCTTCAGCAAGAACCAATGAGGTTCATTCTCGTGTTAGGCAGCAGGTTTGAGCTTCAGCAAGAACCAATGAGGTTCATTCTCGTGTTACGCAGCAAGTTTGAGCTTCAGCAAGAACCAATGAGGTTCATTCTCGTGTTACGCAGCACGTTTGAGCTTCAGCAAGAACCAATGAGGTTCATTCTCGTGTTACGCAGCACGTTTGAGCTTCAGCGAGAACCAATGAGGTTCATTCTCATCTTACGCAGCACATTTGAGCCTCTGCGAGAACCAATGAGGTTCATTCTCGTCTTACGCAGCACGTTTGAGCTTCAGCGAGAACCAATGAGGTTCATTCTCGTGTTACGCAGCAAGTTTGAGCTTCAGCAAGAACCAATGAGGTTCATTCTCGTGTTACGCAGCACGTTTGAGCTTCAGCGAGAACCAATGAGGTTCATTCTCGTGTTACGCAGCAAGTTTGAGCTTCAGCAAGAACCAATGAGGTTCATTCTCGTGTTACGCAGCACGTTTGAGCTTCAGCAAGAACCAATGAGGTTCATTCTCGTGTTAGGCAGCACGTTTGAGCTTCAGCAAGAACCAATGAGGTTCATTCTCGTGTTACGCAGCAAGTTTGAGCTTCAGCAAGAACCAATGAGGTTCATTCTCGTGTTACGCAGCACGTTTGAGCTTCAGCAAGAACCAATGAGGTTCATTCTCGTGTTACGCAGCAAGTTTGAGCTTCAGCAAGAACCAATGAGGTTCATTCTCGTGTTACGCAGCACGTTTGAGCTTCAGCAAAAACCAATGAGGTTCATTCTCGTGTTACACAGCACGTTTGAGCTTCAGCGAGAGCCAATGAGGTTCATTCTCGTGTTACGCAGCAAGTTTGAGCTTCAGCAAGAACCAATGAGGTTCATTCTCGTGTTACGCAGCACGTTTGAGCTTCAGCAAGAACCAATGAGGTTCATTCTCGTGTTACGCAGCACGTTTGAGCTTCAGCAAGAACCAATGAGGTTCATTCTCGTGTTACGCAGCAAGTTTGAGCTTCAGCAAGAACCAATGAGGTTCATTCTCATGTTACGCAGCACGTTTGAGCTTCAGCAAGAACCAATGAGGTTCATTCTCGTGTTACGCAGCAAGTTTGAGCTTCAGCAAGAACCAATGAGGTTCATTCTCGTGTTAGGCAGCACGTTTGAGCTTCAGCAAGAACCAATGAGGTTCATTCTCGTGTTACGCAGCAAGTTTGAGCTTCAGCAAGAACCAATGAGGTTCATTCTCGTGTTACGCAGCACGTTTGAGCTTCAGCAAGAACCAATGAGGTTCATTCTCGTGTTACGCAGCACGTTTGAGCTTCAGCGAGAACCAATGAGGTTCATTCTCATCTTACGCAGCACGTTTGAGCCTCTGCGAGAACCAATGAGGTTCATTCTCGTCTTACGCAGCACGTTTGAGCTTCAGCGAGAACCAATGAGGTTCATTCTCGTGTTACGCAGCAAGTTTGAGCTTCAGCAAGAACCAATGAGGTTCATTCTCGTGTTACGCAGCACGTTTGAGCTTTTTAGCGAGAACCAATGAGGTTCATTCTCGTGTTACGCAGCAAGTTTGAGCTTCAGCAAGAACCAATGAGGTTCATTCTCGTGTTACGCAGCACGTTTGAGCTTCAGCAAGAACCAATGAGTTTCATTCTCGTGTTACGCAGCACGTTTGAGCTTCAGCGAGAACCAATGAGGTTCATTCTCGTGTTACGCAGCACGTTTGAGCTTCAGCGAGAACCAATGAGGTTCATTCTCGTGTTACACAGAACATTTGAGCTTCAGCGAGAACCAATGAGGTTCATTCTCGTGTTACGCAGCACGTTTGAGCTTCAGCGAGAACCAATGAGGTTCATTCTCGTCTTACGCAGCACGTTTGAGCTTCAGCAAGAACCAATGAGGTTCATTCTCGTGTTACACAGCACGTTTGAGCTTCAGCGAGAACCAGTAAGGTTCATTCTCGTGTTACACAGCACATTTGAGCTTCAGCAAGAACCAATGAGGTTCATTCTCGTGTTACGCAGCACGTTTGAGCTTCAGCAAGAACCAATGAGGTTCATTCTCGTGTTACACAGAACATTTGAGCTTCAGCGAGAACCAATGAGGTTCATTCTCGTGTTATGCAGCACGTTTGAGCTTCAGCAAGAACCAGTGAGGTTCATTCTCGTGTTACGCAGCACGTTTGAGCTTCAGCGAGAACCAATGAGTTTCATTCTCGTGTTACACAGAACATTTGAGCTTCAGCGAGAACCAATGAGGTTCATTCTCGTGTTACGCAGCGCGTTTGAGCTTCAGCAAGAACCAATGAGTTTCATTCTCGTGTTACGCAGCACGTTTGAGCTTCAGCGAGAACCAATGAGGTTCATTCTCGTGTTACGCAGCACGTTTGAGCTTCAGCGAGAACCAATGAGTTTCATTCTCGTGTTACACAGCACGTTTGAGCTTCAGCGAGAACCAATGAGGATCATTCTCGTGTTATGCAGCACGTTTGAGCTTTAGCGAGAACCAATGAGGTTCATTATCATGTTACTCAGCACGTTTGAGCTTCAGCAAGAACCAATAATGTTCATTCTCGTGTTACGCAGCACGTTTGAGCTTCAGCAAGAACCAATGAGGTTCATTCTCGTGTTACACAGAACATTTGAGCTTCAGCGAGAACCAATGAGGTTCATTCTCGTGTTACGCAGCACGTTTGAGCTTCAGTAAGAACCAGTGAGGTTCATTCTCGTGTTACGCAGCACGTTTGAGCTTCAGCGAGAACCAATGAGTTTCATTCTCGTGTTACACAGAACATTTGAGCTTCAGCGAGAACCAATGAGGTTCATTCTCGTGTTACGCAGTGCGTTTGAGCTTCAGCAAGAACCAATGAGTTTCATTCTCGTGTTACGCAGCACGTTTGAGCTTCAGCGAGAACAAATGAGGTTCGTTCTCGTGTTACGCAGCACGTTTGAGCTTCAGCGAGAACCAATGAGTTTCATTCTCGTGTTACACAGCACGTTTGAGCTTCAGCGAGAACCAATGAGGATCATTCTCTTGTTATGCAGCACGTTTGAGCTTCAGCGAGAACCAATGAGGTTCATTCTCGTGTTACGCAGCACGTTTGAGCTTCAGCAAGAACCAATGAGGTTCATTCTCGTGTTACGCAGCACGTTTGAGCTTCAGCAAGAACCAATGAGGTTCATTCTCGTGTTACGCAGCAAGTTTGAGCTTCAGCAAGAACCAATGAGGTTCATTCTCGTGTTACGCAGCACGTTTGAGCTTCAGCAAGAACCAATGAGGTTCATTCTCGTGTTACGCAGCAAGTTTGAGCTTCAGCAAGAACCAATGAGGTTCATTCTCGTGTTAGGCAGCACGTTTGAGCTTCAGCAAGAACCAATGAGGTTCATTCTCGTGTTACGCAGCAAGTTTGAGCTTCAGCAAGAACCAATGAGGTTCATTCTCGTGTTACGCAGCACGTTTGAGCTTCAGCAAGAACCAATGAGGTTCATTCTCGTGTTACGCAGCACGTTTGAGCTTCAGCGAGAACCAATGAGGTTCATTCTCATCTTACGCAGCACGTTTGAGCCTCTGCGAGAACCAATGAGGTTCATTCTCGTCTTACGCAGCACGTTTGAGCTTCAGCGAGAACCAATGAGGTTCATTCTCGTGTTACGCAGCAAGTTTGAGCTTCAGCAAGAACCAATGAGTTTCATTCTCGTGTTACGCAGCACGTTTGAGCTTCAGCGAGAACCAATGAGGTTCATTCTCGTGTTACGCAGCACGTTTGAGCTTCAGCGAGAACCAATGAGGTTCATTCTCGTGTTACACAGCACGTTTGAGCTTCAGCGAGAACCAATGAGTTTCATTCTCGTGTTACACAGCACGTTTGAGCTTCAGCGAGAACCAATGAGGATCATTCTCTTGTTATGCAGCACGTTTGAGCTTCAGCGAGAACCAATGAGGTTCATTCTCGTGTTACGCAGCACGTTTGAGCTTCAGCAAGAACCAATGAGGTTCATTCTCGTGTTACGCAGCACGTTTGAGCTTCAGCAAGAACCAATGAGGTTCATTCTCGTGTTACGCAGCAAGTTTGAGCTTCAGCAAGAACCAATGAGGTTCATTCTCGTGTTAGGCAGCACGTTTGAGCTTCAGCAAGAACCAATGAGGTTCATTCTCGTGTTACGCAGCAAGTTTGAGCTTCAGCAAGAACCAATGAGGTTCATTCTCGTGTTACGCAGCACGTTTGAGCTTCAGCAAGAACCAATGAGGTTCATTCTCGTGTTACGCAGCACGTTTGAGCTTCAGCGAGAACCAATGAGGTTCATTCTCATCTTACGCAGCACGTTTGAGCCTCTGCGAGAACCAATGAGGTTCATTCTCGTCTTACGCAGCACGTTTGAGCTTCAGCGAGAACCAATGAGGTTCATTCTCGTGTTACGCAGCAAGTTTGAGCTTCAGCAAGAACCAATGAGGTTCATTCTCGTGTTACGCAGCACGTTTGAGCTTCAGCAAGAACCAATGAGTTTCATTCTCGTGTTACGCAGCACGTTTGAGCTTCAGCGAGAACCAATGAGGTTCATTCTCGTGTTACGCAGCACGTTTGAGCTTCAGCGAGAACCAATGAGGTTCATTCTCGTGTTACACAGAACATTTGAGCTTCAGCGAGAACCAATGAGGTTCATTCTCGTGTTACGCAGCACGTTTGAGCTTCAGCGAGAACCAATGAGGTTCATTCTCGTCTTACGCAGCACGTTTGAGCTTCAGCAAGAACCAATGAGGTTCATTCTCATGTTACACAGCACGTTTGAGCTTCAGCGAGAACCAGTAAGGTTCATTCTCGTGTTACACAGCACATTTGAGCTTCAGCAAGAACCAATGAGGTTCATTCTCGTGTTACGCAGCACGTTTGAGCTTCAGCAAGAACCAATGAGGTTCATTCTCGTGTTACACAGAACATTTGAGCTTCAGCGAGAACCAATGAGGTTCATTCTCGTGTTATGCAGCACGTTTGAGCTTCAGCAAGAACCAGTGAGGTTCATTCTCGTGTTACGCAGCACGTTTGAGCTTCAGCGAGAACCAATGAGTTTCATTCTCGTGTTACACAGAACATTTGAGCTTCAGCGAGAACCAATGAGGTTCATTCTCGTGTTACGCAGCGCGTTTGAGCTTCAGCAAGAACCAATGAGTTTCATTCTCGTGTTACGCAGCACGTTTGAGCTTCAGCGAGAACCAATGAGGTTCATTCTCGTGTTACGCAGCACGTTTGAGCTTCAGCGAGAACCAATGAGTTTCATTCTCGTGTTACACAGCACGTTTGAGCTTCAGCGAGAACCAATGAGGATCATTCTCGTGTTATGCAGCACGTTTGAGCTTTAGCGAGAACCAATGAGGTTCATTATCATGTTACTCAGCACGTTTGAGCTTCAGCAAGAACCAATAATGTTCATTCTCGTGTTACGCAGCACGTTTGAGCTTCAGCAAGAACCAATGAGGTTCATTCTCGTGTTACACAGAACATTTGAGCTTCAGCGAGAACCAATGAGGTTCATTCTCGTGTTACGCAGCACGTTTGAGCTTCAGTAAGAACCAGTGAGGTTCATTCTCGTGTTACGCAGCACGTTTGAGCTTCAGCGAGAACCAATGAGTTTCATTCTCGTGTTACACAGAACATTTGAGCTTCAGCGAGAACCAATGAGGTTCATTCTCGTGTTACGCAGCGCGTTTGAGCTTCAGCAAGAACCAATGAGTTTCATTCTCGTGTTACGCAGCACGTTTGAGCTTCAGCGAGAACAAATGAGGTTCGTTCTCGTGTTACGCAGCACGTTTGAGCTTCAGCGAGAACCAATGAGTTTCATTCTCGTGTTACACAGCACGTTTGAGCTTCAGCGAGAACCAATGAGGATCATTCTCGTGTTATGCAGCACGTTTGAGCTTCAGCGAGAACCAATGAGGTTCATTATCATGTTACTCAGCACATTTGAGCTTCAGCAAGAACCAATGAGGTTCATTCTCGTGTTATGCAGCTTAATTCATATGGATTCGTTTTATGATCTCTTTATTAACTTTTTAAAGTGTTCGTCAAAGTTTCAGTTCCGTAGCTGTCAATGGAGGTACAGAAATCTCTCAGATTTCATCAAAAATATAATGTATTTAATGACAGAAGAGTAATTAATGACAGAAGTTTCATTTTTGGGTGAACTTTCCCTTTAAAACCAAGGTTTTATTTTCAGGCTTTTTATTTTCTTTATTATGATATTAGGACAGATGAATTAACCTGACAATTATCAAAAGTATCAAAATGAGTTTTCATTCAGAAATTAGCATGCTCATCGTAGAAGAGGTGTATTCTAGTATAAATTGCAGTTTTAAAGTATTTTTTCAACAAATGACACCATTCACCGTTTAGCAAGCACCAGTAATGTTTCCCAGACTATCTTTCATTGTTTTTGCTGAAATTATTTTAACATCCAAAAATTGCACACTTTACCTTTAAGTCATGTTATTTTTTACTTGTTTTCTGTATGGCACTGCTTCTGTTTTCTCGTGACATTCTGAATGAACACGAGCCTGTTGTTCAGCGGCAGCTTAAATGAAGCCTCAGCGGGTGGCAACAACCTACATGTTTGAGGAAAAGTCATGTTGGGATACATGTTATTTTCCCCTCAGCATGAATCTACACTCTTGGCTGTCTCTCTCTTTGTCTGTCTGTCCTATTCTTCCTCCCGCTGTGCAAAATGAGCAGCGTCAGCACGTGTGGATATTTCCAGCCCGCAGGAGAGACCGCTGAGATCAAGACATGCTTTTACCTGACCGAACATTCATGCTCAAATCTCTTCGGCAATAAGAGCATGTCAGTATACTACATGTTTTACTTTAGCTCTGCTGTGATGTTGTGTGTGTGCTATCTTCATGTCAAGAATCTACCACACACACACACACACACAACACAGTCTGCAGGGGTTTGGTTTTCGGCTTGTGCTGGATATTGCTGTGGATATTAGCTATGCTGAGTACTCTGACTAATTTGTTTGCCACCAACAAAGTGTATTAAATGTGGAAACATGTATTATTAATAATAATAATAAATTATGTTGTTGTATTTAGTTGCTAAGGTCGTTAGTGATCTCACGCAGGTGGTGGAGCAATAAGTTCTGCTAATGAATCGGTTCAAGATGTAAATACTGAACATGGTGTCTGAAACCCCATTTGCCTCACGCAGTGCAACACATCTCCTTCGCATAGAGTTGATCAGGTTGTTGATTGTGGCCTGTGGAATGTGTGTCCACTCCTCTTCAATGGCTGTGCGAAGTTGCTGGATATTGGCAAGAACTGGAACACGCTGTCGTATACGCCGATCCAGAGCATCCCAAACATGCTCAATAGGTGTCAAACATGTCCGGTGAGTATGCTGGCCATGCAAGAACTGGGATGTTTTCAGCTTCCAGGAATTGTGTACAGATCCTTGCAACATGGGGCCGTGCATTATCATGCTGCAACATGAGGTGATGGTCGTGGATGAATGGCTTAACAATGGGCCTCAGGATCTCGTGACGGTATTTCTGTGCATTCAAAATGCCATCAATAAAATGCACAAGCATGCAGATGAGCTTCCCTGAGACGGTTTCTGACAGTTTGTGCAGAAATTCTTTGGTTATGCAAACCGATTGCAGCAGCTGTCCGGGTGGCTGGTCTCAGATGATCTTGGAGGTGAAGATGCTGGATGTGGAGGTCCCGGGCTGGTGTGGTTACACGTGGTCTGCGATTGTGAGGCCGGTTGGATGAACTGCCAAATTCTCTGAAACGCCTTTGGAGACGGCTTATGGTAGAGAAATGAACATTCAATTCACGGGCAACAGCTCTGGTGGACATTCCTGCAGTCAGCATGCCAACTGCACGCTCCCTCAAAACTTGCGACATCTGTGGCATTGTGCTGTGTGATAAAACTGCACATTTTAGAGTGGCCTTTTATTGTGGCCAGCCTAAGGCACACCTGTGCAATAATCATGCTGTCTAATCAGCATCTTGATATGCCACACCTGTGAGGTGGATGGATTATCTCGGCAAAGGAGAAGTGCTCACTAACACAGATTTAGACAGATTTGTGAACAGTATTTGAGAGAAATAGGCCTTTTGTGTACATAGAAAAAAGTCTTAGATCTTTGAGTTCAGCTCATGAAAAATGGGGGCAAAAACAAAAGTGTTGCGTTTATAATTTTGTTCAGTGTATATATATATATAAATTAAATGATCAATAAGTTTTGACAACATATGTTTTTACATTACTTCAAATCATCAAAATAAGTTAAGCCATTTTAAACTTTAATTTTTACGTTATACGAGATTCAACTAATTTTTTAAGACAGTTTAATGTAGTTTAAGTTGAAATGACTTACACAGCCAAGTTGATTGTATAAAAAATTTAAGGTAGCAAGTTTTTTCTTTACAGTGTATATATATATACACTCACCTAAAGGATTATTAGGAACACCATACTAATACTGTGTTTGACCCTCTTTCGCCTTCAGAACTGCCTTAATTCTACGTGGCATTGATTTAACAAGGTGCTGAAAGCATTCTTTAGAAATGTTGGCCCATATTGATAGGATAGCATCTTGCAGTTGATGGAGATTTGTGGGATGCACAGTATTAGTATGGTGTTCCTAATAATCCTTTAGGTGAGTGTATATAGATGGTCGCTAGAGTCTTTTGGGTGTTGCAAATGGGTTCTGGATAGACGGTTGCAAAGTGGTTGTAAATGGTTGCTAGGATGTTGCTAGATTGTTTCTCCATCAAAATGTCAGAACAGGGAGATGATTATATGACCGACCAACTGCACACACAAACACACACACACACACACACACGTCACTGATGTTCAATTTAGCCTGTGTTAATAAACACTCATGTATAATGTGCATCATGTGTATGATTTGTAAAGCTAATGTACTGTACGTATGGAAAGGCCGCTTTAATTCTGTGTGGGTGCTCTAATGGAGGATCTGCAGTGTGTGTTTGACCATGTGCATGTGTGTGTGACGGAGGTGAATAATGCATAAATGTAATTTCTGGGATACTGCTGTATAAAATGTGCTTCACTGAGCGGAAGCAAGCCAAAAACCCTGCAGGCAGTGTGTGTGCGTGTGTGTGTGAGAGAAATCATACAAAACTGCATTAAAAGGTCTCCTATATGTTAAAACAGCAGTTTTTAAATGTCTCTGTCTAATTGTTTACAATAAACATGGAGATCATTAAATATTGAAATCTGTGCGTGTTTTCAATTATTGACACATGAGTCATCTTATACACCCCTTTTTTCATGGACAGATTTGCAAGTAAAATTCCTTTTAGGAGTCCTAGGGGTGGGTTGCACCAACAAGGATTAAATTAAACACAGTTTAGAGCTAAACTAGGATTTGTTGATCTAGGCTTTATTTTAAATCGAGTTGTGTTGTACCACTTAATTTTAAACCCAGATTAACAAATCGGGGATTAGAATTTAACCTGTGATTAAAACCTCCATTTACGATTAATTTTCGCCGCCATGATGGATTCGCCATTGACAGCAACAATGCTAATATTCAATTTCCTTCTTTACTGAACACTAGAAACTCTCTCTCTGACATAAGCAGCTCTTGCCGATAAAGGAAAAAACTTGTATAATGTCAGCTGTCTTTATAAAGCTATACGTAGTGTGGTGGAAAAATTTAATCATAGAGGAAGATTAATTAAGATATATATTTGAGATCATACAGGAGCTAATGTGTTTCTGCCATGCGGGACACCTTATTTGGGGGCTCTCCTGTACCAAAGGTGTCGGGCAGAACCAATTCTAAATCTGTGTGCTGCGCCTCCTACTTTTACCATGTGTGGAAAACTACTGAGAAGGATTGTTTACACTTCGGGGGTATAAAAGATTGCAGCTTCTGTTATGTCTTCAGTTAGCACTCTACAGACATTCAGGATGGCTATATGACTGTGACTCTTTTCTTGCAAGAAAATAAATCTTTATAAAGACAATTGGCTAAGGTTTGTCTCTTATTCAGTGATGCAACTGAGAGTTAATTTTTTGCCATGACATTTTGGTGTCAGAAGTGGGATTCCTTGGATGTGCCTTCTGGACCCCGAGAGCGGACGGTGACTGATCATCCTGGACGTTAGAGTCACAGCCCTACCCCGACAGATTGAGGGAGAGGGGCCGACCGCTCAGGGGGTCCGGGAGTCCGACCACTGGAATTAGAGAAAACGAACCCGAGGTGGCAACGGGACGCTTCTGGTAAGAGACAAACTTAAAATTCGGGGAAGAATTTTTGGTTGAATTAAAATTGGAAATTAAGGGAATAAACCATGGGGGGGGTCTGATTATGTGGCAAGCGGCGTGGTTGGCCTCTTGCTGATAAGAGGCTGCAATCACGTGGGCTAGGCGGCGTGAAATGCTTACTGGGTAGAAAAAGTAGTCACGTGGGCCACCAAATTGGGACGCTATTGCGAGTGTCTAACCTTCTGGTCTTGGGTGAAGAAATCAGATCTGAACGGAGACGTCCGACAGATTATAGCGCACGCGCGAAAGCCACAGAGACAGACTACCAGCATGGGGAAATCTCAAAGCAAGGTAGCTGAATATGATACACCGGTATTTTGTCAAATGAGAAAATTATATGGCCAAAAATGCATGCAAGGTATAGTTAATTAGATATGATGGGTTCCCAAAAGGGGGAATGCTGAGTGTCACCAGACCAGGAAAATGTAGTATTATCACGCAGAAGCAACAGCTGTGTTTAAGGATCACCGCTTCCATCTCTGCTGGTATAATTTTAGGTGAGTATGAACTTTGACTAAATTATGGCTAACAATTTGAGTGACATGGTCAGTAACTTGATCAGTCCGGATAAAGATTTTGAGACGAACGAGAGCAAACTCTGTAAGCAGCTCTGCTCTGAAGCCCTCAATTCAAAGAAATTTGTAGGACTTATTAAGGAAATGGGCAGCAATGTTTTAATTTTGACTGGAAAGTTGAACAACAACTTGACTGGCTACAAACAAAGAAGAGACTTATACTCTGTCTAAGAAACTAATGAGATAATAATAAGGTCAATAAACTGGAGTCTTTAATTCTTTTTGAAGGAAAGATCTATGATAATGTTAATATAAATTATGAGGTTAAAATTAAAGACAATGGTGATAAAAATCTGAGTGGTAAATATATACAAATAGTTATGTAGAGGGTTTTAAATGACAAATTTATGAGAAAATTCCTCTAACTCTGAAAATAATTGGTGTTAAAATGTTGAAAACCCTAGAAGATGATGTTTTGGTTTCAAAAGATAAGTTTGGGCTTAGCTAAAATAAAACAGTCCGCTTATCTGAATCCGGCCCTACCATGTCATTTCTGGTGCTGGGGCCTAACTTGCTGTGTAACAGAGACTCAATCTGAGAGGAAATTTATAGTTTCTAAATTTATTGTATGGGCAAAAGACAAATATAAAATTATGGTTATTTGAAAATGCCATTTCTGGCTAAGGGTAGAGTTAAAAGGATAATGTTTATTTGAAAAGGAATGTTTATGAAAATGCAGTACAGGTCCTGAATGCCTCAGAGTCTCTCTCTCATTCAAAACCAGCTCAAAGCTGTTATCTGAGCCTGTGTCATAGGTGATGAGATATTTATAGCAAAGCACAGGGCATCAGTGAAAATAATAGACAGTGATTTGTTAAAAGAGGATTGCCATTAAGAGGGCAATGATAAATATTTCAGGTAAAACGAAAATGTGATGTCTTTAAATACAGACTTTAAATGAACTGAAATTTTTGACTAATTTATTCTATGACCAGTAACATCTTTGTCTGATCTTAGCCTCCACCATGTACAGAACCGATGGCTTGGGTTATAGAGATAGCCAAACATTAAATTGAATGGACAGTTGTTATGATTAAATTCACTGAGTATAATCTACACACTGGTTGCGGCCTTGAAGAGGTATGATGGATTTTAGTGATTAAGTTATGTTGTAATTAACCTGTCTCCATGTTCTACCAATAGTAAGCAGACCAAATGGCTCTGGTGACTCTTGAATGCACTTTCCCCAAAGCTCCAGAAAACATCTGATCCTGTTAAAGGGAATGGTCAAAGATCTCGAGCGGTTACCAGTGTGCATGAGGTGATTTCTCAAAGACGGGTAAGACTTTCTTTGGCCAGATAGAGGACAACCTAAGCCAGAGGGTCATCGCCGCCACTGGGCACCTCCAAAAGGGGGTTGTTTTTATGTGAGGTGTGTATGAGTGTGAAGCAGATGTCTGTGAGGCCAGCAGCATCATCAGGGGGAGCTGTGACAGATACAGCAGTCTGCCCCAGAAATGCTCCTCCATACCACTCACCCAGGAACCGCATTTAGTGAATAGAATGTCAGGGAAGACCCTGAGGAAAAGAGTGGGAAAGGGCTTTCAGGAGCCGGCTGAGACCAGAACAAAATGTATTAATTGGTATCAGTAAAACCGTGTGATCAGGAACTAATGTTATTGTGAGTTTTTTACTCCTGCAGGTCATTAGATATGACATGAGACATGGTGGCGCCTAAAGATGAGGACAGCTTTTGAAGTTTAAAGAGAAGGTCTGGATAACAAAAGGTATTTAAACTAAAGCTCTAATTTGGAAAGTTAAACATTTTAATTTTCTAAACGTTGTCAAGGAATTTAATATTACAGTTGTCTGAGTAAAGTCTTAGGAGGCTGTGAAAAGATTATTTGGTTTGGAGAGAGAGAGAGAGAGAGAGAGAGAGAGAGAGAGAGAGAGAGAGAGACTGCATGAGTGGAAGCAGGGATTGTACTGTGTCTGCTATCGCCCTGTTAAAGCTGAAACAAAACAAAGAACCAAAACAAACCAGATGACTGTGTGAAGACAAATTAATAATGAACAGACATGATTTGAAATTGGTTAAGAGACCATGTAAAAGCTAGGGTTAAATATTTTTTAGAGTTTAAACTAAAAGGAAAATTTGAAAATGAGCAGTTAATGGTTATGTGTGTGTACGTTGTTAGCTGAACTTTATGTTTTGTATGTGTTGGTTAGTGAAACCGTTCTGTCCTGATTGAGTGTATGGGGTCATTCACCTCTGGAATGAGTGTTTATCATTACAGATGGGTTAAGTGAAACGACAAACTTTAAAGAAGCTTATACTTCTGAAGGAATCTGGTGAAAAGACGATCCAGAACATGGGACGAGCTTTAAGTGGATTGGGTATCCAGCTCTGTCTGTCACTGGTAATTATGACTACTTTTGTCATTTATGATATGATTTGAATTACTCTCTGGAGCAGTAGAGATAAGACTGCCGTCCATCATGGGGTTAACACCCTTGTCTAAATTCAACAGAGAGTCTGAGGTAAATTTTATAGACTGGACGGCAGAGACAAAGTGACAAATTAACTAATGTCACTACCCAAAATATCCAGAGACTCCCTAATATGTATGAAAGGCCAGAGGGCGAACAAAGGGATAACTTCTAAAAAGAAAAGTTTTATTTTATTTTATGTTTCCTCCTTTAAATGGAGGCATGACCTTTGATTTATATAGAGAACTACAATTAATGTTGAAGAAGCAAGTGGCTATAAGGCTTTCTGTGTGACTGGGATTGAGAAATAATATTTTGGTGTCTGCAGAGCAGTAGAGATAAGACTGAAACAATAATGATTATATGGTGCATCTGCAGACTGACTATTTGATAGAGGAATAATGTGACAAGTAAGTTAAATGAGAGAAATAGCCCCAAAGATTAATGTTGAAAATAAAACTTCTGACAGAATTTATAAACACATGAAGCAAATTAAGTTAATATATATTGAACTATGAATGCTTTTCAAAATACAGCTTTAAAAGAAACTGATGATGCCTCATAGTACAAATTTAAAATGATAGGGGAGATTATGAAAATTTGTAAGTTCTTTGTAATATTATAACAATTTTGGTGTGGCAAGGTAAGGCTAGTGAGGATTTGATGATAAGTATCACTGCCAAATGACATGAATTAAGAGGTTCACAAGACATTGAAAGAAAAATTTACTTTAAAGGAAATCCTAATTAATTGATTAAGCATAATGTCACGAGATAAAGATGAGTGAACGAGCTGATTGAAGTTAAATATGATGTGGGCTATGAGGATTGAAAATGGGTCGGTTGGAAATAGTAAGTTTAACAAAAGGTTCTTGAGTAAGTCTATGTTTTGGTGGAAAGGATGATATGAATGTATGTTTTCTAAAGTGTGTATTTGGTCTCTGAGGAGTGACTGAGGGTCTGGCCTAGGGATGTGTGATGTGTCGCTAAACACTTGATAGCGACAAGTTGTCGGGTGTTTTGGATTTTGGAGGCATCACACACCCCTAATATGACAGGAGTGCAGTGACAGTGCTTGCTCACTTAGCCCGGCTTCCAGATATGAAATATGGATTTGTCTTTTATTTTATAGGATATTTTCAGTATGTTTTGTGAAACTTTCTGGTTAGGACTGGAGCTTGTAGCCCCGACAGAAGCATGCAAGCTGATGGAGGGTAAAAGTGTAACGATTTACACAGACTCGCGGTATGCGTTCGGGGTTGCGCATGATTTTGGGGTGCTGTGGAAACACAGAACATTTTTTGAAATCTGATGGACGTCCAATTTTGAATGCTTCTCTTGTGTCTAATCTGCTAGACGCAATTCTCTTGCCTGGCCAGGTTGCTATCTGTAAATGCGCAGCGCATACTAACAACAAAGATTTCATTTCAACAGGAAACGTGAGAGCAGACGCTGCTGCGAAGGCCGCGGCAGCGCGGGAGACAAAAGAATCAGAATGTCTTTTAGTATCTGAAATAAACAAGAATGCTTTGTCTTCTTTACAGATTATGCAGTCTTTCGGCACAGGGCCAGAGAAACAACGATGGGAACAGTGTGACATGCACCGTTCAAAATGGCGTGTGGACAAGTGGTGATGGCAAGCCTTGGTTACCCCGACAATTTTTGCGTTAATTATGCTAAATGGCTGCATGGGCGATCATGCATATGGCCGTGAAGGTAGCTGAGATGGTGACGTGGGTTCTCGCGAGCCACGACAGGAGAGTCTCACCAGCGATCAAGGAGGAGGAGGAACAGAGAGGAAAGGAGCCAGTATGCCGAAATACTGTTTAAGCAACAGATGCAGTTATCGGTTCACACAAGGTCACCAACCCTTCAGAGTGGTGAGATCATCAGGTAGCAGTCACTGTGAAAAGACGAGAATTAAACCACAGAGGACTGTACAGTGACAATCAGCGGGATGACAACGAACTTTATGAGAAAGGCCGTAAGAGAACCTGAGAAAGCTGACGAATAATGGTTTGGGTGGTTAACAAATCCGAAAGGATGAGCATATTGGTTATGTTTCACCGTGTTGCCAATTCTTGAAATAGTAATGCTGATATTGATGTGTCTGCAATGTATTTTCCAGTGTATTTCCAGCTAAGTACAGAGACTGGTGAAATCCTGTATGTAACACCAGATGGTTAAAATGTCTATTTACAATGATGGTGATAAATCTCCAGGTGCATTTGATGATGATACAACCAGCGGTGATAGTGAAATGCATTAAGACTTTCCTACTTTTAAATTTGGGAATGAGAAGTCCCCGAGATTGAAAAACTGTTTTTGCTTGCTAAGTTTAAGGGACTATACCCACAAAAAAACTGCTTAAACATTTCCTTTCTTCTTTCACAAATTTAAGAGAGTGATCATTTATACGAAAATCAGGGATGAAGGGTATAAGTGTGATAAGTGACTTAAATTTGCTTATTTTATTATTATTACTTCTATTTTTTACCATTTATTATTTTTATTACTTGTATTCTTTTAATTACTCATTATTACTTCTATTTTTTTACTATTATTATTATTACTTCTATTTTTTATGTATACACATTTTTTAAATTTTTCTTGTAAGATTATCAAATGAATGATAAAAGGGGGAATTGTGGTGGAAAATCATAAAAGGAAGATTAATTAAGATATATATTTGAGATCATACAGGAGCTAACATGTGTTTCTGCCATGCGGGACACCTTATTTGAGGGCTCTCCTGTACCAAAGGTGTCGGGCAGAACTAATTCTAAATCTGTGTGCTGCGCCTCCTACTTTTACCATGTGTGGAAAACTACTGAGAAGGATTGTTTACACTTCGGGGGTATAAAAGATTGCAGCTTCTGTTATGTCTTCAGTTAGCACTCTACAGACATTCAGGATGGCTGTATGACTGTGACTCTTTTCTTGCAAGAAAATAAATCTTTATAAAGACAATTGGCTAAGGTTTGTCTCTTATTCAGTGGTGCAACTGAGAGTTAATTTTTTGCCATGACAATACCGGTACTGATCAAGCAGGCAATGAAAACATTGCGGCAACGCGTGCGGATTTCATAAGCATGGAAATATATTTGTAGTATCAATTAATGGAGTATATTGTGGCAGCGTAACTTATGACAAAACAACTGTCATGATTGGCGGAGTGACTATATCCGCTCTTGACAGCGCCGCCCATCCCGTTTGATCGCCGCGCAGCAGCCACGCGTGGAGCGAGGGTAAACGTGAGACACGGCCGCGATCACTTGCTTCTTTTCTGTTTCTACTGTTTCTATCTCTGTTCAATCATCTGTATATTTTAATTGTAGGGGCACTTTATTTTATTTAAACCTCCTCACATAATTGAGATTTAAATCTGAGTTTAAAGTTATGGAGCAACAGGATTAAAGTTAATCTATCTTAAATATAAATGAATCCATAAACGGTTTAAATGTTAACCTGCTTATTTTTAAACAAGGTTTAAAGTTTAGTGCAACAGAATTATTAGATAAACCTTGATTTAATCTAGATTTAAAATGAATCCTTGTTGGTGCAACCCACCCCTAGAGTCAGAAACAAGAGTTATTATTGTTTCTTAAAAAGAAAAAGGTGAAACATTAAAAAAAAAAAAAAAAAAAAAAAAAAAAATATATATATATATATATATATATATATATATATATATATATATATATACTTTGAAAAAGTCAATATACTAACCAACATGCAGAAAGTGATTCTTTGCTGTCATGTGACCATAAAACAGGAAATTACATCAAGGACTCCTGTAGACCCTAATGTACCGGATTTTTTTTGTTTTGTTTTTTTGTAATGAGATGGCAAGGTTTGTTCAGTTTGTTAAATGTTCAATATTTTCACAATTTAAAAATTCACTTAAAAAAATAAATTAATTAAAATGTGTATATTCACATATACATTACATAAAGGAACACGCCACTTTTTTTGAAAATAGGCTCATTTTCCAACTCCCCTAGAGTAAAACAGTTGAGTTTTACCGTTTTCGAATCCATTCAGCCGATCTCCGGGTCTGGCGGTAGCACTTTTAGCATAGCTTAGCATAGATCATTGAATCTGATTAGACCGTTAGCATCTCGCTCAAAAATGACCAAAGACTTTCTATATTTTTCTGACTCTTCTGTAGTTACATCGTGTACTAAAACAGACGGAAAATGATATGGCTAGGGACTATACTCTCATTCCTGCGTAATAATCCAGGAACTTTGCTGCCATCCCATGGGTGCAGCGGCGCAATGATATTACACAGCGCCTAAAAATAGTCCCCAAGCAGGTTGTCACGTTGGTTTATGTTGACAGAAGTTAGCCTGTTTTCAGGCGTTGCGTACTATCATTGTGCCTGCTGCACCCATGGTACGGCAGCAAAGTTGGCACATTCGGTTTTTAAACTAGAATTTTATTCTCTCCATCGTTTTGAGCAGAGAACAGGATCATTTAGCCAAACATAATCTCAAACACATCTGCATGCTGATTATACTCACAGGTCAAAGCGTAAATTCTGTCTCTCTTCAAAGAAGTAATCAATGATGAATTTGTGCACAAAGTCTGGATTCAGCGTGTTATCGATGACTTCTGTCCTGCCGAACTAAACAACAGAACAGCAAACGGCATCACATGACCAGCATGAATAAAAGTAATGTAAATGAAAAAATACAGGTCTGGAAACACAAATTCAGAAAATACATTACCTCTCTCCACTCCCTGTTCGCCACCGTCTGAGTGTACAGCACACAAACTACACAGAAACAAAGTTAAAAGAAAACACATATGAAAAATGCCTTGATGCATTAAAATTTCACTTTGTTGGAGAGAAGAGTGTAAACAGCAGCCCTGGTTTGTTAATTCAGCAAATTAAGAAATCAAATATGCACAAAAAGATGTGTAGCGCTCTTGAGACATTATTGGTTAATTTGTCTCGCATGCAATGAGAACAGCGGTATTATTAACACACACACACACACAGGTTTTATACAAACTGTATATTCTATCTCCCTAAACCCATCACGGAAAACTTAATTGTGTATGATTTATAAGCTGTTTTCCTCAGGAGGACCCAAAAAATGTCCCAACACGGTCAACAATTACTGGTATTACTTTCCTTGTGGGGATTTTGATCCTCAACATAGGGAATACAAGGTACACACACACACAAACACATCCGTCTCCCAGGACAGATATGAGTACAGGTGGTCATAAAGTCACACTCTATAAACTCTACGAGGCTCTAGGGTCCAAACCCAATATAAAGGTGGAGATAATGCACGCTCGGCAGACGATGATGGTCTTTTTTTAATTAGGCATATTTTTAGACACAGTCTGACGGCAGGTATTGGCTCGTGTTTAGAGGAAGGCCCCCGGGCAGCCAAACAGATGTTCAGAAACGGAATTATTTCAGCCGCCTGCCATTGCTTGTGATATGAATTGGCGAGACTTGTGAGCGTGCGTGTGTGTGTGTGTGTGTGAGAGAGAGAGAGAGAGAGAGAGAGAGAGAGATATCTGCCTCATCTGTCTAAATGCACTCTCTTCTAACTTTCATTGTGTCAGATGGGTGTGTAGACACATATGGCGACCTGGGCACTTTCCAAAAATACACACACATGCACACAATAACATCCACTGAAATTGACATACGTATATTGCCATATGAGAGCACTGTAATAGATCTATTCTTTGTTGTCATAGAAACCTCCTTTACATTAGAAGTTGGGAACAACCAGCCTCTGGGTCATTTCTAGCCCTAAGACCATTCACGTAGAGCAGAAAAACCTGAATATAAAACAATATACCATGCAGCCCTACATTCAAGTATGCTATTTCACACACATATATACTTGATTTGATTTGTGGGATAATCTGTATAGTGTAACTATCAGATAATGTCGTCGTGATGGTTCACCCCAGGTGGGGAAGCCCTGTAATTTTTTGTTTAAATGAAATTTCACGATTAGGCTACTTTAAGGCTGTGTGTCCACCAAAGCATTTTTAGCCAGCTGAAACGCTCTGCTGAAAGCGCATTGCTGTGAGCACTTGCGAGCGTTTTGGCAGCGCAGCGTTTTTTCAGTTGAGACTCTTTACTTGCTTTGATCTGGAATATCCACAGAAGTGTTACTAGTATCTCATTTCACAGATAGTTGGTTTCGGTATTGTTTCTATATAAAAATGCCAATATAATGCTCTGGCTCTTGTTTTAAATCATTTTGTTCTGTTATTATTGCTTGTTGTCATCTGTTGACGTTGTACACGCAGAATGTGGCGGTTGGTCGGTGTTGCATTTGTCCCGCCCCTCCTCCAATGTGATTGGTCGGCTGGGTAAAAAGTGACAGTGATGAGCACTGCGTTTTATTCAAAGTTGAACATTCTTCAACTCTCAGCGACCGGTAAAAAATGCTGAGCGCTCAGCGCTTGAGTGTGAAAGACGCACAGCGCCTCGTTACGTTTATGGTGTTCTAAAAACGCAGCGCTCCCATTGAAAACAATTGGACACGCCAGCCAGTCGCGTGAAAAAACGCTTTGGTGGACACACGGCCTAAGTTAAACCAACAAATAATTTTTTGTGTCTTTAATCATTTCTGTCCATTGTGTTTATCTAATGCCACATCCACAATAATACGTTTTGATTTAAAAAATAAAATTTTCAAATGAAAATAATGTTTTCTAAAGTGTCTTCAAGTTCTGTTTTCGCTGGAGAAAAACAATAGTGTGATGAGGGGTGAACACGACGGGGATGAGCCAAGCCTGCCACTGTTTTCATATGAGGTTTAAAGTGGACGACATAACGAATTAGTTTACAGATTACGGGGGCTGAGTAGAAAAAGGGCCTAGTGACGCCCCTGGTACTGGCAACATGTGAGAAGTGCCGATGCACAAGAAAAAGTGAGGGTACGCTACAGATCAAAATATAGACGTGCCGGTACTGAGCACTGGTGTGTACTGGCCCACTTTGAGCGCTGCTTTTAATATTATATTATAATACATTGCAGTTCATATGAAAGATAAGTATTGTTTATGGGATTGGGGGGGTACAGGAGTTGGCTTGTGGGGGACACCATGTCAAATTTCGCCTAGGGCACCAAAAGAGGCTGGGTCGCTCCTGAATAATCATGCAATATATGTGTCTCATTAACGAAAACACAGTCTCCGAGATAGACATCATAATCTGTGTAATTTCAGATATGTAAATGCAGTTTTATCCCCATCAAATTTTCTGTTACTGCATCTATTAAAGTAACGGTTTCTGTTCAGATTTTCTGAACCAGTTAATTTACCTGAAGTGGTTTGCTCTGATGATCAGTTCTGACTGAGAAGACACGCACTGATGCAGAACCTCAAGTGATTTCACATTTTTGTTTATCCTGGAACAATATTCCAATCAACCAATCAGATTTGAGGGACAAGTTTACAGTTTATGTCAAGTTTAGGAACAAAACCGGGGTTAGGTGCTTCTACATCAGTGTTATTCACCATTTCCCTCTGATTTTAGGGATAACTTATGGGTAGGGTTAGGTTTAGAGGTGGAGATTTTCGGACAGGAATGTTGTTCGAGGATTGTTCAAATATGTTGACCCAGAAACGCGTGCTAACTTGGCAAAATCAGGACGTGCCGTACTGATAGAGGAGCATGTCCACTGGCTGCAAACTGCATATATTATGGCCAATCACGAAAGTCGATATTGCGCAACCAACCGTAGAATACTCCGCTGCGTTATTATATACTGTATTTTTTTTATTGCATTATGTTTTTGTGCTGAACTCGGATCGCTTTTGTAGGCTATTGAGTGAATAAAAGATAGAAATCCCTTTCATGTCCTGGAACTGAAACGCCATCCACCCTCAAAATTATTATGATGAGTTTTTAAGCAACATGAATGACAATTGAACATGAAAGACAACATGAAAGACAATTTCCAGGGCCTTCATCATCACCATGAGCTGAACTGTAGTCTTCTTATATGGAGCGGCACATGTGCTGAGTCTGAGCTGTGCTGACGTGATGGGGCCAGTCACGCAGAGCTACAACTCCTCCCAACATACACCGGCCAAAAGACACTGGAATCAGGGACTCCAGACAGCTAAATATAGCCTCAGCGCTCACTGCCTGTGTGTGTGTGGGGCCGTCCACAGCGCTTGCTGTCATATTGCAGGCAATATATTTTGTGTGTTTAGGGGAAGGATCATTTCTTGTTGCATTGATGTACTTATTCAAGCTTACTTGTGTCATATGCTTTTTATAATAATAAATCCCATTTACTCTTTAATATCCCAAGTATTTCTTCTGCACAGCAGTGACTTTGTTTACATGTACACAATATTTCAATTAATATTCATATTCTGGTTTATTCTGAGAAAAAAAGAGGTTCACATGTTCCTATAGCACAACGGGCAGAGCATGACACTAGCAAAACCAAAGTCAAGGGTTTTATTCCCAAGGAACACATTTAATTAGTTAAATTTGTTAAATTAAATGCATGAATGTTTCGCCAATCATTCCTACATATTCTAGTCTTTAGCGACCCGAATCTATATCTAACACGGATGGATCTGTACCTGTCGTGATAATATAAAACTCTCCTGATATTAAAGTAACAATTACAGAAGAATAAAATAAAGCAGATTTTGTCCCCTTTTGGAGCTTGGAAGGGTTCAGTTTGAGCAGATGTTTTATCACATCATCACTGTCCTCGTCAGAGCTCATTTCCCAGGACATTCAGCATCTGCCTCATATTCACCATCTCAAACATATTCTCAAAACTATCGTTTTCAACATCTTCAAAATCAATGTTTTGATCGCTGACAGCTTCTTCACCAGATCCAGCATCAAGTGACAGTGACACTAATATTTGACTGCGTTCAGAACTTTTTTTGCACTGGTCCTGCCCGTTGTTTCACACATTTGAAAAAAGAATGGGAGACGAAACAACAATGCACTACTCGAGACTGCAACAACAATGGACGCCCGCATTGATGAACGCTTTTGTGAGGGGGTTGAAGGGATAGTTCACACAAAAATTTACATTTTGTCATTTACTCGCCCTCAAGTTGTTCCAAACCTTTTATATTTCTTTCTGCTTAACACAAAAAATTATATTTTGAAGAATATGGGTAACCAAACAGTTGATGGACCCCATTGACTAATACTATAGTCAGTGGGGCACATCAACTGTTTGGTTACCCATATTCTTCAGAATATCATCTTATGTGTTCTGACTTCTGCAAAATAATATTACGTTGTTTCTTGCACGTTTTACGACACTTTCAAAGCGAAATGTCCAGTGAGTGACACTAAAGCCTTGTTCAGACTGTCAGTCTAAATCCGATTTTTATTCCACACTGTGTATCGCAACTGTTCAGATCCGATTTGTGTGTCCATGCCACTCTTTATTTTTTCGGAATATCTGCATTGGTTTCTATGACAACGACGTATGCGTTGGTAAGCATAAGCTAAAAAGAGCAACAACAACCGCAACATAGAGGGGTTTGCAATACAGATGCTCCCTATCCCCTATATAGTGCACTGTCTGAATCGCTCCCTATCCCCTATATAGTGCACTGTCTGATCGTTCCCTGTCCCCTATATAGTGTACTGTCTGATCGTTCCCTATCCCCTATATAGTGAACTGTCTGATATATAGGGGACAGGGAACGATCAGACAGTGTACTATGCACTGTCTGATCGTTCCCAGTCCCCTATATAGTGCCCTGACTGAATCGTTCCCTACATTCCCTATCCCCTATATAGTGCACTGTCTGAATCGCTCCCTATCCCCTATATAGTGAACTGTCTGATCGTTCCCTATCCCCTATATAGTGCACTGTCTGATCGTTCCCTATCCCCTATATAGTGCACTGTCTGAATTGCTCCCTATCCCCTATATAGTGCACTGTCTGATTGTTCCCTATCCCCTATATAGTGAACTTTCTGATTGTTCCCTATCCCTATATAGTGCAATGTCTGAATCGTTCCCTATACCCTATATAGTGCACTGTCTGAATCGTTCCCTATCCCCTATATAGTACATTGTCTGATCGTTCCCTATCCCCTATATAGTGAACTTTCTGATCGTTCCCTATCCCCTATATAGTGCAATGTCTGAATCGTTCCCTATACCCTATATAGTGCAATGTCTGAATCGTTCCCTATCCCCTATTTAGTGCACTGTCTGAATCACTCCCTATCCCCTATATAGTGCACTGTCTGATCGTTCCCTGTCCCCTATATAGTGCACTGTCTGAATCGCTCCCTATCCCCTATATAGTGCACTGTCTGATCGTTCCCTTTCCCCTATATAGTGCACTGTCTGATCGTTCCCTATCCCCTATATAGTGCACTGTCTGAATCGCTCCCTATCCCCTATATAGTAAACTGTCTGAATTGCTCCCTATCCCCTATATAGTGCACTGTCTGATTGTTCCCTATCCCCTATATAGTGAACTTTCTGATTGTTCCCTATCCCTATATAGTGCAATGTCTGAATCGTTCCCTATACCCTATATAGTGCACTGTCTGAATCGTTCCATATCCCCTATATAGTACACTGTCTGATCGTTCCCTATCCCCTATATAGTGAACTTTCTGATCGTTCCCTATCCCCTATATAGTGCAATGTCTGAATCGTTCCCTATACCCTATATAGTGCAATGTCTGAATCGTTCCCTATCCCCTATTTAGTGCACTGTCTGAATCACTCCCTATCCCCTATATAGTGCACTGTCTGATCGTTCCCTGTCCCCTATATAGTGCACTGTCTGAATCACTCCCTATCCCCTATATAGTGCACTGTCTGATCGTTCCCTGTCCCCTATATAGTGCACTGTCTGATCGTTCCCTGTCACCTATATAGTGCACTGTCTGAATCGCTCCCAATTGGCGGAAGTGAAAGACTGTAAGTTTTGAATGCTTATATCCTCTTAATGTGAATTGTGTCATTGTTTTTGAGCACACTAGCTTATAGAGCTAATATAGCTCTATAAAGCTAACATATTCTTACTAAAAGCCAATAAACTTCTACTTTGATTTCATGTCGACTTTAAAGGCACAGAAAAAAAAAACAGTCTGTTTAGTACGAAGGGTCAGAGAGAGAATGGAAAATGGTCATGAAAAAAAAAGACTAAATTAAGTACAAAAAAGAAAGAAGAAAAAGCTAATATTATATATTGATATCCGAGGGGTATAATGTTGCAACGGTGTGAAGTATGACTCCTTTAAAGGAAGGCAGAAAAGTTATGTACTTTACAAACAATATAATTGGCCCAATTTCATGATGAAAATAGAATTTTCTTAGTAGAAAAATATATTTGAAACAAAACCTTTGTATGTGTGTGTGTGCGTTTGTGCGTGCGTGCGTGTCAGAAATAGTCAGTGTAATCAGCCATACAGCAGAATGAACAATGCAAGCCTGCAGTCAAACGCATCTGTATGTTCATTAAAGCCGTGAATGTTAGCGGAACACAACATCTGGATTACACAATACAGTCTTAACCCACATGAACATACAACACGTGAATATGCAAATCAAAACAAAACCACACACAGAAATACAAATGCGAATAACACCCTCCTGCATATGAAAGAATGTGCATATCCAGGCATCTGCTGTATGCCCGTGCATATTCTTTCATATGCAGGAGAGTATTATTCCCATTTGTATTTCTGTTTCATGCACAATCAAGATTTCTAATAAAACAGCATAACAGTTAAGGCAGGCAGGTAAGATTTCACACACTAATGACGCCCCCTATGGGGATCAGAGCTCTGCTGATGAGTGTGTTAACTGAATTCTTAGTAATGTGATTTCAGTCGGATGTGCTAGCGGTACATGAGCTTTCAGATAAACCCATCTTTGTAACGTTTCAGTGCGTGCTACACTGTAAACCCTAACGCTCAATATAATTAATTGGTTTGAGTAGAGCCAACTCAAATTAAACAAATTAGTTCAATCAAATGAACTTTTAGGAGTATTTAGAACTTTCTTTTTCTTTTGAGTTCACAAAACTGATACATTTTAAGTAATCTGAATTGTTTCACTGCTTTGAGTTTTTTTAACTTGTTTCTTTTAATTTAGACAAACTTAAATTTGTCTAAAACTGGGCTGGGATTTCTATTTCCCAGAATGCTTTGCTATGACACTTAAAAAGGGAGAGTAAATGCTAAAATTAAGTGTTATATAATGTTTTTTTGTGCAAGATTAATATTAAGTGGGATATTTAGTAGTGTGCTATGCTATGTTAGTTTAGTAGAGTTTCTGTTGTGTGGGGTTTGGGGGGGGAGGGGGTCCATCATGGTGACGAGTGGAGCAAGAGCTTAGTTTGAGAACAGATATACAGTAGGCTATATTAAATGTTTTATATTGATGTACTCATTCAGAAAGTGCTATGCTAAAGCTACTGTTATCAAAGCATTGTGTTACCATTTTATTGAATTAGCTAGTTAAAGCTAGCCAAGTTTCCACTACTAAAAATATTTAAGTTGATAATTTTAAGTTAAATGTATGAATTGGCTTACTCAAATATTTGAAGTTAAGAGCAATTAAAATGTATGAGTTTAAAATAAAAATCTGGAAGTTCTGCTTACTTAAACTTTAAATTTCTTAACTTTAAAGAAATTTAACTGATTGCCTCACATTTTTTGAGTTTTGCCAACTTATTCAGGTTTAAAGGGTAGAAAAAATGAACAAACTTCTTAAAATGTGATATGTGTGATACCAAAGACTTACTTGGATCAGACTTTGAGAAGGTGTCTCTGTCCAAGAGGTTTCTGTAGTAGAAAGAAAGACATTAAGAAACAATAGTTAATAATTAGTATTAACTCTGAATGAACAATGTAAAATGAAATATGCTAAAATAAACTAGATTTGTTTAAATACAATTATATACAAACGTTTGATACAAATACACACATGCATCAAGTTGGATATATGCCTTTACATGCACATGAACTTTAATGACATCCCATTCTTAATCCGTAGGGTTTAATATGGAGTTGGCCCACCCTTTGCAGCTATAACAGCTTCAACTCTTCTGGGAAGGCTTTCCACAAGGTTTAGGAGTGTGTTTATGGGAATTTTTGACCATTCTTCTAGAAGCGCATTTGTGAGGTCAGGCACTGATGTTGGAGGAGAAGGCCTGGCTCGCAGTCTCCGCTCTAATTCATCCCAAAGGTGTTCTATCGGGATGAGGTCAGGACTCTGTGCAGGCCAGTCAAGTTCCTCCACACCAAACTCGCTCATCCATGTCTTTATGGACCGACGCTGTGCACTGGTGCGCAGTCATGTTGGAACAGGAAGGGGCCATCCCCAAACTGTTCCCACAAAGTTGGGAGCATGAAATTGTCCAAAAAAGGGGCCAAGCCCAGCCCCTGAAAAACAACCCCACACCATAATCCCTCCTCTACCAAACTTTACACTTGGCACAATGCAAGTCAGGCAAGTACCGTTCTCCTGGCAACCGCCAAACCCAGACTCGTCCATGGGATTGCCAGACAGAGAAGCGTGATTAATCACTCCAGAGAACACGTCTCACTGCTCTAGAGTCCAGTGGCGGCATGCTTCACACCACTGCATCCCATGCTTTGCATTGCACTTGGTGATGTAAGGCTTGGATGAGCTGCTCGGCCATGGAAACCCATTCCATGAAGCTCTCTATGCACTGTTCTTGAGCTAATCTGAAGGACACTGAAGTTTGGAGGTCTGTAGCTATTGACTCCGCAGAAAGTTGGTGACTTCTGTGCACTGTGACCCTCAGCATGCGCTGACCCCGCTCTGTGATTTTACGTGGCCTACCACTTCGTGGCTGAGTTGCTGTTGTTCCCAATTGCTTCCACTTTGTTATAATACCACTAACAGTTTAGCGTGGAATATTTAGTAGAGAGGAAATTTCACGAATGGACTTATTGCACAGGTGGCAACCTATCACGGTACCACGCTTGAGTTCACTGAGCTCCTGAGAGCGACCCATTCTTTCACAAATGTTTGTAGAAGCGTCTGCATGCCTAGTGCTTGATTTATACACCTGTGGCCATGGAAGTGATTGGAACACCTGAATTCAATGATTTGGAGGGGTGTCCCAAAACTTTTGGCAATATAGTGTATCTCAGTGGTTTTATTCCTGTGTTCAGTGGTGTTGAACTCATTCGCTTTAGCCATTATGAACATTCAGGTAAGGCAGGGTATTGCCAACTATCCCAAGATGCAATATACATCATTGTGATTCAATGCATCACAGTGTCATAATTGAGTCTTGATTGAAACCGCAGCAAACGCATGAGAGAGACTAGAGAGTGAATTTATGATATCTTTCTCAATCTCATTTGTAGGGATCACTTTGCACTGTGTCATAGAAGCAGCTCCGACTAAGAATGTTCGTTTTTTCAGAGGATTGTCTTGTCTTATTTAGATGAGTTTTTTATTAATTGAAATTAAATGAATAAAAAAAAACCAGCAGTACAGGACATTAAGTATCAATGTAACATTGCGAGAAAAAGAAATGTGGGACCCACTTTATTTTAGGTGGCCTTAACTACTGTGTACTAACATCATTAGTCATTTGAAACAATGCACTTATTGTGTACATACATGTTTTTACAGTATAATTACATCTGTAATTAATTTCTGTAATCACATTTATAATTACACTGTTGACACTTCCCTTACACCTAACCCTACCCTTAAACTTACCCATACCACCACACCCGCCCCTAACTTTACCCTTAAACTTACCCATACCACCACACCTGTCCCTAACTTTACCCTTAAACTTACCCATACCACCACACCTGTCCCTAACTTTACCCTTAAACTTACCCATACCAGCACACCTGAGCCTGACTTTACCCTTAAACTTACCCATACCACCACACCTGTCTCTAACTTTACCCTTAAACTTACCCATACCACCACACCTGTCCCTAACTTTACCCTTAAACTTACCCATACCACCACACCTGTCCCTAACTTTACCCTTAAACTTACCCATCCGTATCCCACATCAGTATCAGCAAAAGTGTTTTGCAATACAATATGAACACAATAAGTACATTGTACTTATATTTTGATGTATGTACATAATAGTTAAGACCACCTAATATAAAGTGGGACCGAAATGTAATATAGTATCAGGCAGTGAATCAAGTCTCATGCACACACACTGATCTCATCTGACTGCGCAAAGGCAAGGGAATCATTACAGCTCTAACAGTAAAACCTCGATAAGGCAACAAAAAAGAAAAAGTCTGAGGATGCCATGGCAAGAAAACTGGAAACAGTCTAAACTTCTCAATATTGTTCTCACTTTTCAACTGTTCTCTCACACTGATTTTTTCCCCCATTTGCTGCTATATGATTACCAGGGTTAGGGAGTAACGGAATACATGTAACAGTGTTACGTCAAAAAAAACTAAGTAATCAGATTACAGTTACATTTTGTAAAAAATGGGAATACTATCAGGATTACAATGGAGTATTTTTACATAATAGCGCTATATTGACAGTAGTGATGGACAGATCACGGAATCCATGGAGATTGTGGATAATACGCGGGTCGGGTGGGCAAGTAAAAAAAAAAAACCCATTTCAATTCATTGTGGCCAGTCGATGAGATACAAATCATTAATGTGTTGATTTTAATAAAGACACGGAACTCTCATTTCACTGTAAAACGCAATGAACGTGCATCACTCTGTTACTTTCGTTTTCAACAGCAACTTATATCTCTTCAGGGAAAACCAATACAAATTATTGCTTAATAATGTTGTTAATAGCTTTATAAAAAACATACACAAGCTTAACAGAAATTATTCTGATAAGAATGTTCTACAACTAGTGATGGGGCCTCAGAGTCTTGGTCGTCTCCAGCACAGGAATAGACTCTCTGTGTCGACTCTGTTGCTGTGCCAGAAATCGCTCACTTGTTTACTGATTCTCTAATCCCTATATAGTGCATGGCAACTGTGTGCACTACATAAGCAAGAAGTGAACGGAATGAAGCGAGAAATTCGGACACTGACGTATTACACCACGTCAGAGAGTGGGAGTCGGGAATCGGAGTTGACTCCAAAAAAACGGGAATCGAACACCCCTATCTACAACATAATGATATATTAACCTGTTTAAAGCTTAATTTTTCATCAGGCACTAATTTGCAGACTTTTTAATTTGCATGGTTGTTTAAGAAGCAATGAGGTAAAACATATCAGAGAGAAATTTTGGAGAATCAAAGGAGAATTAAAAACAAAAAAGGATTGAAGGAAAGAAAAGTACCGTGTGGGAGCGTTTTACTGAAACAGTTTACCAGGATGAATCAAGTGATGGGTATGTGATATAGTGGCTGAGAAACACTGTATGTATATGACAATAAACTCATAAAGTCAGCCTTTGCTTGGGATGAAAAGCCTGTGTTCAGGCTATCAAGGAAATGCAGTTTTAAGGAAATGCAGTTAAACGACTGATAAACCATGAGTGGAACACAAGCACCATAAATACACAGGGAAGACTAGCTAAACAAGGTAACAAGGAAACACCTGGAGAACTAAATCAGCATGAAAAACTACAAAGAACTACAAAGCAAAACACACAACAGGAAATAACGTAAAAGTCCACAAACACAGGGAATGTGTGACAGAGCCCCCCCTTAAGGGCGGCTTCCAGGCGCTCAAAGGAAACTATACAAAAGGCCAGATGGAAGGTGGAACGGACGCAGAACAGGAGTGGAAGAGGACCTGAAGACTGAAATGGAGCAGGCAAGGCAAGTGGCCAGGGCGGAACAAGCTGAACAGGCGGCCAGGACAGCTCAGGTAGAGCAGGCAGCCAGGGCGGAGCAGGCAAAACAGGCGGTGCAGGCAGAGCAGGCGGCCAGGGCGGTGCAGGCAGAACAGGCAGCCAAGGCAAAGCAGGTGGCCAGGGAGGCACAGGCAGAACAGGTCGCAAGGGCGACGCAGGTAGAACAGGTCGCCAGGGCGGCGCAGGCAGAGCAGGCGGCCAGGGCGGCGCAGGCAGAGCAGGCACAAATCTGGCTGGGTATGCAGGCCAGGTGGAGCAGGCCCATGGGCTGGAGCCATCACCAGACTCTGGTCAAGGGCTGTAGCAGTCTCGGGACTCTGGTCGGGGGCTGGAGCAGTCTCGGGACTCTGGTCAGGAGCTGGAGCAATCTCGGGACTCTGGTCAGGGGCTGGAGCCGTCTCGGGACTCTGGTCAGGGGCTGGAGCCATCTCGGGACTCTGGTCAGGGGCTGGAGCCGTCACTGGACTCTGGTCAGGGGCTGGAGCCGTCACTGGACTCTGGTCAGGGGCTGGAGCCGTCATTGGACTCTGGTCAGGGGCTGGAGCCATCACTGGACTCTGGTCAGGGGCTGGAGCCATCACTGGACTCTGATCAGGGGCTGGAGCCATCACTGGACACTGGTCAGGGGCTGAAAACCTCCATGGCAGATCTGGAAAGACTGGCGAAACTATAACAAAAGGAACAGGCAGGGAATTCAAAATCTGTCTCCTTGGTCATGACAGGGCTGGCAGAAAGTTCAGGAGAGATAGTCCTTTCTAAACTGACAAGGAGTTCATAAGCGATCCCAGTGGTCGCAGCTGGACATACACTAAAGTGAGTGCGTAGCAGCCGGCGGGCTTGAGTTCGTACCAGCCGGCGGGCTTAAGTGAGTAGCAGCAGGCGGGCTTGAGTGCGTAGCAGCAGGCGGGCTTGAGTGCGTAGCAGCCGGCGGGCTTGAGTGCGTAGCAGCCGGCGGGCTTGAGTGAGTAGCAGCAGGCGGGCTTGAGTGCGTAGCAGCCGGCGGGCTTGAGTGAGTAGCAGCCGGCGGGCTTGAGTGAGTAGCAGCCGGCGGGCTTGAGTGAGTAGCAGCAGGCGGGCTTGAGTGCGTAGCAGCTGGCGGGCTTGAGTGCATAGCAACCTGGGTACTACAGAGCACAGCGGTTGGTGAAGGCCTTGGGATGCCAGCTGCTCGTGCTGAAGTCAGCGGTGGATCGTCCAGACTGGACACCAATCCTCTCCGCCCTCGGATGGATCCAGTGGCCACGGTGGTGCTGGCTGATGCTGCGGTCTGCAGTGGGCTACACCAACTTCGGCCGTATAGGCCGTATAGCCCCCCCAAAGCAATGTTTTAAGGGTGGATCCTCCTCCACTTCACCCATGGAGAAGGAAGATGAAAAATTACCCAAAATTGAATATATAACCAATGACCTTGTCAGATGTGGTAGCAATCCAACATGCATGACTCATATAATCACTGGTAATACAAATCCAACTTGAATCCAACAAACAGAAACACTCATGAGAATATACAAACTAACCACATATAAACTCAGACGATAACCAGAAGGGAATAGAACAAAACAGTGGCTGTGTCCAAAATCGCCCCCTGTACACTTCAATAGGGTACTATTTGAGGGGACAGCCATTTGTAGTGGTGTCCGCAAAAAAGTAGTGGACGTTACCGAGTGCACTCATTCAATCCCACAATGCACCGCAATAACGAGTGTTCAACCGATGTACGCTCAACTCCTAGAGAATACCCATGATGCACCCTGACGGTAATGAATCGACAGCCTGTTCGCTAATCTTCAACATGTTTTACTTTTTTTGGGAAAGATATGTAGATTTTACTATGATAAAAATTTTATTTTATAAGACAAGGCAGAGTAGGACTCATTTACGGCATTAACACCATAAAATGTGAAAAAGTAGTGTAATATTGAGTGATATTGTATATTGTCTAAAGAAAATAAACAATAACAATGTTTTCTTTCTATGGCTTTCAGGTTTGTTTTACAAATTATAATAAGACTTGAATGACTATGACTGAGATGCACTAAGATGCTGATGTAAAGCATTTTAATGAAAAAAAGAGCAAATTAATAACTTAATTTTAAATATTGTATTATATTGTTGTTTAATGAAATAATACAATTATGACGTGTTCTCTCTACCGTTTCCTGGTTTCATTAAATGAATTAGACTTCAATTGTAATGATTATGACTGCTGTGTATGCCTATTAATAATGATAACAATAATTTTAATGAAGGAAGGTAATCAAAATATAAAGATTTTAATAAATAAATGTATTCTTTCTACCAGAATTCAATAATTAAATTACAATTACATCTTTAGTGACCAGTATCACTGCTATGTATCCCCAATAAAGCTTTTTTTTTTAATGAACAGATTCAAATCTAATCTTAAATGTGATTTTATGGGCACTAGTATCCAGTAATCTGCAGCTAACAGAGCAGTTCACGCTCTTTAAAAAAAAAAAAACCCAGATGGTCTACTTTTTCTGATGATAATCCGAAGTGTAGATCCGTGCACACTCTAACCACTAATATTGCCCACAACTCATTGCGAGTCGGACAAGGATTCGATTATAACTACAAACACGAATAAAAAAGTGTTAAAAAACTACAAACATGGCAGATGTGCGAGACTGACAGTTAAGTGGGGAGGTTTAGAGTGACTTATTATCAGTATCTAACCTGATGAAAATATATTTTTTCAATGTTATCCACATTATATTGTATAATGTAAATGCATCATTATATTCAAATTGCAGACACATGAGGAGAATCTCCGCATGAAAGACGACTGGCAGATCAACGTTTAAATTAAATTAAATTTCATTGAATGTGGAGGATTTTAACTGTTACAAGATGACTGACAGGCCAGTTTACTCAAGAAAACAGAACAGTCCACATGACAGAAAATAAACGCGACAGAACTATATCCACAATGAATATATAACTAATAACAAACATTACTCAACATATAACCCATAAGTCTAACTGCCCAAATTAATACATTAAAATGTGTACATAAACTGTGCACCGTGTTTAGTGATGTTCAGGCACTCAAGTGACGCAGAAGCTCTTACACATGACCTACGCTATTTACACAATGCGCTCGCCTCACTGTACGCAGAAAAGCGAGCGTCTGACCACATGCATGTTGGGTGAGGGTTTACGTTATTGTGCAGCTGATGTCATCCAACCACCATTCACTGCTCCTGCTATACCATGACAACTGACTTAAAGGTAGCTCACAGAAATACACAGAACTCCAAGAATGTGCATTGAACATTTATGGTTTAAATTTGAAGACTGAACATGAGTCTCCCCTCCTCACGCCATAGATCCATGTGGCAGCTGAAGACGGCAGACCCAGCCATTACAGTGCAAGGCCGAAACATCACGGTACAGAGGACAGGAAATGCTCCAGAACCAGAATCCTCATTAAACATTTACACGGCCGTTTCCCCACAAAACAGCACATTCCCATTTCAAATCCCAGCACAGAGGATCCCTCCTCCGCCCACATCAAACGCTCTCCATCACAAACAGGCCCAACTGCCAATCACATCCACTGACACTCCCGGCCCTCTTATGATTTTAATTAATGTTTATCCCTGGTCCTCTTCCGCATTCATATTTAGAGCATGGTGGTGAAACGCAAAGGAATAATTCATGAGGAATGTGATTAAACCATGAAGTGTGATAAAGTTTAGTGGCACTAATGAGGACGAGCCTCCAGAGGGACTTAAATATGTAAAGTCCGAGTCAAAACTCACTCGGTAGAGATCAGCAAATTGACGAGCGCATCAAGACTGACATTATAACAGTATTGATAACAGATGAAATCAATGATGATTCTAAATCACAGGATTGTGAAAGTATGGCTTTTAAATATGTTTAATAAAGTAAACACTCATAAGTCAGGAGTGGGAACCATTCAATATATGTTAACACTTCAATTCTCACTATTGACTAGATGCGTATTAGCATGCATATTACTATTGGCCGATTCATTAATGGCTTATTCTGCATGACCTTATTCTACATCCCTTAATCCTGACACCTAAACTAACTATTAATAAGCAGTAATTAGGAGTTTATCAAGGCAAAAGTCGTAGATAAATGTGAGAATTGGACCCGAAAATAAAGTGTGACCAAACAAATATTATTTTAAATGGAGGATTATGGAAATATTGTCAAAGATATGTTGCATTAGGCCAGAAAAAAAAGTTTGATTAATTAAAAAAAAGTAAAATATTTTTTTTGTTATGTATTTTAAATGGCAAATTAATGTTGCATCTCCACTAAATTAAGTATTGCAGTATCTCTACTATTATAATAAAAATATATATATGGCAGTGGCCATATAAGTTTAAATAGCAATAGATTCTATTTACACAAAGTGAAAATAGTGATAGACTCTACACTGTAAAAATAGCATTATTTTCTTTGCAGTAGTTAGATGCTACTTAGACTTATAAATAGTGAGATGCTATTTGCACCTCAGTGTTGTTGTACATTAAATGGTATGCAATAATTTATTAAAATGATTATATTTATTAAAATTATTAAATGGATGCCACCTTATTGAGACAATAAAGCCCTCCCTAAACCTACCCCTAACCCTAACCAATAAACACTTTATTAAACGTCAGACACTTTCTGTTTAATTAATGTGAATACACGTTAGACACACGGAATTCCACGGTATTCCAAATATTTTCTTCATTTTTATTGAAAATAAATACGAGGGAAGTAGAGCCAATTCTGCAAAGGCGTCAAAACGTTCTGCCACGCGCCCTACCCCTACACTATTGTTCCTGTTAACAACCCAGTGTCTTCCGTAATTTTGTCTAGTCCAGGGGTTTTCAAAGTGTGGGGCGCGCCTCCCCTGGGGGGCGCCAGATAATGCCAGGGGAGGCGTGGAGAGTGGTAAAAATTATAGCCTAATTATTGAGTTTAATTATAATATGTAATTTTTCTATATTTAAATGTTTTTATTTAAACGATGCTAAAAATAATAAGACAAAAATAAAAGAAACATTTTTCACCCAGAATGCCGTAGCTATGAATTCGCTGCTGTTTGGCAAGCCCACCAATACAGGCCTATTAATAGCCTACAATGGAGCGATTTCTGAGACCCCCCGATTCAAAGCCTTCAAATTCAGGTTGGGTAAGTTGTGTCAAAAGCGAGGCCCAACTTAGACTTTGAAAACCCCTGGTCTAGTCCAACCAGGCGTCAGTGGGCGGAGTTAGTGTAAAAAGCCTCTGCCAACAAGGCTGTTTGCACTTAGTGTAAATAAACACTCCAAAAAAAATATTCAGTGATAATATTTCAGGCATTCGAGGATGAGATTTTTCTTCATTAAACTATCATTTAAACTACTTAATTTAATTACATTATAATAACTTAATTTACTGGTTTTCAACAAATCACTTCAAGTTGTACTTTTTCTTTTTTTTTTTTTTTTATGTTTTACTTCATCGGAATGGTACAAAACTTGGTACCTTTGTAAAAAATAATCATAGACTATTCAAAAAGGTTAAATGGTCCTGAAAAAAATAGTCACACTTGTATTGTACGTGCATTGGAAATGAATGGAAGACACATTTCATCTAGTGGAAGCGTTTGGTACTGCGCCCAAACAAAATCATACTGAGAGCTCATTTTTTGAGATATCAACCTCAAATTTGGAGCACAACTTGTTTAGATTTATGGCTTTGATTTTCTTGCCGTTTTAGAGTAAAACGTGTTTTTGAAAATATATTTCATATTAAAATTGAAAATAGTATTTTTATGCATTTTTCATAACAATAAACGTAAAATTCTGTAAATTCACTTCAGTAATAATCTGCCATGTGTCTTCTTTAAAAAGAGATCAAACTTAAAGGCCCACTGAAGTGCCTTGAAACACGCAGCATTATTCAATGTGTTGACCTAATTTCCCCTGAAATGGCTCCAGCTGTTAGCAGCTCCTCCCCTTTTATGAAACAGCCAATAGCGTTCCGTTAATACCACAGTTTGACTAGAGCTTTTCTGTTTGGTAAAGCCACAGTTTCCTCCTAATCTCTAACCGTTTCTCATCATAATCTCCTCCATATCGCTTTGAAATACAGCATTCTGTGCAGAATTCAAACGGGTCCGATATGTTTATTGTCTGCGCTGACTTGCACATATGATCCGTGCTGCGCTCTCATGTCTCTAGTCTAGACCAGAGCCGTTGGTGTGTGTGTGCTCCAACAGTGCGCGTTAAACTAACGTGAAACCAGACTTCATCCGCCTCAACTGAAAGCTTGCTTACATTGTCTGAATCGTTTCTTATCGCATAGTCCACTATGTGCCATTCACTATGTAGAAAATAGTAAATGTGTGAACAACTAACCAATTTCAGCCACAGCTTCAGCGTTTATTTATTGTGTAAATAGATTGTAGAGAGCATTTGATTGGACAGAAGATGTGATGAGAAGGTGAAGTGATGTCATAAAAATCTGTGATCCATTTTAACGGAAGTGAGACTGTTAGTTTTGAATGCTTATATCTCCTAAATGCAAATTTTGTCATTGTTTTGGAACACACCAGCTTATTCCTAACCTTAAGGCTAACATAGTCATACTAAAAGCTAAAACAACTTTTGATTTCAGGGGGCCTTTAAGTCTGTGCTCTTAAGCATTCAAGGTTTGCACAGTTTAAGTTGGAAATTTCATTATCAGGTCCATGCTCAAAAAGTAAATAAATGGATTATAAATACAGCGTAAATATAATTTTGTACCATAAAATCCCCTAAAAAAAACATTATCGAATTAAAATATAGTACATTCATGTCATTGAAAAAAAATAATAATAATTGGGTCATTTTTCGACCAACACTTGAAGAGCACCAGAGGGTTTTAAAATGACCTACTTTTTTCTTTTTTTGAATAAATATAAACTGTTTTAGAGTAAAATTAATAATGTATCATTTACAGCTGACCAACTAACAGGTTTTTACAGTAGCTTTTTGTACTATTTAGCATTTTTCATGATCATTTATTGCGTTTGAATTAGGCGTGATCCGTACAGCACACATATCCTGCCTCATTTATTCTCAATAAACAAACACGAGGGTTGTGTTGGAACTGTTTTGGACTCTTAAATGCTTTCTGAGTGCCAGTGTGTGAGAGCTGCAGCTGACTGCATTCAGGCATTTGACTGACGGATGAACCCAATCAATCACTCCTGTCGTACTTTATAAGACCAGAGAAAAGCTTCTTCTCCTGCTCGTTCTCCGTTTGCCTGTTTTTCTTTGCAGTGTGTATTGACACGACCTCCAACACGATTCAATATGTTCAGACGGAACGGGTCAATCCGTCGATACAAGCGCTCTCTGCCTCTTCACTGCTCGATCCAGGAATAGCTTCTGTTTTCACCTTCACATCTATTGATGCCTAACTTATTACACCTGGATACTCAAAACTCTATTATTTTTTTTTTGTCATTCAAAATGTAACAGTAAAAAATGGTGGTAAATGGTGAGAAAAAGGATCATCTAATATACAATACCCATTAAAAATATTAATTGGTTAACTATAAGTTAAAATATATTTTTTATAATACAATAATAATATTCTATTTTTATTATTTAAAAAATGCATATACTTTTACTGTATTACTTTTGCAATTAATTATATTGTTAAAATTAATAATATGTTCTTAATAATAATAATAACAAAATTACTGTACGATGCTTTATAAAACTGCCATTTCGTAATACAAAAAATTACAAAAAAAATTGGCCAGTTTTTTTTTCTTTTACTGTAAATCTAACAACAATAAATATAATTTCACTGTACAATAATGTAAAAAATCCTTTATAGAATTAAACAAACTGAGTTTTTGTTGAACGTCCCAAATTTTGTTGAAAATCTATATTTTATCAAGACAATACAAATCCTTTTTATAGTAAAATATTGTTAAAAATATGAAAAAGTTACCAAAAAACCATCCTGTAATGCCTGAAATATCATTACTGTATTTTACAGTAAATTCTGCCAGCTACCAGTTTTTACTAAAACATGTTTTTTTTTTAAATTACAGTGTAGTGATGTTTACAAATTCAAGAAAGTCTGGCCAATCAGCACTTCATGAATGAATTCTAATAAATCTTAAGCAAAAGCCTGATTTTTCATGTGATGTTGGTTAACATATACATGTCTTTACACACAGATCATCTCAGGTGTGCATACTGTTGCATTTTAATAATGAACGGTGAACAGACCGTTGAATTTCTCTAGAGTTTTTACATATCAATGCATGTCCATTGTGTGTTGAACAAAGCATCCGATTTAAATTCCTAAGGAAGTTAAAGAGGAAAACTTGCTGCTTCTCAAGACAGCAATGCTTCATTGATGCCACTATATTGTGCACTACTGAAGAACAGAGAGCTGTGCATCATAAATATATAACACATTATGCACTGTGGTTTCATAGATGCGTAGAATACATATTCAGCTGCATGTTATTGAGCCACATAGTAACTTCATACATTGTAATAATACTTCTAGGAGAATTGAATGCATTTTTGGACAACATCAAGTGCTAAATCTTGTATTCTGATGCATGCACTTGAAAAATGATATTATGAATAATCACAATGTCTAATATTAGCTGCCTATAATGCATTGCGTATACATGCTTCATATAGTGTTAACATTTCTGAACGGCAAACATGAAATAATTATGATTTGCTATAGCTAATATAAGCCCGCGCTAATTATTTTGCAATCAAACGATGCACGCACATAACAAATAAAACACTAAATAATGTACTTTATAAATGTAGAGCCTTGCAAACACATAATAAGCGAGAAAGGACATTTAAAACTTATTGAAAATATGCAATATGAAAAAAATGCTGATACAGCCCTCAAATTTTCAGACATCGCATTTGAAACGGCACGCGCGAGTCTTTTGATTCACAGAAGCATCGCATGCATTCGGATGCACTCCTGACAGAGCCACGCGCGTCACTCACCTGCACGACACGGTGATCTCAACTTTAGTGGCGGGGATCACTGCCGCGAGCGGCTCGAAATCCGCGAGACTCGCCATATTCACCAGCCCGCTCATCACTGTGGACATGATGCTGGCTGAGTGCTACGGAGAGACACTGCGAGCATCCTGGAGTGGGTGCGTGTGTAAGGGAGTCACACCGCTTCACACGCGACGTCACAGGCGCGCGAGCAGTCCACGCGCGAGAGAATTCCTGCCAGACGCGCGCGCCAGCGTGAACCATCCGCTCAAATACAATCATCAAGCGCGTGTGTCTGTGTACGCACAACTGTTTATCAATTTCTGTCGTATATCTATATTTTAGAACGTCAACAAAAATAAACGTTTCTCATGATAGTTTGGCACATAAACATTACATTTCACACAATAAATGTTGAAATGGTTCATGCTTATTGCACTCTTTGTTTAGATTATCATAGTTTTACACATTTAAGCCTAATAATGATGCTTCAAAGTTTAAGATTCAATATTTTCATACATAGCCTACATGCATGTGTATATATACACACACACACACACACACCGATCAGGCATAACATAATGACCACTGACAGGTCATTATCTCTTCATCACGGCACCTGTTAGTGGATGGGATAGGGGAGAGCAGGGCATGCTTTTTGACTTTCTCAGTTTGTGTTAATCCACTTGTGGTTCAGAGTATTTGTTTTTTCCCCACATTAATTGCACACATGTCTAGTACAATTATGTGGTTTTGTTTCATTAATACAGTGTATATTTTTTTCTTGATTTACCCCAAAAGAATGGACGTGGACTGTGACAACATGCCCCATAGGTGGGGAGCATTGTAACATGTGAGAGGCACAATGTAACACGACCAATTGACAGCTTAAAATGATATAAATCTGATATAATCAAAAAAATATCCAAGACAAACTAAAATATTTTGTCAATAAAATACAATTATTAACTTTTTTAAATAAAATAATGGCATTCTTTAATGATTAAAAATATACTCACCTCTAAACACAGCTATACAGCAAATAATAATAATAATGAATAATTTCTGAACATTGACTCTCAGTCTTTATTCACCTCTTTCTCATGGTTTCTCAATAGAATTCATAAGAGTATAGAATATAATATCATAGCTCTAATAGGGGCTCATTGTAACGCAGTGTGACAACATGCCCCGCCTGCGCAACTGGGATTTAACCCCGGCTCGTGTCTTCTGCTGTTAGATCAGCATTAAAGAACTATCTTAACTGTTAAATAACAGATATAAGATTAAAATAATATCAGATTTGTCTTATTTTAAATAAAAACAAAAAACAGAGATGAAAAATAAACTTAACTAAGACATTTACTTTTGCTAGTGTTAAATAAATGTTTAGTGATATCTTCCAAATATTTTTTAATTTTGGCGCAATTTTTCTAAATAATGTTGATATGGCAACTAGTAAATACACTAAGTTTCGTCATGCTGGCATGTGTGGAAAGTTTTAAACCATGTGTGTTACAACTAACCCCACGCTAGGTTGTGCCCCACGCTCCCCTATATTAGGCAGCAAGTGAACATTTTGACCTCAAAGTTGATGTGTTAGAAGCAGGGAAAAGGGGCAAGAGTAAGGATTTGAGCGAGTTTGACAAGAGACAAATAATTGTGATGGCTAGATGACTGGGTCAGAGCATCTCCAAAACTGCAGCTCTTGTGGGGTGTTCCCGGTCTGCAGTGGTCAGGATCTATCAAAAGTGCTCCAAGGAAGGAACAGTGGAGAACCGGCGACAGGGTCATGGGAGGCCAAAGCTCATTGATGCACGTGGGGAGCGAAGGCTGGCCCGTGTGGTCCGATCAAACAGACGAGCTACTGTAGCTCAAATTGCTCAAGAAGTTAATGCTGGTTCTGATAGAAAGGTGTCAGAATACACAGTGCATCGCAGTTTGTTGTGTATGGAGCTGATGAATCATGTGGATGGCCGGGTGCGTGTGCGTCACTTACTTGGGGAACACATGGCACCAGGATGCACTATGGGAAGAAGGCAAGCCGGCGGAGGCAGTGTGATGCTTTGGGCAATGTTCTGCTGGGAAACCTTGGGTCCTGCCATCCATGTGAATGTTACTTTGACACGTACCACCTACCTAAGCATTGTTGCAGACCATGTACACCCTTTCATGGAAACAGTATTCCCTGGTGGCTGTGGCTCTTTCAGCAGGATAATGCACCCTGCCACAAAGAAAAAATGGTTCAGGAATGGATTGAGGAGCACAACAACGAGTTTGAGGTGTTGACTTGGCCTCCAAATTCCCCAGATCTCAATCCAATCGAGCATCTGTGGGATGTGCTGAACAAACAAGTCCGATCCATGGAGGCCCCACCTTGCAACTTACAGGACTTAAAGGATCTGCTGCTAACATCTTGGTGCCAGATACCACAGCACACCTTCAGGGGTCTAGTGGAGTCCATGCCTCGACGGATCAGGGCTGTGTTGGCAGCAAAAGGGGGACCAACACAATATTATCATAATGTTATGCCATACATGTATATATACATATATACTCTAAAAAATATGGTTCTTTAAAGATTCTTTATAACAGTTCTATTTAGAACCGTATAGTCTTGAAGAACCCTTTATATGCTGAAATGGTTCTTTGTGTTAGAGTTTAGGGTTCTTTTTTCCCGCCTTTTTCTTTTTTAAATCTGTAACTGTCAAAGCCACCTCATTACTGATTTTCTGGAATTCAGCTATACAACTACACAGACTGTCAACACACTCTCAACAGGTAAATTATTTCTTTCTTAAAATGTCTATACATAAAAAAATGTCTATACATTCAGTTATGGATATAGGCTTCTTCTGCACTAAGTAACAGAGATATTGAAATTATGATCCATATTGTTAGGATTTTTTTATGCATAAACATACCCAGTCACAAAAAACATTAAAGCTACTCCATGACTTTATATCACTTTTTCCATTGTAACGGGCTCACATACTGTCCATTTTTGCTCATTTTGGCCTTCATAAACATTTTTACATTAAGAGATGGAATAGACACAATGACAGTTGTTATTTGTGTATTCAGTTAACAACTGTTTTGTTGGATAAAAAATAAAAGTACACAACATGACACAACATGCTGTCTTTTTATGTAAAACCCAAAAAGGGGCCACAAGATATAAGACCAGGCAGATAGATGAGTAAAAACAATATATTGGTCCTATATAACACTTTTGCAGCATGGTTCTTCATGGAACCTATGGTTCTATTTAGCACTAAAAAGGGTTCTGCTATTGTTACAAGCTGAATAACCCTACTTTGGTGCTGTTTAGAACCATTCCCATGATAAGTAAAGCAGTGGCCAAAGGTTTTGGCAGTGACATACATTTTGCAAAGTTTGCTGATTCAGTTGCTGTGGTGTTGATTCACATTGTTTCTAGAGTGGTCAAATGCATTTTAAATAATTGCATAAAGCTTCATTGGCACAAAAAAAGTTCTTTTTGTTGGGCCCTGGCACAAAATGACCAGCTAACATTTCTTTAATCATATCATCAGCACATGGGAAAGTATGAACAAGTGCTAGTCAGGTGAAATCATTATCATTAGATTCAAAGAGACTGATATAGAAAGATGGAAAAAGTGCTTCTAATCATTGTATTCTTCTGTTAGCAGTGGTTACCTCCAAAGAAAGACGTGCAGCCATCATCGCTTTGCATCAAAATGGCCTCACATGCAAGGAAATTGCTGCAAAGAATATTGCACTTGAAAGAACCATTTACCTGATCATCAAGAACTTCAGGGAGAGAGGATTGTCTTCTCCTGCGGAGTCGCTACATAATCATGTCTTGCCAGTGCAGAGCTGCTCAGTATTGGCAGCAGGTGCTTTCAAGTGCAGACTTTTGGACAACAGCCTGGTGTCAAGAAGGGCAGCAAAGAAGCCACTTCTCTCCAAGAAAACCATCAGGGACAGACTGAATTTCTGGAGGAAGTACAGGGATTGGAGAGCAGAAGAGTGGTGCAAAGTTATTTTCTCTTCCGACTGTCTGGGGCATCTGGAAAATCGACTGTCTGGAGAAGAAAAAGAATGCTGACATGAGTCCTGTGTCGTGCCAACAGCGAAGCATCCTGAGACCATCCATGTGTGGGGTTGCTTTTCAGTCAAGGGAATGGGTTCTCTCCAAAAACATTGCCAGGAATAAAGAATGGCATCAAAACATCCTGCAGAAACAACTTCTCCCAATGACCCAGGGGCAATCTGGTGATGATCCGTGCATTTTTCAGGAGCAACATGGCAAGAGAAGACAAGAGACAAGAGAGATAATAAAATGGCTCTGATATCATTACATTGAAATTTTGAATTTGTGGCCAGGCAACTCCCTGTATCCTAATCCCAAAGAGAACCTGTGGTCAGTCCTCAAAAGGCAAGTGGACAAGCAGAAGTTCACAAACTGGGATCAACTCCAAGCACTAATAGGGTAAGAATGGCTCGCCATCAGTCAGGATTTGGCCCAGAAGCTGATATCCAGCATGCCAGAGGGAACTGCAGAGGTCATGAAGAAGAAGGGTCAACACTATAAATATTGGCTCTTTGCATGTATTGGATGTTTTTGCCAAATAAAGCCTTTAAAACTTATGAAATTCCAGTATACCATAGAAACATGAAAAATAATCTACAAATACTGAAGCATCAAACTTTACGAAACACAAAATTTGTCACTGCCAATGCTTTTGGTCACGACTTTACTCTTTTTAAAAGTATGCTGAAGTGTAATTTTTTTTTTTTCAAAAGGGAATTATGACAATTTTCATTTTTGGATGAACCATTCTTTTAACTCTCTGGCTCTCTTCGTTTAGGGGTCACACTTGGCTCCGTTGAGGTCAAAAATGATTGAAGCCTTGAAATGTAACTTTTTTTTTCAAGAATATATTTGTCAGGACACAGACGGAGGCAGAGAGACAGGTAAAGTGAGTGTTGTTTATTTAAACAGAGACACGAACACAGGCAAACAGGGGATGCAGGTTATGATGACAACTAGCACTTCAGGGTCACTTAGCTGGGTGATTGTCTTGGAAGGAGGTTGGATGAAGGAGAATACGAGGAGACGAGGAAGGCGTTGAGAGGAATCTCTGGTGAGTATCAGGTAAGGAGTCCAGGTACATGAAACGAGACCAGACAATGGTGTGTAGGGAGAGTGTGCTTTTGTAGTGTCTATGATGATGTAATGCAGGTGATCAGTACTCTGGGGATTGTGACCGAGTGGGCGGAGCGTGGAAATCTGGTGACGATGTCTGTGCGTTGGTGGGTGTAGGCTGTGACTCCTATTGAAAGTAATACACACATTTTTTCTAATATAATTTTTCAATTAAAGCAGTATTGCATGTTAAAATAGAGACATTCAGAGCTCTATTTTAACAATCTGAGCGCATGGTCTAAAGCGCAAGTGCACTTAGGCGTGTCCAAATCCACTTTTGCTAGTTTGATGACGGGAAAAATGGTCGGCGTGCCCAGCGCACGGTCCAAAAGAGTTGGACCTAGTCTCTTAATGAGTCATTGGTGTATTTTGGGCGTAACGTGCAATAAACCAATCAGAGTCTCATTTCCCATTCCCTTTAAAAGCCAGTTGCGCTCGCGCCATGGCGGATTCGCTATTTACATGGAGGAATATAGACACCCTCAACCCTCAACCTGAGTCAGTTTAAATACATGTGTGTATTGCCACGATTGGTTAAATAAGTAGAAATTGAATTCGCCATTACTGCAAATAGGTAATTCTGGTACATGCAATGACTATTCATTATGACATGTAGGCATTTTTATCTTTATGTACACAATAATAATCTTTTACATCAATAATAATCTTTTTTTGTAATCCTTTTATTTTTAATAGTTGGCATGTGTGTGTGCTGCTGTGTGTGTAATAAGCAGAGTGTATGCGCGTTGTGCACCGCCTATAGGCTCATATTACTAACACACCCTTTAAATAACACAAAAAATACTGCGCAATTGACTTTAGACCAGGTTTGTGTTGGTCAATGGCGCAGTCGTTTTCAGTTCCCCAAAATAGCAACGCACCAACAATGCTCCTGAACACACCTGGTTTTCGGACCAGCACACCCATGGGTGAACAGATGGCACGAGTGCATTTGCTATTTAAACAACGTGGAGATGGACGTGAAAATTATAACTGCAACGGGCTGAAAATGCCACTGTGAAAACACTTGCATGGTGCCACATTGCGCCACATTATGATAGGGCCCTTAAAATCCAATTTTTGAAGGAAGATTACTGCCATCTGGTGGGAGTAAAAAATAAAAACCATGTAACGCAATGGTGTGACCACTAGATTCCCATATACAGGTGCTGGTCATATAATTAGAATATCATCAAAAAGTTGATTTATTTCACTAATTCCATTCAAAAAGTGAAACTTGTATATTATATTCATTCATTACACACAGACTGATATATTTCAAATGTTTATTTCTTTTAATTTTGATGATTATAACTGACAACTAAGGAAAATCCCAAATTCAGTATCTCAGAAAATGTGAATATTGTGAAAAGGTTCAATATTGAAGACACCTGGTGCCACACTCTAATCAGCTAATTAACTCAAAACACCTGCAAAGGCCTTTACATGGTCTCTCAGTCTAGTTCTGTAGGCTACACAATCATGGGGAAGACTGCTGACTCGACAGTTGTCCAAAAGACGACCATTGACACCTTGCACAAGGAGGACAAGACACAAAAGGTCATTGCAAAAGAGGCTGGCTGTTCACAGAGCTCTGTGTCTAAGCACATTAATAGAGAGGCAAAGGGAAGGAAAAGATGTGGTAGAAAAAAGTGTACAAGCAATAGGGATAACCGCACCCTGGAGAGGATTGTGAAACAAAACCCATTCAAAAATGTGGGGGAGATTCACAAAGAGTGGACTGCAGCTGGAGTCAGTGCTTCAAGAACCACTACGCACAGACGTATGCAAGACATGGGTTTCAGCTGCCGCATTCCTTGTGTCAAGCCACTCTTGAACAACAGACAGCGTCAGAAGCGTCTCGCCTGGGCTAAAGACAAAAAGGACTGGACTGCTGCTGTGTGGTCCAAAGTTATGTTTTCTGATGAAAGTAAATTTTGCATTTCCTTTGGAAATCAGGGTCCCAGAGTCTGGAGGAAGAGAGGAGATGCACACAATCCACGTTGCTTGAGGTCCAGTGTAAAGTTTCCACAGTCAGGGATGGTTTGGGGTGCCATGTCATCTGCTGGTGTTGGTCCACTGTGTTTTCTGATGTCCAAGGTCAACGCAGCCATAAACCAGGAAGTTTTAGAGCACTTCATGCTTCCTGCTGCTGACCAACTTTATGGAGATGCAGATTTCATTTTCCAACAGGACTTGGCACCTGCACACAGTGGCAAAGCAACCAGTACCTGGTTTAAGGACCATGGTATCTCAATTGGCCAGCAAACTCGCCTGACCTTAACCCCATAGAAAATCTATGGGGTATTGTGAAGAGGAAGATGCGATATGCCAGACCCAACAATGCAGAAGAGCTGAAGGCCACTATCAGAGCAACCTGGGCTCTCATAACACCTGAGCAGTGCCACAGACTGATCGACTCCATGCCACGCCGCATTGCTGCAGTAATTCAGGCGAAAGGACCCCCAACTAAATATTGAGTGCTGTACATGCTCATACTTTTCATGTTCATACTTTTCAGTTGGAAAAATCCTTTCTTTGTATTGGTCTTAAGTAATATTCTAATTGTCTGAGATACTGAATTTGGGATTTTCCTTAGTTGTCAGTTATAATCATCAAAATTAAAAGAAATAAACATTTGAAATATATCAGTCTGTGTGTAATGAATGAATATAATATACAAGTTTCACTTTTTGAATGGAACTAGTGAAATAAATAAACTTTTTGATGATACTCTAATTATATGACCAGCACCTGTAGTTCTATATAAAGTGGCTTCTAGTGTTTTTTTAGACATAATACTTATATTTATTAAGTTGTGGATTTGGATTTATATTTTTAAATGTTGATTTGAAGCGTCAGATTTTGCATTAATTTTACTACAGTCAAACCTAAACAGAGAAGACATTTTGTTACACATAACATCAAAAGTCAATAAAAAATGTAACAAAAATGAACAGGTATGCTTTATTACAGCTTAATCAATCTGGGTCTGATCTGATTTCAAGCTCTTATTTGAGTCTTTTGGCTCAATTTGACCATATTGTTACAGCCACACCAGTTCATTTGTGTGTGTATAATAGCGTGTTGTGTGTGTGTCTCTGCGTGTGTGTAAGAGTGTGTGTCTGTTTTGTAATCTTATGTAACCTCTTCCTCTTGCTGTTCGTTTTTTTACTGCATTGTGGCTGAATTATTGATTTTATTTCACACATTTGCAAATACTTGCTCTGTGTTCTAGTCACGCTAGTTCATATATATATATATATATATATATATATATATATATATATATATATATATGTGTGTGGGGAGTGGATGTGTCTATTTTGCACTCTTGATATTTTAGAGTGTCACCCCTTCATTGCTGTGCACTTTTTTTCTGCATCATGGCTGATTTGTAGTTTGTACCACCAAAAGATTCTCTGAGCTTTTTGCATTTTTTCGTATTTCCCATTCATTTCCTATGTCGGTCATTTCTGACCGCGAAGGAGCCAAGTGTGACTTTTTTTCCTGGCCCTTCAACATATCCGAATCATGCCCTGATTTTGTTTGTGTGTGTACACATTGCTAATGCAACAAAAGTCACTGAGTGTCATCCCATTCCGTAAATGTTTTCGTTCATTTTTGACCGAAGAGGCCCAGAAGGTTAAGGGTGTTTCCTCAAAAAGGGCTCATAGTTGAAGAAACACTCATATATCTATAACTAGATCTGTTCTATTTTCTCTATGCCAGAAAAAAAGTGCCATGTGATGAGTCATCTTATAAACCTCACATAATACTGCAAACTTCACTCTCTGATCACTATGATGCATTTTCTACAATTGCAAGAAGCGGTTTGAAGCCCACAAATACCTTTTAAATGTTGCTGAGGTTATGGCGGCACACAAACATATTGATTTGTCTGATTAAATTGAAATGAGGTTATGTTTTCTCACATAACACCAGAAATGTGAGGGCAGAGTTCCACTCCTACTGTGGCTATTATTAGTCGTTCTTATGTTCAGGTGAAATCACCACAGGTGTCACACAGATGCTGTGGATTCACTGACATTATACTGTGTTTGGTATATGTGTCATAGCTCAGAGCACCTGTACACTCAAGTGTGTGTTACTGCCAACAGACACACCGAGCACAGTCCAGTGCACTAAACCTCTTACACTCCCACCAACAGCATTCCAGGAACCAGAGCAAAACAACAGTGTACTTCTTTAGAAAACATTAATATTTACTATTTGTAAATATACTTCATGAACATTAATTAAAGTGGCATTGCATTAGATAAAAAAGAAAAAAAAAAGATATGCACAAAAGCAAAACATTTGACAAACCTTTATTGCCATTAACCCTATAAAGTCTACTGTATCGTATTTGATTCTAAGGCCTCTAAATGATCAGCATCTACTACATGCCTTCTGTCATGGAAGAAAGCTTTTTTGGTATAATTGTACAAACGTCCACCTTCAGCTCATGTCTTTTTTTCGGTGAAATTCTGTTAAAAATGTTTATTACACGGCTCTGTGGAATACTTGATTCTGATTGGCCAATTGCGCATTCCAGCCGCCAAAGTGAGTAACACACCACTCATCCGGGTACTACGAGTTATCTTGACTGGTACTACTTATATGCTTAACGTGTCACTCCGCTGTCGTTCACTGATGGAAGACTTCAAGTCTGGGTTAGTTCACCCAAAAATGAAAATTAGCCCATGATTTACTCACCCTCAAGTCATCTTAGGTGTATATGACATTCTGCTTTCAGACGAATACAATCGGAGTTATATTAAAAAAAGTCCTGGATAATCCAAGCTTTATAATGGCAGCGATTGTTGTTGTTTTTGAAGTCCATAAAAATGCATCTGTCCGTCAAATAACGTGCTCCACACGACTCTGGGGGATTAATAAAGGCTTTCTGAAGCGAATCGATGCGTTTGTGTAAGAAAAATATCCATATTTAAAACTTTATAAAGTAAAGTTTCGGCCGATCGCCTTCCGTATTCAATTTATGGGAAAAGTGTTGAAAGTGCCTCTGCAGTTCAAATGCTGGTTGTCAGACGTAGCGTACGCTTTTTTAATTGCGAGAGGCACTTTCAATACCTTTTCCACGGAAGGCGATCGGCCGGAACTTTACTTTATAAAGTTTTAAATATGGATATTTTTCTTACACAAACGCATCGCTTCGCTTCAGGGTCCTGATCACTCCGTCGGAGTTTATTCTGCGATAACAACCGGCTGGATGTACATTATCCCTTACCTATCAGGCTTTTGAGGAATGTTTATCTGTTCATCTCTCAATCATCATTGCATTGCATTATATGTTTTAAAACTACAGATCCTTAATCATAAAACTAAGTATTTAAATATAATCTTACTATGAGATTATTGGCAGACATAGAGTGACAAATGAAATTTCTATGCATTTTATGTAAGTAGTCGCTATACTGTTATAAAAATCTCATTGATTCACATTACACGCATCAGAATTTCATCTTACTTTTGTCCATATATCAGTAAATGCACCAAATTGCATATTTCTGCTCAGTTTGGGCCTCTGAATCAAAGTGAGGTGATTTTTTCCTTCTCAAGTTTGAGCTCATATTCTCACTATATCAAGCTATATGAAAACTTATGTTTTTAGATTTTTTGTATATTTTGTCTAAAGGCTCAATAAATTGTTCCATTTAAAAAAATGACTTTCATATGTCAGACTTTACAGGGTTAAACTATAGGATAATGTACCGTCAGCCGGTTATCATAGAAAAATAAACCCTTATAGGGCAATGAGGATCTTGTACATTGTCCTGCTTCTTATATGGCTATTTACTAAATAAATATATGGACATGAAATATTTGATTTGAAATTGTTATATGAGAAGAAAGAGTGTGGGGTAATACAAAATAAAAATGATCCAATGCCAAATTCAGTATGCTAATAATATATTGGTCATTATACAAAACACTGACCGCAGAATGCCACAATGACCAGTCCCAGTCAAATATTCCAGAGAACTGTATAATAATAGTTTAGTTGAGCGTATAGGACTTGATAGTACAATCCCTTAGAATAATCGGCACTTTTCTAATATTAATCACTTCATTGGGGTCATCAGATGGGCACCCTCCTTCCTTGGTGTTTCAATGATAGGCCCACGACACCTCCTAAGGGCTCAACAGAGCTTCCCTCTGCTTTTACTCCTCTTGGTTATTTTGCAGCCCATTTGGGATCCTTTTGTTTTAGCCACAGCCAGTTGCTGCTTTGCTCAGCAGCCTCTGACAGCGAACTAACAGCCTGTCCTCTGACTCCCAACCCCTTCAGTAGCCTGGTTGTCGCTCTGACTACAAAACCTCTGCAACCGACCTCTACTGGGAGCAACTGGGTTTGCCAGCAGTGTTGTACTGCTTCGGCTGCTAGGTCTGAGTACTTCAGCCTTTTACGTTCATTCGCTTCACTAATTGTAGCCAATTGTTATAAATATCCTAAACCTAAACGGAGAACTAACAAAATGATTTGGGTGGCAAGCAGGACGAGGCCGAGAGCCATTTCTTTCGGTTTGTGTTTGTTTATTTTATAATTAAAGTGTTTGAACATTCACTGGTTCCCCCCTCCTTCTGCCCTTATCACTAATCTTGCTACTTTGGTGCCGAAGCCCGGAAGGAAGGAGGAACGTGCTGTCATAGAGCCCTCGCCACCGTCAAGTCAGAGTCAAGGCGGTGGGCTAGAGTGGCTTGGACAGACCAACTCACTGCCGGCCGCCTGGGCTCTGGAGGGGCGGCTGCCGTCTGCGAGGGAGTGGAGAAGTTGCCAGCCTCTACCAGAGCCTGCTGTCCGCAATGATGGAGAGGAGCTGGGAACGGAGGAGTCAGAGGGCAGGTCCAGTGCCACCGCCAGGCATCGCTGGAGGAGTTCACCCAGCTGGTGGAAGACCGGATGGCTGTGCGTATAGGAACCGGACCAAGTTTTTTTTTCCTCTCTCCCCTCTCTCTCTCCTCATGCTTCCGTCTCCCAGAGGGCCAGTTGCACGAGTGTTAATGGTAAATGGACTGCATTTATATAGCACTTTCAACAGACCCATGGCCACCAAAGCGCTTTACATATTGCCTCACATTCACCCATTCATTCACTCATTCATACACAGACGGCGGTGTCAGCCATGCAAGGCGCCATCCAGCTCGTCGGGAGCAGCTGGGGTTAGGTGTCTTGCTCATGGACACTTGGTCAGGTGGAACCAGGGATAGACAACCCACATGAACCACTGAGCCACTGCCGCCATCACATGCTCACGTGCGCACCACACTGGCCTAGATTTTTTCGCGGAGGTGATACGGGAGCATAAAAGGAGGAGTATGTTTTGTTTACGCGTGTGTGGCAGTCGTCTGGGAGGGGCTGCCGCTTAACTTTTTTAAAACCTTTTTTTCACGTTTTATGTGTTTATTTTATAATTAAAGTGTTTGAATGTTTGCCAGTCCCTGCCTCCTTCTTCCCTAAACAACTAACCTCACTACAATTTGATTTTAAAAAGTCAATTCAGATTGTTCCTTCAGCAGAAGTTGTAATATCATGCATATTTAAAGGGGTCATAACAGTTTCTGCCAGTCTCATGTTAATCTTGAGTACCTATAGAGTACTGCATCCTTCATATCTCCGAAGTGAGAAAAAAATATGGTTTCCACAAAAATATGAAGCAGCACAAATGTTTTCAACTGATAATAATAATAAAAAAATGTTTATTGAGCAGCAAATCAGCATGTTTGAATGATTTCTGAAGGATCATGTGACACTGAAGACTGGAGTAATGATGCTGAAAATTCAGCTTTGATCACAGAAATAAATTACATTAAAATATTTTCAGATAGAAACCAGTTCTTTTTAATTGTAATAATATTTCACCATATTATAAAATAACTGCATCCTTGGTGAGCAGAAGAGACTTATTTAAAAAGTTTTTACCAAACTTTAAACAATATAATTATTAATATATTCCTATGAATAATATATTCCATTCGGGAAATACACAATTCCTAACCAGTCTGAGTCAATATGAGATCATAAAAACTTAATTCAAATAAAATAATATTGTCATGATGGCTATTATAAATTCTGTTTAAAGTTGTTTTGGTAAAGAGCATGTCACCCTGCAGGATCCTGCTGACACGCTGTAGCATTTCATGTCAACTGTTTTAGACTATTGTCATTAATAATTGATGTGTTCCGCTGAGTAATAATGGAATGATGTCTTGTTTCTGTCTGTGTTTTGGCATTTGTGGCTATACATAAAAGGTTGAAATTTTAAAGAGAATATTTGTCAGAGACGGCCAGAGATGATAAATATTTGAAATAAGGTTTTCATGCTTCTATTAAGAGGCCCGTGTCACAAAACAGGAAGCCACAGTGATTATGATGCAGCTATTTTGGTCGGCAGTGCTGGCATTGAGAGGCCAGGTGTGGAAACTTCACGATGATATTCAGTGATGTGTAGGACAGGCGCGCACACGGACACACTGATGGATTACACAGATTAAAACCTCCTGAATGACACAATAACTTGTCAACCTAAAGAACAGAAAGGATGGAGTACACAGAAACACACTGAGCCAGTGTTAACTTCACCTAATGATGTTTATTTCCTATATGCATAGGTGTCATGCTGCGCTCTAGTGGCCTCTATTAGTGATGCATTTCTTTAAAGAGACAGCTCACTCAAAAATAATTAAATCATATATTTAAGTCATATTAATACATTAAGTCATATATATACAAAAAGAGTTGTTGAAGCTATTTTTCATACAATGAAAGAAAGTGGATGGTGACTGCACCTAATATAAGCATAACAATAGCATTTAAAAAAAAAAAGACATGATGCTGCATAAAAATATTGCTGTTATGTTAATAAAACCAAATAACAAATCACAAATTCCTATTTGCTTATATGGTTGCAGTATTTTGTTCCACTTTTTGCAGTCACCAATTTCTCAAATTGTATGTTTATATATATATATATATATAAAAATATAAACATTATGACCACTAACAGGTAAAGTGAATAACACTGATTATCTCTTCATCACGGCACGTGTTAGTGGGTGGGATATATTAGGCAGCAACTGAACATTTTGTCAGGAAAAATGGGCAAGCGTAAGGATTTGAGCGAGTTTGACAAGGGCCAAATTATGATGGCTAGACGACTGGGTCAGAGCATCTCCAAAACTGCAGCTCTTGTGGGGTGTTCCCGGTCTGCAGGGGTCAGTCTCTATCAAAAGTGCTCCAAGGAAGGAACAGTGGAGAACCGGCGACAGGGTAATGGGTGGCCAAGGCTCATTGATGCACGTGTGGAGCGAAGGCTGGCCCGTGTGGTCCGATCAAACAGACGAGCTACTGTAGCTCAAATTGCTCAAGAAGTTAATGCTGGTTCTGATAGAAAGGTGTCAGAATACACAGTGCATCGCAGTTTGTTGTGTATGGGGCTGCATAGCCGCAGACCAGTCAGGGTGCCCATGCTGACCCCTGTCCACCGCCGAAAGTGCCAACAGTGGCACGTGAGCATCAGAACTGGACCACGGAGCAATGGAAGAAGGTGGCCTGGTCTGATGAATCACGTTTTCTTTTACATCACGTGGATGGCCGGGTGCGTGTGCGTCACTTACCTGGGGAACACATGGCACCAGGATGCACTATGGGAAGAAGGCAAGCCGGCGGAGGCAGTGTGATGCTTTGGGCAATGTTCTGCTGGGAAACCTTGGGTCCTGCCATCCATGTGGATGTTACTTTGACATGTACCACCTACCTAAGCATTGTTGCAGACCATGTACACCCTTTCATGGAAACGGTATTCCCTGGTGGCTGTGGCTCTTTCAGCAGGATAATGCTCCTGCCACAAAGAAAAAATGGTTCAGGAATGGTTTGAGGAGCACAACAACGAGTTTGAGGTGTTGACTTGGCCTCCAAATTCCCCAGATCTCAATCCAATCGAGCATCTGTGGGATGTGCTGAACAAACAAGTCCGATCCATGGATGCCCCACCTCGCAACTTACAGGACTTAAAGGATCTGCTGCTAACATCTTGGTGCCAGATATCACAGCACCCCTTTAGGGGTCTAGTGGAGTCCATGCCTCGACGGGTCAGGGCTGTGTTGGCAGCAAAAGGGGGACCAACACAATATTAGGAATGTGGTTATGTATGCATGTGTATATATATATATATATATATATATATATATATATATGTGTGTGTGTGTGAGATTGATTATTTTAATAAAACAAAAATCACAATTTGTATGTTTATATGCATAATCATTAATTATCATCACAGTTTTCTATTTTCATATAGGGAGTTGTATGGACTACTTTTATGAAACTTTTTTTAAATTGGACAGCTCTTGTCATACTCCACTATAATTATTAATGCATTAAATCACAATTTCCCATTTAATGAACACAGCGGCACTTCAAGAGTAGTTTTTGACAGATGACATTTAATTCAATTGACATCTGACATTCAGATCACTACTGGGTCGCCCATTGTGTTGACATCTAAACCTCCAGAGTAAATCTGAGACGTCATGAATAGACAAAGCCAAAGCGTGGCTGGAAAACTAAGAGCATTAAACAATTGCTTACAAAAGCTTTCAAGTCAGTCTTCATATGTTTATTTCATCTAGCACAATGCAGTGAGACATGTAAACTACATTTAGTGAACCGCAGTGTACAGGTCCGGGAGAAAAGCTCTAGATAAGTGTTACAGGCACGAGTAATTCTCCTCTCACATCTCAATACAGTGTTTATCTGAACGCTACACAGACGGCAGAGGAAAGAGGTTAATAGACTGACGACAACACAGAACGAGTGCGAGGAGAGTGGTATGTGACCGTTTCTATATTGTTATGGTCTACGCTGATCTAGTGTATTATATGTGATATTAGCAGAAAGATGGCTTCACACTTTGGTCACCGAATGATTTACAGGTGGCCACATTGACACCAAACACAGAGTTCATTTAAGGTCATGGTGAGTCCAGCTGGGTGAAAAGAAAGAAATATCAGGGTCATAATTCAACCCATAAAAAAAGAAAATCTTCAGCCGTTTTTAAGCTCATTAATTAATTTCTCAATTCTTACCGATACATATTTTTTCTTGTACAGTATTATAATAAATACATTACTATTAATGATATATAATATATACTTATATCATTAAATTGTTATATAACCACTATACAATTAAAAAGTATGGAAACATTGCTATTTTTAATGTTTTTGTTTTTTTAAATAAGTCTCTTATGCTCATTAAGCCTGCATTTATTAAATCAAAAATACAGAAAAAAACTGTAATATTGTGAAATACTGTTACAATTTAAAATGATGGTTTTCTATTTTAATATACTTTAAAATAGAATTTATTTCTGTGATCAAAGCTGAAGTCTTCAGTGTCACATGATCCTTCAGAAATCATTCTAATATGATGATTTATTATCAATGTCGGAAAAAGATGAGTTTTTTTATAACCTATGATACTTTTTTCAGGATTCATTGATGAATAAAAAGTTTAAAAAAGCAGCATTTATTCAAAATATTTTTTTTTCTAACAATGTAAATCTTTACTATCACTTTTTTATCAATTTAACAACACATCCTAGCTGAATAAAGTATTCATTTCTTTCAAAAAAACCTTTGAACAGTAGTGTATATTGTTACAAAAGATTTCAATTTTTGAATAAATGCTGTTCATTTTTTAACTTTTTATTCATCAATGAATCCTGAAAAAAGAATCATAGGTTATTAAAAAACTGTTTCCGACATTGATAATAAATCATCACATCAGAATGATTTCTGAAGGATCATGTGACACTGAAGACTGGAGTAATGCTGAAAATCCAGATTTAATCCCAGGAATAAATTACATTTACAATATATATTCACATAGAAAACAGTTATTTTACATTGTAACAATATTTCACAATATTACTGTTTTTACTGTATTTTTGATCAAATAACTGCAGGCTTGACATAAAAAAATAGTCATGTTTCCAAACTTTTGACTGGTACTCATATATATATAAAATGAATTGTGAGAAATTTGCCTAATTGTCTATAATGCAAAATTAATTTCATAATGCAAAAAGTTGTAATGCACTTAAAACAGCCTTAATTTTCTTTATGCAAAATATGACTTCTTTTGTATGTTAGAGTGAGTTTCATCCAGTTAGTCCACAGACATCTCGATCGCTCCATAATGTTCTGTGCGTTTCCCAGAACCGGAACACTGGAGCCAGCTACAGAAGATCCGGTTCCTCTCCCTCAAACTCCCCACAGAACTCCACAGCCACGTCTGTTTTCAGTGCCATCTTCATGATTGTTAGAATTACCAAGCGGACATTGTTAATTTAAGGACAAAGAGCTTTTTTTAACATGTGACGTTGACCTAATTGTGGGGCATCACTAAAGACGCAATGAACTCTGGGAAACGTCCAAAGGAACCATAGCGAGAAGATTCCGATTCGAGTGGATTCTGTCGGGATGTGTGTGTTGGATGCCAAAGCGTCAACTGGATATCCATGTTTTATTGATGGGGTCAAAGTGCAAATGTCTTTGGCAGCTGCGTTACCATAGTAACACTGCAGTGGCGGTCGCATTGAAGGAGTCATCAGTTACTGACGCCCTCGTCAATCGTGTCGGCCACATCTGCGGCGCCATCCAGACTTCCTCTTGCACGCCAGATCTTCACTGTCCGGTCACTGCAGGGTAAAGAGGAGACGAGTGTTCAAGTGAATATGGACAAGGGGACAGATGGGAACTGTAAGGAATTTAATGATTCTGGTTCTGATTAAAATTTGATGTAATAATCCTGGCACATAAAACATGAGCGCACACACACACACAAAATGCACACACACACAAAAAACACGAACGCACGTACGCACAAAACACACACAAAACATGCGCGTGCACACACAAAACGCGCAAAACACACACAAAACACGGGCAAAAAACACAAAACAGGCACACAGACACACACAAAACACACGCACGCGTGCACAAAACATGCATGTGCACACACACAAACTCACACACACAAAATGCATAAAACACACACACACACAAAATGCACAAACACACACAAAACATGGGCAAAAAACACAAAACACGCACCCAGACACACAAAACACACGCACAAAATGCACACACACAAAACACGCACGCGTGCACAAAACACGCGTGCACACACAAAACACACTCACAAAACATGCGCGTACACACACACAAAACTCACAAAATGCACTCACACAAAAAACATGCACGCACGCACAAAACACACACAAACTGCGTGCACACAAAACTCACTCACACACACACAAAACATGCATGTGCACACAAACTCACACACACAAAACACGCAAAACACACACACACACAAAAAAAATAGCAAAACACACAAAACACGGGCAAAAAACACAAAACATGAACACAGACACACACAAAATGCACACACACACAAAAAACATGCACGCACGCACAAAACACACAAAACGCGTGTGCACACAAAACACACACACACATAGAACGCGTGCACACACAAAACTCGCACACACACACACACACACACACAAAACATACGTGTGCACACACAAAACTTACACGCACACAAAACACGCAGGCACAAAATGTGCGCACACAAAATGCATACACACAAAACACGCACACACATGCAAAACGCGTGCACACAGACACACAAAACACGCACAATAGCACACACAAAGCGAGTACACGTGCAAAAAACGCACACACACACACACAAACTGCACACACAAAACACGTGCGCACACACAAACATACACACTGGATACTAAGCATAAATAATATTATTTATTTGTATTTTCTATATTTACTAATTATCGAGCACCATTTATTACAAAAAACATATGCATAATATTATATACATCTATATTAACTTATGCGATTTATATATATTATTATGCATCTTTAAGTGAATGTCGTAAACTGCTCAGACCAATTTAAAACAATATCTTTGAGACCAATTCATTCAAATGAACGAATCATTTGATGAATCAGACTGTAATGTTGCTGTTTGAGAAACATTCTGTAGATGTTCAAGAACCGGTAATGGAACTTTGTGAAAATATTACGCTTCCGGTTTATGATGGGTGATATTGTGAATATTGTTGATGTATAAGTTTGCTGCCTGTAAAAAAAAATATTTAATTTTAATTTAACTCCTAAATATCCCATCATCAGATTCATCATTAGATCGTTTTTGCGATTATGAAAGTGCTACAAACAGTATTTTAATAGAAACGTAAAATTCAGTACAAAAAATCTTTCATTGCGAAATGTTTTGAAGATGCGTTTCCAACTTGTAATGTCCCCATAGAACTCGTAATTACAACTTGTAACCTGGGCATTTTCTGAGAAATGTCTTGTTCCACCTGACCGCTGCAGACTCATTTGTGACTCTGGAGCACAAAACCAGTCATGCGTCTCACGGGTATATCTGTGGCAAAAGTCAACAATACATTGAATGGGTCAAAATTAACGATTTTTCTTTTATGCCAAAAAATCATTAGGATATTAAGTAAAGATCATGTTCCATGAAGATATTTTGTAAATGTCCTACTGTAAATGTATTATTAGTAATAATATGCATTGCTACGGACTTCATTTGGACAACTTTAAAGGCGATTTTCTCAATATTTCGTTTTTTCTACACCCTCAGATTCCAGATTTTCGAATAGTTGTATCTCGGCCAAATATTGTCCTATCCTAACAAACCATTAATCAATGGAACGCTTATTCATTCAACTTTCATATGATGCATAAATCTCATTTTCAATTTTCTTATGACTGGTTTTGTGGTCCAGGGTCACATTTGAGCGTTGATGGTGTTTCCATAGAAACGCATAATTCCCAGCCCGTGGGCGTGAACAGTGTCAGAGTCCTTTGATTCCAGAGCAAATGACCCAGTTCAGCTCCACTATGTATGATTTGTTTCTGAATGAGAAGCAGTTCTCGATTCCCAGTCATAGTTTAATGCATGTAACACTCACTCTGAGGCGGTAAACAGGTGACTGCTGTTGGTAGAGATGCTGTTGATGGGGCTCTCGTGGCCTCGGAGTTCTCCCAGCGCTCCCAGGGTGTCCGTGTGCCAGAGTTTGAGAACTCCTCCCCTACAGCCGCTCAGCAGGATGGGAGACGCAGGCACGACTCCCAGAGCACAAACCCAGTCACGATGAGCGTTGGGTACCTGCTGTAGGGCAAACAACATGTCAACTCATCAAATCCTGGACACACACAAACACAGTTTGAGCCCTGATTGATTCACATCCTGATGAGGTAATTAGCCTCTTCCTGATTTCATCCTCAGCACTGATTAATCAACTGATTGGCTAATTGTCCTTGTGGAAGCTACTATACTTGCATTATAATGTTGCCAGAGTGAAGCCAAAAAGTATTTGGAAACTTAAGTGACACTTTAGAAGGAATGTGATAAATACACTGATGAGCCATTGCATTATGACCACCTTCCTAATACCTGCAGGACCTCCTTTAGCCCACAAAACAGCGGTCACGCGGTGAGGCATTGATTCAACTAGGTCAGGAACCTTTTTTTTACCCAAGAGCCATTTTTTCATTTTTGGTTAATGCATTTTTCCTTAATTTTCAATACAAAATTCAACAGTAGTAATTATTAGGTCCATGGACAATAAATTAATAAATAGGCCTATATAAATAAATAAATAAACAAACAATAAATATGTTGCAATATGGAATTAATTCCTCTTCTTGTGTGTGTGTGTGTGTGTGTGTGTGTGTGTGTGTGTGAGAGAGAGAGAGAGAGCGAGACAGAGTGAACGCACACAATGCTTACATCTACTGTTTATGTGAATACTCAACTTGGCATTATGATACACTCACCTAAAGGATTATTAGGAACACCTGTTCAATTTCTCATTAATGCAATTATCTAATCAACCAATCACATGGCAGTTGCTTCAATGCATTTAGGGGTGTGGTCCTGGTCAAGACAATCTCCTGAACTCCAAACTGAATGTCAGAATGGGAAAGAAAGGTGATTTAAGCAATTTTGAGCGTGGCACGGTTGTTGGTGCCAGACGGGCCGGTCTGAGTATTTCACAATCTGCTCAGTTACTGGGATTTTCACGCACAACCATTTCTAGAGTTTACAAAGAATGGTGTGAAAGGGGAAAAACATCCAGTATGCGGCAGTCCTGTGGGCGAAAATGCCTTGTTGATGCTAGAGGTCAGAGGAGAATGGGCCGACTGATTCAAGCTGATAGAAGAGCAACTTTGACTGAAATAACCACTCGTTACAACCGAGGTATGCAGCAAAGCATTTGTGAAGCCACAACACGCACAACCTTGAGGCGGATGGGCTACAACAGCAGAAGACCCCACCGGGTACCACTCATCTCCACTACAAATAGGAAAAAGAGGCTACAATTTGCACGAGCTCACCAAAATTGGACAGTTGAAGACTGGAAAAATGTTGCCTGGTCTGAAGAGTCTCGATTTCTGTTGAGACATTCAGATGGTAGAGTCAGAATTTGGCGTAAACAGAATGAGAACATGGATCCATCATGCCTTGTTACCACTGTGCAGGCTGGTGGTGGTGGTGTAATGGTGTGGGGGATGTTTTCTTGGCACACTTTAGGCCCCTTAGTGCCAATTGGGCATCGTTTAAATGCCACAGCCTACCTGAGCATTGTTTCTGACCATGTCCATCCCTTTATGACCACCATGTACCCATCCTCTGATGGCTACTTCCAGCAGGATAATGCACCATGTCACAAAGCTCGAATCATTTCAAATTGGTTTCTTGAACATGACAATGAGTTCACTGTACTAAAATGGCCCCCACAGTCACCAGATCTCAGCCCAATAGAGCATCTTTGGGATGTGGTGGAACGGGAGCTTCGTGCCCTGGATGTGCATCCCACAAATCTCCATCAACTGCAAGATGCTATCCTATCAATATGGGCCAACATTTCTAAAGAATGCTTTCAGCACCTTGTTGAATCAATGCCACGTAGAATTAAGGCAGTTCTGAAGGCGAAAGGGGGTCAAACACAGTATTAATATGGTGTTCCTAATAATCCTTTAGGTGAGTGTATATTTCTGTGTTTATTTGGCCGTTTAGGCGCGCAACCGAAGAAAAAGGCTACAATGCTTGTCCGTGTTGCGCTGCACACAGCATCCTGTCAGTAGGATTCAGTTCTCTTTTGCGACTTATCGCGCTTTTAATATTTATTTTCAATATAAAGCACATCCCGCTCTTTTCGTTCTCATTCATTCAAGTTTCGTTATTAATAACTTTAAACAGTAGTGTCAACTGAAATCTGGGCGGATTATCATAAATAGCCTACGACACGGTCTGCGGCAAAAGCGAAAGTACCAGCAGGTGAAATGTTTCGAAATATCTCTTTGCAATGCAGAGCACCAGTTTCAATAAAAGGATATATTAAAGTCCCTGTAAAGTCAAAATTAAACATGTGTTCTGAGTTTGTCACACCACAGACAAATGTGTTATTAAGTTGTAGGCTGTAGTAACTAACGGTACTGACAGTAACTCGTGCTTGAACTGATGCGAATGTGCTCTAGTTATGACCGTGTTAGAGGAGGGGCTAGGCTCAGTGGCTTCAGTGCGTCATCGACAGTTATAGAGACAGAGCGCATGGAGACGGTTGGTTTGTTTCCCCCCCGGTGGGCATGGTTTTCAGATTATGACACGTGTCGCTCTCTATGATAGTGTTGGGGGAGGGGCCATATGCCCAGTGGCTCCAGTGCGTCATCAACAGTTGTGATAGTGTTGGGGGAGGAGCCATATGCTCAGTGGCTCCAGTGCGTCATCAACAGTTATGATAATGTTGGGGGAGGGGCCATATGCTCAGTGGCTCCATAGCGTCATCAACAGTTATGATAGTGTTGGGGGAGGGGCCATATGCTCAGTGGCTCCAGTGCGTCATTAACAGTTATGATAGTGTTTGGGAAGGGGCCATATGCTCAGTGGCTCCAGTGCGTCATCAACAGTTATGATAGTGTTTGGGAAGGGGCCATATGCTCAGTGGCTCCAGTGCGTCATCAACAGTTATGATAGTGTTGGGGGAGGGGTCATATGCTCAGTGGCTCCAGTGCGTCATCAACAGTTATGATAGTGTTGGGGGAGGGGCCATATGCACAGTGGCTCCAGTGCGTCATCAACAGCTATGATAGTGTTGGGGGAGGGGCCATATGCACAGTGGCTCCAGTGCGTCATCAACAGTTATGATAGTGTTGGGGGAGGGGCCATATGCTCAGTGGCTCCAGTGCGTCATCAACAGTTATGATAGTGTTGGGGGAGGGGCCATATGCTCAGTGGCTCCAGTGCGTCATCAACAGTTATGATAGTGTTGGGGGAGGGGCCATATGCTCAGTGGCTCCAGTGCGTCAGCAACAGTTATGATAGTGTTGGGGGAGGGGCCATATGCTCAGTGGCTCCAGTGCGTCATCAACAGTTATGATAGTGTTGGGGGAGGGGCCATATGCTCAGTGGCTCCAGTGCGTCATCAACAGTTATGATAGTGTTTGGGAAGGGGCCATATGCTCAGTGGCTCCAGTGCGTCATCAACAGTTATGATAGTGTTGGGGGAGGGGCCATATGCACAGTGGCTCCAGTGCGTCATCAACAGTTAAGATAGTGTTGGGGGAGGGGCCATATGCTCAGTGGCTCCAGTGCGTCATTAACAGTTATGATAGTGTTTGGGAAGGGGCCATATGCTCAGTGGCTCCAGTGCATCATTAACAGTTATGATAGTGTTTGGGAAGGGGCCATATGCTCAGTGGCTCCAGTGCGTCATTAACAGTTATGATAGTGTTTGGGAAGGGGCCATATGCTCAGTGGCTCCAGTGCGTCATCAACAGTTATGATAGTGTTGGGGGAGGGGTCATATGCTCAGTGGCTCCAGTGCGTCATCAACAGTTATGATAGTGTTGGGGGAGGAGCCATATGCTGAGTGGCTTCAGTGCGTCATCAACAGTTATGATAGTGTTGGGGGAGGGGTCATATGCACAGTGGCTCCAGTGGGTCATCAACAGTTGTGATAGTGTTGATGGAGGGGCCATATGCTCAGTGGCTCCAGTGTGTCATCAACAGTTATGATAGTGTTCGGGGAGGGGCCATATGCACAGTGGCTCCAGTGCGTCATCAACAGCTATGATAGTGTTGGGGGAGGGGCCATATGCACAGTGGCTCCAGTGCGTCATCAACAGTTATGATAGTGTTGGGGGAGGGGCCATATGCTCAGTGGCTCCAGTGCGTCAGCAACAGTTATGATAGTGTTGGGGGAGGGGCCATATGCTCAGTGGCTCCAGTGCGTCATCAACAGTTATGATAGTGTTGGGGGAGGGGCCATATGCTCAGTGGCTCCAGTGCGTCATCAACAGTTATGATAGTGTTGGGGGAGGGGCCATATGCACAGTGGCTCCAGTGCGTCATCAACAGTTATGATAGTGTTGGGGGAGGGGCCATATGCACAGTGGCTCCAGTGCGTCATCAACAGCTATGATAGTGTTGGGGGAGGGGCCATATGCTCAGTGGCTCCAGTGCGTCATCAACAGTTATGATAGTGTTGGGGGAGGGGCCATATGCTCAGTGGCTCCAGTGCGTCATCAACAGTTATGATAGTGTTGGGGGAGGGGCCATATGCTCAGTGGCTCCAGTGCGTCATCAACAGTTATGATAGTGTTGGGGGAGGGGCCATATGCTCAGTGGCTCCAGTGCGTCAGCAACAGTTATGATAGTGTTGGGGGAGGGGCCATATGCTCAGTGGCTCCAGTGCGTCATCAACAGTTATGATAGTGTTGGGGGAGGGGCCATATGCTCAGTGGCTCCAGTGCGTCATCAACAGTTATGATAGTGTTGGGGGAGGGGCCATATGCACAGTGGCTCCAGTGCGTCATCAACAGTTATGATAGTGTTTGGGAAGGGGCCATATGCTCAGTGGCTCCAGTGCGTCATCAACAGTTATGATAGTGTTGGGGGAGGGGCCATATGCACAGTGGCTCCAGTGCGTCATCAACAGTTAAGATAGTGTTGGGGGAGGGGCCATATGCTCAGTGGCTCCAGTGCGTCATTAACAGTTATGATAGTGTTTGGGAAGGGGCCATATGCTCAGTGGCTCCAGTGCATCATTAACAGTTATGATAGTGTTTGGGAAGGGGCCATATGCTCAGTGGCTCCAGTGCGTCATTAACAGTTATGATAGTGTTTGGGTAGGGGCCATATGCTCAGTGGCTCCAGTGCGTCATCAACAGTTATGATAGTGTTGGGGGAGGGGTCATATGCTCAGTGGCTCCAGTGCGTCATCAACAGTTATGATAGTGTTGGGGGAGGGGCCATATGCTCAGTGGCTCCACTGCGTCATCAACAGTTATGATAGTGTTGGGGGAGGAGCCATATGCTGAGTGGCTTCAGTGCGTCATCAACAGTTGTGATAGTGTTGGGGGAGGGGTCATATGCACAGTGGCTCCAGTGGGTCATCAACAGTTGTGATAGTGTTGATGGAGGGGCCATATGCTCAGTGGCTCCAGTGTGTCATCAACAGTTATGATAGTGTTCGGGGAGGGGCCATATGCACAGTGGCTCCAGTGCGTCATCAACAGTTATGATAGTGTTGGGGGAGGGGCCATATGCACAGTGGCTCCAGTGCATCATCAACAGCTATGATAGTGTTGGGGGAGGGGCCATATGCACAGTGGCTCCAGTGCGTCATCAACAGTTATGATAGTGTTGGGGGAGGGGCCATATGCTCAGTGGCTCCAGTGCGTCATCAACAGTTATGATAGTGTTGGGGGAGGGGCCATATGCTCAGTGGCTCCAGTGCGTCATCAACAGTTATGATAGTGTTGGGGGAGGGGCCATATGCTCAGTGGCTCCAGTGCGTCAGCAACAGTTATGATAGTGTTGGGGGAGGGGCCATATGCTCAGTGGCTCCAGTGCGTCATCAACAGTTATGATAGTGTTGGGGGAGGGGCCATATGCTCAGTGGCTCCAGTGCGTCATCAACAGTTATGATAGTGTTGGGGGAGGGGCCATATGCACAGTGGCTCCAGTGGGTCATCAACAGTTATGATAGTTTTGGGGGAGGGGCCATATGCTGAGTGGCTTCAGTGCGTCATCAACAGTTATGATAGTGTTGGGGGAGGGGCCATATGCACAGTGGCTCCAGTGCGTCATCAACAGTTATGATAGTGTTGGGGGAGGGGCCATATGCACAGTGGCTCCAGTGCGTCAGCAACAGTTATGATAGTGTTGGGGGAGGGGCCATATGCTCAGTGGCTCCAGTGCGTCATCAACAGTTATGATAGTGTTGGGGGAGGGGCCATATGCTCAGTGGCTCCAGTGCGTCATTAACAGTTATGATAGTGTTGGGGGAGGGGCCATATGCTCAGTGGCTCCACTGCGTCAGCAACAGTTATGATAGTGTTGGGGGAGGGGCCATATGCACAGTGGCTCCAGTGCGTCATCAACAGTTATGATAGTGTTGGGGGAGGGGCCATATGCTCAGTGGCTCCAGTGCGCATCGAGCCACCGTTTTAGCCCCGCCTAAAAAAATCCTGAATACAGCAATAGTGAATGGTGAACTCCACAATTCAGTACTACACAGTTCACAGTCTTTGTAACGTGTTTCAGCAATACATTTCTAACATGTATAACATGAAACAAATCTCAGAATTGCCTTTACAGGGACTTTAAAGTTTATATAGCCTACTTTTGTATTTTCGCTGCTGTTCGCCATTACCTTAATCCCAGTGCAGGAGCTGTAGGTTTACCACAGAAACCTGAGTGGTTGATTGCTGTCGCACTCGCAAACAGCACTGAACACGCACGCGCGGCCGGTACAACTTGTCTTGAATATTATTATCATAAACTTTTGATTAACTTCGATAGGCTGTACAACAAGGGAATTGTAATTGCCAGCTTTTTCTGCAGAGAGAGGATCTCTGTTGATGTGTCTAATTTTGTTTTATTGATCATTTGTTGGTAAAGGGTGAGAGACCTGGTGAGCCACATGTGTTCAATTGGGTTCATGTCAGGTGAATTTGGAGGCGAAGACATTAACAGAAATTCACCATCATGTCCCTTAAACCATTCCTTCACAATTCTGGCAGTGTGGCATGGCACATTATCCTGTTGGTAATGGCCATCACTGGCAGGGAACACAGTTGCCATGAATGGGTGCACTTGGTCTGCAACGATGTTCAGATACCTGACAGCTGTCAGGGATTGCGCTGTTGGGATAATGGGGCCTAAAGTGTCCCACGAAAACATTGTCCGCCCAACAGTGCATCCTGGTGCCATAGCCTCTGTTGGTAATTGGCGTATCGGCGCTCGGCCGTCACTGTGATGCTCCAGGAATCTTGATTCGTCAGACCAGGCCACTTTCTTCCAATCATCCACAGTCCAATCTCAATGATCTTGGGCCCATTTAATGCGTTTTTTATGTGCAGTTAGCATGTGGTCGTTGGCTACGTCGGCTGGGTCATCGGCTAATGATGAATTGTGTGCTGTGACCAAGCGTGCCACACAAGTCCTGAAAAGTAAAGCCACTAGCACCTTGATCGCCCCCAGTTGGTTGGTTCCAGTACAGCTCATAAACCCTGCCCTCTTCGTGTATAAAAACAGGGGTGTGACGTCATGATTGACAGCTGAGATTGACAGCTTCTCTGAGCGAAGTAGTCACTGAGGCACTAATAGACTTTTTTGGAGATTTTCAGGAGATTGGAGCTTTAGCTTTAATTTCTACATTTCTGTTTATCTCACACTGATATAGTGAGTTGTTCTGCAGTTAACTGTACAAAGTGATTTTGCGGGAGTGTGGACGGGGTCTTGATATTGCGGCTCTACTTCCTGCTCTCTACTCAGGTCCCGCGTTTACTACTGCGCAGACTCTGTCCCAAATCAGCACAGCATTAATGAGCTGTGGACGACACTCGGCTGGACAACGGTTCGTCATTTGGCCATCCGTGCATAGGGGTGGGAATCTCTAGGCACCTCACGATTTGTTTCGATTACGATTCAAAGGGCTGCGATGCGATAAAACGATTATCGATGCATCTTTTTTACAAGTATTTGTAATGACCCATAATGAATTTACTTCCAATATCTTTTATTAATAAAACAAATGGAAGTGATTTGCCAGAATATGTCCCAACATTGCAAAGCACCAACAGGAAAAGTGTCTGTAGCAGCATACTTGTAGTAAATTAATACAGACTTCAGCATATTCTGAATCACTAACATAAAGTAATAACAACACCCCTCCTGTTATGTGCAGTGAGCAATATAATCCTTCAGTCAAAAAAAATAAATATTCTGTTTGAAAAAAATCAAATAAACATTTTGCTGTACCAAAATAACAGCTTTTATACAAAAATATAGAATTCTGTACCAGCAGCTCTCATACAAAAGTAATGCTTGTGGACTTTAGCATATTCTGAATAACAGTAACATACAGCTGCTCTTAAATAATAGAGTCTAAGACTTATGACTTCAAACTAAATCCTGAGCAGAAAAATGTTTTGCTGTATAGCGTAATCAAAAACAGCTTTTATGAAATGAACATCTGAACACTAAATTAACATCTGCAGAGAATACGGACGCAAATCCTTGACCATCAAATTTGCGACAGAGTTTGTGGTCCTCTGATTGCAGCAACTACCGGCACAACCGAGCGTTAGAAACGTGTAATATGGTTTCTCATGTTTCGACACAACTTGCATATAGTGTGGCTCTTGTCCAGGTCATTTTCCCCTTCAACTTCATAGAAGCCGAAGTGCTTCCATACGTGTTTTTAATGCCGGTCGGATTTCTCACTCAGTCATCATGTTATGTGCACGGACAGACGGTCCGGGCGCTGCACTTCCCGCGCTTCAGAGTTGCGCCTTTTGCGTTTCGTCAACATTACGTTATCAACATTTAGAAAATAGATTTTTTGACATTTGTGAATTGATTCAGAATCGTCCACGTCCGCATCGTGATGCATCTAAGAATAAAATTTTCCCCCCACCCCTATCCGTGCACCACTTTTGATACGTATTCACTACAGCGGCACATGAACAACCCACAAGGTGCGCTGTTTCCAGGATCGAAGTTCCGAGGTGCCGCGCCATCACAATTTGTCCTTTATCAAACTCTGATACGTTTTTTTTTGTGTCTTCACGTCTAGATTACTGTAATTCCCTGTATGTAGGGATTAGTCAGTCCTCTTTATCACTGTTGAAAATTGTCCCGAATGCTGCGGCAGGATTGTTGACTGACAGGCTCTTGGAAATGAGACCATATTACCCCTATTCTGTCGTCTTTACATTGGCTGCCAGTTTGTTACAGGATTGATTTTAAGATTTTGTTGTGTGTTTTGAAATTCTTTAGATGGCCTTGCACCACCCCATCTTTCAGATTTGTTACAACCATACTCGCCATCCAGATCACTTCGGTCCTCTGACCAGAAACTCTTGACTGTTCCTAGGTCTAAACTTAAATTAAGGGGCGATCATGCTTTTTCAGTGATCAGTATCTTTTTTTCCCTGGCTTTTTTATAGAACCCTATTTATTGACATGTTGGTATTTTGTCATTTTATGTTGTACAGTTAAATGTCTGTGTTGTATAATATTGGTGTTTGCTTTTCGCATATGCTTAAAATTGTACAGCACATTGGTTAACTAACTGTTTTTAACTGTGCTTTATAAATAAATTGCCTTGTGCCGAGTTCACACTTCACGATTTTAGGCCCCAATTTTCACTCGCTGACAGGTTTGCGAAATTGCAGACAAATGACCAAAATCATAGGCAAATCGGTGCTCGTTCACGCGAGTGACAATCACACAGTGTGAATTATCAAAGACATGATCCAACCATTTTTAATTACAATTAGTCTCACGCGTGATCTCGCGTTATTTCCTTATAACTTCTCTCGTGTGTTTGGTTGTGTTTGCGGACCAGACAGAGTTGTCATGCAATGTGTAACCCCCTGTCGCCGATCCATCGGTCAGTGTGAACACAGCAGCGACTGCATGCTACCCCAGATAGTCATGCAGTGTGAAAAAAACAGTGATCTGGCGACTTTGAAAATCATGCAGTGAACTCGGCATAAGAGAGATCTTGCGCTGTTCTGTGTGCGCACTCCGAGACAGAGTAAAACACAAACGAGCAAAGTCTAGGCTACTTTGAGCTATGGGTGCATGCCAAAGCGGTCAATAACATATAAAAACATCTCAATATGCCTGCCTTGTCAAGCATTGAATCCGTGTCAGTATATTAGATCCATGCATTCAGTCTAAAAGTGACAGCAGCCTAATATGCTTGCTTCTCTGTCAATAATGTGGCTTTGTGATACTAATATATATATATATTTACTGTTTAATCATGTTGTCAATACAGCCGGTTGTACCTGCAGTAGGTCCTTGCGGGTCAGGTCCCATTTCTTAATGCCGTTGTCTCTGGAGCCGCTAAACAAACAATCACCCTGAACCACCAGGGACTCGATGCCATCATAGTGGGGCGGCTCGAAGTTATGAGTGGGGCTGATGCTACCCACAGCACCCTCTGTCACATCAAACATCTGCAGAAACAAATGACATGGTATTTGGTCATCTTACCTGAGATTACAACTTACAGGAGCCATATTTGCACAGTACGAAAGGCACTGCAAACAGCATCAACTTATCACGTAACAGGAAGTGGACATGTTCACTGCGGCTCAAATAAAATGTCTATGCTTTTTTGTTGTGTGCGGAGTCCCACACATGACATGCAGTGGGAAAATTCAAGATATTGTGGCCATGAATTAGGAATGAATTAAATAATTAGTACAATGTAAATAAAGTCACAAATTGTGTTGTGGGAACAAATTCTTCATTTGTAGCCACAATAGCTATTATTTGCTTCTGCATGTCCTTTGGGGCTCCAGTTGTGAGCACTAATAGATACGTTAGATAACCTTAGAATGAAACTTTTGCAGCTAGTTACAGTCAGGTGTATTCCAGAGACTCTTATTTTGCCAATGTTTTGCTCTTCTGTTTCTGCATTCACCATCCCTGAGTCCCAATTCGCCTACTTGTACTACGACCTAAAAGTATGTACTCTTTTTGTGAAGAAAAAGTACATACTTTTGAGTGTGTAGCAGAAGAGCATGCAAGCTTTGGGACATACTACTTCGTCATCTATAACGGACTCTGTCGCTTAGTTACGTGCATCCCGTCACCGTTTAAAATGCCCTGTCAATCATCGTCACAGTTAAAATCCTCCACATTCAGTTTAAATTCTTACCTTACCGGAGAGAAATGTAGTAGCACGTTGATCTGCCATTTGTGGGTCTTTAATGCAGAGGCTTCCCTCGTGTGTTTGCAGTTTAAATATAATGATGCATTTAAAATGTAATGGTCAAACGTATCATTACAAAAGTTCACAATGATGCTGCAGGTGAAATATAATGTGGATAACATTGAATAAATATATTTTCGTCAGGTTAAATACTGAAAATTAGTCACTCAAGCCCCTTTATCTAAACCGCTCTACTTAACCGTCGGACTCGCACATCCGTCATGTTTGTAGTTTTTAACACTTTTTATCCGCGTTTGTAGTTCTAATCGAATCCTCGTCCAACTCGCAATGGGTTGCAATATCAGCCGTTAGAGTGTGTGTCGATCTGCACTTCGAATTCTGACCGGGAATAGTAGACCATCCGGGTATCTTTGGAATATTCTTTTCAACATACTATTTGGGACATACTAATTCTGTTTTCGAATACTATTTAGGACGGATAGTATGCGAATTGGGACACAGTTTGTGTATCTATCGACCTTTTTTCTACGCCCCATGATGCTTTGCACGACTTATATGAGTAACTTCCCTTAAACTGTAAACAATCAGTAAAAGTTTTGATCTATGAATGCAATAATAATGTTTTTAAAAAGATGGGTACAATGAAGTGACATTCTACTCACTGCTTTTACACTTTTCAATTTCCTTTTATTGTTCGACGATTGAAAGTAACAAATTACTACAACAGGCCATGAATAACCCCAAAAGCTTATTATATTACGGACGTGTTAAATATCACTGTAGTAATATTTGTCTATATTATGTAACACATGTTGCCTTAATAAAAAAACAAAAAAACATTTTGCCTTGAGTGATAATATTTTAAAGTTCTTTCCGTCATTTTGACAGATAACAAATACGGTATTTATCTGCTTTAGAAACATTCCAGTGAACACTGCTAATAGGGATAAGAAGCATCCGTGTGAAAAAACAAACCCTGAAAGAGACGTGAGGATTTGGGGAGAAAAACGTGAGATTCTTAGTTCATTCCAGCGTATAATTCATGGGATATATCATAAATTAAATCGGGAGCGCAGACCACAAATGTGCAGTATATGTTGTCCTTTTTCATACTGTTACAGCAGAATACAAAAAAAGCGAAAAATAATCAGGACTGAAAAGAGCTTGCCACAGATATTCTCAGGGAACCGGGTTACATATGTAAGCCTGAGACGTTTTAAAAAAGATAAGCACAATTCTTTTCACAAGGTTACCCACATTTTTTTTTGTCCAACTTAATCTAATGTATATATAATTTTGATGTGTATTTAATGTTAATTAAATATAACAAAATCAAATCAATGTTTTAAACTATATTTACTGTAGACATGTCTGAAAATTTTGGTAACAGGGTTGAAAAGATAAGAAATTTTATAGCCCTTAATACCTCGGGTCTTTAGTGACCCGGGACGTCATTCACTACCTCCTCCTCCTCTTTAATTTTTTGAAGTTAGACATAAACCTTCTTAACAATACAACAAGAAAACAATAATAAAATCATAAAAGAATGCCTGTTTTTCTATATTTTTTTTGTAAAAATTGTATTGTAGTTGTGTAACAGTGTAAGTATATTTTTTTCTGCACAACAATAATTGAATCTTTGGTGACTGAATAAGTAGGTGATTCTATAAGTGCAGGTACATTTGGTGTCCAAAGTAAATGTTTTACTTTTTTCAAATGGTTATATTTTTTATTATTTTAATAATTTGTTACTCGTTGTCATGGATCACAAGATGTTACAGGCCATAACAATATAATACTTTCTGTAAAAAAGTGTCCGAATTAATCAGTGTATATTTTTCCATCATGTAACATTGTGTAATCAAAATATTTAATTTTTACTTTTCTTTTAGTAATATTTCATTTATTTTATTTATAAAAGCCCTAAATAGTCATTTTCCTAATTCTACAACATTAAATTGTTTAAAAATGACTTTTATATAATAAAAATGGGTCCATAAATCTTGCGTCAACTCTGTTACCGTACCACTTTGCCTTTAAATCGGTGGAATTATCTCCCACAACTGTGTAAGAGACAGGAAATGATGTCACTTTCTCCTCACTGATCAGATCTGAAGCACTCAAAGGTGTGTGTGCTCTCTCTGAGAAAATATTTTAATCTAAAAAGTTATTTTGTAAAACTTCAAAATTGTTACAACAATATCAAAAGGAAAACAGAATTTATCACTGATCACACAGTGGTTGTTAAAACTTTCACTGTAAAATAAAGTCTTTTAATCATGATTTCATTAGTGATATGTGCTCTTAGCATTTATGCTAGTTTTTCGCTAAAAAGTGTAAAATTGTCAATTCTGTCACCGTCAAACTCTGTTACCAAGGTAGAGTAACACTGTTGACCGTATGTAACAGAATTGACAAACAATACTATAAAGAAATCAGTTTTTTCGTTAAAAAAAAGGAAGTAACTTGTGTTTGACAAGCACTGAATTATTAAAATTGAACATGTTTTCAATAAGATACTGGAGAGAATTTCTTTTAGTGAACATTTTCTTTCCTTAACTTTTTGAAATGCAAAATGTATCGCGAGATAACTTACAATTAATTTTTATTAATATAATTCATTAATTTTATTATTGATAAGTTAAATAATAAAAGATAGATTATATAAATAAATAAAAAAAATACAACAAAGAACCACCAATATCACGTATTCTGTGATTGTTTTGGATTCGGAGCAACCCAAGGCATTTCTAATCGCGCTGTGAGAAAAACAGACTGAACGGCGGCTCAAAACACCCAATGAATACGCAAACTACACATTTCAGTTGGATAAAGTGTTGCTAAAAAGTTTTGATGGATGACGGTTGTAATGAAGGTAAAGACGATTGCAATGACATACATTAGGCACGCGCGTATCCGTTATAATTGATGCACAAACAAACCGTGTATGTGCGCTCTCGGCTCACTGAATAAAGTTTTGTTTGGATGACGACTGTAAAGAAGGTAAAGCCGATTACAGTGACATGCAGGAGTCGTACATTAGGCACGCATGAGTACGTTATTATTAATGCCCAAACTAACCGTATATGTGCGCTCTCGGCTCGCTGATCGCTATAACATCGTCAACTTTATTTATATAGCGCTTTTTACAATGCCGAAGCAGCTTCAATGCTGTATGAACATCATATTTCTGTATGAACGCAGTTCAATATATTCACGTAGTTCTCAAAATGAATGTACTGTGAGTGTTTTATAACAGATGCTCGCTGTAGAAGCGTGTTTTGGAGAAATTGTTGATGAAGTGACGTTTCACTCATAGTCACCGCAGGCAGAAAACAAAAGAATAGGAAGAATCATCAGCAAAACTTGAAATGGCTCAGATTTACTGCAGAGCAAGTTCTGAACGCAGTCAAATATTAGTGTCACTGTCACTTGATGCTGGATCTGGTGAAGAAGCTGGCAGCGATCAAAACATTGATTTTGAAGATGTTGAAAATGATAGTTTTAAGAATATGTTTGAGATGGTGAATATGAGGCAGATGCTGAATGTCCTGGGAAATGAGCTCTGACGAGGACAGTGATGATGGGATAAAACATCTGCTCAAACTGAACCCTTCCAAGCTCCAAAAAGTAATTTTATTATTCTGTAATTGTTACTCTATTATCAGGAGAGTTTTATATTATCGCAAAAGGTAGAGTCCGTGTTAGATATAGATCTGGGTCGCTAAAGACCAGCATATGTAATAATGGCTGACGAAACATTCATGCATTTAAGGGATAGAAAATAAAAAAAACTCTTAACCTCCTGAGAGTCAATTTTCTGAAGGGTGAGAACCTCCTTTCACTGATCATTTGTTGAAATAGAAATAGATAGTCAGGGTCTATTTTGTACCCTATTTGTACCAGCTAACATCATCCAAATCGCCATCACAGATAGATATACAAACCTTGATGTAGTGATCCTTAGAGCCTGTGATAACTAGATCCTGTCCATTGCCAGTCTGATCAACAGTCAAGCACATGACTGGACCGAGATGGCCCGTTAATTTTCCTGTAGACACAAACCTGACAAAAACAGATGGGAAACAACTGAAACTGTCAGATATATAATGTAGCAAATTATGTATAGCTCTCAGAGTGGGGGAAGTAAAGGACGCTGTGTTGAAGTCGTACCGTCTCAGGTCCCACATGCGAACAGAGTTGCCCGCGGCAGCATAGAGAACGGTGCCGGACGGGTTCAGAAAGATCTGGTTGATCTGGTTTTCCCCGGCTGGGATGGTCACAGTGCGGTTCGTACTGGCTGCACATGGGTCACCAGTGTTCACCAGACCTGACGATCTGAAGATAGAAACCGACAATCACAGAGGGAGAAGATTTGAATACCAGGACACTCATTTTGATCATTTAAAGGGTAACTAAACCCTAAAACAACTTTTTTTAGTTAATGATCTGCAAGACTGGGGCTTTATTAGTGCTGTTCATTGATTCGAGTAAATGTTTTGACATTTGGGTATAAAGTGTTTTAATTCTACAATATATGGTGTAAAACCGTCTGAGTGCTGCCCTCTTAAGGTCGAACGGTGGCTTCTGCAGTTGAATTTTCCTATTGGACGTTGTTTGCCATCGTGACGTATGTTGGCTCTTCGAAGCGGCTCACTACCCACGCCCCTGGCACGAGCTCACCACGCCCTAAGAAATGTTTTCCCGCATTGATCGCATGAGAACGGCTTCACTCCAGTATGAACTCTCATGTTACATGAAGTAGAAACATTATGAATGAAATGTACTTGACACTTGCTATCAACATTCTAATGAAGAAAATATGGTTAAATAATGCAGTTGTCAGTACACGTCAGGCTTTTCTTGCGCTATGTTTGCCGCCCGTCATGTGTACAGATACTTTTCATACATGAGACGCACTTTCAAACCTTGACACGCAAGTGGTTGCCGTGGTAACGAACAACAATACCGTAAGGTGCTGGCGTATAAAGTCTAACTTTTATTTGAGGAAATCTGTTTATAACAGGCTATTAGGTTTGAACTTATTGGTCCTGCGCTGCCAATTGATTCAGTTAATTTGAATAAAAATACATGTCATGTATCTGATCTATTTTTAGTGGCATTCAGGAAAAGGATTTGACTGTTCATAGATTAGGTCAGTTGTCCCATTCTCTCTTGCGCTGCTGCTTCGCTAGCATCGTCTGCATCTGGAGTTAAGACTGCAGTTTGAGCCAGCAGCTCCAATTGATAAGGCTCTGGCCCCTCCCTCCACTTCAGGTGAAGGTGGGGGAGAAAAGTCCTCTACTTGGAATGACCGCTCTGTTGCAAAGCTACAGGCGTCACTCCAGTCACTCTCCATCTTTGTGAGTCTGACAGCTGTCAATCAGTCCGTCACTGCGGGTCTCCGATGCACGCCCCCTGCTCAGCCCCGCCCTCGGTTCGTCCCCTCTGTCTCCGCTGGGCTCTGCCCACTTTTCCAGCATTTTTCAAATATTGCCAGTGGGTAGAGCTAGGCTCTGATCAGGGGTTGAGTTACCCTTTAATTAATACATTTACAATTACTTCAATACAGGAGTGTCCAGAAAGCTTTTAATAACTTTTTACCAACATGGGGCCCAATCATACACCCGGTGCAATGTGATGCCAGGCACGACGCAAGTGTTTTTTGCTAGTTTCAGCCCGACGCAGTTATCATTTTCACGTCCATCTCCACGTTGTTTAAATAGCAAATGCACTCGCACCATCTGTTCACCCATGGGCTGCTGGTCTGAAAACCAGGTGTGTTCAGGAGCATTGTTGGCGCGTTGCTATTTTGACGAACTGAAAACGACTGCACCATTGACCAACACAAACCTGCTCTAAAGTCAATAGCGCAGTATTTTCTGTGTTATTTAAAGGGCGCGTTAGTAATATGAGCCTATAGGTGGGTGCACAACGCGCGTACACTCTGCTTATTACACACACAGGGACGCGCAGCAGCACACGTTTAAATATTAAGAAAACAAGGATTCCTCTCTGAAGAAGTTTTTTCTGTCGTTAAACTAGCAAAAGTGGATTCGGCCACGCCCTAAGTGCACCTGCGCCGTGAGCTTCAGACCATGTGCTCAGATCCTTAAAATAGGGCCCATGGTCTCAATATCATCGGACCCAAATTTGAAGGAGATAGGAAGCGGTTGGACAAATCAAAATTGCGTTTTTGAAATTACAAATCTAGAAAATCTAGCATCAGATTTAGATAACATGGAATCATAAAGAGAGTAAAATCAAAGTGGCACAGCCCTTGTAAAACAGAAGTACACTTAATTGTATTGAATGCGCACTTGTAGTGTACTTCAAATCTTAACATATTTTTAAAAACTGTACTTGCAGATAATAAAATAGAAATGAAATAGTAGTTCACAAGTATACACTTTCATAACTGTTTCTTAACACACTTATAAAAAGTGCACTTTGCAATTAAAAGCTTTACTCTAAAGTGCATTTTCAATTATGTTTTAATAATCTGCTAATAATAATGTGCTTTAAAGAAGTGCACTTATTTTGATGTGTTGACAAACATACTAACAACCAAAAAACACAAGGAGCAGAACATCTAGGAAACAAGGAAACAAGAATAAAGCAGCCATATGTGGAAAATACCTGATAAACCAATAAAACACAGGAAACACGGGGTTTATATTAGGGGTGTCAAAGTTAATGCATGTGATTAATTTAAAATCCTTAACGCGTTAAAATAAATTAACCCAAATAACTTACTGAAGCACATGAAATTGCACCAATTGTGTAATTTACGCCACAGTTACATGATCTTAGAAATTTATATTATTTTTAATCCGATTTCGCTTCTCTGTTGCCACGTCTAGTTTTGGTTTTATGTTGGGCGTCGGGAGCCGCCCATAGAGGGGGGATCGGTCACGTCTAGTTTTGGTTTTGTTTCATTCATGTTTCCTGGTTTGCCCTTTTATCATGTGACTTACTTGCCCTTATGTGATCATGTCATGTGCTTCCCTAGTCTCAGGTATTATGCTGTCATTGGTTCATTGTCCTCATTGTTCACAGGTGTGTCTTGTTCAGTCATCAGTCCTTGTGTATTTAATGCTGTCTTCATGTGCTATCGGAATTATCGTAAATCCTAGTTTCCTAGGCAAAAAATTTGACATGAACGTCCTCTGAAAGTCAAAATTTGAATGCGATGAGCTCGTAATCACGACTTCAGAAGTGGGAAGTAGGACATTTCTGATAGCACGTGAAGGTAGCATAAGCCCTCATGTTTGCCTTGTTCCTGGTCAAGTATTGTCCGTGTACAACTTTCAATCAAACAATCCAAAACAACGCTAATGTAAAGAAAACCAGGCTGATTACATCAGAGATGGCATCTAGAGACCCTGAAGACAAACATTTCGATCAATCAAAGGGTTTAGAAGTGAATTGGCTTATATCTTCTAAATGGTTTGACTGATTCAGTTTCTTTTGTCATTAGTGTATATAGATGATGCATGCAAAATTTTGTGTGAATCAGTCAAGTGGTTTAGAAGGAGATTTTTGTTTGTCATTGAAGTTTTTGGCAACTCAAAATGGCCGACGGACTACAGCACACTGTACTAATGTTGTCCACTAGAGGGTACCACATGATAAGAAACCTATTTTTTTTCCTAACTGATATTTAAACAGTTTGAATGCTTGAATCCAAATTTCACAGAACTTCACACACATGGACAACCAGACATTCTGTGTAAACATACCGAGTTACATGAACTACTGATGGTCTGGGCACTAACAGCTATTTTTAAAGGGGTCCTATTATGCTTTTTCACCTTTAGTTAGTGTGTAATGTTGCTGTTTGAGCTCAGAGTCCAATCCAAAGGGAGATATTTTACTTAACAGAATCCACTTTCCAAGAACTACAACGAACGACTCGTTTGGACTACGACACATTTTTTCCGGAGCTTGTAAAGTCATAATGTTCCTCGTTTAAATAATCCCCGCCCACTGAATACGCAAAAAAGTGGACAAGGCCTGGTTGTGCTGCATTAGAGAAGACAGTGTTGTCGCTATGTTGAAGAGACACTATTTTTACCACAACGTTTCCAACTCATTTGTTTGACCTTCCCAAGGCTGACAAACTTGTTAAAATTTATTTTAAACATAATCCCAAACCTTTATCTGTGTGCTGCACATTTTACGGAGAACAGCTTCCAGAACCTAAGAGAGTACAATGCAGGCTACGCACAAAAGCTTCTCCTGAAACTGAGCCGTTTCCACATTGTCGGGACAATCTGTTGTTTGTGGATCACAACTTGTAAGTATGTCTTATTATTTGTAGTTGTGCTTTCTATTAGCAGTTCCAATTATAAGTTTTATGTTGTTGCTATGATGTAAACAAAGGGCAAACTTTGCCTCCGCTAGCCTGCTAGCCAACTTTAGTGTTGATACAGTGTTTACTGTAGCGTCTGTAAACTCTCGCTTTTGTAAGACTGTTCACCGGCCCTTAGGAAAATTAGCCATGGTTTTGTGATCGATTACTGTTTGTATTACCATAGTTTCCCAACAAGTATCATGATTAAATGGTGTATAACTTTGTATCTAAAATAAATAAAATAAAAAAACCCACTCTGTAATGTCCTGTGAAATCTTTTAAACTGATGCCATTCTTATATTTACATCTGAGTAGAGCTTGCGGTTATGGTAAGGGCCGTGACATTTCCCGAACACGCGCTGAGTGGTGCCAATCACAACACCCTGGGCCAGCTAACCAATCACATTTCGGACGAGGGGCTTTATCGAAATAAATGGCGTGTTTGGGCCAGACTGGGGAGAGAGGTGCTGTAATCATGTAAAATGTGTGAAAAATAATGTTTTCTTTAACAATCAAGCATTAAAAGCATATTCAAGTACACCAAAAAAACTAAATCAAGACTTTGTAAAAGGGAATAATAGGACCCCTTTTAAATATCAGCCATTTATATCAATGGGATTCAGAAATACTAAATGTTGTACACAAGAGGGAATTTTTTTTAAATCAGATTCCATCAGTTTGAATGATGAATAAATGTACAGAACCAGTTAATTGGTAGTGCACTGACAATTTAGTTTTATTTAATTCGTTTAGTAAAAGTGATATGTGATTAAAATTATTTTTTTGCAAGTGATTTCCTTTGGACACCAGCATGTATTGCTAACCTGCTTCATCAAACCCACATCAAATCATCCACATGGGCCATTTACGCTTGGAATCAGGGCTTGACATTAACTTTTTTGCACACCAGCCACTATGGCTAGTGTTTTTCCAAAGTTACTAGCCACTCCGCATTTTCACTGGCCACAATTTTGACATCGATACCATTGGGAAAAACTGCCATATAGACATTTTTAATATTATCTCATAATTTGGCAGCAGGTATATTAGGCTGCTGTCACTTTAAGACCTGATGCATGGATACATGATCGATTGCTACTGTCTGCCTCCTGTCTGCAGCTCTGTACAGCTTTGCTTTTGAATCTCTATTTGATATCTTTTCCTTGTTGTTTATACTACTAAATATAACTTACTCATCACCATATATTGTTTAATATTGCCTATCACGTTAAAATTGACATTGTTAGCTTTTAATCTAAATCACTATAACAACGTGTTAGCATTTCACTAGCCTGTTAGCCTGCCATACGTGCATCCGGGTTTCCTGTTTTGTCTCTTGTGCCTTTACTATTTCATCAAACAACTGTGGTAAGTTGGATTAATCAACAAATACGGTAAGCCATGTCTTCTCCTTTTATTGTCACCTGCACTACATGTTTCATGTTTAGTATATCTGTCTCCGTTGGTGAACAGGGCTTCACATGTGATAAATGTAAGGAGATAGTCAGGCTGACGGAGAAGATTTCAGAATTAGAGACACGCATCCAGACTTTATTTGAGAGTAGTGAGAATGCTACACCTTTAGACACTGCTTTGGATGCGACTAGCTTAGTGAAATCTGTACATTGTTCGGTTCCGGCTGTAGAGCCCGTGCAGCAGGGCAACTGGGTGATGGTGAGACGGCATAGTCGCGGATCAAAACACCACTCTTACGTTCCGATTAGAACATCAAGCAGGTTCTCCCCACTCAGTGATGCACCCACTGAGAATCCTGTTGAAAGTGCCCTAGTTATTGGTGATTCTATTACAAGGAACGTGAAAATAGAGACACCAGCCACCATAGTCACATGTTTACCGGGAGCCAGAGTGCCTGACATCAAAGCAAATTTAAAAGTGCTGGCTAATGCTAATCGTAAATTCTCTAAGATTATTATTCATGTCGGCACTAATGATGTTCGACTTCGCCAGTCGGAGATCACCAAAATTAACATTAAAGAGGTGTGTGAACTCGCAAGTACGATGGCTAATCGCGTTTTTTTGCTCTGGTCCCCTCCCCGTTAAAAGGAGTGATGAGATACTTAGCAGACTATCATCACTCAATGGCTAGTTGTCTAAGTGGTGTCCGCAAAATAACATAGGGTTCATAGACAATTGGAAAAGCTTTTGGGGCAGACCTGACCTGTTGAAAAGAGATGGTATCCATCCCTCCTGGGGTGGTGCCGCTCTTCTCTCTAGTAATTTGGCACATAGTCTTAAAGCTAAACCTTAACTAACTAGGGCCCAGGTCAGGAAGCAGACGGACTGGCTTACCCGACCGTCTGCTAGCCGTCTCGCGTCACAGAAGTCAGATAAATCCCAGCACATAGAGACTCTTTCACCTAGCTATTATCACATAGAGACTGTGTCTGTTCCACGAATTAGTAAATACAAAAAACCACCAAAACTATTCAACGGTAAAAATGTAATTGATGTCCAACAAATAAACAACAGATATAATACAGATGAACAAATGATAAAGCTCGGGCTGCTGAATATTCGATCCCTTTCCTCTAAAACGCTTATTGTTAATGATATGATTACAGATAATAATCTAGATGTGCTGTTTGACAGAAACATGGCTAAAACATGACGACTACATTACTTTAAACGAGTCCACCCCACAAGATTATTGTTATAAACACGAACCGCGTCTGAAAGGTAAAGGGGGAGGTGTTGCTGTAATTTATAATAATATCTTCAGTATAACTCAGAAGTCTAGTTTCAAATATAATTCTTTTAAAGTTTTGGTGCTTTACGTAACGTTATGTAGTGAAATTGACAAATCCCGTTTAACATTTGTGTTGGCTACTGTATACAGGCCATCAGGGCACAATACAGACTTTACCAGAGAATTTGCTGATTTTTTATCAGAATTAGTACTGGCTACAGATAAAGTCCTAATTGCTGGTGATTTTAATATCCATGTAGACAATGAAAAAGACGCATTGGGATTGGCATTTAGAGACATTCTAAACTCTATTGGAGTAAGGCAACACGTATCAGGACCCACTCATCGCCGTAATCATACTCTAGACCTAATATTGTCACATGGAATAAATGTTGATACCGTTGAAATTCTGCAGCAGAGCGATGACATCTCAGATCATTACCTAGTATCATGTATACTTAATTTAGCAAAGGCTGCAAAGACGTCCCCTCGTTTCAAATATGGCAGGACTATCACTGCTGCGACTAAAGATTTCTTTATAAATAAACTTCCTCATCAGTTTCATCTCCTCAGCATCCCAGATAGCCCAGTGGAACTTGATGTTGCAACAGAAACTATTGAGTCTCTCTTTTCCAGCACTTTAGACACAGTTGCTCCTCTGCACTTAAAGAAGATTAAAGAAAATAGTCCAACACCGTGGTACAACGAGCACACCCGGGCCCTTAAAACAGCAGCCAGAAAAATGGAGCGCAGCTGGAAGAAAACAAAACTGGAAGTTTTTCGCATTTCGTGGAAAGAGAGCATGATTTCATACAGAAAGGCCGTAAAAACTGCTAGATCTGCTTATTTCTCGACTCTCTTAGAAGAAAACAAACACAACCCTAGGTATTTATTCGAAACAGTGGCTAAATTAACCAAAAATAAAGCTTCAACTTCTGATGTCTGCCAACAGCACAGCAGTAATGACTTTATGAACTTCTTTACTTGTAAGATTGATAATATTAGGAAAAAAATTATAACCATGCAGCCGTCTACTACTGTACCACATCAGACAGAGCATTGTAGTGTCACTGAGGAAAAATTACATTCATTCACTGCTATAGGAGAAGAGGAATTGGCTAAACTCGTTAAATCATCTAAATCAACAACATGTATGCTCGACCCTATACCGACTAAACTACTAAAAGAGATGCTTGCAGGGGTCATAGATCCTCTTCTTAATATCATTAATTCATCCTTGATTTTAGGATATGTTCCGAAAACTTTTAAGTTGGCTATTATTAAACCACATATTAAAAAACCGCAACTTGATCCTACAGAATTAGTCAATTACAGGCCAATCTCAAATCTACCCTTTCTGTCAAAAATACTAGAAAAGGCAATGTCCTCACAATTATGCTCCTTTTTAGAAAGAAATGGTATCTGTGAGGTTTTCCAGTCAGGATTTAGACCATATCATAGTACTGAGACTGCTCTCATTAGAGTTACAAATGATTTACTCTTATCATCCGATCGTGGTTGTATATCTCTGTTAGTGTTACTCGATCTTAGCGCTGCATTCGATACCATCGACCACAACATTCTTTTGAATAGACTCGAAAATTATGTTGGCATTAGTGGAATTGCATTGGCATGGTTTAAATCATACTTATCTGACCGTTATCAGTTTGTAGCAGTAAACGAAGAGATGTCACACCGATCACAAGTTCAGTATGGAGTACCGCAGGGCTCAGTGCTAGGACCGTTGCTTTTCACCCTGTACATGCTACCACTGGGAGATATCATTAGGAAGCATGCCGTTAGTTTTCATTGTTATGCTGACGATACTCAGCTCTATATTTCTTCACACCCTGACGAAACTTACCAATTCACCAGATTAACGGAATGCATAGCTGATATAAAAAAATTTGATGACTAGTAATTTCCTGCAACTTAATTCAGAAAAAACTGAATTTTTAATTATTGGACAAAAAAACTTCACATGTAGTAACCTAGAATACTGTCTAACACTTGATGGCTGCTCTGTCAAGTCCTCGTCGTCAGTTAGGAACCTGGGTGTGCTCTTTGATACCAATCTCTCATTTGAAAGCCACGTTTCTAGCATCTGTAAAACTGCATTCTACCATCTTAAAAATATATCTAAATTACGGCATATGCTTTCAATGCAAAATGCTGAACAGTTAGTTCATGCGTTCATGACCTCAAGGCTAGATTATTGTAATGCTCTACTGGGTGGTTGCCCTGCTCGCTTAATAAATAAACTGCAGCTGGTCCAAAACGCAGCAGCTCGAGTTCTTACTAGAACCAGGAAGTATGACCATATTAGCCCGGTTCTGTCAACACTGCACTGGCTCCCTATTAAACATCGCATACATTTTAAAACCTTGCTAATTACTTACAAAATCACTAAATGGTTTAGCTCCCCAGTACTTGAGCGAGCTCTTAACGCATTATACTCCATCACGTCTATTGCGGTCTCAAAACTCTGGCCAGTTGATAATACCTAGAATATCAAAATCAACTGCAGGCGGTCGATCCTTTTCCTATTTAGCACCTAAACTCTGGAACAGCCTTCCTAGCATTGTTCGGGAAGCAGACACACTCTGTCAGTTTAAATCTAGACTAAAAACGCATCTCTTTACTATGGCATACACATAAAAAATGTTTAATTTATATTTTATTCAAATTGTTAGGCTGCATTAACTAGGTCAGCCGGAACTGGGAACACTTCCCATAACACCTGATGTACTCATTACATCATAAGAAGAATGGCATCTACGCTAATGTTAGTCTCTCTGTTTATCCCGAGGTTTACCGCAGTCAGCCGGATCCGGGCCGTATCCTGATCAGATGGTGGACCAGCGCCCAGACATTACCAACGCATCCCTGAAGTGTCTGCAGAGACCGTGTCAATTATTCTACCCTCTGAAATTGCTCATCGACATGGCATCCTTAATGGATCCATCTCCTGCGTGATGACTCCGATATTTCGAATATTCCTATTTAATAATTGTTTAATCGACACGCCATCCTCAATAAACCCGTCTCCGGCATGATGCCTCCGATCTTTCGAATATTCCGATCTAATATTACTTCTGACCTATAAGGCTGCCAAAATAATAAACATACACTGTTTGTTAATTGGCCAGAGGAGAACTGGCACCCCGACTGAGCCTGGTTTCTCCCAAGGTTTATTTTTCTCCATTAGGACACCTGATGGAGTTTTGGTTCCTTGCCACTGTCGCCTTTGGCTTGCTCAGTTGGGGACACTAAATTTTCAAATAAATATCCAAATAAATTTAATTACTAAACTAAATTAACTATATCAACTACATTACTTGAATATACACTCACCTAAAGGATTATTAGGAACACCTGTTCAATTTCTTATTAATGCAATTATCTAATCAACCAATTACATGGCAGTTGCTTAAATGCATTTAGGTGTGTGGTCCTGGTCAAGACAATTTCCTGAACTCCAAACTGAATGTCAGAATGGGAAAGAAAGGTGATTTAAGCAATTTTGAGCGTGGCATGGTTGTTGGTGCCAGACGGGCCGGTCTGAGTATTTCACAATCTGCTCAGTTACTGGGATTTTCACGCACAACCATTTCTAGAGTTTACAAAGAATGGTGTGAAAAGGGAAAAACATCCAGTATGCGGCAGTCCTGTGGGCGAAAATGCCTGGTTGATGCTAGAGGTCAGAGGAGAATGGGCCGACTGATTCAAGCTGATAGAAGAGCAACTTTGACTGAAATAACCACTCGTTACAACCGAGGTATGCAGCAAAGCATTTGTGAAGCCACAACACGCACAACCTTGAGGCGGATGGGCTACAACAGCAGAAGACCCCACCGGGTACCACTCATCTCCACTACAAATAGGAAAAAGAGGCTAAAATTTGCACGAGCTCACCAAAATTGGACAGTTGAAGACTGGAAAAATGTTGCCTGGTCTGATAAGTCTCGATTTCTGTTGAGACATTCAGATGGTAGAGTCAGAATTTGGCGTAAACAGAATGAGAACACGGATCCATCATGCCTTGTTACCACTGTGCAGGCTGGTGGTGGCGGTGTAATGGTGTGGGGGACGTTTTCTTGGCACACTTTAGGCCCCTTAGTGCCAATTGGGCATCGTTTAAATGCCACGGCCTACCTGAGCATTGTTTCTGACCATGTCCATCCCTTTATGACCACCATGTACCCATCCTCTGATGGCTACTTCCAGCAGGATAATGCACCATGTCACAAAGCTCGAATCATTTCAAATTGGTTTCTTGAACATGACAATGAGTTCACTGTACTAAAATGGCCCCCACAGTCACCAGATCTCAACCCAATAGAGCATCTTTGGGATGTGGTGGAACGGGAGCTTCGTGCCCTGGATGTGCATCCCACAAATCTCCATCAACTGCAAGATGCTATCCTATCAATATGGGCCAACATTTCTAAAGAATGCTTACAGCACCTTGTTGAATCAATGCCACGTAGAATTAAGGCAGTTCTGAAGGCGAAAGGGGGTCAAACACAGTATTAGTATGGTGTTCCTAATAATCCTTTAGGTGAGTGTATATGATAATTGAAATGAGCTAGATGACATCACCGTTTTCCCCAGAAATTCGGTTTCATTATTTTACTGTTTAACAGTGTGAAGCTGCTTTGAAACAATCTGCATTGTAAAAAGCACTATATAAATAAAGTTGACTTGACTACATTATACTGTTACACGTGTGTTCACTTAAAACATAACTGACTATGTTTATGTGAATACTCGCCAAGACCAGCATTTTGTCATTATTTTGTGTATTTGACTTTAAATACTATATATATATATAAGCAGCGAAGATGAGAACTCAGTTTATTATGAGCCCTTACTATGAGGCGGTTTATGTGCGCGCACTCTAACTCTAGCCCTGTAACAACAACAATATTCATCCGAAACAAATGAAACGAGCGAGTGAGAGGAGGCGGGTTTGTATGTTACTCGCTGTCGGAGAGATGAGAGAGAGCGAAAGAGCAGCTGGTATCATGTCTTCTAGTCTGCAGAAAATGAGTATTGGTCAGATTGGACAGATATTTCAGTATCGAAAAATCTAAATTAAATAGTTGTGCTTGTAGTTTCTGATATGTACGGGAACTCACGTGAGTGTCCGGATGCACTTGGCCGAGTCACGGATGTCCCAGACTTTAATGTAGGAGGTGGAGACTGTGAACACCAGACTGGAGCTGTAACGCACAGATACCACATTGTTGGGGTGGCCTCCCAGAGACATAATCTCCTGCCCTGTCACCAGGTTCCACACTTTACAGGTCCGGTCTGTAAAAGGAAAACGGCTAGGTTATAAAAACGGGTTGGACCAATTATTCTTGCTAATAAATAATTAAAAAAATGTTAAGGAACTGGAATTATTCAATTCTTTTAAGTCAGTGTTATTGTTAACTAAAAATATACACTATATTGCAAAAAAGTATTGTGACACCCCTCCAAATCATTGAATTCAGGTGTTCCAATCACTTCCATGGCCACAGGTGTATAAATCAAGCACTAGTCATGCAGACGCTTCTACAAACATTTGTGAAAGAATGGGTTGCTCTCAGGAGCTCAGTGAACTCAAGCGTGGTACCGTGATAGGTTGCCACCTGTGCAATAAATCCATTCGTGAAATTTCCTCACTACTAAATATTCCACGGTCAACTGTTAGTGGTATTATAACAAAGTGGAAGCAATTGGGAACTACAGCAACTCAGCCACGAAGTGGTTGGCTACGTAAAATCACAGAGCGGGGTCAGCGCATGCTGAGGGTCACAGTGCACAGAAGTCGCCAACTTTCTGCGGAGTCAATAGCTACAGACCTCCAAACTTCAGTGTCCTTCAGATTAACTCAAGAACAGTGCGTAGAGAGCTTCATGGAATGGGTTTCCAAGCCTTACATCACCAGGTGCAATGCAAAGCGTGGGATGCAGTGGTGTAAAGCACGCCGCCACTGGACTCTAGAGCAGTGGAGACGTGTTCTCTGGAGTGACGTTTTTTGCTCACCAGCCGCTGTGGCCAGTGTTTTTCCAAAGCTACTAGCCACTCTGCATTTTCACTGGCCACAATTTTGACATCGATACCATGGGGAAAAACTGCCATACAGATATTGTTAATATAATCTAATTTGGCAGCAGGTAATTAGGAGTGTGTAGTATATATATGAGGATCTATTGACAGAAATGCAATATAATATACATAACTATGTTTTCAGTGGTGTATAAAGACCTTACATAATGTACCATTATGTTTTTATTACCTTAGAATGAGCCATTTTTATCTCCATACACTGCGGGTCCCCTTACAGTGAAATCGCCATTTTGCGCCGTCATGTTTCTATAGTAGCCCTAAAGAGACAAACTGCTCTACAGAGCGCTAGCTACTCTCTGCTGTCTCTGACGACAACATTTTTGTCCTGTGTCGGCCACTGTAGCTTCTCAATGTGCTTTGAAAGGGAGGGGTGAGCGATGGGTGATTGCAATTCACAACCTCACCACTAGATGCAGCTAAAATTTACACACTGCACCTTTAAGACATGTTCTCTGAAGTGACCAATCACGTTTCTCTGTCTGGCAATCTGATGGACGAGTCTGGGTTTGGCGGTTGCCAGGAGAACGGTACTTGCCTGACTGCATTGTGTCAAGTGTAAAGTTTGGTGGAAGGGGGATTATGGTGTGGGGTTGTTTTTCAGGGCTTGGGCTTGGCCCCTTAGTTCCAGTGAAAGGAACTCTTAATGCTTCAGCATACCAAGACATTTTGGGCATACCAAGGACAATTTCATGCTCCCAACTTTGTGGGAACATTTTGGGGATGGCCCCTTCCTGTTCCAACATGACTGCGCACCAGTGCACAAAGCAAGGTCCATAAAGACATGGATGAGCGAGTTTGGTGTGGAGGAACTTGACTGGCCTGCACTGAGTCCTGACCTCATCCCGATAGAACACCTTTGGGATGAATTAGAGCGGAGACTGAGAGCCAGGCCTTCTCCTCCTCACAAATGCGCTTCTAGAAGAATGGTCAAAAATTCCCATAAACACACTCCTAAACCTTGTGGAAAGCCTTCCCAGAAGAGTTGAAGCTGTTATAGCTGCAAAGGGTGGGCCAACTCCATATTAAACCCTACAGATTAAGAATGGGATGTCATTAAAGTTCATGTGCATGTAAAGGCAGGCGTCCCAAAACGTTTGCCAATATAGTGTATATCACTATTTGAAATAAAGCTGAAATAAAATAAAATAAAATATTAATATTAACTGAAAAACTTCATGAAAATTAGAAATGTTGCATTGGCAACTAACTGATACAAAAAAATAGTTTAACACTGAAAAAAAACAAAAACAAAGCTAAATAGAAATATCATATATGAAGCACATAACAAAATCTCTAAAATGAACTAAAATGAAAATAAAAAACAATGTAAAAGTGAAAGCTAATTATTACTAAATATTATACAAGTATATAAACAATACTAAAAGAACATGGTTAATGATTCCTGTGAATTTGTGAATATTATTCTCCAAACTAAAAATCCAAAATCATTTTATTTTTGTGACACCGGTTGGGTGAGCACAACAAAATCCTACTAGCATACATTTAAGCTAGAATATAATGCAGGATGAACTGTGTTCTGACCTTTCGACCCAGTGAAGAGGAGGTCATCTGTGGAGTCAACACACAGTACAGCTTTACTGTGACCCTCGGCTATATGAACACACTGCAGAGAGCCGCCACGACTGCTCTTCGACACAGGAACAGGATTGATCACACCTCTGACGCAAGTCAAAAAACCAACAATCAGTGGATTCCTCCATCAAATCTTGTGTATCGAGGCATCATTGTCTTCTATCCACACATTGTTGCAAATACAGTGCCATAAAGTACTTCCCCCTTCCTGATTCCTCCTTTAACTGTATATTTACCTCCATGTTTCAACCGGAGTAAACAAAGCATAGTTTTGAAAAAGACATGGTATTGAATATTTTCAGAAGTTTTTATTTATTTATCTTTATTGCCAAAATAGCTCCAACGGCTAAAGCAGCATCTCATCTGGGACCTTTTAAAAGTTTCCAGAAAAACGTAAAAAACTGTTGCCATCTTCAAAATCCGATAGTCTCAGTGTTTATGATTTAATAACAAAAGACACCCAAGTTTGTCATTTAGTTCTCTACATAAGCAATAAAAGAGAATATCATGAAGAAGGCAAGTCATTTTTCATGGCACTGTATGATTTTACCAAAACAGTTTGTGAAGCAAAGTATGACAGGGAATGTGTGCCAATGAACGCCATCCAGAAATTCATCCACATGCAGTGAAATAAACATTTATGATGAAAATCAAAATAAATAAATACAATAAAAGGAATCAGAAAATTTAATTAGGGTGGAGAGGCTTGTAAAATCCTTTGTGTGTGAGAAAAATAAACAGAGAAAGATTGAAGCACAATAAAGTTATAATAACAAATTGATTTACTGATACTGTTAAATACATGAATCTATTATGCTGGTTCGGCCCATTCTCCCATATTTGCTGAAACCACTTTAAATATGCACATCCACATTTTCACAAACACTCACACAAACACAGAAATGTGTTCTTCAATTAACTTATGAGAAACACATAATTTAAGTTCAAATTAAAAAACAAAAACAACACTTCAGATGCAAATAATCAGAGTAGTCAGCATTTGTAAGGCAAGAACTTCTCACTACCCCTGGTATATTACTTACCGAGGCAAATAGAAGGATTTTAGTTTGGCCTGGTCACCCCCTTTAGCGACATTTAAATTTGAAAGGAGAGATTTTGGTTTAGACCAGAGTTTATTTACTCCCACGCGACATGTTCTGCAGGGAGAAATCTACGACTACTTTCAAAGCCAAGCCAATTTGGCATTTTGTAACCCATATTCTGAATACGAAAATGCCATGTAAATACCATTTTCTGGATTACTGTCATATGTCCAAGTTGGAATTTTGACCCCCCTTCTGAGTTGAACATCTGGTTCATAAATTGTGTACATGTGTATGACAATATGAGTTGGATTCTTCTCATTCTTAATAAAGCGAGTGTGATTATTGCAGTCAATGTAAAGTAGCCAGTGTTTGACATGTTGGGGTAAGAGCATGCTTCTTCAAGACCTGTTATTTTATCTTATATGCCAAACTTTCTACATATGAATCCTGTTTGCAGTATTACTTTTCAAAGTAGATTGTCTTAAAATCCAACACAAACAGGCAGAAGCCAAAAACCTCCAAAAATTGCAGTGGTAACTTTCTGCCACTGGGGGGTGCTAGCTCTTACTGTGTGATCTCTTTGGCTTTAGCCTTGTCAGCCATGGCTTGTCCCTTGTCATAAGTCTTCCTGCGTGAAAGAGGGGATGGTTCCGGTACTCTCTTTTGCCCACCTGCTGGAAGTCTGTTGCCAGAGCTGCTACTTTAAGATCCATTTGCAATGTGAAAGACAGAAACATAAAAATAAAACACATGGACTGGAAAAAAAAAACAAAAAAAAAACACAAACATAAGATGGGCAGCATGCATAATAAAGTACACAAATTAACCAAACATTGTCTGTTCTTTGAAGCTAAAAATGCTGATTAAACCCAAGTTACTACAGCAAAAACTTTATTTGCTGGTAATTTTTTTTTTTTTACAAATGTTTACCGTTAGTGGCAAACTTGCAACAAACCATTGGCAACAATGCAAACCTACTGACAAACGGATATTTTGAAAATATCTGCTATTACTGGCAAACTTTTTTTTTTTAAATAACCGCCACTGCTGGCAAACAGATATTTTAAAAATAACGCCACTAATGGCAAACAGCTATTTTTAAAATATCCATCACTAATGGCAAACAGATATTTTTAAAAATATCATCAATACTGGCTAATGACTCGGTTACTAGCGTAACCTCGGTTCCCTGAGAGAAGGGAACAAGTACTGCATAAGACTAGCTTACGCGATAGGGAAAAGGTCCTTTTCTCGAGAATATGAAGCCAAAATTATCCTTATAATTGTATATAATGTAAAACGCAGTGCAGCTGCACAGCAGACCCAGGCAGAGCGTTCTAGTGCGCTGATTGGCAACTGCACGAACCTATGGAGAGACGGCTGAGGCGTGCATCAACCGAGTCGCTTCGCGCCCAAGAGCACATCAAACACCGCCTAAATTTGCATATCTTAAGCTATAAAAGCCCATGTTACGCCATAGGATTCAGGTTAAATCGACTGAAGCAATCCCCTGATCTAAGCACAATAGCACGGCAGGTTGTTTATATACTAACCTAGGTTGGACGCATCTGTCGAGATCACTTTCCATTTCGAGATCGTGCCCATACTCACACCCGACTGGTACCAGTTGGTTGCTTTCCAAGGAGCCAGAGCTTTGATACAGCCGTGGTTCACTTTGATGCGTAACTGGCCCGATCGCCACACGCGGCTGGAGTGCGAGGTTTAACCAGCGTTGGAGGGGGACAGTTATAGACTCATCCGCATTGAATCTATAACTGTTCCCAGAAAAGCAACGTTTTGGGTGGGAGACAGCGCGCTCTTGGCAGTGTTGATCCTGAGACCCAGACATTCTAGATGGCTGAGTAGCCAGGCCCTGTGAGTTATCAACTGCGTCTCTGATTGGGCTATAATGAGCCAATCGTTGAGGTAGTTGAGTATTTGCACTCCCCGTAGTCTCAGGGGGGCAGGGGCTGCATCCATGCACTTCATAAATGTGCGGGGTGCTAGGGATAGACCGAATGGTAGGACTTTGTATTGATAAGCCTGCCCCTCGAAGGCGAATCCACTGTGAAAAACCAGTCCCCCGGGCGAATTTGCGGAAGGATATGTTTCACTGTCAACATTCTGAACGAGCGCATCATAAGTGCTTTGTTCAGATGTCTGAGTTCTAGGATGGGTCTGAGACCGCCATCCTTTTTCGGAACGAGGAAGTAGCGACTGTAAAAACCTGAAGCCGAAGCAGCCTGGCCGGCGGAGGCATAAGCTCGACCAGCGAGAGGGCGGGGAAAAATGAGCGGCGACAGCCTCTTCAAGAGGGGGAAGACTCTCGTATCCTTTTTCTTTCGCACCGTCCACAGTCGAGAGCGCTGAAGAAAAAGAGGACTTAGCGCGAGCTGAAAATGCCTCCTTCCACGATTTAGTCAGCTCATCGTGTACCACAGGAAAGAAGGGGGCGGGCCTCTACGGAAGGGACTGCCTGAGAAGACGGTGTGGGATGCAGCAAGGGAAAGGCTGTCATCCTCCTCCTCCTCCTCCTCCTCCTCCGCTTCTGGTCCGCCAAAGGAAATGGAACCGGCCACTAACTGAGTGGCGCTGGTCCTCCTGAATGAACAGGACAGGTGAGGGCGAGACACGCGGGGAGTTCTCCGGCTTGGGCTCGCATGACTGCTCCGAGGGGGGTGGGTTCTGCATCGAAGGAGACAAGCCGAGCCCGCAGGGTCGGCAGCGCCATCTCGTAACACCCACAGCCGCCCTTAGAGAGTGCGACATCAGTGTGGTCACTGACACGCGACACAGATGATGTGGCGATCCCCGTCGAGCAGAGGGCCTCTGCACGAGGCGCAGGAATGACGAGGCATTTGCAACAACACTCGTTTGCTCTTTTGTGAGTGTGCGTGTTGCAGTAGGCGAACACACACACGCGAAACACACACACAAGAATGTAAAGGATATGAACGCCGGATGGCGCAGCTGGAACAGCGAAGGGCTGAAGGCTGAGTCCAGAGAAGGAATCCGGCGTCCTCAGAGCTGCAGAGCAGTAGCTGGTTCCGCTGGGGGCTTGTCAACAGCGGTGATTTCACAGTTCCGGAGATCAGCGAAGGGTGAGTTCGCTGAAGGAGATTAAATCTGAATCCTATGGCATAGCATGGGCTTTTATAGCTTAAGGAATGCAAATTTAGGCGGTGTTTGACGTGCTCTTGGGTGCGAAGCGACCCGATTGGTGCACGCCTCAGCCGCCTTGCCATAGGTTTGTGCAGTTGCCGCAGCACAGCCAATCAGGGCGTTGGTACGCTCTGCCTGGGTCTGCTGTGCAGCTGCACTGAGTTTTTAAGGATAATTTTGGCTTCATATTCTCGAGAAAAGGACCTTTTCCTCATCTCGTAAGCTAATCTTGCGCAATACGAGAGTACTCTCGAAAGGGAACAGTTATTTTGAAAATATCCATCACTACTGGCAAACAGATATTTTAAAAATAACGCCACTACTAGCAAACCGTTATTTTGAAAATATCACCAATACTAGCAATGAGTTCTTTTGAAAATATCATCACTACTGGCAAACAGTTGTTTGGAAAATATTAGCCAATATTAGCCAAACAGTTATTTTTAAGGCAAACCTGTGGCAAATATATAAAAATTCCTCACAGCTGTCAAACTTTTCACTGAAGTGAATTGATTATTCATGTTATTTCAATTTGGGAAAAAAAAGAAAAAAAAAACATTAAAGAAAAAAAAAACGTAAGTAACTTAAGAAAAAAGGATTTCAAACAGATGTCAGATTGTGATTTAGTTAAAAGAATATGAACGGTAATGTTATTGTGAATAACACCTATCTCAACCTCTTGCTGTAGATCACAGTTGATGTTATTCTTGAAAACACTCCTTTGCAAAAACTGTTTGTGGTCAAACCTGAAGTAAATTTGTGGTAAAACATTGCAACAAATAGTTGCCAGAAGTGTACAGCACTCCCCACTAAAAAAAGTCTCTACAACTCACGACGCATGCTGTTATCTAGCTATCTGTAGTCCAAGTTGCAAGAGAAATAATAATTACTATAAATAACTATTTACTATAATGGTCTGAAATATTTTTAGACAAATAGACTGTACTCTTGACTATAGATTTGTTGTTTTAGTGTTGTTAGCCACTCACATGGAACTCACATGGAGTAATTAAAGTCAATTGAATAAAAGCGTTAGAGAAGACCATCTTTGAAGATTGAACTTTTGACTAAACCAAAATTTACCAGATGAAATCAGTTTTAGCAGCATAGCAGAAAAAATATTAGTGTGACATCAAACCATCTTTCTTAAAGAAGGACAAAAAAGACATTTAAAAAAGTAAACATAAAGCAGAAGTAGTTAGTTCATGCATGATGTGAGGTGGAGCAGTAAGTAAGCGAAGATTTTAGTTAGCAAGGTTCGATGTTACTTTACACTTACATGCTACCCATTCTACAGGACAATCCAGCAGAAGTGAGCATGTAGTCTCGATCTCTGACTGTATTTCCAGCAGACTCCAGATCTCCAGCTCCCTCGGATGTCTCAGCCATTGCGTGTAAAGGGATAGAGAAGTCTCTTGTCGGTGTGTCCGGGCCAGAGTCACAGTTGTTTACATAGAGTAACTCCATCTGAGTAGTGGTCCTCCTTCGGGCCTTTGCAATTATTGCAAAAACAAATGGACAAGGCAAGTTAAATAAGGGAACAGGATATGCAAGGAATTGGTTGTCTTCCAAAGTCACTTATTAGGTTCAGTCCCACTGAGATTAGGTGTCTTGATTTAGGGCACAGTGATCATAGCACATGGATCAACCTTTGAATGGTTTGCACCCAAAATCTCTTGGTTACCAAGTTTTGGGTAAGGTAAAATTCAGGTAATTTTTCCCATACCTTAGTCCTAGATTTAGTCTCGCCACATAACTTCATGAGGTCTGAGGCCAGGGTGCTGAATTATGGGAAAAGATATTGACTTTGAGGTTTGCTCAATCACTGAACCACAGTAAATGAAAACAAACATATTTGCCATTAGTAGATTAACTTACTTTCCTTCCACTGCAGGACTTGGGGTCGACTCGTCGCTACTACTGTCATCTCCATTTTCTAACAAGGGAAAAAGAAGTGGATATTAAAACAACCACAAATAGGCGTCTAACTTACACCAGAAGAATTGGAAGGACTTGCAAGATACTTGAATTAAGGCAAAAACACGCCAACGTTGTTATCTGTGATGTTTAAGAGACTTTCGAGAGTGTGGTAGTAATAAAAAGTGAATGAGCGAATAAATTAAGCACTGTGCTACCATGCTAGTTTCTTTAGTTGCCGTGAACGCTGATCCAAACCATTTTCTGATATCAGCTGTGACCAGAAAGAGGCTATCATCAAAGTTAGTGCAAAAAAGTTGTGGAGAAGAAGGATGAGGGAACACAAATGGTAAATCATTCAAAAAGGACGGGAAAAAATTAGTTGTACATGGTCTGGAAGAATCGCTTGTTTTCCTGCTGCTGTACTGCTGTATGCTAATGGTAATGAGTAGTATGTTACTAGCTGGGGAATTGATGGTTTAAAATGGTAAGAACTGGTAGAGGAGGTGTGGACAGATGAACAGAAGCCTCATGCACCTGCGGATGGGACCGCTAGCCTGTGGTTAGTCCAAGGAGGTAGACCCATGCACTCATTACAGAGAGAGTGTGGCTATTGGTACTCACCCAAGGGCATGTTACCTAGTTCTGTTTAAATCAGGCAACAGGGGAACAGAAAAGATGAAGTTATATGGTATGATGGTATTCATGGATATACCACAATACAATGTGAATATGGAAAAGTTATTTCAAGGGTTTCCACACTTTTTAACCAACACTTTTCTATGACTTTTCCATAATTTGGGCCGTGGAAAGCCTGTACATGGGGACACCGTACAACATTTCACAGGGACTGATTCATTGTTATTTGATTGAGGTACAACTTTGTTATATGTAGGTACGTTATTGTGGTATCAGAGGTGTCCAATCCTGCTCCTGAATGGCCAATGTCCTGAAGAGTTTAGCTCCAACCATAATTAAACTCACCTGAACCAGCCTATCAAGATCTGCAGGACCTCTGCTAGAAACTTTAAAAGCAGCTGTGTTTAACAGCTAAACTTTGCAGGACGTTGACCCTCCAGAAGCAGGACCGGACACCCACTAATTCTGGCCAGACATGTAATTTAGACAATCTCTTCCTGTCTAAAATGGTGGTTCTTGGGCAAAATAATCCGCAATATAGACCACACGTAATGCTGATGCTGAAACCACAAACAAAACAGAGTTTAGTGCTGTCCAGTACAAGTTTAGGCGGAGACCTGAGTATGTAAAGTCAGAGTCAAGACCAAGACCTATGGAGGGTCGAATCAGAGTCAAGACAGAGACCTGAAGAGGGTCGAGTCAGAGTCAAGACCGAGGTCTATGGAGGGTCGAGTCAGAGTCAAGACAGAGACCTGAAGAGGGTCGAGTCAGAGTCAAGATTGAGACCTATGGTGGGTCCAGTCAGAGTCAAGACCGAGGCCTGAAGAGGGTCGAGTCAGAGTCAAGGCTGAGACCTATGGAGGGTCGAGTCAGAGTCAAGACCGAGGCCTGAAGAGGGTCGAGTCAGAGTCAAGACTGAGACCTGAGGAGGTTCGAGTCAAGATCGAGTCCAAGTGCTATTAAGCCCATGACAAGACTGAGACTCAAGACAGACTTGTGTCAAACAATACTGACAGAGTTGCAAAGGGCAACTGCTATTCAAGTTAGTAAGGTAGGACCTGGAGCAACTTTCCCAGCTCACAAGGAGCATGGAAGCAGACAATATAAAAAGTACAAAAAAGGGGATCCAGCAACACTAGTGGTAAGGAGAACTTTAATAAACTCAAAAAATTACCAATGTGTTTTGGCTTGAGAGCCTTTTTCAGGGTCCCATGACTAGTCATCAAAGACTGAACACATCAAATAATGGCAGAACTAGTTGGTGCAACCCCTAGACCAGGGGTAGGAAATACTGTTCCTATACCACTTTTCCACTGGGGCTGGTGCAGTTGCTGGGGCCAGCGCTTGGCCAGGGCTTGTTTTCCAATGACTGATCAAGACCAGCAAGTTTTCCGGGCTGGTTTGGAAACAAGATTTGGGCACTAGTCCAGGTTTTTTTGTGTGGAAAAGCACAGTTTCCAGATTGGGCACCGGCTCCAGAACCAGCCCCAATGGAAAAGTGCAACTATAGGGCTATCTTATTGGAGCTAAACTCTCTCCAGGAGCAGGCTTGGCCACTCCTACTCCAGAGTCCACAATTGCACTTTACCTCAGATTGTAAAACAGTCAGACATCTGGTGTCTTTAGACCAAATTTTGTGATTGAGTATTTGCAGAATTCTGGAACGCTAAGAGGGCTGAGCAGTACCGCCAAGGTCTCTCTTAAGGTCTTAAAGCCTGGGGTCAAAGGGCTAACAGATAAGCTTCTGGAGGAATGTCCCTACCTTGCAGAGCATTCCCCAACAACGCATCCAGTTCTGGGTTAAACTCTGCCTTCTCTTTCAGCATGTGGAAGAGCAGCTGGTTTTGAGTGGCACTGTTGATCTCAGTTTGCTTGAGCCGCCCCTCCATCACCTTTATCTGAGATTCCTTCTGAGCTGCCTGCAAACCCTGAAAGCATGCGGTCATAATGAACACCAAATGTGCTAAAGTTTTAAAAATGAATGAATCTGTTTATGAGAATGGAGCTTTTAACATTATAGCATGTAACAGAGAAAACCAAAGCAGAGAAACAGTTTTGTGATTGGATACCTTGTTGATGGCCATGGACATGAAATGGTCCAGTAGGAATCGAGCTTCAGCCAGAGTGCAGGACCCAATCACAGACGAGACATCAATAGCATCACCCTCTTCCTACACATGAAAAAAAAAAAAAGTATATAATTATTTCAAACTCTGTTTATACTAGTGGTTTTATTCAGAGTCATTTGAGTGAATTCATTCAGAGATTTAAATAAACATTCCAGTGGTTTGATTTAAAGGGGTTATGACATTTGTAAAATGAAAATATCCTGCAAAGTAATCACTGACGCCATCTACACTGGATACAGTACACAAATGCCTGTTCAATTTCTGATGTACTCCATGTGTTTGAGTCTGCTGACAACAGGACAAATGGAAGAGTAGTCATCCTTCCCTCGGGTCATTTTGACCCGAAAATTATAAAAACAAAAAAAAAACAATAAAGTGCCCCATTAGGCTATTTTAAAGGTTCCTTTTTTACACCACTCCCTGCGTGAGTTTGAATCGATGATAAAAAATGGGAAGAACTAGTTATTCAACCCGAACCTTGAGCAGGACGTTTCTCAGTGATGCTACTCAGTTTGAGGTACATTATGAGATGTTTCATCTTTAATTCCTCACCATCAGCATTAACAAGTGTGCGTCCATCAACAAACCTGTGTGTGTGTGTGTGTGTGTGTTTCTAATTTATTGCGGTGCACATGTGGGAACTGTATCAATAACAGCGCATCTGTTAGCCGAGCACTAACGTGAATGACTGATGTAACATTAAAGTTTGTAAAACAAATCTTGCTCCATCCTTTATCTTTACTCAAATTAGTAAGAATGACAATCTGCATTAATAGACACAATTTTAGGTAATACTGCAGCCCACAGCTGATTTTCAGTAGTATTTCAGTAAGACAGTAATAACGTGAGTTAGGCGGTTAGCCAGAGACCTACACAATATAAAACACAATAAACACATCGTAGAGCACAGCGTCTTCTCGACATGATGCTATCCAGTATCCGCTGCAGTGTTTGAGGTGGTTCAAGGTTTCCCTGTTGTCTGCGCATGCAACAAGTGGACAGGTAATATGCTAATGTTTCGTTGTGACGTCACAACGAAGCGGCTTGCGACTCGTTTGAAAAACGATTCGTTTAATTGACTCAGAGTCGACTCTTACTTTTGAGAGACAATAACTTTATATACGGTGCACTTTCAGATTTAAAACTTTGCAGGATGTTTTCATTCACTTAGAACTATGTTACACACTACATGAAAGGTCATTTTCAAAAATCCATAATAGGGGCACTTTAAAAAAATGTAGTGTTCATTGGAGTGGTCCAAGAGCTCAGGACTTTTGGATTTGAGGCGTTTATGTGGTTATAATAAAAAAAAAGTAACAAATCCTTCCCTCGCGGGTCAATTTGACCCCCTTAGAATGAATGGAATGCAAGGAATGCTTCATCACACATAGAACAACCTAAAAATGCTCAAAAATAAAACTTTACCAAAAATTATTTTATAAAGTCTACATGTATATCTGAATGCATACTAAAGAGATAAACTCAAGAACTGACTTTAGGACCCAGCGGAACAGCTCATTTGCTCCATATAGAGCTATAAGGCCATCTAGTGGAAATCGTAAAATATCATGTTATATTATTTTTTTTCCCACAAGAGGTCAGCAGAGACACCAAAATTGACCCAATGTGAGATATTATGATTGGATTTGAGCTGGTTATTGCTTGTATTGGAGTTATTTTGCATTTAAGTAAAAAAAAAAAGTGAAGAATGTCCTTAATTTATATTAATTAATGATCAAACCTAGCAATTTAAAGGTAAATAAAATTAAACAAATTTTTTAAAAAAAAATCACCAAAAACATTGCATTAAAAAAAAAAAAAAAATGATATAAGCTTTCTGGACAAAAAAAAAAAAGGATAATTTTAGGGCTTCAGGTCATTTTGACCCGCGAGGGAAGGATTTGATACAGGATGCGAGGGAGGGATGAAGGTTAAACAGCTCCAGTTTTAGGCTGTCTACACTGGACGCATCAAAGAATATATTATAAATTAGTTTGTCTGTCTCTCTGAACGGGTGCATGATGATGATGTACGGTATTGAAGCATCCAATGTAGCACAATGCATCGCAAGGCCCTGTTCCCTTTGACATGTTCATTACTTGTTTAATCTTTGAAGGTCTAAATGCAGTCAAATTTGTCTTGCACTTCTGTAACCAAAGCCGAATGTCTTTTCCCATGTAACGCATCAGCCATGGTCCCACACCGGCTAAACACCCTCTGGCTCCACCTGCTACAGTAGCCACGCCCCAAACTCATGCTATAAATTGAGCTGGAAAGAGACGGATGCCTTCGAAGTTTGGATGGTGCCAAGAAGGCTCAATGTTTACACCTTTAGGGGAGATAAACCCATGAATGGCATTCTAATAGTAGTCAAACAACAATAAACTGGGTTAAGAGAATGTTTTTGGCAAATAATTTTTTTTTTTATGTTAGTGAACTGATTCAGATCATGGAAGGAGAAGAACTTCACCATCTTAAGTGAAATTTCCAATCCAAATGGGGGAGAACATGTTCAGTTTGACGGGCACAACAAACATAGGGAATAAGTGTTCACCGATACATCACTTCACAGGAAGTGGAGTGGAATTTACCCACCAGCCATTGCGTATCACTCCAGCACTTCCAGAAATGTGAAGTAAATAAAGGCGGTAAAATAGTAGGGAGCATTGAGAGTTGCCTCACCTTGGCTTCCTCCATCTGCATGATGTTGGCCTGACAGTCAGAGATGCTGTCGTTGATGTAGTCGATGTTGGCCAGCAGAGACTCCAGCTCCTCATTCAGAGACTGAACATCTTTTTCTACCTCCGGTTCTTCCGCCAGCAGTCTCTCTCTCTTTCTGCTTATCTTATCCCGCCGGCGCGTCAGCTCTTCACGTTGCTGTGGGCGGGATTTCGAACAATGAGAAGCTAAATAAGTTTGCACAGAGCTTTTATTTTAGGAATGTAAATGCAATTACATTGCAAAAAGGTTTCATATAAAAGTATGATCAGTGTATATACAGTGGGGCAAAAAAGTATTTAGTCAGCCACCAATTGTGCAAGTTCTCCAACTTAAAAAGATGAGAGAGGCCTGTAATTTTCATCATAGGTACACTTCAACTATGAGAGACAGTATGAGAAAAAAAATCCAGAAAATCACATTGTCTGATTTTTAAAGAATTTATTTGCAAATTATGGTGGAAAATAAGTATTTGGTCAATAACAAAAGTTCATCTCAATACTTTGTTACATACCCTTTGTTAGCAATGACAGAGGTCAAACGTTTTCTGTAAGTCTCCACAATTTTTTTACACACTGTTGCTGGTAGTTTGGCCAATTCTTCCATGCAGATCTCCTCTAGAGCAGTGATGTTTTGGGGCTGTCGCTGGGCAACACGGATTCTCAACTCCCTCCAAAGATTTTCTATGGGGTTGAGATCTGGAGACTGGCTAGGCCACTCCAGGACCTTGAAATGCTTCTTACGAAGCCACTCCTTCGTTGCCCGGGCGGTGTGTTTGGGATCATTGTCATGCTGAAAGACCCAGCCATGTTTCATCTTCAATGCCCTTGCTGATAGAAGGAGGTTTTTACTCAAAATCTCACGATACATGGCCCCATTCATTCTTTCCTTTACACGGATCAGTCGTCCTGGTCCCTTTGCAGAAAAACAGCCCCAAAGCATGATGTTTCCACCCCCATGCTTCACAGTAGGTATGGTGTTCTTTTTTTCTCATTCTGTCTCTCATAGTTGAAGTGTACCTATGATGAAAATTACAGGCCTCTCTCATCTTTTTAAGTGGGAGAACTTGCACAATTGGTGGCTGACTAAATACTTTTTTGCCCCACTGTATTTGTATCTACAGTATTAGCATTAAGGCAGATTTGACATTGTAAAGTAGGTGTTTCTCATGATAACAGGATGATTTGTACCTTTAGAAGACGATTCATGTCAGTCTCCATGTTGGAAATTGTCACGCGCTGCATGATAATATCAGAGATACGGCGTTCCAGACTCTGCCATTTCCCACGGGCCACTCGGGTGGAGTATATCCCAGCCGGCCTACGATAGTATAATCTAAAGCATACAATTGTCAGTCACAGGCATAATGAGGTCATATACACATATTTACAGTGCGCACATTAGGGTTTATATAATGCACCTGGTTCCATTAGGTGCTCCTGAGCCCGAGTATGTCCGACCTGCGGGTGGTCTGTGCGAGAGGTCCTGGTTTGACTCGGGTAGATTGACCTTTCGTGTGACCTTCCCTGATATGGGCCGCACCTGTCTCCTGAGAGAAGTTACCTGAGAGAAAAATGCAATTGTGCCTTATCTGACTACTAAAATGAATCGGTAGATTAAAAAAATAACAAACAGAGGAATTGACAATCAAAATAGTTGTTAACTGCAGGCCTAAATTAAAGCATTAATATTTATGTGGTACTTTTCCACTCATATAGAAGTAAATCTATATAATATTCAAATCTTTAACTTTTGTTCTTGGGCCCTATTTTAACGATCTGAGCACATGGTCTGAAGCTCATGGCGCAGGTGCACTTAGGGCATGTCTGAATCCACTTTTGCTAGTTTAATGATGGAAAAAACGGCCGGCGCCCGGCGCATGCTCCAAAAAGGTTGTCCCTCGTCTCTTAAGCTGGGTACACACTGTGCGATTTATAATAGTCCTTTAAGATGGTTTCTTGTCAGACTGTACGAACATGATCCCCTCTGTAAGCCACGTCACACTGTAGGATCTAAGTTGTCATTATGTCAGACTGTACGATAGTTGAGGCATGCAAAAAAGAAAGCATGCAAGAAAATCGTCCAGAGTTTTATATCATCAATGAATGACGCGTTCGGTGACGGTGAGCTGCATTACACGCGGGATTTAAATGGTGGTTACAAAGAAATCTCTAGCGCTCATTTTGGTCATAGGTTGTCTTGAAAAATGAAGATAATTTGACGGTCGTCGTAGGAGAAGTCACACTGCAGGATTGTGCGCCAAATCTTCTGACACTGCCAGAATTTCGTCTGAGGTAAAATTTGATCGCAGCGGTCATAAATCGGCTGCTGGTGAACATGTCAAACTAACGATCAAAGACTTCAGATTTTAGCCTAGGATCAGAGGAATCTTTTAGGATTTGCAAAATTTGTCTCAGATGGCCAAATCGTGGCCAGAATCTCACAGTGTGTGCCCAGCTTTATGGAGTCATGGGTGTGTTTTGGGTGTAACGTGCAATAAACCAATCAGAGTCTCATCTCCCATTCCCTTTAAAAGCCAGTTGCGCTCGCACCATGGCGGATTTGCTATTTACATGCGAGCGGAAAGACTGACCCCTTCTCCAGAGAGGATTTTTAATATTTAAAAATTTAAAAACTAGCTAAAAACACGTTTGTCGCATCTGCCGTCACATTGCGCCGGGTGTATGTCAAATAAAGTCACCTTTATTTATATAGCACTTTTTACAATGGAGATTGTTTCAAAGCAGCTTCACAGTGTTAAACAGGAAAATAATGCAACAGAATTTGTTTCGGCTGTACAGCCGCTCTGGAGAAAATGGTGATGTCATCAGCTCATTTCAATTATCATATAGTGTCAATGCTATAATATGATAGGGCCCCTAGTGTTAATTGATGGTCAGCTGGTCTGGTTATTTAAATTAGATTCATTTGTATTAAAATTATTGTTTATATATGCCAAATGTGATTTTTAAAGGTCTGTGCGAGTATGCAAAATGCACATTTGAGCTTCTAATGGCGGTTGGCAAACCCCCTTGAAGCAGCAAACAAAGCATCAGGCTAAGGATAGGCTATAAAAAAAATGCTTAATTTGCTCCAACACCAATCCTTGAGATCTGCTCAGGACATCCCTAGCTTCATCTAATTTGCTTTATTTTAATTAACAAAAACTATTTTTAATAGTTTTAGTTAACAATAAACAAAAAGTGCATTTCATAACAAAAAACATCAAAGTGATGAATAACATTAGGATTATAATAATGTAAGTTCCATTTCAGTCAGTCACGTTCGACATACGTCGGAACTGACCGTCGAATTGGGGATCGTTTTCAGAGACTACTTCGAGTGTTTTAAAACGAGCCAATGAACATTGGCATGCGCTTCACGCATTCCACGTTCCTCCCCGCTGCGCGGGTATAAATAAGGAAGTGGAATACCGCATCTTTGCCTTCTGCTTCGGAGCCAAACAATTGCTGTGGTTTCCAGTGTTGTTTCCTACGAAGAGTGTTACTACGAGTCTGCCTTTGGAGTTGACGTCTCTGGATCTGGTGCGGGTGATATAGCATGGTCAGCGGTGGTCGTGTCACGTTTGACGAACAAACAGCTGTTCTCACAGCTCAGAGCTGGGCGTCTTCAATGAGATTGAGTGCTCTTGTGCACTTTCGGACTGCTGTGAGCCATTCCCCTGTGTGCTTCAGCACGGTCAGAGCGTTTCCTCTAAAAGAGCTTACACGGTTTGACCCTGCGTCTTTTTCAAGATGTCATTCAAACCGTGTGTTTCTGGATGCGGTTGTTTCCGGTCCTCATTTGACGGCCATGATCTCTCTCACATATAACATGTGAGATAGTGTTCGTGGGTGGTTCATGTTCTCTCAGGCTTTCCATGCCGGGTACTTCTCCGTGGGGCCCCCACTCCTCTATCGCATCGCATCGCATGCATGCTGAGACTGTGTTCGTGGGTGCTTGAGAGTTCAGCACGCCGTGTGCCATCGTCTGGCGGTCATGCTCACTGTCTCGCATGCCTGCTGGTAGCTTTCAGATGGGATTGCTGGTCCTTTAAAAAAAAACAACAACTAGCGTTTCATTTGGGGCTCTGGCAGAGGACAGATGTCAATTGCTGCATCGGAGAGAGGGCTGTTGTGCACTGGGAATGATGATGCTGAGTTTCCCACTATAATAGTGTGTGCTCATGCTGAGTCAGACTCAGAGTTAACAGCCATACTTTCCCAGGTGGCTGAGGCATAGTGCTACGTATAAATCGCCTTGCCAGCCCCCATGCATTTTTCCCCTGGGAAATTATCATTGTGGAACTATTTGGTGCCAAAATATGAAACACCAAAAGGGCCATAATCTGTATAAGTTTTTCCCTCTCTCACTACCCTCTGTCCTGCATTCACGAGGGTAGTTCCGACTCAGGGGTTATGCAGGAACTGCGTGCAGCGATGGACCTCGCTCTCCGAGCGACGGAAGTCACTGCATGCTCCCTGGGTCAGGCGGTGTCCACACTAGTGGTCCAGGAACGTCACCTGGGGCTAAACCTGGGGGGAAATACTACTGTTCTCAGTTACATCCTGCCGCTAGCTCTCCGGAGCTCAGTAGTACCCACATTCTCAAGAGCAGTTTCCTCCCTCCCTGGGCCCAAAGAGCGCCAGGTTGGCAGTGCGTGATGCCCCAGGGCCTTGCCACTCCCTTCCTCCCCTCCCTTCGCCAGGGGGCAGCAGTGTGCGGCTCAAGGACGCCACCAGGCCTTCTCACCCACACTCTGCCCCACCCTGGAATACTCAGACAACACTCCGGGCCTCGCAAGTCCGGTCTGTGTGTTCCACCTCGCTGCCCCACCCCGGGTACGTCTGTGGTGCCATTGGTCCCGCTTGTTCGGTCTCTGGGGGTCTGGAAAAAAAAACTAGAGCTCCCCAGGCCGTACCATCAGACTCGGCTATGCGATTCAGTTCGCTCGCCGGCCTCCCAAGTACAGGGGCATCCTCTTCACCTCCATCACCTCAGAGATCGTTGTCCTACTGGTGAAGGACACGGTCGAGCCGGTTCCTCCAACCGATATGAGGTCGGGGTTCTACAGCCCCTACTTCATTGCACCCAAGAAAGGTGGTGGGTTACGGCCAATCTTGGACCTGCGTGTCCTGAATCGGGCCCTGCATAAGCTCCCGTTCAAGATGCCAATGCAGAAACGCATTTTCGAAAGCATTCGTCCCCGAGATTGGTTTGCAGCGATCGACCTGAAGGACGAAAGTCTTCCCATTCGGGCTGTCCCTGTTGCCTCACGTCTTCACGAAAGTCGTGGAGGCAGCCACTGTTCCGCATCCTCAACTATCTTGACGACTGGCTCAGTCTCGGGTTCAGTTGTACGAATACAGGGACATGGTGCTCAGTTACCTCAGCCAGTTGGGACTTCGCGTCAACCGAGAGAAGAGCAAACTCTGTCCCACGCAGAGGATCTCTTATCTCGGCATGGAGCTGGATTCGGTCACCCGGACTGCTTGTGTTGAACTGCTTGAATACGTTCAAATGGCAGGACGGCGGTCCCACTGAAATTTTTTCAGAGGCTCCTGAGGCATATGGCATCTGTAGCCGCGGTAACGCCGCTCGGACTGCTTCATATGAGGCCGCTTCAGCACTGGCTTCACGGCCGAGTCCCGAGATGGGCGTGGCAGAGTGGTAAGTATCCAGTTACTCCTTGCTGACGCCAAACTTTCAGCCCGTGGTCGGACCCTTCATTTCTACGGGTGGGAGTGCCCTTAGAACAGGTGTCCAGGCATGCTGTGGTCTTCACGGATGCCTCATCCACCAGCTGGGGGCCCCCGGAGGTGTCGACTGTCGTGAGAGCTCGTCGGCTGTCCAATTGAACGCACCAGGGATATGAATGGCACGAAGCGACCTCAGATGCTTCTGACTCCAAAGGAGGAGATGGCGGGCGAGTTGGAGCATGCGACGGGAGCGTAGACCACCCAGCCGACAAGCTCTCACGACAGTCGACACCTCCGGGAGAGTGGCGACTCCATCCCTAGGCGGTCCAGCTGATATGGGACCTCTTCAGAGCCGCACAGTAGACCTGTTTGCCTCTCCGGACTCAACCCATTGCCAGTTGTACTATTCCCTGACCCTGGGGCACCCTCGGCACGGATGCACTGGCGCACAGCTGGCCCCGGAACCTACACAAATATGCGTTTCGCCCAGTCAAGTCAAGTCAAGTCAACTTTATTTATATAGCGCTTTTTACAATGCAGATTGTTTCAAAGCAGCTTCACAGTGTTAAACAGGAAAATAATTAACAGAATTTGATTCGGCTGTACAGCCGCTCTGGAGAAAACGGTGATGTCATCAGCTCATTTCAATTATCATATATATTCAAGTAATGTAGTTGATATAATTTAGTTTAGTAATTAAATTTATTTGGATATTTATTTGAAAATTTAGCCCAGTGAGCCTTCGTGCATAGACTCAAGCAGGTCTTGTTAGTTGCGCCCTACTGGCCCAACCGGACCTGGTTCCCCGAACTAACACTCCTCGCGACAGCCCCTCCCTGGCCCATTTCCCTGAGGAAGGACCTGCTTTCTCAGGGACGGGGCACTCTATGGCACCCGTGTCCATGTTCGGTGTTCGGTTAGTGTCGTGTTTTCTTTTCTGCAAGATGGGTTGGAGCGAAGGCTGTCTCCCTCCACCCTCAAAGTGTACGTCGCAGCAATAGCGGCGTATCATGACGCAATTGAAGGTAAGTCCTTAGGGAAACACGACCTAATCGTCAGGTTCCTCAGAGGTGTGAGGAGGCTAAATCCTCCTCGTCCAAACTCGTTACCCTCTTGGGACTTAGCTCTGGTGCTCAGGGCACTTCAGAGTCCTCCCTTTGAGCCTTTGCAGTCCATAGAGTTAAAAATCCTGTCTATGAAGACAGTGCTCTTGACTGCATTGGCCTCTATCAAGAGGGTAGGGGACCTGCGCGCACTTTCGGTCAGTAAATCGTGCCTAGAATTTGGGCCGGCTAACTCTCACGTCATCCTGAGACCTCGGCCTGGATATGTGCCCAAGGTTCCCACCACTCCCTTCCGGGACCAAGTGGTGAACCTGCAAGCGCTGCCTTCGGAGGAGGCAGACTCAGCCCTAGCTTTGCTCTGTCCCGTCCGCACTCTTCGCGCCTATGTGGACCGAACTCAAAGCTCTTCGTCTGTTACGGAGGCCAGCAGAAGGGAAAGGCTGTCTCCAAGCAGAGGTTAGCCCACTGGATAGTGGATGCTATCTTCTTGGCCTACCAGTCCCAAGACGTGCCTTGCCCGTTCGGGTTGCAAGCGCACTCAACTAGGGAGTGTGGCTTCCTCCTGGGTGCTGGCTCAAGGCGCCTCGCTGACAGATATATGTAGAGCTGTGGGCTGGGCGACATCTAACACGTTCACTAGATTCTATAGCCTCTGTGTAGAGCCGGTATCTTCCCGTGTACTCGTCCCCAGTGGCCAGTAGCGCTAAGTGCCCATTCTAGTGTCGACTTGCAACGCCATTCCCGCCCCCTGGGCCGGATACGTGCGATTATTGTCTCCAGTTGTGTTCCCCAGAATTGGCTAACCCTGTCAAGGTCCTCCATCACCCCTTTGGCGTCAGATGTTGCGGCCAGGTTTACACCCGTATGCATGTGGAACGTGTGTGTAAGCTGGGTCCATATGTAGTGGTTCCTACGGCAACCCCATATGTGTATTCTTCCACGGTACCAGCTACCCTATTCGGCTGGCCCTGTGTCTTTCCCTTGACAGAGCCCGCTCTGTCATCTCTGGTGGTGTTCTTTCTCCCCTGGGATCAGGTTGGAACCACCCCAGAGACTGCCTTATGTTGCACTACCCTGCTAGGTTATTCCTTATGTGTAATCTGCCACCTCTCCTTCCATTGAAGGATGTGGCTCCGCAGCGTTGCATCTCCCGAGATGGGCACGCTTTCCCAGCGTTATCCAATAGTCATACTGAGTGGGTCTTGCAGGAACAGCAGGAACTTGCAGACTGACCTTCCCTGCTTGGAGCCCTAACTTCACGCTCCAACATGGGGGCGGTTTAGTGAGCTCAAGCAAGGCGCTGGAAGGGCCAGCATCCCTGCCGTATTGGTAGGATCCCCTATTCGTCGGTCAGTTCCGACATACGTCGATCGTGACAGACTAAAAGGGAACGTCTCGGTTACGCATGTAACCCTCGTTCCCTGAAGGAGGGAACGGAGACGTACGTTCCGTCGCCAGGTGCTGTGCTTCCGCTGAAGGGCCGAGTCACTAGTTCGGCTCCTCAGCAGAAAAGCAAAGATGCAGTATTCCACTTCCTTATTTATACCCGCGCTGCAGGGAGGAGTGTGGAATGCGTGAACCTCATGCCAATGTTCATTGGCTCGTTTTAAAACACTCAAAGTAGATTGGTCTCTGAAAACGATCCCCAATTCGTCGGTCAGTTCCGACGTACGTCTCCATTCCCTCCTTCAGGGAACGAGGGTTACATACGTATACATCATTTTTAATATGTAAACATTTTAGTGTGTGATTAAACAAATATCAATGCGTCACACTTTGTATGTACAGTAGAAACAAAATTCAGGTGAAAAATTCACCTCCTCAGTTTTTCTGCGCAGAATGAGTTCCTGTTGTCTCTTTTGAGCTTCAAGCAGTTTCATCTGATGCTGTACAAGAGAAAAAACACATCACATTGAACATATTTCACTGTCAGTTGGCTCTTTCATGCTGCACCAGGGTTATTTTCCCATCATGCACCTCCTGTTTGCGCTGGTCCTTCTTAAGCGTGGCGATCTCTCGGTTCCTGCGGGATTCGGCCATTCTGCTCTTCTCCTGCTGCTCCTTCATCTGCTTCATCAGACGCACCTGACACCATAGCAACAGTCAGCTCATGTCAATACTAGTTTAGCGGTAAGATTTGTGATACAGAAAGTGGATAATGATAATTATACAGATTACTACTGTCAGTATCAAGAGTGCTATTTCTGCAGTGTGTGTACTGTGCATAGTATGGAGATTTTCTCTATACATGGAACAAAATGGCGACCTACTAACAACACCATGTATTCGCCTTGACTCTCTGTTTTTTGACAAATGATCTGGAAATGTTAACAACTATAAACTTACAATATCATGTCTGTGTAACATTAAACTCACACAACAATGTAACATAAGTAACAGCTGTGTCTCATTCAGAAATTAATTACAATATGAATTAAGGTAGGAAACAAGAGTAAAATAGAATGAAATTCAATCTTCATTTTAATTATCTTACTTTGACTGCTTTTTGATTGAGAGAAAATTATTAAATTAATTTTCGCTTGTATATTTTATATATTCATTTTTGCTCATTTTCATGAAGGGTGGTAATAATTGTAGAGCTGACATTACATCTAGAAGTGCCTTCTTACTTAGCAGTAGAAAAACCTTTACACAATTAAATAGAATGTAATTTAATTTGGACTATGAACATTTCTGATAGATATGTTTATTATTAATACACGTGCAGCCAATTCTTAATTTTTTTGTAGTATGTTACAGTAGGGGTGATGTGTGTGTTGGCCACTAGGGGGCACTGTTTATAAACCAATATATTTTGTGTTGTAATGGTGATTCAGCATTTTTCAGTGACTCAGTATACAGCCATGTGCAGTCTCCATGGTGACACATACTTTGGTTTTCTTCATTTCAGCCAGATCCAGCTGTAGTTTCTTCAGTTGTTTCTCATACTGTGACTGGTTCTTCAGTAGGCGAGCATGCTCTTTCTGAGCTGCCTGCAGTTTATGCAGCTCTTTGTTCATCACACCCAGTTTCTTCTCGTATTCTGCTTTTATCCGTTTGCTCTTGTCCTCAGAGCATGACTCCACTGAGCCTAAAAAACAGAACCGATGAAACCAGACCAAAACAAAACAAAAAACAGAACCAATGAAACCAAACCAAAACAAAACAAAAACCGATGAAACCAGACCAAAACAAAACAAAAAACAAAAACAGAACCGATGAAACCAGACCAAAACAAAACAAAAACAAAATAAACAAACAAAACCGATTAAATAAACATACAAAACAGAAAATAACAAAACAAAAACAATGCAAACAAAATAAGTGAAAACAAAAACAGAACCGATGAAACCAAACCAAAACAGAAAAGAACAAAACAAAAGCCAAACAAAACCAAAACAACCAAAACAAACAAACAAACCAGAACCAATGAAACCAAAACAAAAACAGAGTACAACAAAAAACAACAACAAAAACAAACAAACCAAACAAACAAACAAATAAATAAAACAAAACAAGAAACAATACTTTCTTTAGCTTTTCTCAAGGCATATTGCCAGACTCAAACCTGATCTTCATGTTAGGAGTGTTGTGTGTGTGTGTGTGTGTGTGTGTGTTAACTATTAACAGCAGAGTCATGACTTCGACTTAAAGAGTCATCATGAAATAAAAAAATATATATTTACTTAAAGGGGCTATACAATTTGTATCACTTTTTATTGCCAATGTGTGAACAGCTTATAAAGAAACTTAAAAAACAAGACCAACTTCCTAGGTTGTATGAAAGCCTATAGACTGATTTTTATGTGAAGGACTCGGATTTTTGCCGTGAAAATGTATGTGACGTTTACACCCGAGAGCCTCTCTTCTGTTCTATGACAAATTAAAGCAAATACAATGTTCAGGATAATGCCGAAAGAGCCACTCTGCGCTGTAATGTCAGTGTCATGCAAAGAAAAGGGATTCAATCCAAACTATAGTCTTACATAGCCAGATCTATAGTCTGTAATCTCAAACATACTTTATAATCAAACTAGGGCTGTCAAAATTATAATATTTTAAATAAATTTCAATTAAATGTGAAATTATTACAATATAAAAATACTTTAATGTTAGGTGCGATTAATCACAATTAATTACAGAAAAATGTGTTATTTTTTTAAGTGATTGACAGCACTAATTCAAACTGTTATAACAGTGTAATTTTAATTACTTGTCCTCATCTGTCAACATGATGCGGTGAATTGCAGAGCTGGTGCAAACATATCCACGTCACTATGATCAGGTGCTTTCTGAACTGCTGTTTTCCCACCGAGGTTAATTGTGTTTTGTTGTTATCGAGAGCAAAGCGCAGCACATACTCATCTAAACGTCACTCTCAGCAGTGGACGGCGTCAGGATGTTTGTTAACAGTACATCACTGCAAAGGTATTTCCAACTTGTTTTTACTTCTAAGCAAAGAACGAAAAAGTGCTCCACCATCAGTTTATCGGCGCCTTGAATCACTTTCAGTCTCTTGTACGCAGTGGCGTGCACTGACCTCCACGGGGGCATGGTCAGTAGCGTTCCGTGACGGGGTGGGGGGATGGGCTTGTGTTCCCCTCGGTAGCGTCAGTAGCATTCCCCTCGGTAGAAATTGCGTTCACGGGGGAACTGCGGTGCGATCGAAAAGGGCACTTTCACTTTCAAAACCCCACCCCCAAATGATACATTAATGTAGTTGTTAAACTTACCCATGTTCTGCAGCACGCGGTCTCGCTCCAACTGCGTGTCTCGGATTTTGCACTGCAGCATCATGAGTTTCTGTTCATACTGCTGTTTGAGCGTGTGCAGACGTCTCTGACTGTTCTCAAGCTCATCGATCAGCTTCTGCTTGATGGCGATCTCACACGTGATGTTGGCCAGATCTGCCTGGAAGTCCTCTGATCAATGCAACAGAAATGAATAAATAAATAAATAAAATATGTTTACATACGTATTATCATTAAACACACAATATTTGTTCACATTAATTATTAATATAAATATAATTAGCATCACACATATACATTATATACATTATATATATATATATATATATATATATATATATATATATATATATATATATATATATATATATATATATATATATATATATAAACACATACACACATACACTCACCTAAAGGATTATTAGGAACACCATACTAATACTGTGTTTGACCCCCTTTCGCCTTCAGAACTGCCTTAATTCTACGTGGCATTGATTCAACAAGGTGCTGAAAGCATTCTTTAGAAATGTTGGCCCATATTGATAGGATAGCATCTTGCAGTTGATGGAGATTTGTGGGATGCACATCCAGGGCACGAAGCTCCCGTTCCACCACATCCCAAAGATGCTCTATTGGGTTGAGATCTGGTGACTGTGGGGGCCATTTTAGTACAGTGAACTCATTGTCATGTTCAAGAAACTAATTTGAAATGATTCGAGCTTTGTGACATGGTGCATTATCCTGCTGGAAGTAGCCATCAGATGATGGGTACATGGTGGTCATAAAGGGATGGACATGGTCAGAAACAATGCTCAGGTAGGCCGTGGCATTTAAACGATGCCCAATGCACTAAGGGGCCTAAAGTGTGCCAAGAAAACATCCCCCACACCATTACACCACCACCACCAGCCTGCACAGTGGTAACAAGGCATGATGGATCCATGTTCTCTGTTTACGCCAAATTCTGACTCTACCATCTGAATGTCTCAACAGAAATCGAGACTCATCAGACCAGGCAACATTTTTCCAGTCTTCAACTGTCCAATTTTGGTGAGCTCGTGCAAATTGTAGCCTCTTTTTCCTATTTGTAGTGGAGATGAGTGGTACCCGGTGGGGTCTTCTGCTGTTGTAGCCCATCTCCCTCAAGGTTGTGCGTGTTGTGGCTTCACAAATGCTTTGCTGCATACCTCGGTTGTAACGAGTGGTTATTTCAGTCAAAGTTGCTCTTCTATCAGCTTGAATCAGTCGGCCCATTCTCCTCTGACCTCTAGCATCAACAAGGCATTTTCGCCCACAGGACTGCCGCATACTGGATGTTTTTCCCTTTTCACACCATTCTTTGTAAACTCTAGAAATGGTTGTGCGTGAAAATCCCAGCAACTGAGCAGATTGTGAAATACTCAGACCGGCCCGTCTGGCACCAACAACCATGCCATGCTCAAAATTGCTTAAATCACCTTTCTTTCCCATTCTGACATTCAGTTTGGAGTTCAGGAGATTGTCTTGACCAGGACCACACCCCTAAATGCATTGAAGCAACTGCCATGTGATTGGTTGATTAGATAATTGCATTAATGAGAAATTGTACAGGTGTTCCTAATAATCCTTTAGGTAAGTGTATACATATATATATGTATTGTGTCCTAATATTGTTTTATTGTAGCTTTAAGGCTGGTTTAAAACAGTACATTGTTTTACAGTAAACATCAGTACCCTTCTCATCCAGTTCAGAGTCAGATTCATCAGAGCTCTCCTCAGCATCCATTTCCTCTTCCTCAACTTCCTCCTCATCTTCCTCCCCATCCCCCTCCTCACGGTCACTGGCCTCCTATGGGAAACAATTTCATATCAAAGACTGAATGATGCGCCCCGCCTTAAAATTTGTTCTGATAGGGCAAGTGGACTGTTAATCATACCATCTCTGGCTCCTGATTGGTCGGTTCTAACTGCTCTCTCTCGCTAATCTTCTGTTCGCCATCAAGCGTTTCATCTTTGTTGGCACTGCAGGGGAAAATCAAAACTAGAAATTAAAAATCCATTTTGTAAAAGCACTTTTTTTTTTTTCAAAATATGCAGCATAGATTATCTGAAACAGAACAGAAAACAGACAATTAGGGGGGAAGGAAAGAAAACATGGTATTATGATGGACATGATGAAACAGAAAAGTTAGATGGTTGGTATATTATGAAAGTGGATTTGCTCTTTTGAAAACTTTGGCGACTCAAACCTTCTCTAGCTCACCTAGACCATTTATTGAAACTAAAATGTTAAAACCTCTCATTCAGAAATCTTCATGGGTATGATGTGACAGCCATGAGTTCATTTGCATATGCCCGCCCACATTCACCTTTCAACACTTGCTCAGAAAATTGACCAGCCCTGATGAACAACACTGTGAGCTATTAAAAAGCACTTTTGGTAATTGAAACAAAGCTCAAATAACAAAGATATTAAATAAAAACAAACTTAAAACCGAGTTTAAGCACCAGCTACCATCTGTTTATAACATCTGAACTGTGAATGGCTGGATTAATTCCACCTTGTCGTTGCACTGCACACACTATAAGATCATGTGGCGATAATATCAAACAGCTTTGAAAATGTTGCAGCGTCTGTGACTGCTGGAGGCTCAAATCAGAAAAAAATGAGAAAATCACGTTTTTGTCAAAGCCTATGTCTGGATGGGATACAGAACGATGATCAAAACACAGATGGAGTTCATCAACACCCCCAAAGCTATATATTTTTCCTATAGATATTTGGTTTTGACTTCTTGTGTGTCAAATTTGGTGTTATATCCAGGGATTTTAAGGTATGGTCACTAGTTGATTTTGTTTCGGACCTACAGGAAATTTTAACTAGATTTTTCTCAAAATTGACTTTGCTGACTCTATCAACTTCAAACAGGTGTAGCTCAGTCCGATTCAAACAAACCATACATCATTTTGAAGTTTTTTTTAATATAGAACGTGAAAAATAACAAAAACTCATCTTTAAAAATGTGCTCATTGCGACTCATTTTGTCAGCACAGGTCTCTGATTGGCCATTGTGTTCACGCACTTAACATACACTGATCAGGCATAACATTATGACCTAATATTGTGTTGGTCCCCCTTTTGCTGCCAAAACAGCCCTGACCCATCGAGGCATGGACTCCATTAGACCCCTGAAGGTGTGCTGTGGTATCTGGTACCAAGATGTTAGCAGCAGATCCTTTAAGTCCTGTAAGTTGCGAGGTGGGGCCTCCATGGATCGGACTTGTTTGTTCAGCACATCCCACAGATGCTCGATTGGATTGAGATCTGGGGAATTTGGAGGCCAAGTCAACACCTCAAACTCGTTGTTGTGCTCCTCAAACCATTCCTGAACCATTTTTGCTTTGTGGCAGGGTGCATTATCCTGCTGAAAGAGCCACAGCCACCAGGGAATACCGTTTCCATGAAAGGGTGTACATGGTCTGCAACAATGCTTAGGTAGGTGGTACGTGTCAAAGTAACATCCACATGGATGGCAGGACCCAAGGTTTCCCAGCAGAACATTGCCCAAAGCATCACACTGCCTCCGCCGACTTGCCTTCTTCCCATAGTGCGTCCTGGTGCCAAAAAAAATGTGATTCCCCAGACCAGGCCACCTTCTTCCATTGCTCCATGGTCCAGTTCTGATGCTCATGTGCCCACTCTTGGCACTTTCGGCAGTAGACAGGGATCAGCATGGGCACCCTGACTGGTCTGCGGCTATGCAGTCCCATACGCAACAAACTGCGATGCACTGTGTATTCTGACACCTTTCTATCAGAACCAGCATTAACTTCTTGAGCAATTTGAGCTATAGTAGCTTGTCTGTTTGTTCAGACCACACGGGCCAGCCTTCCCTCCCCACGTGCATCAATGAGCCTTGGCCGCCCATGACCCTGTCGCCGGTTCTCCACTGTTCCTTCCTTGGAGCACTTTTGATAGACACTGACCCCTGCAGACCGGGAACACCCCACAAGAGCTGCAGTTTTGGAGATGCTCTGACCTAGTTGTCTAACCATCACAATTTGTCCCTTGTCAAACTCACTCAAATCCTTACGCTTGCCCATTTTTCCTGCTTCTAACAAATCAACTTTGAGGTCAAAATGTTCATTTGCTGCCTAATATATCAACATATGTGTCTCTGATTGGCCATTGTGTTCACGCACTCAACATATACAGTTGTAGTCAGAATTATTGGCACCCCTGGTAAATATGATCAAATATGGCTGTAAAAAATAAATCTGCATTGTTTATCCTTTTGATCTTTTATTCAGAAAATTCACAAAAATCTAACCTTTCATTGAAGTAAAAGAATTGAAAGTGGGGGGTAAATCACATTATGAAATAAATGCTTTTCTCCAAAACACGTTGGCCACAATTTTTGGCACCCCTAAAATTTTTTATGAGTAAAATATCTCTGAAGTATATTCCCATTAATATTTACATTTTGTAGCACACCAGGGTGACTCTAGGAGCATGAAATTGTCCAGCCATGATGTCTTGTTCCACAGGAGTATAAATATGAGGAAACACAAAGGCCAAATTCCCTTAATCATCATCACAATGAGTAAAACCACAGAATATAGTTCTGATGTGCAGCAAAAGATTGTTGAGCTTCACAAAATAGAAAGTGACTGTAAAAAAAAGGATTGATCCCCATTTCCACCGTCAGGGCAATAATGAAGAAGTTTCAATCAACTAAAGATGTTATGAATCTGCCTGGAAGAGGACGTGTGTCTATATCGTCCTAGCGCACGGCGAGGAGGAGAGCTTGAGTGGACAAAGACTCTCTAAGATCACACATGGAGAATCACAGAGATTAGTTGAGTCTTGGGGTCAGAAAGACAAAAAAATATCAAACAACCCCTACATCACCACATGTTGTTTGGGAGGGATTCAAAAAAATCCTTCTTGCTCATTCAGAAACAAACTCAAACACGACTGCAGCTTCAGACGGGACCTGGTTCTGTGGCCAGATCAAACTAAAAAGAGCTTTTTGGCAGCAAATCCACCAGATGGTTTTGGTGCAAACAGGGATAAAAAGTCCCCCATGCCCACGATTAAAAATACAGCTGGATCTTTAATGTTGAGGGCTTATTTTTTTGCTGGAGTTCCTGGACATCTTGTTCAGATTCATGGTATAATGGATTCTAGCAAATACCAACAGATAAAAAATCAAAACCTGACGGCCTCTGCTAGAAATCTTATAATGGGCCGTGGTTGGATCTTCCATCAGGACAATGATCCAAAACAAACATCAAAATCAACACACAAATGTGTCACTGAACACAAAATGAAGCTTCTGCCAGGACCGTCCCAGTCCCCTGACCTGACCCCGATAGAAAATGAGTGGGGTGAACTGAAGAGAAGAAGCGCCAACATGGATCTGGGAATCTGAAGGATCTGGAGGGATTCTGTATGGAGGAATGGTCTCTGATCTCTTGTCAGGTGTTCTCCAAACTCATCAGGCATTATAGAAGAAGACTCAGAGCTGTTATCTTGGCAAAAGGAGGTTGCAAAAAATATTTAATAAAAGGGTGCCAATAATTATGGCCAACGTGTTTTGGAGAAAAGCATTTATTTCATAATGTGATTTACCCCCCACTTTCAATTCTTTTACTTCAATGAAAGGTTAGATTTTTGTGATTTTTTTTTAATAAAAGATCAAAAGGATAAACAATGCAGATTTATTTTTTACAGCCATATTTGATCATATTTACCAGGGGTGAATAAATATGTCTCTGATTGGCCATCGTGTTCACATCTCAACATATATGTCTCTGATTGGCCATCGTGTTCACGCACTCAACAAATATGTCTCTGATTGGCCATCGTGTTCACAAGCTCAACATATATGTCTCTGATTGGCCATCGTGATCACGCACTCAACAAATATGTCTCTGATTGGCCATCGTGTTCACATCTCAACATATATGTCTCTGATAGGCCATCGTGTTCACAAGCTCAACAAATATGTCTCTGATTGGCCATCGTGTTCACGCACTCAACATATATGTCTCTGATTGGCCATCGTGTTCACGCACTCAACAAATATGTCTCTGATTGGCCATCGTGTTCACGCACTCAACATATATGTCTCTGATTGGCCATCGTGTTCACGCACTCAACAAATATGTCTCTGATTGGCCATCGTGCTCACAAGCTCAACATATATGTCTCTGATTGGCCATCGTGTTCACGCACTCAACATATATGTCTCTGATTGGCCATCGTGTTCACGCACTCAACAAATATGTCTCTGATTGGCCATCGTGTTCACATCTCAACATATATGTCTCTGATTGGCCATCGTGTTCACGCACTCAACAAATATGTCTCTGATTGGCCATCATGTTCACGCACTCAACATATATGTCTCTGATTGGCCATCGTGTTCACGCACTCAACATATATGTCTCTAATTGGCCATCATGTTCACTGCTCTTTCAGAAGATGCATAATAGCGCACAGTATATATATACACTGTGATAATAACAGTGAAAACGCAGTAATAACAGTGAAAACACAGAAAGCCGTAAACTGCCGTCAATGGCATGGAAAGGGTTAATGAGCACAGATCCGGGGGTTTTGTCGCAGACCTTGGAAATCTGTTTGCGATAGCAAAATCCAGTCAGAAGTCGTGTAATTTGGGGTTGCCTTAAAGGGATAGTTGAAGATGGGGAAATTAAGATATTTTAAGGAATGACGGTAACCAAAATGGGCCCCATTGACTTCCATATTGTTTTTTTCAATACTATGGTAATCAATGGGGCCTATCAACTGTTTGGTTAACCATATTTTTTATAATATCCTTCAACAGAAGAAAGAAATTCAGACAGGTTTGGAACAACTTATATGAATAAATGACAGAATTTTCATTCTTGGATGAACTATCCCTTTAAGTTGAAGTACGTAAATGACTAAAACTTAAATAAAACAAAAAATTAAAGCTAAATAAACATATTAAAAACTAATAAAAATGACAAAAGCATATTCAAACAAAATAACTAAAATAAAAAGGTTCAGACAGAAAGAGAACGAAAAATGATCATAACTAAATTCATAGAGTTTAAGGTGAAAAAAATGAAGCAAACGTCATGGAAATGGTGTTGAAATGTCACCTGGACATGCTTTTAACAGGTTTTCGTGAGATTCTCCTATTACTTTGAATTACTTTTTTTCTACCCAAATACACTTTAAAGTACATGAATGTACTTTATGAAAGTATATACATTTTCTGGGCTGTTCTCCAAGTCTCTGGAAACTACCTGCCTGAAAGACAATCAGAATTCAAAGGTTGCGAGCAGAGACGACACACAGGGTTATGGTTAATTATAGAGGGGAAAGAGAGACACAGGGACAAACCTGTCTTCCTCCACCTCTTCCTCCTCATCCTCCTCTCTCTTGTCACCCAGCAGCTGCTGGAGTCTTCAGCGGTCAGAGGTCAGAGGTGAAGGGTTAAAGAGCAGAAACGAGGAGCAAGGGGAGAGATAGAGAGGGTACGGTAAAGACATTAGTAAACATGCAAATGTTCACTGTGGGTTTGAAAGCATCATATAAAGGATATTATGGCTGATATTATATCTCTCTAGGTTTATTTTGTTCACCTAGTCTTCTGTAAACCTTTTGAATTAATAATAATAAAAAATCTACTTTTACTTCCTGACAAAGAAAGGAAGCTTTTTGCACTGATTCAACAAAATGAATGAGTGATTGCTGCTTTATCTGTGTTTATATCAGAAGTCTGTAGAATTATTGTGCTGATGGGAATGATGGGAAATGTAGTTTGTTGATTTGCTGGCTTGTAAATCTAGATAAAAGAGTGGCATTTTCCAGCAAGCTTTACAACATTTTCAACATTTTTCTATATTTTTCTATAATCTAAACAAACAATTTAAAAAAAAGTTGTGTTCATAAACAGCTCACAAAATACATACAAACTAAACTGTAAAATTGTACGATTTTTTAAATGTCTCTTATACATCTGCTCATCACAGCTGCATTTATTTGATTGAAAGAACATTAAAAACAGCAGTACTGTGAATTATTATTACAATTTAAAATAATTGTTTTCTATTTGAATATATATTGTAAACTGTAATTTGTTCCTGTGATGCAAAGCTGAATTTTCAGCATCATAACTCCAGTCTACTACTTTTTTGGATTTTTTTTATTTCTATTTTTTTGGGGGGGAAATCTAAAAAACTCTATTTTTGCGAACGATCGGAACCAAACCAGTGCAGAAAGATTCCCTGGAGTCTGACTGATAGCTATCAAAAAAAGTCGATATTTCGATTCACGTCTGCGACGAGACGGCAAAACGTTCGAAGTGGGCGTGGCCACTTTTACTAAAACAGCTGTCCCTCTTGAACGGAATGAGATCATTTCACCAAATTCGGTACACCTATGCATTGGCTCGGCCTGTGGTAGCATGAAAAAAATCTGCGGCGACTAGCCACTTGGTGGCGCTATAAAATAAAATAAACCTGAAAACGGCTATAGCTACGCAACAGTCAGTCCGATTGACTTGAAAACTGGCATGCACCGTCTTTATCCAAGGTGCCGTGACAATCGCGTATCTCGAACAATGACGTTCGAGCGGCTGTCAGACAAGGTTAACGGAGGGCGATCGGAACAAAACTCGCTGGGCCTGTTTGACCTATAGCCCTGTGAGAAATTCGAAAGAAATCAGGGATGCCTTCGTGTTTTTCACGTGCGTAAAGGATTGTATACCACAGTTTTTTTTGCACAAGCCCACAACATTCATACCATATGGTAGAACTCCTCATTCTGAGCAACTTTGCCTCTAGGACTGCTGCTGTCAATCGAATTGTTCGGTAAACATCAGAGATTATTTAGGATGCAAACTAGTCCTGGGTTTTTGGCTCAACCTCGATAACTGGTTAACAGCTTTAAATTTCCTCAGTAAATTGCCTGTTTTGGATGTAAATGGTCTTTTCTGGTCACAGGCTTGCTAAATAAAACAATATCTTTTTACGCATGTGCTTAAAGGCCTTAAAGCGTTGAACCCTGATAATTGCTGCTTGCAGCTATGTTTTTTTGTGGATTCTTTGATGAATAGAAAGTACAAAAGAACAACATTTATTTGAAATAGAAATATATCTGTTTATCTATTTGTCCTCAAAAGAATGCATGCAAAACAACAAAAAAATCTATCTGTCATTAGCAGGTGTGGTAGAAGAGTCCTGATTGCAGTCTTTACGATAATGCCTGACGTAGTAATCACACAGCTGAGAGAACAATACAGCTCACCATGAAACTAGACAAATCCCACAATGCTTTGGTTTCACTCAGCTAGAGACGAGGGGCAATTATTCATAACACACTCACTCTCTGCCAGTTACCACGGCAACAGCCCCTCCAGATACCACCGCACACTAAGATCACTCTCACCCTTTTATTACCTCTTTTTTTTCTTCTTCTCCTTCCTCTTCAGTTTCTCCAGATCTTTCTTGGCGATCTCGATGATGTCGGTGGTCTCCTGGCTCGGGTCGGCCCCCAGCAGGGCAGGAGAGAATGTTCCGGAAGCTCCGTAAAACTGAGGCCGGCTGGACGCTCGCGTGAGGTTCCTCCTCAGGTTCTCATTCACTGCTTCGCTCTCCAGAAGTTTGGCTCTAAAATACACACAAACATGTAAAATACTTATTTTACAGAAAAACTAAGTTATCAATATGAGTGGTTGCCAGGACATTGCTATGGAATTGCCATGGTGTTCTGGTTGGCAATAGAGTGCATTACCAGCGGCATTTGTTCCGGAAGTATTTTTCAATTCAATTTTCCCATAGGAATTTGTGAAAACTTTTTGTTAAAGAATTATAAGCCATAGACCAAACCAACCAGCTATGAGGTGAATCATAACATTACAGACTTTTATATAAAGGCCCGTTCACACCAAGGACGATAACTATAAAAGATATAGTTCTTAAAATCATTCTCAATATGAAAGAACCGCAGAGTTCACACCACAGCTATAACGATAACAGCAAAGAGAAACAAATCATTGGAATCACTTTCAGAATGATTTTATCCGTGATGAACGATAAAAACATTGACAGCCAATCAGAATCCATCCTGCTGTAACGAGCTTGAGCATTTAAAGAGACAGGCAAGCACGCGCTTACAATAAATAGAACAATATCATCCGCTTGTGTAGACACTTATATAGTTATCTTTATAGTTATCATTTTTGGTGTGAAAGGGCCTTAAAAGCAAAAGAGTATCTGAAAATTGGACAAAAAGAGGTACTGTGTCCTTAAAGGGTTAGTTCACCCAAAAATGAAAATTAGCCCATGATTTACTCACCCTCAAGTCATCCTAGGTGTATATGACAAACTTATTAAAAATATCCTGGCTCTACATCGCGTCAGGGGTTACTCTTTCGCCATAAAGTCGACTTGCGTACCGCTGACCGCCGGAAGCTAGTTATTTTATTCTATAAAGTTTTAAATATGGATATTTTTCTTACACAAACACGCCACTTCACTTCAGAAGGCCATTATTATCCCCACAGAGCCGTGTGGAGCAGTTATATGATGGATAGATGCACTTTTATGGACTTCAAAAATGACCTAACAAGTCACAGCCATTATAAAACTTGGAAGAGCCAGGACATTTTTAATATAACTGATTTTATTCGTCTGAAAGAAGAATGTCATATACACCTAGGATGGCTTGAGGGGGAGTAAATCATGGTCTAATTTTCATTTTTGGGAGAACTATCTCTTTAACGGCATTAATGAGGGAAAGAACCACCATACTAATACTGTGTTTGACCCCCTTTCGCCTTCAGAACTGCCTTAATTCTACGTGGCATTGATTCAACAAGGTGCTGAAAGCATTCTTTAGAAATGTTGGCCCATATTGATAGGATAGCATCTTGCAGTTGATGGAGATTTGTGGGATGCACATCCAGGGCACGAAGCTCCCGTTCCACCACATCCCAAAGATGCTCTATTGGGTTGAGATCTGGTGACTGTGGGGGCCATTTTAGTACAGTGAACTCATTGTCATGTTCAAGAAACCAATTTGAAATGACTCGAGCTTTGTGACATGGTGCATTATCCTGCTGGAAGTAGCCATCAGAGGATGGGTACATGGTGGTCATAAAGGGATGGACATGGTCAGAAACAATGCTCAGGTAGGCCGTGGCATTTAAACGATGCCCAATTGGCACTAAGGGGCCTAAAGTGTGCCAAGAAAACATCCCCCACACCATTACACCACCACCACCAGCCTGCACAGTGGTAACAAGGCATGATGGATCCATGTTCTCATTCTGTTTACGCCAAATTCTGACTCTACCATCTGAATGTCTCAACAGAAATCGAGACTCATCAGACCAGGCAACATTTTTCCAGTCTTCAACTGTCCAATTTTGGTGAGCTCGTGCAAATTGTAGCCTCTTTTTCCTATTTGTAGTGGAGATGAGTGGTACCCGGTGGGGTCTTCTGCTGTTGTAGCCCATCCACCTCAAGGTTGTGCGTGTTGTGGCTTCACAAATGCTTTGCTGCATACCTCGGTTGTAACGAGCGGTTATTTCAGTCAAAGTTGCTCTTCTATCAGCTTGAATCAGTCGGCCCATTCTCCTCTGACCTCTAGCATCAACAAGGCATTTTCGCCCACATGACTGCCGCATACTGGATGTTTTTCCCTTTTCACACCATTCTTTGTAAACTCTAGAAATGGTTGTGCGTGAAAATCAGTGTTCTGGAGGACCATGTGCCATGTATCATCATGATAATGCACCAATAAACACAGCAAGAGTGGTGACAGATTGGTTTTATGAACATGAAAGTGAAGTTGAACATCTCCCATGGCCATCACTGTCACCAGATCTAAATATGACTAAGCCACTTTGGGGTGTTTTAGAGAAGAGGGTCAGAACACGTTTTCCTCCACCAGCATCTCATAGTGACCTGGACACTGTTCTGGAAGAGGAAGGCTCAAAATCCCTCCAGCCACTGTGAAGGACGTGCATCTGCCATTCCCAAGATGAACTGATGCTGTATTGGCTGCGAAGGAGGCCCTCTGCCTTTACATGGACATGAACTTTAATGACATCCCATTCTTAATCCGTAGGATTTAATATGGAGTTGGCCCACCCTTTGCAGCTATAACAGCTTCAACTCTTCTGGGAAGGCTTTCCACAAGGTTTAGGAATGTATTTATGGAAATTTTTGACCATTCTTCTAGAAGCGCATTTGTGAGGTCAGGCACTGATGTTGGACGAGAAGGCCTGGCTCAGTCTCCGCTCTAATTCATCCCAAAGGTGCTCTATCGGGTTGAGGTCAGGACTCTGTGCAGGCCAGTCAAGTTCCTCCACACCAAACTCGCTCATCCATGTCTTTATGGATCTTGCTTTGTGCACTGGTGCGCAGTCATGTTGGAACAGGAAGGGGCCATCCCCAAACTGTTCCCACAAAGTTGGGAGCATGAAATTGTCCAAAATGTCTTGGTATGCTGAAGCATTAAGAGTTCCTTTCACTGGAACTAAGGGGCCAAGCCCAACCCCTGAAAAACAACCCCACACCATAATCCCCCCTCCACCAAACTTTACACTTGGCACAATGCAGTCAGGCAAGTACCGTTCTCCTGGCAACCGCCAAACCCAGACTCGTCCATTGAATTGCCAGACAGAGAAGCGTGATTGGTCACTCCAGAGAACACGTCTCCACTGCTCTAGAGTCCAGTGGCGGTGTGCTTTACACCACTGCATCCCACGCTTTGCACTTGTTGAAAAGTTGGCGACTTTTTTTTTTACACTGATTGGTGTCATTTTCTGTACAGCATCATGGGTAATGTAGTTTTTCACCACAAATTCCAATGTTAAACTCGATTGGTTAAAAATAAGCTGAAATAATGCAGGTTCAAGGCTTCAACAAAAGCAAATGCCATGGATTAACAGCTTCGTAGCTCACGGTAGAGCTGTCTTTAAAGCTTTATAAGTTATTGTTAGTTTCCCTATGGAGAAAATGAATGGAGTTTTTACTTCTGGAAACCGACTGTTGTACTCTATTCCTCATTATATTATATAGATTTACAATATCAGCCTCATATAGGATATCAGCAAAAATATAAAAATACTGGCTATTGTATCAGACAAATATTTCTTCAAAGGTTGCTTTACCTCAGATCCTCAATCTCCTTGATGTAATTCTGAATCATATTTCCAATCTCCTCACTGCCTTCACCTGAAATAAAGAGTCAATATTCTGTCAACATCTATCAAACATCTTCCAAAATCCTTTGGTATTCCAGTATTCCCCATGAGCAGCAGTGATAGGCTGATGTACCTGCTCTGGAGAGCACCTGATTGGCCTGTTCACTGAGCAGCTGCGTGAGTCGAGCACCCTGAGCGTCGATGGCTTCCTGCATGGCCTTCACGCGCATGCGCAGGTTATTGTTCTCTATCTGCAACATGGAGTTCTCGTGGAACATGTCATTGATGCTTTCCAGCCCATCCTCTCCAACCATACGCTTCCCCTAAAAAACAGACACAGCTTTACTTCATTTACCAAACATCCACACAAACCATCCGTTTGCTGTTTAATATTCTTGTGGAAACTGTGATACACTACCATTCAAAAATTCAGTAAGAACACTTTTAATTGATCAAAAATGACAGCAAAGAAATGTATAACGTTACAAAAGATTTCGTTTTTCAATTAAATGCTGTTCTTTAGATTTTTTTTTTTAATTTTCACAAAAATTAAACAGCATTACAGTTAAGGAATTCAGTTAAGCAGTAACTGTTTTCAACATTGATTATAAAAAACGAAATATTAATTATATTTAATATATTAATAATAACAACAAATCCTCATATTAGAATGATTTCTGAAGGATCATGTGACACTGAAGACTGGAGTAATGATGCTGAAAATACAGCTTTGATCACAGGAATAAATGACACTTTACTATATATTCACATAAGAAACAGTTATTTAAATTGTAATAATATTTCATAATATCACTGTAAGTTTACTGTAATTTTACTTTTCAATATAAATGCAGCCTTGGTGAGCAGAAGAGACTTCTTTCAAAACATTAAAAAAATGTTTTATATAAAATAAAAATGTTTTAAGACCTTGCATTGTTTTTCATTATATTGATTATATAGCAACCAAGAATTGGCTCTTCAAGAGTAAATCTGAAGATTTGAAGACTCAAAAATCCCAATTATTTCAGGGGTATTTCCTGTAACTAGTCATTCTTCATAAGTGCTTTTTGTACCGTATTGTTCCGAATATAAGATGACCCTCCCTTTTTCAAGATGTACCTTTTGGAAAAAGGCTTTTTGATAAAGAAAATGCTTTTATTTTTTCATATTTAAATCTTTGTATTAAAAGGATGGTAAATACTAGTAAAATTGACCAAAAATCACATTTAAAAATAAACACTTATTGGCATACCATAAAAATAACCTGTAGCCCATCTGAATTTTAACAATTAAGCTATCCATCTCATAGCGAAAACCATGTAGCCTGCCAACATTTCATTAACAGTAGAAGTGTAATCTGGGTACTGTCTTACGTTTTAAAATCACATACAGGGGAAGTTTGTTCCCGTCAGCGAGGCACGCAAATATGACAGTAAGCTTTTCCTTTCACTGTTAGCATTTTAAGACTGTCTTTTTGCGCTCGCGATCTTCTAACATTACACCGTGGTTCTTGGCACACTCTTTTTACGTGTATTTGGCGCCACCTATTGTTGCGGGTGTATTATTGACGTAAAAGTCTAGACCCTGAATATAAGACAAACCCGTTTTTTCAGATGTATTTCTAAGAAAAAAACATTGTCTTATATTCAGAACAATATGGTAGTAGTGTGGGAACCTGTAAACACAAATTTGCTTCCCAGAGAACTATAATAAACCTGACCATCCTGACTCCAGGAATTACGCAGAAGCCAGCCAATCAGATCGCTTGTGAATTAGGAAACGTATTTCCATTTTTGAGTGTGATATACCTCTGATATCTCAGTAATTCTACAGTATCTGGGTCACCCGTACTTTGGATTGCACCTGCAAACTCTGTGTTAGTAGGTCGGATCTTTAACTACCTTTATTTTGAGAATACTCTAAAGACAGCGTGTCAGAATTTAAGTCCAACTCACGGAGAACGCTCTCCTTACTATCAGAAATCGATAGCGTAATCTCACCGTTCTGTACTCCATGAGCTCCATCTGCAGTCGGGCGATCTCCGTCCTGAGAGCACTGATCTGCTGGCTGGCCTTGTCTTGGTTCACCACCACCTTGTTCTTGATGTTGCGAGCTCTATTGGCGTACTTCAGCGTGTTCAGTGTTTCCATGAAGTCCTGATCTGATGGGCTGATGCAGGCGATCATCATTGTTCGACTGAGAGACCAGAGAAAATGTCCAGCTTTATTCATTTACTCACACTGCCTAACGCTACAGTGCCAAATAAAGCATCTGTATATGGATCAATTCTGAAGTTATTTAAAATATGTTGTTGCAAATGCTTTGATGTTGACAAACATTTCCATTATCCTGTTATAATTCTGATTATCTTGTGATTATACTGTTATTCCAAATTTGTATGCTGTTCATGAGAAATACTGTGAATTCGTGCAAACCAAAGAGCTTCATATCAGTGGTTAAACTCAATTCACCCTTCGCCAGGACTTTGATTGACAGGCGATCTGACCAATCATAATCTGCTGAATCCGAGAGTTCGTAGATTAACGTTGGTGGACTAACATCTTTCCGCGGTTGAAACAACATTACTTAATTCATTAATTCATGTTTATTTGATACTATAAATTAACTAGAAGGAAGAGCTTCACGAGCAGCTTTAACTGAGGCGCTACAGCGATCTGTCACGACACATTAAAGAGCCACAAAACGTTTAAAACGTTATCGTTTAAATTTCTTTATTTGAGAGTTGAGACTTTGTTTCATGTTAAAAGTAACCTGCTCTGTCCTGTCTGTCAGCACGTTGTCAGTGTCCTCTTTGCACTGCGATGTGTTTTTCACTGCGTAAGAACATGATGTCTGGTTAATCTTGGTTTGGTGACAGAGCACTGACACTGCTTGTGTCTTGTCTTGCTGTGAGCGTGCGGCTTTGAGCGTCCTCGAGCTGTGTGCTTTTCTGTTTAGGTGTATTTTTTTGTCTGTTTGGTGCAAGCACATGGCTTCCTGCATGTTTCCCTGTGCCATTTGCTTGGCTGTCTACGGTGTAGCCCCGCCCATCTTGTTAGCTGTTTATTGATTCGTTGCCTGCCTTGTTGCTTCCCAAACTTTGACAGATGTTTGAACCGGCTCATTCGGTTCTTTTTTAGTCAGATGTGCTACTTTGGCTCCCGGAACTAAAGTTCGATTCAGTTTCAATTAATGAACCGGCTCAACTGGTTACTTGCTGAGAACCAGCTCAAAAGAACAATTTGTTCAAGAACCGAACATCAATAGTCCTCGCTTCTTCCATCCAACCACCGTACCGTGACAGTGTGGCGTGAGAGCGCCATGGACATAGCAACAGTAACTAAAGGGGGTGGGTCTTTTCAAACGGTCAATTGGACTATTTTCAAATAAAGAAAGTGAGAAGATTTAAAATATGACTGTACTATATTTCAAGTCTTCTGAAATCATATGATAGCTTTGACTGACATTGACTACAGTTAAGTTGTTATTCAGCGATGTATTGAAATATTCACCGAAATCAAATATGGAGCCAGATTTACTAACAGCTTTCTCCAGCGCAAACCCTCTTTTGGCGTTATAAAACTACTGTGAGGATTTACTAAAGACATGCAGTGAAACAAAATTTTTGCATATGCATTTGTAGGAGTTTCCCTTTCAGACGCAGTATTTATGGGAGGGGAGTATTTAAATTAATCACGCAAGATGATTTACTAAGGTTTGCACTCGTCAATTTACTGGTGTTTGCACCATTATTTAAAAAAGCATGTTTTAAACCAGATGCTAATTTGCGCTGCTCTTGGTAGATTGTGTTGGTCATTATGGAAATGATCTGGCTGCGTCGGTGTTCTTTAATTTGCGTGTCATCAGTAGATCACGCGCTGAACTTTCCACTCACATCAGCACTTTTTTTGGAATTGCGCTCTCACGCTAATTTGCCCTGTTTAGTAAATCTGGCCCATCATGTTTTAATTTTTTTTTAAAAAGCCCAGAAAAGTTCAAGCAGACCTGTTTCCGCCCAGTGAATCCTGCAGAAGGCGAGTGAGTTTGGAGTCTCGGTAAGGCACATGCGTGGATCGTTTGCTTCTGTCTCCTAAAGCACTGATGACGTTCCCCAATGCCAGCTACATCACAGCGAGGAAAGAACAGAGAACAATATCCCAGGTTGTGTTACAGGTCACCTTATATGATATATTTCTAGCCTGAAGAGATCTGTGGAAGATTTCTTTTTATCATTTAATAATATTACTCGTTCTGACCAATCCACAGTTAATGGAGATGCCCTCTTTGGCTCGGTCCCCCGTGGCCCCCGTCCTCTTGAGTCGCTCTGATCCAGCCAGATCCACGAAGTGAAACTTGGCCGTGAGCGTCTCAAACTCTTCCATCTCAGACGAGCTGTTGGCCAGTCGATTGTCTGTCTCAATGTCCTGCTCTGGGGGCTGAAAAAAAAAACATGCATGAAATGTGAATTATACATCAACATAGACATAAAACAAATTCATTTTCCTACTCAATATGGCAACCGGGGAATGTAAGACGTCAAAAAGAGCCTGAAAGCACAATTTATGATAGATTTGACATTTTATTGTTGATCTGATGATATTGAAACGTAATTTTGCTAAGAATGTTTGGATTTTGTTCAAGTAGAATAGTGTTTGTCTGATATATATAAGAGCAATATATTGGCTAATATTCGGCAGATTTTAATCATCTGCATTTTTCTCTGTTTGGCAAAGTGTCATAAGCGTGACTTTTATTTTGACGGCGCTGGGAACCCAGTCTCGGAGCACAAATGCATGCTCATTCTCTGTCTTCACTAGTTTACCGGTTCATTCGGCAAATGCTATCATTTTTTCCCCCATGTAATCACTGCTATTCAGTAAATTAGCATTTACATAATTCAAACAAGTGTTTGAAGATCTAATAAAATTTTAATCCACAAACCTTTTTAATGTCATTTTCACTGTGCACTGAATGTAAACTTAGCATTGCCTTGTCTTTATTTGAGAAAAAAAAAGATTCCAAGTGTGCACAAACTTACCAGATTACTGAGTGCACATGGTCAAGTTTCTGCCACAAACGCACTCGCTAATCATTTAGTAAATAAGGAAATAAATAGCCTGTAATATAATCCATCTGCTTTCTAATGGTGGGTGATAGAAGTAATAACTTGCATGATTTTATTTTACTTGATAAAAATATATAAATCACAATATACACCTTTTATGAAAACTTGATTTAAAAAAAAAGGCCCTTGTGATATCTTTTTTGTTGAGCTTGATGAACAGTTTTTAACATCCCAATCCTACAGACCCCAATAACTCAAGTTGGTACTTACGTTTTCTGCGGGTGCACAAACACGCACTTGGCAGACGTGAATGGTGAAGATGGCGTGAGATCGAGAGCTCTGTACATTCATCTGAGTGCTGGCAGTGGTGCGGGAGAGAGCGCCCAGCTTCAGACACTGCATCATCTGCAACACAAGTGAGTACAGCAGTACACTATAGTCAGCACAGCCATTTTATGAACAATATATGGACACAATATCTCAGAAAACAAATAATCAACGACGCTCACTTCTGCTTCTGAGGAGACGGTGCGTGTCGTCACGCCTACAGTGTAGATGCCGCCGCTGGCGTCCTCGTGGATTTTAATATGAGATTTCTGCTTTCTCATCTCCATGTCACGTGTGGTGTCGAAAAGATCCAACACCTCCTCATTATACAGCTGAAGATACACATGGACCAGACAGATCGTACAATATTAATAAAACAATTCATATTATTGCACTGTTTTTGTGTGTAATCTTCCTTAAATAAACCATAATCATATCACAACTTACTTTAAAGTATTAATTAACTTTTATTTTTATATTTTTAGTCAAATTTTAGTTTTAGTAAATTTGTTATGTGCTTTTGTCCTTTTTATTCATTTTAGTTGTTTTATTATTTTTATTTAGCTTTAATTTATTTTTACTTCAGTTTTAATTTTAATTTTATTACAACTTTTTTTCTGACCAATGGTAGTTGGAGAAGAATGTGTCACACAAAAGGATCATTAAAATGAACTAGTGAAGCTATAGGGGTGTGCGAGATATATCGTCCCCAAATATCTAAATCAAATATCTAAATATCTAAAAAAAAAATCAGCACGATTGCAAATGCAATATTTATTTAATAGAATGGTTTAATGAACAATTAAGTGACTTACATTTTAGATAAAATATTGCCAGTTTTGCTCCCCGATGAAAATGTTTTGCGTCTCTGAGCAACACACAGCGGTGTTTCGCTACTGAATGAATCAGTCCATTTTAACAAATCGGTTGAATTAATGATTCAATGATTCGCTCATTAACAGTGACTTGCCGCCACCTACTGGCGGTTATAGATTCAAGTATCTTTTCCATTTTAAAATCATTTAATATTTCATTGTTTTATTTAAAAAAAAAATCTAAACATTATTGATGCATTTGTAACTGCAGGTTAAACGCATTCAAATCCCTCTGAGCTGCTTTAAACAGTCTGTGTAAAATATCTTCCGTGTTTCCTCTGCATTGCAAAGATGAATTTTGTTGATACTGATTTCATTTGATTGTTAACAGTCCTACAGTATCTTATTATTCTACTGTATTGTTGCGAATATAAGAATGTTTTTTTCTTAGAAATACATCTTAAAAAAAGGGTCTAGACTTTTACATATCATTAATACACCCGCAACAATAGCAACACCAAATACGCGTAAAACAAGTGTGCCAAGAACTATAGTGTCAGAGAGCCCTATTTTACCGATCTGAGCACATGGTCTGAAGCTCACGCCGCAGGTGCACTTAAGGCGTGTCCGAATCCACTTTTGCTAGTTTAACGACTGAAAAAACTGATGCTGCACCTAATAAACAATAAACCAATCAGAGTCTCATCTCCCATTCCCTTTAAAAGCCAGTTGTGCTCGTACCATGGCGGATTTGCTATTTACATGCGAGCAGAAAGATTGAGCTCTTCTCCAGAGAGGAATTCTTTACGTGTCGTTTATTTAACCGTGTGTGTGTGCTGCTGCGCGTCCTTGTGTGTGTAATAAGTGAGTGTGAGAACGCATGTTATGCACAACCTACAGGCGCATATTACTAACACAGCCTTTAAATAACACAAAAATACTTTAGACCAGGTTTTGTTTTCAGTTCCTCAAAATAGCAACACACCAACAATGCTTCTGAACACACCTGGTTTTCAGACCAGCACACCCATGGGCGAACAGATGTCGCAAGTGCATTTGCTATTTAAACAACGTGGAGATGGACGTGAAAATGACAACTGCAACGGGCTGAAACTAGCAAAAAACACTTGCGCGGCTTGTGTCACATTGCGCCGGGTGTATGATAGGGCCCACTGTGTCATGTTAGAATGCATGTGGAGGTTGCTACCCTGCTGGCGAAGGGTGCGATCGAGCCTGTCCCTCCAGCCGAAATGAAGTCCGGCTTCTACAGCCCTTACTTCATTGTACCCAAGAAAACCGGTAGGTTTCGACCGATCCTGGACCTGCGCGTCCTGAACCGATCCCTTCACAGGCTTCCGTTCAGGATGTTGACAGCGAAACGCCTTTTCGAATGAGTTTGTCCAGCAGATTGGTTTGCAGCAATCGACCTGAAGGACGCCTACTTCCATATCAGTACGCGGTCCTGCCATTCGGGCTAGCTCTGTCCCCTCGCGTCTTTACGAAGATTGTCGAGGCAGCCCTTGTGCCACTCAGGCAACATGGGGTTCGCATTCTGAACTACCTCGACGACTGGCTCATACTGAGTCACTCTCGAGAGCAGGTGTGCGAACACAGAGACCTAGTCCTCCAGCACTTAGCCCGTCTCTGCCTTCAGGTCAACTGGGAGAAGAGCAAACTCTGCCCCGTGCAGAGGATCTCTTTTCACGGTATGGAAATCGACTCGGTCGCCATGTGCGCGCAGCTTACGAGTGAGCGCGAGCAGTCACTGCTGACTTGCCTCCGTCAAATCGAGAGCAAGAGTGCGGTTCCACTGAAGTTATTTCAGAGGCTCCTGGGGCATATGGCATCTGCAGCCGCGGTAGCGCAGCTCGAATTGCTTCATATGAGACCGCTTCAGCACTGGCTTCACGATCGAGTCCCGAGATGGACATGGCAGTCGGGCACGCTCCGGGTCCCAGTGACTCGGGCCTGCCTGCAGACCCTCACCCCGTGGTCGAACTTCAGCTTTCTACGGACCGGTGTGTCCTTAGAACGAGTTTCCAGGCATATTGTTGTATCAACAGATGCCTCCACCACGGGCTGGGGTGCCATGTGCAATGGACATGCTGCCGCGGGCTCCTGGACAGGACCCCAGCGCCTTCTGCATGTCAATTGCCTCGAGTTGCTGGCAGTACGGTTCGCCCTGCACCGCTTCCGAGCATTGCTCAAGGGTCAACATGTGCTAGTCCGGTCAGACAACATGGCCACAGTAGCGTACATCAACCACCAGGGTGGTCTACATTCCCGCCATGGCGGGCACTGTGCAAGATCAGGGAGGACAAGGAGCAGGTCCTTTCGGTCGCCCCGTACTAGCCCGGCCGGACCTGGTTCTCCGAACTTGTACTCCTTGCGACAGCCCCTCCCTGGTCCATACCTCTGTGGAAGGACCTCCTTTCTCAGAGACGGGGCACCCTTTGGCACCCGCGTCCCGATCTCTGGAACCTCCACGTGTGGCTCCTGGACAGGACGCGGTAGGTTTGAGTACCCTACCACCTCAGGTGGTGGCTACCATCACTTCCGCTAGGGCCTTGTCTACCAGACACGCCTATGCGTTGAAGTGGAACCTCTTCGTCACCTGGTGTTCTTCTCGCCAAGAAGACCCCTAGAAATGCCCGATCGGGTCCGTGCTCTCATTCCTCCAAGAAGGGTTGGAACGAAGGCTGTCTCCTTCCACCCTCAAGGTGTATGTGGCCGCGATATCCGCCTACCATGACCTTGTGGAGACGAAACAGGCAAGTCAGCACGACCTGATCATCAGGTTCCTGAGGGGAGCGAGGAGACTGAATCCTCCTCGCTCTCCTCTCTTACCCTCTTGGGACCTCTCAGTAGTTTTAGATGCTCTGCAGAGGGCTCCCTTCGAGCCATTGCGATCAGTCAAGCTTAAGTTCCTGTCAATGAAGACAGCGCTCCTGATCGCTTTGGCCTCCATCAAGAGGGTAGGGGACCTGCAGGCATTTTCGTTTGACGAAGCGTGCCTAGAATTCGGGCCGGCCAACTCTAACGTGATCCTGAGACCCCGGCCTGGATATGTGCCCAAGGTTCCCACCACTCCGTTCAGGGACCAGGTGGTGAACCTGCAAGCGCTGCCTTTGAAGGAGGCAGACCCAGCCTTGGCACTGCTCTGTCCAGTACGCACCCTCCGTGCTTACGTAGACAGAATGCAGTGTTTCAGGACCTCAGACCAGCTCTTTGTCTGTTATGGTGGGAAGCTGAAGGGAAAGGCTCTCTCCAAGCAAAGGTTGTCTCACTGGATAGTGGACGCCATTGTCTTGGCTTACCAGACGCAGGGGGGTCCATACACCCTTGAGGTCAGGGCACACTCCACCAGGAGTGTGGCCCCTCTTGGGCGTTAGCGCATGGTGCCTCGCTGACAGACATCTGCAGAGCTGCAGGCTGGGCGACACCCAACACATTCGCCAGATTCTATAATCTCCGAGTGGAGCCAGTGTCCTCTCATGTACTCGCCTCTTCTAGTGGCCGGTAATGGACTAGGCTTAGGTGTCTTCGCTTGCTCGCCATTCCTCTCCACGGATGGAATACGTGCGATATTCTCCTCAGGTAGTTTCCCTGAAACCCTGAGTTCCTCCAGCACTGTCGATGCCGACACCAGTGTGTCTGCCCACTCGCTCAGGCCCTCGTGTCAGGCTAGGTGCCACCGTGTGCATGGTTCCCCCTATGGGCGACCCCCACATGTGTATTTCCACTGTAAGCCTCTCCGAGCATGTGTATATCCCTCAGCAAGCCCTTGCCTCCCCTGGGGGTAAAAATCTTCTACCTTTGGCTGGTTACCCCAGTGTTCTTCCATATGCAGCCCCTCGCGGGTCATATGTGTCTCCTTAAGTCCTCCCTACGGTTAGGCACTTTGGCGCATACTCCACCTGGAATATGCTTCCCAGTGTACCTTGGTATTCCTGTGTTAAGTAGGAGTCCTTCGTCCGTACTAGCTTACGACAGGGAGCTCACACTTACGCAGGGCACTGGACAACTCACACGTTAAACACATTTAACTAGCTTGATACAGATGAATCACTCAAATCAGAAAGAATGTAAAGGTTATGATGACGGTAATGGACATGAGCGGGATGTTATAGTTCAAGGAATTTTTTTGTACCTTCTACATACTGAATATGATCAGGTGAAAGCATATTTTAAACAGGCCGCACTTATTCACACATGCAATCGCTCTCTCTAATGCATTCAAACAAATGTAATCTTACAGTGCTTACCTGCTTACAGTTATCTGTATCTGATTTTGAATGAGCAGAAATCTGTAATGTAGTGACCCGTAGATAAAATAACTAATGAAGACGTACTATTTTCATCTTTCCAAACAAAATTTGCACTGCAAAAGCCGCAATGATAATTAACTTTTAATGCTGATAAAGCATAATATAAGCTTGGCATGTCGTAGGAAAAAAAAAATTGCACACTAGTGTTCCAATAAACCACATCGAAACTATCTCCTATTGTTTATTTTATTTTATTTTTTCATTTAATGTATGTTATAAACCGAACTTGTGTAATAATTCAGAGCTTACTTAAATACTTTAGCCGCAAATTTCTTTGGAGTGAAGACGGAGCAGTGTTTCTGATATCAGTGAGTGAGGAGTGGAGCGGGGAGCGGGAAATGGTAAACCCGGAGCGGAGCTGGAGTGGAGTGATTATTGAATGCTAAGAGCGTGAAGGGGAAATTGCTGCCGCTCCACTCCGCTCACATACTCTGCTGCGAACTAACCACCAAACAAAATATGAATAATAACAAAAACTTTAGGAGTCAGCTGCCATGGCAGTCCTAAACCTGCCAAGGTACCAGCAAAAAACTCAGCAGAATATCATCCGATCATCGCTATCAACAAAATTCTAGAAAATAGAGATATTATTTTTCGTCAATATCACGCACCCCTAAAGTGAAGCATCATCCACAAGCACTGTACCTCCAGAAACTGTGCGCTGATCTTGAACTCTGGGACGGGTCGGCCCTGATCTGCAGCCGCCTGGCGTCTTTGCTCCATGCCTTTAAAGAGGTGACTGACCGCCCGCGGGATGATGCCCAGCTCCTCGTCTAGTATGGCCATGTCAAAGCCCGTGCCCATCGTATACGTCTTCCCTGACCCTGTCTGAGATACAACACAATGATCTGATCCGTGTCCACACGTCAAAACAGATATTCAACAAAAACAATTGTTTGTATAATTATTATACAAATTGTGCAGGCTGAACCTAATTAAAGTTGTGTTTCAAAAGGATCTGATTGCATTTAAATAATAAATAATTTCATGTCATCGATGATAGACTAATCTTATTAGTACTGTTTTTTTGTCTACAGGATGGCTGGAGTTTGATGTGTCTGTCTGGCAGATGAGTGAGACCGTTGATAAATCTGGATTATTAACAGTGCCAGAGAGAGAGACGGGCAGAAATCAGAGCTGTGTGCTGGTGTTTGGGGGAAGTCAGCCATGAAATGCAGGTCACGGTCAACACTAGCCATAGAGAGAGAACATGAAAAATACATGGATGAAAGAGCAGAGCTTGTACAAATAAACACCAGGCCAAATATAAACTCCTTTAATGTGTAATGTCACCTGTGGGACAATAAATAACCAGAAGCAGCTTAAAGTTAAAACTAAATGTTTATGTGGTGGACATTGTACACAAACCCTGTACTGAAGTTAAAGTAGGGAAACACTAATAAAATATTACTCCAGTAAAAGAGGTTTCTAATATTACACAAATAAGACAAACCTAAAATACACTATATTGCCAAAGGTTTTGGGACACCTGCCTTTACATGCACATGAACTTTAATGACATCCCATTCTTAATCTATAGGGTTTAATATTGAGTTACCCTTTGCAGCTATAACAGCTTCAACTCCTCTGGGAAGGCTATCCACAAGGTTTAGGAGTATGTTTATGGGAATTTTTGACCATTCTTCTAGAATCGCATTTGTGAGGTCAGGCACTGATGTTGGACGAGAAGGCCTGGCTCACAGTCTCCACTCATCCCAAAGGTGTTCTATCGGGATGAGGTCAGGACTCTGTGCAGGCCAGTCAAGTTCCTCCACACCAAACTCGCTCATCCATGTCTTTATGGATCTTGCTTTTTGCACTGGTGCACAGTCATTGGAACAGGAAGGGGCCATCCCCAAACTGGTCCCACAAAGTTGGGAGCATGAAATTGTCCAAAATGTCTTGGTATGCTGAAGCATTAAGAGTTCCTTTCACTTGAACTAAGGGGCCAAGCCCAACCCCTGAAAAACTACCTCACACCATAATCCACCCTCCACCAAACTTTACACTTGGCACAATGCAGTCAGGCAAGTACCGTTCTCCTGGCAACTGCCAAACCCAGACTCGTCCATCGGATTGCCAGACAGATAAGTGCAATTGGTCACTCTAGAGAACACGTCTCCACTGCTCTAGAGTCCAGTGGCGGCGTGCTTTACACCACTGCATCCCACGCTTTGCATTGCACTTGATGATGTAAGGCTTGGATGAGCTGCTCAGCCATGGAAACCCATTCCATGAAGCTCTCTACGACCTGTTCTTGAGCTAATCTAAAGGACACTGAAGTTTGGAGGTCTGTAGCTATTGACTCTGCAGAAAGTTGGTGACTTTTGCACACTGTGACCCTCCGCGTGCGCTGACCCCGCTCTGTGTTTTACATGGCCTACCACTTCGTGGCTGAGTTGCTGTTGTTCCCAATTGCTTCCACTTTGTCATAATACCACTAACAGTTGAGCGTGGAATATTTAGCATGAGGAAATTTCACCAGCCGTACAGCCGAATCAAATTCTGTTGCATTATTTTCCTGTTAACACTGTGAAGCTGCTTTGAAACAACAGGCATTGTAAAAAAAAGCTCTATATAAATAAAGGTGATTTGATTTGAGCAATAGACTTATTGCACAGGTGGCAACCTATCACGGTACCACGCTTGAATTCACTGAGCTCCTGAGAGCGACCCATTCTTTCACAAATGTTTGTAGAAGCGTCTGCATGCCTAGTGCTTGATTTATACACCTGTGGCCATGGAAGTGATTGGAACACCTGAATTCAATGATTTGGAGGGGTGTCCCAATACTTTTGGCAATATAGTTTAGGTTAGAGCTCAGTCCAACATTATTATGAATTATTAGGAGCATACTTGATCTGAGAATATCATATTACTCCAGGATATTGGCTCATTTGAGCAGGACAAGACTAAATCAAGTGTTTATTGTTCACTTGACTCGCTTAGTGCACGTTTAATCTTCTGGATCAGTTGAATTCGCAAAGGAATGATGTTTTTTGTGAACCAGTTGATTGAAAAGAATCAGCTCAAGAGTAAATCAATCTAGTGTCTAAATGGTCAACTTCACATTATTTCTCTTAGCATGAAAATAATCTGTTATTTAAATTGTGATTAATTGATATATAGAAAGCGTATATAGAAAGCGATCAAAGAACTATCCCTTTATAATCGCTGGAACTGTCAATCAAACAGCGCAAGTTTATCAGTGACCCAGTGCACCACAAGAAACATTATAAAATAATTGACCCCTTTAAACATTCAGTTAAACAGTCCCCTCTCGATAACGGTTCACTCGACATTGTGTCAGTAGCCTCAGCTCCTGGAGATAGACGGGGACGTGTGACCCTGATCAGACTGTTTAAATGAGGATGAAGCATATGATATAAGACTTAGTGAAAGACACAAACCTGTCCATAGGCAAATATAGTGGCATTATAACCCTCAAAACATCCTTCGATGAGTTTCTCAGTGCAGTTGGCATAGATGGTGTCCTGCGTCGAATCCATGTCAAACACATAGTCATACGTGAAGGCCTTGTCCTTTCCCAGAACCACCTGGGGTTCGCCAGGAGTCACAAAAGTACAGATGTGACATCCTTCAATCTTTTCCTTTGCCAGCTGAGGACGAATCCTGTGACAGAGAGAGAGAGACATGAAATGTACAAAATTAGCATACCCAGTCAGACGCTGAATAACAATGAGAACCTCCTGATGTGTTGATAAAGTGCAAATTAGTCACCTAAAATAAGCCTAGAATCACTGGGTGTCTCACTGCAAAGAATAAAATGTCTAAAAATGTTATACTTCAAACGATGAAATATTTGTCAGTTTGACCTAAACAATACTTCCTCACAATCAGCAAGATACAGAGAAACTAAGATCCGATACACACCTCCTTCTAGCCACACAAGGTCGATTTTACATGTTCGATAATTTTGATTAATTTCCTAATACAAGCGTTGCAGTTTCATACTAACCATGGAAAATTCACTGTAATAGGAAAATTCATACATTTTCCATTAAAAGCATACAGCTTGGACTTGTTTCAAAAGAGTAGGTATAACCGGTTTCATTGACCAAACACAATTATGTGAAATACGCGAGAATGCGTTTCCTTTACACACAGCTAACTGGCGCGCATGAGAAAGAGCGATAGAGAGACGCGATACTACCCATTTCATATACAAAGATGTCAGCCAATCACAGCAGTGGGCGTTTACACTAAAGTCTCACAGCAGAGCAGACACGGCCCTGCAAACAGAGCGTTCAAATCAGAGGCTAAAATCCGGGCAGGAAAAATGCCTTTAATTTCTAAATTATGACCATTTTTGATGTAAAACATTATACATGCACCACAGGAAACATTATAAAACAATGCATTTCATGACCCCTTTAATATTTCACCGACAATCACCAACCAGTAGTAAAAGTGATGTTTGGCTTTTAAAAACACCACTAAAACGAGACACTGATATCACTTTCTGTGTGTGCACCTGACAGCAGAGGCTGAGCCTTCACTCTGACTGTGAGAGGCACTTTTGTTTAGAGCACAATTCACTGACAGAGGCACAGAGAGAGTATTGTGTGTGTTTGATACTGGATCTATCCTGTACACACAAGAGAGTGAGACAGAAAGAGAGAGAGAGAGAGAGACAGATATGTGGGTGATAGACACGAGCAGAGGATGGGTTAGAGCCAGTCCGTAAGATCTGTATTGTTTGTGTTTCAAACCAGAACATCACATAATTCATATCACAGTTCTATAATGGGTAACATTAAAAAAAACTATAAAGAACAGAATGAAATGTGTCCCATCGTACACTAATCTTTGCATCTGCTCTAAGAAGCAATATCTGATTTAAGGGGGGGGGGGGGGCATCCTTTTCAGATAGATCTTTGCAGGTCTGAATGATTCATTCAAAATATGGAAAAGAATGGACAGGATATTCTTCAAAAATACACCTTTCATGTTGTACAGAAGAAAGGCATACAACATAACATAATAAACAGTTTTATCTATCCACCCATTGTCCTGCTGTTATCCAGGACCAGGATCTTGTGGCAGCAGGGTAAATCCAAACATCCTTTGCCCTGGCAACTTCCCCCAGCTCCTCCTGAAGGATCCCAAAGGGGTTCCCAGGCCAACTGACCAATATAATCCCTCCAGCATGTTCTAGGTCTGACCTTGGTCTCTTCCCAATTGGACATGACTGGAGCACCGGAAGGAATCCTGATCAGATACCCAAACCACTTGAACTGGCTAATTTTTACAGGGAGGAGCAGGAGCTTTACTCCAGAGTGTCTCCCGGATGTTATAGCTTCCCACCCCATCTCTCAGGGTTAGCCCCAAACATCCTCCTAAGAAAATGTATTTTAGCTGCTTGTACCCGCAATCGCATTCTTTCAGTCATTACCCAAAGTTCATGACCATAGATGGGGGGTCAGATAATAGATCAACTATTACACTTAAGCGTAAGAGTGCAATCCAACTCTTGCCGGGGATGATAATGTCATGCTCGGTTTTGTTCTTTAACACCACGGGAATCTTTCGTGATGGATGCTGAGGTAGGTTTAGTAAGCAACTGGCAACTAGCAGTCCTCCAGGAAAGGGTAAACACAAAGGAGGCTCCATCACAGCCCATTTTTCTGCTACTTGTCCTCTTACACTCCCTTACAATACCTTTGCTTCACCACAACGGTCCGTTACCACAACCGCATTACTGCTGCACCTATCCGACTATCAATCTCAAGTTCTGAACTGCCTTTACTTATGAACAAGACACTAAGATATTTGAACTCCTCCATTTGGGGAAGCAACTCACTCCCTACATGATGTGGGATAATCATTTTCCGGCTGTGAACCATGGCTTCAGATTTGGAAGTGCTGACCAATATTACCAGGCAAGGTCAGCAAGTTCCCGTCCTGACTTACAACAGCATGGACCAGCCCAGCTTTTCCTATCTAAGCCATCTGATGGTTTGCCAGCAACAACCTTTCAGCCAACTTTTCAGCAACTGCTTCCATGATCGAGGCTTTGAATAGAGTTCACTTGGATTCCATGTCTCCTAAGGATGATGGAATAACTTCTTTGGAGGTAGCAGTAAAAGATCTTCCAGCCGAAGTCCAACAACAGATCACCACTGGGGTTCATATCAGGCAAACGTTGCTGCCAATCACTCCCTTCCAGGTCTCTTCGTTGTCCAGAAGACTGGATACTCTGAACTCCAGTTTGGCGTGTGAGCACAGAACACAGTCAGAGACTTCCACTCTGCAACATGAAGTGGCATTGAGGTGAAGCTCTTGTCCACTGGGTTAAACTTCAAAACTGTGGTGATCAGTCAGGGACTTGTGAGTTTTCCAAAACCTGTTGGGTGCCTCTCACCCTGAGCAACAGCGGTGAAGGAGAGAGTCCAAACCCAATCCAGGAGTTTGGTTCCAGAGCCCAAGATGTATGGAGGTGAGGCCAACTACTATATATCTAGTTGATATCGCTCAACCTCTTGCACCAACTCAAAGTCCTTCCCCACCAGAGAGGTCACATTCCATGTTTCTGCAACTAAGGACCTGTCTGCATCGGCCCCCTATTTGCCTGCCACCCTTTGTACACTGCACGATTCCCTACAAGGGGAAGATTCCCCACATTATTATTTATGGTCTAAGCCTAACTGAGCCCCTTGGACCAGAGCCTGTAAACAATTGTATAATTAAATCAACATAAAAGCTCCGGATAACACCATAGACTAAACTAACAAGCATAATTCAAAAATGAAAAAATTAAATGACAAATAATTGCATACAAAGGTCCAGATTTACTAGACCCTCTTTTGGCGCTAAAAAACTACTGTCAAGATTTACTAAAGACACGCAGTGAAAACTTAGCGCTGAAAAGGCATGGACAGGGTTATTCTTGTGGCTGATCTTATTGCATATGAATTTGTAGGAGTTTCCCTTTCAGACACTTTCAGAGGGCTGTTCCATAAAACAAGATTAGAATACAAGCCAGGCTTATTTTGGTTAGTCAGACTTATTGTCTGTGGATTCTGTTTAATAAAGCAAACTTAAAATAGTTCAAACTCAGTTACTCTGGCAACTTATGCTGGGAAACTAACCTGGTCCGGGGCAGGCTAACTGTCAGGCTAAGCTGAGCTCCTCTAACACGGACCAATAGCGTAATAATAACGTAACGTAATAATATTACCGCTGACTCTCTCACATACCATTATTTGACTTTATTAATCACCATCAGTCCAAAATCAACTTAAATAATGTTACAATGATAAATGATACATGTGCCCAAGATGGTTATGAGAAGAACATTAAAAAATGTTTTTTTAAAAAGCTTTTTAAAGCAGTGTTAAAATCACAAAATTAAAAATTCTAATAAATAATACCAAAAGCACTGACTAAATTAACTGGTAAGATGAATCTGAGCTTAGTAATTGACCTACAGTATATTAGCCTACATTAGATCTACTCCATTACAAATAGTCCCTTCACAGTTATTGCTATCATAAAAATACACTTACTTGCACATCTAATGTCCAAAAACAAATATTTGTGCAAGATTGTCTAATTGTCAAATTTTAAATTTCTTTTAATAATTATTCCTTATTTTTCCTTCTACTTTTCCCTTTTTTATTTCTTTTGTGATAATACCCACCACCAACACACAAACTAGAACCATAACCAATAAGTACATACTTTTACCTAGGAAAATACAAAAAAGAGAAGAAAAAAAAAATCTATACATAAATTAATAAAAAATTAAACATTCACATATTTATATCAAACTCTTATAATGACACATAATTCCTAATAAGTAATTCAAGTAATATTATTTAAACATCAAATAAGTAAATAAATAAAATAATAAATAAGTCAATTGAAAGGGAGGGAGGGTTATATAAAAAAGATAATTAATATAAAATGCATTCCTTTATTTTATAGAATAGCCTATTCTTTGATTTTAGAGGTGCCCATACATTTTCAAAATGTATACTTTTGCTCTTAATGTCATGTTATCCTCTCCATAGTGTACTTTAGAAACTAAATCATTTAAAACTATTGCTTTCTCCAAAAATGTGTTATTGCTTGAAAAGCTGTAATTCTCAGTATTCTAAATAAGTAGCCTATAACTCTTTATTTAGTAGCATAGGTCCTATACCCAAAACTATATTTTGTATATTTGGTTTCTTGAATTCTTTTCTGAATTACTTGTCCAATTTTTTGTATTATTATTTTACAAGTATAAAATATATGAGTGTAATGAGCTATAAGTTCACTGCAACTTATCCAACATCCTAAAGATAAATGATTATACTTAGCAGATTTCTGGTGTTATAAAATATTGCATACAAATTTTCCCCCAAAAAATTATATTTTAGTCAGAATTATTGCACTCCTATTTGGTGCGCATGCGTGCAGTAGCGCTCATTCAATGCGAAGTTGGAAATATTTGCACGAGTTTCTAACATTTACAGATGGAGAATATACCTGTGAAATGTAAGTTTTACACTGAGGAAAACACCAGGTCTCAAACGCATAAAACAGCACAAAATATCAGACCTCTAGGGCTGCTTAAGAAAAGCGCACACACGCAATTATCTTAACTAGATAAACCTGGATCAAGTTAGTGGGATTGCGTGAACTTCAATTACCTTTTATGAAACCGCTTTAGCCCCAACTTATTTGTTAGGTTCCTTCAAGTCAGGTTTTAGAGTTCACCGCTTTTTTTAGCATCTTTTATGAAACAGCTCTCGGTTCTCCTCTGGCCAACAAATAAACAGTGCATGATTATGATGTCCATAAATAAATAAATGAGCAACCTCTAGGTGACAAATCTATTTATGTTCACTTACTGACTAGAGGTTAAAGGTTAAAATATACTTTGATGAATATCACTAATGAATCAGATTTAATACGGTCTTTTTCAGGGAGCAATTTTATAACATTTTCTAACTCTAACCCCAAAATGTTTGTTAATCTTTCTAATATTAATATCAAAAATATTTACATCCATTTACACACAATTGCCTGAACTCATTACACTAAAGACTTCAACTGCTTTGACTACTGGCAAGAAAAAAAGCTTTATTACCTACAACAATCTAAATTGCCTTTGTCTGTTGGTTAACATCAGCCAAATAGTAGACAACATGCAAGTAGAACTAAGTTTTACATTTTAATGAAAGATTGTTTATTTTGGAATATGAGAATATTTTTCGTCCAGATGTTGTAGTTATTGCATTAACAAATTTGAAGAAAAAACAGGACCTATATGAAATATTTTCCCTTACAACAACCTGAAATCTGGAGATTGCAAAATAAATAAATGTAACTTCAAACTAACCATCCAAACAAACAAAACTTTCCGGAAATTCAACGGATCCTTTGCAAATTTCCAATGTTACAGTTTAATTAAAGGCGTCGGAAAAAAACGATAAAACTTAAAATAACAACATTCAACCAAAATAGTGAAAATTCACCCCACGTCCACTTAATTGTGATCAATGAAAATGAACTAATATAATTACACCAAAAAATATGATGCCAGTTAAAACACTCCATTATTAATTCCGCAATTACTGAGAACAGAATGAGTGTTGAAATTTTCCTTCTGAAATTAGACGTCTGAAGACAAGTCTCTGCCTGTCATGTGCACGTCCCTGAGGCAGCTTCACACAGTCTGTATAAATCATTAAAGCATAAACTTTCATTACCGCCGGTAGCATTTTATGAGGAACTTGGGATAATCTTTCCCTTTACAAAATTCCAAACTAAATCTTTGTGTCACAGTCACATTTAGGTTCAGTTTGATTGGACTTTCAGTTTGTTCCTTTGTTCTGTTTCCCGCCACTCGCCCGTCTCTCTGGTTACCATCATCATTAGTTAATTTGTGTCAGCTGTGATCTGTTAATTATCCTCGTTTGTATTTGCTATTTAAGTTCCTCCTGTTCACTCGGTTTTTGTCCGATCTCAGTTATGTTGCAGTGTGTTGTGCTGTTGCCCGTCTTGCCTTTATTTGGACTTTGTAGATTACATGAATCACAAATGGACAAATTACAACCACCACTAGGACTGCATCAATATAGAAATTTTGGCCATTATGATATTTTTTTCTGTTATGGCCAATAACCAATAGTGGATATTATCCAAGTCATTCTGTCTATGTGGATTTTTGTTGTTTGTTTTGCACAATCCAGATTTTCTGCAGGCATCAAATATTATCATCATGAAATTAGCCAAAAATGCTGATAGCAACTGAGCGTAGTGATCTTTCCTCAATTCATATTACACCGGTGTAACAAGAGCATGCAAACCACTGAATGAGGAAGGCAAAGATTTAGTGGATTTGACTGCATTATGCAGGAATCAGCAGCACAGCTCTCTCTCTCTCTCAGTGAGAAAGTGTGTGGTATTCCTGACAGAATGTAGGCCACTATTGGATCTACTGCCTTTTAATCTTAATTCCTCATTCACATGCACTCATGTCTGAGTTAACAGCGCTCGTTGAGTTTCAGCTCAAATCAATGATTATTATGGCATCCACATTCATGTTTCTGACAGTAAACACATTAAAATGACAAAATGGTCATCACAGTCTTTATTCAGAAATGTTGCCATTTGCCAGCCTGTGGTTTGTTTTATAATAAGCACTGTTCTGCTCTGCATTACTTATTAAAATGCAAGAATCCTGTTTATTTTTGTCATTTCATAGAACTGTGACTTGCTATATGTGAACACAAAATCTCCAGAGCTGCTCGCAAACATTTCAGCATGTTCATTTGGAATGTGTGAATGTCTTTTTAAAAACCAATGATCCTCTGCCAACTGTTTCCAATGTTACGTTTTAAATTACACAAAAAAAAAAAAAAGAAACATTTTTTTTTTCTTCATGTTAGAAGTTAAAATTGCAACATCTGCTTCAACCAAAATAGTAAAAATTCACCCCATATTCACTTAATTTTGATAAATTAAAAAGGACTAATATGATTTTCATCTTAGTGAATCCATAATATTAATATATTTTAATATCAATAGAGATTCACTGACATAAAAAATATAGCCTACTCCAATAAGCTTACAATTATTTTAGTGTAATGGTTGATAACTGATTAATGGTCAATTTATCTACATAAACCTAAAATAAAACAAAAAAAACTAAAGTGGGGGCGTGTCCACTTATGATGGGAGAGGAGAGAGTGAGCCAATCAGCAGTAGGGGGCATGTCCACTCATGATGGGGGAGAAGAGAGCCAATCAGCTGTAGGGGGTGTATCCACTCATGACGGGGAGGGGAAAGAGTGAGCCAATCAGCAGTAGGGGGCGTGTCCACTCATGATGGGGAGGGGAAAGAGTGAGCCAATCAGCAGTAGGGGGTGTGTCCACTCATGATGGTGGAGAAGAGAGAGCCAATCAGCTGTAGGGGGCATGTCCACTCATGATGGGGAGGGGAAAGAGTGAGCCAATCAGCAGTAGGGGGTGTGTCCACCCATGATAGGAGAAGGCTTGTTCGACTTGATGTAGCGATGCGCAGACCGATCAGCGGCTGACTTGAAGCAGTGCATGCCGGTTAATAATTTTGTCCGACTTGAGACAGCGCCAACGCCAACGCCATGTGACAGTGACGTATGGCATCAAAGTACCGCGAAAGCGATTCGAGAGCAGCCGGCTAATACAGCCGATGCAGCTTCTCAAGAGCGGCTGCACCAGGCTGCACAAACTCGGATGACGACACAGCTGTTCCACGACTGGTCGGATTCACCACATGACAGCGATCACGTGTGTTTCGTGTTTATTCTAAAACCTTCAGCTCCACTAATGCTCACAAATCAGTTTGTAACGGTAAAACCTCTTTTCATGTAGTCACGATGTTATATTGTGTCATGTTTATCAAAATAAAACTGATTAAAAACGTATAGCCTACACCACTTCATTGATAGAGTAGGCTTATGTTGAACTTTATTCTTATACAAACAGATGCTGTATTATGCAGTACATAAAGTATTGAATGAAAATTTCTCTGAAACATCTGTGTATTTGACAAATATTGCATTTATTTAACTTCAGCTGTGATAAAGTATGCAAATATAGCTCGAGCGTCACTACGAGAAGCAGAAAGTGTCCGACTTCACGTCTCCGTTTGCAGCTCCTCCCCGCCTGCACGCGGCTGCTCTCGCCAATCGGATGCATCCAGCCGCAGCCGATGTCGAACACACCTAGAGAGTGAGCTAATCAGCAGTAGGGGGCATGTCCACTCATGATGGGGGAGAAGAGAGAGCCAATCAGCTGTAGGGGGCGTATCCACTCATGATGGGGAGGGGAAAGAGTGAGCCAATCAGCAGTAGGGGGTGTGTCTACTCATGATGGGGAAGGGAGAGAGAGCCAATCAGCAGTAGAGGGGCGTGTCAACTCATGCTGAGAGAGAGAGAGAGAGAGAGAGAGAGAGAGAGAGAGAGAGAGAGAGAGAGAGAGAGAGAGAGAGAGAGAGAGAGCCACTCAGCAGTAGGGGGCGTGTCCACTCATGATGGGAGAGGAGAGAGTGAGCTAATCAGCAGTAGGGGGCATGTCCACTCATGATGGGGGAGAAGAGAGAGCCAATCAGCTGTAGGGGGCGTATCCACTCATGATGGGGAAGGGAGAGAGAGCCAATCAGCAGTAGGGGGTGTATCCACTCATGATGGGTGAGGAGAGGGAGAAAGAGCCAATCAGCAGTAGGGGGCGTGTCCACTCATGATGGAAGAGGAGAGAGAGAGAGAGAGACAAATCAGCAGTAGGGGGTGTATCCACTCATGATGGGTGAGGAGAGGGAGAAAGAGCCAATCAGCAGTAGGGGGCGTGTCCACTCATGATGGGAGCGAGTGAGCTAATCAGCAGTAGGGGGCGTGTCCACTCATGATGGGGAGGAGAGAGAGAGAGCCAATCAGCAGTAGGGGGCGTATCCACTCATGATGGGGAGGAGAGAGAGAGACAGTCAGCAGTAGGGGGTGTATCCACTCATTATGGGGAGAGAGAGAGAGCCAATCAGCAGTAGGGGGCATGTCCACTCATGATGGGAGAGGAGAGGGTGAGCTAATCTGCAGTAGGGGGCATGTCCACTCATGATGGGGAGGAGAGAGAGAGAGCCAATTAGCAGTAGAGGGTGCGTCCACTCATGATGGGGAGGAGAGAGAGCCAATCAGCAGTAGAGAGCATGTCCACTCATGATGGGGGAGGAGAGAGAGAGAGCCAATCAGCAGTAGAGGGCATGTCCACTCATGATGGGAGAGGAGAGAGAGAGAGCCAATCAGCAGCAGAGGGCGTGTCCACCCATGATGGGGAGGGTAGGGAGTAGGCTTGTTCGACTTGATGCAGTGATGCGCAGACCGATCGGCGGCTGACTTGAAGCAGTGCATGCCGGTTAGAAATTTTGTCCGACTTGGCTAATACAGCCGGTGCAGCTTCTCTAGAGCGGCTGCACCAGGCTGCACGAACTCTGATGACAACACAGCTGTTCCACAATTGGCCGGATTCACCACATGACAGTGATCACGTGTGTTTCGTGTTAATTCTAAAAACTTCAGCTCCACTAATGCTCACAAATCAGTTTTTTTATAACAGTAAAACCTCTTTTTTATGTAGTCGCAATGTTATATTGTGTCATGTTTATCAAAATAAAACTGATTAAAAACTTCATTGATAGTGTAGGCTTATGTTGAACTTTATTCTTATACAAACAGACGCTGTATTATGCAGTACAGTTTGGGGGCGGAGCAATAATGGCAGGGGTGTGTTTGATTGGGTTGATTTCAACCCATTTGTTTCTCAAAAATCGCTTACTGCACCTTTAAGTGAGTGCCATTTGCTGTCATGTAACAATCTAAACAAAAAAAAGTTATACAAGTAAATATCCAATATCAACTTATATAAGATATGGCAACAATATATTGTACATTCATATTAAATATTCCTATATATTAATAGTTTAATTTTATCCATTATACAATGGGGACATAAGAATGTGCATAGTATGACCCTGGGGTCGTATCTGTGCCGACAGACTGTGGGAGAAACGGAGTCTCTATGCGACACAGCCATTGATGCAGTGCAGTGAGGCGGCACAGCTCTTCACAGCACGCATACACAATCACACACAGCATGAGTGAGAGCCAAGAGACCAGAGCGGCCCACTCCCGGGAGAAGCCACCCTAAATACAGCCTGAGATATAATGGGAGTAAACGCATATCAGATGGACCCAGATGCATTGTGGGATACAGCAGAACAGTCTGTCTGAAATAATCAGCCTGTTCTTTTCTGTCTTGGCAGTTTATCAAATGTTTCTAGTGAAATCACAGTCTCAGAGACGTTTGGAAAAACATGAAAAGGCAGAGGGCAACAGGTACGACAGGTGAAACTGACGTTTTGCAGCAAGAGAGAGCGTTCTTTGTTCTTTAACTAGAACACCGTGTCCAACTTGATCCAAATGGGTTTGACTTGTTGCCATTTACATTACAGCAGAAGTGTCTAGCGCTGTCAGACGGATGCTTTCACTGGGCTTTAGGAGCCTGTTAACAGCACACACACACACACAACAGAAAGATGGCACATTTCACCTGATGACAACAGCATTACACATCTCAGGTGAAAACATTTCTATGTGCCAAAATCATTTTGGATCGATGGATGGAGCTAAAAATTCAGCTTTGATCACAGGAATAAATTACATCTTGAAATATATCAAAATAAAATTTTTAAAAATCAGTTCTTTTAAATTGTAATAATACAGCCACCAGGGAATACCGTTTCCATGAAAGGGTGTACATGGTCTGCAACAATGCTTAGGTAGGTGGTACATGTCAAAGTAACATCCACATGGATGGCAGGACCCATGGTTTCTCAGCAGAACATTGCCCAAAGCATCACACTGCCTCCGCCGGCTTGCCTTCTTCCCATAGTGCATCCTGGTGCCATGTGTTCCCCAGGTAAGTGACGCACACACACCCGGCCATCCACGTGATGTAAAAGAAAACGTGATTCATCAGACCAGGCCACCTTCTTCCATTGCTCCGTGGTCCAGTTCTGATGCTCACGTGCTTTCGGCGGTGGACAGAGGTCAGCATGGGCACCCTGACTGGTTTGCGGCTATGCAGCCCCATACGCAACAAAATGCGATGCACTGTGTATTCTGACACCTTTCTATCAGAACCAGCATTAACTTCTTGAGCAATTTGAGCTACAGTAGCTCGTCTGTTTACCACACAGGCCAGCCTTCGCTCCCCACGTGCATCAATGAGCCTTTTCGCCGGTTCACCACTGTTCCTTCCTTGGAGCACTTTTGATAGATACTGACCACTGCAGACTGGGAACACCCCACAAGAGCTGCAGTTTTGTAGCCTGATGTCGTCATACTCAGATTCCAGTCAGAATATCTGATACTGCTCCATTGGGCTGTGATTATGAGGCGTGTTTCAACCGAACCAGGAAAGAAAATGCCTATGCACTCAATTGGATAGACCTACAACCAATCAGAGCAACGGAGTAAGTGACGTATGTTGAGAGACGCATAGTTGTCAACAGAACTCAACTGCACGCACGCTGGAAGAAGTAGAAGAAGAAGATGATGATGAGTGTAAACGATCTTTGCCAGTGTTGTAAAAAGGATTTCAGGATACACGGAGTACTTACCAACACGATCATCATTTTTGAGAGAAATAGTAAAGGTGAATGCATATACGAACGTTTAGGATTAGAATGAATTCAACCCAAGCGCTCTTTAGTGACGTGGATGATTACGTTACTGTTGATCATCTGTCCATCATCGACAATTTGTCTGAACAGCTCTGGTTTGAGCATAGTTGCTCCACAACGGATCAAGTCCAGACCGAACTTCCCGACCTCAAATGTTGTGGGCAGGGCTAAGTTCGGCTGGCATCCAGGCTAGCATTTTTGGAGATGCTCTAACCCAGTCGTCTAGCCATCACAATTTGGTCCTTGTCAAACTCGCTCAAATCCTTACGCTTGCCCATTTTTTCCTGCTTCTAACACATCAATTTTGAGGACAAATTGTTCACTTGCTGCCTAACATATCCCACCCACTAACAGATGCTGTGATGAAGAGATAATCAGTGTTGTTCACTTCACCTGTCAGTGGTCATAATGTTATGCCTGATCGTTGTATATACACAGGCTAAGAGAGCAAGTCATTATCATATTTCACTCTGTGGCCATAAGGAGAGACCGAAGCACATTTAGAAACAGTATATGATGACATCTATCTTTATGTGCTCTAGATATATACATAGACTGGAGTCTAAGTACAGCACACAATCTGTTTGCATTTGCCTGAGCGTTTATTCATCACTCAAGGCGTTTGAGCTTGAGGGAAGTTGATAGAATGAAGTAAAACTTAACAAACAGAACAAAAAAAGGCCCAAAATGTGAAAACTCAAGCATGCAGGAAGTGGCGCGCGCTGGGCGTGGTGAATGTGGCAGAATCACCACACGTCTGTTCTGCATAATACTGCTGCTTTCTAGACAAACTACAATTACAGAGCGCCGATTCTGTTCCTGCCGCAGACCGGGAGCATGTCCACATGCGGTTTCTGAAGTCTGAAGGACGTGACCGTCACAGGGGTCACAACAGACAAACAGCTTCAGCTCAAACGCTCAACATCTAGAAAAGAATCATTTCCAGAGGAAAAACGAGAGAACTCCTCTCATACAGCGATGCTTTCAGATGGTCATACCATGGAACGTCAAGTACTAAAATAACTGACACAAAATTACATTGACAGTTAACCATAACATTAAAAATGAACATATCATCGGCTGATACCGATATGGTGGCCAATATATATTGTGCATCCCTATTATTTATTATGAATGCATTTCAATGTCATAACATGCATCAGTGGATAACTAGATTATGAGGAAGGGCATCAGAGTCAGTATCTGTGAGGCATGAGCAGGTCCTCAACTCACACTGATTTCATTACACACCGGCAGAGACGCTGACTCACTCCACAGAACTGCACTGTCATACACAGATGTCATGAACTACTGCTCCGTTACAGTTCTGCAAACACACGTATGTGAAGCGTTTTCATTCAGAATCACTGCATAGAAATGGGCAGTGTATCCACACAGTGAGATAGTTTATCGAAGTCTGTCAAGCGTCTTCACTACAGCCAAAGGCAAACACAACCCGCCACTTTAAAAATACATAGAAGGTGCAAAAAGCACATGTAGATTTATTTTTAAACTTGTATGCATTAAAACATTTGAAAAACTGGATAAAAATAAAAGGAAGCCAAGATTTTTGGTGCAGATAAAAGGATCACCGATACAAAGATGTTACATAAACATAGGCTACTTGTGCATGTATAAATTGCGCTTTGCAATTGTGAATGTAAATTTGTTTGTGCATATGCAAATCTAATGTTTCAAGCATGAGGTTATGACATATAAATGAGGTATATATGAAGTTATGCAGATATGTGAATGTGTGAATTAGCTTACACATTTGTGAATCAGATTTTGTAAATAGCTACATAAAAAGGGCATCTTTGTCATTTTAACTGTACATTTAGTCAAATCTATTTTTTGATCAAATTGCACAGGTTTGTAAATGTAAACAGGCAGGACAAAAACTGATTTGTGTCAAAATATCAGAACGGTGCATAAAGACACACAGACCTGCTGCTGTTTATGATGTCACTAATATGAATCAAACAACAATACTAACAAGAAAAAAACACAATCAGAGAAAAAATATCCTGGCTCTTCTAAGCTTTATAATGGGAGTGAATGGTACCAGGTCAGAGGTCATTCTTCCACCGGAACTCGACTCGCGTACGGCCGTTACCGGAAGCCAGTTATAAAAATGTATATTTGTCTTAAACGCATGGCTACGCTTCAGAAGGTCTTTATTAATCTCCTGGAACCGTATGGATTACTTTTACGTTGGATGGATGTGCTTTTTTTGGGCTTCAAAATCCAAGTTTCCATTCACTGCCATTATAAAGCTTGGAAGAGATTTATATTTTTAGTTGTATTTTTTATATAACTCAGATTGTGTTCAGCTGAATGAAGAAAGTTATATACAGTGGGGGAAATAAGCATTGAACGTCAACATTTTTAAAAATTAAACAGTTCCAATTCAAATAAAATTGATCAGACATCGATATTAACTTAAGAAATCTACACAGATCATAACTTCACAATAAATAAAAAAATATGTGCAATAAAGTGAAATGACTTGGGAAACAAGTATTGAACACACTAACTGAAACTGTATTGGTTGCAATGGCAGCTTCAAGGCGCATCCTGTATGACCAAACTTTAAATCTTGAACATTCTGGGGGGTGATCTTCAGTTCCTTCCACAAATGTTCTGTTGGGTTTAGGTCTGGTGATTTACTGGGACTAACAACTTTATTTTCTTCTTCGGGAACCAATTCAAACTCTCCTTTGCGGTGTGTTTTGGATTGTTGTCCTGGTGGAAGGTCCACCAATGTCTCATCAACAAATTCATCTCAAGAATTTCCCAGTACATGGCTCCATTCATCTTCCCTTCAGTACTATGGTTTCTGCCAGTACCATGAGTAGATAAAAGTCACATACCATGAGTCTTCCACCTTCAAACATCACTGTTGGTATGGTATTTTTAGGGTCACATGCAAAGCCATTTCTCCTTAAAACATGGCATGTGGTATTGTTGCCAAATCTTTGTCTCATCTGACCAGACTAAATTCTCCCAGTAATTCAGACCTTTCCAAATGTTGTGTAGAAAACCCAAAATGAGCTTCAACATGCCTTTTCTTCAATAATGGAGCTTTCTGTAGTGAGCGTGCATGGAGGCTGTTCGGTGGAGTGCATTTCCTATTGTTTTCACTGTGACAACTGTACCTGCTGCCTCCAAGTCTTTCTGGACCGCTTTCTGAGTGGTCCTTGGCTCTTGGGCTACTCTTCTGACTAACCTCCCTGATCAGAAATCTTGCAAGGAGCTCCTTTGCATGGCCAGTTGATGGTGGAGTGATGGCCCCAAAATGGCCCCAATGATGCTTACAGAAACATTAAGGAGTTGGGAATTCCTTCTGTAACCAGTACTGTTGTTATGTGGTGCAACAATCTTGTTGTGAAGGTCTTGGGGGAGCTCTTTGCCTCCATCCATCATGAGATGTCCAATACATTCAGAGTGTGTGTACATTGCATTCAGAGTTGGCTTAGCATGCACTAACCCAACAAATTCTAATTTGCACAGGTAGAAGGTAGAACTACTTAGTGAAATCAGTTGCTTTCTTGCCTTGCCTTAGTGTACTACTTTTTCTTAGTGCGTTACCGGTGTCATTTCACTTTATTACACATAACTTTATGGATTGTAGTATTATGATTTCTTTATTTGTATTGATTTCTTGAGCTAATACCAACGTCTGGTCAAAACTTTGTGTGAATTGCTGCATTGGAAATTTGTACAATAAAAAAAAAAAAAAAGTTAACATGTTCAATACTTATTTCCCCCACTGTATACCTATGGTGGCTTGAGGGTGAGTAAATTATGGGATAATTATAATTTTTTGGTGAATTAACCATTTAAGACAGCCTCTGATCACAGCGATGTAGATCTGTTTGCACCAGCTCTGCAATTCGGCACTATCTATCTAAATTACGGCATATGCCTTCAATGCAAAATGCTGAACAGTTAGTTCATGCGTTCATGACCTCAAGGCTAGATTATTGTAATGCTCTACTGGGTGGTTGCCCTGCTCGCTTAATAAACAAACTGCAGCTGGTCCAAAACGCAGCAGCTAGAGTTCTTACTAGAACCAGGAAGTATGACCATATTAGCCCGGTTCTGTCAACACTGCACTGGCTCCCTATTAAACATCGCATACATTTTAAAATCTTGCTTATTATTTACAAAGCACTAAATGGTTTAGCTCCCCAGTACTTGAGCGAGCTCTTAACGCATTATAATCCATCACGTCTATTGTGGTCTCAAAACTCTGGCCAGTTGATAATACCTAGAATATCAAAATCAACTGCAGGCGGTCGATCCTTTTCATATTTAGCACCTAAACTCTGGAACAGTCTTCCTAGCATTGTTCGGGAAGCAGGCGCAGACAAGGTTTTTTTCTCCATTCTGTCACCTGATGGAGTTTTGGTTCCTTGCCACCACCACCTCTGTCGCTTTTGGCTTGCTTAGATGGGGACACTAAATATGCAACTATACTACTGGTCTGCCTGCATTGATACCATTGGATGAGAATTGAACTGAGCTGGACGATGACATCACTGTTTTCTCCAGAATTTAGTTATCACTGTAAAGCTTCTTTGAAACAATCTGGATTGTAAAAAACGTTATATAAAAAAAGGTGACTTGAGATGATAGGCCTATTGAGACATTCAAGAAAATCATTACAAACAGAAAGACGTATAGTACAGAGAAATTTTATGTCGGAGTGGGATTTGAGCGAATGTCGTTTACAGACGAGCTTGAGCGGTACACACCGCTCCGCTCACATGCTCCGTCACTCTGACTAGTATTGACTTTAATTTCCTGTAACAGACACTGAGATTTGACTCTGTGACCAGTAAACAACAAAATGCATCTCTGTAGTCGTCTGAAACACTGATGAACATGCTGATCAAAAAGACCTAAAGAACAGATTCATCAATAAAGCTCTTCTTCCATTGATCATCTGTCAGTTAACTGTCTACTTCAAGCACAGAATGCCACTAAAACAATTGACACACACAACTGAAATCCTCATCACGAAAACAATTTTGGTAAGTGTCTGAGGCTAATGCTGACACAGCTCTTCACACACGCACTTGCCGCCCTCAGTTGTGCTGAATGCCGCGTGTATCATGTGCATGATTACATCTTGACAAATCACTGTTAGTCAAAACTGTCCTATCCAGGGATGACGACACACGACTTTGCCGTTGCTTCTTTTATGCACCTCTTCCCTTATGAGCCTACATTTAAAATCATAAGGTTGCACTACGAATTACTTATCCATCAGTTTCACTGAATGAGCTGTACAATTTCCTTCATGTTTTATTTTCAGACATCAGGAGAATAACGTAACGCTTGGTATTTTAATGTAATATATAGTATCACAAGAATATCTGTGGCAAGAGCTCTTTTCAATGCATTCTTTTCCTCCTGCTTATTTTTTCCCCCCTTTGTATTCCACTGTAACATTATGAAGAAAAAAAATACTGCACATTTGTGGTCTGCTCTCCCGATTTAATTTACGATATATCCCATGAATACTGGAATGCACTGAGAATCTCTTGTTTTTCTCCCCAAAACCTCATGTCTATTTCCAGGTTTGTTTTTTCACACGGATGTTTTAAAATATAATCGTCCCCCCTTTATACTTATCCCTATTAGCAGTGTTTACTGTAACGTTTCTAAAGCAGGTAAATACAATATTTACTGTCTGTCAACATGACAGAAATCACTTTGAAATATTATCACTCAATGTTCCAGTAAATTAACATTTTTGATTAAGGCAAAGTATGTTACATAATACAGACAAATATTACTACAGTGATATTGAAAGGTAAAGTTCACCCAAAAATGAAAACTCTTATTATTTACTCCAAACCCGTAAGACTTTCGTTCATCTTCTGAACACAAATGAAGATCTTTTTTAAGAAATCTGAGAGCTTACCGTCCCTCCATTGACAGCTACGCAACTACCACTTTGACGCTTCAGAAAGTTCATAAGATCGTAAAACTAATCCATGAATTGAGCGGTTTAGTCCAAATGTTCTGAAGAGACTCAATCGCTTTATATGATGAACAGATTGAATTTAGACTTTTATTCACATTTAAGCAAACATTCTGCGTAACACGAGAATGAACCTCATTGGTTCTTGCTGAAGCTCAAACGTGCTGCGTAACACGAGAATGAACCTCATTGGTTCTCGCTGAAGCTCAAACGTGCTGCGTAACACGAGAATGAACCTCATTGGTTCTTGCTGAAGCTCAAACGTGCTGCGTAACACGAGAATGAACCTCATTGGTTCTCGCTGAAGCTCAAACGTGCTGCGTAACACAAGATTGAACCTCATTGGTTCTCGCTGAAGCTCAAACGTGCTGCGTAACACGAGAATGAACCTCATTGGTTCTCGCAGAAGCTCAAACGTGCTGCGTAACACCAGAATGAACCTCATTGGTTCTCGCTGAAGCTCAAACGTGCTGCGTAACACGAGAATGAACCTCATTGGTTCTCGCAGAAGCTCAAACGTGCTGCGTAACACCAGAATGAACCTCATTGGTTCTCGCTGAAGCTCAAACGTGCTGCGTAACACGAGAATGAACCTCATTGGTTCTCGCTGAAGCTCAAACGTGCTGCGTAACACGAGAATGAACCTCATTGGTTCTCGCTGAAGCTCAAACGCGCTGCGTAACACGAGAATGAACCTCATTGGTTCTCGCTGAAGCTCAAACGTGCTGCGTAACACGAGATTGAACCTCATTGGTTCTCGCTGAAGCTCAAACGTGCTGCGTAACACGAGAATGAACCTCATTGGTTCTCGCAGAAGCTCAAACGCGCTGCGTAACACGAGAATGAACCTCATTGGTTCTCGCTGAAGCTCAAACGTGCTGCGTAACACGAGAATGAACCTCATTGGTTCTCGCTGAAGCTCAAACGCGCTGCGTAACACGAGAATGAACCTCATTGGTTCTCGCTGAAGCTCAAACGTGCTGCGTAACACGAGAATGAACCTCATTGGTTCTCGCTGAAGCTCAAACGTGCTGCGTAACACGAGAATGAACCTCATTGGTTCTCGCTGAAGCTCAAACGTGCTGCGTAACACGAGAATGAACCTCATTGGTTCTCGCTGAAGCTCAAACGTGCTGCGTAACACCAGAATGAACCTCATTGGTTCTCGCTGAAGCTCAAACGCGCTGCGTAACACGAGAATGAACCTCATTGGTTCTCGCTGAAGCTCAAACGTGCTGCGTAACACGAGATTGAACCTCATTGGTTCTCGCTGAAGCTCAAACGTGCTGCGTAACACGAGAATGAACCTCATTGGTTCTCGCAGAAGCTCAAACGCGCTGCGTAACACGAGAATGAACCTCATTGGTTCTCGCTGAAGCTCAAACGTGCTGCGTAACACGAGAATGAACCTCATTGGTTCTCGCTGAAGCTCAAACGCGCTGCGTAACACGAGAATGAACCTCATTGGTTCTCGCTGAAGCTCAAACGTGCTGCGTAACACGAGAATGAACCTCATTGGTTCTCGCTGAAGCTCAAACGTGCTGCGTAACACGAGAATGAACCTCATTGGTTCTCGCTGAAGCTCAAACGTGCTGCGTAACACGAGAATGAACCTCACTGGTTCTCGCTGAAGCTCAAACGTGCTGCGTAACACGAGAATGAACCTCATTGGTTCTTGCTGAAGCTCAAACGTGCTGCGTAACACGAGAATGAACCTCATTGGTTCTTGCTGAAGCTCAAACGTGCTGCGTAACACGAGAATGAACCTCATTGGTTCTCGCAGAAGCTCAAACGTGCTGCGTAACACCAGAATGAACCTCATTGGTTCTCGCTGAAGCTCAAACGTGCTGCGTAACACGAGAATGAACCTCATTGGTTCTCGCTGAAGCTCAAACGTGCTGCGTAACACGAGAATGAACCTCATTGGTTCTCGCTGAAGCTCAAACGTGCTGCGTAACACGAGAATGAACCTCATTGGTTCTTGCTGAAGCTCAAACGTGCTGCGTAACACGAGAATGAACCTCATTGGTTCTTGCTGAAGCTCAAACGTGCTGCGTAACACGAGAATGAACCTCATTGGTTCTCGCAGAAGCTCAAACGTGCTGCGTAACACCAGAATGAACCTCATTGGTTCTCGCTGAAGCTCAAACGTGCTGCGTAACACGAGAATGAACCTCATTGGTTCTCGCTGAAGCTCAAACGTGCTGCGTAACACGAGAATGAACCTCATTGGTTCTCGCTGAAGCTCAAACGTGCTGCGTAACACGAGAATGAACCTCATTGGTTCTTGAGGAAGCTCAAACGTGCTGCGTAACACGAGAATGAACCTCATTGGTTCTCGCTGAAGCTCAAACGTGCTGCGTTCCTCTCCCGCATGGTTTGGAACGATATGAGGGTGAGGAATTCATGACAGAATTTTCATTTTTGGGTGAACTTTCCCTTTTATGCTGCGAAAATAATCAAGCTTTTGGGGTTATTCATGGTCTGTTGTAGTAATTTGTAAATGCTTTTACATCACTAAATTTTCATACTTTTAATGTTCAATGGTTGAAGGGTGAGTAGAATAATGTCATCTCATTGTACCCAGTTTTTGAAATGCTTATTATTGCGTTCATAAAGCGAAGCTTTCACTGTTAACGGAAGTTAATCTCCCATAAATCGCGCAAAGCGTCATGGGCCGTAGGGAAATGGTTGCGTCGTGATTGTTTGCCCCGCCCATTGTGAAATCTTATTGGTCTAAATAAAAACCCAGTTACAATATCCTTTCAGGCTGTAAATTTGTCCCGTAGCTAGGCATTTTCAACATAGACACATTATTTGTTGCTGAAAACTTAAGGTTTGGACACATTGCTTATAGGACACATTGTTACTGTATTAAGGTAATAAATTAAATGTACTGAAGCAGTGCAAAAAAATATGAATGTCTTAATTTTTTATGCAATCCATAATTGTAATTGTATGGTGAAATATGACTCGCACACGTGCATGTGTGCAGCAGGTGACAAGTGCATGAGTGCACATCATAACGCACACTAGAGCTAGTGCCCTACCTGAGCGCCACCCGGACTGTGCTCTCGTCCTGTCCGCTCGACATGATTCAGATCTGCATCGATCGCACGACAGCCCGATCGACCCTGGAAGTGCGCAGCACCTTTAAGACGATGGTAGTGTCCAGCTCATGTGCGGATCACCTCTGCCATGGTCAAGGCTGTGATTCACGTGCACCCGCTACAGCAGCGATGCATTACGATCACGCATGTTCATTCGCTCATGCACTCGTCCATACGGCGATCCCGTGCTGGTGCTGCGCGTGTCCTGATCTCATCTGATCTACATGCCCACTTCATGAAGTCCCAGCCGCAATGCGTCACCAAACCACGCCCCCTTGACGACCCCTGGAGGGTGACGTCATTATACGCATGCAAATCAGTCGATTCGACTTCTTATTATGATAGACATAATAGTGTAAATATTCTTTGTCAGATTATTTTGTATTGATTTCCGAACATGCAGATAGTACCTGCAGTGATATGCATATTTCTTATTTCTTTTCTTTTTTACTTTGAAGTCATTTCTGTCAAATTTATTTGAAACCTAAAAATATAAACCATGTTTTAATATTTATACAAAATATTTTGATATATTTATCATGTAACAATTTGTTTTGTTGATTATGCCTCTTAAAAATAAGTTAACAATTAAAATATGTTTTTATACAGTTTAATATTAATGAAGAGTAAGGATAATTGGTAGGCCTATGTCATTTATTTTATTATTTATTTTGTTGAATATTGTATCATAAATATATCTTACACTGTAACCTTATACTTTTTGTGTACGTGTTCATTGCTTTTCTGAGATAAACATACAAATAACAAAATAATTGAATTAAATAATAAAAAAGATGTACAACCTAGTTGCAAACTGTAGAATTATACACGCACACACACACACACACACTCACACTCACACACACACACTCACTCACACACACACACACACACTGACACACTCACTCACACACACACAAACTCACACATACACACACACACACTCGCTCACACAAACTCACACTCTATCACATGCACACACAAACTCACTATCTCACACGCAAACACACATACACACACACAGACTCACACAAACTCACTCACACACAAACTCACTCTCACTCACACACACACACACACACTCACTCTCTCTCACACACTCTCACACAAACACACATACACACAGTCTCTCTCACACACACAAACACTCTCTCACACACAAACACACAGACTCACACACACGCACACAAACTCTCACACACACACATGCACACAAACTCACACACACTCTCTCACACACACACACTCTCACACAAACACACATACACAGTCTCTCTCACACACACTCTCTCACACACAAACACACATACACACACTCTCTCTCTCACACACTCTCACACACACACAGACTCACACACACGCACACACAAACTCACCCTCACTCACACACACTCTCACACGCACACAAACACACATAAACACACTCTCTCACACACAAACACACATACACACACACACTCTCACACACACACACACACACACTCACTCTCTCTCACACACACGCACACAAACTCACACACACTCTCACACAAACACACATACACAGTCTCTCTCACACACACTCTCACACACAAACACACATACACACACTCTCTCTCTCACACACACACTTTGTGTTTTCATGTTTTATGGGGACATTCCATAGACATAATGATTTTTATACTGTACAAACTGACACATTATTAATCACTTGCACTGTAAATTGTTTAAAAGTTTGAGTATATTCAATAGCTAGGGCAAAAGAAATGATTATTATAAATCATATCCAGTGTCTAGTGTGTGTGTCGATGATGACAACGCAGTGTTGGGCGCTCTCGTGTGGTACGCCTGTGTTTTCTCAGCCCGAATCAATGCACTGAAATATCACAATAAACAGCACTGGTTTATTTATAGCACATTTAAATATTAACTTGAGTGCATGTATTATAGATTAAGGTCACAGATCTTAGTAAGCGGGATTTGGTGCAATGTTGTCAAATGTGTAAAAGTTCACTGGTTGTCACAGTTCTCGATGCACGTTCAGCTTTAGATCACTGAGTGCAGGACAGTGCTGGTAATAGAGGTAATAGTTCGGCACCAGAGCTCTAGTGTCCTGACCTCCTGCCAAACCGCAGTGTCCAGTTACTCGCTCTCAGATGACCAGAGCCGGCCTTCACTGCAGGAGACACACACTCAAGTACAGTACCAGTACTGTACACCTCAGCTTCCTGAGACACAAATCACATGTTGTTTGTCGAGAAAACTAGATTTTAGGGGGCATTTACACTACACCATTTTCAACTAAAAGCGAAAGTGTTGTGTGTTTTGGCTGTTCATTTACATGACAACAGTGTTTTGGGGGCACGTTTTTGAAAACGATACCATTATTGTAAACAGACATTCAACGCATGCGCAGTTTTGAGCAATCTCTGGCCATGAGTTACAACCATAGACTGTAAAAAAATATGGACATAGTGTCCGTGACGTCACCCGTAGGTTTCTGAAGAGCATTTTTGAAGCCTAAAGTGGGCGAAGCCAGCCGTCGCCATCTTGGCAGCGCGTCACTCCCGGATAACTGAAAATGGGTAAAGAGTCGGGACGTGGGTGGAGCTGAGGTGCCTGGTTGCTGAAACCACGCCCTCCTAGCTCGACCATAGTGGCAATCCACCTGTCACTCAAGTGGCCACGCCCTTAATTATGCAGAACTTTAAGGCTTTTAATATAATTTAAACGGATGAGTTCACCCCCCTCACAGTTGTCCTGAAGGGCAAAATTAGCTATATAAACCAAAACCACTTTTTGTACCAGGCTGTAAACACATTATTTTCTGCTGTAAAGTTGAGCATTTTAACATGGGGAAGATACAGATTTGACTCCCTTTGGGAGCCTCTCTTTAGAGGCCAGTCGAGGAATTGCAGTCACTTCTGTGTTGGCTTCAAGAGAGACCGCGGGAGGTTGCCGCTTGGTTACAACCCATGTAAATACTGCAAAAAAATTAAATGCGCATGTGCGACCTGCGCGTACAAAGTATGCACCATTACAAAATCCGGCGGCGCGCACATACTCTTCTGATGACGAAATTCGCGCCACACACACTGTACCCTGAGCCTTGCGTATGCGTAAAAAGCGAAGTATACTTTGGCCTTAAAGACGCATAGTTTCTTTACAAAGTGTCATCACCATCTACTGGCCTGGCATGAATACTACAGTGTTTTTAATCGTTATCGCAGATCCGTGTGAACAGGGATAGTTTTGACAATGTTGCGAAAAAAGCAAAGGAAAAACTTTTCTGTTTTTAGTACATCGCTGTTGTGTAAACGTACCCTTAGGGCCCTATCATACACCTGGCGCAATGTGACAAGGGTTTTTGCTAGTTTCAGCCCGACGCAGTTATCATTTTCACGTGCAGCTCCACGTTTAAATAGCAAATGCACTCGCGCCGTCTGTTCACACATGGGCGTGCTGGTCTGAAAACCAGGTGTGTTCAGGAGCATTGTTGACACGTTGCTATTTTGAGGAACTGAAAACGACTATGGTATTTTTTGTGTTATTTACAGGGTGTGTTAGTAATATGAGCCTATAGCGGTGCACAACGCGCGTACACTCTGCTTATTACACACACAGGAACGCGCAGCAGCACACACACACACACACGTTTAAATATTACAAATAAAAGGATTCCTCTCTGGAGAAGCGTTCAGTCTTCCGCCATGTAAATAGTGAATCCGCCAAATGGCTTTTAAAGGGAATGGGAGATGAGACTCTGATTGGTTTATTGCACGTTACGCCCAAAACACACCCATGACTCATTAAGAGACGAGGTACAACCCTTTTGGATCATGCGCCGGGTCCTGCAACAGTTTTTTCCGTCGTTAAACTAGCAAAAGTGGACACGCCCTAAGTGCAGCTGCGACGTGAGCTTCAGACCATGCGCTCAGATCCTTAAAATAGGGCCCTTAATCTTGTTGTCTAATAAACCTGGCATTGTATATTATGAATATGAATTGCTTTTGTTCATTAAGTAGCTTTGGATAAAAGTTTCTGCTAAATGCATAAACATAAAATTAGTCTAGTATGAAATTTAGGTCATTTTAAACAAATAAAAAACAAACAAAAAAATTATTTTACTCATGGTAAAATTTGTTGTAATATTTAATTAAACAATCTTTATTATACATTTAAACAAAATATATGTTTATAGCAAGAAAATACAAATTCACATTTTAGAATCCCAAATTCCATCCTGAATCCCAGATTTGCAAAAATGCCCCACTTTATATTAGGTGTCTTTAACTACTATGTACTTACATTAAAAAATAAGTACATTGGTTTTAAGATGTAACGGAGGGTCAATAGTGTTATTATGCAAACTACAGAAATTAATTACAGCTGTAATTACATGCAGGTATTTTTTTAATATTAGTACAATGTAAATTATTTTATACTTTATTTTAAATTATATTATTCTGTGGTCCAGAGGTGTGAAAAAAAACAAAACAGATTTGATGTTCACACAATACTGTGTATGTAAAGTCATTGAAACACAGAGGGTGGTGGATCAGGGCTAAATGAGGGCTACAGAGGTCAAACAGGGTCAGATCGGGACATGACTGAACAGGTTTCAGTCTGACAGAGCTGAGACTTACAGACTTACACCACCTCCTTAAAAAAGATTTTAGATTTATTCATATAAAAACGTACAAGTACAGCATTGCAGTTATCAGCAGCAATATCAACTTCATAGAGTCACGTCAGGAATTGATCTAAACATTAGAACGCGGCTAAACTATTGAGATGTTCTGTGATTGAGAACAAGCTCCTCTAATCTGATGCATGTACCAGAAATGACTTGTGCACAGCATGTTTCTGTACCAGAAAGAAAGACACATTTCAAAACTCCCAAATAAGTGTAAAATCTGCATCAGAAATTAAATATGATACAACAGTTTGATTATTTCCAAACAATCAATCTTCAAGTCCATCGAGGGCATCATTACTGCAACTGCAAGAAATGTAATATATATATATATATATATATATATATATATATATATATATATATATATATATATATATATATATATATATATATATATATATATATATATATATATATATATATATATATATATATATAAAAATAAAACAGTTGAGTTGACATTAATTGAATTGATCCACACAACAAGACTGAAGCTCTATTAACATCTTCCCATTACCACTGACCTTTTTTTTAACTTGTTCCTCAGTTAATAATAAGAAGCAAAAATGCAGTATTTAATGCATAAAAATAATCTATTTCATATTATTTGGAAAAGCTTTTTACTGATACTCACTGATATGTAGGAAATTCTGCCCTCTGGTTCCAAAGTAGAATAATGCAACGCTCCCAACTCCAATCTGGGCTGGAACATGAAACACTGGCAGTTTCATTCAGCTGCAGTCTAATGTAATACCAACGGCCAGATTTACTAAACAGGGCAGATTAGCGTGAGAGCGCAATCCTATAAAAGCACCAATGGGAGTGGACAGTTCAGCGCGTGATCTACTGACGACACACATATGAAAGAACGCAGACGCAGCCGGATCATTTCCATAATGACCAACACAATCTACCAAGAGCAGCGCAAATTAGTGTCTGGTTGGTCAAAAATGACCAGTTTTTATTTTAATGAAATGATTGCACTATATTTTATTTTTATTTAATATTTTGTTAGATATGTAAAAATTTGTACTTCAGATTATTGCTGAAGTGAATTTTTTTTTTTAAAGTGAACTTGAAAAAAGTTATAAAACTACACATTTATTGTCATGAAAAATGCACAAAAATACATATATATTTTCTAGGGATGCACCAATAAAAACATTTTGGCCGATATCAATAATTCTTTATATTTGAAAGCCATTAACCGATATTTTGACCGATAAATCAAATTTTTTTAATATCATTTTTTATTGCTGAAGTGAAAAGAGTAAAAAAAACTTGAAACTTGAAAAAAGTTATAAAATTATGTTTATTGTTATGAAAAATGCACAAAAACTTCTTAAATTAAATACATATTTTCTAGGGATGCACGATATGAACATTGTGGCCAATACCGATAATTCTTTACATTTGAAAGCCAATAACCAATATTTTGACTGATATATAATTTTTGAGAGCCTGATTACAAAAACAAAAGTCTCACCATTAAATCCATGCCACAAGCATTATAATTTTATGTAGCTTATATGACAGACTTGCGCTGCACATGTTGCACTGAACTGTATTTCCATTTAGAAGTGATTCCAATCATATTTCAAGCAATTTAAAACCATCATGGTGAACATCTGAAGGAAATCAATCCATTATTTATCGGCTTTAATATATTGGCCACGTTTTCTTATTGGGCAGATAGCGATAACATTAAAAAATATAGCTGCAAGCAGCAACTATCAGGAAGCAAACAAGGAAGCTATCAGCAGACCAACTGCAAAAATGAGTCAAGACATTTGGAGACAACTTTAAGCAAAAAGGTTAAAAACCCATAAATACATTGAGTTGTATAGAGCCAATTTCATGTTTTGTTTAATTATAGCACCACCAAGTGGCGCAGTCCCACTACTTTTTTTTGTGTGTCCTCAGAGTACCCCCATACACAAGCGTGTCAAATTTGGTAAAAAAAAAAAAATCTCATTCCGTTTAGGAGTTATCGACATTTGTATTTATGAGGCTATGAACACACAAAAATAATGCACAACTGATTTTGATTGCATCTTTTTGCCACTTACTATAAAAATGTTGACATTTGGCCTAAAGCATTTACTCAAACTGCTGATTCCGATTTTCCTACGGTTTTGAAGATGTTTGCGAAAGTTGTTAAATCGCAATGCTGAACAAACCATATGGTGAAACCTAGCATGTTTGGTATCATTAAAATCGGCAAGGATTCAGGAATCGAAGAATGTAACTCCCATGAAAATTTTAAAGTTTAAAGTTATAAGCATGTGAATATTTGATTTTACCACTAGGTGGCACTGGCTCAAAACTTCTCAGGGTCCTCCAGAGCATCCCATGATGACCCCCCATACCGAGTTTCGTAACGATACGCGAATGCATTCATGAAATACCGCATTTTCTACAAAATTAAAAATGGCAGATGCCCAAAATGGCCGAACCTAACGAGAGCACTTTTATGATTTTTGGGCAAACCGTTCAGAAGTTATAAGCAAAAATAGCCATTTTATAGCGACCAAACACAGCATGTAGCCTCAGGTCATGCTTGTGATGATCTGTACCAAGTTTGGTCAGAATACGATAAAGTGTTGCGGAGATACAGGCTTATGTCTATTTTCGCAAGCGCTACGTAAAATTCATTCACACATTATTAAAAAACACTGAATTGACTTGAATACCATAACTTTTTGTTAGCATTGTCTGAAGATGATCTGGTGAATTTTTTTGCGCAAATCACATAAACTGTCTAGGAGGCTTGAAGTGCAATCGGATCGGATCGGAGCCAAGGAATCAGAGGAAAAAAGAATTTTGTTACGGTTGAAAAGTTATTAGCATAAACGTAAGTGCAAATTTGGACAGTTGGTGGCGCTAGAGGGATTGATTTATTGACTCCAAATATGCTATGGTGACATTTCAGACTGTCCTCTATCTGTGTGCCAAATTTCATAACTTTCCCACAAGCAGTTCTATGGGCTGCCATAGACTTCCAGAGCGGACTTCGCTTCTTCGGTGCTTGGCCCCTAATTACCATATATGGGCGGATACCGATGGTGGCCAATATATTGTGCATCCCTAATATTTTCCAAAACACGTTTCACTCTAAAACTGTGAGAAAATCAAAGCCATAAATCTAAACAAGTTGTGTTCCAAATTTGAGGTTGACATCAGTAAGATTTCTGGATTCGTCTTCCATTCGTTTCCAATGCGGTCATATTTGATTTATTTTATTTTAGTAAATCTGGCCCCAAGTGTACAAAATCATTGGTCACCACCACCACTACGTGCCCACATCCTGAAACCACACCCACAATTCAGCCAAAATGAAAAATCTGCCATTATTTATCACCAGTTTTGCAGTTTTTTTTATTTTTATTTTACATTTTTTTATACAAATGTTTATATACATTTATATATTTTTATATGTTATCATATAAGTGCGTTTTTTGGAGTTCATTGTCACTATAAACTGTCACTATAAAAACAAAAATATTTTATTCGTAAAATTGGAAATACATGAGGGGGACAGAATTTTCCTTTTTGGGTGAATTATTCCTTTAATGTGTGTCTAAATGGAGTTTGAATATGAGAATGAGATTTGAGGGGAAAAAAAGAACAGTTCATGAGCATAATTCATTTTTGTGTCAAATATTCATTCAAAGTTTAGTATTAGAATTTCAAGAAGATGAATGTACAGCTCTACACACTGTGAAAAGAACAAACTCTATTTGCTAGTCCCAATAGTTTATGTATATGCACATGGGTCGCACTCCAGAGCTCTGATTTGTATAACAATCACTTCCTGTTAACATAAATCCAGTCAGGCCTGCTGTGCTCGAAACACCCTTTCCTTAAGTAAACAAAACACTAACACTGTTCATCTGTACATGTGCAAATACAGTCGCCACAGAAATATCAGATAACATCTTCATAGAATATATTGTTTAACAAGAATCTATGTAGTTAAATTAAATCAGTACTGTGTAAGTCAACTAGAATGTTGAATCTCTGGAATGAGAACTAAAGCATCCCGCACACCATGAATCATTCTCATCAGGAAAGACAGAGCAAAATGTTGTGCTAAAGATCTAGTCATCATCAGTAACGTCTCCGTCAGAGCGGTAGTTTCCTCCCTTTACCCTGATGTAATGAACGCCTTGACTGCCACTGGCTCCACAGCTGCAGAGTCGTCTACTGAACAGAGACTCGATCTCCTCCAAACGCAGACCCTTGGTCTCCGGCAGACAGCCCAGCACAAACACAAAGCCCAGCAGAGCCAGACTGGAGTACAGGAAGAACGCACCTGGACAAAAGACATATACAAGAGGAAAAATAAGATAATTTTATCATTTTCATTAACACAATTTAACAATAGTCTACATACAAGTATACGGTAAAGTTCACCCAAAAATGAAAATTGTGTCAGTATTTACTCACCCTTATGTCGTTCCAAACCCATAAGACTTTCGTTCATTTTCTGAACACAAATGAAGATCTTTTTGATGAAATCTGAGAGCTTTCTGTCCCTCCATTGACAGCTACACAACTACCACTTTAATGCTTCAGAAAGTTCATAAAGAGATCGTAAAACTAATCTATGAATTGAGCGGTTTAGTCCAAGTGTTCTAAAGAGACTCAATCGCTTTATATGATGAACAGATTGAATTTAGACTTTTATTCACATTTAAACATTGTTCAGCGAACATAAAAAGAAGGAGAATAAACAAAAGTGCTGCGTAACACGAGAATGAACCTCATTGGTTCTTGCTGAAGCTCAAACGTGCTGCGCAACACAAGAATGAACCTCATTGGTTCTCGCTGAAGCTCAAGCGTGCTGCGTAACACGAGAATAAACCTCATTGGTTCTCGCTGAAGCTCAAACGTGCTGCGTAACACGAGAATGAACCTCATTGGTTCTCGCTGAAGCTCAAACGTGCTGCGTAACACGAGAATGAACCTCATTGGTTCTCGCTGAAGCTCAAACGTGCTGCGTAACACGAGAATGAACCTCGTTGGTTCTCGCTGAAGCTCAAACGTGCTGCGCAACACGAGAATGAACCTCGTTGGTTCTCGCTGAAGCTCAAACGTGCTGCGTAACACGAGAATGAACCTCATTGGTTCTCGCTGAAGCTCAAACGTGCTGCGTAACACGAGAATGAACCTCATTGGTTCTCGCTGAAGCTCAAACGTGCTGCGTAACACGAGAATGAACCGCATTGGTTCTCGCTGAAGCTCAAACGTGCTGCGAAACACGAGAATGAACCTCATTGGTTCTCGCTGAAGCTCAAACGTGCTGCGTTACACAAGAATGAACCTCATTGGTTCTCGCTGAAGCTCAAACGTGCTGCGCAACACAAGAATGAACCTCGTTGGTTCTCGCTGAAGCTCAAACGTGCTGCGTAACACGAGAATGAACCTCGTTGGTTCTCGCTGAAGCTCAAACGTGCTGCGTAACACGAGAATGAACCTCATTGGTTCTCGCTGAAGCTCAAACGTGCTGCGTAACACGAGAATGAACCTCATTGGTTCTCGCTGAAGCTCAAACGTGCTGCGTAACACCAGAATGAACCTCGTTGGTTCTCGCTGAAGCTCAAACGTGCTGCGCAACACGAGAATGAACCTCATTGGTTCTCGCTGAAGCTCAAACGTGCTGCGTAACACGAGAATGAACCTCATTGGTTCTCGCTGAAGCTCAAACGTGCTGCGTAACACGAGAATGAACCTCATTGGTTCTCGCTGAAGCTCAAACGTGCTGCGTAACACGAGAATGAACCTCATTGGAATGAACACCAGAATTAACCTCGTTGGTTCTCGCTGAAGCTCAAACGTGCTGCGTAACACAAGAATGAACCTCATTGGTTCTCGCTGAAGCTCAAACGTGCTGCGTAACACGAGAATGAACCTCATTGGTTCTCGCTGAAGCTCAAACGTGCTGCGTAACACGAGAATGAACCTCATTGGTTCTCGCTGAAGCTCAAACGTGCTGCGTAACACGAGAATGAACCTCATTGATTCTCGCTGAAGCTCAAACTTGCTGCGTAACACGAGAATGAACCTCGTTGGTTCTCGCTGAAGCTCAAACGTGCTGCGTAACACGAGAATGAACCTCATTGGTTCTCGCTGAAGCTCAAACGTGCTGCGTAACACAAGAATGAACCTCATTGGTTCTCGCTGAAGCTCAAACGTGCTGCGCAACACAAGAATGAACCTCGTTGGTTCTCGCTGAAGCTCAAACGTGCTGCGTAACACGAGAATGAACCTCGTTGGTTCTCGCTGAAGCTCAAACGTGCTGCGTAACACGAGAATGAACCTCATTGGTTCTCGCTGAAGCTCAAACGTGCTGCGTAACACGAGAATGAACCTCATTGGTTCTCGCTGAAGCTCAAACGTGCTGCGTAACACCAGAATGAACCTCGTTGGTTCTCGCTGAAGCTCAAACGTGCTGCGCAACACGAGAATGAACCTCATTGGTTCTCGCTGAAGCTCAAACGTGCTGCGTAACACGAGAATGAACCTCATTGGTTCTCGCTGAAGCTCAAACGTGCTGCGTAACACGAGAATGAACCTCATTGGTTCTCGCTGAAGCTCAAACGTGCTGCGTAACACGAGAATGAACCTCATTGGAATGAACACCAGAATTAACCTCGTTGGTTCTCGCTGAAGCTCAAACGTGCTGCGTAACACAAGAATGAACCTCATTGGTTCTCGCTGAAGCTCAAACGTGCTGCGTAACACGAGAATGAACCTCATTGGTTCTCGCTGAAGCTCAAACGTGCTGCGTAACACGAGAATGAACCTCATTGGTTCTCGCTGAAGCTCAAACGTGCTGCGTAACACGAGAATGAACCTCATTGATTCTCGCTGAAGCTCAAACTTGCTGCGTAACACGAGAATGAACCTCGTTGGTTCTCGCTGAAGCTCAAACGTGCTGCGTAACACGAGAATGAACCTCATTGGTTCTCGCTGAAGCTCAAACGTGCTGCGTAACACGAGAATGAACCTCATTGGTTCTCGCTGAAGCTCAAACGTGCTGCGTAACACGAGAATGAACCTCATTGGAATGAACACCAGAATTAACCTCGTTGGTTCTCGCTGAAGCTCAAACGTGCTGCGTAACACGAGAATGAACCTCATTGGTTCTCGCTGAAGCTCAAACGTGCTGCGTAACACGAGAATGAACCTCATTGGTTCTCGCTGAAGCTCAAACGTGCTGCGTAACACGAGAATGAACCTCATTGATTCTCGCTGAAGCTCAAACTTGCTGCGCAACACAAGAATGAACCTCGTTGGTTCTCGCTGAAGCTCAAACGTGCTGCGCAACACAAGAATGAACCTCATTGGTTCTCGCTGAAGCTCAAACGTGCTGCGCAACACAAGAATGAACCTCATTGGTTCTCGCTGAAGCTCAAACGTGCTGCGTAACACGAGAATGAACCTTGTTGGTTCTCGCTGAAGCTCAAACATGCTGCGTAACACGAGAATGAACCTCATTGGTTCTCGCTGAAGCTCAAACGTGCTGCGTAACACGAGAATGAACCTCGTTGGTTCTCGCTGAAGCTCAAACGTGCTGCGTAACACCAGAATGAACCTCGTTGGTTCTCGCTGAAGCTCAAACGTGCTGCGCAACACGAGAATGAACCTCATTGGTTCTCGCTGAAGCTCAAACGTGCTGCGTAACACGAGAATGAACCTCATTGGTTCTCGCTGAAGCTGAAACGTGCTGCTTAACACGAGAATGAACCTCATTGGTTCTCGCTGAAGCTCAAACGTGCTGCGTAACACGAGAATGAACCTCATTGGTTCTCGCTGAAGCTCAAACGTGCTGCGTAACACGAGAATGAACCTCATTGGTTCTCGCTGAAGCTCAAACGTGCTGCGTAACACGAGAATGAACCTCACTGGTTCTCGCTGAAGCTCAAACGTGCTGCGCAACACGAGAATGAACCTCATTGGTTCTCGCTGAAGCTCAAACGTGCTGCGTAACACGAGAATGAACCTCATTGGTTCTCGCTGAAGCTCAAACGTGCTGCGTAACACGAGAATGAACCTCATTGGAATGAACACCAGAATTAACCTCGTTGGTTCTCGCTGAAGCTCAAACGTGCTGCGCAACACGAGAATGAACCTCATTGGTTCTCGCTGAAACTCAAACGTGCTGCGTAACACGAGAATGAACCTCATTGGTTCTCGCTGAAGCTCAAACGTGCTGCGTAACACGAGAATGAACCTCATTGGTTCTCGCTGAAGCTCAAACGTGCTGCGAAACACGAGAATGAACCTCATTGGTTCTCGCTGAAGCTCAAACGTGCTGCGTTACACGAGAATGAACCTCATTGGTTCTCGCTGAAGCTCAAACGTGCTGCGTAACACGAGAATGAACCTCATTGGTTCTCGCTGAAGCTCAAACGTGCTGCGTAACACGAGAATGAACCTCATTGGTTCTCGCTGAAGCTCAAACGTGCTGCGTAACACGAGAATGAACCTCATTGGTTCTCGCTGAAGCTCAAACGTGCTGCGTAACACGAGAATGAACCTCATTGGTTCTCGCTGAAGCTCAAACGTGCTGCGTAACACGAGAATGAACCTCGTTGGTTCTCGCTGAAGCTCAAACGTGCTGCGCAACACAAGAATGAACCTCGTTGGTTCTCGCTGAAGCTCAAACGTGCTGCGCAACACAAGAATGAACCTCATTGGTTCTCGCTGAAGCTCAAACGTGCTGCGTAACACGAGAATGAACCTCGTTGGTTCTCGCTGAAGCTCAAACGTGCTGCGTAACACGAGAATGAACCTCTTTGGTTCTCGCTGAAGCTCAAACGTGCTGCGTAACACGAGAATGAACCTCGTTGGTTCTCGCTGAAGCTCAAACGTGCTGCGTAACACCAGAATGAACCTCGTTGGTTCTCGCTGAAGCTCAAACGTGCTGCGCAACACGAGAATGAACCTCATTGGTTCTCGCTGAAGCTCAAACGTGCTGCGTAACACGAGAATGAACCTCATTGGTTCTCGCTGAAGCTGAAACGTGCTGCTTAACACGAGAATGAACCTCATTGGTTCTCGCTGAAGCTCAAACGTGCTGCGTAACACGAGAATGAACCTCATTGGTTCTCGCTGAAGCTCAAACGTGCTGCGTAACACGAGAATGAACCTCATTGGTTCTCGCTGAAGCTCAAACGTGCTGCGTAACACGAGAATGAACCTCATTGGTTCTCGCTGAAGCTCAAACGTGCTGCGTAACACGAGAATGAACCTCATTGGTTCTCGCTGAAGCTCAAACGTGCTGCGTAACACGAGAATGAACCTCATTGGTTCTCGCTGAAGCTCAAACGTGCTGCGTAACACGAGAATGAACCTCATTGGTTCTCGCTGAAGCTCAAACGTGCTGCGTAACACGAGAATGAACCTCATTGGTTCTCGCTGAAGCTCAAACGTGCTGCGCAACACGAGAATGAACCTCGTTGGTTCTCGCTGAAGCTCAAACGTGCTGCGTAACACGAGAATAAACCTCATTGGTTCTCGCTGAAGCTCAAACGTGCTGCGTAACACGAGAATGAACCTCATTGGTTCTCGCTGAAGCTCAAACGTGCTGCGTAACACGAGAATGAACCTCATTGGTTCTCGCTGAAGCTCAAACGTGCTGCGTAACACGAGAATGAACCTCGTTGGTTCTCGCTGAAGCTCAAACGTGCTGCGCAACACGAGAATGAACCTCATTGGTTCTCGCTGAAGCTCAAACGTGCTGAGTAACACGAGAATGAACCTCATTGGTTCTCGCTGAAGCTCAAACGTGCTGCGTAACACGAGAATGAACCTCATTGGTTCTCGCTGAAGCTCAAACGTGCTGCGTAACACGAGAATGAACCTCATTGGTTCTCGCTGAAGCTCAAACGTGCTGCGAAACACGAGAATGAACCTCATTGGTTCTCGCTGAAGCTCAAACGTGCTGCGTTACACGAGAATGAACCTCATTGGTTCTCGCTGAAGCTCAAACGTGCTGCGTAACACGAGAATGAACCTCATTGGTTCTCGCTGAAGCTCAAACGTGCTGCGTAACACGAGAATGAACCTCATTGGTTCTCGCTGAAGCTCAAACGTGCTGCGTAACACGAGAATGAACCTCATTGGTTCTCGCTGAAGCTCAAACGTGCTGCGTAACACGAGAATGAACCTCGTTGGTTCTCGCTGAAGCTCAAACGTGCTGGGCAACACAAGAATGAACCTCATTGGTTCTCGCTGAAGCTCAAACGTGCTGCGTAACACTAGAATGAACCTCATTGGTTCTCGCTGAAGCTCAAACGTGCTGCGTAACACGAGAATGAACCTCGTTGGTTCTCGCTGAAGCTCAAACGTGCTGCGCAACACAAGAATGAACCTCGTTGGTTCTCGCTGAAGCTCAAACGTGCTGCGTAACACGAGAATAAACCTCATTGGTTCTCGCTGAAGCTCAAACGTGCTGCGTAACACGAGAATGAACCTCATTGGTTCTCGCTGAAGCTCAAACGTGCTGCGTAACACGAGAATGAACCTCATTGGTTCTCGCTGAAGCTCAAACGTGCTGCGTAACACGAGAATGAACCTCATTGGAATGAACACCAGAATTAACCTCGTTGGTTCTCGCTGAAGCTCAAACGTGCTGCGCAACACGAGAATGAACCTCATTGGTTCTCGCTGAAGCTCAAACGTGCTGCGTAACACGAGAATGAACCTCATTGGTTCTCGCTGAAGCTCAAACGTGCTGCGTAACACCAGAATGAACCTCACTGGTTCTCGCTGAAGCTCAAACGTGCTGCGAAACACGAGAATGAACCTCATTGGTTCTCGCTGAAGCTCAAACGTGCTGCGTAACACGAGAATGAACCTCATTGGTTCTCGCTGAAGCTCAAACGTGCTGCGTAACACGAGAATGAACCTCATTGGTTCTCGCTGAAGCTCAAACGTGCTGCGTAACACGAGAATGAACCTCATTGGTTCTCGCTGAAGCTCAAACGTGCTGCGTAACACGAGAATGAACCTCGTTGGTTCTCGCTGAAGCTCAAACGTGCTGCGTAACACGAGAATGAACCTCGTTGGTTCTCGCTGAAGCTCAAACGTGCTGCGTAACACGAGAATGAACCTCGTTGGTTCTCGCTGAAGCTCAAACGTGCTGCGTAACACGAGAATGAACCTCGTTGGTTCTCGCTGAAGCTCAAACGTGCTGCGTAACACCAGAATGAACCTCCTTGGTTCTCGCTGAAGCTCAAACGTGCTGCGCAACACGAGAATGAACCTCGTTGGTTCTCGCTGAAGCTCAAACGTGCTGCGTAACACAAGAATGAACCTCGTTGGTTCTCGCTGAAGCTCAAACGTGCTGCGCAACACGAGAATGAACCTCGTTGGTTCTCGCTGAAGCTCAAACGTGCTGCGTAACACGAGAATAAACCTCATTGGTTCTCGCTGAAGCTCAAACGTGCTGCGTAACACGAGAATGAACCTCATTGGTTCTCGCTGAAGCTCAAACGTGCTGCGTAACACGAGAATGAACCTCATTGGTTCTCGCTGAAGCTCAAACGTGCTGCGTAACACCAGAATGAACCTCGTTGGTTCTCGCTGAAGCTCAAACGTGCTGCGCAACACGAGAATGAACCTCATTGGTTCTCGCTGAAGCTCAAACGTGCTGCGTAACACGAGAATGAACCTCATTGGTTCTCGCTGAAGCTCAAACGTGCTGCGTAACACGAGAATGAACCTCATTGGTTCTCGCTGAAGCTCAAACGTGCTGCGTAACACGAGAATGAACCTCATTGGTTCTCGCTGAAGCTCAAACGTGCTGCGAAACACGAGAATGAACCTCATTGGTTCTCGCTGAAGCTCAAACGTGCTGCGAAACACGAGAATGAACCTCATTGGTTCTCGCTGAAGCTCAAACGTGCTGCGTTACACGAGAATGAACCTCATTGGTTCTCGCTGAAGCTCAAACGTGCTGCGTAACACGAGAATGAACCTCATTGGTTCTCGCTGAAGCTCAAACGTGCTGCGTAACACGAGAATGAACCTCATTGGTTCTCGCTGAAGCTCAAACGTGCTGCGTAACACAAGAATGAACCTCATTGGTTCTCGCTGAAGCTCAAACGTGCTGCGTAACACGAGAATGAACCTCGTTGGTTCTCGCTGAAGCTCAAACGTGCTGCGCAACACAAGAATGAACCTCATTGGTTCTCGCTGAAGCTCAAACGTGCTGCGTAACACTAGAATGAACCTCATTGGTTCTCGCTGAAGCTCAAACGTGCTGCGTAACACGAGAATGAACCTCGTTGGTTCTCGCTGAAGCTCAAACGTGCTGCGCAACACAAGAATGAACCTCATTGGTTCTCGCTGAAGCTCAAACGTGCTGCGTAACACTAGAATGAACCTCATTGGTTTTCGCTGAAGCTCAAACGTGCTGCGTAACACGAGAATGAACCTCATTGGTTCTCGCTGAAGCTCAAACTTGCTGCGTAACACCAGAATGAACCTCATTGGTTCTCGCTGAAGCTCAAACGTGCTGCGTAACACGAGAATGAACCTCATTGGTTCTTGCTGAAGCTCAAACTTGCTGCGTAACATGAGAATGAACCTCATTGGTTCTTGCTAAAGCTCAAACGTGCTGCGTAACATGAGAATGAACCTCATTGGTTCTTGCTGAAGCTCAAAAGCTCAAACGTCCATTGAAGGCAAGCAGTTCGTGACAGAGTAAACAGAATCAAACGATGACTTGACTAGAACAGACTTGAACATGAACCATGAACAAACTTGACAAACTCACCGACAGAGGGATTACAAGAAACAAAGGAACATGAGGTTAGAGCTCTCATGTTCCTTTGTTTCTTGTGCACATGAACTAATCACATGAGAGTAATCAAACAATTAGCCAATGACCAAACAGAACAGAGAAATACATGACCAATAAACCAATAACAAAATAACACAGAGCAAAGGAAGCACATGACATGATCAAATGAGGAATAGGGGAATCACATGACATAACCAGGAACATGACAAAACTAAGAACATAGCTATGACAATAACAAAATAAAATACATGAAACACTAAACGTGATTCATAACCCAAAACCAAAGTGACAGCAATGCCCGATTAACCACTCAGTACACCCAAGTAACTACCCAGAACAATTTAAAAACAGCATAGCAGCATACCTAAAAACACTTAGAACACCTTAGCAACCCCAAAGCAACACCCTAGCAACCACGCAGAACATGCAAGGAACCAGCCAGAACAATCTAAAGATTGCATAACAACATACCTAAAACACCCAGAACACCTTAGCAACCATCCAACTAGAACACACAAGCAACCGCAAAGCAACATGCAAGCAACCTCCTGAACACCCTATCAACCACATAGAACAAACTACCTAAATGCATACCAACATGCTTACAACCACTCAGAACACCTTAGCAACCACCCAGTCAGAACATCCTAGCAACCCCAAAACAATACTCTTGCAACCACCCAATTGACTGCATAGCAACTACCCAGAACAACCTAGCAAGTGCATGATAATGTGCACAAAAATACTCAGAAGACCTTAGCAACTTTGTCAATGCCCTTGCATAAACATAGAATAGCAACTGCAACACAATGTCCTAGCAACCACCAAGAGCACCCAAGCAACCACACAGATCAACGCAGCAACAGCATGACAACATGCTTTACCTTTAGCAATCCTAGCAATGCCCTGGCAACCACCCAGAATGCCCAAGCAACTACATCACAATGTCCTAGAACAACCTAGCAACTGCACAGTGACCCCCTAGCAACCATATGGCAATATTTTCGATATCAAAGGAAATTAACATCTGAACTCTCTTGTGCATTTAGCGTCCCCATCCGAGACGACATCACAATGAGTTGATCACCCAAGTATTGCCTTAATTTACATTTCTTTCCCTTCACTGCCTCTTCCCCCATCTCTCCTCTATAATTCACCCAAAATCTATATGAGTTAATGTGAACAAGTACTATACAGTATTATACATGTTTGGTATCATTGGTCTCAGTGCGACTGGTACAAAGGTCTCATTCCCACAGAAGTAAACCAAAGGTAATAAAGGTTTTAAGAGTTTAGAGATATTTTGCTTCTTGTGGTGGGTATGTCCTCTGCCAACTGGTCTTTACCTCCTGTCCTTAATAAGGTGTAAATTACAGGTCTACAGGACTTGATTAAAGGAACACGCCGACATTTTGGGACCGATATGGCTAGGAACTTTACTCTCATTCCTGAGTAATAATCCAGGAACTTTGCTGCCGTCCCATTGGTGCAGCGGCGCAATGATATTACGCAGCGCCTGAAAATAGTCCCCAGCACGCTCTCTGTGCAAGCAGGTTGTCACGTTGGTTATGTTGACGGAACTTAGCCTATTTTCAGGCGCTGCGTAATATCATTGCGCCGCTGCACCCATGGGACGGCAGCAAAGTTCCTGGATTATTACGCAGGAATGAGAGTATAGTCCCTAGCCATTTCCGTCTAGAAAATTGCAACTTTTCATTTTCCGTCGGTCTTAGTACACGATGTAACTATACACATCACAACATGTAAATAGGAAAATGTTGGCGTTATTTTGTCACTTATTGAGCAGTAGGCTAGCTGGAGCCGTTTACCTCCAGTCTTTGTTAAGCTAGGCTAGCGGTGGGTGCGTCGGACAGAGTTATGGCACGCATAATACGGTGAATAAGCTAAAGTCCCAAAATGTCAGCGTGTTCCTTTAATGCTAATTCCCTTTGTGAACTCATGTTTACATTTGAAAGAGGTTTCTGTCTTGGTCTGGTATTTAAGGAGATGTTTCAGAAGGGTCAGGGCGTGATTCTGTAGACAGATCAGCCCGTAATGCTATGCATTATGTATCCTATTTCTTGAGGTCAGGTATGCATCTCTTACTCTTTACTTCAGAGCATTTGATGTTATGTATGGATTATCTTTGAATTGATTATGTAATTGGCATGATACATTTACCTGACTAATAATAAATTGTTACATTTGATTTCATTCTGACTGGAATTATTAACTCTAGTAGTTTACGTTAAGTCCATAACACCACATATCTACGCTCAGGTTTGTAGAGGACTAAAACACAGTTTTGGTGAAGCAGAGGGGCACGCCAGACTGATGTCTTAGAGCTTTGACTAACACATTGGCATTAGTTATGTATACTTAGACTGTAGAGGCTAGTGGACCTAATGCGTCTTCCGTCTAGAGCAACAAAAAGTTGTTAGACCAATCTAAATAGGGTGAGCCTCAATTCCTGGTTATTATAACATTATTCTAATTACGTGTATGTGGGAAACCACGGCATGATTATGCAAAGTTACCATTAGAGGAAGTTAAGTTGGTCGCTTGGTTCTATGGTAATGGTCATGGCCTCTGATTAGAAATAGTCTTACATTAATTAAGTGAATTCAGATCTATGGGGACTGAATAAAGTATTCTAGAATGATCAACGTGGAGCATGGGCATCTAGAATATCAGTTAATCGCCTCTGTCTAATAACCAAGACTGACGAGTTTGTGACAAAGAGATCGTAAACCCGGCCGATGCGAGACTCAAAGTGTTTTCGAAATTTGGATGAACGGGTATAATTTCAACAAAGGGTTAAACAGAATAATCAAATGTGTAGTTAAACTATTATACAAATGACCAAATAACCAATCGGCATTCTAACCTAAATTCGAGGTCATGATAAAATGGAGTCAGATAAAAGTAAATTGGAATTAAATTACTTTGCCCCGCTAAAAAGACAGAACGCGAAGAAACCTTCACCCGCTCATCGTAAACCGTCACTGGGACGATTGGGTGGGCCTTGCAAGGAAAAAGGAGAACACAACAAAAGGTTGTAGTTGTACTGCTGAGGAATAGTGGTACATTTTAACCATGGTTTCCTAAGTTTGTCCATCATAGGAAGGCCAAAAATGGGGTTTAGATTTGGGTTATTCCTCCCAGAATAACTGCCTTTGGCTTTGTAAATTTGCAGACCTTTTTCATGCTCAAACAGCAACAATACACACCAAAGAAAGTTCAACATGGAAAAGAGCATAATAAGACCCCTTTAAAAACACTCAAATACCTGAGCAATCGCATATCAACACTTGTGAGGCCAATGAGGCACAAACATAATCAGAAGATGAAGAAAATTGATTTGATTTTTATAATTCATAAATGTTTGCATTCATTAATCATTGGTGCATTTTGTGGTTATTGGATTCCAGCGAGTACAAATTGCAGAATCCAGCTGCTCGTGATAGTATGTGGACTCTATACCTAAATGTTGTGTTTAGTGTCTTGTACTGTGTTGTACCGTAGTATGTCAGGTACTGGGCCACATGGAGAAAGGTCAGAGACACAAAAACGTTGCAGATCCAGTTGACCCCGGCAGAGCAGGCGTTTCCTGTACTCCGAGCCCACAGCGGATAGATCTCAGAGTTCACCGTCCACGGCATAGGACCCATCCCTACTCCAACACACAATCTGACATCAGTGCAGTGCCAACAGATGGCTTTAACATCAGTAACAGTTACTATGAACTCCAGGTGAACTGAGAGAACTCTCACCTGGGGCAAAGAAGGCCAGATACAGAATGAGACCCAGCAGAACAATCCAGGAATAGGACGTTGGGCAGTAGTTATAGGCCCAGAATATTCCTGCGCTCTCCTGTGTGCCATTGGAACACCTCGAAAAGACATGAACAAGACGAGACTTAATGAAAAACAATATAATACTGTTCATTTAAGTAATTAGAGGTGTGAAATTCAACATTTAGGTTGAATTCCTTTTAATGAATCATATGCACCCTTGTGAAATTGAAGTTCACTTTAGTATAATAAAAAAGAGCACTTATTACGGAAATAATATACTTTAAAAGGATATACTTAAACGTGTCCTGTATGTCATGTTTTCGGACACTTAATTAGAAAAAAATTGTAAAGTATTATATTTTAAATTTATATTAAATGTAATTAGCTGAACTTTAGAGTGCTTTTTTGACCCACTTAAGTACATATTTCTAATGTCATTTCATAATTACTTCTTTGACAATACTGTAGTCTTTGAAATATGGTTAAAGTGTCCTGAATGTACTGACAAGAACTGATGGTAAACTTCAATATACTTTAATGTAATTTCTACTGAAACTTGGGTATCATGTAATTAAATATATTTATAATTACACATTTGTAATGAAGAAGTTGAAATTCAGTACATTTAAAATATATTGACTATATTAAAATGTAATTTAAAATAACACACTACAGTTAAACTTATAATCAAGTACTTTACATGTGCTTTAATATGTTACTCAACATTAAGTGCACTTCAATCTTTCTTGACAAAAGATTATTTAAAATTACTTTTAGTCTGACATTATTACAAAGTGAAAAAATATTCAAGTGTGTAGGTAGAAAATATACTTAAAGGGTTAGTTCACCCCAAAATGAAAATTCTGTCATTAATTCCTCACCCTCATGTCGTTTCAAGACCTTCGTTCATCTTTGGAACACAAATGAAGATATTTTTTATTAAATCTGCATGCGTCGTGGTGCTCACGTGAACAGCGTCGGCCAATAGTGAGCCGCGTTCTGACATAGAACCTGGAAGCCCTGCACTATTTTTACTACGGGAAAAGCGTCAGAGAATGACGTTGAAGAGAAGAGATTGTTGAATACATTTATTTTGGGGGTTTTTTGTGCACAAAAAGTATTATCATCGCTTCATAACATGGAGTCACATGGACTATTTTAACGATGTTTTTACTACCTTTCTGGGCCTTGAAAGTTGCAATGATGTTGCGTTCTATGGAGGGGTCAGAGAGCTCTCGGATTTCATCAAAAATATCTTCATTTGTGTTCCGAAGATGAACGAAGGTCTTACGGGTTCGGAACGACATGAAGGGGAGTAATTAATGAAAGAATTTAAATTTTGGGGTAAACTAACCCTTTAAGTGGCCTTTTATTTCATTGATTTGAAGTACACATTCAGTACAATTATGTGCAAAGTGCACTACTTTTCATAAGAGCAGAGCTATGCATAGATGTTTTACCTGCCCGATGCAGCTGTCTCAGTGTTGGCTGCATCTACAGGCATACATGAGGACTCAATCACGGCTGTGCCATTCGTACCGTAGCAGAAACCACAATCTGGATTTAACATGCAGGATTCACAGAACCTTCATATACAGAAAATCACAGAAACAAACTGATTAATAGTGTAATTCCTGCTGAAGAACTACACCTCATTGGTTCTCGCTGAAGCTCAAATGTGCTGCGTAACACGAGAATGAACCTCATTGGTTCTTGCAGAAGCTCAAATGTGCTGCGTAACACGAGAATGAACCTCATTGGTTCTTGCTGAAGCTCAAACGTGCTGCGTAACACGAGAATGAACCTCACTGGTTCTCGCTGAAGCTCAAACGTGCTGCGTAACACGAGAATGAACCTCATTGGTTCTCGCTGAAGCTCAAACGTGCTGCGTAACACGAGAATGAGCCTCATTGGTTCTTGCTGAAGCTCAAACGTGCTGCGTAACACGAGAATGAACCTCATTGGTTCTTGCAGAAGCTCAAACGTGCTGCGTAACACGAGAATGAACCCCATTGGTTCTTGCTGAAGCTCAAATGTGCTGCGTAACACGAGAATGAACCTCATTGGTTCTCGCTGAAGCTCAAACGTGCTGCGTGACACGAGAATGAACCTCATTGGTTCTTGCTGAAGCTCAAATGTGCTGCGTAACACGAGAATGAACCCCATTGGTTCTTGCTGAAGCTCAAATGTGCTGCGTAACACGAGAATGAACCTCATTGGTTCTTGCTGAAGCTCAAATGTGCTGCGTAACACAAGAATGAACCCCATTGGTTCTTGCTGAAGCTCAAATGTGCTGCGTAACACGAGAATGAACCTCATTGGTTCTCGCTGAAGCTCAAATGTGCTGCGTAACACGAAAATTATCCTCATTGGTTCTTGCTGAAGCTCAAATGTGCTGCGTAACACGAGAATGAACCCCATTGGTTCTTGCTGAAGCTCAAACGTGCTGCGTAACACGAGAATGAAACTCATTGGTTCTTGCTGAAGCTCAAACGTGCTGCGTAACACGAGAATGAACCTCATTGGTTCTTGCAGAAGCTCAAATGTGCTGCGTAACACGAGAATGAACTTCATTGGTTCTTGAGGAAGCTTGCAGAGAGACTTTACCCACACTCTTTTCTTATTGGCTGTGGTTTTTGATTGATTTTATCACATCTCATAGTCATGTAGTGTCTGGTTTGAACAGAAAAATTGCTTGTCGCTGGAATCTTATTACATCGTGTCTAGTTAGGACATAGACTTACACTCAAACTACTGATATATTTGTATACATCTGAATATTCAGCAGTTTTTCTTCAAACATTGTATGGTATATTTCATTCATTGTCTTATTTTATTCTTATTTGTGATCCTAATCAAGGTACAATCCTTAGGTAAATCTTGTCTACTAATATGTAAAACTCACCCATAATTAATGCAGGTGGAGTTGTGGAGGGAGGTATCACTAGGGTGAAAGGTCACGGGTGGAGAGGCCTGAGCGGAGAGCAGAAAGCCCGCAGCAAGAACCATCAGACTTACAGCAGTACCTGAGTTATTCACAGTAAACCATCATCACTACATACTTCAAACCACATACTTCAGTCTTTTAGTAAAAGCCAAGTGTGCCTCACACATCCTGAAAAGTGAAGCCAAAACATTCCGGCTGCATTATAGATCACAAACCCCATCCTCTCCATGTAATCAAATGGGACGCAAATTTTTTTCCGAAGATGGTTTCTGTCATTTTAGGTCGTTCTTATCACACTGACGCATGTTCAAGTTTTCAGGGTTGTTTTGGCTTCATTTTTCTACAGTGGAAGGAAATAAATTTACAGTCTATGGTAAGAATCAGTGTCTATGGCTGTGTTTTTGAATCCTCACCTAGTATGCTGCCTAGAGTCAGCTTCCTGCGGCCCACCCTCTCCACGAGCCAAACGCCTAATAGAGTAAACAGGAAGTTGGTGAAGGCTGTGGCAGCAGCCAGCCAGATGGCCATCTGATCATTCTGCACTCCAGACATCTGAATAATGGTGGCACTGTAGTACCTGCAGCATTCAACAAGATCATTTCATTCCCTTAAAATAGACATAATTGGTAATTGGAGTTATGTTCAAAATGGCAAGTTACCACACTACTCGCACTATTTCCGCAGTATGTATAATGTGAACAGTGTGCATATTTTCTGCATCATACTATTTTTTAAAATGTACACAAATGTACATATGCATATAGCTTCACATGCTATGTTTAACCTTTGTAAGAAGTACAGTATTCAGAACATACAGTAGCATTTACACATGGTTACAAAAATTGTGTGTGCAATATCCAGTCATTTCAATAGGAATCAGTACAAAGTTTTGCATATACAGTTGTGGTCAGAATTATTGGCACCCCTGGTAAATATGATCAAAGATGGCTGTAAAAATAAATCTGCATTGTTTATCCTTTTGATCTTTCATTCAAAAAAATCCACAAAAATCTAACCTTTCACTGAAGTAAACGAACTGAAATTGGGGGGAAACTCCTATTACAAACTAAATGCTTTTCTCCAAAACACGTTGGCCACAATTATTGGAATTTTTCATGAGCAAGATATCTCTGAAGTATATTCCCATTCATATTTACGTTTTTTTAGCACACCAGGGTGGCTCTAGGAGCATGAAATTGTCCAGCCATGACTTCCTGTTCCACAGGAGTATAAATATGACGAAACACAAAGGCCAAATTCCCCTAATCATCATCACAATGAGTAAAACCAAAGAATATAGTTCTGATGTGCAGCAAAAGATTGAAAATTGAAAATTCCCATTTCAACCATCAGGGCAATAATGAAGAAGTTCAATCAACTAAAGATGTTATGAATCTGCCTGAAAGAGGATGTGTGTGTATATCATCCTAACGCAGGGCGAGGAGGAGAGTTTGAGTGGACAAAGACCCTCCAAGATCCCAGATGGAGAATCGCAGAGATTAGTTGAGTCTTGGGGTCAGAAAGACTAAAAAATATCAAACAACCCCTACATCGCCACATGTTGTTTGGGAGGGATTCAAGAAAAATCCTCCTCGCTCATCCGGAAACAAACTCCAGCAGATTCAGTTCAGACACGACTGGAGCTTCAGAAGGGACCTGGTTCTGTGGTCAGATGACACACCAGATGGCTTTGGTACAAACAGGGATAAAAAGTCCCCCATGCCCACGGTTAAATATACTGCTGGATCTTTAATGTTTTTGTTTTGTATCTTTCTAGGGATAGTTTTTCTCACTACAGTCCCCTTTATCTTGCTCACTGATCTGGAGAGATTCTGTATGGAGGAATGATCTCTGACCTCCAAACTCATCAGGCATTATAGAAGAAGACTCAGAGCTGTTATCTTGGGAAAAGGACATTTCAAAAAGTATTTAATAAAAGGGTGCCACTAATTATGGTCAATGTGTTTTGGAGAAATACGAAATATGATTTCCCCCACACTTTCAATTATTTTAGGTTAGATTTTTGCAAATGTTTTTAATAGGATAAACAATGCAGATTAATTTTTACAGCCATCTTTGATCATATTTACCAGGGGTGTCAATAATTCTGACCACAACTGTAAGGGTGAAAAAGATTTCGCTTGTGTTCAAGTTCAACTTTCAACTGAAAGCTGCTTGGTTTGAAAGTCCTGGTGAGCTGTGCTTTCACATGGCAAAATCTTGTCAAGTTTCGCTAATGTGAACACACCTTGAGAACAACAGTATAGCACTCTAATGTGAAGCGTTTATCATTGCAAAACTCATACTGTTTCACACGTGTTACACCATGTAAACTGTGTAGTATGCAGTAAATAATACACACTAGTATCCAATTCTGAAATATAGCCTTATTACTGGATATATGGACTCTGATAAAGCGTTGATAAAGTCACGTGTACTCGTAACCTACATAACGGTGTTGATTCCTGACAGCTGCTGGAACATCTGTAGGCCACAACCCACGATTAGAGCCCGACGTGTTGGAGCGGATGTCAGGATACGCCACAACACTGGACCACCTAGAACATAATCCATCAGTCCATCAGTCAATTAAAATACACCATCGCTTTATACAACTGTCAGAGTTTACACAATTTCAACAAATTGTATTGCAGTTACTTGTGATTACCCCACCGATTATGTTTTACAAAATATAATTTTGATACACTGATGCACTATTGAATCTTTCAGACTAATGTGTGAACCTCCTGTTTGTTTAGGACAAATCGCTTCACTGTATTCCTCATTTACTCATTTCAAAAGTCTGGAATAATTAAGATTTATTAATGCTTTTTAAAGAAGTCTCTTCTGCTCACTAAGGCTGCATTTATTTGATCAAAATACAGTAAAAACAGAAATGTTGTAAAATATAAACTTTTTTTTTATTATTTGAAGACATGTTTAAAATGTAATTTATTCCTGTGAATTTTCAGCATCATTACTCCAGTCTTCAGTGTCACATGATCCTTCAGAAATCATTCTGATGATTTGATGCTCAAGAAACATTTACTTAATATTTTTGTGAAACTGTGAAACACTACCATTCAAAAGTTTGGGTTAAGTAAGATAAACATTTTTTACTTAATTTGTCCCTTGTCAAACTCGCTCAAATCCTTACACCTGCCCATTTTTCCTGCTTCTAACACACCAACTTTGAGGACAAAATGTTCACTTGCTGCCTAATATATCCCACCCACTAACAGGTGCCGTGATGAAGAGATAATCAGTGTTATTCTATTCACCTGTCATAATGTTATGTCTGATCAGTGTTGATATACACTCACCTAAAGGATTATTAGGAACACCATACTAATACTGTGTTTGACCCCCTTTCGCCTTCAGAACTGCCTTAATTCTACGTGGCATTGATTCAACAAGGTGCTGAAAGCATTCTTTAGAAATGTTGGCCCATATTGATAGGATAGCATCTTGCAGTTGATGGAGATTTGTGGGATGCACATCCAGGGCACGAAGCTCCCGTTCCACCACATCCCAAAGATGCTCTATTGGGTTGAGATCTGGTGACTGTGGGGGCCATTTTAGTACAGTGAACTCATTGTGCGTGTTGTGGCTTCACAAATGCTTTGCTGCATACCTCGGTTGTAACGAGTGGTTATTTCAGTCAAAGTTGCTCTTCTATCAGCTTGAATCAGTCGGCCCATTCTCCTCTGACCTCTAGCATCAACAAGGCATTTTCGCCCACAGGACTGCCGCATACTGGATGTTTTTCCCTTTTCACACCATTCTTTGTAAACTCTAGAAATGGTTGTGCGTGAAAATCCCAGTAACTGAGCAGATTGTGAAATACTCAGACCGGCCCGTCTGGCACCAACAACCATGCCACGCTCAAAATTGCTTAAATCACCTTTCTTTCCCATTCTGACATTCAGTTTGGAGTTCAGGAGATTGTCTTGACCAGGACCACACCCCTTAATGCATTGAAGCAACTGCCATGTGATTGGTTGATTAGATAATTGCATTAATGAGAAATTGAACAGGTGTTCCTAATAATCCTTTAGGTGAGTGTATATTTTCCAGGTTTTCCGTGATGGTGGAAAGAGAGCACCATGTGTGTATTGTGATGTGATCGTGATCTCACCAGTAGAATTATTCCTCTCCTCCTCAATGCTGCTCCGTATGCTTTCATACTCTTCATCCACATTTACACCGCCACGGATCTGACGGAGCACTAGCCGAGCCTTTTGGCTATCTCCGTTCTGCAGGAGCCAGCGAGGACTCTCGGGGAGGAAGAGGAATCCCCCGAACTGCAGGGCGGCGGGAACAACAGACAAACCCAACATATATCTATACATAAACACAAAAGTTATTCAAAAAAATGATTACAAAAAGTCCTTATGAAACAATTTTGCATGTCATTTTAATCTCACATTCTGTATTTTTCCTACAGAATGTCTGAAGCAGCGTTTCTGAACTCCCTGAGTAGCACTCCAGTGTAGTCTTAAACGAACACGCCACAAGATTCCTCATCTAAATAATTTATACGCAAAATAAAGGGGCGGGCTTGGTTGAGTTGGTTAGTAGTAGGTGTGTTCAACTTGATCGATCTGCGCAGACCAATCGGTGTATGACATCAAAGTACCGCGAGAGCGATTAGAGAGCAGACGGCTCCTAGGGATGCACGATATATCGGCAACATATCGTTATCGGCCGATAAATGATCATTTTTGATGTTATCGATCCGATAAGAACATTTGACCAATATATTCAAGCCGATAGATAATGGATTATTTCCTTCAGCTGAGACAATTTCAGACCCGCCATTATGGGTTTGAATTGATCAAAATATGATTGGAATCACTTCAAAATAGAAAATACAGTTATGTGCAACGCAAGTCTAATATAAGCTACATAAAATTATAATGAGAATGCGCGCGTTTGAGGGAAGAGCGAGTCCACGGAGTTACACCTTCATTACAAGCACAGTCAAGTTCGCTTGTGCATTCGCAGCCTTTTGTGCCATTGTAAATTGTAATATTATATGTATTCTATGTATATAATCTCATATAGGATGCGTTTGGTTGAGTTAATTAACGACGCAGTAAAGCGCTTCATTGTACCAGTCTTTAGCTTCAGCACGCACAGTTCAAACAGAAATGCACATCATTAACAACTACTAGGACTGTCATATACATAACACTGTAATGAGAAAATGTTTGTAATAAAACGTTGTGAATTCTCTGGGTTTAGTTGTGTTTCAGCGCGCTGTTGTGGGAGGAGCGCGTCCACAACGCATTCTGACCAGCACAGTCAAGTTTGCTTGTGCATTCGCATCATTTTAAGCATATACACTCACCTAAAGGATTATTAGGAACACCATACTAATACTGTGTTTGACCCCCTTTCGCCTTCAGAACTGCCTTAATTCTACTTGGCATTGATTCAACAAGGTGCTGAAAGCATTCTTTAGAAATGTTGGCCCATATTGATGGGATAGCATCTTGCAGTTGATGGAGATTTGTGGGATGCACATCCAGGGCACGAAGCTCCCGTTCCACCACATCCCAAAGATGCTCTATTGGGTTGAGATCTGGTGACTGTGGGGGCCATTTTAGTACAGTGAACTCATTGTCATGTTCAAGAAACCAATTTGAAATGACTCGAGCTTTGTGACATGGTGCATTATCCTGCTGGAAGTAGCCATCAGAGGATGGGTACATGGTGGTCATAAAGGGATGGACATGGTCAGAAACAATGCTCAGGTAGGCCGTGGCATTTAAACGATGCCCAATTGGCACTAAGGGGCCTAAAGTGTGCCAAGAAAACATCCCCCACACCATTACACCACCACCACCAGCCTGCACAGTGGTAACAAGGCATGATGGATCCATGTTCTCATTCTGTTTACGCCAAATTCTGACTCTACCATCTGAATGTCTCAACAGAAATCGAGACTCATCAGACCAGGCAACATTTTTCCAGTCTTCAACTGTCCAATTTTGGTGAGCTCGTGCAAATTGTAGCCTCTTTTTCCTATTTGTAGTGGAGATGAGTGGTACCCGGTGGGGTCTTCTGCTGTTGTAGCCCATCCGCCTCAAGGTTGTGCGTGTTGTGGCTTCACAAATGCTTTGCTGCATACCTCGGTTGTAACGAGTGGTTATTTCAGTCAAAGTTGCTCTTCTATCAGCTTGAATCAGTCGGCCCATTCTCCTCTGACCTCTAGCATCAACAAGGCATTTTCGCCCACAGGACTGCCGCATACTGGATGTTTTTCCCTTTTCACACCATTCTTTGTAAACTCTAGAAATGGTTGTGCGTGAAAATCCCAGTAACTGAGCAGATTGTGAAATACTCAGACCGGCCCGTCTGGCACCAACAACCATGCCACGCTCAAAATTGCTTAAATCACCTTTCTTTCCCATTCTGACATTCAGTTTGGAGTTCAGGAGATTGTCTTGACCAGGACCACACCCCTAAATGCATTGAAGCAACTGCCATGTGATTGGTTGATTAGATAATTGCATTAATGAGAAATTGAACAGGTGTTCCTAATAATCCTTTAGGTGAGTGTATAAGTCGTAATATTAAGTTTATGTAGTATAAACATCTGATTAATCGCATATAGGAGTTAATAACCCGCATCGCTTCATTGTACCGGTGATCCTCTTCAGTTTCTGCGCGCACTCTCAAACAGGGGAAGACAGGAGTTAGGCCTTCTGACTGCGTAACTTAGTTCACCTGTGCGTGATTTTGTGCAAATATAAGTTATAATATTATATTTATTGTATAAATATCTGATTGTTCTCATATATGATGCGTTTAGTTGTTAATTAACCTTCTAAGCGCTTCAGTTTACGGTTCATTCTCTTCAGCTTCAGCGCGAGCACAACGTTTGATAGAATAATAGACTCAAATTAAAGAGGTTTACTATTACTGTAATATTAAACCTTTTTTTTTCAAAAACACTGAAGCGTTATTATTAATAACTAGCACTTTTATTGTTCTCGTATTATTTTCATCAACAATATAGTTTGATTAAAACCATTTCCTTATTGTCCGCGCGGAGGCTATTTCATGCATGGCACATGTTTTGATTCTTTATATGCAGCCTCAGTAATGCTGTCCAATGACTTGCATTATTTAGGTATTTTAATTTTATGTTTTGTTAGGCAATATAATTGTTGGTAACATTTTACAAATAAGGTCTCATTTGTTAATGCATTAACACAAACAAACAGAGAGCAATAACCTGTGTTAATGTTAGTAATAAAATGTTTGTGTTTATTAGCAGTCCATTCACAGTGCATTACCTAATACACAACTTTGGATCTGAAAATGTTGAGATTAACATGAACTAAGATTAATAAATCCTGTAGAATATTGTTCATTCATTGTTGGCCATAGGAGTGTAAAATTAATTTGAAAAGTTAAGGAACCTTACACTGGTTCAAATATGTTTGGGTCATGGCTTTTAATGGTGAGCCTTTTGTTTTTGTAATCAGGCTCTCAAAGTTTATTCAAAATTGTATTTAGATTTATCGGCCAATATATCGGTTATCAGCTTTCAAACAAAGAATTATTGGGTATCGGACAAAATTTTTATATCGGTGCATCCCTACTCCTTACGATTTCGAATAACTTGCACGGTACATTAAAATCCAACACACCTAGTGTGTTAAAGGCACAACATGTAATTTTCGCCGCTAGAGGTCACTTATTCAAAACAAAGACGTAGCTTGATGACGCCTTGATTTCACGGAATCATGGGAGTTGTTGTCTTCACCTCAGCCGGTGGAATCCGACGGGACTCGGGCAGAAATCATATATTAATGAGCTAATGTATTACAGATATATTAATGTACTGTAGTATGAAGCAGGGTGGGAGCAGAACGAGGCGCTGGAGCGATTGCTAATGAGAGATGAGTGTGACACACGGCTCGAGAGCAGTGGAGCTTTTATTCTACCGCAGACGAGCGATTCCGCTTCTTCTGCTCATGTGTATGTGTCATCTGCATCGTCATCTGATAAAACGCATGCGCCGTTTTTTTTTTTTTTGCGCAGCATGTCCGTGTTGCTTTCACGTGGATCACCTCACAGTTCGAGCGCAAGTTGCGCAACCGAACTCAGACCACCTCCTTCAGGCAGTCTCGAATTCAGTACCCCTGAGCTCAGCTCACCTGGCCCGGGTCCGCATGACAGCTTTCACATTAACAATTTTTCATGTGAACCGTGCCCCGTCTCGAACTGCCAGTGTGAAAACAACCTCACATTTACATCATGATATATAAGCAATATCACTCGAGTAACGAGTGCAATATCACATGAGTTCTGTTTTTCTGTCCAGAATAGCGAGTGCAAATGTGATACTGATCTTATACAACAGTTTAATCAAATAAATAATCAAATTAATATTGTGTTGTTTTAGACACAATATTGTCTGTTTTGCTCCGTTTTGCCAACGAAAGAATAAAGACAAAGCAGAACTGTTCGTCTCCGAATCTTGAGCAATACACAGTGGCGTTTCATTTCTGAATCTGCGTTTTGAACGAATCGGAATTATGGTAAGGGGCGGGAGATTCCCCAAACATGCTGGAAGCGCTTGACCAATCACAGCACACTGATCAAACCGACCAATCAGAGCACAGTGTGCTATTCAGAAGGAGGGGCTTCAGGAACTAAACAGAGTGTTACAGACAGACTGGGAAGAGAGGGGCTGCAACAATGGAGAATATGAGGAAAAATAAGGTGTTTTATGAACATTTAATCTTGAAAATCTATTTAAATCTACAGTAGAAGACCCAAAAACAAAATCAAGACTTTGTAAAATAGCACATAATTTGTAGTTTTATATAAATGGTTTTATACACACATTCCTATATAATGAAAAACTATTCCTTATAATAAAAAACTGAAATAGAAAATATAAGTGGCGCTTGATTGGGTCGCCAGGGTGTTGCTATGCAGTTGCTAAGGTGTGCTAAGTCTGGTCACCCAGAAAAGTAAAAATAGTGCCAGTGTTTTTATTGTTAACTAAAACTATTAAAAATGTGTTTTTTTCCCCCAATGAAATAAAGCTGGAATAAAATATAATATACATATTAAACTTTAAAAAAGGTAACTTTGGTAACTAACTGATATAAAATAAGTTTAAAGGGTTAGTTCACCCCAAAATAAAAATTCTGTCATTAATTCCTCACCCTCATGTCGTTTCAAACCCGTAAGACCGCATCTTCAGAACACAAATGAAGATCTTTTTGATGAAATCTGAGAGCTCTCAGGCCCCTCCATAGACCGCAATTTAATTACCGCTTTCAAGGTCCAGAAAGGTAGTAAAAACATTGTTAAAATAGTCCATGTGACTCCAGTGGTTCAACCATAATGTTATGAAGCAACGAGAATACTTTTTGTGCGCAAAAAACAAAAAAAAAATACTCTATGCTGATCTTTATTCAACAATCTCTTCTCGTCTGTGTCAGTCTCCTACGCTGTTGACGTAGTAAATACAGTGCAGCGCTTACAAGTTACGTCAGAACGCCGGCTTACCATTGGTCGATGCTGTTCACGTGGGCACCACGACACATGCGTGTGACGCAGGAACTGACCAGCGTAAACAGCGAAAGTTCCGGAGTTCCGAAGATGAGCGACGGTCTTACGGGTTTGGAACGAGATGAGGGCGAGTAATTAATGACAGAATTCTCATTTTTGGGTGAACTTTCCCTTTAAATACTGAAATTGCTAAATCTGAAATAAAAGTAAATGAAACCTGTATAGAAACATAAAAAAGCGGTATGAGCCACATGGATTTATTTTTGTATATTTTGCATTAATATTGACTGTTAAGTCAATATTAATTACATATATTTGATTTAAAATAAATTAATACAAAACTACTGAGCTCTTTCTACAAATTGTATTGGGATGCAGCATTTTTACCACTCAAAGTAGACAATTCTGAGCTGATGGCTGGAAAAAAATGTTCTCCCAAAAGAAAGAATCGACTCTGAAACCGCCTGAACGAGTCGTTTGTATTTCGAATCCCAATCAGTTACAGCTACACGCCAATAGCTAACACATTTACATAATGCCCACGGACAACTTGACCAGCCCTTCAACGCGGGATTCGTAAAACGTTTGCTCTTGAAAGATGGGTCAGTACCCAGTTTATTTGGATCAACTGGCTCCTCAGAATCACAACCTTTAAGTATGAATAATTATTGATGTATATATCTTTTCTACCGGGTGTTCAAAATACATCGTTTTGTGTTTTATATAGTGTAAGTTTCCGGCTAACTCATGTTATTAGTGTCTTACTGAAATACTTCTGCTAAGCAGCTGTGGGCCACTATTTTCTTTAATAGAGAAAGACTTACGGTAAAAAGCTTGACTGACGTGACGTATGACGTTGGACGTAGTGTAAGCGTTTTAAACTGCGCGAGGCGTTACACTTTCTTCATAAGTTTAATATGGAAGGCGGTCTGGCGGAAGCTAGATATTTTACTTAATAAAGTTTTAAATAAGGATATTTTTCTTACAAAACCCCATCGATTCGCTTCAGAAGGCCTTTATTACTCCCCGGAGCCATGTGGAGCACTTTTATAATGGTTGGATACACTTTTTTTGATCTTCAAACTCAATGGACCCCGTCACTGCCATTATAAAGCTTGGAAGCGTCAGGATATTTATTAATATAACTCTGATTGTGTTCATCAGAAAGAAGAAAGTCATATACACCTAGGATGACTTGAGGGTGAGTAAATCATGGGCTAATTTTCATTTTAAAGTGAAGTACTCCTTTAAGAGGTAAAGCTTCCATTTGAACCCACCTCCAGCCATCATGGGGCAGGTAGCTAAAAACCCCGTCCACCACGCTGGCTACGAACTGCCCGCCGGTGATGAACAGAGTGTTAATGGTGACCAGCTGACCTCGGAGGTGAGAAGGGGAGACCTCAGCGATGTAGACAGGCACAGTCATAGATGCAATTCCTAATATAAAAAGAAACAGAAGATGTGAAAGAAGGATAAGGCACACAAACTGAATTCAAACAGCTGTATATACTACATACATACAGAATGAATTACCTATGCCAAGCCCAACCGTGAGCCTTCCACACAGAAGAACCTCTTTGCTGTGTGCGACACTCAGGATGATTCCTCCAGCGGAGAAGATGAAGCTAGCGAGCAGAATGCAGATTCTCCGGCCGAAAAGTCCATTGAGATACCCTCCAGCCAGAGCGGAAATGGTCGCAGCACCAACGGTGATGGAGACCAGCAGCTCCTGCCATAGAGAGCTGAGGTTCATCTCTTTCTTGAGCAGGAGCATGGCTCCGGACACCACGCCTGTGTCATAGCCAAACAAGAATCCACCCAGAGCCGAGAAGAAAGCCAGGGTGTACACGAAACATGGCGTGGCCTGATGGATCTGACCCGTGGATGTGGGCACCTCATTTTCTTGGTTGTTGGATGGTGGTTTTATCAAACTCCTTTCGTCCTCAACTTTCCTGTCTCCTATCAGCTCCTCCATTCTCCAGAGATTACGCACATTGTCTCCTGTCACAAAGAAAACACCTTGAGCACATGATCAACAAAAGCCAAGCCAAACCCAACCCAGCATAACCACTTTGGCAATGCACACACCTCAAACCATAAACATCTACAAATCAAATATCGGTGGTTAGCCTATACGCTAAAATTCTTGCATAGCACTATTTATGAGTGATTTGTTTATAACACATACAACAAAATCAATGTGATATTGTGGAAAAGATTATTAATGTTTAACAATATACACTCTACTAGCAGTGATTAGCAAACGAATTGTTCGTCTGAACCGATTCTATTTAATGATTCAGTCGAACCGATTCGAATTGTCGTTTGTGAATGATTCGCATTTAGCACACTATAACATGTAGTGATGGATTACAGTATGTATTTCTTTTATTACCTCAAAATTAATCGAATTAATTCTTGGACACGTGAAATTACGTAACGCGGACTTTTGTGTACGGAGTCTTGACTCAAATGACTCAGTGAATCAGTTTAGGAATCGGTTCGTTGTAGCGAACACATTGAACGAACCGATTCGCTAAAATAAACTGGACTTTTTGGTTGTACGTACAAACTCCGATTATAATAGAAAAGGCTCGAAATCACGATATTAGGTGTAGCGTGCAAAAGGTTTCATCGATTGTAAACACAGCTGTCTTTCGTTTGCAATCTATATTAGCTACTACAAAAATACATCGACATTAAAAGGTCGCGGTAGACATATTACGTTGATACGCATGTTTTAGCTTTTTATTTATCTTTATTCAGAATCTTACAATATTGATTCGTAAAACATGAAAATGTACCACCTATGCACGTACACACAGATCTACTGTAGCAACAGCTAACGTGCTTTACATGTACGTTACATATGCATGATACATAACTCATAAATAAATCATCATACATTTGCGTTCTCCCTCTGTGACCTACCAGCAAGACGCTTTTCTGGGTGCCATTTGCTTTAGTAAGTGACTCTGTTTCTCTTGCTTTCACTCTGTTGTGCGCGAACAGGAAGTTTGTGAATTCTTGCAGTCATATGATTCATAACGCCGCGCGCGGTCACAGCCAGCCAGGATCTCTTCTTTACCAACCCGAGAATGCAATCGGGAACTACAGATTAGTCATATCAGTCTTTACTCTAGCATAACTCGTGTTCTGGTTTGCATAAATATGGCAGAAGAGCGTCTGCGCTGTGAAACAGATGATGGTCTGCAGCAGCAACATTGTGTGCACATGGTCAGGGAGTATCAGAAGGTGCTTTAAAGCTCAGACAGAGGAAGATCATGGCTGATAAAGAGGAGTTAGGGGTCAGACTGAAGAAGCTGCTGGTGAGGTTGAATCTTAAAGAGGGGAAACAGCTGGGCACCATGGTCCAGATCATACAGGACCTCCTGTTCCTGTCCCATACAGATCACTGTGGTGAGTTATTATTATGACCACTGAAACTGGACATGTGCCTGTGCTTTGTTAACATTCTGATGCTTTAAAGTCTTAATATACATTCATATAGACAGACAGCAATGTAACGTTTCAGCACCCCCTCTCTGTGCTTTTTCCAGTGGGACATCTGCTCAGATATTTTTAGATTTGTGTTCTTCTTTTGTCCTGCAGTTGAGCTGTTTGCCGATCAAAACGTCCATGTGCCTCTGATGCTGGTGCTGTCATCGCATTTCAACAGCAAAGTTCAGCAGGTAGTCATAATTTTTTAGGCTGAATAGTTCACCCAAAATTAATTCTATAAATAGAATATAATGCCCTAATGTTGTTCCAAACCAAATTACTGTGGGACACAAAAGAAGATATTGAGAAGAATGTTCACGCTGCTCTTTTCCATAAGGAAAGCGAATAGGGAATGAGACAAAAAAAAAAAACGTAGATATTGTGCAAGTTCTCGATCATTTTATGGTCATAAAAAAAAAAATTATGTTTCCTTTGGTGCTCTTATAATGTTTGATTTTATGATTTAGAAATAAGAGGCTATTTCTACCTCTAATTTTAGCCTCTATTTGAACGCTCTGTTTGAAGGGGCGTGTCTGCTGTGAGACTTCAGTGTAAAGGTCCTTTCACACCGGACGCGTAACGGAAAAGCGAATATTTCGCATGCAAAACTATTCACATCAGCTGCGACACGAATTTGCGACGTCTGTGACGTTTCAGAGCTCCAACATTCCAAAACATTCGCGGCGACAGCTGAGAAAACATGGACACTTCATCATCCAGTGAAGACGAGTTTTTCATTTTCTTTAAAAGACCGAAAAGAAGGTTTTGGGTGCACCCAGTCTTAAAAGAAGAGAGAGTATGCTAATCTTGTACAGGAGCTAAAACTTTACCATGGCCAGTTCCGCACTTACTTTCGAATGTCCGTGGGACAATTTGAGGAGCTCCTCCAGAGACAGTAACGTTAGCACTGCATCTGACGAGACAAACCACATACTTCAGAGAACCGGTCGATCCGGAGCAGCTATGTTTCCAGCTGAGTCACAATGACAACATTTAAGTGCCACAGTCGTACTGCCGAAACGCATTTACTTTCCATAGTCGCGGACACAAGGTTTAGAAAAAAATCTACGAGTTTTAACTCAAAAGGTTATGTTATCGTTGTCTGTAGCCTACAGTGGGCAAACACAGCCGCAGCTGTAATCTCGTGAGAAATGCGATACCTGGCAAAGGTTAATGTTGAGTGAATAGCTAGTGACATCAACTGGACATTTCGTCACCTTTGTTTCCTTGTATGTAATTGGTTGAAGCCTTTTCTGTCGCTGCTAGAGTAAAAAAAAAATCGACATCGAAGCGAAAAAAATAAATGTCGTTTTTTCACCGCAGCACATTCGCGTTTGGTGTGGAAGGACTCATTACACAAACAGCTGATCAAAAAATAAAACCATCGCACAAATTATTCGTGCCTCAAAATCGCGTCCAGTGTGAAAGGACCTTAATGGTGCGTTCACACCAGACGCGAACGAAGCGTTAAGCGCGAGTGTTTTACATGTTAAGTCAATGCAAAGACGCGAAAAGTATGTTTCAGTTTTCTGAAAAGATTAAATTTTCGTTTAGTTTTAAGTGTTTGCTTTGTTTGCCTAAAACGAATCATAGCCTTCAAAATCTCGCCGCCCAAACCTGCAGAAGCATATTGAGGTGTCTAAACTTTTAATTTCTGGTGAAAGCTTGAAATGGAAATTGTCTGTGCTTTTAGAGCTAAAGTTTCAGTATAAAGCGGTGTTAATTTTGTTGACGAATAATTTTTGTCTTAATTTTCGTCTGACATTTTTCATAAATAAAAAACTTTGTTTTTGAATGACAAACACTATGACAAAAATCTAATGACATTTTCGTCAACGAATAAATATGAGAGAAATGTTAGGGAGGGACGATTTGGGAAGAGATCCAGTCAGAACTGTAGTCCTGCGTGAGATGCGCACATTTGAATTGTTAAAAAATGTAAATGTCTGGGAGAAAGTGAAGAGCAGACATGTGAATAAGTCTGAAAAAGGCGACAACACGAAAGAGCTAAATTCAATCCGGATGCGCACACAGAAAGCTGCCTCTCAGACGCCAGAGCACAAGTACTGAAATTTTAAATTTGATTAATATAAATGGCATTTTAGTAAAAAGACTATGACTAAAACTAAATCAAAATTTGCTGTTAAAATGAACTTTTTATGGATTTGCGCACCAAGTTGCCATAGCCTTGTGGATACAGCGCTAACGCATAGGTGAAGTTCAACAATGACGTTAGTTAGCATGCAAAAACTTAGTTGGGCTAATAATGTTAACTGAAGTCCTTTCAGAAATGTTTTTACAAAGTCCTGTCAAAAAAGTACAATGTAGAAACCTTCCTTTTTTTAGTATGATTTCGACTTTGATAAGAGCTTTGTAACTTTTAAATGAGTTCAAGGTAGTTGAATGCTAGCATGTCAGATGGCGCATGACTGGCTTAAACCACCATGATGGCACAGCATGCATTCATACAACAATGCAACAATAATAAAATAATGCATTTGCTTTTATCTTTGGTAGCTTAAAGGAACACGCCAACTTTTTGGGACTTTAGCTTATTCAAAAAGTTGCAATTTTCTAGACAGAAGTGGCTAGGAACTATACTCTCATTCCTGAGTAATAATCAGGGAACTTTGCTGCCGTCCCATGGGTGCAGCGGCGCAATGATATTACACAGTGCCTGAAAATAGGCTAACTTCCGTCAACATAACCAAAGTGACAACCTGCTTGCACAGAGAGCGTGCTGGGGACTATTTTTAGGCGCTGCGTAATATCATTGCTCCGCTGCACCCATGGGACGGCAGCAAAGTTCTTGGATTATTACGCAGGAATGAGAGTATAGTCCCTAGCCATATCGGTCTAGAAAATTGCAACTTTTCATTTTCCGTCTGTCTTAGTACACAATGTAACTATACACATCACAACATGTAAATAGGAAAATGTTGGCGTTATTTTGTCACTTATTGAGCAGTAGGCTAGCTGGAGCTGTTTACCTCCAGTCTTTGTGCTAAGCTAGGCTAGCGGTGGGTGCGTCAGACAGAGTTATGGCACGCACGGAGATAAAAAAAAGATATGTATGGACTTCTCTAACTCTGGGGGATACGGTGAATAAGCTAAAGTCTTAAAAAGTCGGCGTGTTCCTTTAAGTACTTTTAAAAGCAAGTACTTCTGTACTTTTACTTAAGTAAAAATCTATCTTTACAACTTTCACTTGTAATGGAGTGATATTTGACCAGTAGTACTTTTACTCAAGTAATGTACTTTGTCCACCTCTGCATAAAATTAATTATAGAATCAGATCAATACACTCATGGTAATTATAGCTAAAAACCTACCTCCAGCCCTAAACCTACCCTTCCATAAAATAAAAATGTACCTCTAGTTTCATATTTAAAATACCTTAAAAACTGAGGAAAACAAACAGGAGTCTGTTCTGTTATACGATCTGTATGCCTATAGGTGGTGATAGTGATGCTTAAAAAGTGAAGCAGAAGAAGAGCAGTACTAGGGATGATATCAGTAAATCCAGAGGGAGGGGCTCTAATTACATCGTGAATGGCTGTTTTGTTATAGGGGTGTGGCTTGAGGTAGGGGGCGTAATTTGTAGGGGCGTGGTTTGTACTACTGCGGAATGCAGTTGGACACACTTGGTTACATGTGGAACTCTCTCGAAAACTTTTACTACGATTTTTTTTACTATTACAGCCGTCAAGATTAACTAATCGTGAAAAGTGTTAATTAGCATGTTATTTAGATCTACTCCCATCGCATGAAAGTATGAACACTCTAGCCGATGAATGCAGTGCACTAACGAATGCTTTCATCATAACTAACAGTACAAACACAGTGTAAATAAGAGATTTGGTGAGAGTCCAGAACTCAGTCACTGATAAACTCACGCCGTTTGATTGACAGCTCCAGTGATTATAAAGGGAGTGTCACTTTATATAATTTAGTCACAGTTTAAATAACAAATTATTTTCATCCTACTAAGAGAAACAATGTGAAGTTGAGCGTTTAGTCACTGGTTTGATTTACTGACACACAGGCACAGAACATCTGACTGTAAATGAATCATATCAGAAATCACTGATCACAGATCAGGCATCAGAATTAACACGGTTACTTACATGCTGTGGCATTACTGTTGAGTCAATATTGTCTGTTTGCAAAGCCTGCGGCGACATTGTGACTGATTTACTAAAAGATCCACAGTGAAATGTACCGCATACAAACAATGCAAATACAAACTAAGACATTGACATAGCTGAAAATAAATAGGCTAAGCACTTTCCTAGCATTAGGATCCTTTAGAAGCTAATGTTATCCTGTGTCTCTCTTTTCTCTTTGTCATCTCACTAACACACCAGTGGGCGGAGCCAAAGATGATGTGATGTGATGATGTAGAAATAGGATGCAGTTGATCTGATTAAGGCGGTCTTTCGTTGCACTATTACGTCATAATGTGACAAAATCCAAAACGTTTTCTGATTTTGGATTAAATAAAAGCTGTTTTTGGACTAATGAGGAAGTTTTGAGTTCTGAAACGTACAGGATATTCTTATAGTACAATGACCTCTTACTGTCACGGATTGCTCTGAGACTTTGGAAAGATTCAAGCGCAGATTTATTGGAAAATCCAGAATCGTAGTAATATGCCAGGCAAAGGGTCAAAACACTTGCAAACAGTCCACAAAAACAAGAGACAAGGGCGAGTGCTCAGGCGTGCAGTGTGCAACTACAAAACCTCGGTGAGAAATGACAGAGAGAACATGGTATAAGTAGGCTGAGACAAAAAATGTAATGATAAACAGGTAAATGCAATAATTCATGATGAGTCCAGACAAAGGATTATGGGGACCGAAGTTCATGGCTGAGTGGCAAAGGTCAAGGAAGGAATGCCCTCTAGTGGCCAACCTGGGCACACCAGCGGATGACCCCTTTAAGTCGTAATTCTCTGAAAATCCATTTGTTATTTGCACTTGGGCAAGTTCAAATTTAAAAAATCATCTTTGAAATCGATGATGTCCACTATGACTAGTTCTTGCACATCACAATGTGATGATTTTAATATTTACATTGAACAGAAGAGTGCATAATATCAAGTCATATGGACTTTTGTGGTGTTTTTGCCTTTTTGGAGCTTACTGGCCCATAATAACTTTCATTTTATGGAAAAGAGCAACATGAAAATTCTTTAAAGCATACTATTCTTGGAAGAAACAAAGGCTACGTTCACACTGTCAGTCCAAAGTGGAGTCCAAGTGTGAATGGCTAAAAAAATCACATGAAACGCATTTTTTTACAAATCTGTTTTGAGCTACATTCATATGTGGTTTGAAATCCTAAATATAAATATAAAATTATATAAAAATAATGCTAAATATGAACGGATTCCAATCGGATATGCACAAAAATCGGATTTGGACTGACAGTCTGAATGAGGCTAATGTCATGTGGGTTTAGAAGGACATAAGGGTAAGTAAATGTAAAAAAAAAATGTTTTGCTGTTACATGTGACATGTTTTCTGGAGGAAATTTAATTTCAGCTTTTTTGACTAAGAAAAGTGATTAAAGATCCAGAAAAAGGTTTTTAAAAGAGTGATTTACTGTTTTGATACTGTAGGTAGGCTGGTCTCTGCTGTGTCGTCTGATGGAGATCTGTCCAAGCACTCTGGATAGTCTGACCAACCCAGTGGACTATGAGTTTATAGAGGTGCACAAGTAAGCCGGAGTTATTTCTATAAGCTTATATTGTCTTACATTCCTGTTGATATAGACTATGTAATTGAAGTAACTTTCGATAGTTTAAAGCAGGATTATCATTGCTTTCCTTGAATAAGACACTTTCTGTATCATTATATAAAACTTAAAAGTACAAAAGTGAAAGAGAATTCCTTTGTTCTACTGGTTAAGATTAGAAGTGATTGACTAGGAGGACTGATGCATATAAAAGAACTGTACATCAATTTAGTTCATTTTATTTCTGTAGTACTTTACATTGTACATATAGTTCCAGAACAGCTTCACAAAGAAAGTGCCTTAGGAAAGATGTTTAAGAAATCTTGGGAGGAACAGAGACACCTTGGGGAATTCTGCGTTGGCACATATATACACTATATTGCCAAAAGTATTGGGACACCCCTCCAAATCATTGAATTCAGGTGTTCCAATCACTTCCATGGCCACAGGTGTATAAATCAAGCACTAGGCATGCAGATGCTTCTACAAACATTTGTGAAAGAATGGGTCGCTCTCAGGAGCTCAGTGAATTCAAGCGTGGTACCGTGATAGGTTGCCACCTGTGCAGTATGTCTATTGGTGAAATTTCCTCACTACTAAATATTCCACGCTCAACTGTTAGTGGTGTTATAACAAAGTGGAAGCAATTGGGAACAACAGCAACTCAGCCACGAAGTGGTAGGCCACGTAAAACCACAGAGCGGGGTCAGCGCATGCTGAGGGTCACAGTGCACAGAAGTCGCCAACTTTCTGCAGAGTCAATAGCTACAAACCTCCAAACTTTGTGTGGCCTTCAGATGAGCTCAAGAACAGTGCGTAGAGAGCTTCATGGAATGGGTTTCCATGGCCGAGCAGCTCATTCAAGCCTTACATCACCAAGTGCAATGCAAAGCGTGGGATGCAGTGGGGTAAAGCACGCCGCCACTGGACTCTAGAGCAGTGGAGACGTGTTCTCTGGAGTGACAAATCACGCTTCTCTGTCTGGCTCTAGTCTGGTTTTGGCGGTTGCCAGGAGAACGGTACTTGCCTGACTGCATTGTGCCAAGTGTAAAGTTTGGTGGAGGGAGGATTATGGTGTGGGGTTGTTTTTCAGGGGTTGGGCTTGGCCCCTTAGTTCCAGTGAAAGGAACTCTTAATGCTTCTGCATACCAAGACATTTTGGACAATTTCATGCTCCCAACTTTGTGGGACCAGTTTGGGGATGGCCCCTTCCTGTTCCAACATTACTGCGCACCAGTGCACAAAGCGTCGGTCCATAAAGACACGGATGAGCGAGTTTGGTGTGGAGGAACTTGACTGGCCTGCACAGAGTCCTGACCTCATCCCGATAGAACACCTTTGGGATGAATTAGAGCGGAGACTGTGAGCCAGGCCTTCTCCAACATCAGAATTCTTCTAGAAGAATGGTCAAAAATTCCCATAAACACACTCCTAAACCTTGTGGAAAGCCTTCCCAGAAGAGTTGAATCTGTTATAGCTGCAAAGGGTGGGCCAACTCCATATTAAACCCTACGGATTAAGAATGGGATGTCATTAAAGTTCATGTGCATGTAAAGGCAGGTGTCCCAAAACTTTTGGCAATATAGTGTGTATATATATATATAAAGGGTCAATGACGTGACGCTGATTTTTTTGGTGTCCATATGGTTTAATTACATTTAAAAGGGTTAAAATTTCAAAATAAATTTACAAATGACTTGCATACATTCTCTTTTTTGAGGACCAAGTCTAACATTTAAGAGAATATTTGGGAGATGATTGCAAAAATGTCAATGTGGTGTAATCGTAAAAACTTTGTACCAAATAATTGATCTTGTTTCAAAAAGGTGAAATTCTCATTAAAACACCATATCTAGTTTGGCTTAATCTTACATTAGAACTATTTAATAGTAAATAAAAGTAAATGGAACGCCATTGTTCTGAAAATTATAATTACTTTGGGAATCATGTGTCAAGTCAAACTCCTGAAGTGTCATGGTGGTGTAGCCACCATTCAAGGGGTCATTTTGTTGATATTGTGCAAGAAGACCACGTGACAGGAAATTATATGACAGAGAAGGCAAAGGTGTTGTAATAACATCGTTTTTAACAATTTTTACATAATTTGTCAAAGATTATTTAGAAAACGGAGGTGTTTTCAGCATATGTCCCGCCAAGTATTGCAAAAACGCATTACAATTTACATTTAGAGATAACTCTAATAAAATACATTTTCGTATGATATTTTAAAATTAAGTATTTATTTCGAGTACACTCACATGCCATCTAGGTGGATAAAATATTTAATATTTCTCATTCTTTGGCAGTTACACCATTTGACATTTTCAGGTACATTCAGTCTTAACTTCTGTAAAGAATTGTGCAAATGTCATTTTTAATTACATTAAATCAACATAAATACACTATGTACATTTCAACATACCTGATGCATGCTTTTAAAACAAGATTTTAAAAGATTTTTTGAATTTCTCATCTTGCCAAACCTTATTTGTCACTGACCCATAAACATTTTTTTTTTACAAAGCATACATACACACATACAAATTAATGTGAAATGCAAATAGAAGGGATGCAGGCACAACAACTCGAGGGTGATGGCAGTCAAGGGTGGATCTGAGTATGACAGGTGCTAATAAACTTTGGGATGGCTGTCCCAAGGTGTGGATGATGTAAAACATATAAACAAGAGGTTAGTGGAAGGAAGTGCAGACTATGGTAATTTAACTGTTCCTATGATCACACAGCAGTTTTATACATTATTTTGAATGCCGCTGTAAAAACATTAACACTTACACATAATAAGTGCATTTTGTAACCAAATTCCACCTGGTTTTGTAGCCCTAATGCTGTGGTTTATAGTCACGAACAAACTGAAAATTGTTAAGAAGGCTTAGGTAGAGACATTAAAGAAAATATTCTTCATCTGTAACTGAAAAACGGAATTTACTGTATAACAGAATTTTACAGAATTTGTAAAGTTTTTGATGAATAAATAAAAACCAGGTCAGTACACAAATCACATTGCTATATAGACTAGTGTCTGTGAATAATAAACTGCAAAAAGACTATATCCTGCCTGTTTTGTGTGTCTCTGTGTGAATGAATGGTGCAGACACGCGGTTCTCTTTCATAGGTTCACTCAACGCTGCGTAGCTATGACGCAATGGGAACGCTCTCTGGGTGTGCCGATTGTCTGAAGCCCTTATAGAATCACGCCAATTCATTGGCTGATGGCGCGGGCGCCGCCCCTACGCTCTTACGTCGTCATATTATACTGGCGCGCGCGCCATCCGCTCCTCAGATTTCTGTGCCTTCCCTAAGCGGCCATTCTAGCCCTTCGGTTTCGGTTATTTTTGGCCCAAATACATTGAAATTTGTACAACTTTCATCACCAGCACTTCAGCGACTGCGGATCGTGGAACTTTGTTCTCCTTGCGGTGAAGTGTCATGGAGTTTCGTCGCTGCCTGCCGCCGTGCACTCGCTTTATTGCGAATGACGACCCTCACAGTAAGTGTGTTAAATGCTTGGGGTTTTCACACGCACGCGAGGCGGTTCAGGGCTCTTCTAAATGCAAATTGTGCGATAATCTCCTTCTCAAAACCCTCCGCTCTAGGCTCGCGGTTTTTGAAAAGGAGTCATCCGTTTTTCCCCGTCGCGCTCCCGAAGCCGCGCAGGCCTCTCTCGGATCCGCGACCTGGGGTTCGGATGTAGAGCTCGAGGATGTGGAGTGCGAGCAGACGGGCTTCTCTCCCTCCCTCCCCCGAGCACGTGCGCGGGGTTCCGCCGGTCGAGTTTTCACACGACTACCTATGCCCTAGCCCGGAAGCGCGCGAGTCGGTTTCTTTCGGGCTAGATGATGTCATTTCCACTGCAGCGCCCGACTCCTAGGATTTCGGGCCTGCTTTAATCGATGACGCTTTCCTGCCTAGTGGCCAGGAAGCGCGGCCTTCTGCGGCCTATGCCGAGCTTGTCGACGTGCTTTCACGTGCTACCGAAAAGCTCGCTATTGATTGGCCGGACGAGCCCCGCGAGTCACGTTCATCTAGACTCGACGAGAGATTTTTGAGTGGTCCTAATTCTAGGCCAGCGCGGAGAAAGCTGCCCTTTTTCAGCGATCTGCATAGTGAAATCTCCAGATCCTGGAAACAGCCTTTCTCAGCCCGCTTGACTAATGCGGCAGCCGCTGACTTCACCAACCTCGTTGGTTCTGTGGAGCAGGGCTATTCCGCCATCCCTGCGGTTGAAGACACGCTAGCCACTCATCTCTCTCCTTCTTCGGCTCCTTCGTGGAAGTCTCGCCCTCTCCTTCCCACTAAACTGTGTAGGACTACTTCCGCCCTTATTGGGAATTCCAGCTGGTCAGGCAGGCATGGCCCTCCACACCATGGCCATCCTCCAAGCCTACCAGGCGGACGTCTTAAAAGAAATGGACGAGGGCGGTGGCTTGACACCGGAAGTGGTCAAAGAGCTGTGCAAAGCCACAGATTTGGCCCTAAGAGCCACTAAACACGCTGCTCGTGCCATAGGACGTTCCATGGCGGGCGCGGTGGCGGCAGAGCACCACCTGTGGCTCAATCTCACGGAAATCCGTGATAAAGAGAAGGTCTTCCTACTGGATGCCCCAGTCTCTCAGTCTGAATTGTTTGGGGAGGCGGTCAACACGGTGGTTGAGAAAAATTTCGAGCCGCCAAGTCCCAGTCGGCTGCTTTCAAGCAGTTTATGCCTAGGAGGGCTAGGGACTCCGTATACTCAATTACCTGGATGATTGGCTCATCCTGGCCCACTCCAGGGAGTTGGTGACTTGTCACAGAGACATTGCTCTTCAGCACATTCAGTCTCTTGGCTTGAGTGAACACCGACAAGAGTGTTCTCACCCCAGCTCAGCAGACCACCTTCTTAGGAGTTCGTCTGGATTCCGTTCTGATGCAGGCCCGTCTGGCTCCTGCCCGGATTTCCAGTCTCGCTTCATGTTTGGCCCGCTTCAGGCTCGGCCATCATGTTTCTGTGGGTACTTGTCGCAGGCTCCTGGGTCTCATGGCCGCAGCTTCCCCGGTGCTTCCCCTGGGGCTGCTTCATATGAGGCCCTTACTCTGGTGGATGGTGGAGACTCTACTCCTCCAAGTGGAAGGTTTTCGAGTCATGGTGCTCATTCCATGTGGACCCAGTTAGCTGCCTGGTGGGTTCAGTACTGGAGTTCCTGCAAGAGAAATTTGCCGCTGGAGCAGCAGCTACCACCCTTAGGGTTTACAACGCTGCCATTGCTGCTCGCAGGGAGTTAGATGAAGTCCCTCTGGGCAAACATAGGTTAGTTTCGTCGTTTATGCGAGGGGTTAAGCGCCTGAGACCGGCACGCTCCCCTGGTATTCCCTCTTGGGACCTTTCAGTTGTCCGGGAGGGGCTAACGAAGGCTCCCTTTGAGCCCTTAGGGTCAGCTCCAGAGCGGATTCTGACTCTCAAGGTTGCTCTTTTGTTAGCCTTAACCTCTTGGAAGCGAGTGGGCGACCTACAAGCTCTCTCTGTTAACGAGACATGTATGGATTTTGCTCCTGGTCTAGTTAAGGTAACCCTAAAACCTAGGCCAGGGTATGTGCCCAAAGTTCTGTCCACATCGTTTCGTTCTCAAGTTATCACCCTTCACTCTTTCCACCCTCCTCCTTTCGCATCAGAAGAGGATGAAAAGCTTAATTCGCTCTGCCTTGTCTGAGCATTGAAGTTTTATGTAGATCGGTCTGGTGGTTGGAGGAAATCAAGCCAGCTCTTGGTATGTTTTGGTGTTGGCCGCCGCGGGCTTGCCGCATCAAAACAGAGGATTTCCTATTGGGTGACGGAGGCTATTTCGCTGGCATATGAGGTGCGTGGTCTACCTTCACCTCTTAGCATTCGGGCACATTCTACCAGAATGTCTCATTCCCTATTCAGAGAACATAGGTTACACCAGTAACCTGAGACGTTTTATTTCCCACACACACTGAAGCATGCGTGACGCTCGTGGTGTTTTCAGCCTCTGCCGCCTCACTGTATGAGGACATGAATGATGAACTTCATCTCCAGAGCCTCTCTGAGAGTCACTACAGGAGCATTTTACTGTTTCATTTGAGAAAAAACTATCATATCATAAACACACAGAAACTCAAAGGTCTTCATGGCAACCCATCAAAATAAAAGTTTGCTTTAACTTGAAATTGTTGTACTGTTGTACAGTAGAATTTAGCTCTTTTTTAATAATAACACTAATAATAATAAATTATTATTAAAACTTTTTTTTTCAACAATGACAAAAAAGTTTAATTTCATATGATTAAACAATAAATTAAATGTATGTTTTATGCCTTCATTTGATTGCCAGAAAAATTAAAATACACAACACAGAATTTCTTTACTTAGAAATTAAATTTTATTTTTAAATGAATAAATTGTTGTTTTTAATGAATTTAATTAATTAGACATGATTTTTGATTATTAAAATGTAATTAAACCATTAAAATGGAGTCCAGAAAACTTAAAACAGAAAACACAAAATTTGGTAAAAAATAAAATGTATTTCATAGGGCCCTAAACATTTAACAAATTGTTGTTGAATTGTATAAGTTTCATGATTTCAATTAATTAGACATGGATTTTGATTACTAAAATTGAATTTAAAATTTAGAATTTAAGAATTTAAAATTTAAAAAACGGAATTTGGGATAAAATAAAACGGATTTCATAGGGCCCTAATGTAGAGCTCCATGTCCTAATAATATCACCTAAAGGAAGCATGTACAAGAAGAACAACAAAGGGCTCAAGACCGAACCCTGTGGCATATCATATTATATTTCACATTGTATGTTCTAATCTTTTTTTGCATTTTTTTGTATTTTTGTACTGAACTGATTATTTAATAAAAACAGAAAAAGACAACTTGACAGGTAGGATCTAACCAGGCTATTCGTATAACCGCCAGTTTGATTGATGATGTCCTCTATGGAAGGAAGTGGTAAGAACGTTTGAACGTTGGCTGAAAAATGATAGCTATCACTTTTTTAATAGTTTGGTCGTTCAGAAATACAAGTAGAAGATTTTGAAGCGACAAGAAGTTTGGCCCAGCCCTACAACAGTAAACCATTGAAACTTTGGTTCCTTGGTTGTAACATGTCATGATGTCTAAGATGCTCAATGATGAATAAATCCATAAATTCATTGCTGCCGTCCATGTTCACCAGGTTTATGTGAGTGTTTGCACGTTTGTTCACAGGCAGATTCTTAAGGTGCTTTCAATGTATCATAAAGACGCCAAGATGATGATGGTGGGTCTGAGAGCTCTGGCTCTGCTACTTAAGTCAGGTAAGACTTGCTTTTCCATAATGCTGTTTATACAACCATTATACAGTATTGGTTCCTGACGTATGTTTCACATATCTCCATAAGGATTTCAAAGTATTCTTTCAAAAATGTTTAACCAAACCAGCACGCTCGCATATGAATCATAACATTACAACAAGGAAACAGTACCGCACTGCAAGGGTGCCCAAACCTGTTCCTGGACATCAACCTTCCTGAAAAGTTTAGCTACAACCCTGATCCAACACAACTGAAGCAGCTAATTAAATCTTCAGGAGCACTTGATTGTTAATCATAAAGACAATTTAATCATACAATTACTATTGTTTTGCATTAATAAGTGCAGTTACTAATAATATTACATGTTTATTTCTTTGAAATGCACATTTGACAGTAAAGCACTGAGCTTACGTTTCAGGGGCTGCGTCCGAAAACCTAGGCAGCTGACTCGTTGTCTCACTGCCTTATCAGACAATGACTCTGCAGGCAGCGTTTTGTGCATGAAGGCACCTCACGAAACTAATTTCGGACAGACTACTAAGGCAGCATAACAGTTTAATGATCTACAGCTAAATAGAGAGAGCTGTGGTGAGAACTAACACACAAACTGACCAGCAAACACAACTTTCGGACGCCATCTTTTTTTCCAGCTCAACTGTCACAGAATGGAACGCACAGGATTGTGGGATATCAAAGGCAGCGAAGGATACATGTATGCTGCCTTCGAAAATCGATCAGATGAAGGTCTGAAGGAGACAGGAAGGGAAGCTAACATTAGATTCGGACGTGCCTTGATGCCTTCCTGCCTTGAAATGTGTCCTCCGAAGGCAGCATTTTCCAGGTTTCGGACGCAGCCATTATCGATGCATATGCATCGCCAGGATTTGTAATCGATGCATCAGAGAAAACGAGTGAATCGTTACACCCCTACTAATAAGTCAATAAGTGTTCCTCTGCTGGCATCTACTGGTTACAGTGGTAATTCATTTTTTTGTTTATAATTAAAAACGTTTGTTTGCTACGTCTTGGTTTTCCTACATCTTGAGACTTTTAGTCTTAGATGAACAAATAATGTTTTTGGTCATCACATTAAATATAACATTTAAACTGGATATTTAGAGCTTTGAACTGCTAAAATGAATAATGTAAAAAGATTCAACTATTTTTGCCACAATACCATGGTTACAGTTAGCGTTACAACATTAAATCCATGGTGAATGTCAGTGATTTGTGGACTGACAAACCTTCTTTAACTTGTTCGTTCATGGCATAATGTTTCTCCTGGTTTCCACACAGCCCTGTTTGATCTGATATCTGCGGCGAGTTTGAATGCTTCTCTCTGGATCTTGCAGCGCTGTGTAGTAACGATGTAGTAAGATCGGCTCGCGATTAAACCTGTTTTGAGCTCGTTCCGATTTCATTTCGTTTGATGTTTCTCATATGCAACAGAAATGGCAGCTCTAATCAGTTTGGCAATGTGGTGGTAGCACCAGTGCGACCTCTAAAAAAATGTAGTCGCAGCGGCAGAAAAAAAAGCAAAGTTGGTCACAGTCTGGAGCCCTGCAAACACATTCATGATCATGGTTAGATTAGCATGTTTCATTTCACTTGAGGTACACCACCATTGTGCTGCATTTTCTCACTCCCCTCCTGAAATAAAACTAATATTTGGTGTTTGTTTGTGGGTCAGGTGAAATTGTGATACAGGTTCTGGATGAGGAGGAAGTGGATGTGTTTTTCTTGGTTCTGGAGGCCATGAGGTCTTTCAGTGACAAAGAAGAGGTTCAACTACAGGGATGTGCTGCTTTACAGCTACTGCTGCAGACAGGTAACTGTGATTCGTCACAAATTCCTATGAGTATGAGCAATATTAATATAGGACCCTATGATTTCCACATCTGCAAGAGTCAAGTCATAGGCTGAATCCCCCTATACCATCAAATAGGGCATTATTTGAGGGAACAGCCATTTGTAATGGTGTCCGAAACCATAGTGGACGTTATCGAGTGCACTCATTCAATCTCACATTGCACCGCAATACTGAGTGTACAGCCGATGTACGCTCAACAGCTGTCCGAATTCGCTCACTCATTTTCATTCACTCCTTTAAGTGAACTGTATTAGTGGACTAACGTAGTAAGGATTCGATTTCGGATTCAGCCCTAGAAATGGAATTTACTGTATAATGCGGAATGTCACCATAATTTGTCAAAATTGAATAAACTGAATTAAATTAAATAATCAAAAGTAGGGCTGTGCACTTAAATAAAATTGTGATATGTACTAGTGTTTTCAAATATTAAAGCTCAAAAGACTGCTTTTTAAAAATTAAGTTTGCATATTCTGCGTGTCTCTGAATGAGTGGCGCAATTCACACCGATCAGGCATAACATTATGACATATTATGACAGGTGAAGTGAATAACACTGATTATCTCTTCATCACGGCTCCTGTTAGTGGGTGGGATATATTAGGCAGCAAGTAAACATTTTGTCCTCAAAGTTGATGTGTTAGAAGCAGGAAAAATGGGCAAGCGTAAGGATTTGAGCGAGTTTGACAAGGGCCAAATTGTGATGGCTAGACGACTGGGTTAGAGCATCTCCAAAACTGCAGCTCTTGTGGGGTGTTCCCGGTCTGCAGTGGTCAGTCTCTATCAAAAATGCTCCAAAGAAGGAACAGTGGTGAACCGGTGACGGGGTCATGGGCGGCCAAAGCTCATTGATGCACGTGGGGAGCGAAGGCTGGCCTGTGTGGTCCAATCAAACAGACGAGCTACTGTAGCTCAAATTGCTCAAGAAGTTAATGCTGGTTCTGATAGAAAGGTTTCAGAATGCACAGTGCATCGCAGTTTGTTGTGTATGGGGCTGCAGAGTCGCAGACCAGTCAGGGTGCCCATGCTGACCCCTGTCCACCGCCGAAAGCACCAACAGTGGGCATGTGAGCATCAGAACTGGACCACGGAGCAATGGAAGAAGGTGGCCTGGTCTGATGAATCACATTTTCTTTTACATCACGTGGATGGCCGGGTGCGTGTGCGTCGCTTACCTGGGGAACACATGGCACCAGGATGCACTATGGGAAGAAGGCAAGCCGGCAGAGGCAGTGTGATGCTTTGGGCAATGTTCTGCTGAGAAACCTTGGGTCCTGCCATCCATGTGGATGTTACTTTGACACGTACCACCTACCTAAGCATTGTTGCAGACCATGTACACCCTTTCATGGAAACAGTATTCCTTGGTGGCTGTGGCCTCTTTCAGCAGGATAATGCGCCCTGGCACAAAGCAAAAACCAGGAATGAAAAATTCAGGAATTTGAGGAGCACAACAACCATATCAACCTGTAGCCCAAGACTGGTTTCCCACTGAAGCTAAGCAGGGTTGAGCCTGGTTAAGTACCTGGATGGGAGACCTCCTGGGAAAACTAGCTAGCTGCTGGTAGAGGTGTTAGTGAGGCCAGCAGGGGGTGCTCACCCTGTGGTCTGTGTAGGTCCTAACACCCCAGTATAGTGATGGGGACACTATACTGTCAAAAAGCACCGTCCTTGGGATGAGACGTTAAACCGAGTTCCCGACTTTCTGTGGTCATAAAAAATCCCAGGATGTCCTTCGGAAAAAGAGCAGGGGTGTAACCCCGGCATCCTGGCCAAATTTGCCCATTGGCCTCTGTCCATCATGGCCACCTAATCATCCTCATATACTGATTGGCTTCATCACTGTCTCCTTTTCACCATAAGCTGGTGTGTGGTGTGAGTTCTGTCGCAATATGGCTGCCGTCGCACATTGGTGGTGGTTGAGGAGATTTCCCCCCTTCCATATGTAAAGTGCTTTGAGTACCCAGAAAAGCGCTATATAAATGTAATAAATTATTATTAACTTTTATTATTAACGTTTTCAGCATCTGCCGTCTTACTATATAAGGAAACTATATAAGGACTTCTTCTCCAGAACTGGAGTTTTCACCACTTCATTTGATAAAACTATCATCAGATACACACAGAAATTCAAACGTCTTCACAACAACCCGCCAAAATAAATGTTTGATTTATCTTGAAGAAATTGGAACAGAAATGTATTATTGTTGGACAGCAGAATGTACTTCTCAAAGTAATAATAACAATACAATACAGTTTATATTCAATTATTTTTAAGGAATATCACACAATATTTGGTCCATGTTTTAATTCAGACTGTAAACCTTTGTCGTGCATCACTTTGCCAATAATGAAAGGAATCGTTCATATTTAATTTGATTACATTTTAAAATATTATATTGTTAAAGTTTTATGCAGTTTTTGATAATACATTTGAATGAAATAATACAACACTGGATGATTGAATTGTTAAAGTAACCTGCTTGATTGTCAGTTTCTGAGGATCATCTGGTGGAGTTCATTGAGAAGAAGGACCATGAGGTGGTTTTGAATGCGCTGGTCCGGTTCATGGACAGTGAGCATGTGGTGCTTCAGGTGCTGAGGGTCCTCATACCACTGGCTGCTCCGGGTATAGCACACTGCTCACTCAATGTTTTTATGATCAATGACTTGGGATTATCATTATTAACAATATTAAATAAGCTTCTCTTACTTGGATCTAGCCAGCAACGTTGAGATTCTGATGTCCAAAACGGTTAAATGCTACAGTCTAACGTGTCAGGCTATGGAGATGTGGCTCGACTCCGAGTCGATACAGGAGGCTGGTTGCTGTTTGTTACGGAAATTTACATCAGGTGAGTCCAGGTCAAAGGTCATGTTGAAACAAGGCTGTTCTTAAAACATTTAAAAAGTACTGTTTAGTTTTGATAGCTTTTTTTGAGGTGTGTTGTCTTGTTTTTGACTTTTTACAGAGAGTTACTACAATATGTTGGTGCTGAATGGTGTCCATAAAGTAGCAGTGAAAGCGTGCGTCTCTTATCCTGAGAATGCCACAGTGCAGATCGCAGCCCTTTCCTGTCTGAGCGCGCTCGGTGAGTCAGTATGATTAACATGAACATGATAGTACAGTATAAATGGAGAACCTGGCCCTCCACTGGATCCCTTAGAGCCCACACTTTTAATTATGATTAATATTTGTCAGATCATTTGTCTGTTTGTACATACATTTTGGGGATTTTGGACATGATTAACTGTTGACTGGGCATTTTTAGGGACCAGTCCTCATTTACAGGAAATTTAAATGATGCCACAAACAAACCCAAAAAGGTATTTTGCTGATGTTGGAAATGTTTTGCCTGGGAAAATTGGAGGGTATAGAGTAGGGATGCACCGATAACACTTTTTCCAGAACAAGTCTGATACTGATACTTGTATTTTCATTGCATTAAAATATTGGGCAGAGAAACAAAAAGAATATGTATCAAATTAGATTGCTCCTGTCTGCTTCCTGTCTACCGGTGTTTGCAGCTCTGTACAGCTTTGCTTTTGAATCTCTATTTGATATCTTTTCTTGTTGTTTATACTGCTAAATATAACTTACTCATCACCATATATTGTTTAATATTGCCTATCACGTTAAAATTGACATTGTTAGCTTTTAATTTAAATCACTATCACAATGTGTTAGCATTTCACAACGCGTTAGCATTTCACTAGCCTGTTAGCCTGCCATACGTGCATCCGGGTTTCCTGTTTTTGTCTCTCGTGCCTTTACTAGTCCATCAAACAACTGTGGTAAGTTGGATTAATCAACAAATACGGTAAGCCATGTCTTCTCCTTTTATTGTCACCTGCACTACATGTTTCATGTTTAGTATATCTGTCTCCGTTGGTGAACAGGGCTTCACATGTGATAAATGTAAGGAGATAGTCAGACTGACGAAGAAGATTTCAGAATTAGAGACACGCATCCAGACTTTATTTGAGAGTAGTGAGAACAAAACAGCTTTAGACACTGCTTTGGATGCGACTAGCTTAGTGAAATCTGTACATTGTTCGGTTCCGGCTGTAGAGCCTGTGCAGCAGGGCAACTGGGTGACGGTGAGACGGCATAGTCGCGGATCAAAAAACCACTTTTCCGTTCCGATTAGAACATCAAACAGGTTCTCCCCACTCAGTGATGCACCCACTGAGAATCCTGTTGAAAGTGCCCTAGTTATTGGCGATTCTATTACACGGAACGTGAAAATAGAGACACCAGCCACCATAGTCACATGTTTACCGGGAGCCAGAGCGCCTGACATCAAAGCAAATTTAAAAGTGCTGGCTAATGCTAATCGTAAATTCTCTAAGATTATTATTCATGTCGGCACAAATGATGTTCGACTTCGCCAGTCGGAGATCACCAAAATTAACATTAAAGAGGTGTGTGAACTCGCAAGTACGATGGCAAATCGGATTTTTTGCTCTGGTCCCCTCCCCATTAAAAGGAGTGATGAGATACTTAGCAGACTATCATCACTCAATGGCTGGTTGTCTAAGTGGTGTCCGCAAAATAACATAGGGTTCATAGACAATTGGAAAAGCTTTTGGGGCAGACCTGACCTGTTGAAAAGAGATGGTATCCATCCCTCCTGGGGTGGTGCCGCTCTTCTCTCTAGTAATTTGGCACATAGTCTTAAAGCTAAACCTTGACTAACTAGGGCCCAGGTCAGGAAGCAGACGGACTGGCTTACCCGACCGTCTGCTAGCTGTTTCGCGTCACAGAAGTCAGATAAATCCCAGCACATAGAGACTCTTTCACCTAGATATTATCACATAGAGACTGTGTCTGTTCCACGAATTAGTGAATACAAAAAACCACCAAAACTATTAAACGGTAAAAATTTAATTGATGTCCAACAAATAAACAACAGATATAATACAGATGAACAAATGATAAAGCTCGGGCTGCTGAATATTCGATCCCTTTCCTCTAAAACGCTTATTGTTAATGATATGATTACAGATAATAATCTAGATGTGCTGTATTTGACAGAAACCTGGCTAAAACCTGACGACTACATTACTTTAAATGAGTCCACCCCACAAGATTATTGTTATAAACACGAGCCGCGTCTGAAAGGTAAAGGGGGAGGTGTTGCTGTAATTTATAATAATATCTTCAGTATTACTCAGAAGTCTAGTTTCAAATATAATTATTTTGAAGTTTTGGTGCGTTACGTAACGTTATGTAGTGAAATTGATAAATCCTGTTTAACATTTGTGTTGGCTACTGTATATAGGCCACCAGGGCACAATACACACTTTATCAGAGAATTTGCTGATTTTTTATCAGAGTTAGTACTGGCTACAGATAAAGTCCTAATTGTTGGTGATTTTAATATCCATGTAGACAATGAAAAAGACGCATTGGGATTGGCATTTAGAGACATTCTAAACTCTATTGGAGTTAGGCAACACGTATCAGGACCCACTCATCGCCGTAATCATACTCTAGACCTAATATTGTCACATGGAATAAATGTTGATACCGTTGAAATTCTGCAGCAGAGCGATGACATCTCAGATCATTACCTAGTATCATGTATACTTAATTTAGCAAAGGCTGCAAAGCCATCCCCTCGTTTCAAATATGGCAGGACTATCACTGCTGAGACTAGAGATTTCTTTATAAATAAACTTCCTCATCAGTTTCATCTCCTCAGCATCCCAGATAGCCCAGAGGAACTTGATGTTGCAACAGAAACTATTGACTCTCTCTTTTCCAGCACTTTAGACACAGTTGCTCCTCTGCGCTTAAAGAAGATTAAAGAGAATAGTCCAACGCCGTGGTACAACGAGCACACCCGGGCCCTTAAAACAGCAGCCAGAAAAATGGAGCGCAGCTGGAAGAAAACAAAACTGGAAGTTTTTCGCATTTCGTGGAAAGAGAGCATGATTTCATACAGAAAGGCCGTAAAAACTGCTAGATCTGCTTATTTCTTGACTCTCTTAGAAGAAAACAAACACAACCCTAGGTATTTATTCGATACAGTGGCTAAATTAACCAAAAATAAAGCTTCAACTTCTGATGTCTGCCAACAGCACAGCAGTAATGACTTTATGAACTTCTTTACTTGTAAGATTGATAATATTAGGAAAAAAATTATAACCATGTAGCCGTCTACTACTGTATCACATCAGACAGAGCATTGCAGTGTCACTGAGGAAAAATTACATTCATTCACTGCTATAGGAGAAGAACAATTGGCTAAACTCGTTAAATCATCTAAATCAACAACATGTATGCTCGACCCTATACCGACTAAACTACTAAAAGAGATGCTTCCAGAGGTCATAGATCCTCTTCTTAATATTATTAATTCATCTTTGACTTTAGGATATGTACCGAAAACTTTTAAGTTGGCTATTATTAAACCACTTATTAAAAAAACGCAACTTGACCCTACAGAATTAGTCAATTACAGGCCAATCTCAAATCTACCCTTTCTGTCAAAAATACTAGAAAAGGCAGTGTCCTCACAATTATGCTCCTTTTTAGAAAAAAATGGTATCTGTGAGGTTTTCCAGTCAGGATTTAGACCACATCATAGTACTGAGACTGCTCTCATTAGAGTTACAAATGATTTACTCTTATCATCCGATTGTGGTTGTATCTCTCTGTTAGTGTTACTCGATCTTAGCGCTGCATTCGATACCATCGACCACAACATTCTTTTAAATAGACTCGAAAATTATGTTGGCATTAGTGGAATTGCATTGGCATGGTTTAAATCATACTTATCTGACCGTTTTCAGTTTGTAGCAGTAAATGAAGAGATGTCACACCGATCACAAGTTCAATATGGAGTACCGCAGGGCTCAGTGCTAGGACCGTTGCTTTTCACCCTGTACATGCTACCACTGGGAGATATCATTAGGAAGCATGGCGTTAGTTTTCATTGTTATGCTGACGATACTCAGCTCTATATTTCTTCACGCCCTGACGAAACTTACCAATTCACAAGATTAACGGAATGCATAGCTGATATAAAAAATTGGATGACTAGTAATTTCCTGCAACTTAATTCAGAAAAAAATGAATTTTTAATTATTGGACAAAAAAACTCCACATGTAGTAACCTAGAATACTGTCTAACACTTGATGGCTGCTCTGTCAAGTCCTCGTCGTCAGTTAGGAACCTGGGTGTGCTCTTTGATACCAATCTCTCATTTGAAAGCCACGTTTCTAGCATCTGTAAAACTGCATTCTACCATCTTAAAAATATATCTAAATTACGGCATATGCTTTTAATGCAAAATGCTGAACAGTTAGTTCATGCATTCATGACCTCAAGGCTAGATTATTGTAATGCACTACTGGGTGGTTGCCCCGCTCGCTTAATAAATAAACTGCAGCTGGTCCAAAACGCAGCAGCTCGAGTTCTTACTAGAACCAGGAAGTATGACCACATTAGCCCGGTTCTGTCAACACTGCACTGGCTCCCTATTAAACATCGCATACATTTTAAAATCTTGCTAATTACTTACAAATCACTAAATGGTTTAGCTCCCCAGTACTTGAGCGAGCTCTTAACGCATTATACTCCATCACGTCTATTGCGGTCTCAAAACTCTGGCCAGTTGATAATACCTAGAATATCAAAATCAACTGCAGGCAGTCGATCCTTTTCCTATTTAGCACCCAAACTCTGGAACAGCCTTCCTAGCATTGTTCGGGAAGCAGACACACTCTGTCAGTTTAAATCTAGACTAAAAACGCATTTCTTTACTATGGCATACACATAAAACATTTTTAATTTATATTCTATTCAAATTGTTAGGCTGCATTAACTAGGTCAGCCGGAACCGGGAACACTTCCCATAACACCTGATGTACTCGTTACATCATAAGAGGAATGGCATCTACGCTAATGTTAGTCTCTCTGTTTATCCCGAGGTTTACTGCAGTCAGCCGGATCCGGCCCGTATGCAGATCAGATGGTGGACCAGCGGCCAGATATTACCAACGCATCCCTGAAGTGTCTGCAGAGACCGTGTCAATTAGTCTACCCTCTGAAATTGCTCATCGACATGGCATCCTCAATGGATCCATCTCCGGCGTGATGACTCCGATATTTCGAATATTCCTATTTAATAATTGTTTAATCGACACGCCATCCTCAATAAACCCGGCGTGATGCCTCCGATCTTTCAAATAATCCGATCTAATATTACTTCTGACCTATAAGGCTGCCAAAATAATAAACATACACTGTTTGTTAATTGGCCAGAGGAGAACTGGCACCCCGACTGAGCCTGGTTTCTCCCAAGGTTTATTTTTCTCCATTAGGACACCGGATGGAGTTTTGGTTCCCTGCCACTGTCGCCTCTAGCTTGCTCAGTTGGGGACACTAAATTTTCAAATAAATATCCAAATAAATTTAATTACTAAACTAAATTATATCAACTACATTACTTGAATATATATGATAATTGAAATGAGCTGATGACATCACCGTTTTCTCCAGAGCGGCTGTACAGCCGAATCAAATTCTGTTCATTATTTTCCTGTTTAACACTGTGAAGCTGCTTTGAAACAATCTGCATTGTAAAAAGCGCTATATAAATAAAGTTGACTTGACTTGACTTGAAATTAGTTGGCTTAGCAAATAGATATTTCCTTTACTTATTTTCATGCCTAATTAGGTCTGTTAAAATGCATTGTAGGAGCAACTGTTACTTTCCCTGTTCAAAATGATATCTCAATATTTTCAGGGATTTTCTCGATAACGATAATTAGACAATATTTTGCTGAGTGTGTAATTGTGCTGGTACCTTGGCAGGTTTAAGACTGCCGTGGACAGCTGACTCCTAAAGTTTTTGATATTCTTCATATTCTGTGTGGTGGTCAGTTCACAGCAGTGGCAGAAGTCAAGTCAAGTCAAGTCAACTTTATTTATATAGCGCTTTTTACAATGCAGATTGTTTCAAAGCAGCTTCACAGTGTTAAACAGGAAAATAATGCAACAGAATTTGATTCGGCTGTACAGCCGCTCTGGAGAAAACGGTGATGTCATCAGCTCATTTCAATTATCATATATATTCAAGTAATGTAGTTGATATAGTTAATTTAGTTTAGTAATTAAATTTATTTGGATATTTATTTGAAAATTTAGTGTCCCCAACTGAGCAAGCCAAAGGCGACAGTGGCAAGGAACCAAAACTCCATCAGGTGGCCTAATGGAGAAAAATAAACCTTGGGAGAAACCAGGCTTAGTCGGGGTGCCAGTTCTCCTCTGCCAAATTAACAAACAGTGTATAATTATTATTTTGGCAGCCTTATAGGTCAGAAGTAATATTAGATCGGAATATTCGAAAGATCCGAGGCATCACGCCGGAGACGGGTTTATTGAGGATGGCGTTTCGATTAAACAATTATTAAATAGGAATATTTGAAATATCAGAGTCATCACGCCGGAGATGGATCCATTGAGGATGCCATGTCGATGAGCAATTTCAGAGGGTAGACTAATTGACACAGTCTCTGCAGACACTTCAGGGATGCGTTGGTAATGTCTGGGCGCTGGTCCACCATCTGATCTGGATACGGCCCGGATCCGGCTGACTGCGGTAAACCTCGGGATAAACAGAGAGACTAACATTAGCGTAGATGCCATTCTTCTTATGATGTAACGAGTACATCAGGTGTTATGGGAAGTGTTCCCGGTTCCGGCTGACCTAGTTAATGCAGCCTAACAATTTGAATAAAATATCAATTAAAAATGTTTTATGTGTATGCCATAGTAAAGAGATGCGTTTTTAGTCTAGATTTAAAATGACAGAGTGTGTCTGCTTCCCGAAAAATGCTAGGAAGGCTGTTCCAGAGTTTAGGTGCTAAATAGGAAAAGGATCGACCTCCTGCAGTTGATTTTGATATTCTAGGTATTATCAACTGGCCAGAGTTTTGAGACCGCAATAGACGTGATGGAGTATAATGCGTTAAGAGCTCGCTCAAGTACTGGGGAGCTAAACCATTTAGTGATTTGTAAGTAATTAGCAAGATTTTAAAATGTATGCAATGTTTAATAGGGAGCCAGTGCAGTGTTGACAGAACCGGGCTAATATGGTCATACTTCCTGGTTCTAGTAAGAACTCGAGCTGCTGCGTTTTGGACCAGCTGCAGTTTATTTATTAAGCGAGCAGGGCAACCACCCAGTAGAGCATTACAATAATCTAGCCTTGAGGTCATGAACGCATGAACTAACTGTTCAGCATTTTGCATTGAAAGCATATGCCGTAATTTAGATATATTTTTAAGATGGTAGAATGCAGTTTTACAGATGCTAGAAACGTGGCTTTCAAATGAAAGATTGGTATCAAAGAGCACACCCAGGTTCCTAACTGACGACGAGGACTTGACAGAGCAGCCATCAAGTGTTAGACAGTATTCTAGGTTACTACATGTGGAGTTTTTTTGTCCAATAATTAAAAATTCATTTTTTTCTGAATTAAGTTGCAGGAAATTACTAGTCATCCAATTTTTTATATCAGCTATGCATTCCGTTAATCTTGTGAATTGGTAAGTTTCGTCAGGGCGTGAAGAAATATAGAGCTGAGTATCGTCAGCATAACAATGAAAACTAACGCCATGCTTCCTAATGATATCTCCCAGTGGTAGCATGTACAGGGTGAAGAGCAACGGTCCTAGCACTGAGCCCTGCGGTACTCCATATTGAACTTGTGATCGGTGTGACATCTCTTCATTTACTGCTACAAACTGATAATGGTCAGATAAGTATGATGCCAATGCAATTCCACTAATGCCAACATAATTTGAGTCTATTCAAAAGAATGTTGTGGTCGATGGTATCGAATGCAGCGCTAAGATCGAGTAACACTAACAGAGATATACAACCACGATCGGATGATAAGAGTAAATCATTTGTAACTCTAATGAGAGCAGTCTCAGTACTATGATACGGTCTAAATCCTGACTGGAAATCCTCACAGATACCATTTCTTTCTAAAAAAGGAGCAGAATTGTGAGGACACTGCCTTTTCTATTATTTTTGACAGAAAGGGTAGATTTGAGATTGGCCTGTAATTGACTAATTCTGTAGGATCAAGTTGCGTTTTTTTAATAAGTGGTTTAATAATAGCCAACTTAAAAGTTTTCGGTACATATCCTAAAGTCAAGGATGAATTAATGGTATTAGGAAGAGGATCTATGACCTCTGGAAGCATCTCTTTTAGTAGTTTAGTCGGTATAGGGTCGAGCATACATGTTGTTGATTTAGATGATTTAACAAATTTAGCCAATTCTTCTTCTCCTATAGCAGTGAATGAATGTAATTTTTCCTCAGTGACACTACAATGCTCTGTCTGATGTGATACAGTAGTAGACGGCTGCATGGTTATAATTTTTTTCCTAATATTATCAATCTTACAAGTAAAGAAGTTCATAAAGTCATTACTGCTGTGCTGTTGGCAGACATCAGAAGTTGAAGCTTTATTTTTGGTTAATTTAGCCACTGTATCGAATAAATACCTTGGGTTGTGTTTGTTTTCTTCTAAGAGAGTAGAGAAATAAGCAGATCTAGCAGTTTTTACGGCCTTTCTGTATGAAATCATGCTCTCTTTCCATGAAATGTGAAAAACTTCCAGTTTTGTTTTCTTCCAGCTGCGCTCCATTTTTCTGGCTGCTGTTTTAAGGGTCTGGGTGTGGAAAAGTGCTGGAAAAAAGAGAGTCAATAGTTTCTGTTGCAACATCAAGTTCCTCTGGGCTTATTTGAAGCGAGGGGAAGGTTTTGCAGCCTTTGCTAAATTAAGTATACATGATACTAGGTAATGATCTGAGATGTCATCGCTCTGCTGCAGAATTTCAACGGTATCAACATTTATTCCATGTGACAATATTAGGTCTAGAGTATGATTACGGCGATGAGTGGGTCCTGATACGTGTTGCCTAACTTCAATAGAGTTTAGAATGTCTCTAAATGCCAATCCCAATGCGTCTTTTTCATTGTCTACATGGATATTAAATTCACCAACAATTAGGACTTTATAGTCTGCTAAGTATCTCATCACTCCTTTTAACGGGGAGGGGACCAGAGTAAAAAACGCGATTAGCCATCGTACTTGCGAGTTCACACACCTCTTTAATGTTAATTTTAGTGATCTCCGACAGGCGAAGTCGAACATCATTAGTGCCGACATGAATAATAATCTTAGAGCATTTACGATTAGCATTAGCCAGCACTTTTAAATTTGCTTTGATGTCAGGCGCTCTGGCTCCCGGTAAACATGTGACTATGGTGGCTGGTGTCTCTATTTTCACGTTCCGTGTAATAGAATCGCCAATAACTAGGGCACTTTCAACAGGATTCTCAGTGGGTGCATCACTGAGTGGGGAGAACCTGTTTGATGTTCTAATCGGAACGTAAGAGTGGTTTTTTGATCCGCGACTATGCCTTCTCACCGTCACCCAGTTGCCCTGCTGCACGGGCTCTACAGCCGGAACCGAACAATGTACAGATTTCACTAAGCTAGTCGCATCCAAAGCAGTGTCTAAAGCTGTTGCGTTCTCACTACTCTCAAATAAAGTCTGGATGCGTGTCTCTAATTCTGAAATCTTCTCCGTCAGCCTGACTATCTCCTTACATTTATCACATGTGAAGCCCTGTTCACCAACGGAGACAAATATACTAAACATGAAACATGTAGTGCAGTTGACAATAAAAGGAGAAGACATGGCTTACTGTATTTGTTGATTAATCCAATTTACCACAGTTGTTTAATGGAGTCTACTTGCTAATCCAATTAATTCAGTAGTATTTGTTGACTAATCCAACTCACCACAGTTACAGTTTGTCACACGAGAGACAAAACAGGAAACCCGGATGCACGTATGGCAGGCTAACAGGCTAGTGAAATGCTAACGCGTTGTGAAATGCTAAAACGTTGTGATAGTGATTTAGATTAAAAGCTAACAATGTCAATTTTAACGTGATAGGCAATATTAAACAAAATATGGTGATGAGTAAGTTATATTTAGCAGTATAAACAACAAAGAAAAGAAGTCATCTTTTCCAAAACATTTAAATTGATTTTTACATTTTAAGGGCATTTTTTCCTTTTATAAATATATTTTTTAAACCTAATTATATGCATGCATCATCTTTTGTGTCAATTTCATAAATTTAATAAAATTGAATATTTGGGCTGTTACCAAATTAAATCAGTATCAACAAAATTCATCTTTGAAATGGAGAGGAAATACAGAAGCTGCATCTGAAATGACATTTAGATCATTCACACAGTCTGTTTAATGCAGCTCAGAGGTGACAAATGAATAATCTACAGTTATGCAGAAATAATATTTTGATGTTTAAAACATAAAACGTTGAATATTGATATTTGAAATGATTTAAAACATGAAAAGATATGTTCAATGTGAAATTAAAACCGCCAGTAGGTGGTAGCAAGTCACCGTTAATCAGTGAGTCATTGAGATTTAACTGATTCTTTCAAACGGCTGATTCATTCAGGAACGAAGCATTTGTAAGTCACTGAATTATTGATTCAATTGATTCAGTCAAAAAGCGGATTCATTCAGTAAGGAAAAGCCTCTGTGTGTTGCTCAGAGACGCAATTACAGTGCTGTGGCTTTGTTTTGAACTATTTTCGTTGGCGAAATAGAGCAAAAGCAGGCAATATGGTGGCTGAAATGTAAGTCACTAATATTAACTTCTTGTTTAGTTAACTTTAATCAAATCAATATCACGTTTGTTATCATGCTGATACCTGGAGAAAAACTGCACTCTTTGTGTGATATTTATTAACTATATTAAATGATATAAATATAGCCTAAACTAAATCATGCAGAGAAAGCGTGCACTCTAATGCGCAGATTGCGCACCCACACTAGTCTAATCTACAAGACTTCATCATGTAGTGTATGCATGCACTCTCTGGGTGTGTGTGAGGGATATACTCGATAATGTCAGATCGCACATCGTTAAAATATCAATTACAGTATTATCGCAGATGATATATATCGCACACCCCTAGTTGTTAGATGAACATTGAGGACAAAGACAGCAGTGGGTTTATTAGGCTGCTGTCACTTTAAGAGCTGCACGTATCCAACATATTGTTACACACGCGTTTCTTTTCAACTGTTTATGTTCACTTAAGACATAACCGACTATGTTTTACAAGGATACTTGCCTATATGGTATTTTTATGCTTTAGTACAGTCAAAAAATTTTATACAGCACGTTTAAGTATTGGAATAATTGGTATAAAAACAGATATGATATACACTTCTTTGGAATAATTAAGATGTTTTTGTAAGAAGCAGTGGCGTAGGCAGAATTTTATTTTTGGTCGGACCTGGGCAAAAGTGAGCAAGCACTTTCATGCGGGACGGGGTGGGTGGGGGGGCATACATGTGCCAACCGCAAATTACGCCTATGCTTTCAGATAAAAAAACGGACGGACTCAATATTCAGGTCATTTCAATCTTTTTTTTCTTTGATCCTATTGAAAAAATAAATCGTAGAACACACCTTGTAAAACTACCACGTCTCAGTCACGAATGTGCCCAGTCAGTGTCACTGTCAACATAACCCAAAACTGTAGCTACAACCTGTCCACATGACCAGTGGTTACAACACACTTTAGACACTTTATTTCCACTTTTCGAATATTTTCTTCATTTTTATTGAAAATAAACGCCTTTCCGATTTGATATATGGTGGAGTTCGGCAAAAGGCGGATTCGAACCTCAGGTCGAATTGTGTCAAAACTTAATGCCATGCACCTTACCCCTACACCATCTCTACTGATAGTGTGTTCCTGGCTTTACAGAATGAACCTGCGCTTGGAATTGAAAAGTCTTACCGTTACTTGCGGGCTGATGGATGAGTTCTCTCCCACGTCACTGCCAGTTTTTAAAAGTCATTTTTATAGACTTTTGCATCGCTGCTGTTTATCTATCACACAACTGCAAATTATAGGCTAAGTGAATAAGCAAACACACTTCATGAACTCACAGGCGCGACATGCATGAGACAGCCTGACACCTAATTGCCTAACACAGCTGTCAATCAAACTCATCGAGCATTGTGCAAAAACCATTTATTTTAGTATTTTAGTATTAGTATTAGTATTAGTATTTAGTATTTTAGTATTTGAGATGTTATAATAATTTTGTAATTACGTTAAAATAATTTAAGCAACTGTTATTTAACAAATATTATATTTGTATAATAACCTGGGGGGGCCTACTCATCATAGTGATGACCCTAACCCGCTGGCTACGCCCCTGGTAAGAAGTCTCTTATACTCACCAAGGCTGCATTTATTTGATCAAACATAAAGAAAAAACAGTAATGTGCTTAAAATTATTATTACAATTTAAAATAACTGTGTTCTATGGTACATTTTTGATCAATTTACCACATTAAATTGATCAAAAGTGGCAGTAAAGACATTTGTTACAAAATATTTATATTTCAAGTGCTGTTCTTCTAAACTTTCTATTCATCATAGAATCCTGAAAAATTTCCTCAAATATATTAACCAGCAACAACTGTTTTCAACATTGATAATAATAAGAACCATTATTAATAATTGAACACCAATAATAATTGAGCAGCAAATCAGTATATTAGAATGATTTCTGAAGGATCATGTGACACTGAATTATGCTGAAAATTCAGCTTTGATCACAGGAATAAATTAGTTTACTATATATTCACAAATGTATATATTTAATTGAGTTAAATCATGTCCACAATTTATTAATAAGTCATGATTCAAGGCCACACCGATCAGGCATAACATTATGACCACCTAATATTCCTACAAATTTTTTGGTTCCACTTTTGCTGCAAAAACAGCCCTGACCTGTCGAGGCATGGACTCCACTAGACCCCTGAAGGTGTGCTGTGGTATCTGGCACCAAGATGTTAGCAGCACATCCTTTAAGTCCTGTAAGTTGCAAGGTGGGGCCTCCATAAATCAGACTTGTTTGTTCAGCACATCCCACAGATGCTCGATTGGATTGAGATCTGGGGAATTTGGAGGCCAAGTCAACACCTCAAACTCGTTGTTGTGCTCCTCAAACCATTCCTGAACCATTTTTGCTTTGTGGCAGGGTGCATTATCCTGCTGAAAGAGCCACAGCCACCAGGGAATACCGTTTCCATGAAAGGGTGTACATGGTCTGCAACAATGCTTAGGTAGGTGGTACGTGTCAAAGTAACATCCACATGGATGGCAGGACCTTCTTCCATTTCTCCGTGGTCCAGTTCTGATGCTCACATGCCCACTGTTGGTGCTTTCAGCGGTGGAAGGGGTCAGCATGGGCACTCTGACTGGTCTGCGGCTATGCAGCCCCATACACAACAAACTGCGAAGCACTGTGTATTCTGACACCTTTCTATCAGAACCAGCATTAACTTCTTGAGCAATTTGAGCTACAGTAGCTCGTCTGTTTGATCGGACCACACGGGCCAGCCTTCCCTCCCCACGTGCATCAATGAGCCTTGGCCGCCCATGACCCCGTCGCCGGTTCACCACTGTTCCTTCCTTGGAGCACTTTTGATAGATACTGACCACTGCAGACCGGGAACACCCCACAAGAGCTGCAGTTTTGGAGATGCTCTGACCCAGTCGTCTAGCCATCACAATTTGGCCCTTGTCAAACTCACTCAAATCCTTAAGCTTGCCCATTTTTCCTGCTTCTAACATCAACTTTGAGGACAAAATGTTCACTTGCTGCCTAATATATCCCACCCACTAACAGGTGCTGTGATGAAGAGATAATCATTGTTATTCACTTCACCTGTCATAATGTTATGTCTGATCGGTGTATAATAATGATATAAACTTTTTTTTGTTGCATGTCATGTTTATGGCCCCCTCCTGATTTTTCCCCTTTTTTTCTCAGTGGAGTGTATTGTACAGAATGAAGGGTTGGACAAAGAGTGGAAGGAGGAGGACGAGGTGGAACGGAAGGTTCTGGTAAAGAAAGAAGCCAGCCAAGCGGAGGAGATGCTGGTGTGGAGAGAGGCCTGTTATACGGCTTTAGAGAGACATGCTGAAGACGCCACAGTACAGGTGACATGCTTTAGCCTGCAATGCGGAAAAGATCTTATCTCAATATTTTCATTTAGTTTTTACTGAAGTGGATATGTAACTTTCTGTCTCGTTGTCCAATCAGGAAGCTGCATGCTGGGCCTTAAACAGCTTCCTGCTCCATTGCAACACATCCAACCATGTGGAACTGGAAGGAAGGTTAGCATTCCTTCATATTCTGTGCCATGTTACATATTTTTTTCTGGTTGAGACCAATATTATTGCTTTACAAGCAATATGATTATTATACAAATAATTTTTTGCTCAAGGTGCTTTTTAATTGTTTTATTCCTGCATTTTGACACAATAATAACAAAGAGTCAAAAGAAACATGCATTATTAGGGCCCGAGCACCGATGGTGTGAGGACCCTATTGGAATTGCTCAAATTATTATTATTATTCTCCCAAGTGAATTGCATTTTTGAGAACCTAAACATGCTCGAAAACTCATGAAACTTTGCACACGCGTCAGAAGTGGCGAAAATTTACGTCTGATATGAGTTTCAGAATTAGCCGTGGCAAAATGGCTCGATAGCGCCACCTAAAAAATTTCATCGAAGTGCCCCTCCCGCTACGTTTCACGTACAGGTATGAAATTCGGGAGACACATGTAACAGCCCAATACCTACAAAAAAGTCTCCTGGTACGAAATCTGAAACCCAACAGGAAGTCAGATATTTAGAATTTTCTTTGCAAAATTGTTGCAAATTTTGCCATTTCCAGACGTTGTACTTTAACGAACTCCTCCTAGAGATTTAATCAGATCATCATCATATTTGCACCGTCTAATCTAAAGGCCTTTGCGACGTTAAATTGCGAAGATCTTGAATTTTCCCTGGAGGGCGTGTCCGTGGCGGCCTCACAAAGTTCGATGTTTCGCCATGACACAGGAAGCTGTTGTAAGTCAGGTATACAATGTCCGATCTGCCCCAAACTTCATATGTTTGATAATAGTCCTGGCCTGAAGTCATCTACATGCCAATATTCAGTTTTAGTCAAAGCGCCACCTGCTGGCAGGAAGTGTGGCACATTGTAGTGACTTTGCCATATTTCTCCTATATTTACCTGCTTAAATGCATGTTTTCCTGAAGGCCACCGGGTGGCGGTGCTCCCGGGTGCGAGGGCCCTTTCATCGCTGCTTGCAGCTTTAATTTTTATTGTTATTATATTTCTAAATGTATAGGGGTTACGATTGGCTAACCTCTGCATACTAGTGTAGTTAGCACTGTTATCATCAGGGCAAGTCAAGCTGCTGAAAACTGAATAGGTGATGATATGTAAATGTAGGCGGTCATATGTTAATGAGCTCAGGTTGTGATGTCATAACTATGATGTGTTTCTCTGTCACACAGGCCTCCTCTTCACACGCTCATCATGGCTGCCATGCTTTTGCATTCCTCCAGTGTGGGGGTTTTCCAAGCTGCTTCCTGTACACTACACACACTAACTCAGCACCACTGTGAGTATGCAGCATGCAATGATAGTTTCAACATGATTTTGTTTCAAACATTATTACATAAACTTCTTATATGGCGTGTATAATCCAGAAACTGGCATTCACTTGTCATCTCTATACAAGATTAGAATCAGTAGCAAATTATAGTACAGTTTGTCAAAAATAGTTTGCTAAAGGTGCCCAGATATTGTATGATTTTTGATGTGTGTGCTTTTAGATTAGTACTGCCCACAATCTTATGAGAAATAATTTGCCGCCATTCTCTAATTGTTATAATGCTATAATTTTTTGACGTAAATGTTCCAACACTGGTTTACTGCCATAATTCATAAAATTCAAGTTTGAATCCAATTTGTCATTTTTCGATTGCACTCCCCTGCTTGTCCATATCATTGTACATACTTTTCAACAAAGAACTAGCATATGAATATGTATTTGGCCAATGTTACACAAAACAATAAAAAATTGACTATTTTTACAGACATCCCTTTTGAAAAAGAAGTGCACTTAAATGTATTTAATGCTAACTTGTAGTGTACATACTTATTGTTGTACAATTTGTAATAAGATTACATTTAAAAGTTTAATAATCTTTTGTGATGCTTTAAAGAATGACGCTTATTTTGATGTGTCATTTTAATTTTACCTGTAGTGTGTTATTTGATATTACATTTGAAGTTAGATTTTAAATGTGCTAAATTGCAACTTCATCTTTAGACGTGTAATTATAAATATATTTAAATTAGTGCTGTCAATCGATTAAAAAAATAACTAATTAATTGCACATTTTTCTGTAATTAATCGCGATTAATCACACCTAACATTAAAGCTTTTGTATATTTTCATATTGTGTTAATTTCATATTTAATTTCCAAATTAATGTAGAAAAAACATAAAGACAGTATATTTTAAATATTTGTTTAATGGCATCTTTTTTATGAATGATCACTGATACTAATACTGTTATAGATTTTTCTAAATTTTAGCCATTATAACCATTCAATATTACAGTATAATTGAAAGCTATACATTTTAACCTTTATTAGGCTTAAAAAATATATACCTTTTAATTTAAGTGAACTTAAAACAATCTTCACATAAACCAATTATAATAAATGTCACATTTACCTGCCATTCAATAAATCACGGCTCATTTCTATTGGCCCAGTCCGATTTTTACTTGCCCTGCGCAAATGCACAAAAAGTTATTGTTGTTGTTGTTTTTGACCCATGTAACCTTAACCTAAAACAGATTTTCAGGTAGCTCTAACAGGCAGGAAATTGAGTAAAGTTATCACACACTTCAGTCTTCACTGCATGCTTTATAAATTAAATATAGATTAATCCTTATTAAAGCTACAAAAGTTATTCAGTCAAGAGCAGTGAGTGATTTTCTCTTTGTCTCTTGCTCTTTGATTAACATTAATGACAGACGGCAGCAGGTTTATTAGGCTACTGTCACTTTAAGATCTGCCGCACATGCACTCTCAGAAATGGCTTAGTTTGTGTTTTTGTGACTTTAGGTAGGATGAGAGCTCTGCTGCTATCACTTGGCATCCATTTCAACATTGTGGATCTGATGCGGAAACACGCAAGCTCCAGTGACGTGTGTGAAAGTGCCTGCAAACTACTTCACACACTCTTTCAGGGAGCGTAAGCACACCTCTGATCAGTGACAGTTTCATATATGACGTATGACCGGCGAAAACATGCAACTGGAATCATAATTTTGTATTACTCTAGGAGGGCCGGTCTAGATGAAGGGGAGCTGGTTCTCGGTCAGATCCTGATTGCTCTGAAGGCACATAACTTCGTTCCTGAAGTTCAGCTGGAGGGACTCAGAGCGAGTTTAGTTCTTCTCAACCCAGGTAGAGTGTCTGTCCACTGACTGTCCTTTTAGTTCATCAATGGAATATGCCAACATGATTTCTGACTCTTACTGTGAGCACAGACAGGAGTTTAAGAGAACATGGCAACTCCGTAGCGGATCCTGACACGGTGGGCGTGTCTCTGCGGGTGCTGAAGAACCAGTGTGTGCTAGAGGGAGCTCACGCTGTCTATCTAGAGGCACTCAATAGGGTGAATACTTGTTTCTTACAAGCTAAAATAGTTCCATAGTTCAACATAGACAATAAAGCTAAAGGGATGTTCCTGGTTCAATGCACATTAAAGCTTGCATGTCATGTATTTAAATATACTGTAATTACACATTTCTAATGATGAAGTTATTCGATTTAGCACATTTAAAGGTAGGGTAGGCCATTTGTTTTATAAACACTTTTTGTTATACTAGTTGAAACTTTCTTTACATTTTTCAATATTTGCTATCAGGATGTGCAGTACTGTGCAAAAGTCTTAGGCACGTTGGTATTTTCACACGAAAAATGTTTTTAAGCCAGTTATTTATATCTTTTACTGTAGTGTGTCAGTAGGAAATATCAGTTTACATTTCCAAACATTCATTTTGCAATTAATTGCAATAATCCAGTGAGATGCACAAGAGTTTTATGCACAAGAAGTCTGATAAGAAGCCGGTCTGATCTCACCATCATCGAGTCTGTCTGTGATTACATGAAGAAACAGAAAAAAGACTAAATCCAGAAGAACTGAGGCAACGTCTCCCAGACACTTGAGGAAACCTTCCTGCTAAACTACATGAATAAGTGTAGGAATAAAAGCCGTTTTAAACGCAAAGGGTGGTCACCCCAAATATCGATTTGATTTAGTTAATAGAAGTTAATTCATAATAAAATGTTATTATTTTTGACAACATTCTCACTTTAAAGCATTCTGACAAGTGCCTAAACTTTTCCCAGTACTGTAGTTTAGCAGGAAGGTTTCCTCAAGTGTCTGGGAGACGTTGCCTCAGTTCTTCTGGATTTAGTCCATCTCAGTTTTTTCTGTTTCTTCATGTAATCACAGACAGACTCGATGATGGTGAGATCAGATCAGACCGGCTGCTATAAGACTTCTTGTGCATAAAAATAAAAAATAAAAAATCTCACTGTATTATTACAATTAATTGCAAAATGAATGTTTGGAAATGTAAACTGATATTTCCTACTGACACACTACAGTAAAAGATATAAATAACTGGCTTAAAAACATTTTTCGTGTGAAAATACCAACGTGCCTAAGACTTTTGCACAGTACTGTATATACATCTTCTGTGGAAGTCTCAGGAGCAAAAAATGTTTGTCCAAATGCAATGATACGATGTCCTACCTGCCTGTCAACATATGTATTTCCATACCTCAGCACACATGCTCGCAAAAACATCACACGTCATCAGCGCGTTCAGAGTTTTACAGTTCCCCCTGAACCAAAACAACGAGCTTATGCTGCGCTCACGCCATGTCACTACTGTTTTTACGAGACAACAACCCGTGATGTTCACGTCCTCAGACTCGGATTTATGCGTTTCTATGTCAACACTATCAACGCCGAAATGAATCTGCAGCAGTCAGGTGGTAAATGTGAAGGGACAGAAATCTCTCAGGTTTCATAAAAAATATGTTTTTTGAAGATGAACAAAATCTTAGGTTTGGATCAATGTCATGTCAGTGGATGAGTACTGTAACTGCATGACATATTAAAGGGAAAGTTCATTTGAAAATGCAAAATCTAAGCTCTTAAACAAAAACATTTCTGTTTTTAAACCCTCTTGAATGCCTCTCCTCCCCATAGATTTCCATTATAAGTTCATTACTGTAAACAAGATTTTTTTCTTTAAAGTAAAAAAAAAAAAAAAATCGAATGCTGCCCATATACTTTAACTTGTATTGGACCCGTAATATTCTTTGTAGGATCAAATTGGATTTGAAACGTGGCTTTTATTTAAAATGTAAGTAAATGTGTAGAGTGTTTCATTTTGATGTGTGTGTGTGTTTAGTTTATTAGTAGTAAGGAGATTCAAGAGTGTGGACTTGGTGTACTCTCAGCGCTAGCCGACTGTTCTGGAGCTGTTGACCTCATGTGCCAGCAGGGGGCGATAGACACAGTTCTTCATACGCTGCAGATGTTTCCACAGGAGCGTGGTGAGTTTAATCACTCCTCCGTGCCTGGAGATCACAAGCCCCTGCTTCTAGTCCCAGCCACGCATAGCCAGACTTTTGAGTGTCGACGTCATAGACCGTAAAAAAAAAATATGGACGCCACGTCTTCACTACCTTCCACTGAAGAAAAGTGAAGCCGCCAATGTCCGAATATGGCGCTGACATCTTGCACAGATTTGGGACTGAGTCTGCGCAGTAGGGAGCAGGAAGTAGAGGCGCGATATCAAAAGCCCGCCCCCACACTCGCAGATGCAGAACAATTCATTATGTTGGTGTGAAATAAACAGTTATGGAAATGTAGAAATTAAAGCTAAAGCTCCAATCTCCTCCTGAAAATCCAGAAAAAAGTCAGTTGGTGCCTCAGTGACTACTTCACTCAGAGAAGCTGTCAATCTCAGCTATCAATCATGACGTCACACCCCCGTTTTTATAGCATCAAATAACTACTAAACGGGGGACGGAGGTTATGAGCCAGGTGGACCAACCACCTGGGGGCGATCAAGGCGCTTTGGCTTCAGTTTTCAACACGAGTGCGACAGGATTGGTCAACATAAGTTCTGGTCCACATTGCTTATTCTGGCCAAAAAACGCCCACTTAGGACCGTTCACACAGAATGCGTTTTTGAGTTCCACCGTGCTGCATTTTAAATGTTTTTCTTTGCAAACATGCTAGACAGATGTGTTTAAACGTTACGCTTGTGTCTTGTGAAGCATCTCTCGCAACATTCTAAAAATGTGTCTTTAGACCTTAAGTTTTCATTCCACTATCTTGTGTCTCACGTTTTTAAACAGAAAAACACATTCGGATGTATGGCCCTCTAGACAGAAAGAGACCATCTGACTGACATGTAAAGGTTTTAAAAAAAACAAAAAAAAAAAAACCTAAACATCTTACAGAGTCTGTGTAGGGTATGTAAACACAAGCACAACTGTATAATAATCGAAACTCATTACCATTTGTAGATATTCACTACTGGGCTCTTAGTCTTCTGTTCCACCTCATCTCTAAGAAGAAGCTGTCCCGTACGATGGTGCCTGTACTGGCCTCTGTTTTGGTCAGCTCTGTACGGCAACACAAACAGGACACAGTCATGCTTCTAAAGGTAGTTCAGTACAATTACATTCAGTTTAAAATCAAAAGGTTTGTTGTTGTTCCTAACAGTGTGTGTTTTTGGCCATTAGGGATTTCAGGCGGTGTGGAAGTTGTTGGACACCTGCTCGAGCGCCGCAGTATGGCTGCAGAAAGAAGCGTTCGAGAAAGAGATCTTTCAGGTCCTGCGGGAGAAGACGGCAGACCAGCGCCGAGATCAAGTAAGAAAATTAAACTAGAAGCTCTTAGACTCAAACAAATCAAAGAAATGCAAGATCCCCTGATAAATCCCACTTGTGCTCGGCTTCAGTTGCAGGGAATGAGTTGCCTGTGCCTGTCTAAGATGGTGGCGGACACGGAGATCATGTACATGCTGCTGGAGAGAGCGTGTGAGGACGCGGATGTGGACATGGCAGAATGTCTCGTTAAGCTGGGCGCTGACATCAACAAGAAAACAAAAAGCGATTCGCTCGTATATCAGGTCTGGTATATGAACCTTAAAGGAATATTTCTAACAACAAAAATTCATAGTTTACTCATTCTGCGGTTTTAAAGGGGGTGTTTTTATGTTTTTACTCTTTTCACATCTGACAATTATATTAGTGGTCATTTACGTATGGCAATATGGCAACAGCCTGTTTAATTATAATGGTTAGAGAGAGGGTGCAAACTGTTTTATGAATGAATGAATCTATCAATCAAAAAATCCAGGGCTCGACATTAACACTTGTCCGTTTGTCCGGGACAAGTGGATTTTATGAAGGTGCAAGGGGGAAGTTACTTGCCCGATCTTATCAAAACATCAATAACAATAAAATAAATGCTAGAAGGACTCTGATTTTATTACATTTAGTGTAAGTGGTGAGTGATTGTGAATAATATTCACCGATCAGGCATAACATATTGACCACTGACAGGTGAAGTGAATAACACTGATTATCTCTTCATCACGGCACCTGTTATAGGGTGGGATATATTAGGCAGCAAGTGAACATTTTGTCCTCAAAGTTGATGTGTTAGAAGCAGAAAAAACGGGCAGGTGTAAGGATTTGAGCGAGTTTGACAAATTGTGATGGCTAGACGACTGGGTCAGAGCATCTCCAAAACTGCAGCTCTTGTGGGGTGTTCCCGGTCTGCAGTGGTCAGTCTCTATCAAAAGTGCTCCAAGGAAGGAACAGTGGTGAACCGGCGACAGGGTCATGGGCGGCCAAGGCTCATTGATGCACGTGGGGAGTGAAGGCTGGCCCGTGTGGTCCGATCAAACAGACGAGCTACTATAGCTCAAATTGCTCAAGAAGTTAATGCTGGCTCTGATAGAAAGGTGTCAGAATACACAGTGCATCGTAGTTTGTTGCGTATGGGGCTGCATAGCCGCAGACCAGTCAGGGTGTCCATGCTGACCCCTGTCCACCGCCGAAAGCACCAACAGTGGCACGTGAGCATCAGAACTGGACCACGGAGCAATGGAAGAAGGTGGCCTGGTCTGATGAATCACGCTTTCTTTTACATCACGTGGATGGCCGTGTGTGTGTGTGTGTCACTTACCTAGGGAACACATGGCACCAGAATGCACTATGGGAAGAAGGCAAGCCGGCTTTGGGCATGTTCTGCTGGGAAACCTTGGGTCCTGCCATCCATGTGCATGTTACTTGGACACGTACCACCTACCTAAGCATTGTTGCAGACCATGTACACCCTTTCATGGAAACGGTATTCCCTGGTGGCTGTGGCTCTTTCAGCAGGATAATGCGCCCTGCCACAAAGCAAAAATCGTTCAGGAATGGTTTGAGGAGCACGAGTTTGAGGTGTTGACTTGGCCTCCAAATTCCACAGATCTCAATCCAATCGAGCATCTGTGGGATGTGCTGAACAAACAAGTCCGATCCTTGGAGGCCCACCTCGCAACTTACAGGACTTAAAGGATCTGCTGCTAACATCTTGGTGCCAGATACCACAGCACACCTTCAGGGGTCTAGTGGAGTCCATGCCTCGACGGATCAGGGCTATTTTTGCAGCAAAAGTGGGACCAACACAATATTAGTCATAATGTTATGCCTGATCAGTGTATAGGTAGCCTCTTGAGGAGAAATCTAAACAAATGATTTCAACACACCAAAGAAACTCGGTTAACATCAAAATGTGGAGTTTTTATATTTATAACATATGGTACAGTTAAGGAACATCACACAACCAAGAGTACTGTTTTCCTGAATACCATCATGATTGAAATTATGACACTGATTTCATACAACAGTTCAATAAACAAGTAGTTAATCACTGACATTAAAAGTCACTGACATTTTTGATGTAATATTAACTGTTTTTGTTCTGTTTCAGCAGCGAAAATAGTTCCAAACATAGATTACAGCAGAAACATGGCGCATCTCACAGCAACAGTGTTTTCATAACTGAATGAATTGGTTGAGTCAAAGATTCAGTGACGAATGAATCAGCTGTTTGAACAAATTATTTGAATGAATGACTCAATGATAGAACATGGATGAGAATATTGCTTTAGAATAAATTAGATTTACACCACAAACAATCCCTTTCCGGACAAGCAACTTTATTACCCAGACAAGTGAATGACAGATTTACTTGTCCGAAGGACAAACTCATGACAAAGCTTAATGTCCTGCAATCACTTTACTATGTACTACAGTACACCCAAAACGCTTTACAGTCATATCAGGGGGTCTCTCATCAAACAGTGTGCAGCATCCGCTTGGATTCATTCCACTACCTTTAATCAAGAAAGCTTGACTAACAAAATAACAGGACCTTTATTGCCATTCCTAGCAGAGAAGAACATGTGGCTGTATTTGTGCAGGTTTGTGATCGGGGGGCTCCTCTGGCCTTGCTGGAGCTGCTAGTTTCTGCAGGTGTTCATGAGCAGCAGTTACGTGGAGCTCTGACCGTGTGTGTCAGGAGGGGTGACGACCCTGCGGTCACCCTCCTGCTTGGCCGTCTGGGCCTGGACCACACCAACAACGCCCTGTGCCTTGGGAGCTTCCGCCTCGGACAAATGAAGGCAACATGGCTCAGCGCTCTGCTCTCTGAGTGCAGGACTCAATCTCCAACCAGCAACAAGAACAGTGAGTTTTTTTACAAGATCTGGCAATGCCTAATGTTTAAAGTTTGGCATGTATTTAGTTTGGCATACATTTCTTCAATAGAGATCTCTAAGCCATGTTCTAAACATGTTATATATGAATAACAGAAAAAAGGGCACAATAATTTTATTCACTAGCACAACCAAAAATGTCAGAATTATGCATATAACCTCTGTTCCCTGAACAAGACGCTGCTTTGGTAGCAGACACTATAAGAAAACCCCTGGGTGGTGCTGATTGTCGATATTGGTACACTTTGCCCCAGAATGCAAACCTGAGAAACTTCTTGTGTCTGAGGATGATCTGAATATGTAAATAAGTCACTTTCAGATCCACAGTGACAAACTAGCCTCCTCGTTGAATCATCAGAATATACTTCTGCGTCAAAGCTCTGAACTTGCTCTTGACCAGAGAGTAGTTCATGCATAGCCGGTCCAAAATATGACGCAGGCCTCCATGAAAAGCACAAGAAAATAGCAGATGTAGAAACCACTCATCTCCTCTGAGGGAGGAAACTGCTGTATCACTTCTTTCTGCAGGAGCAAGAGGACTTGCTCACTAACACAGTCTGGATTGCACTAAAATTGAATAGTACCTGGCAGAAGTTTCCACAAAGCCAAGTGAGCAGAAAGTTCAATTCCATACTTATAATTGTGGCCATCTGAGTTATCAATGACTACATCGCCTGACACTGTACTAGAAGTCATCTCCAACCAACTGGTTTGTGCCCCAGACTGCTAAGGGACGCTTAGTCAATCTAAGAAATCAAAAGAAAGTCTTCTGCATCTCCTACCGACAATTCCTACGATGAGAGATTATCTGATTGTCTGAATTTGGGGTTCCACTGTGGGGAAAAGCATTTCACTTCCCCAGGAAACAGTGCACCTCAAGTTCGAATCCCCACTGAAGGGAGAAAGCATAATTCTTGGGGGCAAGCCCCTCTTCTGACACAGTTGCAAAATCTGATGTGAGGCAAGGCTTCCAGGAACCGAGAACAATACTGCGCATGGAAGTATTTTGCTGTCTGACCGTACAACCTGCCTGCTGTCGACCAAATCACATCTCGCGGCGGTACTGACAGGTTTGGCTCTGGGGGGCAGCTCAGAGAAAGGTGAATATGCTTTGGCAGTTTGGCTACTAACTCTGGGGGGCCTGCCCTCTGCTTCCTGACAAACTAATCAGGTACAGCTCTGTGTTGCTGAAGGCTGGTAGGGCTTAGCTGCCAAATTCAGCTCAATGAACCTGCGAGGGCGCTGACACACAGAGGGGCAAGAGGTGATGGATGCAACGTCTTATCAACCTTAAGAGCCTCCTTCAGTTGCAGAGATCTTTCTCTGAAGTGGTTGGCAGCTGCCGAAGGCTCTTGAGCTCTTTGTGGCATTTAAACGCTGGTAATTGTGGTTTTGCTTGGTGAAGTCAGGCTGAGAACAGATGCTAGACACTTAGATGTAAAGATTGTTGATGAATGGCAGCTTCCTAAGCGCTGGGAAAGCGTCAGAGCCACTCAGGAAGCGCTCCTTCAATTTAGAAGACTGAACATTCTGAGCTTCCAACGGCCTTACTGGTATTTGCACCATTATTTAAAAACAGCATGTCTTAAACCACATGCTAATTTGCACTGCTTCTGGTAGATTGCAACTGATCCATAATGATATTATGCAAATGATCCAGCTGCGTCTGTGTTCTTTACCCTTCACGGTGGCCTCAGCACCTGGGGGTAAAGACAGACAAGATGAGAGAAAAGGAGACAGAAGGATGAGGAGAGACAGAGATGACAAAGGGGAGAGAGAAAAAAATATATAGATCCGGTTCCCAAAACGCACTGCCATCCGGTCCTCCACCAGATGCCTGGTGGTGGCGCTGGATAGCCCTCGGTGGACAGCCCTCTAACTCTTCCGACGCCTGGAGGATGGCAACAGCTGGGCAGCTGGCAGGAGTTCCCTGCTCCTCCCCATCATGGCGGACAGCAGCAGGCTCTGGCCCCAGCAAATGCCGGCTGGCAGCGAGTTGGTCCGTCCCGCCAGCAACTCACTCCAGCCCACCGCATCGAGTGCCAATGGCAGCAGACTCTGCTCAGCCATGCTCGATGGCACCACGGATTTCCCACAGTGGCAAGGGCTCTATGACAGCACGTTCCTCCTTCCTCCCAGGCTTCAGCACCAAGGTAGCAAGGTTAGTGATAAGGGAAGAAGAAGGCCGGAACCGGCGAACGTTCAAATGTAACTTTAATATCACAAAATAAACAAACACAAAATGAAAGTAAAATGGCAGCCCCTCAAGGACGACTCCCACACACACATAAACAAAACATAACGTAAATGTCCCAGGCCTGGTCCTCTCTCGTCCTTCACTGTCATCACTCCTCCTTTCATCAATCCGGAACTCCTCCATGAGACACTTGAGACCGGTGTGGCGTGAAGGTGACACTCGTTAGCAATCGCGCCAATGCCCCGTCCTGCTTGCCACATGCACATTCATTAAATTAACCATACTTTTTTCATTTGAAGTTGAAATCACTTGTCACTTGACTTGTGGCTTCTAGAGTATCAGTTTGTCATTACTTTATAAGTATGTGGGGAATTGAATTATACATAACAATAACTAGCCTGAGTGCCTTGATTGTAAATCTTTTCTTTGTGGTAAATCTCTCTTAAGGTAAAGGTCAATGTTTGGCCAAACAGATCTTGTCACTCCAGAGGAGAAAAGGGTTTTTGGGAATTAGTAGATTACAGAGTGATGTCAGCACATCAGGATATTTTACGGATGAGGAAAGTGACGACTCGCACATTTCCTTAGATGAAAGCTTGGTCTTCATGTTTGATGACTTGGAGAGTGACGGTAAGATGATTCTCATGGAAACGCCATTTTTTTGGATGTGGGTCATTTTTTGCATTGCCTTTTCAACCTCATGATATGCTGAAAAAGTATTGCAATGAAGTTGATTAATCAATCTGCATATCCTGTTATTCATTTAATAATGTTAATTGCCTCACAGCAAGAAAATCACACTCACAATATTATAACATTTATCTGGAAGAATTAATGTCCTGCTCCATTGGTAGGGAGTGATGGATCACCACATGGATTATTGCTTTTCAATGATTCACCAGAAGTGGGAAGGAAACCTTCTTGGAGACATCACAGTCGACGTAGACGTGCCAATTCAGAGGTACCAGATCAAAAAGATGCACTTTTGGTGGCCTGTGGATTTTAACAATGAGGGTCTTTAACTTAATGTCTTTGTACAGGGAAGCCATCGTGAGACAGATCAAAGCATCCCTCTGCGTAAACGCTTTAACTCTCACAACACCAGAGGTACATACTCTATAACATGCTGTCAGACATGTGAACTAGTTCTACAAATTTCTCCCTATCAATGTGTCTTTTGTTGTGTTAACTCTACAGGGCAGGGTTTCATTGAGAGCTCGACTCCTGGTGCTCTTCCTCTGGCCATAGACAAAGACCCCATCCATCTGCTCGACCTATCAGGGAATGAGCTGAGCGATCTGTCCTGTTTGATGGATGTGAGCTCTCTCAAGCAACAGATTGAAAACCTTCTTCGGCTGGATTTGAGCAACAACAGTCTATCAGAGTTTCCCAGTGTTCTCTGTCAGGTGTGTGGAAACTTTTTGACAGTATTATTAAAGCAGCATGTTGTTAAAGTCAACATTGAACAGCATTTAAGACCCATTCTGTAATGTTTCTACAATGTGTTATATATATATATATATACACTCACCTAAAGAATTATTAGGAACACCTGTTCAATTTCTCATTAATGCAATTATCTAATCAACCAATCACATGGCAGTTGCTTCAATGCATTTAGGGGTGTGGTCCTGGTCAAGACAATCTCCTGAACTCCAAACTGAATGTCAGAATGGGAAAGAATGGTGATTTTAAGCAATTTTGAGCGTGGCATGGTTGTTGGTGCCAGACGGGCTGGTCTGAGTATTTCACAATCTGCTCAGTTACTGGGATTTTCACGCACAACCATTTCTAGAGTTTACAAAGAATGGTGTGAAAAGGGAAAAACATCCAGTATGCGGCAGTCCTGTGGGTGAAAATGCCTTGATGCTAGAGGTCAGAGGAGAATGGGCCGACTGATTCAAGCTGATAGAAGAGCAACTTTGTCTGAAATAACCACTCGTTACAACCGAGGTATGCAGCAAAGCATTTGTGAAGCCACAACACGCACAACCTTGAAGCGGATGGGCTACAACAGCAGAAGACCCCACCGGGTACCACTCATCTCCACTACAAATAGGAAAAAGAGGCTACAATTTGCACAAGCTCACCAAAATTGGACAGTTGAAGACTGGAAAAATGTTGCCTGGTCTGATGAGTCTCGATTTCTGTTGAGACATTCAGATGGTAGAGTCAGAATTTGGCGTAAACAGAATGAGAACATGGATCCATCATGCCTTGTTACCACTGTGCAGGCTGGTGGTGGTGGTATAATGGTGTGAGGGATGTTTTCTTGGCACACTTTAGGCCCCTTAGTGCCAATTGGGCATCGTTTAAATGCCACGGCCTACCTGAGCATTGTTTCTGACCATGTCCATCCCTTTATGACCACCATGTACCCATCCTCTGATGGCTACTTCCAGCAGGATAATGCACTATGTCACAAAGCTCGAATCATTTCAAATTGGTTTCTTGAACATGACAATGAGTTCACTGTACTAAAATGGCCCCCACAGTCACCAGATCTCAACCCAATAGAGCATCTTTGGGATGTGGTGGAATGGGAGCTTCATGCCCTGGATGTGCATCCCACAAATCTCCATCAACTGCAAGATGCTATCCTATCAATATGGGCCAACATTTCTAAAGAATGCTTTCAGCACCTTGTTGAATCAATGCCACGTAGAATTAAGGCAGTTCTGAAGGCGAAAGGGGGTCAAACACAGTATTAGTATGGTGTTCCTAATAATCCTTTAGGTGAGTGTATACACCGATCAGGCATAACATTACAGGCAACAACATATCTCTTCATCACGGCACCTGTTAGTGGGTGGGATATATTAGGCAGCAAGTGAACATTTTGTCCTCAAAGTTGATGTGTTAGAAGCAGGAAAAATGGGCAAGTGTAAGGATTTGAGCGATGGCTAGACGACTGGGTCAGAGCATCTCCAAAACTGCAGCTCTTGTGGGGTGTTCCCGGCGACAGGGTCATGGGCGGCCAAGGCTCATTGATGCACGTACCACCTACCTAAGCATTGTTGCAGACCATGTACACACTTTCATGGAAACGGTATTCCCTGGTGGCTGTGGCTCTTTCAGCAGGATAATGCGCCCTGCCACAAAGCAAAAATGGTTCAGGAATGGTTTGAGGAGCACAACAGTGAGTTTGAGGTGTTGACTTGGCCTCCAAATTCCCCAGATCTCAATCTAATCGAGCATCTGTGGGATGTGCTGAACAAACAAGTCCGATCCATGGAGGCCCCACCTCGCAACTTACACCTTCAGGGGTCTTGTAGAGTCCATGCCTCGACGGGTCAGGGCTGTTTTGGGGGACCAACACAATATTAGGAAGGTGGTCATAATGCTATGCCTGACGGTGTATATAACATGTGTAATGATGCATCGTTATATAGAGATATCGCAATATAAAAATGTGACGATATGTATAGTTGATGTAAACTATATGATTTGTGATATAAAGTTAGTTTTATCCAAGGCTCAACTTGCTGTATTTATAAGGTGTAATTCACCCAAAAATTCTATCATCATGTACTCACCCTCATGTTGTTTCAAACATTCATGTGTTTTCATTTAACTTCAAAACACAAATGAAGATCTTTTTTATGAAACCTGAGAGATTTCTGTCCCTCCATCTAAAGTCCATTCCTCTAAAACTTGAAAGATCCAAAAAATGTCATAAAGGCATCATAAAAATAACTAATGGAGTGGTCTAATGAAAACATCTGAAAACAACACGAGTGAGTAAATGCACCATTTTTGGATGAATTAACCATTTACAGTTTGGGAATATCATTTTGACATGCTTTCTTGTGATTAGAACTGTGCTCGATTGCATCGATCATCTGAAGCGCACGTGCTGCCTGAACAGCACTCCTCAAAGTGAAAGCGCAAACATCATTTAAGTCACCAGATCACATTTAGTTTTAGTAGTACGATTATTCAAAGCGTTTTAGATGGTTTATTCTTATATGTATAGTGCATTAATAGTGGGAGAGGCGAGACATAGCGAGCACTTCCGTTTCTTCTTCTTCTTCCGCTTATGAGTCTAAGTTACGAAATTTGGCACACAGATAGAGGATAGTCTGAAATGTCACTATAGCAAATTTGGAGTCTTTAACTCAATCCCTCTAGCACCACCAACTGTCCAAAGTTGCTAATTAATTTTTAACCGTAAGGGCTAGAAACTAAATTCCATGGCTAAATTCCCTCTGATTCCTTGGCTCAAGGCGATTCTATTGCACCCTATGACGTAATTTTCCGTCATGAAAATTTTTCCGCCATTTAGAATTTTTTAAAACTCCTCCTAGACGTTTGGTTGGTCCGATTTTCACGAAATTTTAACCACATCTTCATACCATGCCAACCAAAAGTTATGAAATTTAAGTTTCAAGATTTCAAGATTCATCAGCTGTTTTAGAATAACACGCAAACAAATTGTACGTAGCATTTGCGAAAATAGACATAAGGCTTTATCTCTGCAATGATCTGAGGTTACATGCTGCATTTCGGCGCAGTGCCACCTACTGGTCTGGAAATATGAAAAATGCTTATAACATTTGCTTATAACTTCTGAACGGTTTGCCCCAAAATTCATAAAAGTGGTCTCGTTAGATTCGGCATGCCGAGTCAAATGATATCCCATGTCGGCCATTTTGAATTTTTTAGTAAAATGCTGTATTTTATGAACGCATTAGCATATCGTTACTAAACTCTGTATGGGTCATCGGCACGATGCCCTGAAGGAGCTTGAGAAGTCTCGAGCCAGTGCCACCTAGTGGTAAAATCAAATATTCACATGCCTTATTTTGTTTGTTTTTGATTTGTTTGACTTATTTTCACAGGAGTCTCCATAGATTCCTGAATCCTTGGCGAGTTCAACGATACCAAACATGTTCGTTTTTGCCTTATGGTCTGTGCAACATTGTGATTTAGCATTTAAAAAACTTCCGCAAATATTTCCAATACCGTTAGTCCAATCGAGACGAAAACACCGGAAAATCGTAATCATAGCGGGCTGACCAAATGCTAATGGCTAAATGTCAAAATGTTGATAGTAAGTGTCCAAAAAAATGCAATCAAAGTTGGGTGTGGGTCATTTTTTAAATGCTCATAAATGTCTATAACTCCTAAACAAAATGAGATATTTTCACCAAATTTGACGCACTCTAAGAACACAAAAAAGCGGTGGGACTTTGCCACTTGGTGGAGCTATAATTGAATAAAACATTAAATTGGCTCTAACTACAGTACCGTTCTAATTACTGACTTCAAAATTGACATGCAATGTCTTTGTCTCAGTTACTATCATAGGCTTTTATGACATTGATGTACCTAGAAAAACAGCCATCATTTTTAATTACAAAAAGACAAAAAACATCCAAAGCTGTAACTGCAGTGGTTTTGCATATTGCTGTATTTTACAAATGCAGTGGCATATCATTACGAAACTCAGTATGTGTCTTTGACACCATGCCCTGAAGGTACTCAACCGGTTTCAAGGCAAAATTGTAATGAAATGATATTTTAAGCAATTATATCTCATTAGAACTCAATGGGCTCTATCATACACCCGGCACAATGCGACGCCAAGTGTTTTTTGCTAGTTTCAGCCTGACGCAGTTATCATTTTCATGTCCAGCTCCATGTTGTTTAAATAGCAAATGCACTCATGCAGTCTGTTCACCCATGGGTGTGCTGGTCTGAAAACCAGGTGTGTTCAGGAGCATTGTAGACGCGTTGCTATTTTGATGAACTGAAACCGACTGCGGCATTGACCAACACAAACCTGCTCTAAAGTCAATAGCGCAGTATTTTTGTGTGATTTAAAGGGTGTGTTAGTAATATGAGCCTATAGGCGGGTGCACAACGCGCGTACACTCTGCTTTTTACAATACACAACCTGACGAGACAGTATTTAAACGATAAAATAGGGCCCATCGTATTTATGGCATAAAATCCCTCTCCAGAACTTTTTCATTCACTGTTCCCGGCTGGTGGAACGATCTTCCCACCTCCATCCGGATGGCAGAATCACTGACATCCTTCAAAAAACAGCTAAAAACCCATCTCTTCCATGAGCACTTAATCCTATCAAAATTTTTTTTTTTTAAATTCCAATTCTTTTTCCTCCATCCTTCTCTACACCCTCCCTATTCTAGCTTAGGCTACTCTGAGCAATGTCCGAAACTTATTTAAGGCACTTCTTGCGTTTCTACGCCTCTTCATAACGGATCGCTTCCTGTATTCCTCAGTTGTAAGTCGCTTTGGATAAAAGCGTCTGCTAAATGCATACATGTAAATGTTATGTTAATAATGTTAACCTTTTTGCTTAAAATTGTCTCCAAATGTCTTGACTCATTTTTGCAGTTGGTCTGCTGATAGCTTCCTTGTTTGCTTCTGTTGTGCTTGGCCCTGATATTTGCTGCTTGCAGCTATATTTACATTTTCTACTAGCATAACGGTAGCATAACAGTATAATTACATAATTAATAAGAATATGTTTAAAATGTTGTGTTTTCCTTTCCTTAGAGTTTAAGAAGTCTAACCCGTCTAGATCTCCAAGGTAACCAATTGCAGTCACTTCCTGGAGAGCTCCTGCGTTTACCCGCACTGAGCACGCTCAATGTGTCACGCAACTGCATTGGTCCACTTCTGCTGCTGGACCCTACGGTGTGCAGTCCAACCTTACGCCAACTCAACCTCTCCTTCAACCAGATCACCGTCTTCCCCTTCCAGCTGAGTCAGGCCATGGACAAACTGGAGGAGCTCTCGTTGGAGGGGTATATTATGGGATAATTCGTTTTTCTAGAGGGCTGGGGTGCTGTAATTTCTTCAATTTGTTCTTCTTATAATTGTTATGGGATATACATAAGTTGGAAAAGGTTGTATGCAGTAAACTGTTTATTTATTTTTTTCAGCAATCAGATATCAGAACTGTCTCTCCCTCTCTGTCTGGCTGAATTAAAAGTTTTAGATGTCAGTAAGAATCAGGTTAAAATGGTTTCAGACAACTTCCTCACTGAATGTCTCAAGATGGAAACTTTCATCGCTTCAGTCAACCAAATCAGTGAGTCTGCCCTGCTCTTTAATGCAAACATGAATCAAATGTTAATCAATAGGCAAATATCTATTTAGTAATTGTTTTAGACCAGTGTTATTTTACTATTATCTATATGCTATTATAGTATTTATTGATATTTTGAATCAGCTTTTATTTTCATATTTTCAGTTTTCTTTAAAATTTTTGTCATTTGTCAGTTTTTTAAAAATATTTTTATATAGATTTAATTCATTTTTGTCTTAGTTTTAGTTATTTTACTACTTAAACTTATTTCAGTTAGTTGCCAAGACAACATTGCTAATTTTTGGTTTAAGTTTTTAAAGTTCATTGAATACTTTTTTGAATACAGAAAACGATTTTTAGTACTTTTATTTTTAGCTAACAATAACAACTCTGGCTACTGTTGTTAACATTAACATATGCATATTATAACATCAACTGGTTAACATTATTATAATACACATAGAGGTACAGCATTATTAGCTGTTGCCACAAAATGGGCGTCTACTTTTCACCATCCAATCCGTTCACATTGGATAAAATCAAGAATGTCACATTACAGATGTTAAATAGTTTTCAAACATTGTTTCATGGAAACTAAGAAAGAAAATAGCGTTCTGTTTGTTTCTGTTGTTATTAACAGTCTTGTTTTCATGCAGGTTCATTGTCGCACCTTCCCTCAAAAATAACCACCATTAAATTATCACAGAACAACTTTACAAGTGTTCCTGAAATAATCATGAACTTGCCATAGTAAGTGCGTTTTTTTCTCTCTCACTCTCAGATTAAAATAATAATAATACAATAAAAAACTTGTCCTTAAGTTTGTAAAAACGTTCCAGCATTCCAGCAGAATAAGCATTCAAATACACGCTGTATCGACAGTGTACCAACAAGACTTAAACATTATGCTAACATGAGTTAGCATGTACATTGCTCAAAAAGTGTCTCAACAGATTTTGTGAAATTACTGGCAGAAATTCCCAATCAATCATCACCCGTCCTGAAGTCTTAATAACGGTATAATTTGCACTCTGGTTAAGGATGCTGTTAATAAAGCATAACTTGTTTTGAACTTGAACGGTTCCTTTTTGTACTGTTTTATAACTCGCTCTTTTAACACCTGTCTCTTTGTCTGATCAGTTTGCGTTCGGTGGACATGAGAAATAACAGCATTGGCGTTCTTCTGGGTCCGGCTTCCTGGGTCAGTGTAAACCTGAGAGAGCTGATGTTCAGTCACAATCACATCTCTGCGCTTGACCTGAGCGGCCCGGTGTACAAGTGGGCCCGACTGGAGAAACTTCATCTAAGCTCCAATAAACTCACTGAGGTACGATTCATATCAGACTGATTCGACTGGAACACTGCGGTCTTTGTGTCTGAAAGGGTATGTTTGTTAGAAAATGATGAGAAGTTTGAAGTGTTTTGTGCTTTAGATCCCTCCTCAGATCGGTATGTTGGAGGACCTGACGTCTCTAGATGTCAGTCAGAATGAAGGTTTGCGCTCTTTTCCTGATGAGATGGGAAAGCTGGTTAATTTATGGGATCTGCCTCTAGATGGTCTGCAGCTCCAGCTGGACCTCAAACACATCGGGAGCAAAACCAAAGACATCATCAGGTCAAAGTCTGCCTGCAATGTTCATTTAAACATTGTCCCTTTTAAAGTTTTTATTTTTTTAATGTTATTATTTTATTTTATTAAATAATATTTATTGATATTAAATCATATTTTAATCATCTTTTATTTTATTTTTTATTTTATTGTAATATTTATTATTATTATTATTATTGTATTTGTATTTTATTTCATTTTTTATTTTATTTCTTTTGTTATTTTATTTTATTATTTCATTATATTTTTTTATTGTTTTTTTATTCTTTTATTTTATTTTATTAAATAATATTTATTGATATTAAATATTTTATTTTTCATTTTATTGTATTATTTTATTTTATTTTATTTCATTATTTTATTCTATTTTATTTGATTATTTTTATAATTATCTTATTTTTCAAACAGTATATTATTCTTCTTCTCCTGAATTTACTTAAACCCCCCCTTGCATTATAGTGATATAAATCATGATATAAAGGAAAGATTATTGGCTATTTAAAAAAGGGAAGGGCCTTGTAATATATCACGCCCCCGGCCTTCAATTGTCCTGTTTTCAAATACCTCTTCCAGCCAGTTCATGGAGTCTTTAATACTGAGTAATAATGTGATCGCTGTGGTTCTTGCAGGTTCCTGCAGCAGCGTCTGAAGAAAGCTGTCCCTTATTACCGTATGAAGCTTATCGTGGTGGGCAGCCCGTGTAGCGGGAAGAGCTCTTTGATTCAGCTGCTGATGAGACTCAAGCGCTCTCAGTGGCGATCTGATCAGCACACCATCGGCGTCAGCGTCCGAAACTGGGCCGTCAGGAACAAAGAAAAGAGGAACATTCAGCTGAATGTTTGGGAGTTATCTGGTGAGCATCTACACAATGCTAGCAACAAATCAATTGTGGAAAAATATCATCAGGAAACTGCAGGTTTTCTATTATTGTGCAGGTGCTGAAGAATGCAGTGGGTTTCACCCTCACTTTATGAGCTCCAGGGCGCTCTATCTAGTGCTGTATGACCTGAAGAAAGGACCCAGTGAGATAGATGCCATAAAACCCTGGCTCTTTAACATTAAAGTAAGTTGTACAACAAGTTTTTCATACGTTTTCATTTTATGTCATGGTACATTTACCTTTTATGGGCATTTTACCTTAATAAAGCCATTTTTTCTAACCTAATTAAATGTATGCATCATCTTTTATGTCAAAATTCTTACATTTAATCAATAAATTCAATTAGAATAATAAGACACAATAAGGATTTTACCAATCAAATGAAATCAGTATCAACAAAATCTATTACACAGGACATCAGTACTGACTGGATAACATTTTTGTCTCTTTTTATTCGTTGCCGAAAATGACAGTAGATTTTTGGCATAGTTTTTGACATTCAAAACTGGGTTTTATTTAGTCAGTGCAAAAAGGTTGTTGACAAATTATACGTCAATGAAATGAACACTGGTGGAACATTTGGTTTATGTTTTAAAATGACATGATTTGCATATTTAAATAAAATAAACCTGTTTCTCTCAGGCCGTAGCTGGACAGTCTCCTGTGATTGTGGTTGGAACTCATGCGGATGTGTGTGAAGAGCGCCACCTACAGGAGTGTGTTCTGAAGCTGCGAGAGGAGCTGCTGTCTCAGCCCGGGTTTCCAGCGATCAAAGAAAACCACATGCTCTGTGCCTGTGAGGAGTCCGAGTCCATCAACAGGTTACGCAAAGCCATCTACAGAGAGATCATTGACTTTAAGGTGATTTACAAATTCAGTTTTTCATGGCACTTATTAGAAAATATCATCAATGATATTAACCAATAAAACACCATAAAGTTATCTTAAAAGTAGTCAATATAAATAGTCAAGTCTATAAATAATCTAAATAAATTGTATATATTTAGTTTTCTAACACCATACAAATTTCTTTACACTTTTATGACTGTTTCTTAACACCGATCAGGCATAACATTATGACCACTGACAGGTGAAGTGAATAACACTGATTATCTCATCATCACGGCTCCTGTTAGTGGGTGGGACATATTAGGCAGGAAGTGAACATTGTATCCTTAAAGTTGATGTGTTAGAAGCAGGAAAAATGGGCAAGCGTAAGGATTTGAGCGAGTTTGACAAATTGTGATGGCTAGACGACTGGGTCAGAGCATCTCCAAAACTGCAGCTCTTGTGGGGTGTTCCCGGTCTGCAGTGGTCAGGATCTATCAAAAGTGCTCCAAGGAAGGAACAGTGGTGAACCGGCGACAGGGTCATGGGTGCACGTGGGGAGTGAAGGCTGGCCCGTGTGGTCCGATCAAACAGACGAGCTACTGGAGCTCAAATTGCTCAAGAAGTTAATGCTGGTTCTGATAGAAAGGTGTCAGAAAGGTTGTGTATGGGTCCTGCCATCCATGTGGATGTTACTTTGACACGTACCACCTACCTAAGCATTGTTGCAGACCATGTACACCCTTTCATGGAAACGGTATTCCCTGGTGGCTGTGGCTCTTTCAGCAGGATAATGCTCCTGCCACAAAGCAAAAATGGTTCAGGAATGGTTTAAGGAGCACAACAACGAGTTTGAGGTGTTGACTTGGCCTCTAAATTCCCCAGATCTCAATCCAATTGAGCATCTGTGGGATGTGCTGAACAAACAAGTCCGATCCATGGAGGCCCCACCTCGCAACTTACATGACTTAAAGGATCTGCTGCTAACATCTTGGTGCCAGATATCACAGCACACCTTCAGGGGTCTAGTGGAGTCCATGCCTCGACGGGTCAGGGCTGTTTTGGCAGTGGGACCAACACAATGATCGGTGTATTCTTATAAAGTGTTTCTGTAATAGGTACAATATGGAAATGATTTGCCTGGTTAACCCCACACCTTCACCAGCAACTCAATCTATGCGAGTATTACTGTTCAGGTGTGAAGAAAAACATGCCCTTCCAAGCAAACTCTCTCCAGAACAAAAATTGTGTAGTTTTCCACTGTGACTCATGTATACTCTCCCACTCCTCAACTAAAAGACTCCTGTTCCCATTTCTCCTTCATGTATAATCAGTCTATTAATTTAGCTTGTTTCAACCCAATATCCAACTTTTTTTAACAAACATCTGATTTCTAGTCAAGGGCAGTGGTGTCATATTCAGTTTGTGGAGGTGCCACTGTCCTGCAGAGTTTAGCTCCAACCCTAATTAAACACACCTAGGACGTAGGCTCAACCCAACGTTTTGCTGACCTTTAAAGATGGTGGCAGAAAGCAAAAGTT